>OW203985.1:30409814-31738314 GCA_934047225.1 Ypsolopha sequella
TGCACAAACATTTGGTTTTGGTAACAATACATGATAAGCAAAGTGACATCGTTCTAATTCAATATGGAGGACGGGATAAGATGGTGATTTATTCTACCCCTTGACATGTATACAAAATACTTGACAAGGAAACTACGTTAAGTGACGTCATTTTAAAACCAATACGGCGAACGCCCCAACCACAATCACATGGTGAATTATTATTTCCATACCGATCCACTTGAGATGAGTATCAAAATAAAAGGATTTGACAAGGAGAATACAATAAGCTAAGTGACGTCATTCTAAATCTAATATGATAGACGCCCAAAGATGACAAACCAAATACCTAGTACCACCTTTACGACGTGGGTATCAAATAAAAGGGTTTGTCAAGCAAAATGCGTGACGTAATTCTATATTCAATATGGCGGACAAAATTGCTTTTGAATTGATTATTAATTGATAATGCACGAGCAAAATTATGTTTTTCACTAAAAAGCACAAAAATAATCTTAAATAAAGAAGCTTTTATTTAAGGCATGGACAAAAACGAATTAAATAGGTTTCGTGGGATTCAGATATGTTCGTCTAGCTTCAGTGAAACTTGGTGAAATGGATGAGTTGATTGGGATCCAGATATGTTCGTCTAACTTCAGTGAAACCTGGTGAAATGGAGGAGTTGATTGGGATCCAGATATGTTCGTCTAACTTCAGTGAAACCTGTTGAAATGGAGGAGTTGATTGGGATCCAGATATGTTCGTCTAACTTCAGTGAAACCTGGTGAAATGGAAGAGTTGAGTGGGATCCAGATATGTTCGTCTAACTTCAGTGAAACCTGGTGAAATGGAGGAGTTGATTGGGATCCAGATATGTTCGTCTAACTTCAGTGAAACCTGTTGAAATGGAGGAGTTGATTGGGATCCAGATATGTTCGTCTAACTTCAGTGAAACCTGGTGAAATGGAAGAGTTGAGTGGGATCCAGATATGTTCGTCTAACTTCAGTGAAACCTGGTGAAATGGAGGAGTTGATTGGGATCCAGATATGTTCGTCTAACTTCAGTGAAACCTGGTGAAATGGAGGAGTTGATTGGGATCCAGATATGTTCGTCTAACTTCAGTGAAACCTGGTGAAATGGAGGAGTTGATTGGGATCCAGATATGTTCGTCTAACTTCAGTGAAACCTGTTGAAATGGAGGAGTTGATTGGGATCCAGATATGTTCGTCTAACTTCAGTGAAACCTGGTGAAATGGAGGAGTTGATTGGGATCCAGATATGTTCGTCTAACTTCAGTGAAACCTGTTGAAATGGAGGAGTTGATTGGGATCCAGATATGTTCGTCTAACTTCAGTGAAACCTGGTGAAATGGAAGAGTTGAGTGGGATCCAGATATGTTCGTCTAACTTCAGTGAAACCTGGTGAAATGGAGGAGTTGATTGGGATCCAGATATGTTCGTCTAACTTCAGTGAAACCTGTTGAAATGGAGGAGTTGATTGGGATCCAGATATGTTCGTCTAACTTCAGTGAAACCTGGTGAAATGGAAGAGTTGAGTGGGATCCAGATATGTTCGTCTAACTTCAGTGAAACCTGGTGAAATGGAGGAGTTGATTGGGATCCAGATATGTTCGTCTAACTTCAGTGAAACCTGGTGAAATGGAGGAGTTGATTGGGATCCAGATATGTTCGTCTAACTTCAGTGAAACCTGGTGAAATGGAGGAGTTGATTGGGATCCAGATATGTTCGTCTAACTTCAGTGAAACCTGTTGAAATGGAGGAGTTGATTGGGATCCAGATATGTTCGTCTAACTTCAGTGAAACCTGGTGAAATGGAAGAGTTGAGTGGGATCCAGATATGTTCGTCTAACTTCAGTGAAACCTGGTGAAATGGAGGAGTTGATTGGGATCCAGATATGTTCGTCTAACTTCAGTGAAACCTGGTGAAATGGAGGAGTTGATTGGGATCCAGGTATGTTCGTCTAACTTCAGTGAAACCTGGCGAAATGGAGGAGTTGATTGGGATCCAGATATGTTCGTCTAACTTCAGTGAAACCTGGTGAAATAAAGGAGTTGAGTGGGATCCAGATATGTACGTCTAACTTCAGTGAAACCTGGTGAAATTGGTATTTTTTTTTATTTTGCTTAGGCAAACTGAAAAACAAACGCAATTCTAACAAATAAATATTCCCAGTAATATGCAGGAATAAAACTTTAAAATACTAAAAAGATTTTACATTACGATTTACTTTAATGCTACCACATATCTCTAAAAAAGGTTGAACCAATTTTAAATCGATTTTTAGAGTCACGAACTCAATACGGCTTTTTAGGACCTGTCTTTCGCACATTTAGTCCTCTTACATGGCAGCTTGTTTGGAATTAAATTCAACATTTTTTTTTAATAGATTCAGCGGAAGCGGAGCCGAGGGCATAAGGCGAGTATTATTGTACTACATACTTTAGTCTCACGTATGCAAGCGATAAACGACCGTAAGAAACGTGCTACTGTTACGTTTTAGAGGAAATTTATTTGGAAACTAAATAAAAATACCGAAGCACGCCTCCGATATGTTCGTTTTAATATCGACGATAGAAACTGTTAGGTTGTGGACTTAGTGGACGTTAGCAGCAACTTGATACAATTAGTTAAAAGCTTTCTTTGTTCGCTACGAAGTAACTAGTAATATGGAGCAAAGCAAGTTTCATAGGAACCAGTTACGTTTAATAGCGTGTATTTTTAACAAGCTAAAAGAAGATTGTGTTTATTTTGCGAAATCCATCGCTATGAATACTCTAAATATTATTAGAGTGCATTACAAACTAGAAAATATCAATCAGAAACAAATCCAAAGACAAGAATTTTAAAAAATTCTCCCGGCACGGGCATTCTTGTCTTTGGATTTGTTTCTGATTGATATTTTCTAGTTTGTAATGCACTCTTATAATATTAAGCTAAAGGAAAGTAAAATATTGTGTTAATTTGGATCTAAGAGCCTACGAAAATGAATCTGTTATAAAACTTGTTACTCTTTACGACAATTTTCATTTCTTTAATGTCATTTATTGGTATTTGGTGGGTTAAAATACATACTTTACAAGATTAGAATCTGTATTTTATTTTTTAAAGCTAAGTTTTTTTTTTTTTACAAAATGTCAGACAACTTTACTTTTATTTGGGGAACACAATAATAACATTTTATTTATTTGGCTTTATCACTAATATAACAAAATCTAATTACCATTTTGAAATGTGTAATTAAAATAATATGTAAAGAGAGTTTTGAGGCTTAAATCGGGCCTTATCCGTGTAAAATGAAAATATCTCAGTTGTTGACATAATTTTCATCAATGGCTGTAAACGTTAACCAATCAAGAAAATCAATTAAAATATGATGTCAAAGACATGATAAGTTAAATATGTAAAAATCTGTTCCAAATGCCGACAAATATTGAGATCCATGCAGCCAATATTCTCGATGCGTCGTCTTAATGTGAAAGCGCCCTTGTCTGGGGTAGGTGTATGGAAAAAATTCCTTTCGAATAATGTTAATAAAGGGTACAGAGAAAGAAGGGTCATTGTCAGTATCTTTTCAAAACAGAGTTGGTGATGTCAAATAACAGAAAGTTCGGTCGTTTTTTAGACTTCAACTTGCTATTTTGGTTTGCTTTTTGGAATAAATAGATCAATATAATTAGGTACGTTATTTCAATTATGCTTTGAAACCAATTTTATAAGTAAATAAGTAATTTTATAAATAATGAAGTTAATGCAGTAATTACAGGAAGTGACGTCATCATAATAGCACGCAGTATTTTATTTTATATATAAAAATGAACGTCATACAAAACACCTCTGAAACTACGAGAGGTTTTAACATTCATTGTTTTCATGAATTATTTCAACGTTTCATACGTCCAATATTTTTGTTCTTTTTTATTGCTTTTTGAACGCATTTTTGTTAACCATTGTTGCAGCTAGGGTGTGTTGTCCACGGACAATCCTGTATTTCCATATTATCTGACTTTATGTGAAGATTTTTGATTGAAGCTCGTGTCAAAACAGAAAATTCTAACAAAAAAAAATTAAAATTGTAGTATTCGTTTTCATTCGACAAAGAGTACTTCCGTTTTTCCGCCTGGCTTTGAAACAGATTATATTTATTCAATTAATTGAAGTGAACGATAATTTGCATTAATAATACCACGGAATTATACAGAGTGTATAATTAAGATGATGTTGCGAAAGCCGAAAAATGGCGATAGTACTCGTCTATACAAACAACGTTTCGAGAAAAAAAATGAGAAATCGTTAAAAAAATCTGTTCCTTCATACATTTTGGTCAAAAGGGTATGAAAATTTTCTATTTTTTTTTTAGTGATTTGAGGGTTGTTTCCATAGTAAAGTCGTTCGTATAGACGAGTACCATCGCCAGTTGCCGGCTTCGGTATATGTACTGCTAAAAAAAAAACGAGAAGAATCGTACATCTGGTCGCTTGTTACCATTGCGATATCAGTTAAAACAGGTAGCGCTAATCGTTATCAGTTTTAATTTTCTTTTTTTTTTCTTTCGCTGCCTGAATGGTGTTAATGCCGTCACGAAACCATTATACATGATTTTAATTAATTTAAAAATACCACAAAACTTTCTTGATTACATTTAATTACTATAAAAACCGGCCAAGTGTGTATCGGGCCACGCGCAGTCTAGGATTCCCTAGTTGCCTTACACAATATGCGGACTTCTTCTCCAAGTCAATTTTATAATTTGGTCGGCTAATACAAATCGCGCCAAACTTCTAGCCCGCTCGGAAGTTGCACTTCCTAAGAACGGCCCGTACATTTTGTTCCTGCCGATGCGAATCGCCCCGTGTTTAGGGGGGACTAAAAGTTTGGCGCGATTTGTACTCGTTACCTTTTAAAGCCTACTTAGCTGTCATAGTTTTCCTTTTAACTTCAATAAACATACTACTACCGTGAATTTTTTTACATATCCAAAAACAACCGTTTATCTGACAGGAGACATTGACTCAAACAAAAATTTGCATTTTAAAGCTTAATATTTCGCAAACGGATCCCTGAATCTAAAAATGGTTATACACACCCACAATATTTTTTGAACAACCTATCTAACGACACTCCGCATCATGGGTTAGACGAGAAAAAAAAATTCATCCCCACTGCGTGTAGGAGAGGTACCACAAAAATTATTTTTTAACATTATATTTTACCACTTTGTCGGCGTGATTAATATGTATACTCATGCCAAATTACATATTTATAGTACTAAGAGTCTCTGAGCTAAGCCGCGGACAGACAGACAGACAGACAGACAGACGGACATTGCTTCAGTTTAAGGGTTCCTTGCTGACCCTAAAAAGGCATTTTATAATTTTTCGTTTTATTTGAACGCTTCCGCTTGCCACCTTCTCTGTATTCAAATTCTTTCAGACAGGGTTATAAATTGATGGTTCGAAAGCATTGGCGCTTAGAACCAAAAAAGGAGAATTTAAGGATAAATAGCATTTTTTACGGATTGTTTACCCCTTAAGGTGTTAAATATATAACTAGCTGTTTTATTGAGTTTACCTTCGAGAGCTGTTTGGTGAAGAACGTTAATGAGTTTTCTCCCTGATAAAATTAACAGGGTTGATAAACAAGGTAGAAAAAAATACCAAGGATTTCTTGATAAAGATGTAATAAGGGTTGTGTTTTTTGGAGTATCCTGAGTATTTTTTTAGTTTGCATGTATTTTTATGTCATTCCTTTCTTTTGGAGTATAAGCTTTTACAAACTCATTTTTTTACTGTCAAAGGAGGCAAATTTCTTGAAGAACATTATATTTATAATATTAAAACAATAAACGGTACTAATAAAATAATACTTTTATCTATCCCATACTACAGGTAAAAACGGTTTTACAAGTACCTAAATTATTTATAATATTATGATTCAAAGATTTCAAAAGTTTAGATGAGCCCCGGCACCTTAAATCTATTGCATTGGTTTTGAATATGTGCGTTAAGGTTAAACACTAGTGCCTGATTCTAAGTTTCCTGTCAATAGATGGCGCTGCGGTACTATAATTACTATAATTTGGTTTTTGTATTTAAAAATAGTAAACAAACAAAATATTTCGCTCCGTTGTATGATGCGACAGTTTTAATGTGTTAATTATTTTATAAAGGCAGAATTGTGTCATTTTCTGTTGTATGTTTCTACATCGGGCCCAAACAATCTTAAAATTTGCTGTTTTGTCGTAGCTATGCACGCACACATACACAATGAAATTATATATAAAGTAATTGTTAATTTCAAGGCGCTGTGTAGAGATTGATTGGTCTAATGGTTATACCTGTGGAATTTCGATCTGCTCGAGCAAGGATCGATCCCACATCACTACAAATGTTTTCTTTTTCCATTTTTGTGAAATATTTCAAAATTACCTACTTGTTTTTTTATTTGATCCATCAAAATGATTATTTTCCATCAAATTCAAGAAAATTATTCGATGATGTGACTTTCTGAAGAATCATGTAAGGTGTACTTACAATTACATCCTTTCAAGCAAACTACTTTTAGATTGGAAAAAACATTGAATTATGGGAGAAACCCGCGAATTGAGAGAGATGATGTACCAAACTTTTTTTTTTTAAATTCATAATATTTACAGGTAATAAACAAATTATTTTACATAAATAATGCTGTTGATATATGCAATGATATAAGCATAACAAGAGTATAATCACATTTTTATCCATTATAAAATCATACAAAAATAAAAAAGCTCTAATGAAGCTCTAATAAATTTTACGAACGAATGCTGCAATTTTTTAAAAAATACTAAATAAACTAGCGCCATCTGTTAGAACCTATCATAACTTCGTCGTAACTGGGACGACTCCATCTCGCTAAATAAGGTGACTGATTGATATTTGAGTAGCCAAATTCATACTGGAGACTCTCGGGGTTGTTCTTGAACAACATAAACATAGCATAATGCACTCTAATTTTCATAATACAATCCGTAAAAGTACATAGACCGGATTGTAAGTAATCAGTATTACGGATCAATAACATATGCGAAATTTAAAAAAAAGTTCGTGGCGGTATCTAGGGGCAGAAAGAACGCTGTCCTCTCAGTCTTGCTTGAGACACAGAATACAATAAATACTACGTACTTGAGATCAATAATCCGTCCAAGACAATTAGACAAATGGGCCAACTAATAATCGCCTCTGTCAAAAGGTAATAAAGTCTTCGCCATTCGTCTAATTAGTCTAGACGTGTGTAGATTCAATCCCCGGTAGGGCGACATATATGTGCATAGTATTTGTTCTTACTTACCACTTGCTGAACGGTGAAGGAAAACACTGTGAGGTAAACCGGCATGCCCTAAAACATGTGTTTTTGTCCCCGAAATACGGCAATATCTTTAAACTGCCCAAGCTAATGAGACGAATAGACTTTATTGCCTTGTTACAGAGGTGATTATTGGTTGGCCCGTTCATCTAATTGTTTTGGAGTCTATGTGTCTATCTATATACTTAAAAGTATAAAATAATGTTCGATGAAATGCGGGTATACCGAGTGTGTTCTGTGATTTGCAATTCATAGTTTACACTCGGGAACACCTCTGACACCCCCTCGGGGATTCATGTCGTGACGATATGTTGTTGTTGTATAAATCGCTGAAGTTACCGGGTCTTCATTATGATTTTGTCTGTATAATAAGGTGAATAGGTGACTTTGTTTTATATGACCAAATGCATACTGGAGACTTTATAAGTGATCAGATCAGTAACAAGGTTCGATTACTTACCCTACCTTCTGTGAAATACAGAAAATACAATTTAGGCTTTCTATACTGAGTCGGGGACTCGGGACTCGGGGTAGACCATGAATTTGTAGAGGAAAACAAAAAATATTTTTCGTATTTCGTAAAACGGGTCATTGAACCTTGATCTTGACGACTTATCGTGTCTCCAACAGCGATATGAATAAAAAAAATATTTATGATAGGTACTTCACATCACTGGTCTCCAATATGAATTTGGTCATATAAATCATAGTTACTTTATATATATTTATAATATAAAATAATATATAAATTAATACTCGAGGCTTGGTAAGTAATCAGTATGACGAATTTCGAAAAATAAAATGTTAGTAGGGATTCGGTCTGTGTAGGGTCCGTGCTGAAAGATAGTAACTAACTACCTACCTACTTACTTACCTAGCCAAAATGTGGTACCTAAAACCTTTGCAATCGGAAACAAAAACGAACAAACGTAGCAAAAGCGTACGAAGTTAGTGTTGCCATACTCATACTCATTTATTGGTAAAAAACAAACTTATTAATCGAAAAACTTATTAATCTGACTGACCTAAAAATTCTGTACCATAGAAACAATATTTATACGAGTAAATAACTATGAAATCTATCAAGATTAGCGATTATTTTTAACAAAAAAACTGAAAATATTGTTGAAAATTCTACATTTAGGTACAAAAAGGATAATTAAAGTCCCTACCTCCATGAAGCGTCCGAATCTCTTCCAAAACATTTAGCGCTAAATAAAAAAACCTCCGTACAAACTCGTTTCTCCGTACATAACTGGTCCAATCTGTTTTCTGTAAATGTTCCTAAATCCCTACAAGTACAGATAAATCTATGTTTATGGCAACACAGAGTCGTCGCCGGCCGCGCGTGCCGTCCCTTTGATATTTGCCGACATTGCTCAATAATGGCGGCTTGAATGAAAGACGATTGTCCCTGCTGCATGTAACCAGGCTCGCCACCGCTACCTATTTGAACACCCGTGTGGATACCGATTTGCCGCCCTGTTTATCTGCGAATACCTTTCTCCCTGTTACGATATACCTAGGATATAAATGCGAAATAAAGCGTGATAAGTAAGTATTTATCCTGATGAGAGAATACCTAGTGAACGTTATTTTCAGCTAGGAACGAAAAGCGTTCGTTTAGGACGCAAGAAGCCGGAAGTTCTAATCTCCGAGGACAACGTCACTTTTTGTGTTTTTTTTATTTTATTTTATTTATTCATAAAATAACGCCAAAGCCGAAAACGGGGAAGAGTTGAATAAACGTGGGCGGAGCTACGGGCAAAAGGCTAGTGATAAAATAAAATATAAATCACAATAATAGATTATTTTGCAAAGATTGCAGGAAAAATGTAGCGGTAAAGAAATTCACAAAAAACGTTTTTTCTTTTATTACCTATATTTTTTTATTATTTAAAAACTTAGCCGCGGTTTTTTTTCTTTTGTAAATATAATTGGTAGGTATGTACTTACTTGCAATCAAATCTTTTTTTTGTCTTCATAATCAGTTACTGGCAAAACTTTAACTACCTACCTACTATTTTCAATACGGAACCCTAGGTACACGAGTCTGACCTGCACATGACCGTTTTTTTAAGGTTCATTATTTCATCACGAAAAACTGAACCCTTATATGTAAAATCACTTTGTTGTTCATCTGTCGGTTTTTAATTAGGCACGAACAGCGCCTGGGCACGAAGAAATTTATTTTGGCACAAGTGAAGGAATAAATCCAATAAATATTTTTTATTTATATTTACAATTCTGGAATCAATAATAATAGACAAAACAAAAACAAAATAAATACATGTGACAGGAATCGAACTCTGAACCTTATAATTTGTAGTCAGACAGTATATCACTTATGCTATTGAAGTATTTTTTATTGGTGTGAAATTTAAGTACAATTTAGTACGCAATCTAATCATGCGAAACCGCCATGTAGTTAAACCGCACACACGTAAAGCATATTCACACACATCTAACAGTTTTATAGTATGACATCCACAACTACACACGTAAAATGATGGACATTTAACTGAACTTTAAAAGCTAAAATAACCCAATTATTGTTGTAAAATATAACTTTTATTTAAATTCGCGACATTCTTGTATTAAAATGTAATAAAATACAGTGATAAATACAAGCTAAAATTTGTACTTCAGCTGATCTTGGTTAATTCATTTTGTATGGAAATTGGCACTACCGTTTAAGCTGTGAGCTAAGCCGCGGACAGACAGACAGACAGACAGACAGACGGACATTGCTTCAGTTTAAGGGTTCCTTGCTGACCCTAAAAAGGCATTTTATAATTTTTCGTTTTATTTGAACGCTTCCGCTTGCCACCTTCTCTGTATTCAAATTCTTTCAGACAGGGTTATAAATTGATGGTTCGAAAGCATTGGCGCTTAGAACCAAAAAAGGAGAATTTAAGGATAAATAGCATTTTTTACGGATTGTTTACCCCTTAAGGTGTTAAATATATAACTAGCTGTTTTATTGAGTTTACCTTCGAGAGCTGTTTGGTGAAGAACGTTAATGAGTTTTCTCCCTGATAAAATTAACAGGGTTGATAAACAAGGTAGAAAAAAATACCAAGGATTTCTTGATAAAGATGTAATAAGGGTTGTGTTTTTTGGAGTATCCTGAGTATTTTTTTAGTTTGCATGTATTTTTATGTCATTCCTTTCTTTTGGAGTATAAGCTTTTACAAACTCATTTTTTTACTGTCAAAGGAGGCAAATTTCTTGAAGAACATTATATTTATAATATTAAAACAATAAACGGTACTAATAAAATAATACTTTTATCTATCCCATACTACAGGTAAAAACGGTTTTACAAGTACCTAAATTATTTATAATATTATGATTCAAAGATTTCAAAAGTTTAGATGAGCCCCGGCACCTTAAATCTATTGCATTGGTTTTGAATATGTGCGTTAACATAATGCCGACGCGCGCACAATATGAGTGCGCAATCTGTCTACCTACGGTCAGCAAACTGATCAGACTACTAAATTCGTAAAAATTCAAAACTTTAAGTGCACTTAAGGCGACTATCACTGTGTTCAGATGAGCACTGATTCCAAACTTGTGAGCGTCACCCATTTAAAGGTGGAAACATTTTGGTGCTGTAATAGTACGGTAAGGGCTTATCTTTACTTTTGAAGTCTTTGATGTTGTTACACCGCTATTCTGCGCTGTGATTGGCCCAATTTATGATTGCACCGCAACGCTAAGATAACCAATAAGGGTTAGCCCGTAAGTTACCGGCAATTAGGAAGAACAGCTAGACCTTTGCCTAAGCTTACAGGAAAAAAAACTGGGCTTTCCTTTTCTCATTTTTTCGTGAAATTGTTAGTTGCATTGAAAATACTATAAATAATGTCACGCGAAAACGATTTTTTTAATAGACTACTGTGTCCAACTGGACATAATTAGCTATTCGGACACTCGTGCAGCCCAATAGTCTCTCATTCATTACACATACACAGGCTGCTCAGTAATTCGACATATTCCTTGAAAGGGGTTATACTAGAGATCATTTCCAACGAATTAAGTCCTATCAACTAGGTGTCTTTATGAATGGTCTCCGAGTTACAAAGGTTTTTGTATTATTTTTCAAACTTTCAGACTAATAACCAAAAATAAATAATTTAAAAATAACTATTCCTCTCTCAGCACTTATTTATTATATTTCTGATCAATGATAGATGAGTGGTCATTTATAAAAAAAAACGTGCCCTGAATTCCCATAATCTCAGAATTCAAAAGGTTTTAAGTGGAAAGCAAACCTTTTTTATTTTGTAATTTTTGATATATCGATGAGTTTTATTTGAAAAAAAATTATCATTTTCGACCCCTAGTTGATAGGCATTATTTGTTGGAAATGATCCCTAGTATAACCCCTTTAAAGGAATAGGTCGAATTACCAAGCAACCTGTATAAACGTATCCAATTATACCTATACATATATACAGCTGGAATCATACTGGAAGCTTGGTAAGTGATCAGTATCACGGATAATAACATTTTTGTGAAATTTGAGAAAGAAAATTTTGACTTTCCGTACCTAATATCGACTCGGGGCTGGGCTTACGTTTGCATGGAGCAGGAAAAAATTATTTTCAAATTTCCCATAAAAGGTTATCAAAACTTGATACCGACTACTTACTGAGTCTTCAATATGGATTTACCTAAATAAATAATTGTCACCTTATATTAATTAAATGATTAAAAATAGATAAAACACATTTAAATAAAATTTTAGTGAGATATATTTCGGGCCATTCAGGCCCGTTATCAGTAACAATTATAATATGTATATATATTTAAGTGTTTTACGAGTATAAGATTCATAACTTATATGAGCGTTTAAATGCTTATTAGGCTTTGTGAATCTATAATTTTAATAAATTTAATAATAAACAAAATATCTCCTTGATATTTCTAGACATTTACTTAAGGCGCTACGCATCCAACACAATAATTGTATTAAGTAATTTTGAACTCAATGTCAGAAAGTCTACATTAGAACGCTCGCTTCGTGCGCTGCGGGCACGCATAATCAGTGAATTTGCGAGGTTTTTCTGGAATTTCTGAAAAAGTATTGAGAAATAAATAAAAATGGGTCTATAAGTGTCTTTAGTTATCTGTAAAGAAAATTCAGGAAAAGTTTTAATTCTCTCCGTTGAACACCTTTGGTATAAACACATTTATTCTCAATTTGACGAGCTTACTTTGTGAATTTTTTATATCGAGTGAAGTTAACTCAATAACGTTTTTAGATCAACTTGTGTTTAGAATATATCCTTTATTGTAACATATATTTAACTTGTATTTGAATGAGATATTGAACTGACAATATTAATTAAACAAAATGCTCATTATTGAATGGCAGGGCCTTAAGCAGATTTTCAATAATTATTCAAGTAAGTTACAAAATTTTTTTTTTAATTTAACAGCACTTCCGGATGTTGTAACGCCTACTCTAAATATCAGAGAGGCAAGATTTTCATTTTTCTAGTTTATTGTTCGGAGTTTTGGTCGGAATTTATGAATGTCAACGTGTTAAATTAGAAAAGTGGGTCGGTCAGAATTACGTGTATCCCGCAATAATAATTAAATTATGTTTATTTTGCAAAATCCATCGCTATGAATACTCTAAATATTATTAGAGTGCATTACAAACTAGAAAATATCAATCAGAAACAAACCTAAAGACAAGAATATGAAAAAATTCCCCAGGCCAGGATTCGAACCTGCGACCTCTTGTTATCAAGACAAGCGCACTACCAATTGCGCCACCGAGGTTCCTACCCGGACCGGTGAATTCTTCCATCATACTTGTCCACTGTTATTTTTGCTTCTGCCTGATATACTAGCTTGTACTGCACATATAGAACGCTCACTAGGGCGTTATGTGATTCAAGAATAAGAATAAGAAACATTTATTGCCAAATACACACGAAAAGAAAAATGAGTATAATCAAATATTAACCCATAAAAAGTTAAAAACACACAAACAGTTCGTACCCAAAATATAAACATTTAAACATAGCATTTATTTGGACAAATGGGAATAATTCAGCATTTGCTGACGCTGTCATACAGTGTGCAGCGCTGGTTTTCAGTTATTATTTCACGCCTTGTTCAAATTCTTGTCTTTGGATTTGTTTCTGATTGATCTTTTCTAGTTTGTAATGCACTCTAATAATATTTATAATAATAAAAGTTTGTCTTACAACAATTCCCAAGTTTCTAACTTGAATTTTGCTTATTTATCACTCTCCCCTGGACAATAGCACTATTTAACTGTTGTCGCTGGCCGTCGAACATATGAGGAAATGTATTGTTTCCGTACAATAGCAAAAGTTGTTCCTCTTAATGAAACCATCTGTGTCCGGCTTGGCAGGATGGACAGTATTGGCAGGTTGCCACAGAGTATATGAGATGTCAGGAAACTACAAACATAAGAACTTTTGTACCTTTTTCTTCTAGCAGCGGTTACACAGTTGGCAGACTTCGACTTTTACCAGGTGAGAATCGTGCCGGTCAAGAATGCACCAATGTGTGTTTCGGAATTTATCGGCTTAAAGCTTAGACCATGTTACAAAGAAGACTGTTATTTTTTGTATGGAAAGTGGTCCATAAACCAACAAATATAATATTGTGGTTTTTGCATTTGGTAACCCCAACTACACCTCTGTGCTAAAGGGAATCAAAATCTGACCCGACAGTTTTTTCGGTACTTTTCGGACAGAAAGAGGTGGCGTCAGCGTCAGCGTCTTTAAAGACACGGCGTGTAGTTTACCAACGCTAGTATAACAGGTCACTTATTTATAGTTCTTAGTTCGGCGTCATTACAGCCAAAATTGTAATAAATGTAGCTCGTTGCAAAATCGGAGTTCTTATAAGTTCCTTACTTTCTTATAACATTATTGTAATAAATATAATTAAATAAAGTAAAATAATACTTATATATTTGACTTGAAATATCTCAAAACTGTCAGGTCAGATTTTGATGACGTCTGACGTCGTAACAAAAAAATACCGTCTAAATGTGTACTTCCTAAAAAAAATACTCCATATCTGTTGGTCTATGGACCACTTTCGCCCAGTCTCCTTTTATAATTTTATTGAATTAGTTATTTATGAATAAATAAATCCCTACCCTATGACGGAAGTTGCTGACTAAATAAACAGCCTGTATATACAAACATACACAAAAAAAAAACATAAAATGCATTTACTTTCCGAGCGCGTGGGCTTTCCTGCTTTTCAACCGTAAATAATAAGATTTGGGGCTGCGAGGTCTAAAATATAATTTCCAGCTGTTTAAAAAGGCCAACACAGCTTTTGATTGAATATGGACTAAATAAATACTTAGTACAACAAACAACTGTGACTACTTCGTCGATTGTTCTGTCGATGTCGCTTTACTTGCATAATA
The DNA here is from genome assembly GCA_934047225.1 of Ypsolopha sequella. Taxonomy (NCBI): domain Eukaryota; kingdom Metazoa; phylum Arthropoda; class Insecta; order Lepidoptera; family Ypsolophidae; genus Ypsolopha; species Ypsolopha sequella. The sequence goes on from OW203985.1 coordinate 30,424,596, forward strand.
TTCCACTCCGCTTTGCTGGTGTAAACGCAGAACCGTTTGTTTGTCACGGCGTAAGAGAGCGACTAATTGTATTATATCTCGTTTTCTCCCATAGGTTTGTCTTCTTTGAATATTTTCTCTAGAGACGTAGCGTTTGCTACTCAACAACGCCAAGCAACGCTTGAGCGCAGTTGATATAAATCTAGACCATCTGAGACAAATTAATTTTTAAACCGCTTTTATGGCCGAGTGAACTTGATTCCATAAAATGTTCTCGATAGAAAAAAATTAAAATTTACCTTCAAACCGTACAATAAATCGACATGATTTAATTAATACTTTAAATTAGATCATAAAACTTGCATAGTAATTGATCTCAATATACATAAATGCACGCTCAGAATGTTTTACATTTATTAAAAAAACGGCCAAGTGCGAGTCAGACTCGCGCGGGGAACCTAGAGTTCCGTATTGGGGATAAAAAAATATTTTTGTCATTTATTTTCGTGAATTTCTCAACCGCTTTATTTTTCCTGTAATATTTACATAAACATATATTATCATGGTTTTTTTCATATTTTTCGGTCCACCAGTTTTGGATATAAGGGGGGGTACATACATTTTTTTGCGGCTTTTCAAGGATTTCTCGAAATTGATGCAATTACATATAGCCAAACTATATATTTTTACAATTAACTTTTTAATACCTACAATTTTATACATATATTGTATTTTTATAAAAATTTTTTTTAATTTATTTTACTTCTTTTTTTATATTTCTCATTTGTGCTCAAATCTTTTTAAACCGCTATAGTTTACCTGTAATTGGCCAGTATTGATCTATAATTGAAATTTTTTTCATATTTTTCGGCTTCCCTCTTTTGGAGATAAGGGGGGGAGACATACATATTTTTGTGGTCTATCGAAACCAGTGCCAACAAATATAGTAAATGCATATATTTTTACAATCAAATTTTTTATATTTACAATTTGATACCCATTTTGTATTTTTAGGATATTATTTTTAATTTTTTTCACGTTTGTTTTGGAAAAATTTTGAACAATTTCAAATTTTTCATATTTTTTTTACGCAGTGATAATTGTGGGCAAATCAATGCTATTTTCGTGCCAAATTTCATGTCTTTATCTTTAACGGTGCTGAAATTATGAGGCTGTGATATTAGGACGGACGGACGGACGGACAACGGAGTCTCACCATAAAGGTTCTTTTTGTACCTTTTAGGTACTACGGAACTATAAAAAGTGCCAATTATTTTCACAGCAATTTTTTTTAATGGGACGTTTGTCTTTTTATAGGAAGCTTCAGTTGTCGTAACAGCCACGGCTCAGACGTCAAAGAGTTCAGTTCTACTTGATGCAAAATGACTTGCTCAAAGTCAGGTACTATTTTATGTATACAGACTCTTAAGTTTCCTAAACTTGTTGCCACCATTCCGCTTGGGTACCAGCAAGCTACTCGTTAAAACCATTACCTTATTACCGTTGTTCCTTTGTAACAATAATTTAATCTTGCAAGGAGCCCGTAACTCAAACAATAACCCTCCCTCGAACTCGCACCTACAATATTAACACCCCATATAATACGTTTAACCCTTGGTTCATCACAAGCCACCGACCCGACCTGGTCTTGGACTGGTTTGACATTTCACGTCGGACATATCGTTAAAGTCATAATCTAAGGTATTCCTACAAAACCCTGGCAAAAGTAAACCAATGTGTCTGACACCACTCATATTGATAAATTACTCAATTATATTCATAAGTACTTTCACTTACATTCATTTCATTACACACCTCTCACACACGCACACTTTTATGCACTTATTTTAGTATTCATGTAAAAATAATAACGGTGCTAATTATTAGCCAATTTGTCTGTCTTTTTCAATTATATATTTAGTGTCTAGTTAAATAGTTCTATGTACTTTCGTTAATATACTATTGTGGATATCTGTTATTGGCTTTATTTCTTGTATTTTTTGTTAATGTTGTATTAAGTTTTATGTATTGCTGTTGATGTCCCTAATAAAACTAAATAAATAAATAAATATGAAGTCTTCAGACTTCTCAGCAAAGGGTCTGGATTCGGTTCTCGCCTGGGCTTGCATCAATAAGATTTTTGGAAAGAAATTTCACATATTTTATACTTGGTATTGACGGCACAACCTTCAACTACAGATTCTGATTTTTTCAGAAATTGCAAGTGTAATGTTTGCCAACAGATAATCTTCTAAATATATAAAAGAAGAACCTGACTGACTGACTGACTGACTGACTGACATATCAACGCACAGCCCAAACCGTTGGGTCTAGAGATTCCAAATTTGGCAAGTAGGTTTCTTTAGAGGTCTAGGGGTGCACTAAGAAAGGATTTTTCAAAATTCACCCCCTAAGAGGGTGAAATGGGGGTCCAAAGTTTGTATGGGGAAACAAGAATAGTTAGACTATTTTATTCGAAACTTCACAGGAGTACTCTTATTATAAAATGAGTAAATACGTGTTTCAGGATTTTTCAGAATTCAACCCCTAAAAGGGGGAAACGGGGTAGTAAATTCTGAAAATCAACATGGGTATCGTTTGTATGGTTTATCGGGTCGCTGATCACGAAAACGACTACGATTTTAAAATACAACGTAGTGGACGTGAAATACCATCATCCCCTGTTGGGGTGCGATGGGGTTTAAATGTTGAAATGTGTAAATATCAATATGGGTGTCGTTTTTATGGTTTGTTGGGACGTTTATTATGAAAATGGCATAGATTTTGCAATTTAATATAGTGGACATGAAAATTCTTGAAAGTATGTGTGCCAGAGCAAATCGGCTGTAACCGACGGACAGACAGACAGCCACACAAGTGATCCTATTAAAATAAAAAAAATAAAAATAAAAATATCTTTATTGTTACAATCATCTTATCTTAACTTTTGTAGCCCTAGCTTCTGTAAAAGGAAACACCGTGTAACAGAAGCCAGTTCCTTCCTATGTGTACATTCAGTGATGATAAAACAATGAAGAGTTATTACAAAACAAAAAGGTAGGTATAAAAAAAAAAAGAGAATAATTATAATAAAAACAACCAAAAACAGCATAACTTCCACTGCGTGTTTGGATACCTGTCATAGGGTGCGAGAGGGTGTGTGTGTGTGGGAGGGTATGTGTGAGAGAGGGTATTTGTGTGAGGTGTGTGTGTGTTTGTGAGAGGTGAGAGTGATGGTGTGGGAAGGTGTATGTGAATATGTTTGTGAGCAATATGCATAAGATGTAAAGTAATTAATAATTATTGATAAGATTTTCGATATCTTCATAATCAATATTTTGTAGCCAACCTATTATTTTACTTTTTATTTGTTGATTGCTGAAAGTTTTGGTTAAGCACACCTTATTAAATTTATTATATAAGAACGAAGCTAGATAGTAGTATTGTCTTCTGGCAAATGCACTATTAGCTCTAGGGACTACGTATCTGTCTACCTTAATTCTTCTGTCAGGTCTTTGCACTTCAAGTTGCTTAATTGCAGAGCATTTATGGAATCGCCTGATGCACTGGTATATGAACAACTTTCTAACACTAAGCACCTGTGCCTTTTCATAAACCAATGTAGTGGGGTGTCTGTAAGGCAAGGAAAGCAATACCTTAAGAACGACTCGTTGTGCTCGCTCCGCCTCTATAAGAAAAGTTTTCTCTGCACCGCCCCAAGAGCAGATCCCATATGTGATGACAGATTGGCAAAGTGCATTGAATATTTTTAGCATTAAATTCGATTCAGCTACCTGACGTAATGATTTAAAAACGTATATCAGTCTTCTGACTCTTTTTGCGATTGTACTGATATGTGGTGACCACTTTAAATTGTCATCGACTGTGATACCGAGGTATTTTACCGTTTTAGACCTATCAAGAACTGGGCAGGAACAAATAATGGCTTGTTCTTGTTTGCAGCAGTTCTTTGTATGTATTTGTAACCTAAGGTCACCTTTAGGGCTCGATATACTCGTTTTTCCAAAGCAGAGGTATGTGGTTTTTGTGGCATTGAGAGTAAGAAGGCTGTCCTCAAGCCAATTGGCTACCTCAGTGAGACCTTTTTCAGCCTTACTTTTGGTTTGGTCCCATGTCCGACCATGAAATAAGATTGCTGTGTCGTCAGCATACATGGTAATATCAGCGTCATCAGTTTGAAGTTCACATAATTGGTTGATGTATGCTAAGAACAGAGTTGGTCCAAGGGTACTGCCCTGCGGGACTCCGTACGAGCAAGGTAATTCCTGACTCGTGTGATGATTAATTCTCACGCTCTGAGTTCTTCCTTTTAAGTAGCTCTCAAACCAGGACAGAACCACACCTCTAATTCCTAATCTTTCCAATCGATGTAGCAGGATGGAAATTGAGACGGTGTCAAACGCTTTTTGCAAGTCAATGAAAACACCTATGCACTTATCACCGCTATCTATGTATTTTGTTATGTTTTCTGTGAGCTTGAGTATGGAGTCTTCTGTTGATATTTTTGATCTGAAACCGAATTGATTTTTAGAAATGAGGTTATTTGATTCTAAATAGGTTATCAATCTTTTATTTGCTAATTTTTCAATAACTTTTGATAAAACACATAATAGTGAAATGGGTCTATAATTGGAGATTAGGGATTTATCTCCTGCTTTATGGATTGGAATAACTACTGATTTTTTAAATAATTCTGGGAAGGAGCCTGTGATAAAACTAGTGTTACACAGATGTGAAATTGGTTCTGCTAATATATCCTGAAACTTTTTTAGCACACAAGTGGATGTTCCATCCCAACCTGTGGCTTTGCTCTGTTTTAATCTACTAATAACGCATTTGACTTCACCGTGATCTACTGGACTGAACAACATAGATTTGAGTGGGGTACTATGAGGTGGTGCTATGGCTGGTTTACTCTCATTTGTTGTCTTCCTTTCAAGAATTGCATTTGCTAGGTTACGACCAACGGAGGTAAAATACTCATTTACTTTGTTTAAAGACTGTTCAGGACTGCTTTCAATGTTTAGTAATTCTGTAGGCACTGTTTTACTATCTTTTAAATTACTAATTTCTTTTATAATTTGCTAAGTTCTTTTAGAGTTACCATTAGATTCTTCTAACTTTCTCTGATAATACTTGCGCTTTAAAGATTGTACGATCGAGTGACATGTATTTCTATAAGCTATATAATTTTTCCTAAGGTTTTCATCCCCGCTGGATTTTCTCAAAGATTTAAATAGCTTGTTTTTTTTCCGAATACATTTAACAATGCTTGGGGTCAACCATGGTTTTAGTGGTTTGCATCTGCTTGAAACTTTTTTTGTCATGCTATTTTTAGAAATACAGTCTTGCAATCCAGATACCAAAAAATTTGCCATTTCATCAGATGTGTTTAAGTCGTAGTACTTTTCCCAAGGTAGCGCTTGTAGTGATTTGTCCAGACCATCGAAGTCAATTATGACTTTGTCGTACTGATTGGTGGATATCTTCACATTTGAGTTACCTATTTGCAAAAGTATAGGACAGTATTAGGGTTCCATTTTTTCCTTTTGAGATATCTATCGATCTATATATCCACAATCTATCCATCTGTCTATCTATCTATATCCAAGCAAATTATCTTTTAAACGGAAGGTAGTGCATCCCTAGGGGTTGGACCACGGGATGCCAAAAAAAGATTTTTTTTTAATGTCAAAACTTTGACGGCCTGTATCGCCCAAACGGCTGGAGTTAGATCCATGTTGATGGGTGTCTAGGAAAAGGTCTCGACTGTCTGCCGAAAGTGTCAAAACTTTACAGGCCCATATCTCCCAAATGGCTGATGCTAGACCCATGTTCATGGTAGTCTAAGAAAAGGGCTCGGCGAGGTCTAGATGACGGTAAAAAAAATGAAAGTTCTTTATTATCTAAATATCTTCTAAATCTATCTAAATCTAAATATATAAAAGAAGAACCTGACTGACTGACTGACTGACTGACTGACTGACTGACATATCAACGCACAGCCCAAACCGTTGGGTCTGGAAATTCCAAATTTGGCAAGGTTTCTTTAGAGGTCTTGGGGTGCACTAAGAAAGGATTTTTCAAAATTCACCCCCTAAGAGGGTGAAACGGGGGTCCAAAGTTTGTATGGGGAAACAAGAATAGTTAGACTATTTTATTCGAAACTTCACAGGAGTACTCTTATCAATAAATAAGTAAATACGTGTTTCCGGATTTTTCAGAATTCAACCCCAAAAAGGGGGAAACGGGGTAGCAAATTCTGAAAATCAACATGGGTATCGTTTGTATGGTTTATCGGGTCGCTGATCACGAAAACGACTACGATTTTAAAATACAACGTAGTGGACGTGAAATATCATCTTCCCCTTTGAGGTGCGATGGGGTTTAAATGTTGAAATGTGTAAATATCAATATGGGTGCCGTTTTTATGGTTTGTTGGGACGTTTATTATGAAAATGGCATCGATTTTGCAATTTAATATAGTGGACATGAAAATTCTTGAAAGTATGTGTGCCAGAGCAAATCGGCTGTAACCGGCGGACAGACAGACAGCCACACAAGTGATCCTATTATGGTTCCATTTTTTCCTTTTGAGAAATCTATCGATCTAAATATAAAAAAGAAGAACCTGACTGACTGACTGACTAACTGACTGACATATCAACGCACAGCCCAAACCGTTGGGTCTAGAGATTCCAAATTTGGCAAGTAGGTTTCTATAGAGGTCTAGGGGTGCATTAAGTTAGGATTTTTCAAAATTCACCCCCTAAGAGGGTGAAACGGGGGTCCAAAGTTTGTATGGGGAAACAAGAATAGTTTGACTATTTTATTCGAAACTTCACAGGAGTACTCTTATTATAAAATGAGTAAATACGTGTTTAAGGATTTTTCAGAATTCAACCCCTAAAAGGGGGAAACGGGGTAGTAAATTCTGAAAATCAACATGGGTATCGTTTGTATGGTTTATCGGGTAGCTGATCACGAAAGCGACTACGATTTTAAAATACAACGTAGTGGACGTGAAATACCATCATCCCCTGTTGGGGTGCGATGGGGTTTAAATGTTGAAATGTGTAAATATCAATATGGGTGTCGTTTTTATGGTTTGTTGGGACGTTTATTATGAAAATGGCATCGATTTTGCAATTTAATATAGTGGACATGAAAATTCTTGAAAGTATGTGTGCCAGAGCAAATCGGCTGTAACCGGCGGACAGACAGACAGCGACACATGTGATCCTGTTACGGTTCCATTTTTTCCTTTTGAGATATCTATCGATCTATATATCCACAATCTATCCATCTGTCTATCTATCTATATCTATCTATATCCAAGCAAAATATCTTTTAAACGGAAGGTAGTGCATCCCTAGGGGTTGGACCACGGGATGCCAAAAAAAGATTTTTTTTTAATGTCAAAACTTTGACGGCCTGTATCGCCCAAACGGCTGGAGTTAGATCCATGTTGATGGGTGTCTAGGAAAAGGTCTCGACTGTCTGCCGAAAATGTCAAAACTTTACAGGCCCATATCTCCCAAATGGCTGATGCTAGACCCATGTTCATGGTAGTCTAAGAAAAGGGCTCGGCGAGGTCTACATGACGGTAAAAAAAATGAAAGTTTTCTTTATTATAAAGTTCGTCTGTTTCGAAGTTAGGATCTTTAAATTTTGTGTTTAGACTACCAATTGAAAATTACTTTATACGTGTCTCAGCGTTTGTGATAAATCCAACCCCGAAGGGGTGAAAAGGGGGATGAAGTTGTTTTCGGAAAGTCTTTCAATTTCAAAGTAAAATTACTAAATTTGTTATTTAAGCTGTCCGTCTGTCCGTCCGTATAAACGGGAGACTTGGTAAGTGGTCACGACCAAGGTGCAATGACCCTTTTAGCGAAAAAAACAAAATAAAATTTGTGCCCTATACTAATTTAAGAATAACTCCCAGTCAATTAGTATAGGAAACCTATTGTTTTTATTGTGTTTTTTCTCAAAGAGGGTCACTGACCACTTACCGAGTCTTTAGTATGTATTTTTGGCTATATAATTAGAAGTGACCTAATGTATGTATCTCACAAATATTGCAAGTATTAGGAGTGTGTTTCGCAAGTACTTTCTAAATCCAATAAAAGGAATAGAAAATGAGTGTTTTGATGTCCATAAAAATTTAAGGGATGAGTTCATGTTCTTTCGTCTTGCGGATGCACTCTTCTCATGTAAGGTACATCCAACTTATATTATAAATGTGAAAGTTGGGATGGATATAAAGTTGTTAGAGTTGTATAAAGTTGGTATGTTTGTTACTCTTTCACGCCGTAACTGATGAACCGATTGAGTTGAAACTTTGCACAAATGTTGTTCTAAACCTGGAAAAAGACAAAAGCTATTTTATTACTGATAAATTAGTTCCCATAGAATGGCAATGGGTTGTCAAGTTCCTATTCCTATAGAAAAGTGATGTACTGTTACTCCTTCACGCCATACCTACTAAACCGATTAGGCTCAACTTTGCACAAATGTAGTTCTAGACCTAGAATAGGACATAGTAGACCACTTTTTATCGCATTAATCAGTTCAATTTATCCCATCAATCAGAGGCAATTGGGTGTCAAGTTCCTATAGAAAAGTGATACACATCTTCACACCGTACCTCCCGAACTGATAGGGCTGAAACTGCTTTAAATGTAGTTCTAGACCTGAAATAAGACACACGCTACTTTATATCAAATCAGTAACCAAAAAAAATTTTTCGTTTGGAAACGGCATGGCTTTCGGTCTCGCCAAAGGCCTTTTAGAAGAGGATTAATTCAGAGAACAAAAAATGGTGTCTTTCGAAAACGCAGCCCGGCCTTCTTCCTCGCCAAAGACCTCCAATGATACTTAAGCAGATGATTAAAATTAATTAGAAAACAAAAGATAGTGTCGACTGGAAATGCGGCTCGGCTTTCAGCCTCGCCAAACATGCTATACTAGGGGATTAAATCAGTTATCAAAGACAGCCGTTACACATTAGCAGAGGATTAAGTCAGAGAGAAACAAATAGTGTTGATCTGAAAAACGGCTCGGGCTTCGGCCTCGGCAAAGACGAAAACGTGTCTTAAAACTTTACATATGGATCAAATTAGAGATGATGAGAACCAAAAACACTTTAAATACTCCAAATCAAAGTCAGGTCAACTACTAAAACTAAAAATATTTACAGTTTCGATGCGACTATACAAAAACTTAATCAACGCGGGCGAAGCCGCGGGCAAAAGCTAGTGCAGAAATAAGTTTTGAGGTAAAAACTTACAAACTCACATACGAGTTGAAAAATTAGAATCTGACAGCATCCGCAATCAACCGGATTGCATTTACAAACAGATTTTCAACATTAGCTTCATGATTTTCGAAGATACATATACTAAGAGAGGCCCAGCTGAAACACTTTGATCCTAATACCCACATGTGCGTGATAGATGAGTTAATATTATATATAATAATATTTTAGTTAATACATACACACATTCACTTTTGATTAAGTATTATTAGTCTAAGGGTCAAAGTGTTTGCACCGGGCCTGGTTACTAATATCTTTTGTTGACCGTACATTCGCTTGGTGCGGGAGAGTTGCCATAAACTTCACGCGGAAGTACGAGTACCTACATATTTTTTAATTTTTTTTTATTTATTTATTTATTCAGAAAAATTTGTATAACATTACAAAATATCTTTTGCGCTATACAAATTAAGAAACTTGAAAAATAAAATTAAAAATAATGACAAAAATTTAAATCGACAAGAAAAACATAACATTCAGGCATCACTCTCACAGAACCCTAAACACTCCTTATAAACGTTCATTAAGCTATCAGCAAACATATCACTCTGTGGTTCAGCTGACAGCAGTGCGTTCAGGTAATAGAGGGCGCACGGGAGCGGAGAGTGGCGACCTTCGGATTGTGCCTTTATGGAGGTAATCCTGAGGACGTTAGCCGCACGAAACGAGCATGCTGACATTTCCCAAGCTCCTGAAGCGGCGATCCGTATCCGGATAAAAGGCGCATGTTTGATTAATTAATAAACATAGCCGGCACCAAGCATGATGTCAAACGGGGCTAGCTCTGTCGCGCTGGCATCAAATTAGATTCAGTGAGTTATACAAACCCTTATTGGCCAAGACTGCCTCTCTGACCCTCTTGATTAATACTTCGCTACTCTCTGTTACGTTTGTACCATTCAGTCGATTCGATAGTTCCTTTTGATAGAGTAAGCCATGCCCTTTATCAAGGATTGTTTGAAAAGGATTGAAGAGAATTGAAGAGGTTGCTAATTTAATTCCTTTTAAGTCACTGGCACTCTATTTACTAGTATGAAGGAAAAATTAGTAACGTAGTCTGATTAGATATAAACAAATAATAGGAAGAGAAATAGGAGAAAAATAATAAGTTTCTCATGAACGTGATTGTTCTATTAAATAATTCTATAACATGTTTAAAGCTATCAAGTATATCTATAATCTAAATTCAAAGCATAATAGTAGTTTAAGCTACAAGGGCGCAAAGGAATAAATTACGAGGACGATTTAAAACAAGAGCGTAGCGAGTGTTTTAAACGTAACCGAGTAATTTATTGCTCTTACGCCCGTGTATCATACTACTTTTTTCAATGCATAGTGTGAGGAAAAAAAACAAATATAATTTTGTGAACTTTAAATTGTAATTGGCTCAAAAGGACTGTATCCAGAGCCGTTAAACAGTGGAAAAAAACGTATGACATTTTTGGTACACAGGAAAGACTGCAGGTTAGCCAACCATTGTAAATAAATAAAAAAAAAATAATAAAGCCCTAGGGCAAAATAATCGACTTTCTGTTCGGTTTTGATGTACGAGGGGAGGCTGAAAAGTAACCTACCTAACTATGAAAGAAAAGACGTAACTGGATAGTTTTTTTTTATTTTTCTATATAGTCCTCTGCTAGTAAAATGCACTTATTAAATTTTTCAAATATTGAATTTAAGCCATTAAAAAAAAAAAAACGGTTTGTCGTCAAAATAGTCAGAAACCGCTGCCTTCATTTCGTCATCGGTCATAAATCTTCGTCGCCTGAGGTCTTTCTTGAGAAATCTAAACAGAAAATAGTCACAGGGGGCTAGATCTGGACTATAAGGGGGGTGGTCAAAGGTTTCGAAGCCATTGTCTTTAATTGCTAGCTTTGTTGTGCGTGCGGTATGCACTGGTGCGTTATCGTGCAAAATCAGAATTCCTTTGCTTAGTTTACCTCGCCGTTTTTCTTTTATTGTCTCTCTTAGTTGATATAATAAGTTTGAGTAATAATCAGCATTCATTGTAGTTTTTTTCGGTAAATAATCTATGAGCAAAGTCCCTTCTGTGTCCCAAAAGATTGTAGCCATAAGTTTACCGGCCGATGGACAGACCTTAAATTTCCGAGGCGGCTTCTCATCCTTAAATTTCCACTGTAACGACTCTTGCTTACTTTCCGGGTCCCATTGTCGAATCCAAGTCTCATCACATGTTACAATTCTAGAAATTATTTCTTCCTCTTTCCCTCGACTCATGTCCAAAAACTCTTCGCAACATTTGACACGCCTCTCCATGTCAAATGCAGTCAACATTCTAGGGACCCAACGTGCACTAACCTTGGACATGTTCAAATGCTCATGAATTATTTCATTGACTCGCTCTTTACTGACGCCCACATCTCTAGCTATCTCCCACTGCTTCACTCGTCGGTCCTCTAATATATATTTTTTTCACCCTGGCTACATTTTCATCGGTGACGGCCGAAACTGGTCTTCCGCTACGAGGATCATCTTCGAGGCTCTCACGACCTAATTTAAACTGCCTTGACCAAAACTTTATAACAAATTCGGAAGATCACGAACTGCCAAACACACGTGACATACGCTGTCTGATCTCCGAAGGCGTATTCCCTTCTTTAGTCAAAAACTTAATCACCGCACGCTGCTCGATTTTATCCATTTTCACTTTTTCTACCGACATGTTCGAAACAATTGTAGGAGACAAATAAACGTGATGCAATAAACAAATGAATGTAATACATTTTGAAAATAGAATAACAAACGAATATAAATCCATACCAGCCAGCATTATTTTTGTATATATTTCTGACCAAGGAGATTACATATCAGCCGCCCTACGTATAAAAAGTGGGTCTTTACGAGCACATGCATTGAAAATAAATTAAATAGATCAAGCTGCTTAGAAGCAGTAGAAATTCAAGCCAAAAACACCATTCGGTTGAGCTTTTTTTCATATACCTCTAGAAGTTTTGGTGGTGTGAAAAAGACAAATATTGCATATGTTGTGTTAGAGTTGATAATTCATTTACATTTTTTCAATGTTTTTGGTTCAACCATAAACGAGAAGAAGTCTTTAGGAAGTTCTTATTTGGCGATAGCAAAAGTGCTAATTAATTAAGCAAAATTGTTAACTTAGGGTATGTACGAACTAAATTTGTTGTATGAACTAAATTTAAACGATATTGAAATAACGTTCATATCAGCGCGTATTGGAAAGTGGCTGTTACGACGCGACGGTCGCTGCGTCTCCAGATTGTGCAAAATAGGAGAATATTTCCGCTTGTGACAGGCTTGAAATTTTTAAATACATTCTTTATCTAAAAGTTGCATATATTAAAAAAACATTACACCAAATCGATTTGACTAAGCAGATACAATAGCACATTGTTCACCGAGGGAAGAAAGGGGACGATTACCAACGAGGGTGTAGTTTGAGGCCCGAGGCGAAGCCAAGGGCCTCGATACACACGGGTTGGGAATCGCACTTTCTCCCGAGTGATACATAGTGCTTTATACTACACCTGCGAGGAAATAGTATAATTTTACTTTTAATCAAGATACAATAAAAGAAACCGACTGACTCGCGTGCGATTGTCACTTTTTATTTCCTTCTTATTTTTATTATGTACAGGAAAAGCAAGTGGCCAGTATCATTTTTCGAGTTTTATGTACGAGTTCGCAAAATAATACTGGCCACTTGGCCACTTGCTCATTCTTTATGTTATTTAAAAAAAAAACAGCACGTTTACAATGGATTTGCATATACTTTTTCTGCCCGCTCAGCTACGTTAACAATGAATTTTCATACACTTTTTCCGCCCGCATATTTGTATGATAGTAATGACGTATTTTCTGCATCGTTTTCAAAAAAGTAAGAAGGTATTTTCCGAGCAGGTGTAGTATAAAGTTTTTTTTCTTGTTTTGCGCAGCTTTCATTTCAAATATATTGGTAACTTAGAAAAATGTGACGCACTATTTTTATATTACAGCTAAATATTTTTTGAAAATGGAAGAGAGAAATGTAATTTATTGAACAGCTATAAAAGTACCCGGAATATCAACGACACAACGTCTTTTTGCGTGACTGCTCGGTTTCACAGCTCGCGCATCTCAGTCTTTACTCCAATTCCAGCTAGTACTTTATTACTGAGTCATAAGGTGCAAAATGATACGGCTCAAATGCTGCATAGCTTAACCAGTGGTGCAAATGCAGAAACATTGTTAGTATGTAAACAACGTGCCAGCCATTACTGCAGCAGAGTTTGTTGACGTCTTGATGAACTAAGTTTATTGGCCGTAAAACAAACATTGCAGTCCAAAAATAAGATGCCTATGTATTACCAGACTACGGCGAAGCAAAGAGGAGGGTTATGATTTTGACTGGTATGTATGTATGTATGTATGAATGTTAACTCATAATTTCTAAACTACTTACCATAATTTGAGAAATAGGTATCGTTTGAAGCGTCTTGATTTTCCGCTGGTTATAGGATACGTGACGTTATAATAAATTGAATATAGGGCCCTCTAGAGGGCATATGGTCATGGACAAAAAAAATGTCTTAATTATGCCGTATTGGGTCTCAAAAGAAAGAACTTAATTCGCAAATTTCAAAAATATATATATATATTGTTAGCTGTTGCTTGCAGCTTTGCTTGCCTGCACCCGATAATTGGGAATAGTTTCTATAAAATCCAGCTTCACTCCAACCCTTCCCAATATACATAATATATATAATAAATACGTATGTATATGTAAAGCGGCTCTGCATAAATTTTATCACGAAATTATATACCCACAATAAGTGAAAAAAAAATGAGAGAATAGCCGTGGTTTTATGCCACCTACTCTAAAAAATACATTCGTCAGCGATCATAAACTTAAGAATGGTATATATATCTGCTGAAAATAATATAAACTCGTAATGCGTAATAGAACTTCATTTAATGAGTTCATAACATTCATCGCCAACTACTGCTATAAGGGTTTCCAACTGAATCTGTGTATTGATTGAATTGACTTTGAAGTAAGATTGTAGTCGTTCAATATAAGAATACCAAGGCAAAGTGGGATATGACCATGGCTATCCTCGGGACATCACTATGAATATTTATGAAAATAATACATTGAAATGTATTACGTGTAGGTTGTTTATTTAATAGACGATAAATATTGATTCGTTTGTACATAACAATTTCAGATGACAATAGTTTCCTATTTCATACTTTTTAGAACGTGATATAACAGTGGTCGGGTTTTAGTTTTTGAACTCATTTTTTATTATTTTAGTATTTTATCGAGTGTGCCGAAACCTTTTTTAACACGTTTATTTTAAAATATAAAATTGAAAAAAGAATTCCGGGGGATACAGAAATAACTGCAAACAAACACATTTGTACGTACAGTCAACAAAAGAACAAAATGTAACCGCAGTCCCAGCGCAAACGATTTGACCCTAAAACCCACTGACAAGTAATTTATCAAATGAAGAATACTTAATGTGACAGATTGGACCTCATCTGTTCACGTCTCAATTCACAAATAAATGTTCTTATAATGGACAGGAAGATTGTTGTATGTAATCAAATAAATTACGTTTAAATAAATAAAGCAAATTGAAATCGATCGCGTCAAATTACTGATTTTAAATAATAAATACAGTAAACTAAACCTCTGGCCCAAGCAATCGGTCCAATATTAAATAGATTAAAAACAAACTTTCAATTTCAAACATGATGGTTTCCATTCATGCGTGAACCCTAGCTAGCTATAAGTTATTACAATGTAGACGAGACGGTGGCATTGGCAGTTGCTGTATACCCATCTCACTCGCTCTTATATCTGTTATCATTTTGTCTCTTTTGGTCGATTTCTTGCTGGCGTCAGGAGGACTGCGAGGATTTCGTAACAAAATGGATCTTGTGACTATATGCATTAGGTTGATTCCAATAAGGAGCGAACGCAGCGAACGGAGCGAACACAGCGAACGAAGCGAACGCACCGAACGGAACGAACGGAACGGAGTATATAAGGTCATGGAGAAGCGGATTGGGGATCAGATATTTTTATACCATCGTCGAAGTGCTGTCAAGAAGTCTCAAGGTGAAGTCCCAAGTTCAGAGTATTGTTACGGGGGGGTTTTCTTTGCTTCAATAGTAATGTTGTTTTCGGAACTTGCGATTAAAATACGGAATGTGTCAATCTATCTGTTCGTTTGATCACGGGGTCATTTCGCGTTCGCGTTAGCTTTTAGGTGGCTGTATGCCCTTTTATCGTAAATAGATTCGGTTATGGTCAATAGTTTTTGACTTTTCCGACTCGGAGATTGACACAGGCGCGTTTGAATTCGTATAGGGTGAACGAGGAACGAGCTAGATTCCGCGATGTGTAAAGGGTTCGATAATCGTCTTTTCAAGTTCCGAAATTAAAGTACGTACTTAAATAATGTAGTAGTGCGTAGGTCGATTCAGGGGTTGATGGGGAGGGCAGGGAGTATGGTCTCTTCTTAGTAATGCCGGACGTGGAAACGGGAAGATGTACCAGGGTGACAATGTGGCATAGGGCTAGTCGCTGGGAAATCTTGAAGAGTCAGGCAGGGATCTTACAGAGCGGAAGTCGCACTGGGCTAAGATTCAGGTCACCTACTGGTGTGAACGACAGAGTCTAGTTTTAACCTCCTCTGGAGGGAGCAAGCGTCTGGGATGGCCTTGCGCCAGTTTTACATACTGGAAACACATCCCCCATGAAAGGCGATGTTTATGGCAAAGCGTCCGAGCCGTGAAGAGGCTGCGATTTGTTCTAACCTTTGTCATCTGACTGAGCTGGTCATGGTCTCATATCTATATATTTATATATACACATGAACATATAGGCTATCCCAGCCAGCGGGGTGACGTCCTTTTTACCTACTGTATCACCCCCTGTCTGAGTAGGGCAAAGTTTTAGGGTGTTAGGCACACACAGGGGTTCCAACTTGCCCCGCGTCTTTCTGTCGATTAGTTGAGGGGTTGTATGGTGTTTGCTAGCACAATATACAACCACACACACGTTTAATTGTAAATGTGAGGTGACGGACCTCTAGCCTTGAAATCCACACATTTGAAAGCCTAGGAATACTTGATTTTAGGGCCAAATGTTAGGCAGGTAAATTCTAAAATAAAGTCTACTGTTAGGGTATTAATAATTTAATTTGGAGAGATTATACATAGTGGGAGGTATCAGGTAACCTTCTACTTTGTTTAGGAAAAATAGGTCAGTAAAAATAGTTTGGTTTAGGTTATAAGGTTCCAAGTACATAGGGATCTCTGAAAATTACATTTTAGTGGTTCAGGAATAAGTGTCGTTTGTTGACTAGTTTCATTATTTATTTAAGATGGTTTTATAAACCCACAGAACCCTAATGTTTAATACTAAATCATAAGGCTTGGTATTGGCAATAAATATGAAATGATATCAGTATTAGAAAACAGTTGAGTTTCACCACTTAAGAATCTCTAAATATGATGTACTTACTTAGGTATTTCTTTTAAGAAATAAGGAGGCTTGAGTTTGGCACAAGAATATGTCTAAATAATAGAGAAAGCATACATAAGTCTTGATTTTGAATTCATGTTGATGAAATGTATTCTGGACTACAAAAGGTCATAACTGTGGTACCTACCAAACCCTTCTTAAGGTCAGCTCTTAGTGAAAACTAAATTGAAATGATTTGAATCTATATTTATCAATAAATAAGAACCTTTTACATATCAAATCAAATAATCTGATTGCAAGAGTCCAAAAATAGAGTGCAGTGACTTGACGGCATTGTTTGGTTAGTACTTACTTACTATCCAGAAGAAAGCTCTTAGGTGAAATAAGAAATGGCTTTGATGTTAATACCCATTTGACTGTTAAATTATTTACTTACTGTGGAAATAGCTCTGGGAGATTTTATTCAAGAAATAAGAATAATTTCAATCTTTATCAATATTCAATAAACTTAAAATACAAATGATGTATTTGTTTGCATAAAAGTTTTCCATTGTCTGGCAAACAAGGCCTTAACTATTACTATACACCAAATATGGGGTAGTAAAAGTTGTATCTTCGTCATTGGAAATAAATAAATACATCTATGGAATAAAAATTAAATTCTATTAGCAATATTATTACTACTTTACCTAGAGCAGGTATCTATCAAAAGTATATTGAAATTATTCTATTGAGTAGTTATAAAATTGACTACATAAATGGCTGTGATTTGTGAAGGATTGAAAGGAATTCTTACCCATCATTTACAATTATATAAAGATAAAACTACTAGTATAAAGTAGCTAGTTGCCTATTAAATTCATTTATATAAAGGTAATTTATATTGGCTAATTTTCATGTAAGGGGTTCATTAAATGAAACCTATGTACACATGAATGAAGGTACGGTAATTAGGTAACTGGTATTGAGTCTGGTAATGGTATAAAAAGATGTCCATATGATGAATTGTGTCTTTGGTATGATTAAGACACGTGCTGATGGATTCAACATCTTTTCTAATTTATTTTTAGTAAATTATCTAAATTATTTTTATAATATTTTATAAAACATGTACCTTAATTCAAAGAACTAAGTTTCATTTAAAACAAACAACCGTCTAACTTTGATACTATGGTTTTGTTCGTACTATATTATGAACTTTACATCTCTAGTTTTGGAAAGCCAATGTTAATTACTGTACATTATATTTGCTGAGAAATGCCTAAATGAGATTAAATAAAACACCAGTTATTCTAAAATATATTCAACCAAATATTTTTCATAAATTACAGCTGTTATGTCACCTCAAAGTTTTTTTAACTTTAATTCCTCAGCTAGAGATCTCTCTTTAGCTATCTAACCTTCTCAAGACACTAAAAGTTAATAGTGCTAGGGACTAAAATTGTTTCTGAGAGCAATCATATATTGTACTTAAAAGACAGACAGATAAACACTCTTTATTTGGATTCATGCTCATAAGTTTTGAAGTTTGAACTCTTAAATTAATCTTTCAGTATAACGTGGACTACTGATGAGAGCACAGCTCTTAAATATTATTTCAAGTTAATGTTTATTCATTCAATAAAGTGAAGTCTCCTGGCTAGAGCACAGTTCTTAAATTGCTTATGATTGATAATAGGTAGTTATTATTATAACGGAATACAACTTTTAATAAGGGTTTGTCTAGCTAACTTTATCTCTGAATCACTTTTAAAAAATTTGGGTTCTACTTAAGGCGCGACGTAAGGTTCTACTCTGACGATCACACTTTGGCCATATATCTGTTAAAATCATTTCTATTAAGCACCAAACATTAAGCTATGTAGGTTGTAAGTGGTTTGTTATTGGGAGGATTCGACGGAGTTCAGTGTGAGCAGTAGTGGTTTTACAGGGTATTAGTACATTAATCAGTAGTGTATTGTGTGTATGTTTTGAACATAATAGTTCAGTAGTTTTGACCAAGTATTGCTTATCTCATCTATTACTCACCTGAAGTGTTTGCGCTGGGCCTGGTCACCTATATCTTTTGTTGACTATACATACATTACGTCATATGTATTTGTGTCCTATTGAACTTAGGTAAAAGTAAAGCTATTTTCTTTAATATCTCCAAGTTAAATAAAATTATGAATAAATGCTTTCGTAGACGTCTACGTAGGGCGGCTGACATGTAATCTCCTTGGTCAGAAATATATACAAAAATAATGCTGGCTGGTATGGATTTATATTCGTTTGTTATTCTATTTTCAAAATGTATTACATTCATTTGTTTATTGCATCACGTTTATTTGTCTCCTACAATTGTTTCGAACATGTCGGTAGAAAAAGTGAAAATGGATAAAATCAAGCAGCGTGCGGTGATTAAGTTTTTGACTAAAGAAGGGAATACGCCTTCGGAGATCAGACAGCGTATGTTACGTGTGTTTGGCAGTTCGTGTTCTTCCGAATTTGTTATAAAGTTTTGGTCAAGGCAGTTTAAATTAGGTCGTGAGAGCCTCGAAGATGATCCTCGTAGCGGAAGACCAGTTTCGGCCGTCACCTATGAAAATGTAGCCAGGGTGAAAAAAATTATATTAGAGGACCGACGAGTGAAGCAGTGGGAGATAGCTAGAGATGTGGGCGTCAGTAAAGAGCGAGTCAATGAAATAATTCATGAGCATTTGAACATGTCCAAGGTTAGTGCACGTTGGGTCCCTAGAATGTTGACTGCATTTGACATGGAGAGGCGTGTCAAATGTTGCAAAGAGTTTTTGGACGTGAGTCGAGGGAAAGAGGAAGAAATAATTTCTAGAATTGTAACATGTGATGAGACTTGGATTCGACAATGGGACCCGGATAGTAAGCAAGAGTCGTTACAGTGGAAATTTAAGGATGAGAAGCCGCCTCGGAAATTCAAGGTCTGTCCATCGGCCGGTAAACTTATGGCTACAATCTTTTGGGACACAGAAGGGATTTTGCTCATAGATTATTTACCGAAGAAAACTACAATGAATGCTGAGTATTACTCAAACTTATTATATCAACTAAGAGAGACAATAAAAGAAAAACGGCGAGGTAAACTAAGCAAAGGAATTCTGATTTTGCACGATAACGCACCAGTGCATACCGCACGCACAACAAAGCTAGCAATTAAAGACAATGGCTTCGAAACCATTGACCATCCACCTTATAGTCCAGATCTAGCCCCCTGTGACTATTTTCTGTTTAGACTTCTCAAGAAAGACCTCAGGGGATGAAGGTTCATGACCGATGACGAAATGAAGGCAGCGGTTTCTGACTATTTTGAAGACAAACCGATTTTTTTTTTTTTGATGGCTTTAATTCAATATTTGAAAAATGTAAAAAGTGCATTTTATTAGCAGGGGACTATATAGAAAAATAAAAATAAACTATCCAGTTACGTCTTTTCTTTCATAGTTAGGTAGATTACTTTTCAAAGTAGACGTACTCTTATTTTTGCTCAAAGGAAATAACCACCACATACCGCATTGACTGACATGCAAGTTCGTCTAACTCAAATATTAGACCTGTCTTTGAAGGCCTAACTACTCTTATAAGGGAATAAGAATAAGTATTGAGAATAAGGATGACCTAAATACAAAAAAATAAATACAGGCATATCACCGTCAAAAATTAATTTCTTTAAATTTCACATGCAAAATGACGAATTACCGCGATAACTGTGTGACTATCGCAAGTTGACAACTGTCTGAGAAAATTACTAAGTAACTAAAGCTTATTCCATACAAGATAAGGTTCTCGCGACGCAGCAAACTGACTGAAGATTTGAGGCTTGTTTAAAAAATTTAAAAACCTTACACAAAAAATTTAATATGTTTTTCTATTCGTATACTGGGTATTTTTGTTTTTGATTAAAGTCCTTTAGATAATGAGATATTTCTACCGAAACTTACACTGTTTTCGCTGTTTTTACGGGAGGAGGGTAGGGAAATTTGATTTTACTGCATAAAAACGCTTTTTCTCGGAAAATATAGACCTCAGTTATGTAGTTAAAGGTATAAGGTATCTGTAGATACCCAAAATGTTAGACAAAATTTTATGTATTTGTCAGAAAGTCTACCGAAAATGTTCCGAAAAACCGCGGATTATTCAACATTTAGACCCTTGCTGCAATTACGTCCTTATGTTAGTTTTAATGTCGTTACTTTTGACAAAAACAAACGAAGTTGTCGAAAGTTTCTTACATTTTCTGAACGCCTGATCTATTAAATACAAATGTATTGTAATTTTAAAGGCGCATATTAACTAAAAAAAAAACATTGAATCTTACCAAAAAATCGATTTTATTCAAACTTTAGCTAAGATCATAAAGGTATGACAAACAAACATACCTAAATTGAAAGTGTTTTTTACGTGGATAACTTGTTATAACTCGGTAGCTGATCCAAAGTTTTGTTACATTCACAGAACATATTAATAGTTACACTCGATCTGAGTGAAACGCAAATGAGTACAATAAAAGCTATAACAGATTCCTAATAGAAGCTGATAGAATTTATGGATAAAGCACAGATGAACATTTATTTTTAGTATGATAGACAATAGAAAGGGCCCTTGTCTGCGAAGTGGAAGGGTGATAAATTAATTCAGTATCAATTTCGTTACCGCTCCAGTTGGAGATCTCATATCTCTGTGACGTGGCATGCTGCATAATCTGTTTAAGGCTTGTTTCAAGTGTCTTGTGAACATGTCTTAATAATGTCGTTTTCTGTGTTAAACTTGTTGGTAGCTAAAAATGATTTACTTACTTCCCTATCTCAGTCCATATAACGAGGAAATATGACAGAGGTGACTAATAATATGTCAAAAGTGACATACACGTCATAAAGCGTCAGTTTTGGCAAAAGTGACAGATGTCAAAAGTGACATATTTCAAAAGTGACAGATTGCAAAAGTCCAAGTTTTTAATTAACGGCACATACAATCCTCGTTATCGTCCAATTTCTTACCCTTCAGCAATATCACCTTAATTTAAATAATGAGGGAGCCTCTTTGCGCCGTCAGTTTAGCAATCGTACTGCAGGTAATTCAAATTGTGCTCTACAAACTCATTTGAATCGCAGCATCAGCGAAATTCAAATTCAAAAGCCCCTACGAGATGAGAAATTTCCATAGACAGCCGTCTGCCTCTGACAACGTCACATAGACTTGTCTTGATGTGCGTAATTAACAGCTAACGTCAAGAGCGCGCCGTCAATCACTCCTCGCGACAATACATCCCTACAGCACTGAGTTGTACTAATGGAGTCGTAATTTTAAACTTTACCTAAAAGTCATACACACAATTCCACCAAAAACATAAATGTGAAAAAGAGGCCGAGTTTGTCGGCTTCACCGAAAAAAGAATTGAGATCAAATTGGGTGCCGAGCTTTATGGACGTTCCTTCAGTTATAATTGTGGTAATGTCCAACGTTATTCACTTGTTTTAAAATAAAGCTAGGGTGCTTGGTATTCATTATAAGTAATACCTAACTTGGTATGTTTTCATAGTTTGTGTTCGTCCGAAAAACCAACAATGGACGGGTCGCAGCTCGCTAGCTACCAGTGCTCGTAGATGCGCGTAGTTGTTTGTGAAAAACTTCTTCGAACCAGGATTTCAGACTCTTGCTTACGAGCCTGGCAACTGAGCCAGCGAGGTTTTCACCGAAACAATTAAACTTTTCCACACCATATTTGTCTTTAATGTTCGTCCTATCCGACGATTAGTATCAGTAATGAATATATCAAAGCTTTAATGACAGGTGCATTATGCGATCGATTTTCCTTGTTAGCTAGGTGGGTTCTAAAAACGGTTTAATCCTCCTAATCCTCAATAACGCTTAAACAATAGATTGCTGCCAGATCGTGGCTCGGACGAAACCATCTTACTATTTAAGGGTATGTGACAGGTATGACCACCTAGTCCGAAGTACTTGACTCCGAAGCTATGTAACAGCTACCCTCTCTTGCTGGATAAAAACAAATTAAAAATAAGCACTATTAAACCAAAACTCAAAAGTATATTGTTAAAATTAAAATAATAAACAAGGTATAAACAGGTAGATAGATGTACTCGTAGATTGTAAATTGCGATTTTGCTGTATTCGTAGTTACATTAGTTAGACATAAGTAAATACCCGGAATTATATAAGCGCTTCGCCAACAAACTGTATTGCAGTTTGGCGATCTTTGTAAAATTTTATAAAATGTATTATTGTAAAAATAAATAAAAAAATATATATATTAATGAACAAGTCAGAAATAAAGGAGCCGAGAGCACTTTTTCCTCAACAGCGGGCGGATTTGTGGCTAGTAAAAAAATTACAATAAATTTTTTATTAAGGTTTTTTCAGTGCAAGAAAAAACCGTTAAGTGTCAGTTGACCTCACGGGCTAAACATTTATACATACTTATTTGGTTATGTAGCACAAGACTCTGTCAAAACTACTGAGAGACATTTGGAGGCATTTGTGGCAGTCTGTGCTCGCAAATCACGTTGACAAATCACAAAAAAATTGAATAATGCATTCCACCCGGGTGAAGTAAGGGACAAAAGCTACAATAAAACCGGTAAGTGCGAATCGGACTTACGCACAAAGGGTTCCGTACCACACAATACGGATACAATGGGGGTATGAAATTATGGTAAACTAGCTTTTGCCTGCGGCTTCACCCGCGTGATATTCGGTTTAAGTTCATCCTTTTTTCCACAGGAACAGTGTTTTTTTTTTCGGGATAAAATGAAGCCTATGTATTGATTCAGTGTATAAGATATCTCCACTCCAAATTTCATCCAAATCCGTCCAACTGTTTCAGCGTGAAGAAGTAACAAGCACACTAACTCACACAAACACACATATACGAACTTTCGCATTTATAATATTATTTACAGTGGGAAGTGGGATAACAATAGCAACAACATCGCGCTAAAATAGTAGCACCTGACAAACAATTCGGCACCCTCTTAGTACGGAACCCTAATTTTTATTATTTGCTGATTTACTGTAGATACCTACTACAAGCTGACTAAACTTAAAACTTGCATGACCATTTTTAAGATTAAGCTGAAACAAAAAGCAAAAAAAACCTGGCAAGTGCTAGTTGGCCTCGCGCACTAAGGGTTCCGTACCGCCACAATACGGGTACAATAAGGGTACGCAATCCGAAAAACATCAGAGTAAGTGATCACAACATAGAGACTATGACAGAAATAAATTTCTATGTTTGAACACTTGGCGATTTATCCATCGCAAGGAGATATAAATTAACATTATATCATTGCAGTATAGAAACGCAGAAAGAAAAGTAAATCTGGATGTGAGGAGCTCTGAACTGGGATTCGAACCCGGGTTCTATACTGCAATGATATAACGTTAATTTACAATATAGAGGCTATAGCAACATCAAAGCGACAAAAAAAAAGGCGCTGAAAAAGTAGCGCCTGACAAATAATGTAGCACCCTGTGAGTGCGGATCCATCCATCCATTATCCATCCATCAGCCTAGTTCGTCCACTGCTGGACATAAGCCTTTCCAGGACTTTGCCACTCCCGGCGGTCATCCTGGAAGAATTGCCCATACTCACACACGCTGGGCAGGCGGGTCGATGAGCGTGATGCCGGAACCCTCGCACCAGTGACGCCGCTGCCCGTCACCAGTCTGTTCCATATAAGGCTCGCCTATGGATATACCGCCATCCATTGGTCCCAGGCATGGTGGTGAGTGCGGAACCCTATTTTTATTATTTATTTTTTTACTTTAGTTTAGAGTATAATTATGTACAAAAATGTTATAAAATTTGATACAAGACTTGTACCTATTACGATATTTAAGATAAAGCTGAAACAAATGACGGTCAAAAATGCAAACCTTTTCGGTTTAATTTATTTTATATTATTATTTGCCGTGATGGAAGCCATAGTTAAACCATAGACTAAGTAGTAATATTGGCTGAAGCTGTAGGCCCTGAGACAGACGGACAGATGACAGACAAATAGACGGACAGCGGAGGCTTAGTAATAGGGTCATGTCTGGCACCATTCCTGTAAGGAATCCTAAAAATTAAAATTTTCAAGAATTTCTTGATTGTTTTATTATTTGTCGTGATAGAGGCCATAGTAGCACGTATCATCTGAAAATTACAACTGTCTACCGCCAGAAATGTAGACTTCCGTGAGAGACGGACAGACGGATTGTGTCCGTCGGACGTACAACGGAAACTTAGTAATAGCACAAAATAGATACTACCAGAAGGCTGACTCGACGACACACATGCATAGACGCGTACGTATGATGATCTCGGCAGAATTTCGTATTGGAATTCGACCGACTTCATCCGAGATCGTCGTACGTACGCGTCTATGTGTGCGTGCGCCTGTTTTCACTAGTTATGCTGAGTAAACCTTCTGTAAGTGGTTATTTTGTGGTAATAGGGTCCCATTTGGCATCTTTTGCGTAAGGAACCCAAAAAATTTACTTTAAATAATACTTTCATTTTTTATGTTTAAAAATGAAACATTGGAAAATAAACGAAACAACATGGCGATAGCCCTATGCGGCTTCTCTTCGTTCGCGGCATGTAATTAAATTTACATGGTACGTGCAAAGGGTTGGGCCCGGGTTTTCACTACTGTATTAATTACACTGACTTATTAGTTACTAGCTTTTGCCAGCGGCTTCATCCGTGCCTATTTAGTTTGCATTTTAATATAAGAACATATATATATTCTTTTTTTTTGATTTTCCACTTTACACAAATATAATTACTTAATTAAATAGTTTAAACTCAGTGGGTACGTCATCAGGCGAATAAAAAACTATTATATGACATATATGTAGGTATGTGAAGTTAGTTAGAAAAACGCTGACATCTATTGATATAAAAAGTATATTTTAAAAGATGAACCAGACTTTTTTTTAGGGAGGATTTAGTCAGCCGACGCTAGGTGGCGCTAGTTGGCGTTTTTTGTAATAAACCATACTAATTGACCAAGATGTAGGGTTTGTAGAAATAGGACTTGTAGAGATATACAGTTAGGCCTTGTACAGTACGGGGCTTGGCTCTACATGAGATTTGATATTTTATTAATTATCACAAATAACTTGCTTAAACATGCCACTCAAGCTATCTCAAAACCAATCACCATGATTTGCAAATTAAGCATTGAGTCTGGAATTGTTCCCGAAGCTTTAAAACGATCAATTATATGTCCAATACACAAGGGTGGGGATGGAGGCGATGTCACGAATTATAGACCAATTTCGCTACTCCCGTCTTTGTCCAAGATTTTGGAGAAAATTGTAAATAGAAGATTAATAGCCTACCTAGAGACAAAAAAATTACTGTCTAACAATCAATTCGGGTTTAGGACTAAACTGTCAACAGAGGATGCTGTTAAAAAACTTACAGAATTTGTAATTGACCAACTTGACTCAGGGAGAAGATGTTTGGGCATTTTCCTGGATTTAGCGAAAGCTTTCGACACCGTCTCTATCCCCATACTTCTCGCCAAATTGGAGAGCATGGGTATCCGTGGCTTACCACACTTGTGGTTTAATAGTTATTTATCACGGAGGAAGCAAAAAGTGAAAATTAATGACTCTAAGGGATCTGACGCCGATGTCAATTTTGGTGTTCCACAAGGGAGTATCTTGGGACCCACATTATTTTTAGTCTACATTAATGACCTCTGTTCCAAAACTCTACTAAACGGACAAGTAATAACCTTTGCAGACGATACTGTTTTACTTTTTCACGGCAAGACCTGGGCTGATGTGGAAAGATATGGAAACCGGGGTCTGCTTGATGTTAGCACCTGGCTACAAAATAACTTACTTACAGTCAATGTAACTAAAACCAAGTACATAACCTTTTCAATCAACTCTAAGACCCAGCCTTCTGATAATCTTGATATTAAATTGCATACTTGTCACATGTTGCATAATTGTACCTGTATAGCTCTGGAACGTCAGAGTTCAATAAAGTATCTTGGTGTCATCCTTGACCAAAATCTTTCATGGTCCGACCACATTAAGAAACTCTCCTCACGAACACGTAAGCTCATACACATTTTTAAGCGCCTCCGGCATATTGCCAATGAAAAAACCCTGATGATGGTATACCACACTCTGGCCCAGTCAATACTGTGCTATTGTATAACTGTCTGGGGTGCAGCAGCTCAAACACACTTTCTTCCCCTTGAGCGTGCACAACGCGCGCTACTCAAGGTGATGAAGTTTAAACCAAGGCGATATCCCACGGAAGAACTCTATCGCGAGAATACAGTATTAACTGTAAGACAATTATATATAAAAGCAATCTTATGTCACCTACACAACACCGCTGACTATGACAAAATTAAAATTAAGTTAGAATCAAAACGCAGACAAGATCGTATCTTTGACACCCCTTTGACTCGAACCAATTTCGCTCGAAACCGTGCCACTTTTTTGGCTCCGTTTGTGTATAATAATTTGAGCAAGGACCTCACGATTATACACTTAACCCGAAAAAAATGCTCACAAATGGTTTATAAACATCTACTTCATTTGAATTTTGATCAAACAGAGAACCTGTTGAAAGTTGAAACTTAATTGGTTTTAAGTCTTTTTGCTATTGCTCTCTGTGGAATGAATAGGACTAACATAACTTCTACACACACCTTAGCATACTGATCTCTCTCACTCATTTACTCACGATACACACACCCTAAAACACACGCTTCATTTATTTTAACTTTTAGTATAGGCTTTTTGTTTTGTTTTTATTTAGTTTAATTTATTTGATATCTGGGGGCACGATAGTGCCCCCCGCCAAGACGAGCCAAAGGAAGCGGGGCACTACGTACCTTTTCTCGAAGCGTTTCGTCATATTTTCGAACCCTCATAGCTTCGGTCTAGATAATACTAGAGATACCAAATTCTCAAGGTAACATGTAGGAAGCATTCTTATTAAACACGATAAGTTTCATTTTTCTAGCTTTTATACTTTGAATGTTATTAATACCTAAAATACGTCGATTTTGTCACTCACTCACTCACTGATGATCATCAAAAATCTAGGGTACTTCCTGAAGTCCTAGAAAGCTGAAATTTGGTATGCAGGCTAGGACTAGCACACAAACAACAAGAAAATTAAGAAATTTGTAACTTTCACCCTCCAACCCCTCTTAAGGGGGGTCTGGTTCTGTATTAATTAAAAATTTTAATTCCAAACTTCTTGAAGTCCTAGAAAGCTGACATTTGGTATGCAGGCTAGGATTAGCACACAAAAAACAAGAAAATTAAGAAATCTGTAACTATCACCCTCCAACCCCTCTTAAGGGGGGTCTGGTTCTGCATTAAATAAAAAATTCAATTCCAAACTTCCTGACGTCCTAGAAAACCGAAATTTTGTATGCAGGCTAGGACTAGCACACAAACAATAAGAACATTAATAAATCTCTAACTTTCACCCTCCAACCCCTCTTAAGGGGGTCTGGTTCTGTATTAAATAAAAATTTCTGTTCCAAACTTCCTGGAGTCCTAGAAAGCTGAAATTTGTTATGAAGGCTAGGATTAGCACACAAACGACGAAAAAATTAAGGAATCTGTAACTTTTAACCTGCAACCCCTCTTATAAAAGAAGTAGAGCATCTTACAAAAAGAAATGAAATCCCATCAAAAACATTTCATGTAAACTATCGCCAAGACACAAGCTCAAATCGCTTTTACTGTTAAAAAGTTATCAGATCTCATGTAGAGCCAAGCCCTGAACTCTACAAGGCCTAACTCTACAAGCCCTAACTCTACAAATCCTACATCTTGATCAAAAAGTTTGGCTTGGCCGTTTTGCGGTCGTCAAACAGACACTCCCATTTGTGTCATGCAATAGTGCCATGAAACGGTCAAGCCATACTTTATGATCAAGATGTAGGGTTTGTAGAGTTAGGGCTTGTAGAGTTAGGCCTTGTAGAGTTCAGGGCTTGGCTCTACATGAGATCTGATAACTTTTTAACAGTAAAAGCGATTTGAGCTTGTGTCTTGGCGATAGTTTACATGAAATGTTTTTGATGGGATCCTATATATATATTTGTCACCATTTTGTTTGCATGGGATTTTTGACACTGTTACCCTAAGTTTCAAGTCTACTTAGATTAGGGAACAGGGCTACTCCCTTGGTACAACTTAGATTATATGTAGAAATAAGTAAAGTTAATAAGTTGTTAAATATAAGTAAGTTGTTAAAGATTAAATATTAAAGATATAAAGATTAAAGATTAAAGATAAAATATAGCCAAAAAAACAATATATATTAACAGTGAAAGCGTTATGAGTTTGTGAGTCTTGGCAACCTACTTTACATGAAATGTTTTTAGTGGGATATTAATTTCGGTGAAATTCCGGTTTCTATTAACCTAAGTGACGCCTGAATCGGATGACTTAACGACCTTGAGTCAACTTGTGTCGCTACAAATGTTGGCAGAAACTGCATTACTACGTCGCTGGGTCTCCGGATAGCGCAAAATAGGGGAAAGTAATACTTTTCAAATGGACGTGATAGACGGAAAAAAAATTCCATAGATGATTTTTCCAAGCAATATTTTCTTAGTATTTTAGTGCAAGAACCATACAAATACCGAAAGCGTCAGTTGAAGATGTGAAAGCTGCGATCATGTCCTTCAGGAACGGCTCACCTGGAGGTCTGGATGGTCTATCTCCTCAACACTTCAAGGACCTCATCTGTGGAGCCACTGGTCAGACCGGCATAAGCCTCCTGGAAGACATGACGCAGCTTGTCAATCTTATGTTGTCCGGAAATGTATGCAGTGAAATCTTGGACATCTTGTACGGCGCAAATCTTTGCGCGCTTATGAAGAAGGATGGGGGAATAAGACCAATCGCGGTTGGAAATACCATACGCCGCGTGGTCTCCAAAGTCTGCTGTAAGTACATGTTACCAACACTGTCCAAAAAATTCCAACCACTACAACTAGGCTTTGGCAGTAAGGGTGGGTGCGAGGCAGCAGTACACGCTGCTCGCACTTTTCTTAAACGCGGCGGTGGTGAGGTGATGCTGAAGGTGGACAATAAGAACGCCTTCAACTCCGTTGAAAGGAGCACGCTGTTGACGCAAATAAAGGATCACGTACCCCAAATCTACAGATATCTTTGGCAATGCTACAGCACACCATCCAAATTAATTTACAAAGACCA
The DNA here is from genome assembly GCA_934047225.1 of Ypsolopha sequella. NCBI lineage: Eukaryota > Metazoa > Arthropoda > Insecta > Lepidoptera > Ypsolophidae > Ypsolopha > Ypsolopha sequella. The sequence continues at coordinate 30,454,623 of OW203985.1, forward strand.
TCTCTTGAGCTCGGAAGTAGGGTGTCAACAGGGTGACCCTTTAGGCCCTGCCATTTTTAGCCTGGCTATAAACTCAATAATAACGAGGCTAAATTCAAAATTCAATGTGTGGTACCTTGATGACGGAACTATTGGAGGTGAGGTGACTACGGTTTTAGATGACTTAGAATTTATAATACATAAATTCAATGAAATAGGACTTGAATTGAGTTTAAATAAATGCGAGTTATTCGTTTTAGATAATACCATAAACAAAAATGAAATAATTGATAAGTTCAACATCCTAGCACCTAATATCAAAATTATTAGTAGTGATTCGCTTCGCCTCCTCGGAGCTCCAATTTTAGACAACGGTATCCCTGGATATATTTCGGATCAAATAGCAAAATTCGAAGAGTCATCAAGTCGTCTAACTCAAATAAATCCACACATGGCACTATTCATAATTCGGTTCTGTTTATTTGTACCAAAATTCACTTACGTTCTGCGCTGTACACCCGTTTGGAATCATAAAAACCTTTTGGACACTTTAGACAAATTAATACAAAAAATTCTTAGTGAAGTTCTGAATTGCAACCTAGACGAACGGAGTTGGACCCAGGCATCGTTACCAGTACGTTTTGGTGGCCTGGCAATACGCAAAATTTCGAGTATAGCACTCCCAGCGTTTTTGTCCTCAGCCTACAGCACACGAGACCTCTTTGGTAAGATAATTTTCCCGTCAATTGCTGACGTTGAGGTCTCGGGCTTGGACGAGGCTAAGAGCGCCTGGGCAGTAGCATGTCCTAATCAGGACCCTCCAATTACACCGTCATCGCAGAGGCTATGGGACGAGCCCCTCTGCAAGTTGGAGCAAACGAAACTGCTCGAAGGAGCAACCGACCCAGCAGACCGGGCCCGTCTCCTAGCCTCCAATGAACGTGAGTCGGGTTATTGGTTGAACGCCATCCCATCTAGTAATATCGGCACCTTATTAGACCGTAACACTTTGAGTTTGGCTTGCGGTCTTCGCTTAGGCACGAAGATCAATGAACCACACCGTTGCCGTTGTGGAGTGCGCGTCGGCCAGTTCGGGCACCATGGTCTATCATGCCAGCTAAGCGCCGGACGTTCAGCCCGCCACGCTAACCTCAATGACGTCATCCGTCGGGCCCTTGTCAGTGCCAATGTACGGAGCATTCTCGAACCACCAGGGTTAACCCGGGACGATGGTAAGCGGCCCAATGGAATGACGCTTCTTGCATGGAAGCATGGCAAGCCGCTTGTGTGGGACGCCACATGTGCAGACACACTTGCCCCGTCCTACCTACAGGCTACCTCGGTCGGTGCTGGTGCGGCTGCAGAGGCAGCGGAGTCCCGAAAGCGGCGCGGGTATGTCGCCCTTGGCGAGGGCTACATATTTGCGCCGTTCGGAGTTGAAACTCTGGGACCATGGGGCCCAAGTGCGCGACGACTGTTTCAAGAACTGTCGTCGCGTCTGGTCGACGCCTCTGGTGATCCAAGAGCTGGAGCTTACCTCGGCCAAAGGATTAGTCTATCGATTCAACGAGGTAACGCTGCCAGTCTCTTGGGTACTCTCCCCAGCGGCAACGATCTAAATCAAATTTTTCATTTAATTTAAGATATTTTTAATTAGTATATAATTTAGCGATGAATTATTAACATTATTCTCATTACAAAATAAACTTACCCTTAAATACCATTATATTATATACATTTTTCATTTTTTATATAGATTATAGACAGAGAACATAATTACGCGTATTGTGTAAAAGTGTTCGGTTTGTTTACATAGCTGACTTACCAACGATAGCGGATCGTGGTGAATCTAATTTTTTTGATAACCGCACCCATGGTGTAGATTTGACGCTTGCTACTTTTTTCATCTGTCAGTTTGGACATCTGTCACTTTTGCTGAAATCTAAATTCAGTCTCAATAACAATATTCACTCGGAAAGAGCCGCAAACGTAAGCTAGATGTGATGTATAAGTATATACAAACTTTCCGTATCAATTGTTCCAAGAATTTTTAAAGTAATAATATAAGTGAATACACAGACAAAAGCGGATTGCGACTTTTTATATTATTTATAGATAACAGAGAAGATATAGGTAGAGAAGATAAAGATAGAGAAAAGAACAGTAGATAGAAAAGGGATAATTGGACAGGATTGACTACTCATAGTAGGGTGCACATGCATTACGGGTGACGATATATTTATTTATAAACAGGAATTGGTGCGCTAATATTTTCTATGAATAAAATAAACCAGTGCCGGGGGGTTTCAAAATAAATTATTGAAAAGATTGTACAAAAAATACAATTTTTCACACTAATACTTTCTCAGTACGCTACGCTGCTCCATATTTTTCTAAATACTAGGCAAATATCTAAAAAAGTAGTAATAAAAGAAAGGGGCGCTTTTTTCAAAATTTTGAATATCTAGACCACAAATCCGGAGGTCGCGGGATGAAATCCCGTAGAAGCATATTTGTATTCGGTTTTAGTGCTTCGTAAGATTGCTATTTTCCTCTGTGTTTTAAAGGTGTGTTAAGGGTTGGTTTCACCAAACATGCTCTCGCATTTGCACAAGTTAACATATCAAATCAAAATATTTGTAACAAATAAGATTTGACATAAGTATCACAATTATCATGAAAAAAATTCTGAAAGACCACTCAAATCACCAAAAATATCATTTGGCGTTGCAAATAGAAAAAAATATTTTTGTGGGATTTTTCTGTACGAGAAAAATGTCGAATGTTTGAATATTTCTTTTAAAATAACGAAAAGAAATAAATACAATAAAATTCTGAAAAGGGTTCTCTCATTTCTTTACTCTAAAAAAAAATATTTTATTTTTTAGTTAGATCGGTAGACCGATCAATGGATCATACTAGTTCCAACGCCAAATGACGTTCTCCGTGATTTTAGTGATCCAACCGATTTTTTCTTAATGATTTGTGATACTTGTGTCAAATCTGAAAAATACATAATGTAGTTCAACTTCCTTACTAATTACACACATTTTATTTGTAAAAAAATATTTAGTTATTTATTTATGCTAAATTGTCCAAACGCGAAAGCGTGTTTGCCAGAACCAGTCCTTAAACTGTGGGTCCATATTTGTGCTCAAAGTTCGGCCAAATGCTTCACTACCAGTCAAGCTGGGAAGTAATAATCGTCGGTGAAACGTGAGAGCATTTGAGAGTACATACTCGAAAAAACTTTTGTCGCCCTGTCGGGGATTCATGTCGCAACAATCTATTGAAAGTTTATGATTTCTAAACGGTGATTGAAATAAGAAAAGGAGAGAAAATGTTTTAGGAACCATCTATATGAAAATCTATTTAACCTTTGTTAGGATACCCATAGCTAAAGGAAAAAATAAATTAAATATTTCATCTTTATTCGAGAGTATCAAAAACGTTTAATTTAATTCTTCCTTATTTGAAAGCATTTTTGGTGAATAGTTTTTAAATATCTGCTACCATATCATTTCCAATACCAATACATTTTGTTCGACAGTACTCTTGACCTAGTTTCGCTCTAGTCGTACAACGGAAGGCGGGTTAAAGCATTTAGTCAAACGGAAATTATAAATTCTTTTCACATCTCTAAGCTTAGATAAAAGAAAAACTCTGGTAAAGCGTATTTAATTTAAAATGGGTTCCGTTAAACTGCCAAAAATATTGACTTTTGCTACAACATTGCACGGTCACACTCTGTTTGCACACAATAATGCAACGTTTGGCATATCGTCCCTTGGAAATCCATGATTCTCCGTCTCTAAAAGACGTCTAAAAGAGCACTACCTTTTACTTTCGTAATATCCTACGTAGTATATTTCTTACTTTAATATGTATTATTTAAGTGTATGTATTATTTTATGTTTTGTAAGTATCACGTCTAAGTATTAAAAAGTACGTTTAGTACTCGAAAAATCTATTTAACCTTTGTGACGATACCCCAAAAGAGAGGTACAGTAAAAAATAAATTAAATATTTCATCTATTTTGGAGAGTATCAAAAACGTTTCATATAATTCTTTCTTATTTTAGAGCATTTTTGGTGAATAGATTTTTAATATCTGCTGTCATATAATTTTCAAAACCCGTACATTTTGTGTGACAGTACTCTTGAAAGCATTTGATATGTTTCATACTCAAAACTATGGTCGAAACTATATGCTTTGGGTTTGCCAGATGAACTCGTAGAAATACTAAAGTACTGGTACTCCAACCAAAACAATACCGTTAGATGGTCTGGCAAGTTTTCTAAAATGTATAGACTGGAATGTGGAGTCAGACAGGGGGGACTTACCTCAGCGATACTTTTCAATATCTATGTTAATCAGCTGATTGTCGGTCGGATGCTCTATTGATGGAACAATGTTCAATAATATAAGTTATGCAGATGACATGGTGCTGATGAGTCCATCAATTAGTTTTCTTAGAAAACTTATGAAGGTATGCGAGGATTATGCGCACTCAAATGACCTTGTGTACAATGTGAAAAAGAGTGAGCTCCTAGTGTTACGGGGGAGGCTAAGGCTACCTTCCTATGCGCTACCGGTGACACTGGGTCGGCGTTCTCTAAATAGAGTTGTCAATTTGAGATATATAGATCATTATGTCACCGATGATCTATCTGATGATGCGGATATAGAGAGGAAGTGCAGGGCGTTGGCGGTCCGGTGTAATATGCTTGCCTGCAGGTTTGCACGTTGCTCCAGCGAAGTTAAGCTTACGCTGTTTAAAGCTTTTTCAGTCATTTTACACGTGCAACCTGTGGGTAAACTACACCCAGAAAACCAACAGCGCCTTGCGTATCCAATATAATAATGGATTCAGGATGCTGTTGGGGCTGCCACGATATTGTAGTGCATCAGGTATGTTTGCAGAGGCAGCGGTTGATGATGTTTACTGCATAGTAAGGAAAAGGGTAGGCTCCCTGATGGTGCGCGTTCGCAGCAGCACCAAAAATCTCCTATCCGTTCTCAGGGACAAGCTGGATATACCCATATTCAAGCACTGGATGGCTATCCACGTTGCTTCAAACAAAAATTAAATTAAATTGTTGTTACCAACCTTAGCATATAAGATTTTTTTTTATAATTATTACTAACTACTATATATCAATGATCTGAAATAAAATTTATTCTATTCTGTTCTATTCTTAGTTTTGTTTATTTTTGCTATGTGACATAATTATATGGATTAATTTAGTATATAGTTAATTATGTAACGGTACACGTATGTATATCTAATTTTGTATCTATCACAATTTTTATATCCTAAGAGGTAAACTGGAAGAAATCTCTTCTTAGAGATAAGTTTGTCTTTGTACATGTTTTTTTTCCTTATAAAAGTTCGTTTAATGTGTATCGTGTATAATAAAGAAAAAAGAACAGAATAGAAAGAATACACATCTGCTAAAACACAATTACACAATACAGAAAATACAAAAGTATTTAACATACGAAAAAACAAAATGACAAAATAAAATAACTTAAGACTCAGCATATGTTGTACTGTTACAAAATAAGACTGACAGCGCTGATTTTCAGTCCGATCCACCGTATGTTAACGCACGAGCAAACAATACAGCACGCGTGTCGTTTATGTACATTTATAGATAAAATCCATATCCATGTGTTTTATGTTAAATGGTACGTGATAAATAGGTTTAGAGTTTGACCGAGTGCAACATATGAATAAAAATAACAAAATATATATTCTATACAGATAATAAGTAAACAAATGCAACAAAGTTAGCACAATTCAGTTTCTAGTTTTCTGTTTTTATTGACTTTTATTTGTTAGAAAAATAGTTTATTAATTTATTTTTTAAGGCGATATGTAAAAGTTTTAGCGTCCCTGTTACTCCATATGCGAAAAAACCCTCAGTGCGAGAGGGACGGATTCGTGGAAAAGTAACAAAAAGTCGGTTTTTTATTAATATAAAATGTACTAAAAATGCTATCAAAATTTCGTTTAACCAGGTCCTAGATACTATTAAAACCCATCTAATAAAATATAATTGCAGTCCATATGTCATTCTAAATTGTCAAACCAGGAGAATTGGTGTCGATAAAGACCTCATTTCAATAAATACTTCTATCGAGCCGAAATTCTCCAATCGCGTTTCTGTTTTAACAGATCCCTAGAGAAATATTTCAAAAATAATATACTATGTTATCAAAATTATACATTATATACCGAAGTAGATATAGAAGTTCTAAAAGTGTCAATTTTTTTCCGTAGCGCCTTAAAGTATACTTACGCGACGCGACGGTAGACTGTAACTTTTTACCGCGATTTTGTTTCGTAGCTCTTAACGTTTTATTGTTACCCTATTTAACCTACTCGTATATACCAAGCTACTGCATCGTTCAAATATTTATGAACTATCACGGGGTCAGTATGCTTTCAAATTCAATAAAAACGAGTTGTCATTTAAGAAAACTCTATGTGAAAGTACTTTGTTGGATTTTTTTAAACATGTTAACTACCCAAAATTTTTAGCGGGTCGGAAGTATAGGCGGGGCGATAGATAAAGTAGAGGTGAGGCGATAGATAAAGTATAGGCGGGGCGATAGATAAAGCATAGGTGGGGCGATAGATAAAGTAGAGGTGAGGCGATAGATAAAGTATAGGCGGGGCGATAGATAAAGCATAGGTGGGGCGATAGATAAAGTAGAGGTGAGGCGATAGCTAAAGTATAGGCGGGGCGATAGATAAAGCATAGGTGGGGCGATAGATAAAGTAGAGGTGAGGCGATAGATAAAGTATAGGCGGGGCGATAGATAAAGCATAGGTGGGGCGATAGATAAAGTAGAGGTGAGGCGATAGATAAAGTATAGGCGGGGCGATAGATAAAGCATAGGTGGGGCGATAGATAAAGTAGAGGTGAGGCGATAGCTAAAGTATAGGCGGGGCGATAGATAAAGCATAGGTGGGGCGATAGATAAAGTATAAGTGAAGCGATAGATAAAGTATAGGCGGGGCGATAGATAAAGTATAGGTGGGGTGATAGATAAAGTAGAGGTGGGGCGATAGATAAAGCATAGGTGGGGCGATAGATAAAGTATAGGTGAAGCGATAGATAAAGCATAGGTGGGGCGATAGATAAAGTAGAGGTGAGGCGATAGCTAAAGTATAGGCGGGGCGATAGATAAAGCATAGGCGGGGTGATAGATAAAGTAGAGGTGGGGCGATAGATAAAGCATAGGTGGGGCGATAGATAAAGTATAGGTGAAGCGATAGATAAAGTATAGGCGGGGTGATAGATAAAGTAGAGGTGGGGCGATAGATAAAGCATAGGTGGGGCGATAGATAAAGTATAGGTGAAGCGATAGATAAAGTATAGGTGGGGTGATAGATAAAGTAGAGGGGGGGCGATAGATAAAGCATAGGTGGGGCGATAGATAAAGTATAGGTGAAGCGATAGATAAAGTATAGGCGGAGTGATAGATAAAGTAGAGGTGGGGCGATAGATAAAGCATAGGTGGGGCGATAGATAAAGTATAGGTGAAGCGATAGATAAAGTATAGGCGGGGTGATAGATAAAGTAGAGGTGGGGCGATAGATAAAGCATAGGTGGGGCGATAGATAAAGTATAGGTGAAGCGATAGATAAAGTATAGGTGGGGTGATAGATAAAGTAGAGGTGGGGCGATAGATAAAGCATAGGTGGGGCGATACATAAAGTATAGGTGAAGCGATAGATAAAGTATAGGTGGGGTGATAGATAAAGTAGAGGGGGGGTGATAGATAAAGCATAGGTGGGGCGATAGATAAAGTAGAGGTGAGGCGATAGATAAAGTATAGGCGGGGCGATAGATAAAGCATAGGTGGGGCGATAGATAAAGTAGAGGTGAGGCGATAGATAAAGTATAGGCGGGGCGATAGATAAAGCATAGGTGGGGCGATAAATAAAGTAGAGGTGAGGCGATAGCTAAAGTATAGGCGGGGCGATAGATAAAGCATAGGTGGGGCGATAGATAAAGTATAAGTGAAGCGATAGATAAAGTATAGGTGGGGTGATAGATAAAATAGAGGTGGGGCGATAGATAAAGCATAGGTGGGGCGATAGATAAATTATAGGTGAAGCGATAGATAAAGTATAGGTGGGGTGATAGATAAAGTAGAGGGGGGGCGATAGATAAAGCATAGGTGGGGCGATAGATAAAGTATAGGTGAAGCGATAGATAAAGTATAGGCGGGGTGATAGATAAAGTAGAGGTGGGGCGATAGATAAAGCATAGGTGGGGCGATAGATAAAGTATAGGTAAAGCGATAGATAAAGTATAGGTGGGGTGATAGATAAAGTAGAGGTGGGGCGATAGATAAAGCATAGGTGGGGCGATAGATAAAGTATAGGTGAAGCGATAGATAAAGTATAGGTGGGGTGATAGATAAAGTAGAGGGGGGGCGATAGATAAAGTATAGGTGGGGTGATAGATAAAGTAGAGGTGGGGCGATAGATAAGGTAGAGTTTGGGCGATAGGTAAAGTATAGATGGGGCGATAGATAAAGTATAGGTGAAGCGATAGATAAAGTATAGGCGGGGCGATAGATAAAGTATAGGTGAAGCGATAGATAAAGTATAGGCGGGGCGATAGATAAAGTATAGGTGAAGCGATAGATAAAGTATAGGCGGGGTGATAGATAAAGTAGAGGTGGGGCGATAGATAAAGCATAGGTGGGGCGATAGATAAAGTATAGGTGAAGCGATAGATAAAGTATAGGCGGGGCGATAGATAAAGTGTAGGTGAAGCGATAGATAAAGTATAGGCGGGGTGATAGATAAAGTAGAGGTGGGGCGATAGATAAAGTATAGGCGGGGTGATAGATAAAGTAGAGGTGGGGCGATAGATAAAGTATAGGCGGGGTGATAGATAAAGTAGAGGTGGGGGGATAGATAGAGTGTAGTTGGGACGATAGATAAATTATAGATGGGGCGATAGATAAAGTTTATTTAATCATTATTCGTTTTTCTGCGTAAGTGCACAAAGAGACGGCATTTTTTTTTGTATGGTATCAAAATATGCCCCAGTTCCAACATTTTGACGCCATGTATGCCATGACGCTAAAACTACCCATGAATGCAGTAGTTTTGTGCTTTGGACATATTTATGTTTATCCTATCGTTGTTGTGCGGTTGGTGCTAACCCACGTGTATTTCGAAAACATTTTCAAAATTTGACGAAATCGCATAGTTTTTTAATATTATTCCTGAGAGGTCCCAATTAAAATTCTACACAGCAAGTTTTAATACAATCAGGTTAGCCATGCTTGAGTTCTAACACGGACAGTGAACTGAAGTTTTTCATAAATATGTACTGGTTTCTATTTTTCAATTTAACCCTGAAAACCAGAGCAAGTCCGTAAGAAATGTAATCTTGATCCAAAAGATTCAAGAAAAAGTTACCAGCGCGTTATAAATTCGACTACTTATGACAAAATGAGAAATGTTATTTACGAAAGAAGCAGAGATATACAGGCTGAATTTTTACTCTCTGAAAAGCTGAGGACTGGTGCTAATTCTCGATAGAATAAGTATTTGACAAATATTTTTTCGCTATTTCTGATTTGGCTCCAAAGTAAAAGTTGCTCGCATAGTCGAGTACTGTAGCTAGTTTTTGGCTTCCAGTGACAAAAAATCTAGTCTATATAAATATAAATACGTGACCAGCTTTAGGGCTGTCCAGAAATAATAACTGAAATGGAAAAATAAAAAGGTAGAAATATGTTGCCTCGGCTTATCAACGTGAGGTTTATATGAGGAGAACAAATAGGAGTTTTAAAGCCTGGGTTATAAGTATATTTTTGTTACGGTTCTTAGTGTGAGTTTTTAAAATGAAGATTGGTGTTCGTGACGAAATAAATTAAAATTTTCGACTAAAGCATTCGCTTAAATGTACCAAGGGTTGCTTTAAGATAGCGGCATCTAAGTTTTGGAATGTCTTACCACCCCCAGTACTTGACTCTAAGTCCCTCGTTACCTTCTTCGATGGCTGCTCTCAAATCAATCCTTGGTTATTGGGATCCGTTCCTAATTCTGCATTTTATGTTTTTTTTTATTATTTTTATTTTTTAAGTTTTTCCTGTAGTGTTATGTGTATAAGTGTCTAACATTGACGATGTAACCTAATTAAAAAAAAAAAAAACTTTTGAACGTTTTCGTGATTTAATGTAATCATTTTTTAACTGTATTCCAACTTATTATGTACCGATGTTTGGCTTAGACTGAAAAATATTATTTTCTAAATGCAGTTACATAATTTTAAGAAAATAAAACTGAAAAACTTCAATATCTCAAAACTAAAAAACTTTGCATAATAGTAAATTCAGTCAAAAATGTTCAAAATCACTTCCTTTGTCATCCCTGCAAATATTTACATCGATGTCCCAAACATCCTGTACACAATATTAAATACAATACAATATTCTTTATTGCAAACCAAAAATAGACTACAACACAGACTACAACATAAACTACAAAACAGACTACAACATAAACTACAACATAGACTACAACATAGACTACAACATAGACTACAACATAGACTACAAGACTACAATATTACCAGTTCCTTCAAGTGCCAACAATCGAAAGTATAAACACAGTAAATAGACAATTTCAAAAATTAAAAGTAGGGTACCATTGGTGTCCTATCCCTAAAAAGCGATCTCTTCCAGATAACCTTCGTAAATGTGTAGAAGCGGTGTACGGAATAAATAGATACAACTTGTTCAATAATAAACGTAAACAATATAATTAATTAAATATATAATTATTATATTTAAACGTACCTATATATAAATAATATATAAATATATATATTTATAGTTATATATAATAAAATATATTTTATAATAGTATAATTATAAATAATATAATATAATAATATATAAAATAAATCAGTGTATTTTATCTACTTGGGACACTCAGAAAACGTAGTGAAAGTAAAAAAAAATTGCCGTGTATTATTATTGTAATCTGGGGGCACGGCAGTGCCCCCGCAAAGTCTCGCAGAAAAAACGCGGAACGGCCGTACCATCCTTTTCTCGAAGCAACTCACGGCACTTTCAACCCCCCTGTATCTTCGTTGTGGGTGAAGCTAGAAGTCTGAAATTTCAGGAACCAAGAGTACTTACTGATCCTACATCTGACCCCAATTTACAACTTTGTATCTATATTCGATTACGAAATATCTCAAATCAAAGTTCCCTTATTTTGTCACTGACTGACTGACACATCATCAAAAGTCTAAAGGTGTTCTAGCAGGCCTACAAACTTGAAATTTTGCATGCGGTTAGTGTTAAGTGTACATTGCAACAAAAAAATATAAAAATGTTATTTGCGGTTGGTAATTTAATATTTCCATACAAAGTCTATACAAAATGTATGTTTCCAGCTGCATCTATAAATTTGTATGACACTAGATGACGTTGCTGGTATGCTGCTTTGCATTAAAGACGCCTAAAACGAAAAATTCTACGTTAAAGTTTAAGTGCGAAAACTAAACAATAAAACCGGTAAAGTGCGAATCTGACTCGTCCATAAAGAGTTCCGTACCCCTACACAATACGGGTACGGAACCCTAAAAGTAAATAACAACAATATAGATGCCATAGCAACATTAAGGCGACAAAAAACAAAGCGATAAAACGGTAGCGCCTGACAAACAATTCGGTACCTTTTTAGTACGGAACCCAAATTTTCATTATTTTACTTTAAAGTATTTACGACAGACTGCCCAAAGTTTAAACTTTTACTTGTATGTTGTATTACCGTTCTAAAGATAGAGCCTTTGTTATAATAATCTGTTCCTTGGGTAAGGCACCCTAAAAAGGGTGGTTTATAATGTTCCACATATTCACAATATTAGTCTATTTAAGAAGAAAATATCAACATTTCGTAATTAAGTCACTAAAAAAACGGTAGTGTGCGAATCCGACTCGCGCATAAAGGGTTCCGTACCCCTACACAATACGGGTATGGAACCCTAAAAGTAAATTGCAACAACATAGATGCCATAGCACCATCAAGGCGACAAAAAACAAAGCGATAAAACGGTAGCGCCTGACAAACAATTCGGTACCTTTTTAGGAAGGAACCCTAATTTTTATTATTTCTTATTTTACTTTAAAGTAGTCTGCCTAAATTTTCAACTTGTATGTATAACCGTTCTAACGATAGAGCCTTTGTTATAATAATTTGTGCTTTGGGTAAGGAACCCTAAAACACATTTAGTCTATTTAAGAAGATAAATATCAACATTTCGTAATTAAGTCGCTATTAAACCGGCTAAGTGCAAGTCAGACTCGCTCACGAAGGATTCCGTACTACCATCACACAATATGGGTACGAAACCCCAAATCATTATGGTAAATACCAACAATAAAGATGACATAGCAACATCAAGGCGACAAAAATCAAGGCACTAAAATGGTAGCGCCTGACAAACAAATCAGCACCTTTTGAATACGGAACTCTAATAATTATATGCCCAAAATTGTTGTTTTATAAAGATAGAGCTGAAACAAATAACATCGAATAATTGGACCCCCCTTGGATTTCCATTTATTGAACTTTTTATGCTGTGATAGAGGCCATATTATCATTTGCCGTGATAGAGGACAATGTAACATATATTATGTGAAAATATTTACGCGCTACCTATAACGGCTGAAGCTGTAGACCCATGTGATAGATGGATAGACAGCGGAGGATTAGTAATAGGGTCACGGAACCTAATGATACGGAACCCTAAAAATCAAGGTAAAAGGTTATTTATCAAGTAAAGGTTTAAATATATTAAAGGAAAAATAAAGTGGCTAATGTTGTTTTATTTGTATATGCATCCTCTATGATGTAGGTATATTGAAATGTCTATGTACTCGTGTGTCATTCAAAAAAGAACAGGTTTAGCTCATTATTCTGAGAGGTTTAGACATAATAATGTACTCTTTGGTTTAGACTGACAAGCCTGCCTTTCACTTCATGGTCAAAAGAAATTTTAACCTGCCTGTTGCATCTAATTGTGGATAATAGTAATAATAACTTACCGTAAAAATTAATATTGCAATGGAACCTGAAATATTGTACATAAATGAAAATCCTTGTCCACACCTAGTTGTCCCTATACCTGGAGATGGTTCATGTTTGTTCCATTCTTTGTCATTCTCTATGTATGGGAACATTGAGTCGTCATATGACATTAGGTGTGCGATAGTCGAGTATGTAGTAGCGCATTGGGATGAAATGCAACTTTATACGTGTGACGAGCGTGGAGACACATGTACTCGACAGCAATGATGAAAACTACCACCAACGGTTCCGTATCCGAACTTATGGCAGCCACCGCTTTGTATCCATTTACGTTCGAGGTTTACGAAAATGGCCGTTTGAGAGGATCATTCGGCGGCGATCCTAGGATGCCAGTGAAACGTTTACGATTCTCTGGTAGTTTCTTAGGTGGTCATTATGAAATGCTCCTTCCCGATACTAGTTTCTCAGGAGTATGTCCTAATGATCAGTTAAAGGGAGTGGGTTTTAAGAAAATCCGCAGCTGACGTGCAAGAAATATTACCCGAGAAGAAAAAAAGGACGACTACCTACAAAAAGAAATGAGATCCCATCAAAAACATAAAATGTACAAAAATGGCAAGTCTCGCAACGCAATCCTTCCACCGTTAAAAGTTGTGAGATCTTATGTAAAGCCAAGTCTGCTATTTTTGTTTACTATGGAAGCACCTTTTCATTTAAGTTAGTATGGGAGCACCTATTTAACAAATTTATCATTAATTATTTCCTATTTAGTTACCTACCAACATTAAGTGACTGTATTAATATTAGTCATCTTTATTTCCTAATAAAATATGGTGACTTTGCAATCGCAGAGCACAAATAAAGCACTTATGCGTAGAAATATCTTCTTAAATCGCTAAAAAATTGGTATTAGGTAGCTGATATGTTGTATATGTTGCTGTGCGATTGCGAAGTCACTATATTTTATTAGAGAAATAAAGATGACTAATATTAATACAGTCACTTAATGTTGGTAGGTAACTAAATAGGAAACAATTAATGATAAATTTGTTAAATAGGTGCTCCCATACTAACTTAAATGAAAAGGTGCTTCCATAGTAAACTAAAATAGCAGACTTGGCTTTACATAAGATCTCACAACTTTTTACGGTGGAAGGATTGCGTTGCGAGACTTGCCATTTTTGTACATTTTATGTTTTTGATGGGATTATATATTTTCTACGGCCTTTTCGAACGCTTTTAGTGCAACTTCCGACGATGAAAACTGTATCCCTTTGAGTTGATTTTTTTTCAAGGGAACAAAAAGAAGTAACACTGTTCTAAATCAGGGCTGTAAAGAGGGTGACCAAAAAGTTTTGCGGGTGTACTGTCCAGGAAGTCCCTCGTTTTGAGCGTTGAGTGCGCTGGCGAAGCAATAGCCCGCCCGCGGAGCCCCGTGTTCGGTCGCTTGTTGCACACAGCAGTGAAAACTTTTGGCAAACATTTGGTAGTATACCATTTGGCAATGATGTAACTTTGATTTTGTAAAGGGATTGACAACAAATACCCCGTCAAAGTGAAAAAATAGCGATCAAAATCTTCCCTACGCTTCTCGACCGCTTCACTTTGGTTGTCGTTGGTTCGTTTTGAAACAGCCAAACTGTAATAATGTCGTACACAAACCAAGACGAGCCAGCTTCAAATTTTGCAAAATTATGTCATGACCATTCCACGCGGACCTGCTTCAGAGCAGCGGTAAAGTTGTGCGGCACCAATCGTGAAGCTATCCTCCTCACGCAGAGATGCTTGTGTAGAATCTCGTGAAACCTTCCCGATCGAATCTGCGTCTGAATCTCTTGATACGTAATTTTCCTTTCCACGTTTTCCCACGTTTCCTTCCGTAACAGCCGTCAGCATCCCTAAAAGTTATTTGGCCGCGCTTAAATTCGTTATACCACCTGTACATGGTTGCTTTAAAAAGGTTTTTATCTATAAATTCCATTTTGGTTTTAGACGGTTATTAAAATCGTAAAAAATCATCGCGCTTAAATATTTTCGACGCAGATCTTTTTTTCAATAAGACACGATAGTTCAATTTAGCTCATAGAAAATGTAGAGGAGTTCGTATTTTATATTTCGTAGGCATATTAATCGTGTTTTTAAAATAAATTGTAAATTATAACTAGTGTATGATAAAAAAAAATATATATAAAAAAAAAATATAAAAAAAAAGATAAAAAAAAAATTCTCAAAACATTTCGCGTGACCTGGTATTTTTAAAAATACCAGAGATCAATCCTCAACCACTGAAGTGTTATTTTCTTACATAAACACTTATGTACGTCTCACAGCCATAATTTGTAATATCTTCAACTATAATAACTAAAATTAAAACAAAGTTTTGTTTGTCATAAATCGTAATTAAGTTGGTTTTTATTAAATTTAACTTAAGGGAAGTAAAAAAAATATGCGTTTCTTCTAAGATTCTAAAATAAAAAACCGGCCAAGTGCGAGTCAGACCCGCGTACCTAGGTTTCCGTATCATGGATGATAAATTTAATTGTGTCTTCTTTTTTTCGTGAATTTCTCAACCGCTATATTTTTCCTGTAATCTTTTTCTAAATACATTTTACCATGATTTTTTTCATATTTTTCGGTCAACTAGTTTTAGATATAAGGGGGCAAACATTTTTTGTGGTTTTTCGAGGATTTCATGAAATATATTTAATAACCAAACAATATATTTTTACAATCAGCTCTTTAATACCTACAATTTGATACACATGTTATGTTTTATTAATAAGAAAACTTATTTATTTTACCTCTTTTTTCATTTGTGCTCAATTTTTTTAAATCGGTATATTTTTTCTGCAATTGGCCATTTATGATCTATAATCGTCATTTTTTTCATATTTTTCGTTTCATCGGTTTCGGAGATTAGGGGGGCTTTTCAGATATTTCTCGAAACCAGTGCCAGTAAATATAGTAAAAGTATATATTTTACAATAAACTTTTTAATATCTACATTTTGATACCCATATTGTATTTTTAGGGCTACAGATTTTATTTTTGTCACTGTTGTTTTGGAAATATTTTGAACAATTTAGTATGCTATGTAAGCAAATTATTTTTATTTTTGTGCCAAATTTTATGTCTTTATCTTTAACAGTGCTTAAGTTATGAGGCTGTGATATACGGAAGGACGGGCAACGGAGTCTCACCATAAAGGTCCCTTTTGTACTTTTTAAAGTTCAAAGTTCTTTATTGCATTTGTCATATACACAGTTGTAATGAGTACAGCGACACCCTGTTTGGGTACAGCAACATTTAGAGAGGGCTTATATATATATATATATTATAAATATATATATATATTATATTTAACTAACATATTTATAATGTATTATATCTAATTGTATTGACATTAATTTTTTCACAATTTAGGTTTCTATTGTACGATCTTAGAACAATCTTAATAATTAACAATCTTAAAACTTAGTTGCTTAGCTAAATATTCTAAATAATAATAACATAAAATTAAATGGTACCGTAGGCTAGTCAAATTTTATCATTTCTATACTCATTAATACTGATGAGAAATTGTTTACTTCATTTACAAATTTTGGATAGTTTGTTTCGGATTTAAAACAATCCAAATTAAAACAAATGGGACTATTGTAATGGCTGGTGAGGTTTGAGGTAGGTAACATCAATCTATTTTTATGACGCAATGAATACTTTACAGGTATATCTTGACGTGCTGTGTAAAAATTTGGGTGTTTTTTTTAATATACCTCCAAGATATATATATATATATATACAGGATATGTTCAAAATGTTTAGATTAATAAAAAGTGGTTTGCAGCTATCGGTTTCTTTAATGTATACTAGTATGCGAATGAGTTTTTTTTGCTTTGTGAACAGAGATGGCATAACCAGGGGATCTAAAACGGCCGACTTGGGTGAATCATAGAATGATTTGAAAGTAGGATGGAGTCAGAGATTTTTCACGCGAGCAAACGAGACGGCATTAGAACGGAATTAGAATATGTTTCATCCAAAACGGCCTTTTTAGAGGACCTGTACTATTTTCCCACATGATTATTCAATAGGTGAATTGCATTGCATTTTTCTATGAAACAGTTAAATATTTTTTTTCGAGATTCAGGTTTTGTTCCATAGTGAAAGTTGTTCTATACCATTAACTGAATAAGCTCTTCTAATATGGTAACGCCTTTTTGATATACGTTGTATATTTTGCTGACTTTATTAGTTACTATTTCGTCCAATTTGGCGACAGAAGATCGTGCTAACTATATAATATGCATCGTATTTACGCAATATTAGAAGGATTTGTACCCTTATTATTGGATTTTGGTTTGTAACAGATGTCACGATGCTACGTGTCATATTGCTTTATTATTATTGTCTTTGGTGAGAGAATAGGAAACTCGAAGCATAATTAGGATTACTTGTTCCTTTTTTACGTCTTCTTGATAACGTTTCTCAAATAAGGAAAATATTTTGCGAAAATTCCTTGGGCCACGATTCGAAATATTTTTTCGAGATTTTAAATGAAAAGGTTAGGATTGTAGGCCAAAACTAAAATTTTTAGAATGTTTGTCTATCTGTATGTAGGTGTTTCGTTTTAACTCGAGAACCACTCAATGGATTTGGATGCGGTTTTCTTTATTATCATCGTATTCAATATAAAGGCTATAAGGGGCCATTTCACACTTTAGGCGAGAAATCTAAAATATCAAGCGTATAATTTACCAATTTAAGAAAGACGTTTATGCTGTTGAATACATTCTTTTTAACAGATGTCACTTTTTTTTATTTATTTTATACTCTTTATCTGTCATATTTATACCTCATTCGACTGATGACGACTCCACAGTAGGAGTCGAAATATATCGTGTATTAATTGTTTTTATTATTTATATGCTCCATATCTATAATTAATTAAATGCCATACAAAGGTAATAATAAAAAATATATTTATTTGAATGATTAACATAGGCCAATCTTTTTTATTGACAGTTAATGTACCACATTTCCAAACACTACTTTGTATTTTTTGTAGTGATCAATCTCCCACACCTTGTTTACGGAAAAGTAATCATATTGTCAAGTTTAAGGACCTAATCCTAAAATCAGATATTTTTTTTCAGAGAATATTATGCTATTTTAGGACATTATAGTTTTCATTATTTTGGTATATAAATTAACCGTTATATTTTAGATTTTTTTAAGAATCGCCGGTTATAACGTCACTTGAGAATCAAGTGACGTCACACAAAGGCAAATGGAAGTTGCAGCTTTTTCGTAAAAATATTCATCATCATGAGGTTTTTCAGACCACAAGTTCGAAAATACGGCTTATTAAACTTAAATCTCGAAATGGTTTTCAAATTAACAAACTTCAACATAATTTTATCTAGTGAATTTCCAAAACATCTTACATATAAATTTGTCGATACACGTTGCACCAGAATATGCATTTTTTTATAACACTATTTGTGAAAAAAAAAAATATTTCCGTAAATTTTCCCGTTTAATGTCACCAGTTTACCACGATTTTTTACATTGAATTAAGCATCATAACATTCAAAATTTCATGTCAGAATAACCTTTTACCTTTAATTATAATATTCAAAATTTATTTATTTTAAAAGTATAACATTACAGCTAAAAACAAATGAGTTATTAAATTCAATATTATATAATTGAATTTACTAACAATAGAAAACGCTATCATTAATGCATTATTATATGAATTGAATATATACAAAATAAATTGAAAAAATAACAAATAATACAATAAAATAAGTAAATATTATTAATTTGAATAAAAAAATTAACGAATAGGACAATTCGTTCACTCATCACGCTCGAAAAACGCCAAATTAAATAATCGATTTCAGTAATTTTATTGATAATCCCTTCATTTAATTAACCGAAATTAAAATAAACATAACTCCAAAAGGGCACGCCATACAAAAAGCGTGCCTCTTAAGGGGTGTTGATAAAATAACCACCAAGCCGAAAACAGGGCAAAGATTGAATAAAAGGGGCCGAAAATGAGATAAAACTTACAGGCTGGTGTATCAAGTGGTTACAGAATTAGGTACCTACTATGTTGGAATAATTCAACGGTCTAGGATCGGAACCTCACGTGGCTCAGTCTTTAGAGCACATGGCGTGTAAGCAAGACGTTACATGGTCGAATCCTCTAATAAATTTGTAAATAAATAATATAATAAAATATATATTTGTTCATTATATAACATGTTATCCAACCAGTCTAACTAAACGGTTTATCTAAGATTGTGAGTGTTATATTTATTTAAGTGTCCTTGATCAGAGAACCTTCTGTAGGTAATACTTACTACTTTTTCTTCAGAGTGTTACAATATTCATTTCAAAATACGTGACACCTGCTACATAATACAGAGTGTTAATGATCGATGAAGTGTGTTGTTCTTTTCACACAAGTATCTATTTTTGAATGTTTTATAGCCATTATAAGCCAAAGAAAGAAAAAAATATCGTCAGAATTTGTTACAAACTTTTAATTGGCTTTACTTGATATTGATACTTACAGTTAGTTTTTTGCTCCTGCCTGCCCGATGACAGTGTAATTAATTATAAATTTTTCCACCTCGGCATATTTATTTCTTCAATTAACTTATTGGTTGCTTTCATAAATAAAAACTTTTGATTGCTTTTACTATAAGTAAAAATAGTTTATGCTAAAAGTGCGGTAAGGAGGCAAAAACTTACGAGGACGATTTGAAACATGAGCGTAGCGAATTTTTGTATAAGATTAATTTTTGGACTCCGTAAATACAATCACGTTTCGGAATTTCACTCTCAGCTTGGCTGGCTCCTTATTCGCTCACAACGGAATGCCTATATCCTTTCCCTCTTTTCTTTTCTGTCACTTTTGACATTTGTCATCACTTACTTTTGACAACCTTCAAAAAACGTAAAAATCATCTGTCACTTTTTACACCTGTCATAAAATCCCTGTCATTAAATACCTTAAAAATACTTTGACACCTGTCAAAATAATCCGACAAAAAATTTATAAACAATCATCTTTCAAAAAAAAAACATAATAAATGAGTTAGACCACGGGTCTAGTTATCGGGTAATTGTCGGAGTGAACTCTCTCGTCGAAACGGTTTATGGTGTACCTATCTCATGTTCCGTCTAGTTTTTGCTATCCCATTTCTTAACAGAATTCGAAGTATCGTTACATCAACCAAGTGAATCGTTGAAATAACGACCTCTCGGTGTAAAGGCAATCGGAGTCACGAATTTCGCAGTGGCGTTACATCGGCTAAAGAAGGCTCAGTGCCATAGCATCACACAATGAGGTTGTCGACAGATCGCGTTTGAAGTAAAAAGTTTCGTAAAATATACTTTCGAGTTCACGAAGGGAACCCACGTAAACATTATAATCACTATGTTGATACTACATCGAGTCTTAGCTTTCTTTGGAAATACAGAGTTGGCAACAAAGTTACTAACTTGTTTTTTTTGTAAATATTCGATACTTTAGCCTCTTTTTTGAACCTGTTAATATGATAATCAAATATCAAATCAAAAACTTTTTCTTTCGTAATAATTCGTAGCTATACAAAAAAAAAGGAAAACGATCAACACCTTTAATTTTCAATAATAATCATTTTTGGGCCTACTAAGGCACACCATATCCGATATATTTTATGTCTGAAAACTAGAACTTCAAAATTTTAGAATTTCCAATTTTGAAATTCTAATTTTAGAAACCAATGGAAACTTTGCGATGGCAGCATACACAATACATAGATATTAAGGTTTTGTTGAATAACTTTTAAGTGAATTTTGAATTGAAATTTTCTTTTTCGATTAATTAGAAAAAGACTGTTTTTTTACAATCCGTCTGCGAAACCACTCTTAAGCCGATTACCTGTCTCTGAAGTCCATTACTTGTATGTTTCTTGCCCCATTCTCTGCTCCAATGAAACCGGGTTGTTATTCCTTTATAGAGGCGTATCTGGGGGCACGATAGTGCCACCCGCCAAGATGAGCCAATTTGTTATACATTTCAAGTATGTCTCAGATTTTAACTTGTTGAATTCAATTTATTATTTTTGTCGCTTTTATTTTACCATATCTTAATTTTATTATTAACTGTAAAACGAACAGTTAAAACTGCTTAAGGGGCTGCACAGTGCTAAAATTTAATCCTGCTCTAACGCTTTTGTTTTTTAACTGTCTACCCTGCTCTAATCAGATGCCACACACGCAAAACTTCAGCTATTTCTATATTGCGGCTACACGAGGACATTAACTATATATTTTTTAATTTAATGAAGATGTTTTTTTCTTGTGAGTATCTGCGTGTGATGGCTTCGTTCCAATCGGTTTTGAAATTGGGAAACTAAATCGGAATTTTAAACGTATTGAAATTAAAAAATATTAAAAGTATTTTTATTAAAAAAGTGTAATTAATAATTGTCTCGACTCAAAAAACACGCCATATTATTTTAAAATTTTTACCGTCTATATTGATGGAACTGAATCCAATGCAAAACTGATGTTTAGCATTGTGGAGCCCTTTAAAATATAACTTGGTCCTCGGAAAAATTTGTTCTGCTCTAATGCTTTCATTTTGAGTTGGCTATTCTGCTCCGTGGGAATGAGCTCGAATCACGATTTCAATGTGTTTTTAGAATATTTAATATTAATATGCTATACAATATTTTGTGCCAAACAAGTTAGTATAAAATGTATGCTTTTAGGAGGCTATGCGAATTTTATTTTTGTCACTGTCACTCCAAGCGAAAAATCGCGCAGTGCAAGAGGGGCGGATTCAGGGCAAAAGGGAAAAAAGTTGGTTTTATATTTTTATTAAAAATATAAACTAGCTAGCAAAATTTCCAAAATCAAATATCTACATATTGTTGAAACCCATCTAATAAAATGTGTTTGAGTTCTGTACATGGCTGCTACTCATTAAACGAGGAGAAAAAGTGTGTTAGAAGACCTCATTTCAACAATTATTTCTATCGAGGAAAGTTTATCCAAACATGTTTTCCAAAATCAGTTCCCTAGATTATATAGTCAAAATGCATATACCAGAAACTGATTATAATTTTCCGTGTATTTAATGAAATACACAGAAAAGAAACACCCGTATTTTTTTCGCATATCGCCTTAATCATAATATAATGCCTAGGGGGTTTGATTAAAATCTCGATGAATATATTATATCTATATAAATAAATTTTCTATGCAAGGCCCACTTTTTATGCATCAAAACCGAACAGAAAGTCGATTATTTTGCCCTAGGGCTTTATTTTTTTTTTTTTTATTTATTTACGAGAAGTTGGCTAACCTGCGACCTTTCCTGTGTACCATAAATGTTATACTTTTTTTTTTCCACTGTTTAACGGCTCTGGATACAGTCCTTTTGAGCCAATCATTAACTTGCAAAATAGTAACAACGTAACTTTCAATTTTAATTCTTTGATTATATTTGTTTTATTTCCTCACACTATGCATTGAAAAACGTAGTATGATACACGGGCGTAAGAAAAATAAATTACTCGGTTACGTTTAAAACACTCGCTATGCTCGTGTTTTAAATCGTCCTTGTAATTTATTCCTTTTCTCCCTTGTCGCATAAACTACTATTATAATCGATATTATACTTTGGGTATTTTTAAGATCAAATGAAGTTAGTCATTTTGAATAATATATGACGATGTCCTTTACATCTAGTTCTCAGTTATAATTACTTTTTTTGCGTTTAAAAAATGGCCATAACCACCTTTAAAACCATATTAAAATCGGTCATTGCAGCTTCGTTTAAACCATAGCTTCGCGAGCGTTACGACTTCCTCTTCTCTAAAGACCACCAAGTCAGATCCCACACAGTCTCGCTTCTAAAAACCCTATGGTGCCTTTGGAAATTCTTTTATTGTCCAATCCATTTGGTTTTGGAACTTACAACCGCATGCAATAAGGGATAGTTCTTCAATTGGTGTATTTAAAAATAGATTTAAAAAGCATTATCTTTTCTTCCTCCTAATCTGTCCTTCTGTAGCTTCAATTACATTACTTAGATATGTGTATCTATCTTAAAGTAGGAATATACAAAGTTTATTTTATTTATTTATTTATTTATTTAGGTTACAAACAGTCATTACATATGAAATTTTTACAAAAAGAAATTAACTCAAACAGACCTAAAGAACCCTTATGAAATAACACACACATTTAGAATAAACACTCGTTTATATAGTATACAAACAAAGTTGTATGTATACTATATAAAAGTATCAATATTATTGTAAGTTCATATTAGTAAGTATGCAATTATTACTTGTTTTGGTAGGTTAAATTTACTAGTATTTAATGACCATATTATTTATTTTATTAAGTAGTTTATTTTGTACACTTATGTATACCCAAATTTCTAAAACAATCATTTACTTTCAGGTTTGCTTTGCTGAAAAAAATCTCAGCTCGCCATTGTACATCATATTTAAGGCGCCTACACTATAATAAAAGTATCTGTCTACAATAAAGAATTAAGAATAAAAAACAAGACAGCCTTGTGAATTAAAAAATACATAAATTTTCTTCTTATTACATAACATACTTCTCGCAGTTTGTTAATCACAGCCGTTTGTCTTTCTCAACACTATATTTCCCAGTATTTCTCACTCCACTATCGGATGCAATAAAACACCTTTTGAGATATTAAATTTTTAACTACGGCTTATATTGGAAAGTAGGTTTTAATCGGGATATATGGTTCTGGTTATGCACTTGTTTGTTAATTATGTTTCTGCTCAGCTTAGCTTCTTGTTCCATTTTTTTTCCATAGTAATATTTCGTTAGCTTTTAAGCTGACGTAAAAACCACAGTAGATTTCTGCCAAACTCACATTCAAAAATTTCATAGTATTTCAGTACAATGTATGTAATGAACTAAAATATTTATCTCAAATTAATCAAAGACCACTTCAATAATAAAGATATGATATTAACGTTATAATTTATATTATGCTTTCCTTATATTGTGATTATGCCTTTGTACAATATATATGCCCTCAGGGCGGATTATCACCTAAGTGAATAATAAATCCGCCCGTCGGGCGAACTTTACAACTCACTCTTTGGGTGTCAAAGTACTGGATATCGGGTCCATAGAAGCTCCTATATAAAATTAGGTATATTATTAGGTATATATTAGAATTAGGTATAAATATTTTATGTCTTACCAAGTGCTTGGATCTTCTCAGAGCTGACCGTTGACAGCTGCCTCCAAGTTGGCAACTCGCGCAATCAAGGGAGCTGCAGATTGATGCCCTATCAACCCTCCACAAAATGGTACCAAAATCCCCAGAAATGTGATTTATCCTAGTGCTCTTCTTGCGCAATCTCCGCGTGTGCTCGCCAAAATGATCTTGCTCCGGTCGGTCCCCTCCAACACAAATAACAACACTTCGGGATAGTCACAATAGTCCTATATTACAGAACCTTAAAACGATTTACTTAACTATTTTGGTGATTCTAATACACGAGATGCGTCCACGGTAATCATAACCTCTTAGTTAAACAAAAGGTACTTGTACATTATATTTCTGAATTGAAAAATGGTTTTTACACACTCGCAATATTTTTGAACGGTCCGTCCATATCCTATCTAATCCAACGACACATCACACCATGGGATAGACGAGAAAAATCATCTCCACTTTACGCGTAGGAGAGAAACACAAAAATTTTTTTTTTAAAGATTTTCCCTAAATACAGCTTTGAGTCTCTGAGCTAAGTCGCGGACAGACATACAGATAGACAGACAGATGGACGGACACAGTGAAACTATAAGGGTCCCTTGTTGACTACGGAACTCTAAAAAATTACTGATGTTCGTACGGAGATACCTCACAAAACATGCAACTGTACAGCCTTGTATAATATCACAAGTTTCAGAATAAAATATGTTACTTTATAACAGAAATTAACCTGATAATATAATTATCTACGAACTGGAGAATACTGGTACTTAAAGTTGGTACCCAATTAACTGAGGCTTATTCAAATATATTTAAAAGGTTTTCTTTTTTATAAAACCGCTAATTTATAATGGTCTCTTGCCATCTTCTTCCGGCATAATGGCTCATTAATTTGTTAAATTTTTTGTACAGCTGAATGACAGTCTTAATTAACGAAAACTTAGCAAAGCCTCCTCTTAAATGTATAATTTATTTTAAATAATGTGTCAGAAACATCTAAAGTAAACTTATGAAAGATGAATAAGGTTTTGGTATTTTCCTACCTACGTACAATTACCTACGACCGACCTAAATAATTGTATGGGATCATTCTTTTTTAATTTGATTTTCTGGTATTCAGAGGTAAAGCAAAAATTAGTCTAGAAACCAAAACGTTGTAAAGCAAACATGAAAACCTGAACTCTGCGCAAGAGAACGAATGTCACAATTGCAGTTTCAGGCAAAGATTTCAAAAGTTTAGATGAGCCCTGGCACCTAAAGTTTATTGCATTGTTTGTAAATGTGTGCGTTAACATAATGCCGACGCGCGCACATTTATGAGTGCGCAATCTGTCTACCTACGGTCAGCAAACTGATCAAAATACTAAAGTTGTTAAAATTATTAACTTTAAGTGCACTTAAGGCGTCCAACTATCACTGTGTTCAGATGAGCACTGATTCCAAACGCTCGTTATTTTCTCACAGACCCCTTTCTGGGGCGTGGAGACTCAGTGTCGGGGCGGGTGCCCCCTGACTGAGGACTTTGCCGATGTCCATAACCATGGACATGTCCTGTAGTCTGCGGCTATACTCCGGAGGAGCGCGGCTCGACTCAGGGAGGAGCGGCGGATGTTGAATTTAAGTCAGCGCGGGCGCGGGAGGTGCAGGCGCGCAGGCCGCAGGTGCGCGAGCTGGAGGCGCACGCGGTGTTGGTGTCGCGGGCCGCGGGCTCGGGTGCCGTTGGCGCGGGTGACGTGGGCGCTCGGGTCGCGTCGGGCTGATTCTAAACGTGTGAGCGTCACCCATTTAAAGGTGGAAACATTTTGGTGCCGTCATAGCACGGTAAGGGCTTATCTTTACTTTTGTAATCTTTGGTTTCAGGTGCATCCTAGTATTTTGGTTATATTGAGTGTCGTTAACACATACATCAGTGCGGTGCCGGAGTTTGTCACAGGCTGAGAGAGCTGCATCTCGCCAGCCTAGTACATAAAGTGGTACATACTAAGCAATAGAAGTACTTGTTTGACAGTTTTGAATGGCTCGGAGACACACAACAAGTTTGCACGAAGCAAGGTACAGAACAAAATGTCAATTCCTAGACACAAAACAGCAAATTTTAGAGCAAGGTTTAGATTCGCGGTATCTAAAATTTGGAATGACCTACCTCCACAGCTACAGGAAAATATAAATTATAATTCCTTTAAAAATAAACTAAAATAAACAAGTTGCACTGACGAAAAAACAACACAAATTATCAAAATCTGCAAAAAAGAAAATAAAAAAGTCAGTGAGCTCCATGGATAGTTTTTACTTTTCAATGCAAGTGCTCGTAAAGGCCCACTTTTAATTTTTTTATTTTTTTTTATTTATTTGCACTGGTAAACTAACCTGCAACCTTTCCCGTGTACCATAAATGTAATAATTTTTTTCCATTGTTTAACGGCTCTGGATATAGTCCTTTTGAGCCACACATAATTTTAAGTTCACAAGATTATATTTGATTTATTTCTTCACACTATGCATTGAAAAACGTAGTATGATACACGGGCGTAAGAGCAATAAATTACTCGGTTACGTTTAAAACACTCGCTACGATCGTGTTTTAAATCGTCCTCGTGATTTATTCCTTTGCGCCCTTGTAGCATAAACTACTATTATATATTCCGTTTTATTGATATTATTATTTATTATTTGCTTATTTCTATAGCTTTACCATTTGCAAACTACGCCTGCTATTTGTGACATTATATCCTCTTTATTAGGTAAATTTTACCAAACTTTTATTGATTTCTGTAATAATATAACATAACAGTACCTATACGGATAAACTTAATTTTTTTTTAAGTTATTGTTAGCAATACCACAAAAAAAAAAAAATTAAAAAATTAAACGCATTTATTGTTTGTACGCGACCTCTGCGTCTTTTTTAAACAATAAAAGCGTTTTTTTTGCCTACCTACAATATACCGTACCGTATTTATACGTCCGTGGGTTGAACTATAAACCTTCTTTCACATGTTACAAGGTAAGTATTATTAAAATTTAAGTTATAGGAACTTTTTTCCTTCTGTACTTAAAAATGATACCATCATAAAATTCCACTCATACTCTAGCGCCATCTACAATAAAAAAGGAAACCAATGTTTTTTTTTCCTGAAACTGTCTCATTGATAGTAACAGACGATAGTTGAAACGAAACTATCGATGCACTTCGCAAAGTTATTCGTAAAATCTGCTATGAAGAGGTTGTATATTATATTTTAAGTAGAAGAACTTATTCAGAGGTTAATATATTCGTAAGACACAATTTTAATAACGAAGCAGTTTATTCAACAACTTCACTTACCTAGATGTACCTAGTCTGGCAACTAGCCACCCCACAGCATTTCGTTTCCAGCGCTTATATCTTTTTACAATATTGAATATTGGTGCATAAAATCTCAACTTTCAGTTGATAACCACTATATTTAGATTTAAAAAATGTACGTTTCCGTTGTAGTTTCTTAGTTAGTTTGTTTGTAGTACGTTGCAGTTATCTCTTTTTATATTAACTACAAAATGGAAACTGCTACTGTACCTGAACATGCTACCCAGACACGAGGCGTATTACCTTGGATGTCATACACTAACCGCACACACATGATGCGTACCGAAGCCTGCGTGACGAGCATGATGTGCGCGTCAAAATTGTTTCGATTCACGGATCAACTGCATCAATGCGATTTATTTAATACCAACATATCAAATGCAAACACCGCATCAAACTGCACGAACTGCTTCTGCCCAAGGGCTGACATTGCATCTGAAAATAAGTATTGAACGAACACCTAGAAAAATACTAAACATTCTTCGCAAAAATATGTATACGACAACGAAACTTTATAGAGATGCAGATCTTTTAACAGTCAAAAAATTATATATTTCACAATGTTTATTAAAAATTCATCAAAACACAATGATTAACATAAATATTCTAAAAAGAACGAAATCCTAGTTCAGTTGTAACAAAAAAAATTAAAAGCAATATTTGCTTGTAAGTAATTCGATCATCAATCTACTAAATTATACAATTAGACCGATAGCCGGACGTTTTAATTTCGACGTAACTTATGGTATTATTAAAATCCTTAGTTTTCGGACAGTGGATAGGTTATGCATATTTGAAGCTTTGTTAAAAAAGTTAGAAATCTTAGAACGTTGCTTTGGGTATTAATTAGGTATTTGCAATTATTGAATATAAAGTGTCATTACAAAATTAGAATTAAAAGTTTGGATTGTATCTGACATAAGACATGCGTATCTTGTTATTATTCATTTATTAGATAGATAGCATACATGGAACATAGGTAAACTGAAAATTGTGAAATAGTCTTTCAATATAGTATTAGAGGGACCTGAGTATGTTTACATCAAATGGTATTATTTATCTTGACCTAAAATATATATATTAGAAATTTATTTAGTAGGCTTTTCGGTTTAATTAAGTTTCTTTTCATATTATGAGAAATACAAAATTAGAATTCAAAAGTTGGCAGCTACCTTATCATAATAACATACCCGATCATCATTCAAAACATTAGAAAAAATCGCACATGGAGTTTTAAGAAAACATGATTTCGATTATCATGGCATACAAAAAACGCGCGGGGTGAAGCGCGGGGGCGGGGATGCTAGGCCGTGTGACGGTGTCGTGAGCTGCCCCCCTATTCTGTATCTAAAGTTGCCAACTGCACGAGGTGCCTATCATCAAAAACATAGCTAAAAACTGAAATTTCAAAATTGCCTTTAGTGGGTATTGAACTATTAACAATCTGTGTCGTCACTTCAAGTGCGAAAATATCCTTAGGACATCGGAATTCGATAGTAGGTATATCTATGTTTTTGATGAAAGACACCCAGTCCAGAAGGCAACTAGAGATACACAATAGGCCCGCTGGTCGGCTCGCTTTGTAGCCGTGGTGAGCGGAGAGCGCGAGATCAGCAAATAAAATGTTAAAGTTCATTTTTACTATGATAAAGTATGCAAAAAACAAGTAAGGTCTTTGCCCGATTTTTTTTTAGGGATTGTCAAGTGTCCTTTTAACATTCATTTGCGATAGGTAATTTGTCCTTTGGTAAAAATTAAAAGCTCTAAAATGCTTAGTTTCTGAGACAATCAATACCTTAAGGTGGTAAAACCAACACACTTTCATACGATTTTATAATTGAATACATACCTTAATTACAACAAAACAGACTTCTCAAATAAGGCTTAAAAAATCAACGAAAAATCTAGTTTCCGCATATGCAATAATATTAATTAAAAAATTGTTTAATTATTACGCAATTAAAATATCAAAAGTATTCAAAACTCTCAAGATTTTTGAGTGTATTGGTGAGATCTACAACCACATAGAAGTTCATGATAGGTGTACAAATACGTTTCATTCATAAAACTTTGTTCCGATTGTAGCACAAAACAATAACTTCCAATATTCTTAAATTTGATATGGATATAAAAAGCAATTGCTAATGTTTCAATTAAAATTATTTCGAAGTAACTTCATTAAAAAAAAAACACTTTTCTCATAACTATTGGAAAAATCAGCGATCATATTTCTTAGAATATATTTTTTTTGTTTGTCACCGAACTTCAGTGTAAAGATTCGGAACGGTAGCGGCCGCCATGACAGTGTCAACATCAGACTTACATCGCCGCAGCCGATGAACTTTGCATTGGGTGCAGAGTTATAAACGATCATTTCAAAAGTCGGACTTGTGAATGTACAGTGGAGACCACATCAAGCTATACACTTGCAGTACGAAATTAGCCCCTACAGAGAAGAATATAAGATAGGTACAAAGTCCAATGTGTCTTACTTGATGCGGTCTCCACTGTACATCCACTAGGGATGTACCATAATTTTTTTTTTCTCTTTGGAACTGAAGGTAGTACATACACCCTTTAGGGTTGTACCATAGGGGGTCAAAAATATATATATTTTTTTAAATGTCAAAACTTCAATGGCCTGTATCTTCTAACGGCTGGGGTTAGACCCATGTTGATACTTTTTGTTTGATCGTGATATAACTGATGTTAGGGTTATGCTTTTGATATAGTGATGTACCACTAGGGATGCACAATAAAATGTTGTTTTGGCCTTATCTTTGGAACGGAATGTAGTACCTACACCCTTTAGGGTTGTACCATAGGGGGTCGAAAAAATATATTTTATTAAATGTCAAAACTTTAACGGCCTGTATCTTCTAAACGGCTGGAGTTAAACCCATGTTGATGGGTGTCTAAGAAAAGGTCTCGCCGAGATCTACTCCTCCCAAGTGTCAAAACTTTGACGGTCTGTATCTCCTAAACGGTACAAGTTAGACCCATGTTGATGGGTGTCTAAGAAAAGGTCTTGCCGAGATCTACCCCTCCCAAGTGTCAAAACTTTGACGGCCTGTATCTCCTAAATGGTAAGAGTTAGACCCATGTTGATGGGTGTCTAAGAAAAGGTCTCGGTGAGATCTATCCCCCCAAGTGTCAAAACTTCAAAGGCTCGTATCTCCTAAACGGCTGAAGCTAGACCCATGTTGATGGTACTCTAACAAAAGGGCTTCACGAGATCTACTTAATGGTAAAATAAAAAATAAAAAAAGTCGTAATAAAAATAAAAAATAAAATTTCGCAAATTTTGATCGGCTATATCTCCCGAAAGGCTGGTGCTAGAGAAACCGAGTTTCGACTGTTGTAAATTGCTTGTCAGGGGCTACGTGCCACAATCAAAAAAATTTACATTTGACAGGTTTTTCCGAATTCTCGTTTAGACCTTTCAAAAAACTGTTAAAACCTGTCAAATGTATTTTTTTTTTATTGTGGCACGTAGCCCCTGCCAAGCCATTTACAACAGTTGAAACCCGTTTTCTCTAGCACCAGCCTTTTGGGAGATATTGGCCGATCAAAATTTGCAAAATTTTATTTTTTATTTTTTTTACGACTTTTTAAGTTTTTTATTTTACCATTAGGTAGATCTTGTGAAGCCCTTTTATTACAGTACCATCAATATGGGTCTAGCTTCAGCCATTTAGGAGATACGAGCCTTTGAAGTTTTGACACTTGGGAGGGGTAGATCTCGGCGAGACCTTTTCTTAGACACCCATCAACATGGGTCTAACTCTTACCGTTTAGAAGATACAGGCCGTCAAAGTTTTGACACTTGGGCGGGGTAGATCTCGGCGAGACCTTTTCTTAGACACCTATCAACGTGGGTTTAACCCCAGCCGTTTAGAAGATACAGGCCGTTAAAGTTTTGGCATTAAAAATATATATTTTTTGACCGCCTATGGTACAATCCTAAAGGGTGTCGGTACTACCTTCCGTTCCAAAGATAAGGCCAAAACAATTTTTTTATGTTGCATCCCTAGTGGTACATCATTATGTCAAAAGCATAACCCTAACATCAGGATCATCACTATGAAACAAAAAGTATCATTATTTAAAATCAAAAGGAACCCTAATTTCATCATTTGATCCATGATGGCAGTGAAAACCTTTTCACAACGCAACGCGACGTGTAGATAGGTACCATTATCTATAAAAACGGCAAAAAAAACATGTTCGGTCACAAAATAACCACTTATAGAATTTTTACTCCGAATAACTAGCAAAAACAGGCGCACGCACGCATAAACGCGTACGTACGACGATCTCGAAGATACTCGGGTCAATGCCAATACTAAATTTTGCCGAGATCATCATACGTACGCGTCTATGCATGTGTGCGTCTGTTTTCGCAACGTCGTCGTCGAGAAACTTAGCAAGATGTCTTTTTAACATAAAATTTGCGGTCAAATATCAGGATTTATTTTCGGTTGTTTTTTTATTCATTTTCCGTAAGTCAGCATTTACTATAATAGAATGTATGTAAGAAATCCCAAATAATCCTGCACAGTGGTCCCAATTTGAAATTTTATATAATGAATATTTACATTTCAAGTGACAAATACTGATTGGCAAATTTCTGTAAGTGATAGTTTTCGAGATAAAAAATAATCTTTTTTTTTTGTATGGAGAAAAACAGTTTTTTTTTTCTCAAAATGTTGTAAAGTGTCGCGGGTGTGGCTTTAATGTTATGAATAACCAAGTGATCCTCTACCTAAGGCGATTACCGTCGCCAAATTAGCAGCTCGATATTTGTCTGTATGAATATCGACGGAAACGACATTGAAATAACGTTCAAATCAGTGCACAATGCGTGGTGGCTGTTACGACGCTCGCTGCGTCCTTGAAAGGGCAAAATAGGAGAAAATAATACTTTTCACATGGGCGTCATTGTTCGATTGAATAATTCTATGTTATATTTATAGCTAACAAGTTTATCTATTTATCAAAGCATAAATGAATTTGTAACCGCGGGGTTACAGAAATGCAGAGCTGATGGGATCTGAGGATTGATTGGAGAATTGTGGGTAAACTGACTGACCTTTGATGATGATTGTTGTGGGCGAGCAGACTAATGCGCTGACGGGCTGAGCCTTCTTGTTGGGCTGATGGAGCCGGCGCCTTGGTCAGGAATGTGCAGAATGTCTTGGTGTAACGCGAAGTAGTACACAGCACTGTTATGAACTGTGAACACAACACTGGGACGTATGCGATATTGTTTGTGGCGGCGCGAATGTGTACACGCGTGTCGTTCTCTAGAAGATTGCGGCGGAACAGACTGAGTGAACCGCGGGTTGGCGCCAGCGCGCGAGTCCATTGTGTCGCCAGGTGGCGCCAGCGCTGCGCAGCGAAAATTAGTCATGCACATGCGCGAACGTCACGCTGGTAGCGTGAACATCCTGGGGGGGCCGGGGCTGCGGCTCCTCTTGAGCTGAATCCAACGGCAGCCTGGCTATCTTGAACACAGGTCGTCGCAGATTTCCATGAGCTGTGTCCAGATCCACAACTCGGATCACTCCATCCTTGCCAGGTATCGTGCGGAGAATTCTCCCCAACTTCCATTGGAGCGGAGGCAGGTCATCCTCTTTGATGAGGACCAGTTCACCCACTTGAGGAGGGGAAGAAGGGGAGAGCCATTTGGAGCGGGTTTGCAGGGTATGGAGGTAGGATCTGGACCAGAGAGTCCAAAAGCGCTGAGAGAGCGCTTGAATGAGTTGAAACCGTTTAAGAGCAGATATGGGTCTGTCGTCAAAAGACTGCTCAGGTAGAGCGGTGAGCGGACGACCAATAATGAAATGTCCGGCCGTGAGAGGTTCAAAGTCCGTAGGGTCGGATAAAATTGGGCAGAGGGGTCTTGAGTTGAGTACAGCCTCAATTCGAGCCAAAAGGGTAGAAAATTCCTCAAAAGTGAGGTGCTGTTCACCTAACACGCGATAAAGTAGTTGCTTGGTGGATTTTACGTTTATTTCGTGCAGAACGCCGAACCAAGGCCCTTTAGGCGGGTTCAGTAACCAAGTTATGTGCTGATTCGCGAGCTTGTGAGTGATTGCATCATTGTTTGACCTGAGGAAGTTCTGAACTTCAATGAGCTGATTCCTAGCACCTACATAGTTTGTGCCGCAGTCTGAGCGAATGAGAACCGGAGTACCGCGACGTGAGATAAAACGTTGCAATGCCGCAAAGAACGCTTCCGTTGAGAGTGCAGAGACTGGTTCCAAATGAACCGCCTTTGTTGCGAGGCAAACGAAAATACAAAAGTACGCCTTTATGAGTTTCGCGTTCCGCAACGTGCTGGATTTAACGAAGAAGTGGCCAGCAAAATCCGTCGTGACGTGACTAAAAACTGGTTGAGGAGTAACTCTGTCTACTGGGAGATCAGCCATGAGCGGAGCCTTAGGCTGAACGCGGCACCGGAAACATCTAATACATTTAAACACGCGGTGTCTAATAATACGACGAGCGGACAGAATCCAGTACTGCTGGCGTAATATGGCGTGTAATGTGTCAGCTCCAGGGTGGCAGTGTATTGTGTGATAGTGATCTATAATGAGATCTACGAGCGGACTTGAGCTGGGTAGAATGAGTGGGTGTTGAGCGTCATACCTAATTGACGCGTGAGAGAGACGACCACCGACTCTCAAGAGGCCGTCCTTTATGAAGGGCGAGAGACGCTGGAGCCGAACGGGACAAACCTTATCAGTCTGGATACGATCAGCAAACTCATTGTGCTGAACAGAGCGGACCCAGTGCAACAGAGCGTCCCTGCGTTCACTAGCTGTCAACGGACCAGAGCGCCGTGCATCTGGGCTGTGCCGACAATTGAATATGAACCTTTTAATACAAGCCGTCACTCCGACGAGCTTGTCAAGTGAGCTGTAGCGAGTGAGCAAGTCCAGATCGATATCTGGGACTGCTATGTGTGCTGGTACCTTTTTGGGCTTAAGGCCTGGGAGAGCATGATGGCCTAGAGCGGGTGGCATCTTGGGCCA
Source organism: Ypsolopha sequella (assembly GCA_934047225.1). Taxonomy (NCBI): domain Eukaryota; kingdom Metazoa; phylum Arthropoda; class Insecta; order Lepidoptera; family Ypsolophidae; genus Ypsolopha; species Ypsolopha sequella. The sequence continues at coordinate 30,489,351 of OW203985.1, forward strand.
AGTGCAGGTAGGTTCTTTGAGCCAACTGGGTGACCACCAAAGGTCATGAAGTGAGAGAGACTGGGCAGACATGCCTCTGCTTGCACAGTCAGCAGGGTTGAGGTTCGTGGGCACATGCCTCCACATATTGCTAGTTGAAGTAGCTGTGATCTTAGCCACTCGATTGGCCTCGAAAGTCTGTAATCGGTGAGGTGGGGTATTGAGCCATGCCAACACTATTGTGCTATCTGACCAGCATGTGTGTGTTTGAATGGCTATATGAGCTGACAGTTGGGCTGACACTCGAGTCATGAGCTGAGATAAAAGAGTCGCGGCTGACAACTCCAATTTCGGGATTGAGAGACGAGTCTTTATGGGTGCGACCTTGGACTTGCCAATGATTAGGTGTACATTGACATGTCCAGTGGTATTGCGCTCATGAAGGTAGATAACGGCACCAAAGCCAGCCTCTGATGCGTCCGCGAACCCGTGAAGTGAGTAAGTAGACGTGGGCTTATACTTCCAAAGTTGCCGAGGTAAACGGAGGTTTGAGAGCTGAGGAAGATCCTCTGAGATGTGTTGCCACTCTGTGTGGACTTCTTCAGAGATAGGCTCATCCCATCCTATTTTCAGGAGCCAAAGCTTCTGGAGAAGAATCTTTGCGCGGAAGATGACTGGAGTAACCCAGCCATTGGGGTCATAAAGAGACGCTACTGTACTGAGAATGGAGCGCTTTGTGACTTGAGCATGAGTGGGCAGAGAAATGCGATAAGTGAACTCATCAGTTTGAGGAATCCACTGTATTCCCAGAACCTTAATGGAATTAGAGTCGGGACTGAAGTCAAAGTCCTTGGGCATGTCGCACTGGTCATCTGAGAACCGTTCAAGGAGCTGAGGCGAGTTGGAGGTCCATTTACTGAGCTGGAAGCCACCTAGGGCGAGTAACTCGATCAGGTCGCTTTGGAGCGACTGAGCAGATTCCACAGAATCTGCACCTGAGAGAATGTCGTCCACAAATATTGATTTGCGGAGGACCTGAGCAGCGTGGGGGTAACGATGACCTTCGTCATCAGCCAATTGGAGTAAAGTGCGGATGGCATGGTATGGGCTGGACCTTAATCCATATGTGACGGTATTAAGGGCATACGTGAGCAGGGGCTGGTCGGGTGAAGACCGCCAGAGAATGAGTTGAAAACGTCTTTGCTCTGGGTGAATGAGTATATTTCGGAACATCATTCGGATGTCTGTGCTGAAAACTTGTGAGTGGATCCTGAAAGACATGATAATGTCAACAATATCTTGTTGAAGAGCTGGACCTGTATGGAGACAATCATTTAAATTGACGCCATTTGAGCTTTTACAACTTCCGTCAAACACGCAGCGTAACTTTTCTGATCCTGGCTTGAATATGCCATGATGTGGGATATAGAAATGGGATTTATGAGCAAAGGTATTGGGGTGACACGGCGACATATGTCCCAATTTTATGTAATCTGACATAAACTCTACGTATTTCGAGCGGAAGGGCGGGTTCGCTAGCAGCTTCTTCTCCAAATTGAGAAACCTGCGTAGCGCAATAGCGTGAGTGGAACCTAATGTCGGCGCGTTGTGCAGAAAGGGCAGTGTAACCACATATTGACCTGATGGTTCACGAGTAGTTGTGGTGCGGAAAATGTCCTCACACTGATCCTCTAATGGGCTGGTATGCTTGTAGGTTTGGGGTTCCTCGGATTCCCAAAACCTCTCAAGACTTTTGTGAATGTCATGAGTGGAATGCTCTGAGTCCGTGTGAGAGCCGACAATGTGAACTGAGTTGACCTGATTCGTGGGTGAGGTATGTAAACTTTCGAAAGGTCCAATCAATGTAAAATCAAATATCGTGCCGAAGGCTATAGGCTTGCCAGGGCCGAGCGAAACCTTGGTTCCGTCTAACACTTGACCAAGAACGTCAGATCCTAGTATTAGATCAACCGGAGCTGGTGTGTGATATTCTCGATCAGCAAGAGGAATCGGTGGGTGACCTGTTAACTGAGCGAGATCTGGAACCTTTTCCAACGGTAGGTACCCAGTTACGTTCTTCAATATATGGGCTGTGGCCGTGATCATAGGTGTGTCACGGTGAGTAGGTCGGCATACAATTGTGATTGATGCCTTTGAGTTTTGTGTGTGCTGATTTCCAACTCCTGCGATTTTTAGAGATGTATGTTTTAATGGTAAATTTAAAATTGTGGCCATGCGCTGAGAACAAAGAGTCAGCATACTTCCACAGTCTAACAGGGCTCGTGCTGAGTGAAATTGACCATTTACGTCTGCTATTTTAAGTGAGACGGTTGGCAACAAAATTGGTGTGTTAGTGACGTTCACTACACGTTGTGCGGAGTTACAAGAATTCTCTGTAGGAGTTGAAGTCATAGAGTGAGAATAAGCTGAGTGTGTATGTGATGAGTGTGCTGAGTGCTGGTCGTCCTCGCCTTCATAGTGCTCTGTTATTGTAGGTAGTCACTGTTGCCTACCTACCCAAGACCTACTTGGCGATCGCGATTGAGTGGGCGAGTTGGGATGGGACGTGTATGCCTGTGTAGCATGTGCCGAATGGTATTGAGGCTCATGCGCTGAGCGCTGTCTGGGCTGCTCACGTAGAGACGGAGGCAGCAAATGAGCAGATGAGCGTGTCGGAGACATGGCCCCATGGCGATGCAGTGAAGAATGGTGGTCAGACCGCCCACACTCCTTGCATGCACGTGTAGACCTGCACTCGTTCTCATAATGAGGACCCAAACAGCGTCGGCACCGGTTGCGTGAGTTCACAAAATCCCACCGACCTTGGACCGGTTGGTTATTAAATCCTGGGCATGCGATGAGTTTGTGTCCCCTATTCCTGCAGTATGGGCATGGCATACCACCGGTAGGGGAAGAAGGTTGAGCCGAATAACTCTGTTGGCGAGTGGGTGATGGGAATGATTGGGCCGAGTAAACTAGCTGACGAGCGGATGATGAGGACGGTTGGGCCGAGTAAACTGGCGCTGTCTCAAATGCCAAAAATGGTTGACGAATAGGACGGGGGGAGCGATTGTCCTGCCGAGGAGCTATGGGGCGGAACTCTTGATGAGCCTGGTAGGGCTGACGTGGAGTACCTCAAGTGGGCTGAAGCAGCTTATTGAGCTGAGCGAGCCTTTCTGACGGGCCGAGCCGTGCTGAAGAAGGAGCATTCTGTGACGCAAGGGACGATGACTCATTCTCCTTGCAGCGTGCGTGCTCTTCCAAGAACTCAATGAGGTTCTTGAGCGTGGGCAGAGTTGCACGAGATCCGTACTTCCGCTCGAAAAGAGTGCGGAGCTCGCCTTGTAGTTTTCGCACCACCATGGACACGAAAACATAGTCGGAGTCTTTCATGGGCAGATCGAGGTTGCGGAGAGCGCTTTGCGCTGAGATAAGCGGAATTAAGAACGATGTGCGGATATCCGAACGCATGTGGATGTGCGGAAGATTCATGATAATGTCCACAAATCGGTCAATGAGCACGCGACGATTATCGTAACGCCTGGTGAGAATTTCCATGGCTATGGGATAATTCTCGTTGGTAGGGTAGAGGTGTTTCACCATATCATGTGCCTCACCCTTTAGGGCGCCTAACAAATAATGCAGTTTGACAGCATCCGAGACTGTAGCCATCTCACTGATAAGGCTCCTAAAAACGGCAATAAACGAGGGCCATTCTTCCACGTTCGAGTGAAACTCCGGAATTGGTATTTTTGGTAGAACACCAACGGGTGTACCTGAGCTGAGGGGTTGCGTCTTGTCTGGAAGAGCTGATTTTACTTTTAAATTTTCGAATGCCACTAGTATAGCATCATAATTGCTAAGTGCCGACTGAAAATTTTTTGTGTAGGTTGCCTCAGTTTCGTCGGACAAATCCTCATCGTCAAGGATCTCATAATATACGTCCTCTAACTTAGTTTTAACGCTTTGTATGTTTGCGTAACGAGCGGTGAAGTCCGCCACAGAATATGTTTTTCTGTCGCCTGCCTCGACCGCCGCACCAATCTCCTTTAACAGAACTATCGCCTTTACGGCCTCACGAAACATCGCGGCTTGTGATTTCGAAGGCATCTTAATCTTGTTAAACTAGGTGGTTGATTACTAAGATAAAATACGCAACGAGTTTGAGCTGAACTATAAGAGCGGACGTACAACTAAAATAATTGATGAGATAGATGAATAGAGCTGAGATACTTGCGCGGATGAAGTAACAATGACTATGTTCAAACGGTACACGGAACACTTAAATAAACACGATAGAGAAAGAAAAAAAAATTTTTTTTTTTAAACAACCTGTATATGAGCTGATAAACCAACGTGGAACACCCTATATGTGTACCATAAACATTAAGAGCAGAGACGAGAAGAAAAAAAAAAAAAATTTTTTACTATATTTCTGCTATATGCACCCGGTTAAAAAAGCAGACAATAACACGAAAAAACGGTCCGGCAATATATTACTGTAACACAAGATTACCGTAACATAAATTATCGAAAAGGGCTGATTACTTGTTTACTTTTATGTTATTTGCCTTAAAATCATGTGCCGACAATACACGCTAGTTCTTGTTTACACGAAAGTACCTTTACAACAACAACATCAGTCGTCGAAAATTCTATTTATAGAATAAAATACCTACCTACTTCTCTGAGTAAACAAACAAAGAATGTATTTACCTAGCCGAAATCGGATCTAAATGAGCGGACAATCCAATGATGCAAATCAAGCTTTAGTAATATACGTAATACGTATGTATATATGTAATGTAGATACGTAACTACACGGAACAAAGGCAAATTTATACTCGCACCAAAAAAATATCTCGCAAGATAAGAAACCTTTCTTTGACAATGGGCAGATTTACTAAAGATATATAGTGGACTGTAACAAACAATTGGGCTGAATGGATATAATTATATTATCTGAGCTGAATAATAATAACAAACGGGATGAAAATGAGTTTATTCTGTGCCGGGGGCGGGGGGGGGCCGGTTCTATACCGATAAATGGAATGTTCTAGGCGGCGCGGGCGCGGTAGACCGGCGCGGAGACCACAAAATATTTTTTTGCCGGGAAAGGGGGCAAAATATGCCACCGGGTGAAAATGGACTGTAGTAAATCGACGGGGGCTGGTTCAGTAACGGTTCGAAGGGCCAAAATGTAACCGCGGGGTTACAGAAATGCAGAGCTGATGGGATCTGAGGATTGATTGGAGAATTGTGGGTAAACTGACTGACCTTTGATGATGATTGTTGTGGGCGAGCAGACTAATGCGCTGACGGGCTGAGCCTTCTTGTTGGGCTGATGGAGCCGGCGCCTTGGTCAGGAATGTGCAGAATGTCTTGGTGTAACGCGAAGTAGTACACAGCACTGTTATGAACTGTGAACACAACACTGGGACGTATGCGATATTGTTTGTGGCGGCGCGAATGTGTACACGCGTGTCGTTCTCTAGACGATTGCGGCGGAACAGACTGAGTGAACCGCGGGTTGGCGCCAGCGCGCGAGTCCATTGTGTCGCCAGGTGGCGCCAGCGCTGCGCAGCGAAAATTAGTCATGCACATGCGCGAACGTCACGCTGGTAGCGTGAACAGAATTAAATCACCTAAGCCGCTTAGGAGCAGTAGGAAATTCAAACCGAAAGACACCATTCAGTTGAAACAATTTTTCATATAGAAGTTTTGGTGGTACGAAAAAGAAAATTGTTGCATATGTTGTCCTTGAGTTGATAATCCATAATACATTTTTTCAATATTTTTGGTTTGGCCATAAAAGAGGAGTAGGCTTTAGAAAGTACCCATTTGGCGGTATTAAGGGCCTTAATAGTAGTTTATGCAACAAGGGCGAAAAGGAATAAATTACAAGTGTTTTAAACGTAACCGAGTAATTTAATGCTCTTACAACCGTGTACCATACTACGTTTTTCAATGCATAGTGTGAGGAAATAAAACAAATATAATCAAAGAAAACAATTTAATTATTAAAGTTAAAAGTTAAATTGTTACAATTTTGCAAGTTAATGATTGGCTCAAAAGGAATGTATCCAGAGCCGTTAAACAATGGAAAAAAAGTATAACATTTATGGTACACAGGAAAGATTGCAGAGTTGCAGATTAGCCAACTTCTAGTAAATAAATAAAAAAAAATAATAATAAAGCTCTAGGGGCAAAATAATTGGCTTTTTTGTTCAGTTTTGAAAAAATATTTATAATGTTTGCGGCCGCATGAGAAATTTGTGGTCAAATATCAGGATTTATTTTTGGTCGTTTTTGGAACATGACACATATAATTTTAATGTATTTTCCGTGAGTCAACATTTACTTTAATAGAATGTATGTGAGACACTTTCTTCCTGAAACAATATGTTATCTAGAAGTCGGCGTATTTCCTACGATATAGCAACATAAAAACCAATATAAGAGCGCCGACTTCTCAAATTCAAATTCAAATTCATTTATTAATTGTAAGAGGGTACAAGATGAAGGATATGTACATATTTATGCTTAGTCTATAACAATGTGGTACCATAACAAAGGTGTTGCTGTTTCCTAGCTAGGTTTTTAGGCCTGTACGTAAGGAGTAACAGCGCCCTTCTCCTTGGGTTGGGAGCAGTTAGATTATAAAGTTGAAGTAACTTGAAAATTAAAATAAATTTAAACAAAAACGAAATGAGTGAGTGTTAGGGTGTGTGCGTGTGTGATTGTAAGGGTGTGTTATTGTGTGAGGATGTGTTAGTGATATGCGTATCCCTAGCCCTACGACTTTGGTCTTGGGATCAGTTTATATTTACTACTAGGGAGGGAGTGTGTGTGTATTGCGAATTTGCGTGAGATGAGTATGAGTGATAGTGTGTGTGTGTGAAAGATGATATAATAGATAACATAATGTTTCAGGAAGAAAGAAGTCGGCAAAAGTGTTGCTTCGGTACCATCGGTCATTATAGAATTATTATTAACTTTTTAGTGAATGACTGCTGTAACTATTGAAGTCGGTTATTATTTTTTCGTTAAAAGTTTTCTAACAATACAATGTCGGCCCTTAGCCGAAATAAGGCAAAATATAATATTTTTTTACTAACGGTTTTCTCAGTGGGTACCTTATTTCTTTCTTTTAAGGTGAAATTTTCAAAGGCATTTTAGAGGCATTATTTTTATTAGGTACCAAAGTTCGGCCGCCTTAAAACAGGAGGGTGTAAATTTGATCATGTACTTTCATTCCTTACCTATTGAATATCCTATTAAATATTTCTTTTGCAGCAGAAAACATTTTTTGGCGGCAAAAGAAATATTTAGATGACGAATGATTCCCTCCCACAAATAACGCACTTTTCATTCATCTTGACGGATCGCCATCTACTCACACGCCGCCTCGCCGCTTTGTGAATTGCGTGCGAGCAAACTCCATCCGTCGCTGATTGGCACGTGGCGTGGAGTCCGCCCCGGCCCCGCGCTGCACCCCGCACCTTTGTTTGTATGCCATGATCATAGAAATTATGTTTTCTTAAAATTACGGGTACGAATTTTTCTAATCTTTTGAATGTTGATCGGGTATGTTATTATGATAAGGTAGCTGCCAACTTTTGAATTCTAATTTTGTATTTCTCATAATATGAAAAGAAACTTAATTAAACCGAAAAGCATACTAAATAAATTTCTAATATTTCTATTTTAGGTCAAGATAAATAATACCATTTGATGTAAACATACTCAGGTCCCTCTAATACTATATTGAAAGAGTATTTCACAATTTTCAGTTTTCCTAATTTCCATGTATGCAATCTTTCTAATAAATGAATAACAACAAAATACGCTTATTTTATGTCAGATAAAATCAAAACTTTTAATTCTAAGTTTGTAATGGCCCTTTTAAATTAAATAATTGCAAATACCTAAATAACACCTACAGCAACATCCTAAATTTTCTTAGTTTTTAATATAATCTTTAAATATATATACTTAATTAATCCTGCAAAGATAAACAATTTTAATAATATCATAAGTACGAATCGTACTGCTACGCGCCTAAATAATATATAAACAACTCTAAAAATCTACCCGCAAATTCTGTTACTAAGTGGCTAAAAACCCTAAACTATCAAGAAACCGAACACCTTTTAACACAACAATTATAATAATAAATATGTCTTCTAATTATCCCATCGAATATGTCAAATATATACCTATATTTATAAAATATATATGTAATAATAATAATATCTGAAGATATTTATAACAGACATGCACATAAAACTATAATTTAGATTGTATATACAGATTGATGATGATTCCCCTATCTATACCAGAGGAAACTATTCTATGTTCGAAATAAAAATATGTGTTTTGTTACTTTTGTCTTCTTTCATAATAAAAAATAAAGTTATCGACCGCCAACTTCGATCGCACGCGGGAGGGTGGATTGTGGGGGTGGGCGCCAAGGGCGTCGGGAATGTTTTACATTGATGGCTGGGGGTTGGAGGCTCGTTTCGGGGAAGGCCCTATGGTCTATTGTCAGTCACATGTTGCATCGCGTATGTTAGCCATTTATTCGAAATTTGGAAAATATTGTCCATGAAAATATGAGAAATATTTTTTTTTTCACGGTCCTTTGTTCTGTTAATGATTTTGATTCATATATTTCAATATAGCTACGGGTTCCATTTTCAACCTGTATATGCAGTATATGTACATATTTATTTATAATAAACATACTTACACTTAAAACCATTTTTAATAATAAATATATGAACAAAAATAATGTAAATTATTATTACATACGGCTTGAACACTCACGTGTGATTGTTGTTGACAATATGCCAACCGTTTCACCGATACAATTTCGGCATTATCAAGGTGAATGTCGTTCTTAGATCACACGTGAGTGTTCAAGCCGTATGTTATAATAATTTAGTATGTCAGCTCACGCGAGTTTTATAAATAATAATATATAAGAACCTACCTAAAAATGTAAATGTATAACAACATAACACCAGGAAGAGAAACCACATTTGGAGAAAAAAAAATGTCTCATAATAACAATATCTTTGAGCTGGTCATTTCAGAGTTAGAGCACCAAACATTTCAAAGGACAGGTACAAGCACATACTTGCGCAAAAGTCCTGATAGTTTCTTAATACGATTTACTCTTTTTCCGAGTGAAACTAAACCAGCTTCCAAGTTCTCTTAACTCGGCAAAGTAACGGTCGAATACTGAATAAAATATAAATTCCCAGTCTATAGAAACTTTACCATACAAGTCTATACCCGTATTTATTGCAAAAGTTTGGATATCTGTAAAACTTAATCTGTTTCTTCTTAGAAACAAGGTATGCGACGATTTATAAAAAAATTCTAATAATGTTTTTCTAGTATCACACTTTTAAACTAAAGTATATATGTTTATACTGTTGATTGTTGTCAATTGGTGGAACTTGCAATACATAATGAACAGTGTTTGTGTCATTGATTGGACTGACTGATGTAAACTATTTATTGTGTAATTAAGATCTTATATTAATTCCTTTGATAATGCCATAAAAGCAAAACCGGTCAGAAAGTATAAAATAAATTTGTGGGATAGTACAAATGTGATTTTCTATTCATTATTAATAAAGTATATAATATTGCAAGAAGGAGGAAACCAACAGTTCCTGATAGAGGAAAATGCGCTTTGAACTCCTATGGCACAGTAATGGTGCTTGACCTATTTATCATTGCAACATTCAAAAGTTCGTCCTAAACAGCGTGTATTTGTGCCCAAAGAACGGCGATAGGGCTCACCACCCAAGTTATAAATTAACGTCATATAATGGTTATGAAAACGTTTTCAATTTGCTTTCCGGTTGTATTGTTTAGTCATTTAACAGATATAAAACAGATGTCTATATAACGCGATTCGAGCCCAAATTACATAACGTTTCCATCATGTTTGGGTCGTATTAATGTTGCATGAGCAATCAATCAGTAACAAATATTGGTTATGTAATTGTATCCATTGATACTTCTGCATTACTAAAAAGTTACATAATCGTCGTATAGACGTCATATAATATACCGAAACATATTTTCATGGTCAGATGTTAATGTACATGTATATTTTTTTGTACATCATGAATAGTGAAAACCATTTTTGGTTTTTAAGGTGAGTCTATTGTTTTTTTTATTCCATTATAGAATATAAATATAAAAGTTAGCAGTTAGTATAATGTAAAAAGTAGCATGTGTTAGTGAAAGATGTCTTACTGTTACTTGGGAATTTATGTTTTTCGATAATATCTATGTTCATTCTTGTTAATATTTTAATGCGCCTTTTCAATATGGCTTATATCTATAGTATTTATAAAGTAAAATGCTTGTTTAGTTTACTATTTCTGCCATTTTGTTAACGAAATATAAGGGGACCGCTATATATCGTGTACATAACAATTTTATTTTATTAACGTTAGTATATAACTTGTGTTTTGTTAAATGTCAACCATGACTGTTGTAATTAAGGTACTGTAGCCTTATCAAAGAAAACCTTTTTTAAGTGGGACCTATGATTTCAAAACATAATTTAATAATTTAAAATATCTTTGGTATCCATAATGAACATAAAATTAAAATGGCCGCTGAGTAATAAATAAGTGACTTAATCGCGTAAGAGAATTAAAAAGTTATATTAAAGTAGTTATATAACATAAGAGTTATATAAACGTTGAAGGTAAATCAATTGTAAAATTGTTTCAAAATTGTTGTTGCAAACGTTTCTAAAATAACTTTAATTTAATACATTATATAAATGATATTATGAAAGACATGTATGCGACTGTTAAAAAAATATTGTATAAGCATTTCCAAAATAACTAAATCGTTTGCGCTTGACTTTAACCTGACTGAAACGTTTTTATCACACAAAATGTCATCGTGTAAACGTCGTCGCTGATATCTCTTTATAATTGTCATATAAAGAAGTCGTAAAAACGTACGTTAATGGTTACAAAAACTAAAATATTATATAATAAACTACTATGAAACTGTTTGGTTGTTACTAAACTATTATGTTATCTTTATAAACCTAAACCATTATTTAGCATCTTGACTATATGACGTTTTGGGACGTAATAATTGTCTGTGAAACGCGGGTGCACCAAGTTTGGACTTTGACTTACATTTCACAGTTCACAGTTCACACTCGAAACACCTCTGATTTCCTCTCGGGAATTCGTGTCGTGACGATAAACATATAAAAGCACCAATAAAAGGTCGAAAAATAGAAAAGAAACAAATTCTCAGAGAAAAATAAATCTCACAGGAGCCTCGAATCCGTATCTATGGATATTGCAAGCCAGCGACTTATCCAGTTTGTTCACCGAGACCCTTAAAACTTGCTTCACCAACAAGTCAACACATACCTATACATATGAATGCTTACAATAGTGTTGTGTGCATTTCACGTCCTGTTTTATACGCCACACTGATTTTGTCCAATGCGAATACTGTAGATCCATTTTGTTTAAATAGGTTTTGTTTTTATTAGTAGTTTATGCTATAAGGGCGAAAAGGAATAAATTACGAGGACGATTTAAAACACGAGCGTAGTGAGTGTTTTAAACGTAACCGAGTAATTTATTGCTCTTACGCCCGTGTGTCATACTACGTTTTTAAATGCAAAGTGTGAGGAAATAAAACAAATATAATCAAAGAAAACAATTTAGTTATTAACGTTGAAAGATACTTTGTTACAATTTTGCAAGTTAATGATTGGCTCAAAAGGTCTGTATACAGAGCTGTTAAACAGTGGAAAAAAAAAGTATAATATTTATGGTACACAAGAAAGTTTGCAAGTAAGCCAACTTTTTGTTAATAAAAAAAAAAGTAAAGCCCTAGGGCAAAATCATCGATTTTCGATTTTTTCTGTTCGGTTTTGGTGCATAAAATTGGGCCTTTACGAGCACTTGCATTGAAATTTTTTTTATTATCTATCTTTATCTCTAAAAGGCCTGTACCTTTCTTTTTTTTGAAAAGCTCATGTTTTTAATGGCCGCACTACTTAGACACACCCTCTTCTGGTATATTTTTAATGCCTTAACCCTTGGCATAAATTTGAAAATAAGCGTCTATACGAAAATCATCCCGACTAGATACAAACATTTTCCATAGCTCAGTCTTCCTACTTTTAGTTCTTATTACCAAGCAGTAAAGTTGAAAATTTGATGTAATTTTGAAAGATAAAACTTGCAGAGCACAAAGCGCCAAACGAGCTGAGAAACGTTAAACTGAGACAAACAAACACCACGCGGTCGACTCTGTCGCAGTGTAAGTAATGCCACCAAAAACATAAATATGTGAAAAAGGGGTCAAGTTCAAAACAAAAGTAGTGCAGGATTTACCGAAAAAAGAATTAAGATCAAATTGGATGCAGAGATTTATAGAGGTTCCTTTAATAATAAATTAAATATCCTTCTTCACTTGTTTTAAAAGAAATGTTAAGGTCCTTGCAACTGAAAATGTAGAACTTGGCAGGTTTTCACAGTGAAAGTTTTTTAAGATTACAGCGTAGGTACATGCAAACAATTTACTATGAAATCTTCCCAATTTCATATTTAGTAGCAGGGACGGAAAAAAAACATTTTTTCAAGATAGTAACTGAAGAACGTTTTACATTATTGTTTTATGACTGAAGGAAACTCCTTTAACCTCGGCACCAAATATGATCTCAGTCCTTGTTTCTCCTACTACAGGTGAAAACTTAAAAGGAGAATTCGGCAACAAAATATGTTAGAAATAAATGATTATTGATTTGATTTTTTTGGATTTGAATCGATGCCAACAATCTTGCACTACCTTTGTACTTAAGTCGGCCCCTTTTTCTTATTTAGATTTTTAGTGGAAGCGTTATATGAGCTTGTGAGTCTTGGCAACTTACCCACATGAAATAATTTTGATGGGAATACAGTATACCTGAAGGACACTATCCCCCGGTTTCTGAAAGGCCAATCAATGTTAACAGTAGATTAAAAAATAATTATCTGCGGATTAAGCCAGAAAAAGTGGGAATTTTACATTGAAATCAAAAATTAACTAAGTTAATTATTGATTCATCACTATTCAGACTTCATATATGCTTTATTTTCACCGTTATTTGCGGTTAAAGTTTTTTTAATCTACTGTTAACTTTGATTGGCCTTTCAGAAACCGGGGGTTAGTCTGAAAGCGCGGTGTTTTCTACACAAATCTTTGAAGAAACATTCCTTTTGTCACAAGGTGTCATAATTTAAATTAGTTAATTGCACAAACATTGTTTTTTTATGGACAGCTAAAGAAAACTAGTGGCTAAAACAAAAATGTTAACGACTAATACAAAAATGTTTTACTCGGTGGTTATTATTTCCATTTCCAAAGGCAAGAAAATAATTCTGACTCTCTTTACGACAAGACTAATGCTCCGCGCAATACCACAGCTCTGCCGGAGCAATAGTTCACCAAGAAACTTATGGCGAAGACAAATCACGATGTTGCATACAGAAACTTATCCGCTGCTTACATTTCCGTTTCCAGCTTTCTGGAATATACTAGGTACGTACAAAGTGACATAGCTTTAAACTGTGGGAGATTTTATTATACCGGGTGTAAATACTACTTTTAAATCATTCCACATATGTATGTGGGACTCCTTGCCAGCGTCCTTATATCTGGATAGTCTTAACCCAGATTTCCAAAAATAAATGATTTCTTTTCTTAAAAGAATGCTCTTGCTAAGTTTCTTGCCCTTCTTAGCAAGACCAATCGAATGGGCGAAGTTAGGCATATATTTATTGTATGTATTGTATTTCATATATTTATAACATTATTTCTATATTTTTTATTTTATTAAATTTAAGCAAACCTTTATAATTTTTTTGTGTAATTCCCCATATTAATATTTATTATTTAAAATGACTGGACATACATTATTTAATTATATTACATTAAAACCGAAGTGTAACAATAGTGTATCTGATTTAGGTTACATCCGTTACATACGTTACACAAATAAATATGACGTTCAATAAATATTAAATATGAAGTATCGGCTACTGCCGAATGTTTAATGTCAACATTTTGGATAGTTCTCGTTTGATTTTCAAAAAGTTATTGATGTCATTTTACTGATTAGGTAACGTACTTTTGATATCAGTTTACATTTTTTTGATATTTGTAATAGTTACGGAATAATCGCCTAGAGCCGTATTTTTTAATCGTTCGCTTTCAATTTACGTGCGAAAGTATATACCTGTCTCACGTAGCTCATCAGAACTTGTCATCTGCAAGATGAAACAGGTATATATTTTCGCAAAGAACGATTCAAAAATACGGCTCCTGGTCACACTAAACGATTACACCCTGCATAATGTACTTATTATATATAGAGACCTCCTTGTTTGTGCTAAATATAAGATATTTTTTTAAAGTAAAATGTATAAATGACTGTCTGTGTTCTGAACAAAATCTAAATAAATAAAAGTAAGAAACTTTCTGATCCGGTTTCAGATCAATAAAAAGGTATCGACTTTAACCGCATCAGTATTTAAATTTTTTCTTATCTGGCAACACACCATCTGTTAACTTTGTCTGTTGAATGATTGTGCCGACTTTTAATCATGCTTCAACATCGAAATGCTTCAATAATAATATTAAGTAGATTCACGCTTGAGAATTCAAGTTCGGGGGAAAAATTTAACCTGTAAAGCTTCCAGTGAATCTTTTCGCTTAAAACAAGACATTGGCGGAACTAATGTGTGGAGACACGTTAAAGGAATCCAGATGAAACAGCTTTGAATTTTGTATTTTTAAAACTTTATTTATTTATTTTCTTTATTTAATAGTAAAACCATAAAAATAGGTACTCGATGTATTTCGGCTCACGACTGATGATGGCCCCTATACCGTAGGGCGAAATATATTGAGTACCTGTTTTTATTGTTTTACTATTAATAAATAAAGAAAATAAATGAATATAATAAGTATAACGCTATAGTTTAGACAAAATCAAAAAATCATAAATTAACATTATATCATTGCAGTATAGAAACGCAGAAAGAAAAATAAATCTGGATGTGAGGCGCTCGGAACCTGGATTCGAACCTGGGACCTCTCGCTTACCGAGCGATTGCTCTAACCACTGAGCTATCCAGGTCAGACCTGCTTTATTTATAGGATACCTGGATATAGGTATCCAGGTCAGACCTGGATAGCTCAGTGGTTAGAGCAATCGCCCGGTAAGCGAGAGGTCCCGGGTTCGAATCCCGGTTCAGAGCTCCTCACATCCAGATTTACTTTTCTTTCTGCGTTTCTATACTGCAATGATATAATGTTAATTTTTATGTCCTTGCGATGGATAAATCGCCAAGTGTTCAAACATAGAAATTTATTTCTGTCATAGTTTCAAAAAATCATAGGTATGTTTGTGTATCAGACTGCTTTAATAAATCAAAGCATTGTTTAATTAGCTTAGTAGATAGTCGATTTTCGACACTACGAGTATATTGCGGAACAAGATATGGAAACCATGACAGCTTAAATATGTGTTCGAATAGTATGTGCATATTGAAAGATGTTAAGCTCTTAGAAACAGATACCTATCTCCCACAAACAACTAAGGAAAGCCCCGGAATTACAGATGGCGGTTGCGACCAAGCAACGTTACCGTGAAAATACGGGCAGGTGCATTTGGAGAACCACACGGTTCAACGTAATAGCTGAGACGGCATATTGTCGAGGTATGCTTGGGACGGGTCATTCCTAAAGAATAATTTTTTGTTTATTTTAGAAACTGTCTAAATAGCAAGATAATCAGAAGAAGAGAATTAATGAAAAAATCTTGCAATGAATGAAATGATCCGGATAACTGTAAACTTGAAAAGAATTTCAGAACCATCTTAACTCGATTCAGGATCATTGCAACAAACATATTGAGTTTAAATTACTGAACAGTAAAGTTTAAAATGCTTCACCCAAGCTTTTCAATCTCTATGTTGAAGCCCTGATCGTTGAGCTCAGCGCCTTAAGAGTGGGTTGTTGCATAGACGATGTCAGTATTAATAAAAATTAGCTATGCTGGCGACATGGTGCTACTGAGCCCTACGGTCAGGACCCTCAGAGAGCTACTCCGAACATGTGAGGAGTATGCACGGTCACATGGCTTGATTTATAATGTCAAGAATTGGAGTACATGGTGTTTGCGTTGGTTGGAGGCAGGTGTCCTGATACTGTATCCGTCATCTCGCTAACGGTGTACAGCTGAAACGCGTTCGTGAATTTAGGTATTTAGGACACCTTGTGACCGATGACAAGTTAGTAAGCAAGTTCAAATAGCGCTTTTTAAAGCATACTACCAAGTATTCTACACGTGCAGCCTGTGGACCAACTTCACACAGAAGGCCATTGGTGGATTACGGGTTTAGTATAATAATGGGTTCAGGATGCTGGTGGGGCTGCCCTGCTTCTGCAGCGCATCAGGCATCTTTGCGGAGGCCAGCATATTTTGCTATTGTGCTCTGCAGAGTGCGGGCCAGCCATCTTAAAGACCATAGCAGGGAGGTACGACTCGCCCATCATTCGTCACCATACGTCATCATACGTCATCATAGCTAAGGTGCTGGTCACGTACCGATACCTATAATGTAAAATTGTGTTTTTGTGTGCACACTGTTTATTTATTGAACATTTCCATGGATTTTTAGACCAGGCAATGAAGCGATCGATGCGACTAAAGAATTTGAATTTTGTAGTGTGGATAATGATAATGAATTCTGAAATATAAATATGATAAATTTATGTTGCCATTATCAGCTTATTTCTTTTATTATTTCTTGATATATAATTATAGGAGGAAGAGGACATCATCATAAATATTTATTATAATTTACACAATTAAAATATAAAATGATAAAATCCAAGATATATTTCGGGCCCCACTGGGCCCGGCATCTGTTGGAATAAAAGTACATTAACATACATAATTAACAACATATTTTTGTATGTTGAACAGATGTTGTGTACAAAGGTGGCATTATTGCTAATAGCAATATCTTCCAGGCAACCTTTGGGTGGAATGAAAAATATGTTAGAAATTAAACTTTGTTTTTTAAAAGGGATAATGTTAATGCTAACAAAATAGAGTACTAAATAATCTATTACATACTCGTATTTTATATTGTTTAACATAGCGACATGCTCGGAACTTTTTGCTGGAAAGCAATTAAGAATGTCAAGAGTAAACTTATGTCTTAAAAAATAAAAAATAAAAATTGTACCACAACTTTAAAAATTAAAATTTGTATGGAGCCAAGGCATTCTAGCATACCATAGAGCAGACATTTTCATAAAAAATATTTTCTTTTCATAATCATATTTTATTATATCTCCCTATTTTTTTATTAGTCATACTTGACATTGTCATTGCTTTTCTAGCAAAAAGTTCCAGGCAAAGTTCCGTGGCCTGTGATTGTTGTGATTATGTGAGACTAGACTGAGCTCTGCGTGACTTCATGTAAGTATATACGACCTTTTCACCATTTCTCGTGTTGGAATCCAAAATTGCGCCCCGCGGGGAATGGGGTCCAAATGAATTACCGTTTTAACTTAACCTCCCTCTCCCTTTTTATTATGAAAGAGCGGAAATGTTCTTGTGGAAGGCTGAGGTCTTATTTAAGGGGCAGGTAGTTGCCAACGACCTTGAGTCGACCTGTATCGGTACAAATATCGTCAGAAACTATATTGAAATAACGTTCATATCAGCGCGCATTACGACGTCGTGGGTCTCCGGATATTTTATTTGTTTTATTTGGGATTTCAACAGCACATGCATACAGTTTTAATAATAACACAGAAAGAAAAAAATATATAGTTACTACAGTTAACGATTAAACGAAAACATACATGGGTGTTATTCGTTATATTTCCTCTTTCTATACGCAGTGTTTGTGCGATATGTAAATAAACCATCCCTTGATAATGCCGATAAGGTGAAACTAGTTGGAAAATAGTGAAATACTAGTTGTGAAACAGTACAAGTGTTTTATTCATCCATACATGGGTGACTTATTCTAGACAAGTAGGTTTCATCGTAATATTGTATACCCAATAGTTGCATTTAACAAAAACATGAGCACACACACACATATAATAGGTCTTTACGTTTATGAAATTGCCAAAAATTTCTTACAGTTTCATGAGTTCATAATTCCTGTATTTCAATAGCTATTTCAATTATTTGTTCTTTGTTTGAAATTTGATTTCAAGGTTTTACATCTACGTTTATATTTTGTTTTTATTATCAGTTTGGTTATTAGAATTAAAACTTCAAAAATAGTTCGTTCCAAATGCAATCCATTTCCATTAAATGATTTGTAATAATGTTTTATAGCTAACACTTTTCAGAAATTAAGTTAATGTTGCTGTTAGCTTATTGTTGTCTCATTCATACACATAAAAAATTACATTACTTGTATTTGTCATTCCTAAAAAAAATGAAAAAATGTTAATACTGAAAATTGAGTTTCCTTCAAATTCTCTATAGAAAACGGCCATTTCATATGTAAAGACCTAATATATACTTAACTTTACATAATATAATATAAATATAAACATATATAATTATGTAAGTATATCAAAACATGTGTAAATAAACGTATTATAATAAATAAGAAATGAATAAGTAAAGGTATAAAAAATAAAAATATAAAATAAATAAGAGACTACCTTGTAAAAGACAGTGTTTTTAGAATTCGCCTATTCATGGGTTTACTTTTACTGCAATCAAAAAGATCATTGTTATGACACTTATCATTATAATTTGAAAGAAGACGTAGTATGGGGGAATTTTGAACATATTTCATGTTTACTCGGGGGTGCTAAACAGATTTTTTTTCGGATTGACGAGTTCGGCGCTCTCTGACTCGATAGTGCATCTCTGTAACCAAGGAGCTACAACCGATATTGCCACTAAGTTTATCATGAAGTATTGACATATCCAACATAAGTAGTCAGTTCTTAAGACTAAGCATATTATGACGCAGGCCAGCGGTTGGATAGTCCTTATCAAATTGATGAACGCGAAAATTCACGATAAAAATACCATTGCATTCTTTCAACACAAGGTGGTAGAGCTGATGCCGGGCTCGACTGTGGAGGTACCACCATCTTACTTGGAGACCCCCTCGAAGTAATTCGGGGGAGAGTAAGAGGACAGCTCACAGGCAAAAGACCAGGAATCCAACCATGCCTGGGACCAATGGATGGCGGTATATACATCCCTAATAGCCGAGCCTTGTATGGAACAGACTGGTGAAGGGCAGCGGCGTCACTGGTGCGAGGGTTCCGGCACCGCGCTCACCAACCCACCTGCCCAGCGTGTGTGAGTATGGGTAATTCTTCCAGGATGACCGCCAAGAGTGGCAAAGTCCTGGAAAGGCTTATGTCCAGCAGTGGACGAACTAGGCTGATGGATGGATGGATTTTTTTACTTTGACTCTAACAAAAATTAACACTTTTAAGTTTAATATTTCGCTAACGAAACCGAAATCGAAAAATAGTCTTCTCATACTCCAATATTTTTAAATTATCCATCCAACGACACCCCACACTCTAGGAGATAGACGAGAAAAAAATAAATCATCCCCACTTTACGTGTAGGGGAGGTACACTAAAAAAAATCTTTTTCAAAATTTTACTGTACCACTTTATTGACGTGATAAATATGTATTATACCCATGCCAAATTACAGCTTTCTAGTACTAATAGTCTCTAAGCTAAGCCGCGGACAGACAGATAGACAGACGGACATGGCGAAACTATAAGGGTTCTTATATACGAGTACTTGCATTGAAAAATATATACCTTTATATTTGGTCTTTCTTAAAGACTAAAGTAGTTACGAATTTAGAATTTCTGAATATTATGTACTACGCTGTATTTAAACATTAAATTCCCACTTAAAACGCTTATTTATAATGTAGTTTCAGGATTGCGTCACCGAATACCCGACCAACTAAGTTTTGCAGTTTTGTTTACTTTTAATAAATTTTGTGGGTAAGTTTGTAATTTTTGTTAAAATTGTTTGAGTCTATTAAATTACTTAAATGTGACGGAACCTTCAACGCGTGAGTCCTACTCGCAATTAACCGATTTTTCATATTCTGCACCCATATGCCACATTTCAGCTCAATCGGTTAAGGCTATGTAGTTGTAGAGTTATACTATGAAGGGACGAATAGGCAACAAAATTCCACCCAAAGTTATTCACGAATATTACCTATATAAATAAAAAGACTGGTCCAATCGTGATCAAACAACCTAACCACATCAATTCGATTGTCAGATATCGGCTCATAAATTCGTATATGTCATTTGCGTGTAAAAATTCTGTCATATCCCACAGAGAACGGACACTTCGCAATATCGGGGCCTAGTGGAGCGTGAAATTGTACGGCTGTCTCGGACGATGCGGGTGTCGGTCACCTAGGACCAGAGAACATACTAGAACCAACTTGGGCCTTTAAGGGTCGGTTGCGCCAAACATGTTCTCGCGTTTGGACAATTTAGCTTATTAAAACAAAACACTTTTAACGAATAAAATTTATCTTAGTAGTTAAGAAGTTGAACTACATTATTATTTTTCAGATTTAACACAATTATCACAATCATCGAGAAAAAAAACGGAGAGATCAGTAAAATCACGGAAAACGTATTTTTGGCTTTGGTGGTATGATCAGTCTACTGATCTTACTACAAAATAAAATATTTTTATGGAGTACAGAAATGAAAGTAGTCTTTACAGATTTTTTTAATGTATTATTTCCTTTCGTTATTTTAAAAGAAATACTCAAAGATTCTACATTTTTTCCTGTACAGAAAACTTACGCAAATAGAATTTGAATGTTTGTGCATTTCTTTATAAATAACGAAAGATTTTTTTATATACAGAGTGGAAAAAATTTAAGGGCCCAGGAGGGGAACTACGTTAAATCCTTTAGTTAGCTCATTTTACTGAAAGGAAACATTCCTTTTTATTTTAAAGAAACAAAACTGCATTCAAAGATATTCAGAAATTCGGTTGTCTCACCCGGGAATCGAACCAACTAAAAATTATAAAAATAAACCATCCCTATTTTATTATACGAATCGGTAGGATTATTTTTCAGGATAATATTTGTCTAAGAAACATTTGGTCTTACACTCATCTGTTGTATAAGATACCCATGAAATTAAATATTTATTACGAGTTCTTTATTCACAATACCTAGTACTGTTCACTTGTAACAAGTAAAGGACACGTTATAATTTTCTTATCTCTTTTACATCCAAAGACATCGTATGAAGTACAAGCTTGCTAATGTTATTTATCTTAAGTACCTTGTTGAAGACTTCAATAAGATAATCGTTAAATAGTAATAATAAATCTATGCACAGCACAATTCCTTCTTGCACTAGTCGTACTGTCTACTTTCAACATTTTTAAAATCGATAAAAGTATTTGTTCGAATTTCAAATTTTGTTTTGTTTTGCTTTTATTCCGTGCTGTCATTGTGTAATAATGGCGTATCATTATTACTTTACAAGTGAACAGTACTAGTACTAGGTATTGTTAATAAAGATCTTGTAATCAATATTCAATTTCATGGGTATCTCATAAAACAGATGAGTGTAAGACCAAATGTTTATTAGACAAATTTTATTCTGAAAAATAATCCTACCGATTCGTATGATAAAATAGCGAGGGTTTATTTTTTTAATTTTCGTTGGTTCAGTTCCCGGATGAGACAAGCAAATTTTAGAAGATCTTTGAATGCAGTTTTGTTTCTTTTAAAAAATAAAGGAATGTTTTCTTTCAGTAAAATGAGCTAACTAAAGGATTTAAGGTAGTTCTCCTCCAGGGCCCTTAAATTTTTTCCACCCTGTATATTATACGATTAAGGTACTTTAATCTCTTTACGCAAAAAAAATATATATATTAACTGGAACAAAAATATTTTTTTCTGTTTGCAACGCCAAATTACGTTTTTCGTGATTTTAGTGATCTTTCCCATTTTTTTTTCTTGATGATTGTGATATTTGTGTCATGTCTGAAAAAATAAAATGTAGTTCAACTTCTTAACTACTTACACAAATTTTACTTGTTAAAAATATTTTGGTTTTATATGCTAAATTGTCCAAACGCGAGAGCATGTTTGGCGCAACCGACCCTTATAAGGGTAGGTGTTCGATGCAGTCGCGTGGAAGATATCTTGGAGTCACTGAATTATATTTTTGTTTAGCTGTTCACGGACTCACGCGGTGTTTGTTACAATGAAACTTTATTCCATTGAATAACACAAATTTTTTAATGCACTGATCAAACCTCTAGGGAACTCGCCTAGAAATTAAGAGTGCACAGACGATATCAGTCTCGCTCCGGAGTTCCTCAAAATCTATGCTACGGAAGTCGGTCATGGACGAATGATCAATACTACGCAACGTTCTGTAATCGCTTTCCCGGTACCTATGCCACACTGGAACTCGAAAAGTCGCTTGGTGGCATGGTTTCGGCATGTAGATGGTTACCATAAGCCACGGCCTTGATCTTGCTAAGTTTCTTGCCCTTCTTCTTAGCAAGACTAATCGAATGGGCGGAGGTAGGCATGTATTTATATATGTAACCTATTAGTATGTAGTATATAGGATGGGATTTGGTCGGCCGCCTGGATTAGTGCTGGGGGCTCGGTTGGTGATCATTGAACCTTGTTCCTGGTCCCTGGCCGGGTCTCCGGTATGAGTTCGGGCGGCTGATTGGATTTTACCTTGTATAATATATATTTTACCTATCATTTTAATCGTAAATATATTGCTACATAAATTAAATAAACCTTTAATTTAGTTCATGTACATTTATTATTTTATTACATATATTTTCTTTATAAGATTAAATTTGACGTGTAAAAAGTGTATATATCTATACCTGCTTTGCAAAATAAACTATTTGAATTTGAATTTGAATTTGCCTGAGCTTACCACAAGTTGAATTAAAAGGTTTGCCATTTATGCAGTTGGGTCGTTTATGCAGTTGGTAGTGTGTCAAGGATGCGCCGGACGTGTTTGAGAGACGGACGGACAAACCGATAGACAGACAGACAGACAGGTAGGCGGACAAACGCACGGACGGCTTTTCACCAACGATTATTACGTCCCAAATACAATAGTTGGTGAGCCCTATCACCGTACTTCGGGTATTTTATTCTGTGCTTCGGGCACAAATATGCCAACAACTTATAACTTGCTTTCCGAAGCACGCAAACCAAACACAAATTAATGCACACTGCGGGGATTGAACCCACGACCGGGTTAGCAGGCGAGTGCTTTACCACTTGGCAACAGAGGCGGTTTAATTTAATGTGTGCAATTTTTAAATGAGTATGTTTTAATTTACCATAGAGCCACTAATTGAATTAGTTAATTAAGTAAACAACAAAAATTTCGAACCTCTACCTCCAAGTACATATACACAGGGAAGTTTATTTTCAAGTTAAAGTTATTTTCGGCGCTATACTTGGAAAGTTGAGGTCTTATGGTTTGTATTAAAATTTTATCAAAATGCTCTGAAGAAAACGACTAAAATGTTTTCTAGGGACGAATTATTAAGTTATATGTCTGTTGTCAATGGTCTGATGTTAATATAGCTGTCATTCGAAAATTTCTCTCAATTCAATTAATAGAGTTATTTAAAGTATAAGGAAAATAATTGAGTTCTGAAAATCATTGTAACATTTTTTACTGTTACATTTTTTACTGTTCTTTTGAACAGTATGAAAATATTATTCAAAGTCAAGCTGTTTTTAGACTATTCATTGTCTTTGAAACCACTAATGGTATTTGCATAGTTATTGCACTGAAATACAAGAAAGAAGAAAGAAAATTAAATTAAATTGCCACAAAATAAATACTTACAATAAGTTACAAAAATAAATTATTCAAGTACCCTATCTGTAGGAAAAATGGAGTAATCTCAGCATTTGCTGTAAGTTGAAGGCAACGTTACAGCGCTGGTTTTCAGATTACCCCATCTCTCACTAAACTTAGCAAAAATATCGCAGGAACACAAAAAATATGAAAAATAATAAAATAACCAAATAATAAATATAAATACAAGAAAATATAGTTAATATAACACTGTTATATGTTATAATAACAGTCAGTTAATATAAGTCAGTTAATAAAACAGTCAGTTAATATAACAGTCAGTTAATATAACAGTCAGTTAATATAAGTCAGTTAATATAACAGTCAGTTAATAAAACAATCAGTTAATATAACAGTCAGTTAATATAAGTCAGTTAATATAACAGTCAGTTAATATAACAGTCAGTTAATAAAACAATCAGTTAATATAACAGTCAGTTAATATAACAGTCAGTTAATAAAACAATCAGTTAATATAACAGTCAGTTAATATAAGTCAGTTAATATAACAGTCAGTTAATATAACAGTCAGTTAATAAACAATCAGTTAATAAAACAGTCAGTTAATATAACAGTCAGTTAATATAACAGTCAGTTAATATAAGTCAGTTAATATAACAGTCAGTTATTATAACAGTCAGTTAATAAAACAATCAGTTAATATAACAGTCAGTTAATATAAGTCAGTTAATATAACAGTCAGTTAATATAACAGTCAGTTAATAAAACAATCAGTTAATATAACAGTCAGTTAATATAAGTCAGTTAATATAACAGTCAGTTAATATAACAGTCAGTTAATAAAACAATCAGTTAATATAACAGTCAGTTAATATAAGTCAGTTAATATAACAGTCAGTTAATATAACAGTCAGTTAATATAAGTCAGTTAATATAACAGTCAGTTAAATATAACAGTCAGTTAATAAAACAATCAGTTAATATAACAGTCAGTTATCTCATCCAATTTAAACATTGCTAACATCTTAAACCATGTTTATTAATGATTAATTTGTTTATACTCCAATTGCAGAGGAAATGTGTTGGTTACATCGTTTTTTTACAATATTTGTTTATTATTAGAGCAACATACAATAATAAGAATGAAAAAGGTATTTATTTTGTGTTTTCACAAAATCAGACTAAACTGCACTTAAATAATAGCATCAAAAGTATTTCTTTAGCATTTTTTTAAAATATTTGTTTATTATTAGAGCAACATACAATAATAAGAATGAAAAAGGTATTTATTTTGTGTTTTCACAAAATCAGACTAAACTGCACTTAAATAATAGCATCAAAAGTATTTCTTTAGCATTTTTTTACAATATTTGTTTATTATTAGAGCAACATACAATAATAAGAATAAAAAAGGTATTTATTTTGTGTTTTCACAAAATCAGACTAAACTGCACTTAAATAATAGCATCAAAAGTATTTCTTTAGCATTTTTTTACAATATTTGTTTATTATTAGAGCAACATACAATAATAAGAATAAAAAAGGTATTTATTTTGTGTTTTCACAAAATCAGACTAAACTGCACTTAAATAATAGCATCAAAAGTATTTCTTTAGCATTTTTTTACAATATTTGTTTATTATTAGAGCAACATACAATAATAAGAATAAAAAAGGTATTTATTTTGTGTTTTCACAAAATCAGACTAAACTGCACTTAAATAATAGCATCAAAAGTATTTCTTTAGCATATCAATTGAATTAACAATACATTTTTTAAGATTTTAAAAATAGTCTAATGCGTTGTCATACTACCTTTAAAAATTTACTACGTTTTTAGGGTTCAATACCGGAAGGGTGCCAAATAGAACCGTATTACTAAGCCTCTGCTGTCTATCTGTCCGTCTGTCTGTCCGTATTTCAAAGAATACGTGTTACTATAGAATTTATCACGGCTTGTAATAAAATACATAAAAATTCAAATCAAAGAGATGTCGACATACAAAAAACCTCAAAAAAGTTGCATTTTTAACGTTATTTGTTTCAGTTCTAAGATATTGGTAAACTTAGAACTTTTTACATAAGTTTCAAATGACAGTGGACAAATCAGTGACGGTTTTAAAAGGTGTGTTAATTAATGTGCGTAAGAAATTTTTTGTATTGTGTATGAGTTGTTGATTGCTTTATAGAATGAGGTTAGAATCCTTATAATGTGTGATTTTATAAGAAATGTCAGTAAAAGTAAGAGCAGATGCGTTTTCAGTAAGTGTGTCTTTTAGTCAGTGAGGTCTGCTTAGTCCGGGACCATAATAAAGAGCAAAATTGACCAAACGTAAGACGATTCCCAAATTCTCAGTTCAATGTCAGTCCATAGAGGATAAAACGCTTATGAATATGTACTATTATGATATGCGGCTTGAACACTCACGTGGCAATCAGCGGTTGCCAGTGCCCGTTTGACAACAACAGTGAACGCCGCGTCGTCGTTCTAAAAATGACACTCGCCTTGATATAGCCGAAATTAAAGCCGATTCTGAAGGCTTTAATTTTAGTTTAAATGCTGTCAAAACTAAAATTTTGCCAAACTAATTTAGCTTTTGTTCCTAACAAATAAGAACTATTTCGCAATGAAGAAAATTTAGTTTTGACGGCACTAAAACTAAAATTAAAGCCTTTAGAATCGGCTTTAGTGTATCGGTGAAACGGTTGGCATATAGACAACAACAATCACACATGAGTGTTCAAGCCGTATGTAACAATAACTTAGTGTGTAATAACTCCGTAATAATAGTTATACTACTTATATTATACTATTACTTAGTAATAACTTCGATTCGCACCACTCAGAGGTTAGGATACAATACAGGCACCAGTTACGCCTGAGAAGTTCGAAAACTGCTCTAATGAATAAGAGTATATTTTGTATGGCTCCAAAAATATTGAACGAGATTCCTAATTTTATTAAAGATTTAAATTTGATACAATTTATGAATAAATTGTCTAAATTACTTATAAAAAAATGCTACTATAAGATCGAAATGTTTTTAAATGATAATACAATTTATTGTTTTTAATAATTAATTTAATTTAACTTTGTATTAACTCAAATTTTGCATCAGCATGTGTCATTCAATACTTATTTAAAATATTTGTATACCTTAGCGGTAGATCATAGCGTTCATAACATAACCCATAATGTATCACCACCTAAGTATAATTTTATATTTAGTTTAAAATACCTATGTTCACAAATAAAGTTTTCTGATTTCTGATTTCTGTCAGCTCACGCGAGTTTGAATAATATTATATGAATAAGTAGTTTAATGCATTTAAATAGGTGTTCTATTTGTTGTATGGTGTTAATTTATAATTGTTGTATATCGATTCTAGTTCATTCTGATATGGGACGCATTTTTTCCGGACACTACCAGCATTTTTACTATATTTCTCATCGAAGTTGCATGTTAATAAACAGTTTGAAAGTATGAAAACATGCTCAAATATGAACTACGTGAACAAAAAGCCGTTGAAAGTAAAAATAAAAATCACCCAGCGGAATTCGCAATCTCCCTCGAAGTCGTTGGTTGTTTTTTGAACTCTGGCTCGTTGGTTGTTAGCGAAATAACAAGCCCTTCGTGCTAAAATGGATTGTTGCCTCGCTTCAAGATAAAACACTTGATTCCATTTATTTTGTTATTAGGTTTGTCCTGTAAAAATCTGTGTCACGTAATGTAAGACTGCTTTGTTGTTGACTTGAAAGTCAGCATGACTCTAAGGGTTAAGAAAATAGATTTTTATATACTTACTTATCTATTTCTTTAAAAAAAAAACCCGCTGTCCACCACAAACACTTTTATTCTTATTTCGCAAACTAAAATTTTATATCATCACATCACATTTTTAGTCCTTACAATAAGTCATAACCAGGTATTTCCTGAAAAATATCCGTAACTATAAATTAATAAATCTGCCATATGAATAAATATGCTTAAATACGGAGATAAATAACGACGGAGATATAAGAGGAGCCACACACCTTCTCTTTTCAACCGACACCCTGGCCTCAGACACGCCGGAAACACTTTCGGCTCTAGCATCAAAGCATCCACCTTCAGCCGGGACCTCGCTACTCCTGGATACACCCTGTTCTTCTGATCCCACTCCCACGGCGATGGTTAATGAGGCCTTGGCTGCCGTGCTGTCCTTCAGAGATGGTTCAGCTGGCGGACTTGATGGTATAAGCCCCCAGCATTTAAAGGATCTTACTTGTGTAACCACTGGTGTCGCCAGCCGCGCCCTCCTGGAAGACATTACACGTCTGGCGTTGTACCGTCTAATAACATCGGCACACAGCTGGACAAGGTATCTTTCTCCCTAGCTGTCAGCCTCAGACTCGGCGGCGCGAAGATGAATGAGCCACATCGCTGCCGTTGTGGCATAATGCTCGATCGGCTTGGACACCACGGCCTTTCATGCCAGCGTAGTGCTGGCTGCTTGCCGCGCCACGCCAGTATAAATTATGTCATCCGGCGGGCTCTTGCCACAGTCAACGTGCCAGCTATTTTAGAGCCAAAGGACATAACACGTGACGATGGCAAGAAGGCCGATGGGATGACATTAATTCCATGGAAGAACGGCAGAGCCTTGCTGTGGGAAGCAACGTGTGTCGACAAACTACAAGTGTGGTTACTGCCGTCAGAGATGGTGCGGCTGCGGCAGCGGCTGAGGGAAATAAGAGGCGCAAGTATGCAGCCCTTAGATCGGACTGCATATTTGTGCCTTTTGGGGTCGAGACCCTCGGGCAGTGGGGTCCTGATGCTAAACTCTTTTTGAAAGAGTTATCTGTACGGCTGATCAACGCTTGTGGGGACCCGAAGGCTGGCGCGTATCTTGACCAGAGAATCAGTCTGGGCATTCAAAGAGGAAACGCTGCCAGCCTCCTAGGTACACTTTCACATGACGGTGGTGATCTAGATAGGATTTTTTATTTAGTTTAGTTTATTTTTATTAGGTATAGGTTTTATAAGGGTTTTAGGTTAATGTTTTGTTTTAGGTAAGTTTTATTTTGTAAGTAGATTTTCAAGTATTTGGCTGTTATTTCAGTATAATTTTGTTACACAAGTTACAAACATAAATGACATTTTCAATACACAAAAATCTTACTAAAATAATACACAAGAAATTCAATATGCTGAACATTAAATTTTTCTTTAATTATAAGTTAAACCTTAATAACAAATTAATTTTCCCCGAAATGTCATGTTAAAATGTACTTTTTTTAGGGAGATTATCCAGCCACACTAAATTTTTGTTCGAATGTAATCTAAATACAACAGGGCGTAAAATAAATATTATGTACAATGATCTTGTATTATACTAGTATATAAAACCTCATTAACTTTGTATGTTGAACCGCGACTATTTAGCATGCGAAAATGTCAGTTCTGGGTTACTAGCCTTATGTATTTAAATTTGATATGGAACTCAAAAGAATTCTTGTACCCAAGCCAACGAATTAATTGACCTAAGCAATATAATATCGCCCATCTTCTGAGAGCGCAGTTTTATCTTCTTTTTACTTTTGCCGTTCCTTTTAATAGGATACAGATAGTATTACTGCCAGGAAAACTTTCCTGTGCGGAAGAAACTTAAAAACACATTTCTTGGCCAATAAAGTGTAAACTATCATAGCTTGTGTACCAACCATAATCTTATTTTAGAAATATGATAGTGGAACTTTCTTTAAAGTTATCACAGAGTTTTCTGCCTGCTTCGCTTTATCTTAGTTTGCTTTATCCATAGTCCAATGCTGATAGTTTATCTTTTACCTCTTTTTATTTTTAATTTCACGTGCTCGGAGCGGCGGCGTCTGAGTTAAAATGGCTTTCTTCTTAAGTAAAGATCGAATATCGGCTACGTATTTCATTTTTAAATACTTTGGAACTTGTTAGAAGTTAGTTCGTTATCTTAATGCGGATTCTAAGATTAAATTTGATATTTTATACCGGTCTTTACCTTTAAGTTTACTTTCTTTTGCATTTATATAATCCTTTTAGAGTTCCAAACCTCAGATCGGAATAAAAAATATAACCTCAGATAACTTTTATTTATATTCTAAATAGTACACAGAAACATAAACAAAAAGGAGTAATGAGTGTATAACAGTATATAAAACATATACTATACATGTGTACCACAAATAAAAGTAGCGTAATATACAAAATTAAACCTAAAAAAAATATAAAAATTTAATAAATATTATGTTTACTTTTTATTCAAAATTGAGACATTTTCCAACTTTTTCCTGAATTGACTGATAGCACGGAAAAGCATTCCAAAGTCTGACTGCTTGGAAATTTCTATAAGCACCAATATTTTTATTTGTATGTCTATTCGCCGTTTTTTAGTAACGCATGTTTCAATACAATAACTATATGCACACATGAATAGATGAATGAATGAATGCATGAACAAATGAATAAACACTTTGTTGTACAGAAAATAAAAATAAAAACACAGAGTGCAGAATATCAGAAGAAAAGGGTGGACTTACTCCTCAAAAAAAATCTTCCAGTCAACCGGAGTTTTGAGAAAAGAAAATTTTACAAATTGAGTAAGCATATTTGTGCAAAAAGAAAATAATCTTCTTCGAGCTTAATATTTAAATATACATAGTCAGTCGAGTCAATCAGAGAGATAAAAAGTAATACATTTTTCAGGTTAAATCTAAAAGGAAGATTTCTGAGGGTTTGCGAAAGTTCATTCCAAAGCCGAACTACGTTGACCGTAAGTCATTTGGATAAACGATCAGTGATGTGCGCAGGCATCGTCAGATCGATATGATGACAAGACCAAAGAGTTCTGTTGCTGTGATCTGTGCGTAGGACAAAACTTTTTTCTAAATAATTAATGTAGACGAGATTATGGAGAACATTATATGAAAGGGAAAGAATGTGTAACTTCCTGCGAAGACGAATAGGACGCCACTAAGCCTGCTGCATTGAAACTCGGAGATGTGGTCATACTTGCGCAGTCCGATAATGAATCGAGTGCACAAGTTCTGAACACGTTCCAGCTTATCTAGCAGCTCTTCAGTGGGATCGAGATAAGCGACATCGGCATAATCCAGAAGGAGAAGAAGAAGATATTGTTCTTAGGTTGTTTTTGTATCCAGTGGCAAGAAATTCTGCGAGTGATATGAGACGAAAACTTTACGGCTTGCTTCATTAATATCCCAAATTCCTAACAGTCGTGCAGTAAGGCATCATCACCCCATCAAAAATCACATCACCTACTTCAGATATAGGGTATTGGTAAACTTAGAACTTTTTACATAAATATGATTAACTTATTGTTATTCACAATATTAAATGGTTAATATTTGATCCTAAATTATTAATTGTTTTTATCATATTTTTGTCATTCCTTTGCTGATTTCGGATTGTTATACCTCATTTAAAAGATATCAAAACACAAATTTTCTTGAGTTTATATTTACGGAAAATCGTTTTGTAAATTTTGTTTTAAGGGCCCATCCCGTTCAGCTGCCATATAAATGCTTTAGGTATTTGTGACGTCCTGATGGCTTTGATCTCAATGAAACTGTGCACACATCTTTATATTTGTTTCCTTTCCCCCCACACTGCACTCCAACCCATCTCTCATTAAGAGGTGGAAGATGGCGAGGTATCCAAAAAGCGCCGAATTTGTGAAATGGTTTCAAATAAAAACTGTTTTCCATGAAACGGTAACTGTTTATTTATAGAAAAGTTAAAAGTATTAGACATGCAAGTTCCACTTAAATAATTGCTAACATATTTTATATACTTCTTAGTTCCTTACTTTGAAATTATACATAGAAAATTGTTTTTATGACAGAGTATATTTCAGTAACGGTTAACAATCAAGAAAATTATAAGTTATATATTATAGGTATGAGTACTTCTAATGTAGATACATTTTGAAACTTCACATTTAAAACATATAATTGGTTAGCCGATTTTTTTTAAGCTTAATTACAGAAGTATGTGGCTTTAATAAAGGTATATAAGATATAAGTAATTTATTTCCAAATGTTGAATAGTAAGTTATAGAGAAAATATTTTGCTGTGAAATATGTACGACCAATTTATTATACGGGTATGTCAAGCCAAGTATAGAAAAATATTTATTGTTTTAACATGAAAAATTTAAAAAGTTTACTGAACAGAGCTAAAAAACTATTTCATGTCTACTTTATATTCAGCCATAAGTACAGTGCGATAAGGATTTTGTAGCGCATGGATTGGTCAAGGTCAAAATCTGAACTAATGCTGCTATCCTATTTTTTATTTAAGGCCCTTAATACCGCCAAATGGGCACTTTCTAAAGCCTACTCCTCTTTTATGGCCAAACCAAAAATATTGAAAAAATGTATTATGGATTATTAACTCTAGGACAACATATGCAACATTTTTCTTTTTCGTACCACCAAAACTTCTATATGAAAAATTGTTTCAACTGAATGGTGTTTTTTTGGCTTGAATTTCCTACTGCTTCTACGTGGCTTAGGTGATTTAATTCCTTTATGCTTTGATAACTTGATAACTTGATAGCTATAAATATAACATAGAATTATTCAATCGAACAATGACGCCCATGTGAAAAGTATTATTTTCTCCTATTTTGCCCTTTCAAGGACGCAGCGAGCGTCGTAACAGCCACCACGCATTGTGCACTGATTTGAACGCTATTTCAATGTCGTATCCGTCGATATTCATACAGACAAACATGGAGCTGCTAATTTGGCGAAGGTAATCGCCTTAAGGGGAACGAAAATACAAACAGAAATAAAATGTCAGCTTTCGGATGATTTTGTTGCAATGATTAGGTTACGTATAGCCATAAAAAAAATACATGTTTTTGGTTGAACTTTAAGGTATTCATTTTCCACAAACCACGTTAATCGATTCATATTTGTACTGTCAATGAATTTTTTTGTAACCCTCTATTGCACACTTCTTATCGATTTTGTTTCAGGTATCGCTTTCGCGATTTTGTTGGTTTTTTTTTAATAAAATTAGTGTGAATGATATCTATTCATTTTCCAAATACCACGTTATTCGGGTCAAAAAAAGCACCCCCTTTTTTCAAAAATACGTAAATCCACTGATGCAGTCAGCGGCAGCAAGATATTGTCAGTCTACGCCTAGCGTTGGCGCCCGTAAGACGTGGAACCTGTGCCTTTTTTGCAAGCTATAAATATCTCCCAAAACTACTTCAAAACACATTGAAATTAATTTTATAAAGTAATATTTCGAGGAGCATCATATTCCTGCCGTTAAAAACTCAACAAAATATGCGTATGAGTGATTTAGCTACATCGTGCCATAGTCATAACAACAAAACTGAATGAATTTGGATTGAATTCATACTTTAATGCGGGAAAATAATATATGTTAGTCTAAAAGAATAATTTTGTGATCGTTATTGAAACCCAAATTAATTTACTTATACTTACTGAGATCTGTAACAAAGGTCAATGACCTTTTCGTGAAATTACCCTCTAGTATTGGCTCACCATTTCAGGTCCAATAAGTGAAGTTTTTTGCAAATTATATAGGTACACTTACTTGGGATAAATCGCCAAGCATTTAAAATATAGAAATTTATTTTGAAATATTTACAGTGCATGGCAAAATTATTAGATCGTAGATAATCCTGTCGGTACATGTTCAGGTTCTGTTACGCAAAATGAAAACAATGAAACTCTTTTAGGATTAATTTGTTATCCCTATGTTTGTCTGTCTGTCCGTTTGTCTAGACAATTTTTTCTGGGTAAAATTAATAAATACCAATATTAACGGCCCTCTTAGAGCTGTAAAAACATACTTTTGACGTTTTTATTTATATTACGTTTTAGGTTTTTACGTTTTTTTTTACATTTTTCATACTAATTTTCTCACTATGAAAATGTAGGGATGAACACTTGAGATAATATTTTGCATTTAAAAGTCAACACAGAAAGGAATTGTTGAACAAATAATGTAAAAAATATTTGTTTATTTTTTTCCTTGAATTATTTTTTACTAAGATAATAAATAGTTTAATACAAGGTTTTCCTTAAGAGGTCCCTTTACCCCTGTATTTTTCTTAAAATTCATACAATAGGTATAAACCGAATGTGAAGTCTACAGCTTATTTTCTTCATATATTTTTTCATGAGTATATTCTAGTGACATCTAACTACGTCTCTATACAGCCCAAAAAGCAAAATTTGATAAAACACCATCATAATAGCTGTCAGGATATCGTCAATATTGCCTCGTTTTTACGCAAAGTTTAACAAGTTTGTATACTTTTATCTATACTGGAAATAAAAAAGAGAGAAACACAGGCGTCGTTCATGTTAAGATGACTAAGTTTACACACTTTGCTAAGTATAAATATTTACCGTTTCATGGAAAACTGTTTTGACCTGAAACCATTTCACAAATTCAATTAACTTATTTTGAATATCTTGTCATCTTGCACTTCTTGATGAGAAATACAATTTCAATAAGTAAAAATACAACTTTTAGTTAAGAAAACTTAAAGTCTGCTGTATGCATTAACATATTTTTAATTATATTACAATAGTAATAAAATAATTAGCTTATCCGTCGTCGTGATACCAGCCGTAAATTTCTTAAATAATCTGATATCACGCTTATGGAAAACCCAATTATTTTGAAGATACCATAATGTCATTAAAATATGTTTATGCATATAGCAAACTTTTAACAATAAATTGTCTTAGCTAAAAGTTGTACTTTACCGTTATAATTATTTCTTAATATTTTGTTACAAATTCGGAGAAATAGCCCTTAAGGAAAACCTTGTATGAAAATATTTGTTATCTTTGTAACAAAGAAAAAAAAAATAAACAAAGCTATCGCCACATTGAATAAACAGTAAATTATTAATCCCTTTAGAATAGAAATATATGGTTTTATATTTTTTACATTATTTGTTCTACAGTTCCTTTCTGTGCTTTCTTTCAAATGCAAAATATTATGTCAAGTGTTGATCTCTATATTTTCATAAGGAGAAAATTTGTATGAAAAAGTTAAACAAAAGGCCATAAAAACGTTATAATATGTATATTTTACAGGGCTGTAAATATTAGCATTTATTGATTTTACCCAGAAAAGTTGCCTAGACAAACGGACAAACAGACAAACATAGGGACAACAAATTAATCCTAAAAGAGTTTTGTTTTTTCATTTTGCGTAAAGGGACCTGAACATTTCAAACTATGATACAAATAAATTTCTATATTTTAAACACTTGGCGATTTATCCCAAGGGTAAACAGGTGTCCCAAAAGTCAACGCTTTCCCTTGGAAGGCTGGTAGGCCAGCTCATGACTGACCAGAATATCAAATTATGACCTCAGCAAAAAGTAGATAGTCTTCGAGTTGATGGTACTTTTATAAATTCGAATAGATAGTTCTAAATTCTAAGAATAAAATTTTTGTTGCGCAACTCTGAAAAGTCATGCTATTGATGAAGTCAAAAATAAACCTTGAAATGCTTTTACATCAGGAAGAAAAATAAAAACCCAATTGAGCAATTTTTTGTAATTAGGTTAGTTCGATACCACACCCTGAAAAAAAATGTCCTATGTTAGTTTTGCAAATTGTCTTAAATAACGGCTCATCAAATATTGTTTTTCAAATGATCTGGCAATTTCTGTGTATTACTTTTGAAAAAAAAGTTATTGCTATTTTACTACCAAAGGAGCTGCGTATTTTTTTAAATAATTAGAATTTAGAATGAAAGAGTGACGGGCAGTAAAAATATTTGACGTTCATTAGAAAAGCCATTTAACACGCGTTAGAGTGAGATAAATAGTGACGCTATTTAAAATGAGTTGGAATGAGATAGTAACGCAGTTAAACGTAGTTGAATGAGAGAGGCATAATTGAAATAGGCTACAGTGAGATAGATAGTGACGTGGTGCATTCCTTCTGAGAATATTTGTTAGTTTCCACTTTTTGTAATAACAACTTTAGCAAAAATTTTTTGTAAAGAAATTTTTGGTCCAATTTATTTTCCCGCAAGTGTAAAACCAGCTCAACGAGCGAAAAATATTTAAAGAATGGGTAATGGTGACAATTAACCGTCTCGATATTATTATGTATCTCTAAAGGAGTGTCTGAAATGTTCCGAGGGTCAACTGATAAATCAAACACTCAAAAAACCACTTTTAGCCGACCATAATAAATTTACGTCCCGACGTGATAGCAAGTAGGATCAATGCCGTGTGACGATGATCAAAATACACTAATAAATTAGATAAAATAAAATACGTATTACTTTTGACCCTGTCTCGTCCACTCTATTCGTATTTTTGCTATGGTGACGCGAGCTTAGAGACCGGGACGAATTTCCACCCGCGCGCTATCGTAAAATAGAATAAGCCACGCCCGGAACTGGTTTTTGTTTTGGCTATGTCATACTCTTAACAGCTGCGCCCCCCTGTCACTGTTATCCATGCGCCAAAAGATCCTTATAGGACTGTTACCGGATACTTTCCAGAGAATGGTAATTCTTTTTCCAGCGGTATTATTTTTAGCGCTTCCAGCGAGCGGCAGCTAATCACCACAAATCTGTGCTGAATCCGTTAAGCTTGTAAAGAAATGCGTTTTTATACGGCCTCCGTGGATTGAAATGTTTGTTGTGGAACCTACTTAGATAATTTTAGAAACATGATCACCCCCGCCGAACCGGCTCTGTGGTCCAGTGGGTTGAACATCCCAAACACTAATCTGGAGATTGCAAGATCAAAGTTTAATTTTTGATTCTACCTAGACTCAATAATGACGTAGTAATAGATCAAGTTCTTGGCTAATGACGTCATAATATAAAACCGCTGAGATGGTCTAGAGTGGTTAAAACGTTTTGACAACGAATACGAAGGTGGCGGCTTCACAGAAGCTTTTGTTTTGTAGGCTTGTGTTTTGTCTGCGCTCTGCGGAAAACACTATGTTAGGCTCTGTGTCGAATTATAAACAAATATTAAAACACGGTAATTACATACTCTGAATGTTTTCTTTTCTGTGGAAAGAGATAATTTATTTTCATTTTATTATTTTTCACTCTCTGCAATCAATTAAGCCAATTAGAAGCAGATTTTCCGTTTAATTAATTTTATTTGTGAGAGATGTGGGCTCACTGGCCTTAAACCTCTTATAATTTATGTATATTTGTTTTGTTTCTATTGTTGGGAATGGATTTTTTAATATATGCCCCAAAACCACGTGTCTTTTTATACGCTTTACATGACATTTATTTTTTGTGCCAAATAATTATCTCCGTGCCCGCTCACACAAGCTCTTGGCAACGTCCTGTTCATGCTCCGTGGCGCGGAGGGAGTCCCCACGACTGAAAACTCAACGCACTTTTGGTATCAGAACCACAGTGTGATCTTTTCTCTGACAGAATGACGGATGTGGTGCGGGAATGCTTGAAATTCTGTGAGAGTGAAGCCTTATTGACGATGTCCTTAGATACTAAACTTTAGACCAAAATATGTAATTTTATCGTGGTTAATTTTGTTGATTTTATGCTTCTGTAAATATTTAATGTAAATTATTATTATTATTTATTATTACCTTTTTAATTGTACAGTGAATTGAATAAGTCTGTAATGCTGTGCAATATTTTTGATAAATAAATAAATAAATGACCACTAGTGTCAGTAAGACTGATGGCCAGTTATTGACATGTTGTTTTAGTCTTGCTTCGTAACGTTTTCTAACATTGTTAATTTCATCCATTTATTAGGTTCGGTCATCAGATCACAATAAACTAGTGTTTTCCACTATACACACCCACGATTCGGTCATGACCCTCAACAAACGTCAAAAATCGTGGGGAAAAATTGGCTGTCAAACGTGATTGTGCAGCTAACTTCAGGTCCCTATAAACCACCATGTTTGGTTTATTTAGTTTATTCTGCTTATTTACATAACCAACTTACCT
The DNA here is from genome assembly GCA_934047225.1 of Ypsolopha sequella. Taxonomy (NCBI): domain Eukaryota; kingdom Metazoa; phylum Arthropoda; class Insecta; order Lepidoptera; family Ypsolophidae; genus Ypsolopha; species Ypsolopha sequella. The sequence goes on from OW203985.1 coordinate 30,527,287, forward strand.
ACGATAGCTGAGTGTGTTTATTTTGTTTAAACTGATGAAAACACCCATTGTTGTAATTTTAGATATTCGTGTATTCCTGTTAATATAAATTTAGGGCACCAAGATATGCTTACGGAGCGAGGCGGCCACTGTAGTTTTAAAAGAATTCATAATATGCCTAGACAAATCATAATATTCTCAGTTCTACGATGTGCTAACTACATATATTTTATTAACTTCATACTACATAAGGCAATTCAACAACAAAAACGGATTTATAATTACCTACATACATTATTTGTCCGATGTTATATATATACATATATTATACGATTTTTAGCGACAGAAGCGGTAATCTTTTAAAAAGGAAAGTTACAGCATATTCTTATTTATTAAGTTATCAAATAACAATTGAACAGCATAACCAAATAAACATAAATGTAGAAAGAATCAACCAAACATGTACGGACAATGTATAGACACGAGCTTCAACCGGCAAAATACCCGTCAAACCGTCACTCATTGCTTGACGAGTTTTTCGGTTAGGATAGGTAGGGATAGGTATAATACACCGCGATCCTGCGCTGTGACTGGCCCATTTTATTAAAACACCACTTAGATAACCAATTTGCGACTAACAATTCTTCTTTTTCTTCGAGCTAGGCAAAGGTATGTCAGCCATGCAGCCACAATTGCTCCCACAGAAGAACTTCATTAAGGGTTATCCCTTATGTTACTAAAAATTAGGCTGAAGAGCCTAGATCATAGGGACAAAAAGGCGAATATCTACGACATTTCTAATGGTCGTAGATAAAGTATTGTGTTCGACTGAACATAATTAAGCATAGTGACACTCTTGTAGCCTACTACGAAACGAATGAAGTCGTGTCCCAATAGTTCTAATTATATCACAGTTGCACAAAAAATATTCTGAATTATGTATAAGCTCTGCTACACTGCACAGTGTGTTCCTCGTACAAGTGCACATCCGAAAAGGGGTGAAACTAGACCTTATTTTATCGACAAAAAAATGTATTTCTTTTTTTTAGAAAATCTCTGTTTTATAAATTTACGTTTTAAATTTTTTTTTGCCTACCATGGAGACTATGTATAAAATATGTCATAACTTTTGATCTATCGGGAGTAATGCAATGAAATAAAACTGTTATAGTTCTAAAGAAGAGACGTTGCATACCAAATCAAAGACAAAACATAATCAACTACCATTACCATAAAAATAATATCCTAAAAGATTATTTCTTTAATTCTCCGTATTTTTTTTCAGTAATAGTAAATTTTTTTAAAATAATTTCCCCGTCTACTATATTTTTATTCCTATTTATCATTGCCCATTCTATTATCTTTCTAACAAAAAAAAAATACAACGTTCTATCATAAATACAATATTTTCTACGAGCGGTTAACCAAAGGCACTGCGCTCGCGTCCCATACAAAGATACCCAGGTGGAGTATTTTTTCTTTGTTTTTGTCATTATATTTAGATCTAGTTTCAACCACTCTCGGATGTGCACTTGTACGAGGGACACACAGTATATGTATTTTAATGACGTATAAAATCGCAAAAGTCAGTCAATATCAAATAGTCTTACAACAGAGAATATTTTATATGGTCGGAAATTTAATTTAATTTCATATTTAATTTAATGTTGATGGTTGAGATTGTTGGCACTTGAAGGAATTTATTATTATAATACATATTGTTACGTTTAAGAAATTATTTTGAAATACCGTTATCATAAGCCTACATCTTTAAAAAAAAATGTTCACACAATGCGAAAAAGTTATGACATAAATAATTTAAATAATCATAAAATATTCGAACAGTACCCTTATTTTTATAGAATAAACAAAAGTTAATCAATCCGCCAATTTCAGCGTTGTTTGGAAAGGATAAAACGTCCTCTACTAGTGGACAATCTAATTTGTTAGAATAACACTTACAACATTGATGTTTCTTATAAAAGGAAAATGCAAAAGGAGGTTCAACCGTGGTCCAGCTTATCTGACGTTTTATAATCCTTTATATGACAGAAAGAGTAAATTAACTGGAAAGAGTAAATTACGTTAAAGTTAAAATCATACGCCCGAGGAGCAAATTAATTTTTGTTTTCATTATGTTATATGTATTTAAATAATTATTTCAATGCATGTGCTCGTAAAGGCTCACTTTTTATGCATCAAAACCGAACAGAAAATCTATTATTTTGCCCTGGAGCTTTATTATTTTTTTTATTTTTTATTTATTTGCAATGGTTGGCTAACCTGCAGCCTTTCTTGTGTACCATAGATGTTATACTTTTTTTTCCACTGTTTAACGGCTCTGGATACAATCCTTTTGAGCCAATCATAATTTATAGTTCACAAGATTATATTTGTTTTCATTTCCTCACACTATGCATTGAAAAACGTAGTATGATGCACGGGCGTAAAAGCAATAAATTACTCGGCTACATTTAAAACACTAGCTACGCTCGTGTTTTAAATCGTCCTCGTAATTTATTCCTTTTCGCCCTTGTAGCATAAACTACTATTATAAAGCGTCTAGATATTCTATAAATGAAACTAAATACATTCGTGAAGATATACATCGATTATTACTAAAATCTAAACTGTAACTTTTAAAATATACATGAAAATTTTACAAAATACTAAATTCCTCCTTTCACTAAATTTCTTCCTTAATTACGTCAACATTTCTTCATTAAGAATCGTACTCCTAGTTCCCATGGTATGGTTTAGATAACTACTACGAACCCGATAATTTAATAAACATAGTGAAAAATACCGCCCCAAATAAATTACTCCAAGTTTGAAAGTTACATAAAATATAATCATACGCCGCCCGAGCGTACGCTCCCGTTATAGTAGTTTATGCTACTAGGGCGCAAAGGAATAAATTACGAGGAAGATTTAAAACACGAGCGTAGCGAGTGTTTTAAACGTAACCGAGTAATTTATTGCTCTTACGCCCGTGTATCATACTACGTTTTTCAATGCATAGTGTGAGGAAATAAAACAAATATAATTTTGTGAACTTTAAATTGTAATTGGCTCAAAAGGACTGTATTTTATGGTACACAGGAAAGGCTGCAGGTTAGCCAACCATTGTAAATAAATAAAAAAAAAAATAATAATAAAGCCCTAGGGCAAAATAATCGACTTTCTGTTCGGTTTTGATGCATAAAAAGTGGGCCTTTACGAGCACATGCATTGAAAAATCTAATATTCTATGGCAGTTACCTCATTGAAACCACCATCCTGCGTGAGCTCTGGCTGATGAACCAGTTGGCTGTAAAGGACAAATACTTTGTGGAAATATGTATAGCAATTTTTTTTTTGCCTACAACGCCTCTTTTGCGTAGTAGGCAAAAAAAAGCTTGATAACAACTACATCAACATGAGTTAAGGTGGATGTGACGGATCTCATTCCCAAATGCACAACTTATAATTGTTTTTCTTATTTTAGTAAAATTTTTCCTATAAAGATTTATTTTAATGCTAACATAAGATCGGACAAAAGTTCATAATATAGTTATAGATAGATAGATAGATATAATCTTTATTTACTCAGCACTATCAACAAATTAATTCAAACACATTTTAGATATAAAACAAAATGAAGTTTCAAACACATTTTAGATACAAAACAAAATGAATTGCTGGGTAAAAAGGCCCTGACTCAGCATGTGTTGCAGCCAGTAAGTAGACTACAACGCTGTTATTTTGCCAGAACTATTGTTTTGTCACGCATACTTCCGACATTTTAATGCATACTTACATAGATACAAATAGTTACAGTATAATACATACTAATATTTTAATTATATAACATTAGTAATCAACAATAATGGTGTACAATAAACATACCTACATAGATAATAAGCGAGTAAATGAGTAATCAATATGTGGCCATACATACAAGTTATCATATAGTTTGGACTAAGACTATCAGACAGAGTGAGGAATAAGGACATAGGTGAGAAAACCAAAGTTATGGACGCCGCACAACTGGCATGCCGGCTTAAGTGGAGATGGGCTGGCCATGTTTCAAGTACTACTGATGGCCGCTGGAGTGAAAAGGTACTCCATTGGTACCCCCGCAACATTACCAGACCCCCTCGACGACGAAACCGTCGATGGCGTGACGACATCACTGCATTCGCTGATATAACTTGGACGCGACTAGCCAAAGATAGGAAAGCATGGCATCGATTGGAGGCCTTAGCCCAAAAATGGGTATCCCAAATAGCTACATTATTATAGAATAATTTGTACATAGATTTTTGAATAATGAATATGAATGATAATGAAATATGATTTATATAATATGCTATTTTTAAAGAAGGTTTAATTTGTAATAGTGATATATAATAATTAATTGTATTTTTTCTTTTTTGCATGGGAATTAAATAAAGGCTTATTATTATTATTATAGTTTAGGTAACCAATCAATTTCATCTTCAATCACCTTCTAGAAAACAATGCACACAGCATCCAAATCCATTTTGTGAATCCGTGGATCACACGACTAAAAGCTGTGTATACATTTGTTTAAAGTGCATGATACACGCCATTGGCCACGTAGCAATAATGAGAACAAAGAAAGTTAAAGAATCTTTAAATCTATTTAAATTAACCTATCTAAGAAATCTAAATTAGAGAAACTTTCAATCTAATTTTAAATTATCTAATTGTAATATGAAGCGTCGGAGAAATATTAGGTATTTTATGATTATCATTACCACATGCGTTATCCACTGTACACTTCCAGCTACTGTCCTTAGTACTATTTTGTGACAGATAACTATGTTTTAATCCCGTGTAAACTAGGCAAATTTATGAAAATTTTATAAACTCTCGGCCAGTGCGGAGAAGTTTATAACCAAACCAAACTGCTAACCTCTATTGAAACGAGCACGCTAAAATTAATATTATAGGTATAAAACTATAAATATATTCTCACGACATGAATCCTAGAGGGAGTGTCGGAGGTGTTCCGAATGTGAACTGTGAAATGCAAATCACAGTACATACTCGGTACATCCGAGTTTCACCAACGATTATTACGTCCCAACGTGATAAGTGGTGAGCCCTATCGCCGTACTTCAGGCATAAATACACGCTTTTTAGGGCATGCAGGTTTCGTTATGATGTTTTCTGTCACCGTTCAGCAAGTGGTAAGACAAATATTATGCACATAAATTCCGAAAAACTTATTGGTGCATGCCCGAGTGGCAGGGAAGCCTGAAATAACTTATAAATTAAATAAATTTTATAATATTTAATGCGGTACATGGTAAGAGGAAAGGAAACCTTTCGACCCGAAGCAGTAACGATATTTCGATATTAATTCTGACTTATTTCAGTTTTCATCAGACCAAGCTTTATGATAATTATAGAAGAATACGATAAAATATAAGAAGTGTTTCAGGTTTGGCTTTAGAGGATAGCGGGAGCCAAAGTAAATATAAAAGTTATTCCCATGGGAGTTTGCGCTTTCTCTATTCTGATTGGTCCGCGTTTGTGCTTCTGATAGATTAGCACCATTTAACCAAATCGGTCGAACGCATATTTATGAAGAAGTTACTGGCCGGTTAGGCTAAAGCGGCACGCGGCAATGCGCGCTGTAAAAATAAAACTATGTGTTCTTTTTTTTTATTTCAATTTGCTCAGAATTTTTTTTCGCTAAGTTATTGCAAATAATATTTATACTACACCTGCTCGGAAAGTACCTTCTTTCTTTGTTGAAAACGATGCAGAAAATACGTCATTACTGTCATACAAATATGCGGGCGGCAAAAGTGTATGAAAATTCATTGTTAACGTGCTTGAGCGGGCAGAAAAAGTATATGCAAATCCATTGTTAACGTGCTATTTTTTTTTAAATAACATAAAGAATGAGCAAGTGGCCAAGTGGCCAGTATTATTTTGCGAACTCGTACATAAACCTCGAAAAATGATACTGGCCACTTGCTTTTCCTGTACATAATAAAAAATAATAAGGAAATAAAAAGTGACAATCGCACGCGAGTCAGTCGGTTTCTTTTATTGTATCTTGATTAAAAGTAAAATTATACTATTTCCTCGCAGGTGTAGTATAAAGCACTATGTATCACTCGGGAGAAAGTGCGATTCCCAACCCGTGTGTATTGAGGCCCTTGGCTTCGCCTCGGGCCTCAAACTACACCCTCGTTGGTAATCTTCCCCTTTCTTCCCTCGGTGAACAATGTACTATTAAAAATGAGTTTGAGTAGTGATAGTGGTGCAACAATCCAAAATATACTACGTACTCGTAGCTTTTTCTTTTTCTCTTAGGTAGTGATAAAAAATAGTGTATCACTCGGGGCCCAGGTATTTTGTTCTCGAGCGGCATATATTGAATTCCTCGATACGCTCAGGATTCTACTATATACGTAGAATCCTTCGCTTCACTCTAGATTCAAAATAACGCTCTCGACCTACAAAATATTACCTATAGGCCCCTTATTACACAAATAACTTTTTTTATATATGGTGTATTAATGACATACTGAGAATATTGTAAATTGAAATACCGAGTTTATTTTGCAATACACATAATACACTTTTAAAGGTCAAATATAATCTTTTAAAATATATTAAATAAAATAATAAACGTACATTTACTAAATTAAATAAAAGACTAAAGGTTTGCCGCACGTTTTACTGATTATACTGAACCACTTCCATATAAATTTTTAATACTTACTCTTCTATTTCATGGGAGGTGAATTTTGGCATGAAATATGGTACCTATTATCGCGTAGGTTCAACAAACATACAGACTTACAATTGAAACGCACAAGACCGTCTCTTTTTTTCGCGGTGAAAAGTTTCACGTACAGTGCATTAATTTACTGAAAAGTCTGTCAATAATTATTTATTTATTATTATAATTTATTTACGAAAGGATACAGAAAGCTTGAATTACGACAAATTCCCTAAATTGCACATTTTTTAGCCAACTACATACCTGATCAATTTTAAACTTAAACATATGTTTTTACAGAACTTTATCTTTGTGCTGCAAAACCAGTTACCTAATTGGATAATGTTTACTTGTCAGATTAAAATTTTAAACAATTATGCTTTTAAGAATGATTTTTTAACTTTATCTATGACGGTTGTAGTTTTATCTCTTAAATAAATCCTCTCAGCAAGAAAACATAGTTTATTAAGATGTGCATGGACAAAACAGTTTATTGTAATTTCAATTAATTTTAATATTGAAATTAGACTTATTCTGAATCATTTCGCGCACATTTTGGCGCACGCGACTTTGAACTTTATTAAAGTTAGTCTCCGGTTCACAATAGCCAAGCCGCTATGCGGTGAAGAAAGGCCTTCTAGTAGATTATGAATTTATGATTAATGATTTATGCAGTGATAAGACTTGGTAGAATCATAATCCCCTAAAACAAATATATAACAAATTAAACGGTTCAACAATTCGAAACCCTCTAAATTTCGATACACATAAATGTTCTGTAACACCCTAATTGAAGCAAGAGGCCCTGGAGATTTATCGGTCCATCGGCGAGCTTTAAATTAATCGCCTTGTTTGAGACTCTTCAAATCTGTAAAAGCTTTAACATTCATCCCTTTTTATCAGACCGATTGTACAAAACCGCTCAACCCTTTTAAACCCCAATCCGAAGTGCGTCCGGTCGTTAGTAGACATTAATGGTATCTACCCGCCAACTCTCCCGTGAAAATAACAAGGAAAAAGGCCGCTCAGATAAATCTGTTGTCTTAAAGCAAAAACAAAAACAGCCTGTAACCTTGTTGACCTATCTACGACCGGGGACCTGCCGTCTATTGATCTTTGGCAGTATTTCGGAATGGCTTCGGCGATGTCATATAAACTACATTTTACGATAAGAGTATTCATGTTAATGTAGAATTTTATCTAAATATAGAAAAACAAAATATTAACAATAAAAAAATAAAAAATAAATATATACAAGCTATAAAAACTATGTAAGGTATGCGAGACACGTGGCGCCATCTCACGGCATGGATTGACCTTTGTGTTATTTAGTTGGTAATTTTAGATGTAAATTTTTTGGTTTCTTTGTAGTCACAAATAATATAAGATATTTATCGTATATTTTTTTTCGCACATTTTTTCACTTGTGATTGATGCCGAGCCCTAATAGCCCGAATTATATCTCACACCATAATATATAACTAAATATATAACTATATAAATTAATATATAACTATTACTAGGTACTAGAACTCATTTTTATTATTATTTGCAATAACATAACGAAGATGGTTATTTAATGATAAGTATAAATTTATCGAACTGCAATTTGGACCTGACTTTGAAAACCTATTTCTCCTACACAGGTGGGCCAAAACTTCAATGAAAATATATGATAACAAAGTCAAAAATAAATTTCAAGTTTTATTTTGTTATAAGATTAATATTTATTTCTTACATAACAACTTCAATATTAAAATGACAAAAAAATACCTAAAATTAAAACTAAATAATTCTAATAATTATAAATACGAAACCATCCTAAAAATATATATTACATCAAAAATTTTACAAATAAAACACTTCGTGGCGATATTCTCACGCTGGGCATTCGTTAAACAAGTAATGTATACCAGCCCGTGGATTATAGAGGTGGTAGAAACATAGAAAACCCATAATAGACGTCCCATCCAGGGCAATTACTTTCTTCAAGACATTAGAGTGATTTGGCCTAAATCAGCACATGCATTCAAAACCAATGTCACTTGCGACCAGATTTCTGATACCGAAGCGCGTTCATAGTCCTACGAATAAAAATTGTAATATACGTAAAAAGTTGCTAAAATGCCTACTTGCGCTGTGAAAAAACTAGTATAAACAGTAATTTTAAAAAGGATGCAATCACATTTCTTAGGTAAGTATATAAATATTTAATACAACATATTTTTACAAAATCATCGCGGTTCAACTTAAACTGGTCACACAATGATTGAACCTTGCGCACCGCGTTGATGTCTTTCAAGCTGTCTCTTATTCTCTTGCATTCTGTATAGTATTTTGTCCTGCTTATTTCATCGCTGCCGTGTAACGATAGAGATGTGAAAAATTCCGTTACTTATCGGTAGCATTAGATCTATGTAGTTATAAAAAGTATGTATCTAGGCCTTTAAAGCAAGTTAAACACATAATACAGTTAGTGTTTAAGCCAAATAAATGATACATTTCTTAACATATGATACGGTTGGCTACAGTTCATGGTAGGAGTACCTATTTTTATAGGTAAATTGATCAGCGCAGCAGGCAACTATACTTATAATACCTATTTCCATATATTATTATTATACTTATGAGTTGCAGTTGCAACAGGGCAGTATTTTTTTATAAAAATCTTACAAGGAGTCTAACATAGATAAAATTATAGTTTATGCTACTAGGGCGAAAAGGAATAAATTACGAGGACGATTTAAAACACGAGCGTAGCGAGTGTTTTAAACGTAACCGAGTAAATTATTGCTTTTACGCCCGTGTATCATACTACATTTTTCAATGCATAGTGTGAGGAAATAAAACAAATATAATTTTGTGAACTTTAAATTATATTTGGCTCAAAAGGACTGTATCCAGAGCCGTTAAACAGTGGAAAAAAAAGTATGACATGTATGGTACACAGAAAAGGCTGCAGGTTAGCCAACCATTGTAAATAAATAAAAAAAAAATAATAATAAAGCCCTAGGGCAAAATAATCGACTTTCTGTTCGGTTTTGATGCATAAAAAGTATGCCTTTACGAGCGCATGCATTGAAATATAATTAATACATATTTCTCAAGATCACACCAACTACCTCACACATTGAGTCTTGGTTTCGTAATGAATATTTTAATAATTTATCGATAATTACCACCTCCGCACACCGCTGTCCTTGACAGATTGTATTCGAAGGAAAATAGCTGTGACTAGGTGTCCATTAGGCGTTGTCCGTGGGTAGAAGAGTACACTACCTTAGGAATTGTTTACTTATTCTTTGGCGGTGAATCTTAGTGAAAAGAGATCGCAAAGCGAATTCAGCTAGGATGCGTTGCCTTTAGAAAACTGTAAGTGTGCCCCACCTATCCTTATTTATATTGTGCCAAAACATGGGCGCTGACCATAGGGTTTTGGATATCTTGTGGATTGTATACCGAAAAAGGGGTAGATCCCTTAACGAAAGACCAACAAATGATGGGCGGGACATCTGATAGACGGGAAGACGGACGGTGCACCAGGGCATTAACATAGTGGCAACCGAGGCCAGGAAGGCGTTCAGTGGATAGACCGTTGGCGAGACGATATCGTCAGGGCTGTTGGTGGGCAATTAATGAGGTTGGCGAGAGACTGACGAAAGTGGCGTGGAGAAGAAGAGGCCAATGCCCAACAGTGGGTATAGATGTAGGCCGAATGACGTTGATGATGTAATTTTTGATAATAAGTCTCACATGATTTAGGCAAGAACTCTTTTACTTTTTGCGTACTCTCTCACAAACACACACACACAGATCTTTTAATGTTTTGTTTTCTTTTGATTTGTTTTCAAGCATTATTATTTACTTTGTTACTTTACTACCCTCACTCTCTGAGCGGAGAAGGGTGCTGTTACTCCTTACTTACAGGCGTAAAAACCTAGCTAGGAAACAGCCACATCATTGGTTCTTTTTTGGTACATAATTAATTTAAGAAAAATAAGTGTTTATTTAGCATAAGCTTGTAACATTCTATTTTGTACCCACTTATTCGAAAATATAGCTTTAAATAAATATATAAATACATTTACACTATCTGGAGACGTAGCGATCGTTGTAACAGCCACTTTGTAATGCACTTTATATAAACGTTATTTCAATGACGTTTCTGTCGATATCTGTACCGATATTTGTTGTTTTTTCAGAAATTTACGTAACAATTGAATGTTTTCAGCTGCGTCATTCGTGAAAATAGAAAGAAATGTTACAAAATATATCTTAATCTTTATTACAATTACGTGAAGTCATGTGTTTAATCGTGATTAAGCTACCTTCTGTTTTCAAGCGGTTAACCATTTTTGACAGAGCTCCATTAGATGCAAACAACAATGACAGGGATAAGCAATTTAGGTATTCCAAATAATATAATATCTCTGCGACAAATTTTTGACAAATCATTTACACATCATTTTGATACAGTAAATAATCTCGCACATGAGTGGTACTTGTCGGTAGAGAAAGTTATATAACTTTCCACTCGCAATTTATTAATAAACCACGTTATGAGTTACGAATATTAGATAGCATTCCAAAATCAATTTTCTACCTATAAATTGGCAGGACCTTTTCACTTAATGTTTATTTGTTTTCACGTTTGTTTTGCAAATAATCCAAGAGACCGCTGCCAAGTGTTCCGTGCCGCTGCTGTTGAAATAAATAACTATACATACCTCGTTGAGCTTACTTAGTTACGTAAAACAAATCACGTCCGCCATAGACTATCTTGCACCGGGCCAAGAAAAAAAATAACAAATACAATAAAAGGTTATTGTCAATATATTGCCCCGTACAAAAATCCTATACATTCCTATGAAAAAACTGCTGCAAAAGACGGAACTCAATTCGACTTGACCCCGCGCTCCCCTGAAATAACAAGAAACCCACCGAAATAGAATTGAAAAAAAAGGTAATCAAAATTTTCCTTGTATATCTTGACGACCTCCTTAGGTATAGGTATAATGTATTTGTTTATATAATAAAGTCTAGGGAAATTTTGATGAACTTTTTTTTACTTACCCCAAAACACGACCACAACACTTGATAGTTCTTAAAAAAACTAATTTTTAGGAACATCATCATCAGTTTTGTCACTTTCTTTAGACCCATTATATTTTGTATAATTCAGCTTGAAGTTGGAAAACTGAAATGCAATACGTAAAAGAGCCCACCCAAGAGAAATATCCATCAAATCAAAACTAAAACAGGTAAGTTATGAATATTTTGCTGAGGAGACCCACCAGCTATACGGGTGTCAATTCACTTTGCGCATGCGCGGTGTGAACGGTAGCGCAGGCTTGCGTGCAGCTTTTAGTAATTGGCCGTCAGTCGACCGGTCTAAACTTATCTGAAACGAACCGTACCGTTCTGAATTTAAAAACGGAATGCGCGCGTGTTCACCTGTCATCAAAACGTGAAAATTATCGCGGACATTTCGAACACTCTGTATATGAAAAATATAGTTTTCGGGCACTTTTGAAGTGGTGTGTACTTTAGTTTAAGAGTCATTTAGTAAGTTTTCTTCTTGTAAATAAACTTGAGGTTTTGGAAACCTCGTTAAAAGTTAAGTGTTAGTACTCTTACATTTTATGCGGGATGATATTTAGTGTGTGTGTGTTTGTGTGTGAAGTGATGTTGTTTATGGATGTTTTTACAGTAAGTATCTAGGTACCTTTTTGCAGTAAGTATTTAGCTTTGTAACGTTTTTGTAGTTACTGTTTTATGGTGGTTGGTTATTTTTATATTATTTTCTTTACATCTTATAGTAAAACTAACATTGAATTTAGAAGATATGCTGCCAGTGAAAAGTAGGTATATCAGTCTTATGTTTATGTGAATACTAGATTTTTTGTTTTTCTAGTTTGAGGCAATATTAATATTTAATACTAATTTAGAAAAATATTATCAGTTTGAATACATCTGCCCTGTTCCTGTGTTTAAATGAAAAAGGATAGAAAAAATTCGAATCAAGGATTATGTGTTCCCAGTGTTTATTTTAGTTGAAACGTAGTTTTAATATTTGAAAAATTAATCTTTAAATATAACTACATAAAAACAAGTATTTTCAAATTTGTTAGTCACTTATATGGTAAATGTACGAATAGATCTTTGAATTTGATTTTGGTTTGAAATAAATACATTCTATATTTATGTATAAATAAACTTATTTCACCCATTGATGAAATGCAAACATATAGTGATAGTTTTATAAATTTATACTTCAGTGTTACCATACATTTGAGAAAATACGTTCACTATTTTTGTTTGTACTAATAGCTACTTCTATGCGCTGAATAAGCAATTTTTCGTAGGTTGTAAGCTACGAGCTACGTCGTAGCAGATATGCGAAAATAAGAGCAGGTTTTCTTTTTATGTCTCTACGTTTATTTAATTATCTTTTATGTAAGTTGCGCTATTTATTTTTAGAGGAAGTTTTCCGGCAATGTGTTGTATTTTTTTAACTAGCTTTTGCCCGCGGCTTCGCCCGCGTTGATTAAGTTTTTGTATTGAATCTGTAAATATTTTTCAGCTCAATAATTTTTTAGTACGTAGTTGACCTGACTCTGTTTTTGAGATATGGAGTGTTTTGGATTCTCATAATCTCTAATTTGATCCCCATGTAAATGCTTTTCTGATCGACACTATTTTTTGTTCCCTGAATTAATTCTCTGCTAATGTCTCTTTGGCGGTCTTTGATGACTGATTTAATCCCCTAGTGCAGTATGTTTGGCAAGGCTGAAGGCCAAGCCGCGTCTTTGAATGACACTTTTTCTTGGTCCCATGGGAACTGATTTATGAGATAAAAAGTAGTTTATGTCCTTTTCCAGGTTTCAAACTACATTTGTGCAAAGTTTCAGCCCAATCGGTTCAGTAGTTACGGCGTGAAGGAGTAACAAACAGCCATCCATACATCCATCCTAACTTTCGCATTTATAATATTAGTAGAATATTTTTGATTCTAACCTAACGCATAGCTAGTATGATAAACATATTGTTCTATTTTTAGGTCTTAAAGATAAGAAGTCAAAATTTTCATAGTTGCAATATTTCAAATGTCAATATTACATTTGTTAATATTTCAATGAAAATATTGTTATTTTTACAATGAATGTAATCAAACCAAATCATTAGAAAATCTAAAAATTTCTCCTTATTAAGACCTAGTGCCTGAAGATGTGTGAAACGAAACCAGTCGCAAAGAGGAACAAATAAATACTATGGAACTATTGGTACACACAAGTTCGTCTCTTTATATTACTTTGAAAAGAGTTTGGACTCCATAGATATCTGAAGGTGGCGTGGCGCTTGCGAACACATGAAGTCAAAAATAGCCCTCATTGCTACAGGTTGATGCCCCGCCTTCTTTTTGCTTGTGTTCTATGTGAGCGTGTGAAATATGAATTCGTGTGCCGTACTCTTTTAGTTTTTGTGTTTATGTCGGTGAAATAAGTGGGTGAAAATATGGAGACATCTGAACACGAACTATAAGAGTAAGAAGGCAAGTCTCGTCTGATCCGGAGATAGCTCTTTGATGTTTTTTTATTGAATAAAAATAATTTCGCAACGAACGTACATTCATTGAATAATAACGAATAAATTGTCAATATTCGAACGAGCTAATCTGATTGGGCCACAGCTACCACAGTACCTAATTCTGTTAGCTGAATTTGATATTGAACATAATCACCCACGTTGTACCAGTGAAACATTATGTACGTGAAACACTTTTGTAGATATTTTTTCATGGTGTACTAGGGAGTGAACATAAGGTGACTTTGATTGATCCAGCCAATTTCATACTGGGGACTCAGTAAGTGTTCAGGACCACGGTTCAATTACCCTTTTCGCAAAATACGAAAAATATTATTTGTGCCTTTATAGGTACTTTTTTAGGGCCCATGGTCTGGTTGATGGCCCGATGGCGAGACGATATTGCCAGAGCTGTTGGTAGCTGGCGAAAGACTGGCGAAAATGGGGTGGAGAAGAAGAGGCCTATATCCAACAGTGGGCGGATGAGTTTTGATTGATGATGATACTTGTTTACGAACAACTCTGACTCAATTAGTAGAGAAAGCTTCAATTTGATTTTTAGTTTTTCACAGAAAGGGTCGTTGAACTTTGTTACTTTAAACATTTAGAAGGTCTCAACTAAGTATGAATTTGGTCGCATTAATCAAAGTCACAATATAATGAATATGACAGATACTTTATAGCACCAAATAAGATGGAAAACCTTTCAAAAACAGTTTTGTATAATGACAGAAGACATGCAAACGATTTAACTCAAAAACAAAATTTTTATTTTTGAGTGACGATGGGAAAAGTTTTTAAGGTATTGTGATCTTCAAAAAAATATGCTTTAAGTTTTTAACGATACTAGTTTCTCATGCAATCAGTGAGATTAGAATCATAATAATAAAAATGTACGTATGTATGTCAATGCTAAAATTCAGTCCTGCTCTAACACTTTTAATTTTTAACTTTCTATCTTGCTCTAATCACATGCCGCGCACGCAAATTTTCGGTTAAATTGAAATCGTGGCTACATTATTAATTTCTCAGTGTAATAAAGATGGTTTTTTATAGTTAGTATCCGCGTGTTTTAGTTTTGTTGCAATAAGTTTTGAAATATGGAAACTGAATCGCTTTTTCCATGAAATGTATGCTTTTTTAAAGTAGTATAATTAAAAGAACATTATAAGTGTGTTTATTTTTAAAGTGTAATTAATAATTCTCTTGAGTCAAAAATCACGGCGTATTTCTTTCAAATTTTTACCATCTCCATTGACGGAACTGAATCCAATGCAAAACTGATATTTTAGCATTGTAGAGCCGCTTAAGTACCTAACACGATGGACCGATATAAATAACATTTTGCAGAAACGTATGTCTGGATGTGGGGAATGATCTTGTCATCGGCAAAAATGAAGGTAGCAGAGGATTAAATACTTTAATCCAATTTGTAATTTTTATACATTTTTATCTTATAATTTAAACACATTCTGAATCCTTTCGCATGCATTTAGCGTACGCGATTTTAAACTTAATGAAAGGCAGTCTCAGGGTTATAATAGCAAAGCTGCTTTGCGCCGACGTGATAACTATATTTAAAGACATGGTCAGGTTTTATTCATTTTGTTTCCTTGCGAATATTGTTTAGTCCACTACGAAACGCACAACTTAAGATGGTTCTATTTATTTATGAGTTACAAATATTAAATAAATGTGATTTATGGCATTTCGCGAACATAGTTTAGTGTCAGTTAGGCTTTTCTGGCAAAATTTCGTTATTTTATGCATTACGTTGTAAATTTATGGGCACACATACTTAAAAGCTTAAAAGCGTGTTTGCGTAAAAGCAAACGCCGGATTGTTCAAGTAGACTCGGAGAACTACGCTCGCTCGTTCAATTATTATTATTAGTACTGATAGTTAGGTACACGTGGAAAAATTTACGTAACATTTTCCCGTCAACTCTGATCGCCGCGTTGGGTATCAGACTAAACGTACTTTCGTAAATATATATGTTTATGTATTTACAACCTTATGAATAAATTAATTTCTGGCGCGTCGGCTGCTTCCAAACCCGAATCTTATTATGTTTTTCCATATTGTACAGATCTTTGTTCAATTAACCTTCTTATTCTCATTATTGCTTAAGGCGCTCTTATCCCAAAATCAGTAATTTCAAAGTCAAATTGAACTTTCAAATATCGTCTAAAATTTCCAAAAAAAAAACGCAATATAGTTAGAACCTTTATCTAGGTCTTCCACGCATGTGTTACACGATCAGATAAACTTTGTTCGATAGAAATAATTCACGAACACAGCATGTAATAAGACCTTTCAAATCATGCCATTTCCATAATTCCACTCTTTTATTAACGAAACATATCTGGTAATATCGCTCTTTAAATTTTCTAGGTCGCCCACGTAAGTGAAATTTAATAAACATATCCCTTATTTTTAAACAATTTAAAAACCGATAAAAACAACGAAAAAGTACAAAAGTGTGGTTATTTTCTTTACTCCTTACACGTAAAGAAAAAGACAGAGAGTCACTCTTCTGGGATAAGAGCGCCCGGTGCAGAACGACGCCAACTCTGATGCGAAGCGAGACGTATCGCGACAATAAAGCATATATTTGGCTGGCTGATCAAAACAAGCGCCTCACGCTTTGCCCCACGCCGTTCGAACTGTGCTGAGCGAGTCTCACCCTTTGCGTTGGAAATAATAATTATTTCCGAATAACTTAATTGTGCCTCGATTACTTGTTATTTTTTATTCTGTTTTAATTAATTAGAATATTGATAATACTTCCAAGTGGTGTATGTGCTTACTTTGCTTGTTAAATGTTCATAAGTCACTTAACGAAACCCTGTAAAAGTACCTACTCGATTTTAGGGCGAAAACCCATTATTTTAAATAATTTTCTGGTCTTTAACGCGATGTTTGTGAAAAAATCAGGGACATACACCACTTTATATTGACCGTCTAAATGAAAGCCTAAAATTTATTTAATTGAATTATTCCACTTTCGCGAGTTATTATGGTTTTTAGATATGTATGAAGTATGATTCGGAGCGGGTTCTGAAGCAATCGTAAAACAATATACCGCAGTCAAGATCGCAGTTCGAATCCAGTATACCAGTTCATAAGGGTCTGTTTTGATAATCTGGGGCTCTTTTAGTTGAAAGTAGGAAAAAAAATCGTACTCGGACACAAAGGGTTGCGTACCACCACACAATACGGGTACGGAACCCTAAAAACATTATGGTAAATAATTCAACTTGAGTTATAAAGTCCAACTTAACTTGACACTTACAATCTACTGAACTCTATTTATCTAAAGGGTCTTACTAATTTGGGGGCGATAACATCGTAAATAATTAAATATTTGTAATTTTCAGTTTTTTCTTATGTCTGTGCTATAAGGCCTACCTGTAAACGAAATTTCAAGTTACAAAACCAACTGGAAATGACCTATTGGTTTTGATTCCCTTGCGAGTGTCAAAGATTTTTATCAAATTGATTATGTACAGTGCAATAACTTTTTCGGCATCGAGTTATTGATTTTTTTTACGAGGCCGTGATTTTTTGTAGGAGGTGTTAGTTTCAACTTGATACCTCATACGGGGCCAGAATGAAAGGGTCTTGATAGACAGACAGATAGACAGACGGAGAACAGAGTGATCCTATAACGGTTTCGTTTTTTCATTTTGACGTAAGGAACCTTAAAAATAGTGTCGCGTCCTTGAGAGGCCTTGTTTTAGCCACGCCCTTCGTTTTGTTCGGTCAAAGTGTGCGTGTGAGTTAAGGTACTATGTGACACGCCAACTGGCCGCTGTAACCTTTTTCCCAAAACGAAAACCTTTTATTTTTCATTTTAGAACGTTCGATTGTTATTTGGACTTTGGACTTTACAGGAAAAAAGGGGTTACTGCCACTTTATGGCAGTTTGTTGTCTAGTCTGTAATAGTAGTTTATGCTACAAGGGCGAAAAGGAATAAATTACGAGGGTTTTAAACATAACCGAGGAATTTATTGCTCCTACGCCCGTGTATCATACTACGTTTTTCAATGCATAGTGTGAGGAAATAAAACAAATATAATCTTGTGAACTTTAAATTATGATTGGCTCAAAAGGACTGTATCCAAGGCCGTTAAACAGTGGAAAAAAAGTACACCATTTATGGTACAAAGGAAAGGTTAACCAACTTCTGGTAGATACATAAAAAAAATAATAATAATAATAAAGCCCTAGGAGAAAAATAGTCGACTTTCTGTTCGATTTTGATGCATAAAAGTGGGCCTTTACGAGCACTTGCATTGAAAACTAATTTGGCCTTAAATTGGGTTTGGCCGTTAAAATATACAAAAACAAGTGAGACTGTCTATTTTTTTGGGTCTTAATTATTTAAATATCTAAAAATATTTTTCAGAATGGCTTGTTTCTTTCCTGAGAAAATGACATCGATTTTATGTATCTTATAACATGACATTCTTATTGCCGTGACACAGCTGATTAGATAGAAATAATTTTTTGATCTACGTTGAATAAAAAAATGAACGAGTCTTAAGCGATTATTTTAATTTATAATAAAAGTCAAAGGCAACTGCTATCATAATTGTATAGCTTGTATGCTTAAGGTGGATGGTCCAAGGCAATCTTCATACAAACTTATGGGAACCAATAACGACGACAAAAGTATTTTTATTTAATTCTGTTACCTTTTTCCACACGTTCCATCACCTTTACACCCGCGAATAGTTAGTTTTTTTACAAAAAATGTTTTTTAGATTATCCTAATCTAATTTTGTTATTTAAAACATTTGTAATCTAATGTATAAAAGTTTTAAATTGCAAAATCAGACTGTTAAACATTGGCCGTGTTACTACAAAACGGTGTTTAACTTTAGACAGTGTTTAAATCTGTTGTTGTCACCTTTTCTTTCATATTGTAAAAGAGTGACAGCAACAGATTTAAACACTGTCTTAATTTAAACGCCGTTTTGTAGTTACACCGTGGGTTTTTAAGAAAAACTGAATATTCGCGAGTGTAAAATTATTTGAACGTGTATAGAAAAGTAACACAATGAAACTGTATTACTTTTGTTGTCGTTATTGGTTCTCGTAAGTTTTTCATAAAAACTACCTTGGACCATCCACCTTAATATTAATTTTCAACTTTAATAAGTTGCTAGGTGCCAATGATACTAAGAAAATTGAATAGCTTGTACACTTGATATTAATTATAAACGTGAAGTCTTCCGACATAATTTCAATAGAAATGATACGCTTTCAACATGTAATTTACTAGAAACCGATATTCAAGCGAATGCTGAAAAGTTAAAATTAAACTTTTACTCTTAGTTTGATTCAAATACATTTTTTTATGTTACGATTTTGAATTTAATATCAAATAATGTCACTAATTAAAGTTTAATTTCCCTGTCAAGCAACTTCCTCGTTTTTAAAACAAGAAAAAAACCAGAGCACTGAGAGTTTTTCCAAGTAAGTTTTGTTTATCTTATGATTAAAATCTTTGATTATTTTGAAGTAAATCAAAACAGTCAAATTAAACGTTCCCTCGCTTACAAATGTGTTACTACGAAGTTGTGTGTTTAAAATTTGGTTAATTTTGAATTGTTTGAGAAAAAAAATATGCTGATTTGTGTTCGCGCTATGCACGAAAAGATTCAACTTTTATAATAAAAATAAAATTGGAAAAAAATGAATATATACTTGCATTTAAAGGTATTTATTTTTCAAATTTTACTGGCATGGGACAGTACTTCCTCTATGAAAATTTCACCAAACAATCTTTTCATTTTACCGCCCTAGAGCACCAAACCCGCAACCCACGGTGCACCCAGGACTCTACAAATCGGATAATTAATCGAATCGTAGCAATTGCTACGCCGTAGCAAAAAGAGACCGCGAACGTTGGCTGTTTACGTCAATTGCTACGAAACTGACATAATAAATAATCCTTTCAAAACATCAATGTGAAAAGGGGCCGAGTTCAGTACAAAGGCAGTGCAGGTTTGTCGCCTTCACCGAAAACAGAATTGAGATCAAATTGGGTGGCGTGAAGGTTCCTTCAGTCATATATCTGTACCTCAGAGGGATATGGTCGTAACCAACAAAACCTACATTTTGCAGCTATATTATATCTTCAGTCATGTACGTGAATATATCAAGCACTGTTAAAGTTTAATTTATGAAACTAAGGATTTTAGGTATTTGTGGTGACAGAATTGCAACTTAGTATATTCAATAGGAGATTAATTATAAAGGGTCAAAAGTAGCTCAAAATGGTTCGTTCTAAAACACTTGTTTTAGAACTCAGCCTTGGACACGCTACCATCTATGTTACTACAAAAGGGTGTTTAAACGATGTTTAACTTTAGACAGTGTTTAAATCTGTTGCTGTCACTTTTTAAAATATGAAACAAAAGGCGACAACAACACATTTAAACACTGTCTAAAGTTAAACACCATTTTGTAGTAACACCGCATGTGTCTAAATGAGTAGAGTAATATTTATATACAGGGTGTTAAGATGAAGTGGCGGAAGCCGGAAACTGGAGATAGTACTACGCGATACGAATAACTTTTTGTAAAAATAAATTGAATAGTCGAGAAAATAATAAAAGTTTTTTCATACACTTTGTTTAGGTAGCTACGTAACTTTTCTATGGAATAGCTATTTATTTTTTCACAAATCGAGAGTTGATTCCATAGTAAAAGTTGTTCGTATGGATAAGAAGTATCAGTTTTAGGCTTCCACAACTTCATCTTAACACCTAGGTCGCAAATTAAAGGTATAAAAAGTATATAATATAGTAAAGAAATTAATTTTGATAAAAACACTTGTACAGTTTCACAACATCAGTATTCACCATCTGCAATGTAAACAATAACTACGCATTCCTTTGTTTATTTATTATTTTAACAGCTCCTTGATAATGCCGTAAGGCGAAACCGGTTGGACTAATAAAACAGTGATATTGTGAAACAGTACAAGTGTTTTTACCAAAATTATGATGATGTTTCATCAAGTGCCGACAATCGCAAGTATTAATCATAGTAAAGAAAGTTTGACTAAAAACAGTAATAATTATTGTGGTTTCTAAACATAAAACTTAACGTATTTTTTTCAAGTTTCACCTAACTAAGCTAAGAAAGCTTAATTTTGTAAGTAGGTATTGATTAATTCACATGACGTAACCATAACCTACTTTCCCGTTAGCCACTTTATAGCATGCATCGTAGCAACGTAAATAAGTGGCAACATTACAATTTAAGTGGGGATAAATGTGTTCTTTATTTTCATACAAAAGCCCTACCCCTTTAATGACCTATTTTGTAAGTGTACGTGTAATTTCACCTAATGGGGTCTTCAACAGAAACTGGGAAAAACAAATTATTTAGCCGCGAAACCTCCGCCGGTTCAGCTGGGAACTTCCGCCTCATATTAAAACGTTATCGGTCGATCTTAACTGCTTCGTACTCGAAACTATACCCCTTACTGAAAATGATATACAACCATACTCAAAACAAACAAAAATCAACTGTGTCCCAACGAAACAAAGTTGTAATCACAATTTTTTTAGGTTTCCGTAACGGCTATACAGAAGGGTCTATTATTTCTCCACATTAATTTGATAAGAAAAATGCGATGTGTGTAAAAGCGATTCTGGACTTTTACTGCTTTGAAATAAAGAGCAGATTGGGCTAATGAGAGTTTGCAGTGAAAAGTCTGATACTGTTTGGTTTAAAAACTGGCGTTTTCAAAGAGAGCTTAATAGGAGTTTTGAAGGATTTTTCAGTAGCATTTTAAGCTACTGTTGAAAGGTTGAAAGGAAATATCTAACTAAGAACATTAATTTAGTACGTGTGTGAATTATTAATTTATATTTCTTTGGTTACTATACTAGAGTTCTTTAAATAATGTGTGATTTAAAATATTGTAACATCTGCCACACGGTAATTAAATAAGTAAGAGTTTAGTACTATAAAATAAAAAAGAACTTTAAAGTTCAAAGTTCAAAGAATGTTAATTTGTTGAACCAAGTTAAGTACAGTTAGTTGTTATAAAAATGAAATAACTTATATTCAATTTAATACATAGGATATAGCGAATCATTAACACAAAAATAAGAATAATCCCGTGATGTGATGAGTCAGTACTCAAATCATATAAGTATGTATATATATATTATATATACCTATGTATATAATGTACATAAAATGTTTATATATATATATATACTATTGGTACATACAACTGTTCGGAGACATAGTGACAGGTGTCAAAGTGATAGATGTCAAAATTGACAGTTATGTTTTTCATAGATTTTTTTGATGGATGTCAGAATTGACATTTGATTCGCTTTTCCAGAATATCTTTTTAAAATTTTTGACAGATGTCCTAATTGACAGAAAATCAATAGATTTTTTGTATTTTCATATCAGAAAAATGTTAACATGATATTCTTGCTTCTAAAAAGAGTAAATATTTCAGATTTTAGGTTTAATTTATTAGATTTTCATTTTAGTTCACCTTTAGTTACGTTTTTTAATGTTCTTCGAAAATAAAGTTCATTATTTCATTTCATCTGTAAAATTTTCATCGATTTTTGGACTGACGACATTAAAATTGACATATGAAAAGTTTTCACATATTTTTGACTGATGTCTAAATTAACATGAAAAAGTTTCATACATTTTTTGATTTTTGACATCTGGTTTTCATTTGTCCATTATAATAAGAGGGTATAAAATCAACGGTGGAGTCAAAAATTCGACGGTGGAATGAATGATTTACCATACATCATCGACTGACATATAGACCTAAGAACCTGGGAGACGTCGTATACCTGGTCATTATGGACTGGACGCAACAGACAGCACCAGGCTGACAGTTATGGCCCGACTGACTGACCGACAAACTAAACCGCCCATAATTTCAAGTAATATCAACGACCACACCACACGACTATATAATCAAACTACATATCAACAATAACTAACACATTTTACATAAGCAGAGCAGTAATTTTATATTTTCAGAATTAATCAGCACCATCTAGCTGCTCATTTCGTACATAAACTAAAATTGTCAATAGTCTGTACTGCTCCAACAATCTGTACTATTACAGGTTTAAATAAGTTTTCACCCTTCTTGCTCCTCACGTATACATACACAGCATTAACTCTCTCACTCTTTGACACAAACTCACAGCAATGAAAAATTACTACACCTACACTACATCCTTCTTACACACGTTTATACACCCTCACACTCACCCTGACACACATGTTAACTCTCAACTGAATTTTTAACTTAAATCTAACTATGTTTAATATTTGTCCTTTTCTATACTAATTATTATGTTTTTTTATTTTTTACTAACCAAATTTTCTGTATACACCTTCGATTTCTTGTTTGTATGCTTTTTACAATTTAAGTTAGTATAAGAAGAATCCTTTATTGGCCTCTGTTCGGGTAATCTTTTCTGTTATTATTTTTTTGTAATGTTCTGTGGATTTCTGTGTGAATAATAAAATTAAATAAAATAGGTGTCACTTTTACATTATTTGTTAGTATTTTCTTCCATTTGACCGATGACGGCCCCATACCGTGGGCCGAAATATGTCGAGCAAAATATATTTTAATTTTTAGGGTTCCGTACCCGAAAGATGCCAAACGGGACCGCATTTTTTAACATCATTATGTCGCCCCCCTAATTTCCGAAACTAGATTACCGAAAAATATGATCATGGTATTAGGAAATGAATTACGTAAACATTACAGGGAAATATAGCGGTTAAGATATAAGGGTTCCGTATTCAGCGGGAGCCGCGTATTGTTTGCCAGGTGCTACCATTTATATTGCTTTATTGTTGCTATTATTGGTATGTACTGTTGTTGTTATTTACTTTAATAGTTTTAAGGTTCCGTAGCCGTATTTTGTGGTGTTACGGAACCCTTTGTGCGCGATTCCGAGTCGCATTTGCCTCAATTTTTACATGATGCTTTGACCAAAAGCTGAGCAGTGGCCATTTTGGTACAAACACTTCAGCTTGAGAATCACTTGAGAGATTTCATTGCAGTTTTAATTTTTAAGCTTAAAGCTCTTGTTTGAGGAAAGGAAGCAGCCGAGCGGTAATATTATTTAAAGCGCAGGCGCTGCCGCGCGCAAAATAAACAAAACTGCTTGCAAATTTAACAAATGAAACTTAATATTTTCATAGATTTATTTTTGTAGTTGGTTTTTATTGAGAAAGGTGCTATTATACATTTGATAGGGATTAGTATGTAAATGACATACAATAAGGGTGAACAGCTCAAATACTTGCCGAAGCTAGGAGAAAAAAATAAAATAAATGAGTGCTAGTTGATTTCGTGAACAAGGGGTTCCGTATCATCACGTAATATGAGTACGGAACCCTAAAAACATATAAGTAAATGACAACAATATATATACATATATATACAACGTGTAACAGAAAGGTGTAACCATATTTGAAGAGCTTATTCAGTCAATGGTATAGAACAACTTTTACTATGGAGCAGACCCCGAAATCTAAAAAAAAAAAATCTGCCCTTCCATACATTTCGGCCGAGCGGCATTGCATTTTTCTATGAAACAGAAATGTTTTTTTTTGAGGTACAGGTTTTCTTCCACAACAAAAGTTGTTCTATACTGACTGAATAAGCTCTTCAAATATGGTTACACCTTTCTGTTACACGTTGTGTATATATATATATATATATATATATTATGCCAAGGGACCATAAAGTTGACAAAAAACAAGCCAAAATGGTAGTGCCTGATTAAAGCACAATTCGCCTGAAAAACATTTCGGCACCCCAGTTATTATTATGTTGTATTATTTTTGAGTGTGTATGTTCTAAATACAAGCTGGCCAAATTTTAAAAGGTTGTAGATATGTACGTATATTACCGTTTTTAAGATAGACTTTATTTTTTTAAGTTGAATATATTTTAAGATTTTGTTTCAACAAATAAGATTAAAAAATTTTCAATTTCTTTTAATTTTTATTTCCCTTGATAGAGCTAAAATAGTAGCTAAATCTGTAGACGCCTGTGAAGGAATTCCAAGCTTTCTTTTTCTCATTTTTTATGAATTATTTTTTGAAAAGATGTTCGTACTTAAAATATTGTGTCCAACGTGGCATAATAAGCAATTGGGCCACTGATGTAGCCTATTTTGAAGCTCAGGTAATAAAGAAACGTGCATTATATGAAGATATCGTCATGACATGAATCCCCGAAGGGGTGTCAGAGGTGTTCCCAAGTGTTAACTGTGAAATGCAAGTCACAGTCCATAATTGGTAGACCCGGTTTTCATCGACGATTATTTTACGTCCTAAACGTGGTAATCTAAGAAATAGACACTTTCTTAATTAAAATTATTTTCTTGTATCTTTATTTTTGATTTATAGACACGCAATTATAAAAAAAAAAAACATAATTTCGACCCAAATTAATAGAGTATGGTATTGATAACTTTATGCCTGGTAATTGAATAAATTTAAAAAATTGTATGCCTAAAATTTTTATTAAAAAATAGTGCCTACATCATTCATCATCGTGCATATTCAATTTGAAAATTTTAATACTATGTAACAATTTAGAAGTTATTCATTTGCCTTCTGCCAATATACATGTTATGACGTCACTTCTTAGTATTTTTACACAAGAATTCGTTTTTAAAGTTTCATAAAAGGTTATTGATTTGACTAACAGTCATCATCCCTATTAATGTTCATGCTTTAATTGTCATGCATATTCAATTTTAGTTTATTTCATAAGCAACAAACTAAAATATACTGAAAAAACCTGCCTAGAGTTTTGGACAGATAAAAATCATTGCATTTAATCACAAAACAGAAATGAAATTATTGCTCTATCAGTAGAATAATTCCCCACAGCCAACATTACTGATGGTTTCTCTAAAAACTCATTAAATTTTATCATTTGTTATAAAAGCTTTTCTGTTTTTAAATAAACTTGTACAAAACCAAACAAATAATACATAAATGAAACTGTTAAATCATTCTAGTTGAAAACATTCATCTCACAACTATTTCGTCATGAGTTGGCATGTGTTTGAAACAATCAGTGAGTGTTCGGTTCTCTTGATGTTTAACGAGCCTTAAATTTAATACATCTCCACAACGAAGGTCTGCCATAATGTGTTTATTCTGGATTTTAATGTATGGAAAATTTAGCAAAATGTTTACAGCTTTGATATTAGTATAAGACCGAATGTTTATCGTGGGCATTCGTGGGTCCATCCATCAGCCTAGTTCGTCCACTGCTGGATATAAGCCTATCCAGGACTTTGCCACTCCCGGCGGTTACCCTGAAAGAATTACCCATACTCACACACGCTGGGCAGGCGGGTTGGTGAGCGCGGTTCCGGAAACCTCGCACCAGTGACGCCGCTGCCCATCACTAGTCTGTTCCATATTAGGCCCGGCTATTAAGGATGGATATACCACCATCCATTGGTCCCAGGCATGGTGGGTCACCTGGTTTTTTGCCTGTGAGCTGTCCTCTTACTCTCCCCCGAATTACTTCAAGGGGATCTCCAAGTAAGATGGTGTTACCTCCACAGTCGAGCCCGACATCAGCTCTACCAGCTTTAAACAAGTGGGTATTCGTGGGTAACTACATATATCTCATCGAGTACCAGCATGAGACAGTTACTTTGAGAAGAAGGAGAAAATGGTACTCCTAAAAAAGCCAGCAGATCTTGGCAAAACTTGGCAGGTTTTGTACAGTCATGAAAAAAGTAGGGCTTTCTTCATGTCCAAATATCTCATGCAGTACCAGCATCAAACTTTGTTTATACGATAACACTCGATAAGTATAGCTTGAAAAACATTTGCTGCTGCGAGTCGACCTGACCGTTTAGTCTGTCAGACCGATTTTAGGGGAGCTTTCGGGGGTAGTTTTTGTCCCATCTAGTACCAGCATGCAACCAATGTATTATTGTGGCCTTGACCAACCTGTGATGAAATCCCCTAGTTTGCTTTAAGTCTGCCAGGCCACTATTCCTTAACAAACAATTTCATTTTGTTATTCCTCAATGATTTTTCATGAAATTTTGCTTAGAACTTAGTATCCAGACTTCTAAATTTGGGATAACGGGTACGGGTGGGGTAGGGGTGTCTATACAGTATCCTCTCCCCCCTCTGGCAGATCGTTTTTCGTTTTTCATTAATTACCGAAAGTATTAGACACCTAGAATATATTCTTGACTTAAAACACGCTTTTAAGTATGTGTGCCCATACATTTACAACATAATGCATAGAATAACAAAATTTTGCCAGAAAAGCGTAACAGACATTAAACTATGTTCGCGAAATAAAATCACATTTATTTAATATCTGTAATTCAAAAATAACAAGAACCATATTAAGTTGTGCGTTTCGTAGAGGATACGAATCGTTCCCCCTTAAGTAAGATAATTGTCTAAATAAGAGCAGAATTTTAGATACACATAAGAAAATATAAAATTCTTGTTAGACATAACTAGAATTGAGATTTTTTTTTACCAATGCATAAAGGATTGTTTGTTTGCATTCGGTAGTAGTCAGTTCTGTAAGTTAATTCAAAAGTTCGTTGAAGGGTTAAAGGGTTGGGCGCTTTCAACCGAAAATAACAATTCGTTGGACACCAAAATGAAACTTTTGTTCTTAATAAAAGTACTTATTGACACCTATTCTGGGAAGCACACACTTAAATTTAGAGCGTCCTAAAAAATCACAATTTTAGGGAATCGCAATATATTTTGCTATTCTGAGAAGCACCAAACTTAAATTTAAGTCGCTTTTTAGGGCGCTCTAAGCTGCTCTAAGTTGAATTCACAGATCAGATAATTGATGTAAATCTATGATTTGTATCTGTGATCAGCTAGAGTGGAACTATTATCGATTATTACCGATTCATGAATAAAAGTTCTGATTATTAAGTTTTAATGATTTTTACTAGGAAAACAACAACAGTTTATGATTTTTTGTCACTAATTATCAATAAAATGATATTTTGGAGCTTTCTTTTACAGTTTTCATAAAAAGCGACAGATAGGAACCAAAAAAAAAAAAAAACTCTGAATTTTTCTACATTAGAACTATTTCGAACTTTGTTTGTTATTAATATGAGAGTTTGTGTAAATTTCAATTGGAAATCCTCCAGTGAAGTCTTTTTACACGGAGACACATTAGAAAGCCAGATAAATCGGCTTTGATTGATTCTTCCTCACCAATTTTACCATGGAAAACACTGATGATGAAATAAAAAAGAACAAGAAGTGGAAGCGGCTTCAGTTACAACCTATGCTGTTGGCAAGCGATACGTAAAACTACAACGACAGTAAATATGTGAGAGGAGCTTGCTCGGGACCCCAACGTCCTTGGATGTGCAAGAACTGGAAGACACAGCAGAAGGTATGAATTATATACTTTACACATCTAAACAGTAATAAGAACTTACAGTGAAGTCTACACAGTTCACAGTTACAGTGAAATGAAGTTGTTTTAACATTGAATGTGTTTGATTTTTACTAACAATCTATAATTTATTAGGTATTACTTATGAGATGGGATCGAAAATACTTTTTCTATTACATAAATTCATAATAGGTCTACAACAAATACCAATAACTTACTAATCATTCAAATTGGGAGCCAAGGGTCATATGTAATGGAAATGACTGGTCGGGCAGTAATCGACAGGTTCTGTAGTCTGAGACTTCACTGGCAAAGTTACGAGTTACAATATATTGCAGTGGCTATCGATTATCTTTCAACGTTATTGTCTGAATGAAGTATGGTTCAGTTGTCTCATCTACAATATGAGCTCTGAACCAAAGGAAACTACTGATGTGATCATGTGACTAGACGGAACAAAAACATGATGACACTTTGAATTCCAGTCCTTCAAAAATCCCATTTGTTCATATTGTAGTGAAATTATTCGTTTTCCTTTTTGTAATACATGCGTTAAATGATTTTTTATTTTTTTCAGGGATGCCAAAGGGTGGTGGAGTCTTTATGCCTGACCAGCCCACTCTTATTCTACCTACTCTACCTGAGGACCCATGGACGCCTATTCCTAACCCAGATCTAGACCAAGCACCCTTCACAGAGCCCGTGGAAATTGCCCCGTCCCCGCCTGCGCTTGCATAAGGGACATAAACCAAGTCAACGGGCGGAAGGCTACAGTTTAATATATAATTTTTGTAAGAATAAATAATTTCTATATATGTAGAATTTTATTGTTATAAGTATTTTAGTGCTATATTTTTGTATACTCGTTTGGGAATTTTTGATTTTTAGTAATTTTAATTAAGATTACTTATTCATTCTAAACAATCTTAGAGAGATAAGCTCGCCGCTGTATGCAATTTTTTGCAATGCTTGCTTGTTTTTTTACCTTTTTCTGTGTATGTACAATAAAGAACAAGAATATGAAATAAAATGTATTATTTTTTAACATGAAATTTTAATAATAAATATAAAAACTTTCCCTTTTATATTATTTACTGCTGCGGCTCGATTATACCACTACCTTATTGGCAAACCCACCCGAGTTAAGTTATTCGGGGAGAATAAGACGACAGCTCTCAAACACGCACAACCAGGTAGCCCACAATGTTTAAGACCGTTATAGCTGGACGTTAAACAAAACAGACTGGTGACGGGCAGTGGTGTCACTAATGCGAGAGTTTTGGCACCGTGCTCACCAACCCGCCTGCCCAGCGTGTGAGTATGATGGGCATCACTTCCTCTTGGACCACCAAGAGAGGCGAAATCTTGGAAAGACCTATGTCCAGCAATTTACGAAGACAGACTGATGCATAGATTGACTTCTGCTGATTGATTAACACATGGAATATGACAAAATCATCAAATTTATTTGATGAATTGCCCTGGTACAAACAAAATTCACATGAAATCATAGTCGTTTTTTCACACAAATTTTAGCTAAACTGCTGGATTATATAATTAGATAAAGTGCTTGCACACACCTTTGATTGTTCTTATCGACCTAGAAACCAAATAAAAGTTACCAATACTGGTGAAAATGCTGAAAAAACCTGCATAAAGCTTAGTAAATTTTTAGGGCACACCTAAAAAGGTGCAACCTAAATTTTCCTAATATTAGAGCTGTCAACCCAATTTAACGCTCTAATTTGTTGCTTCAGAATACCAAAAACGCTAAAAACCCTTAAGTTGAATTGTTTTAGAGCTGTCATCGTAAATTTAGTTACAATTTCAATTTGACGTTTCTAAACGCCAGCTTCAGAATACCAAAAAATTTTAAGTCATGGAAACTTAATTTTAGAGCACTTTTTATAAACGTCAGATTAGGGCACTTGCTTCAGAATAGGGGTCATTACGTAGTTAATTAGTTCTAAAATTCTGTAAAGTTTATGCCCTTATGCCAAGGGATAGTTATGCCACCTTAATATTGCTATGACATCTATATTGTCGTAATTTACCATGATTTTAGTGTTCCGTACCCGTATTGCATGGTGGCACAGAACTCTTTGTGCGCAAGTCAGACTAGCAGTTAGGTAGATTACCTCAACAATTTTTTACAGAAAACAAAAATTATCATACTTTTAAGAAATGTTATTCCTCATACCTATTGTCACAGCCGTTTCTCTCTTAAGATCAATATTTTATGAGTTAAGACGCAAAAATTAAAAAAAAAAAAAAATAGTTTTTGTATAAAGACAATAAAATTTGTTCCATTTCAGGCGAATATTTCAAATTATATACGAAGGGTAAAAGCTTGAACAATAAATATCAAAAATTTCATTTTCACAATTTTTTTATCTATATAACTTCTTAATAATTAATTATTTAATTATTTAAAATTCTTAATAATTTCGTCTGGGTATTATACACTAGAACCTGGGCTAGAACGCTTTCAGTCAGAGATATTTTAATATATTCATACTATACAACGTGTAACAGAAAGGTGTAACCATATTTGAAGGGCTTATTCAGTCAATGGAATAGAACAACTTTTACTATGGAACAAACACTGTATCTCGAAAAAAAAAAAACGACTGTTTCATAGAAAAATGCAACGCCACTCGGCCGAAATGTATGGAAAGGCAGATTTTTTTTTGAGATTTCAGGGCTGTCTCCATAGTAAAAGTTGATCTATACCATTGACTGAATAAGCTCTTCAAATATGGTTACACCTTTCTGTTACACGTTGTATATACCAAGTGAAATTCAATCGACGGCCTGAAATAATACTGGAGACTCGGCAAAAACGAGGTTTAATTAACACTTTCTTACAAATCGCAAAAAAAAAAATTTTGCTCCCATTCACACTGGACTAGTTTAATTACAAATCCTAGTATAGGCAGTATAGGAGCAAAAAAATATATTTTTAAAATTTCACCTTACTGGTCGTTAAACATTGTTCCTGATCACTAACCGAGTCTCCAGTATGAATTCAGGCGGTTGATTAAATTTCATCTTATATGAATATTGTATTGTAATTTTTTCAAGTTTTATAAAGCATTTTATTGTTTGTTACAAGTTTTATATTTTTCAAGTATGTGTTATTATTTCAGTATGTTGTGGCGTTAATGTGTAAGTCATAAAATTATTTTTGAATATTTTTAAAATACGGTACGATGTACGTTTATAAGTTTTCAATGCATGTGCTTGTAAAGGCCTACTTTTTATACATCAAAACCGAACAGAAAGTCGATTATTTTGCCCTAGGGCTTTATTATTATTATTTTTAATTTATTTACAATGGTTGGCTAACCTGCAACCTTTCCCGTGTACCATAGATATTATAATTTTTTTTCACTGTTTAACGGCTCTGGATACAATCCTTTTGAGCCAATCATAATTTAAAGTTCACAAGATTATATTTGTTTTATTTCCTCACACTATGCATTGAAAAACGTAGTATGATACACGGGCGTAAAAGCAATAAATTACTCGGTTACGTTTAAAACACTCGCTATGCTCGTGTTTTAAATCGTCCTCGTAATTTATTCCTTTTCACCCTTGTAGCATAATCTACTATTATTCGTCTTGAATTAAAACACTTGTACTAGTAGTTTCACTTTATTTGTGTTAACTCCCGACCGGTTTCGGATTTTATTCCATTTTCAAGGGAAGATCTTAATTAAAATATTTTACATCACTCCAGGCACTAGCTCTGAGCAACGTAAACAATGATAATCATTCTATTATCATTGTTTACGTTGCTCAGAGCTAGTGCCTGGAGTGATGTAAAATATTTTAATTAAGATCGTGTTTTAATTCAAGATGTGTTTCAAGTTTCACCAAGTGCCGACAATCGCAAGTATAAATTTTGTTACTATTATTCGTGCGGTTTTATTTTTATAACTATTTTATTGTTGTGACTGTTTGATACCTTAATAAACATAATGAAAATTAAAATAAAATGTCAAAAAGAAATATTCCTATCCAATACAACTACTATGACAAGATTAAACTATAAAGCGATATGCAAAAAAAATACGGGTGTTTCCTTTCTTTCTATTTTATGAAATACACGGAAAATTATAATCAGTTTCCGGTATACGCATTTTGACTATATAATCTAGGGTTTTGAAATTGGAAAACATGTTTGGATACATTTTCCTCGATAGAAATAATTGTTGAAATGAGGTCTTCGAACACACTTTTTCTTCTCGTTTGACAAAAAGGAGCCATATACAGAACTCAAACATATTTTATTAACCAGGTTTGTTTCAACAATATCTAGAGATTTGATATTTGAAATTTTGCTAGCTATTTTTTTTTTTTTTATAAAAATTATAAAACTAACATTTTTTGCTTTTGCCGATAATCCGCCCCTCTCGCACTGCGCGATTTTTCGCTTGGAGTGACAGTGACAAAAATAAAATTCGCATAGCCTCTTAAACTCAATTATTTCGAAATGTTAAAAATATGACGACATTCATCGTTTAAGCCTTTTACCCTTTATATTTAGATATACACTTTTACTTCGTTTGAACACTGACATGAATTTTCAAATTGAAACAAGCCATATTTCACAAAGAATTTCAATTAAGCATAAACCGTATGTAGGTAATGTTGGAATTCAAATCTTTTCAGTTGACTTTCCAACTTGAATTTCTATCCTGCGAAGAATCCCATTCTAGCATAATACCTTATTGAACATTGCTTCAAATGAAGATATAAACCTGGTAATTGTGTAGTCAACCACCAAGGCACTACCTGATGCCACGCAGCCAAGAAACAGTATGATTCGTGAAAAATGCATTGTGTTTGTTTTTTGCAAAGTCTCGGTGACGTCATCTATATGACGTAATAATGGCAAACTCGTAACACCGAACTGATTTCCACTCGGATGGGTTCCAATTGAGACACAACTGCTCCTCTATTCTGTATCTTTAATTGCCAACTGGACTAGGTGCCTATCATCAAAAACATAGCTAAAAACGGAACTTTAAAAATTGCTATTAGTGGTTATTGAACTATTTACGAACTGTGACGTCACTTCTAGTACGAACATATCCTTAGACAATCGGAATTCGATAGTATATCTATGTTTTTGATGACATAGTCATCAGCACCCAGTTCAAACGGCAACTAAAGATACGTAATAGGCCCTCTGGATTATTCTTTATTTGTTATAATAAGCAGTGGTACCTAGCTCAGGGGTAGAACGCTGGCCTCTCAATGTTGAGATCCAGGTTCGACCCCCGTTGGGCATGCACCAATGAGTTTTTCGGAATTTATGTGCGTAGTATTTCTCTTAAATACCATTTACTTAACGGTGAAGGAAAACATCGTAAGGAAACCTGCATGCCCTAAAAAGCGTGTATTTGTGCCCAATGAACGGCGATAGGGTTAACCATTCATCACGTTGGGACGTAATAATCGTCGGTGAAACGCGGGTGTACCGAGTGTGGACTGCGACTGGCATTTCACAATTTACACTCAAAACGCCTCTGACACCCCCTCGAGGATTCATGTCTTGACGATATATGTTATAATAAAATAATCAGACCAAAAACATTTGATGTAAAGTAGGTTGCCAAGACTCATTAAGCTTTCACTGTTTAGAAGTTATCAGAACTCATGTAGAGCCAGGCCCCTAACTTTACAAGGCCAAACTCTACAAGCCCTAACTCTACAAACTCTACATATTGCTAAAGAAGTATAGCTTGGCCGTTTCGCAGCCATCGCACAGACAATCCCATGGACTTGTGGTTTATTTATGGTAAGTAATAAAGTTGTAGGTTCCTAGCCTGCACACCAAATTCAGCTTTCTAAGACTCTTGGAAGTTGTGATAGAAGTTGTTATATAAAATAGAATTAGACCCCGCTTTATGTTTTATAATATTGAAGGGTAAAAATTATAGATTTGTTAATTTTTTGTTGTGTTTATGATAATCCTAGCAAATATTGCATACTAAACTTCAGGCATGTAAGCGATTTCAGGGATTTCTAGGACTTTTGGAAGTTTTGAATAGGAATTGTTTTATACAGAACCGGACCCCCTTTATGAGGGGTTCCCAGACTACTTAGCCACATCTTACAAACCACGTGACAATAAAGAAATTTTTCCGCCACTGCCAAGATGTTGCGGAGTAATGCGGGGAGGGTACTGAGTAAGGAAATAGATATGGAATAGTATGAAATGACATTTGTATAGTAGTGAAATTACACTGACGTGTTGACGAAATAGGTTGGCTTTTCTTACAACGTTGAATAGCTTAATGATCTGTGGGGGTAGAGGGGGGGTTGGAGGGCGAAATTCACAATTTTCTTGATTTTTTAAGTGTTTGCTCATCCTAGCCTGCATGCCAAATTTCACCTTTTTAAGACTTCAGGATGTACCCGAGAGGTTTTGATGTCATGTTTAACGAAATCGACGTATTTTATAAAATAAAAAGTATAAAAGCTAGATAAATTAAACTTAGCATATCTTACGAATCTGCCAACTTAACTTTATCTTGATAATTTGAGCTTTATAGTATTATCTAGACCGAAGCTATGATGGCTCGAAAATCCAACAAAACTCATTGAGGAAAGGTATGTAGAGCCCTGTTTCCTTTGGCTAGTCTTGGCGAGATTACTACCGTGCCCTCAGATCACAACCTTAAGCCTGTTCAAATACTTTGTGTAGGCGTGCACGTTGCAAACCTTGTAGTTAAGTAGTGCGTCCCCACTTGTCCCCAATCTTAATTAACATTAGGAGGCGACGACGTTAAAAGGGG
This sequence comes from Ypsolopha sequella, assembly GCA_934047225.1. Lineage (NCBI taxonomy): Eukaryota > Metazoa > Arthropoda > Insecta > Lepidoptera > Ypsolophidae > Ypsolopha > Ypsolopha sequella. The sequence continues at coordinate 30,562,872 of OW203985.1, forward strand.
TGAATGTCGCTTCTTGATGAAGTTATTGGTCAACATACCTTTATAATGGCGTTAAACATACAAAATAACATTTTTAAATAAGAATTTCTTATTTCTGATTTTAAAATCCAAGCAAAACCTATTCATATTCCCTATCGTGCTGAGATCTTTACTTTAATCCGCCACCGATTTCTTCGAAGAGCGCGTGCACGTGACGGCAAATAATGACGTCACGACGATCCATACTCTTGACTCCGAAAGGATCTCCAGAACCCTTGACTTTACACGTCGTTTTGACTTCAACCCTCGTGTCGAAGTCGATCCACTTCAATAAGAAATTTAATCTGGGACGGGACAAGTGTAATAGGATCTTGTTTTTGTCCGTCCTCTCTTGGTAACTGTTTTGTTCGTCCTCTCTTGGTAACTGTTTTGACGTAAGTTTTTGTATAAATGTGTTCCGTCAGGATTGGATTGGTTGAGTTGTGGAAAACATTTTGTTTTGTTGTGAATATATTTGGAAGGTTTTTTTGGGTTTTCAATAACATGACACATTAATATATTTTTAAATGAATTCGTAAATTCAGACGAAGTTTGTCCATGATTTTTGTACATTCATATATTCATACAAAACATAAGAAATATTACTCTCCAGCCGAAACTACAGAGGCTACAAACTTGGAATTTGGTTAAAGATAAGGTTCTTTTAGATTTAAAGAGTACAAATACAAATACAAAAAACAACACAGAAAAACTTCAAGTACATATAATTTTTTAAAGATAAAAAAAGCTTCTATCATTACAATTAAAAGTAAATTAAGAGTAACCATGATGTTTTAATAATATCATGGATATCTAGCTTTTATACAGCAAAATTAAGATAGCTTGAGAAAAAAACCAATACAACCGTTGTTTCCGGTGGAAAAGGAATACAGTAAAACATTTTAATAATCAAAAGCAAATAATTAATGAATACCGTCATTGCGTCACAGTAAAAAAACAAACCTATGCTTTAACACCCCCCAATTTTTTTAAAATAAATAATAATTTATTAAATGTTTTTATTAAATAACAACGTTAAAGAAAACGTTATACAGATGTGATACACGAGATTTATTTTCGAATAATCATGGTTGACTCTTATCATATTCTTCTTTTGTTATGATGTACCTATATAGATGCAACATCGTGGTTGACGCATAACTACAGACACTTTTTTCGTAAATTTTGTACTTGACTTTATGTCCATGGTTGGTAAGTCAATGGGTCTATTGTATTTAAATTTAAATTAATTCAAATTCAAATTCAAATATTTATATCCTTTGTTACGATTCTTGCGATTGCCCTAATGTTCATCTATACTCGTATCTCAGTGTTTCATCGCGCGCGACGTGACTTAGTTGAAACACAAGGGCGAGGGGCGTGACGCGATGTTTTTGCGATTAAACAATATTTCATGATCCTCGCACCCGCGATTCGATTAAATTGCGTTGCTGTGCTATGGGGCCTGAACTTCCTAAAGAAGAAAGAAGAAAGAAAGAAAATATTTATTTCAGACCGAAACCCATATCTTAGTTAGTAACACTATACTTATGCTTAAAAACTATGTTAGTATCCTTATCTACACACAAAAATAAAAACACAGAAAGGCAGCAGAAGTAGCTGTTGCAGACATCACACAACTAAATAGAGTGATGCCTAGAACAACATCCTCCTGGTGAAGCACTGTGACTCCACGTGAACCCTGTTCCAGAATCCCAGAACAGGACTGTCCCAACGATCAACAATGCCCTCCAAGATGCTGTTGGAGCAGTGCTGAAAATTTATACACGTTTGATTAAATATCTTAACATTTATACGTGTCAGAAAGGTGTAGTCATATTTGAAGAGCTTATTCAGTCACAACAAGAACAACTTGTACTAAGGAGCCAACGCTGAAATCTCTGAAAAAGAATTTGACGTTCTATACATTTCGGCCGAGCGGTATTGCATTTTTCTATGAAACAGTTATTCTTTTGCGTGATTTCAGAGTTGGCTCCATAGTAAAAGTTGTTCTATACCAGGGGTCTTGAAACTTTTTAGCCTAAAGGCCACACTGATTCCCCCACTAAGTCCCAAGGGCCGAGACTTAGATTAGATATAGCTCATACTAGCCGGTCAGTGAGATATCTTTTGTGCGGGGCACAAGACAGTACTCCGCTCCGTTCGCAATTTCGGTTGGTACTTTGGGCAATTGCGACGGAGTTAGCCGAAGCGTGTTCTGTGCATTTATATAATAACGCTACTTTTAGACAAATACGCATGATAACCTTTCTATTAAGTGCCTTACTATTGCCAAATGGGTACTTTCTAAAGCCTACTCCTCGTTTATGGCCAAACCAAAAATAATGAAAAAATGTATTATGAATAATCAACTCTTAGACAACATATGCAACAGTTTTCTTTTTCATACCACCAAAACTTCTACATGATTTTTTTTTTTTACTGAATGGTGTTTTTTGACCTCAGATTCCCTACTGCTCCTGAGTGGCTTGGCCGATTGAATTCATCTATGCTTTGATAAATAGATAAACTTTATAGCTATAAACATAACATAAGATTATTCAATCGAGTAATCACGTCCAAGTGAAAAGTATAATTTTCTCCTATTTCGGCCTCTCAAGGACGCAGCGAGCGTCGTAACAGCCACTGTGCATTGCGCGCTGATATAATCGTTATTTCAATGTCGTTTTCGTTGATATTTGTAGTGACAAATATCGAGCTGCTAATTTGGCGATGGTAATCGCCTTAATATCGGTTGTGAGTTTGGATAAATCATAAATAGTTAATAGCATTATGTTATTATTATAAGTTTGCAAAATTTAAATAATCTATAGGGGGCTAGAAACCGGGCATGTCTGGCCAGATTGGTGGTGCTCGCGGGCCGGTCTTGGAGACCCCTGTTCTATAACATTGACTGAATAAGCTCTTCAAATATGAGCACACCTTTTTGTTACACGTTGCGTAGACCAGCGGGTCTGCCACGTAATTCTGATCAACATCAACTTGAGATTGAAATTTGACGTGCGTGCGACGACACCCGCCTAACATGCCATCTCTTTTGCACGCGTTGAATTTCGCATGCATTTGCTTGAAGTTGATACAAATCAGAATTACTTGGTAGACTCGCAGTATCGTTCTACTACCATCTAATAATGTTCACAAAAGTACGGTGATTCATAAACGGTTTTGAGCTAAAGTCACGTATAGGCTTTTTGAAAATGTATTGAGAATAACAGATATTCTTTAAACCCTTATAATGACGTCATTTGAGAATTTTGTCAATAAAATACTTAAGGCCCCAGACTCTCTTTGCAACATTTCGCTTTCATCTTACCTGAGGCTTTAGAAGTGGCGCTCCCCCCGCTTCATTAAGATGTTAGAGACCGCACCTGAATGTTGCTCTACTTCGTTAAATGAGTGTACGATTACTTAAAATTTGACATGTGAAGATTTTTAATTATTCAAGTAACGGTAATTTACAAAGTTTGGTTTGTTTATCGGAACAAACAAAGTGAATTTGCAAAAGCAAAATAAACAAAAGTAAATCTACCTGGAATAGATGGCTTATTGGTAGCAGTAAGAGTGATTAGTATTTAGACACATTACATTTTATAGGTCATTTGCAGATTTTTACCGAAGGGGTGTCAAGAGGTGTTCCGAGTGTGAACTGTGAGATGCAAGTCATAAGTCCACCCATACGTGTACCTATAAGTACACCCGCGTTTCTCTGACGATTATTACGTCTCAACGTGATGAGCCCTATCGCTCTAAGGAAACCTGCATGCCCTAAAAAGCGTGTAGTTGTGCCCGAAAATTTCTTTATTCATCAAGATTTTCATTTAACTAATGCCTGACATAAAAAAAATACCTTTATAAAATTTGGAAATGTAGAAAATTAATAATCAAATCGTAACAATGAAAACATTTAAAATTATGTATTCCTAATACTCACACACACTATTACAATCAGTTCTTTAAATAATATAATATAAAAAATAGAAACTCTTACGGTAATTAAGTGTCTGTCAGTTTGTGTGTCCATGACTATGACGAAGGTGCAATAAAAAAGGTAAAAAATTTAGTTATAGAAATGTGATGTTTTAATGATAAGAACCGCAGCTGCGTACGTTCTTTTGTTTTGATGCATTATTGTCTAGCACGTTGTTATCTCGACTGTCGGTTTTAGTGACTTCGATAACTTTTTAAGATATTTTAAATAAAAGTAAAGTAATAAAAAGGATGTAGCTTCGGCTTTAGTTATTTCAAAAAGTGGCGACAGCGGTGCTGGTATAAAATTTGTGTCTCGCCATCCCCGTGGGTTTTTTAGACCACAACTTCTAAAATACGTCTTTACGGGTTTTCGAATTAACACACATTAACATAACTTAATCTAAGCGAATTAGGTCATGCAATTATTCGCAGATTTTTACTATCCGGATAACGGATAATGTATTAACCGGATAACCGGATACTTATGGTAAAAATTAAGGGTAGTAATAAAAGCTCCGAAAACTAAATTAAAACCGCCCAAAAAAACTGCCTACCGCAAACATCTTGAAAAAAAAACGGCCAAGAGCGAGTCAGACTCTAGTCAGAACCTAGGGTTCCGTATTGTGGATGATAAATTTAGTTTTATCATTTTCTTTCGTGAATTTCTCAACCGCTTTATTTTTTCTGTAATTCTTACGTAAACGGATATTACCATGATTTTTTTCATATTTTTCGGTCCACCAGTTTTGGAGATAAGAGGGGACATAATTTTTTTTATAGATTTTCAAGGATTTCTCGAAATAGATGCAATTAAATATAGCCAAACTATATATTATTGCAATAAGCTTTTTAATACCTACAATGTGATACCCATATTGTATTTTTATATTTTTTTTTTATTTATTTTACTTTTTTTATATTTTGAAATCACTATAGTTTTCCCGGTTATTGGTCAGTTATGATCTATAATGGACATTTTTTTCATATTTTTCGGTCTACCAGTTTCGGACATACACATTATTGTAGTTTTTTTTAAGATTTCACAAAACCAGTGCCAGTAAATACTCGTATAGTAAAAGTATATATTTTTACAATCACCTTTTTAGTGTCTACAGTTGATATCCATATTGTATTTTAAGGATATTTTTTATTTTTCTCACTTTTGTTTTGAAAATATTTTAAACAATTTCAAATTTTTCATATTTTTTTTACAATCTAATATGTAGGCAAATTAATGCTATTTTTGTGCCAAATTTCATTTCTTTATCTTTACGGTGCTAAAGTTATGATGCTGTGAAATACGGACGGACGTAGATTAGACTTTATTTTATCGAAACAGGGATTTCTTTAAATATTTTATCCATAGTTGTTTACTTATTAAATGATAAGTGCAATATTCAAGTAGAGCAACTTTCATGATACAGTTCGCCTCTTCGAATGTAGGTTTAATAAGCCGTATTTTCAAACTTTTGGTCTAAAAAACCTCATGATGTTGAATATTTTTACGAAAAAGCTGCAATTTCCATTTGCCTTCGTGTGATGTCACTTGAGAAATGGATGTTCATAAATAAATGTGTCCTTTGCTATCAAGATAAATTTATATAAATTTGCTTCCGACTACTTTCACAGCTGGATTACTGATGAGTAGACAGACAAAGATATTTTTTTTTTATAAGCATTCACAATTCACGATCAGTATAATGTCGTCACGTCAAAACCGAAAATTCTTTGAAAAATCATAAAAAAATAATGGTTATTTATATACCAAAATAATTAAAACTACGTCCTAAAATGGCGTATACTCTCGAAAAAAAAAAAACTTTTTCATGTTAATCTATGGGAATTACGCAGTACAGATCTCGACAAACATCTAGGAAAATAACAAACAAATCGCAATAATCTCCTACGTCGATTTTCGCCAAAGATGTTTGCAAAAGGATTCACCCGCGCTCACCGACAACCAGACATCCACACCTTCCCATTCTCATTTAAAGTAACAATTTACAGTTATTATTATTTTTTTATTTTTTATTCTTGTGGACATTCGAATAAAAAAAAAATAAAAAAAACTTTCGTAAAATAATAGCAATTATTACTAACGCAAAGCCTTTAAACGCGTCACTGTTTTTTCGTTATTATTATTGTAAATATTTTCATCTATTCCTCTGCAATAAGGTAATTGCAACATAAAAAGCAGTATTAGTAGTCCCGAAATTGTTTATTCGATGTTATCATATTATATTATAACACCGTGATTATGCGCTGCGATTGGCCCAATTTATTATAACATCAATAGTGAGCCAGTCAACAACAGAGACAAGAAATAATTCCCGACGTTATTTCTTAAGCTAAATCACCCTTATCCTGATTGGTCTTCAAGACAGCATTACCGGAACGACGCACCCAAGGTTCATGAACGAGTGTTCTTCTCCAAATTTTTTGTGAAAATGGTAGTTTGAAAATATTATAAATAAAGACGATATTTTCGTTGGTCGTAGACAAAGTATAGTGTGAAATTAAACATAATTAGACATTGGAACACTCGTGGAAAACTATTTCGAAACTCACTTCGTACGTTTCGTAAACAAGCACTCGTGTCCCATTGTCTCAAATTATATAACAGTTGCACAAAATACTATTTTATTCTTGTAGCCATACGAATATTAAATCATCTATATGTACAACTTAACCCTTACAGGACTGGCAAAAAAATGTTAATAAAAAAGTAACAATTATAATTATTACTAACGCAAAGCCTTTAGGCGCCAAATTGTTTCTCCAGTCATGAAAAATGTTGTTGAATACCCACAAATTACCAGCCAGTTTGTATGTCTTAATATTACCATAAAAATTATGCCAAATCCATTTAAGCGCAAATTGTCTTTCCGGCCCAAAACTTTTGTTATGGCTCAATGTTGCCTAAAGAGAATTTTAACAATAATGGCTCTTAGCTTGACGTTGTTTTGTTGAATTACCTAATAATTTCATTATACTTCATTCCAAAAAAACAGAAATGCTTTTTTATACGAATTGGGATTATATTAGAGTATTTTAGAAGAGGTCTGGGTAATAGTATGGGTTTGGGTATGGTAGAGGTTTGAGTAGGATTTTAGTATGAGTGCTCTTTACAGTAAAAAAAAGGAATAAAATATGGCTTGAGGATATTTTTATCTCATGCGAAGATATCATACTTATCAATTTTATTTGTAGTCACATTTAAGTCAATGTTAAAGCTGCAACATTCTTGGAAACATAAACACATACTACCAATATATTGCAAACTGCGGTTCGACTATTGCACACGTTTTAATTTAATTATCACACACGTTTTAATTCGACTGTTACACACGTTTTAATTCGACTATTACACACGTTTTATTTTGACGTCCGCTCGAGGCCACAAAGCTAAATTAACATTTTATTTTACTCATATTTTGAGTTTTTTTATAATTTCTATTGTACAAAAAAAAGTAATCTTATAAAACTCATGACATTTGTAGATCTTAAACGTGATTTAATCAACTTAGCTCCATAGAAAAAAAAATCGCAAAGTGAGCTTTACGGAAATCTTAAAATGGCGTTAATGAGATGTATTTTCAAATCTATGAATCTCGAAATTCGCGATAACTTTCTACATACTACCACAAGATGTCTTAATGTAGCCGCAACTTCAACAGGGCTGATGTCTTGATAAAAAAAAAATTTATAAAATAAAGCGTCAGAGCAGGACGGAAATTAAGCTTGATACTAGGCTTTTAACTCTTGCTATGATATATAATCAGGTGTTTCAATTTAAATGGAAAGTAAATTTAGGATGTGATTCAGTATCGTTACTACATCACATCTGCAAAGCACTTTTTTTTCACTTATCAGTACAAAGTGGTCCGATCAGCTGACTCATTTTGTATGGACAAGTGAAGAAAAAGTTCGCGCATAAAAAGTACTTTGCAGTGGAATGTGATGTATACATATATGGCAAATAGTAAAATTCTGTTGTTTACCTTCGTCAAATACGTATAGTAGAATGCAGCATTTTCTAATTTGCCTTTGCATATAGTAATCTTGTTAGAAGTATTGAGGGTCGCTTCGCTCCGTTTCGCTCGGCTCCCAATATGTACCTACATGTGAACCTAACACGCTCCTCTTTGCCCCGCACGTCGTTGCACCTATTTTTCACTTTTCAGTGAAAGACTTTCAATTTTGGCTTTTTAGAAAATTAAGAAGTCATTTTACAAACGGCGGGCATTTTTCAATTTGCCATGTTTAGAAACTGATGACGCCGTTTGTAAACGGCGGAATTTGTACGGTAATCTTCCGTTTTTCAGTCTGAAACGAGGCACGATATTAAAAAAGTCAGATTTAACTCTATGGGGCCGCCACGTTTGCCTCATCAATTTCCCTTACTTCTTTATTACTCCCTCGTTGAAGCTCGCTACCGAATACTCGTCTTAAGCAGTCCTGTGCCTAAGGTTACTTGTATATTTTATTTTTTATACTTAATAGAAGTTTATTCGACTCTGTACTTATGGCTCTCGCAATTTTGCTCCCTCGGTGGTGGGTTCCATCATCATGCCTCTTTTTTAGAGAAAATTAATTTGAGTTTTGTTTGCAGTTGTGAGAACAGACACCATGACGTGACCAACTCTGTTGTGGGCGTGGCCAAATGTCATGGTGTTTCATTTCGCTACACGGTGCACGCTCCATGAAATTTGAAAGTACAATATAATGTTGGAGATTTCGTTGCGGGTGCAAAATTGAAAACTTGTTTCAGGAGAAACCACATTTTGGCAAGACTGTAGACATCTGAAACATTGTTTTTGGTTATTATTAATCTAGATAACATTTTCGATGTTCATCTCGTATTCATTTTAAAGCAATAAAAGCACATTCCGCTACACTATACAAGGGGAAGAAGTACAAACACAGCTCTGTTAGACGTCGTAGATAACATGCTCGCCGCACGAGATACTGGACAGGGAACTATTCTGGCTTTACTAGATTTTTCTAGAGCTTTCGATTGCATTAACATTAATCTTATGCTATCAAAGCTCTCATACTATGGGTTTGATGTTGCCACAGTCAGATGGTTTGATAGTTATTTGAGTGATAGACAACAGCAAGTGATATTGCAAAGACGTGATGGTAGCAGTCTTAGATCTCAAATTACTTCTATGGACCGTGGAGTTCCTCAGGGATCTATTCTTGGACCTCTTCTTTTTATATTGTATAGTGGTGACATCGTGAGTAATATATTAAACTGTCAATATCATATGTATGCTGATGACCTCCAGATATACATACATTGTACTCCCGCTAATGTAGATGATGCTGTAACAAAATTAAACGAAGATTTGGAACGTATTTCTTTGTGGTCTAACAAAAATTCTCTAGCTCTTAATCCTTCTAAATCAAAATTTATGGTCCTCGGTAGTCGTCATCAAATCAAAAGCATATCTTCAGCTAATCCTACAGTTACTATCATGAACGAGTCAGTAGAAAGAGTGCATGAAGCTAGAAATTTGGGGGTTATTATCGACGAAGAACTACGCTTTGAAACTCACGTTGCTGAGCTAGCAAGAAACTGTTTTTACCGCCTTAGTGTTGTCTATCGTATACGTGACTTTCTCAAAGAAGAATTACGAGTTAGGCTTTGTGAGGCGCTCATCCTGTCAAAACTTAACTACTGCATTGCCGTTTTCGGCCCTTGTCTCTATGCCAAGACGATGCGCCTCATCCAGCGGGTTCAAAATGCCTGTGCTCGTTTTTGCTTTCATATACCTCCACGATCCCACGTAACTCCATTCCTTAACAACGCCAACATACTTAATATGAAAGGTAGACTGCAGTATCATCTCGCCTGCCTTCTGTTTGGAGTTGTTAAAACAGGTTCTCCAAAGTACTTATTTGACAAATTGAAATGGTCTGCCTCTTCATACAGTATGCGTAGTACTAGGGTAGGTTCTATTTTGTGTCCGTCACATAAATCTGCTGCATTCAGAGGTAGCTTTAGATATTCGGCGTCCAAGTGTTGGAATAATATTCCACCCCCTTTACGTACTTTGAAGTATAAGAACAACTTTAAATTAAAATTTAAAAAATATCTTCTCTCTTTGCAATGATAATCGCCAACCTAAAGTTTCAGACAGAAAACTCACGTTTCTTTCTTTATACACATCGTCTTTATAAATTAATTCCTTTCAATTACAAGATAAACAATATCATTCAATAATAATATTTTCAATTATTTCTATTTGTTTTAAGCCAAAATTTTGCCTTTTTATTTATCCACTCACAATACTTTATATTTTAAATAGTTTATACTATGTGAATATTTATTTTTAATTATATATACGACATAAATAAATATTTATATTTATATACGTACTTCTATTTTATTCGGATGCCGTGTACTGTTTCTGTGCTTGATATATAACTGCAGGCCCTAGCAGAATAACAGCGTTGCGGGATGTTACTGGTAACACCCGTAGCATATGCTGAGTTGGGGTCCTTTTTATTGCCACGACACATGACGTTCCATGTTTATATGTATCAGTGTGGTATTTGTCAATTTTATTTTTAGTTAAAAAGTTGTATTTAAAATGTGTTTTGTTTCGTGTGTGTTGTGGCATTTAAATAAATGATTCTTTATCTTTATCTTTATCTTTACTTTTGGTAAAAAAAACGTTAACTTTACGTATTTTAGGGTTGTGTTGTGTTACTCAGATTTCACGATTTTTAGTTCGGCTTAAACATAGATCTAGATAATGTTAATAAACTCAATACCCCACAATGTTTTTTCAGCGTTTATATAGAGGTTTCCCTCTTGAACTTCAAGGTCAGAGGGTTGTTCGTTATTTTGATCTCAAAAATTATTTATGTAAAACAAATTTCCAAATTATACATACAAACATTGTTTATCAAATCTTCATCTGCTACAATCTTAACACTTAATTTAATGCATATCTATCAGAGTTTAAGGTCACACATTCACTTTTCCAATACCTTATGTTTCTATATTAGAAAATGCTCACACAAATGCCAATATTCTCGTGAAAATCATAAATCAATTTTCGCTGAATGTCGAAAAAAGTGTTCAAAACTGGAACAAAAAAGATCCACACCGATTAGGAAATACCCGCGCCTCCGTTCGAAGCATTATTTTTATTATGTCTGCCTCCTCCGTACGCTAATAAACAATTTTCGCAAGTCCTGTAATATTAGATTTTATAGACCAAAATTTTGTGTGAGGGAAATTTTACTTATTGCTTCTTTGAATGAAAAACATCATCGTCAGAACTGAATTTTTGGCTTTTTGATGAAAGAAAAGCAGTACTTGTTTTTGTTTCATTACTTCACTAGCTTTTGCTTGCGGCGTCACCCGCGTACTTAGAGTATACATTGTAAGATATAGAGCGCGTGTTTTTAAGTGAGAACAGTATGCACAGGTGAGAACATCGCATCGTTTCATCCGCAAGTGCAAGTAGTCATACTATTATTTGTTTTTTGAGGTTAATTTATTATTTAACTAGGAAAAATGGTTAAATGTGCGGTAAAATCACGTAAAAATGATAATAGAAAACAAACAGAACAGAATTCTAGGATCATATTTCATCGGTAAGCAAATTTTTAAGGCGATTACCGTCGCCAAATTAGCAGCTCGATGTTTGTCTGTATGAATATCGACGGAAGCGACATTGAAATAACGTTCAAATCAGTGCACAATGCGTGGTGGCTGTTACGACGCTCGCTGCGTCCTTGAAAGGGCAAAATAGGAGAAAATAATACTTTTCACATGGGCGTCATTGTTCGATTGAATAATTCTATGATACATTTATAGCTATCAAGTTTATCTATTTATCAAAGCATAAATGAATTAAATCACCTAAGCCGCTTAGGAGCAATAGGAAATTCAAGCCAAAAAACACCATTCAGTTAAAACAATTTTTCATATAGAAGTTTTGGTGGTAGGAAAAAGAAAAATATTGCATATGTTGTCCTAGAGTTGATAATCAATAATACATTTTTTCAATATTTTTGGTTTGGCCATAAAGGAGGAGTAGGCTTTAGAAAGTACCCATTTGGCGGTATTAAGGGCCTTAATACTTTTAGGTAAATTAATAAAAATGAAATCAATCTTTGCGGGGATCCCAGAGACGTGAGATGCGATGCTAAATGTACCGCCCGCACTGCCTCGCAACCTCGCTTCGGTTGCCGTCTCAAAAAGTAATGTACCTATCGCGTTTGGCACCCGTGTCGATATGATATATTTTAATATTGGTACTAGAAGCAATAGTTATACCCCGGTGCATTCTCTGCGCTTACTTGATTTAAAGTTCTAGTAAAAATAAAATAAAATGATTGCATGAATAATTTAGATTTGAGTATTTATATAATTTCTAACCGACTTCAATAAAAAAGAGGTTCTCAATTCAAGCTGTATGTATTTGTATGTGTGCAATTTTCTCGGTTCTGGCTTGGCCGATTTGAATATGTTTTTTTTTATTCTAAGGGATGGTTATTAGCGTTAAAATAATAAGAAAAACAAATTGTGTTTATTTCAAGCAATACAAACCTAATATGTAAAATTTAATTTAATTAAATTCAATTCAATTGAAGTTAAAATAAAACCAGTAATAACTTGTATGGATAAAATAAGTCAAAAAACTAAATAAAAATAAATTACTTTATTCGAATAATGTTGTTCAGGGTCTGGCGATGGAGCAGAAAGGTGATCATAGGAAATTAGCCCATGGTTGGCAACTAATTGGCAACCGATTCAAAGATACATAGTAGGCCCACAGGTTTTGATATTATTGATTCACTTTTATAACGGCAGTCGTGTTTTTAATTATTTAATTTTCTTTCTTACCTTTTAGTGACAACTACTTTCCGTATTCTTAATTTTTTGGGATCCATTTGAGACCACTATCATCAAAATGAATGAGCCCCAAACGGTTGTGCGTCTAGACCTGCAGCTATATTTATCGATAATTGTGCTTGCAGCGCGCGGCGCACAATTGCCCATCTCTATTTGTCACATATCTATCAATGTAACTATAATAGCAAAAGGTCACTTGCCTACGCTGCGCATTGTGTGAGCCGTGCGATATTAGCGCTCTGTGCCCACATATAGAAAAAACTCAAAACATACGTAAACATCTAGTACATTAGAAGAAGTACGCGACTCGTGTTTTCATTTTATATTTTCTTAAATTTGAAGCAGTGGTAGCTCAAGCGTAGAACGCTGGCCTCTCAATCTTAAAATCCAGGTTCGATCCCCGGTCAGGCATGCAACATTGAGATTTTCGGAATTTATGTGCATAGTATTTGTTCACTTCCCACTTGCTGAACGATGAAGAAAAACATCGTAAGGAATTCTGCGTGCCCTACAAAGCGTGTATTTGTGACCAAAGTACGGCGATAAGGCTGGTCACCTTTACGTCGGGACGTAATAATCGTCGGTAAAACGCGGGTGTACAGAGTGTGGACTGTAACTTTTATTTTACAGGTATATTTATACCACTATAAAATTCCAATATAAACAGGGTCCATGAGTGCCTGAAAAAACAGCGTAACCAACCCGACCTTTTTTGTTACTCTATCCTTGCTAGAGTAACAAAAAATCCAAAAAGAACTAAACAAAAATAGCTTTGCTAAACTTCCCAAACACTTATGTTGATAACGTTATAGTGATACCAGAATCGCACACAAAAGAGGGTTTGGGAAAATATTGCAAAAAAAAATATGTCAAGGTTTTTCCCAGCTCAGAAAGTGTTAACATTTCACCCCTATATCACTTTAATATAGCTCCACTCTTTCCAACTTAACAACAAAGTTAATGAATCAGTGAACGTTTTGTTACACCTATAAAAAACTATACATATCTCGAAATCTCTCGGATAGATTTTATAAATAAGCTACATAAGTTTATTTTTTAAAATCAAATATCATATAATAGTATTTAATTTTGTTGTACACGATTACTTAAAAACAAGTTGCCAGTAAGTACGTCAGTGCCCTTACTAGGAGCTAGAGTACCGACCTAGAGGAGCTAGACCGGTGTTTCAGGCAGCAGCACTCTTACAATATTCAGTATCTTATGCTAGTTTTATTGAGTGAGACAAGTAAAATTATATATAGTGTAAACTAAAGGAAATGTGTGAGGGGTGTTCTTCTCTATGTAAGAGGGTGTGTCAATGTGTAATTGTGTATAAATGAAAGATAAAATAATAATAATTAGTAAGATTTACATAATAATAAAATACTGGTATAATTTTTTTTTATTTTTTTATGTGGAATAAACTTAAATTATGCCTGTAAAGTGAATTTGTTTGCAGCTTATTTTGGTATATTTAATAAATCTTCTGTATCACTGTAATTGAGATTTTTAAGCCGTTTAATAACAGTCTCTTCACATTGTGTTATATTTAATGAGGATATATTAATTATCTTATTAATTTTATTGTAAAGATATGTGTATTTCGAGGAATGAATAGTAGTTTATGCAACAAGGGCGAAAAGGAATAAATTACGAGACGATTTAACCGAGTAATTTATTGCTCTTACGCTCGTGTATCATACTACGTTTTTCAACGCATAGTGTGAGAAAATAAAACAAATATAATCTTGTGAACTTTAAATTATGATTGGCTCAAAAGGACTGTATCCAGAGCCGTTAAACAGTGGAAAAAAAAGTATAAAATTTATGGTACACAGGAAAGGCTGCAAGTTAGCCAACCATTGTCAATAAATAAAAAAAAAATAGTATAATAATAATAGGTTTTGATGCATAAAAAGTGGGCCTTTACGAGCACTTGCATTGAAAAGGTATTTATTAACATAACCATATTTGAAAATCAGTGTTGTTCAATTTCTATCATTACTGGTTAGAAGAGAAGAAACATATAAAGCATGCGAGATAGTATATAGAATATAGAGTTGACGTACGGAAATGTAGAATGTAGAATGTCACAAGAATGTAGTAGAATATCTGTAGGAAAGGGTTTTGTAGAAAAGGTGCTGACTTTAAGAATGGCTCTCTGTGCTCTTTTTAGTAGTATTAATACTGGGTGTAATGATGACCTGCTCAGAAAATGAAACTACATGTAGGGAATACCTCTACAAAGCCATAAAAAAAACAATTTCGAGAAAATATTTCTGTTTACAGAAATTTGTTTTCTCGAACAAAATAAATCGTGTTCCAAGTGTGCACCTTCCCGTCCAGTATTACTACATGTCAATAACCTGCACGAAGCGGCAACATCGCATTTTTTAAGCCTGTTAAAAAAACGTGGTTAGTACGTTGCACTTGTGAGCGAAACTAAATTAATTATTAATTTGTAGATGTATTAATAGGAATGTCGAAATGAAATTTAGTACAAAGAACCCTCATAACATCCCCTATACGTGGTTTCATTTTCTGAGCAGCCCCCCTTTTCTGTATCTTTAGTTGCCAACTGCACGAGGTGCCTATCATCTAAAACATAGCTAAAAACCGAAATTTCAAAATTGCCTTTAGTGGGTATTGAACTATTAACAATCTGTGTCGTCACTTCAAGTGCGAAAATATCCTTAGGACATCGGAATTTGATAGTATATCTATGTTTTTGATGATAGACACCCAGTCCAGAAGGCAACTAGAGATACACAATAGGCCCGCAGGTCATCATTACACGGTGTATATCCTTTGGAGCTCCACCCCATGAAGTAATGCAGTAAGACAGTATTGATTGGCAGAGAGAGAGAAAGGTAAACCTGATTTATAATTTTATTGTTTGGCAAATGACGAAGGTTTTTAAAAATACGAATTAGTTACCTAACCATGACGGAGATTAATGCGAAGCGAAGCTTAGCGTGTTGTCCAAAACGATGCCTAAATATTTAATATTATTCGTTCTTTATAAAGGTGGAAATCTGCAATTTTGATGTTTTGCATTGCTATAAAAATTTGTAATTTCTTTTTCCATGTATTATTTCAAAATTTCACTTACCAAAGATTATACAACGTGTAACAGAAAGGTGTAACCATATTTGAAGAGCTTATTCAGTCAATGGCATAGAACATCTTTTTTTGGAACAAAACTTGTATCCCTAAAAAAAAAATTCACTGTTTCATAGAAAAATACAATGCCGCTCGGCCAAAATGTATGGAACGGCCGATATTTTTTTTTTGAGATTTCAGGGTTGGCTCCATAGAAAAAGTTGTTCTTTACCATTGACTTAATAAGCTCTTCAAATATGGTTACACCTTTCTGTTACACGTTGTATGAGGTCTTTCAATTTAAATGGAAAGTAATTTAGGAGGTGATTCAGTATCAGTAATACATCAGATCCCACTGCAAAGCACTTTTTTTTTGCGCGAACTTTTTTTCACTTCTCAGTACAAAGTGGTCCGATCAGCTGACTCAGTTTGTATGGACGAGTGAAGAAAAAGTTCGCGCAAAAAAAAGTATTTTGCAGTGGAATGTGATGTATTAACGATACTGAATCACCTCCTAAATTAATGAAATACCTTATATATTTAGTTTTTTTGGAGTTCACGTTCAGGGAATTAATACGGAACCAAGTGGTAACTGCATCAAAACCATCCTAGGCAAAATTATAGGTATCCTCCCATGTATTTCATGAAAAGAGAATAGCTGCGTCATCAGAATACGAGAAATGTTTGATGGGCCTGCTTGCTTAAGGACTACATTATGCCCTTTCATTTGACATATTATTATGTCTTGATCTTAGAATAAGATCTTGATCTTCGCGGCGCTTGGACCAAATTTGCCCCTGGCATTTAAAACAAGTAACATGATCATCGTCGTCACTATTCTATAAAAACTTGACAACCCATTACTATCCCATGGGAACTGATTTATGAGATAAAAGTATCCTATGTCCAATTCTAGGCCAAAAATAACATGTGTGCAAATCGGTTCAGTAGTTACAGCGTGTAGGAGTACAAACAATCATACATCCAGCCAGTGTCCGTATTTCCGATAGTTATAACACAGATTACTTTAAAAGATGTGTAAATAGGGATCTCCTCAACGAACGCTCTTCATCCTCGGTCTCGTTTGTAGCTATATGTAAGACCATTGTGAATAATAATAAAAAAACAGTGGGTTTGCACCACGTCCTAAACATACTTGAAAAACTGTACATAGCTCATTCAAGCGACGCCGACGATCGTGTGAGTGACGTCACAATTTACTGTTTCACATATCTACGGTCCAACATATCGCGCTTCGAACTTCGTACAAAGGAGCCACTTTTCCCACCTTTTTCTAGCATTCCTTTATCATTTGATTTATTGCCGGGAGCGCCCCTCTACGTCATCAATTCCACTTCTTTGTTGAAAACCGCGAATCGAAAATAAGAATACATTTCCTGTTCCCGGAATGAAATAAAGCTGTTTATTGTGAAGTAGGTAGCTTCCAAATTTAAAATTAATCAATAATGGAGTAGTGAATAAACTTAGATGCAGTAAAGTGACAGCAAGGAAAAGGGATGGGCGCTATACAAATAAGAGATATTAACTATTTTCGTCCCTTTTCCGCACTGTCATTTTACAGGGAATTTAGGGTTGCCGTCATAGCCATCAGAAAACACGAGTATCGTGCAAGTATTCTCATTTTATAAATGACGTTCGTTTCATGGATTTCTGACAGTATTCTGACAGAAATGCATGCTTCGGCCGCCATTTATGAAACGCTGGCTATGTCATGGTTGCAATAGTCACTGTTACTCGATGCGGAAAGAGCCGCAGTGCGAGAGAAACGGACTCCGTAAAAAGTAGCTAAATGGCGTTTTAAAGTTAATATAGAATACAATAAAATGGCTATCGTCATTTTAAACTAGCAGAATTTAGATATTGTTAAATTCTTTATTGCACAAATAACTTAAATAATATAACATACATTAATAAAAATTTGTACAAGGGCAAGCTTATTTCTGAAGAAATTTCTTCCAGCCAACCTTTAATGTGGTAAAAAGGTAGTGAGAATGGTGGGCAAATAATTGTGCACAACTTTAAAAACAGAAAACTTAATAGAAAAAAAAAAGGAATTTAATGAATAAGCAATAATACATGCAAATATACATAATTGTATTTATATATATAATTATATCCAATAAATAAACAGTACTTTATTACTCAAAATAAACGTACGTAAAATAACATAATTTTAATAATATACATATATTAATAAAACATATTTAATACATAAATATTCCAACTAATAAAATGCAGATAGGTAAAACCAAAAATTAACTCTTAGAGAGAAAATGCTGTTTTAGCTTTCTTTTAAATGACGATACAGATGGGCTGTCTCTAATATTACTAGGCAGACTATTCCATAATCGAGTGGCTCTACATGAAGGTACTTGAAGGGTCTTGATGTCGTAAGCTCTCTGAGGTCTAGTGCGGGGAGGTAAAAGCTGAAAACGATCTCGTATGATTAATATGATTATATTAATAAACTAAAAACATATTTAATACAAAAATGTCCCTACATAATTGAAGAATACTTAAATAACTAGAATATTAAGATTTATAGATATAAAAGAAAAAAATTGTATTTACCTAGATTTTAAGCACAAATGCATGCCTTGTTTATAATACTTACTTACTTAAATACAAGATGGATATGTTTCTTTATATCCCATATATATACTTATATAGGTAATTACCTATGTACAATAACAATAATTGTGTTACTAGCTTTAGGTTACTTTGCTGTGCCCGACAGGGTCCGTAATTGATACTATAAATGTTATTTAAGACCTTTCAAACATTATGGTGCAAATAAATTTGAATTGAATTGAATTGAATAGGTATTGAGGGGCGCAGGGATTGCTTAGGATGTTGAAGAGTAATACAAGCATGTGTGAGTTTCTTCGCAAACGGATAGGAAGCCATCCTAATTTACGTCTAAAATCAGACACATGGTCATACAGTAACGTCGTTGGTTACTAAACGCTGGCTAAAAAGCGAAGTGCCACGACGAACGAATTGAAGCAGAGTAGGAATTCTACTATATGACGAAGATCCATCAAATTGCAAAATAGCGAGCGTTTAGAAAATGACAACGCCGTTTGTAAAATGCCGTAGGAAGGGTGAGTTTCATTTCCATGTATCGCCTCTGGTGTCAAATCAACAACTTCTGTCAGATAGACGGTGCTGGTCAAACCCAATATTTAGTCTTTCACGTCACCGTCACGCTTCATAAATTATTGAGTCCGAAACACTGATCGGTGAGTTAGAACAAAACAACAACGCAGTGGACTTTGTGTTCATTTAGACATACTAATGTACACGAACGGGTGGATTTTAACCGGGTCAGTCCAATCATGTTAATGAAAACAAGCCATGCGATCCAGCCCTGTGTTTAGCCTTTTGAATATTCAGGGGCTATTTTCTTAACGGCACTCTGGATTTTAGCCGCAATCTAAAATTATATAAACACAACGCGCCGTTCGGCTACCGATAATATCGTAAAAGTTAACGGCAATCGACCAAATTGAATATTAAACGTGAATTTGAAGTAGCTGGAGCTTGGTCGGACTCGAATGAAGAACTAGTGGTTGTTAAAACTCCAACCTCTATTCCGCTTTCTGCATAATGTATATACAAGGTGACTTTTTGATCATCGTCCAAATTCATACTGGAGGCTTGATAAGTGATCAGTATCTTGGATCAGTAAAAATGTTTGTGAAATTCGTAAAATGAAATTTCGGCTTCCCATATAAATTCAGTTCCAGTCCCGAGTGAATCACTATGGGGAGTCGAAATTTCATTTTACGAATTTCACCAAAATTGTTATTAATCCATGATACTGATCACTTACCAAGCTACCAGTATGAATTTGGACGATGATCAAAAAGTCACCTTGTATATACTTCGATATATGATATTGAGTCCTCTTTTTTATGGTTTATAAGTCATTTCAAAACTCAACATAATAACATTCTTGACACAAATGATTTTATCTATTTTCGGTGATCAAATTTGACACAATTTAATAAAACCATGTTTCTGACATCCATGCTAATGATCGAAACTTACTGTACACAACTGTTTAAATTACTGTACACAACTGTTTAAATTACTGTACACAACTGTTTAAATTACTGTATACAACTGTTTAAATTACTGTACACAACTGTTTAAATTACTGTATACAACTGCATCAATCTTGTGCAGGAAACTTCACAATCAGAGTTCCAAAAGACTCAATAGAAATAAGAAATTATAGGTCATACAAAATATATTTTATTATTTGATGTTTAATTTAAAAAAAAACGGTCACGTGCGTGACACACATTGTAGGCTTCCGTAGTTGCCCGTCACAATATGCGGACTTTTTCCATCTCCAAGTACATTTTATAAGTTGGTCGACTATTACTCGTTAACTTGCAAAGACTACTTAACTGTGATATTTTTCCTTTTAACAACCGTTTAGGTTGCGGGGCCCTACTTGACTCTAACAAAAACTAGCACTCGGATCCCTGAATCGGAATGGTTTTCACGCACCTGCAGTATTTTTGAACCACATTAAAGACAAAT
Source organism: Ypsolopha sequella (assembly GCA_934047225.1). Classification (NCBI taxonomy): domain Eukaryota; kingdom Metazoa; phylum Arthropoda; class Insecta; order Lepidoptera; family Ypsolophidae; genus Ypsolopha; species Ypsolopha sequella. Next base: position 30,583,435 of record OW203985.1, read on the forward strand.
TATTTTTGCACACAATGAAACAATTTATGGCTGAACTATCATTCTGTTTTTAGTTAAGTGTTATTTATTATCCCTCAAAAGCCTTAGCGAAACCAGTTGGCCGCAGTGATTAAATATTCAAATTCATGGACAAAAACAAAAGTTTAGTTTCAACAAATCCTTTCTACTTATTTCTGAAAATCCAGTTCTATCATTCAATAGTGTCTCCGTGATTCCACTACGTAGGAATTTGCATAAACCTAAATCCGTCTGTTCGCGCTAAAAGGTGATTTGCACAGGTTTTCCCCGTGTGATTTACGGTCGAATTTATACAGTGGAATGATTTACTTTTACTATCTAGCTTGCTTATTCTTCGGCGCTATGATATGACACAAACGGCTAGTTGCCAGTGTTAGCCTAGGGTATTTACGGAAATAGAAGCCATATTTTAAAATGATATTCCCGTCCACTTTCTCAACGTGACAAATAGTAAAAAATAGTAGTAATTTTATAAAAATATCAAGAATAAAATCGGTACGGGGGCACGCAGCAGTCGAATTTTTTTAGAGATTTTGCTGTATTAGTAGATATATTAATGAGACATAAGTAAATACCCGGAATTATATAAGCGCTTCACCAACAAACCATTTTGCATTTTGGCGATCTATGTAAAACTTTATAAATGTATTATTATAGAAACAAATGAATAAAAAAATAAAAAAACACTCGGTAACTTGCTGAAAAAGGTGTTTCTTTAACACACGAAGGTTTTTTTTTTTTCAAAAACGTAAATATATCACAATGTAGCACTTGCAAAAACGAAAATAATGAGCGCTGAAAATTTTAAATCGGTTCAGAATTGCAGGCACTGCAATGTAAAAGTGTCAAATAAGTTAAATTTTTCGTTATTTAATTGCAGAGATTTCGGCTAAGACTTAAACATTGTTTTTTTTTTTTTTTTTTTGAAAATTGTATCTTAATATGTTAAATGCTTATAAACACCTTTCTTACCAGTTGATCAATTTTTTTGACTGCCTTCCCTTGTACCGACTTTATCCTTAATTTTTTTTTCAATTACCTCTATTTTTTTACTATTTATCACGTTACGAAATCGGACGGGAATATCATTTTAAAGAAAAGCATAAACATCTCAAGTTATTTCAAGGCTATGTCAAGTTTTATCATTTATCATTTTAAAGAAAAGCTTAAACATCTCAAGTTATGTCAAGATTTATCATTTATCATTATAAAGAAAAGTTTAAGTATCTCAAGTTATGTCAAGTTTTAGAATTTTGCAAGAAGGACGTTTGATCAAGACATTTGAATACTTCACACTGTCTCTTTCAGACCTAAGTCACTCTCCTCATACAGTAGCTACGTGGACAGCTACACACGAACGATTGGATACCGTACCCGCATTGTGTGGGGGTACGGAGCCCTTTGTGCGCAAGTCCGACTCGCTCTTGCCCAAATTATTCACTTATAACGGGTTGACCCCTAAATACATGGTACTGCGAAAGCTATCCTGTTAATTGCATACAATATTTTGTATGTATATAATTTTATCTGAATTCAAAATATATATATGTCGGAGCAGCGGGCAAATTCATTCAATTCTTTAAATTAGTTAGTTAATTACGTCACTGATTGAAATGTCAGGTTTAGTACCTGGGTGGAATCAAAGATGGCGTTGCGGTCGGCTGAAGTTACCGTGTAGTTTGGCATCGGTCATCGCAACGATGGTATCCGTTGAGTTGACGTTGTCAGTTGCGTTTGATAGCTGTCAGTGGGAAAGTGGCAGACTGGTTGGAGTCGTTTGAGCGACCGCACGCTTCTGTGAGATCACCGCATTTCAATCTCTTATTATTCAAGCCATCTTATTGTAATTCAGTTAGAAACTTTCCTATTTCATTATAAACACTACCTATCTACATTGGCGAGTGATCATTTCTGCTAAATTACCAACCCATCTTCGGAAATATGGGTGAAGACGGGCACGTGCCCATCACGCCTGTCGGCCTTATTCCGTCATCGGAAGTGGGATCGCCTGGCCTACAAGAAAATCTGGCGAATGACAACGATTCTAAGTGGATGAAAATTCTCGAGCAACAAAATAAGAACTTCTTGGCATTGTTAGAAGCTGTGAAGACGCCTTCAGTGAGTACCAACATTATTCTACCTGAATTTGATCCTGACCGTAAAAATGTGGACGCACGGGCTTGGGTGTCCACCGCCGATATGTGTATGGCTGACCAACCTTTGATAGGTGCTTCATTAATGATTGCGTTGACCAAAGCTTTGAAGGGAGAAGCCTCAGTGTGGCTTTCTCAAGTGACGTATCAGGGAATGACATGGTATGAATTTAAAGATTTGTTTACTTCAAGATACGATTGTCCTGAGACAGCAGCCGCTCAGTTGATAGGTTTAAACGCCAGCAAGCCTAAAGATAGTGAATGCTTAGCCTCATACGCAGCTACCTTGATGACGTCCCTGATGTCACGGTGGAAGGAGTTATCAAAAGAACAGATTGCGATTGCAACTGTTATGGCTCATTTAGCTCAACTGGAACCTCGAATTCAGCGTCTGGCCTTTACGACCAATATTGAGAGTCGGAATCAATTGCAACAGGAGTTGAAAGCCATGTCACTTATGAAGAGACGTCTTGTTACCGATGATAAAGATGGACCAGATGCTAAGTAGTATAAGCCTACACCCAACCAGCAGCAGCCGTTTAAATGTTACTTATGCGGGAAGATAGGCCATAAAGCAAGTAGTTGCCATCAGAAGAAAGAAAATCGTTCATCAACGTCTGTGGCAGAATCTTCAAGCATTGTTGTTGAGAAGGCGAAGCCAAGCAGTACCGTAGTTTGCTTTAAATGTCGTCAAGTGGGGCACATTGCGTCGAAGTGTCCTGGCTTGAACAGCAAAGATGGAAACAATGCTGATACCCCTGCGTTAGAGCGACGTGTGGACTTGTGTACCGTAGTTACACCTTCTGAGACTCTAAGACAGTGGTGAGCAAATTTCATTTCATTATGACTCGGGGTCCGAGTGCTCTTTAGTAAAAGAATCTGTTAGTGGTCCATTTCATGGTAAACGGTTTAATAATGTAGTAATGATGACAGGCATTGGACAAACAAGGGTGATCGCTATGTGCTCAAAGCACTTAACTCTCAGCGGACATACAAGTATGCTCATGATCGTTTGCGGAAGATGCCTGAATCTAGTACTACTATAAGTGACAGTAATGAAAGTAATTCAAATTAATTTAGTTGATATTTTGTTGTAATTGTTTATTTGACTGATAAACGGGAACACGGTTGTATAATCTGATTTAGTTAACCCGCAGTTAAAATTTTATGTTGTATGTGATTGATGCGAAGGTCGCATTGTTGGTATTCTACCACAAGTGTGGTAAAGAGTGCTGAAGCTGTGTGTGTGTATTCTACCACGTGACTGAGTGTGTCAGTCAGTGGTAAAGGTATTCTATCATCAAAAAGGAGTTAATAGTGATGATAAAGAGTGCTGAGAGCACTGGAGTATTCTACCGCTATGTGAGTGGTAAAGAGCCTAAGCACTGGTAGCCTGTTAATACAAGTGTACTGTATGATTTGTGTTCCTGGTTGTCAGTCGTAAAGAAAACGTATTTTGTGTGTTATAACAATGTAGATTAAGCTGTTTGATTTTCGAAGAATAAAGAGGCTATTACTAATGAAGATGTATCTCTTAAAACATCCTGGTGGTCAGGATTGGCCGAGTGACACTTAATCTGGCCAGTGCCTTCTTCTTTCACAGATGCATCACCCGAGGACGTGTGATACCAGGATGGCCGTGTCGGAGCAGCGGGCAAATTCATTCAATTCTTTAAATTAGTTAGTTAATTACGTCACTGATTGAAATGTCAGGTTTAGTACCTGGGTGGAATCAAAGATGGCGTTGCGGTCGGCTGAAGTTACCGTGTAGTTTGGCATCGGTCATCGCAACGATGGTATCCGTTGAGTTGACGTTGTCAGTTGCGTTTGATAGCTGTCAGTGGGAAAGTGGCAGACTGGTTGGAGTCGTTTGAGCAACCGCACGCTTCTGTGAGATCACCGCATTTCAATCTCTTATTATTCAAGCCATCTTATTGTAATTCAGTTAGAAACTTTCCTATTTCATTATAAACACTACCTATCTACATTGGCGAGTGATCATTTCTGCTAAATTACCAACCCATCTTCGGAAATATGGGTGACGACGGGCACGTGCCCATCACGCCTGTCGGCCTTATTCCGTCATATATATATTTCCTATGACTCATCATTTTAAATTTACTTAAAAAGCTCGTGATGTCTCGGCCCAGTACCTAATTTGTCTTCTGGTATATGCTCAGAAAAGGTATAGGTTTGGTCAAAATAAAAGAACGAGTTGGTCTCGTGTTTCCAAATACTTCCTTAAAACAGGATCTCTCGTTTTCCCGCGGTGATTGCGCCGTGATTTAGTGTTTCTCTAACACATTTGACAGTACAATCTATCATAGGATTCAATGTATTACCTCAATAGCACCTACCTATCCAGAGAAGGAATTTATGTAGCTTATATAAGTACTGGTACGGCTGATCATTGGTATTGTTACTAGAAAATATTTGGTTCTTTAATATATAGATTTTGTAATGCACTTACGTTGTTTGTCAATACCAGTGTCAAGTATTTAGTATTGTAAAGTTTTCAGCGTGGAAGTCGATGGTGTACCATTTTTCAAAGTTTTTAATAAACAAAAACAATTGCACAACCTACCTTCATTCTGTCTTAAATAATGTTGGATAAGACTTTTTGTTATTTCATGCGTCACACTATGCACTGATTATACACACACACTTCACACATCCCCCTATTTTTATTCCAAAACTCTTTGGAACGGTTAAAGCGATATGTTTTAGCATCCCCGTTAATCCATGTGAAAAAACCCTCAGTGCGAGAAGCATATATGTAATGACATATGGACTGCGATTATATAATATAATATAATCGCAGTCATTCCAAATTGTCAAACCAGGAGAAATAGTGTCGAAAAGACCTTATTTCAATAAATATTTTCATCGAGCCGAATCCCTAGAAAAATACTGCAAAAATAATATACAATTTTATCAAAATAGTACCTCCTTTACTGAAGTAGATATGCAAGGTCTAAACGTGTCGATATTTTTCCATAGCACCTTAATAACTCTGATGGGGTATCGGAAATGATTCAAAGTGTGTACTGGAACAGTCAAAACTCATACACCCTTTTTTCACCAAAATGATAGGAGATACAAAAAGCTACAGGGGATACCCAACTTGATTGATATCATCATATTATTTTACCCACAAATTGTGGGAGCTCGGGAGGCACACCAATTAAGCAATGCTAACAAATTCCAATTTAAAATTTTTCATTAAGGCGATTACCATCGCCAAATTAGCAGCTCGATATTTGTCACTACGAATATCAACGGAAACGACATTGAAATAACGTTCATATCAGCGCGCAATGCATAGTGGCTGTTACGACGCTCGCTGCGTCCTTGAAAGGGTGAAATAGGAGAAAATTATACTTTTCACATGGACGTGATAGTTCGATTGAATAATCATATGTTATGTTTATAGCTATCAAGTTTATCTATTTATCAAATCAAAGCATAAATGAATTCAATCAGCCAAGCCACTAGCCTAGGAGCAGTAAGAAATGTAAGCCAAAAAACACCATTCAGTAAAAAAAAATTCATGTAGAAGTTTTGGTGGTATGAAAAAGAAAAATGTTGCATATGTTGTCTAAGAGTTGATTATTCAAAATACGTTTTTTCATTATTTTTGGTTTGGCCATAAACATGGAGTAGGCTTTAGAAAGTACCCATTTGGCAATAGTAAGGCCCTTAAGTTAAACCATTAGCAAAGATTATAAAACCCAACATAATCCAATTTGACAATGAATTAAACAAAAATAGACAAAGGTAAATATGAATATGTATCGTTCCTTACTACATATATTATTATTAAGTTTAGTTCAGATTTCTGTCGGTAGTACGGTTTAATAAAGCGGCCTGAATTGCGCTGAAATTCAACCCAGCGTGTAACATTTAATAAAGGTTGCTAGGTAAAAGCAATAAGATATTTTCTGTTATGAAATATACCACAGTGTACATACATATATCATTTATCACCCTCCGGTAGATTACCGTGAGTAGAGCTAACAGAAAATAAAATTTCACGGGAACATATAAATGTGAAAAAAGGCCCACGTTCGGTTCTAAAAACGAGCGTTTGTCTATCTGGCCACGACAACATGAAAAAACAGGGTCTTTGTTGTCTAAATTCAATATCTAACGCTATCGCTTCCAAACGTACCCTGTTTAACTGAAAATCAGCGCAGTGGCTTGCCTCTGCATTATGCTGAGTTGAGGAACTTTTCCACTACCACAGCACTTATTTATTATTAGTTATTTAATAGTTTTAGTTGTGTTTTTTTCTTTTTTAATTGTTTAATTGTAAAATGTGTATTTTTTCTTTTCTTTGTCGTGTAATGCTGTGGAAATGGCATAAAGAAGTTATCTATTTATCTTATCTTAACTAAAAATAAAGAAGTTATCTATTTATCTTATCTTAACTAAAAATAAAGAAGTTATCTATTTATCTTATCTTAACTAAAAATCATATGTTATGATGTAATTTCTAGCCAATCACTACTTCTTGTACCAGGTGGAAGGGTGCTTTTTAGGGTTCCGTTCCCAAAGGGTAACCAACGGGACCCTATTACTTAGACTCCGCTGTCCGTCCGTCTGTCCGTCTGTCACCAGGCTGTATCTCATGAACCGTGATAGCTAGACAGTTGAAATTTTCACAGATTATGTATTTCTGTTGCCGCTATAACAACAAATACCAAAAAACAGAATAAAATAAATAGTTAAGGGGCTCCCATACAACATACATGTTTTTTTGCCGTTTTTATAGATAATGGTACGGAACCCTTCGTGCCCGAGTCCGACTCGCACTTGGCCATTTTTTTTATTTTTGACACCATGCGAATGCTAGTTATATAATACTAAAACCTATTTCATTTGAATTTTTGTTGCGTATCTTTTGATTAATTCAAGAAAACTTAAAAATAAAAAAAAGTATTTTTAATAAAACAAAGGTATGAAAAAGAAACAAAAATAACTATAGCAATATTTCTTACTTTAATAGCATTTACAGATATACAAATTAAGTTCGGAACCCCCGGTGCACATTTACAGATATACAAATTAAGTTCGGAACCCCCGGTGCACATTTACAGATATACAAATTAAGTTCGGAACCCCCGGTGCACATTTCGAATTTGCAAATTCTGTACCTCAAAGGACAAATCACTCATCCATCAAATAGCAAAATCATAACGTATGCATTTATTTTTCTACTTGAAATATAAGTTACTTTACAATTTACCTCTGAGGTACAGAATTCTTAAGCTGAAGCTGAGTTGCTTCACATTGCAACTAACCATCAAAGAGCAAATGCGCATCGCGCACCGGTGAACTTGAAAATCTAAATATCAAAGCGGCTTCAGTTTCTTACTAGAGTATTTGTTAGAAAATCAAAGCAATTTTCGCTCGTCAACGAGCAGAGCTGCGGTTGACATCCCCATTTGTCTCGAGGCTAGGCAACCGAACGCCAGCCAGGGAAGGTGGGCCACAGCGCGCGGCGCATGGTATAATATTGCGGTATGTTTGTATGTATTCACAAGAAATATTTACTTCCATTTTATTTGGACCTCATGAAATATTAATATTAACAAACATAAAAGAACTCATAAGTAATTAGGCTTGCTTCAGTAGCAGAACGGATAGCAAAAATCTGTCAATTAACTGAGTAGAAAATTTGTCAATTAGCTTGATTCCCCCTCGAGTGCAAGAGAGGTCAGTGCGGGACTAGCCGTGGGAGGGAGTGAGACTAACTGACCCAATGTTAATAGCAGTTGTTTTTGCCTTAATACTTCACAGTTACGAGCAAATCGTTATAGAAGAAACAAGAAAGAGCTACAAAGAATGTTACAAAATATTCTTAATTCTAACAATATGCGTGCAATACTTTATTAATCTCATAATTTATTGTTTGAAAGTTTTACCTGGCGGTATTATGGGCTTATGGAATAATAAACAGACTTACATAAACGGATACCATGTACTTAACATTATAAACCATTTTTAAATTTAAACAATAATGCTACTTTGCCCAATGATATTTGAGGAAAAGGTGTAGATAGAGATAGGTTATAAGCGATCCGTATTGGCGTCACTAGTGCGAGGGTTCAGGCACCGCGCTCACCAACCCGCCGGCCCAGCGTGTGTGAGTATGGGCAATTCTTCCAGGATGACCGCCGGGAGTGGCAAAGTCCTGGAAAGGCTTATGTCCAGCAGTGGACGAACTAGGCTGATGGATGAAGTGGCTTATTAAAACTTGGCTAATTGGCAAACCTGAACTCAGTGTCGCGTCGGCGTCGACTGACGCACGGAACGCACAGCAATATATTATACGTCTTATCTCTTTTTCTTTTTCGGTAATTATGATATGCTGTCCTACTTCAACGAGTCAACGTGACATTTCAATACTACGTTTATTTATGTTGTGTGCCGGTCGTGAAGTTCGAATCTTGTGTAGGTAACTTATCTACACCTTAAAATGTAATATCATTGGCTTTCCCCACAAAAACTATGACAATATAATTTTATACCTACTTGAGAATAAAACCATATAAATGATGTACTCTAAGAAAAAAAAACTTATATCATAATGAACTTTATTTCAACGTAACACAGGTACAGAAAAAAATGTTTGCAACTTTTATGCTGATATAAAATCGCGGTTTTATCGCTAAGAGTTTGCTATTCTGAGTATTCAGTTAAACGGGTTTTGAATATTATGAAAATGGAAATTGATAAATATGTTTTGAAACATTTGAAACATTAATATTTACTCCCGTGTTTTTCGCTAATGCAACAGAACATTCAACACTGTGTAAATATTCCTTTGCAAAACGTTCCGCGTTTATCCATTAGACCTACAAAACTGTCGAACAAAACAAAGCACGAAGTGACACAAAACTGTCTGAGCTCAAACAAAGATATATGAAACATTACCGCTTTATAGTATGAGAGCAGGCAAAAATTAAAATGGAGTAACCGTGTAGACAAGCCCAGTTGACTGGCAGGTATTTTGACCAGACCAATCGACCAATCAGAATGGTTTTTTTCAGTTATGAATTTAAAAGGATAAATAAATACCTACTTTAAATTCCTGGACTCAACAGACAGCACTGACAGACATGACCCGATCGACCGACAAACTAGACCGCTCAAAATTTCAAGTAATAGAACAACATCGCACAACTACCTAACCACCATCATCCATCATCCAAGAAGAGCAGTGATTAAATAATATCAAAAGCAACCAATACCATCTGTACAGAAACCTAGTTTTTATTTTTTAGAAAATAGTTTAAAACTAAAATTGTTTACAAGTGTCACTTCTACTTTGTTACTTTTTTATTATGATAACTAAATTATATGTCACTACTTTTAACATTAGACTGATGACGGCCCCATACCGAGAGCCGAAATATATCGAGTTATAATTTTTTAAATCGTTTTAATACTAATAAATAATCAAAAGCTGATAAAAGTAAAATTTAATATATTTATAATACTTTAAATTCCAATCAAGTAAACGTTAGTTTATGAAAAACCAAAGACCGAACTAATCGTGACGTGTCTTTCAGATGTATGTTCTAAACTAAATGATAAAAACTAATATAGTTTTTCAATGAAATGATAAAATAATGCTAGTTAAGAGGATGGCCTATCCTAGCCGCTTTTTTTATTACCCGTCCAGCACAATGAGTCCAATGGCAAAGACCTTATTTGCTTTTGATATAGGCGATTATATATTGGCTCATTGGCGTCTATTTTTTGGACGGGTAATACTAATGATCACGCAGCGAAACAACAAATTGGTGTGTTTTTAGCTAATCGGAAATATTTTGTAGAGAAAAAAATATTGGATTTAAGTAGAATCTCTTCATATGTCTATTAACTATTTTATGAAAAACAAAATCAAGTTGACATCTTAACCGCGTTCTTGAAACAAACGTTTGAAAACCAAAAAAGAGGGTGTAAAACATTATTTTTTTGACAAAAGCATAAATCTTAATACATTTTCTATAAGTAGAATCCCTAAATAAAAGATCAATAAATACATTTTTTTTTTCAATACAAGGAGTGTCCGAATTACTTCAAACAAATCTCCGAAAGTCTGGCGTTGTCCATGCTCTAGGGTCATGTAAAAAAAACAACTTTTGGACCTTCTAGCAGTAAAAGTTTCCGCTCCCTCAGCCAGGCTTGGGTTTTTTTGTATAGATAATTAAGAAAATGGTACAAGCTCAGCGTACCTAGAGCAGTACAGTACCTAAAGTATATATTTTTTTCAGTTACCAGCTCTCAGACTAGTGTACGAGGAGAACGAGCGGTTTTGTTTCATGTATTTTTGTTTGAGCAAAGATAATGAAACATAACCGCTCTTTAGTATGAGAGCAGGTTAAAATCAAGATGGAGTAACTCTAGGCAAGCCCAGCAACTTTCTTTGCTATTTAAAAATAATTTATTTGCTAATTACAGATGCTCGCCGATACCCCACTGAAAAAGTATACAATAGAGCCCAAATGCTTACAGTTCGAGAGTCTTCTATAAAATCTATTGTCTTACATCAGCATCGACAACAACAGCCTAACTATTCTGCCACTAAACGTCTCAAACACAAAGTATTTCCCACTCCTTTAGTTTGTACTTGTTTTGCTCAAAGATTCATTAATTTCAGTGGACAGTTTAATTATAATAAAATCAACAATGAAACAAATATTAACAACCTTAAAAAATTTGAATGTGTCCGAGTATTGCACAAATATCTAACGAAACTTCATTATACCAAACCTGAAGACCTACTTACAATATTAACCTTACCTCTTGTCGTCTCTATTCAAAATTAAGTCTATGGGTTATTCTTATCTTTCCTCAGAAATAGTTTTTCAGTATACTTTGGTCTTGCTTTAAGCGTAAAGTACCCATGATACCAGTGTCAAGTTTTACTCGTCTTCTTTCATACTGCTCATTAGGTAGCAAATACCAGATATATTTTAATAATTTTATTCATCTACCTTGTTCATTTTTCTTCGTGTGTCTGTTCTCCATTTTATTTTAAGGTAATTATTAGTAAACCGAAAAACAAAAAACATTTTAGTATTTTTATACCCTTTATATTAGATATATTTTCATAGAATTATTTATGTATTATCGTATTTATCCAAAGTAATCTTATTTATCTCATGTATGATATACTTATATAATATTTGTAGTTTAACTTTATTATTTACTTTATTTTATTTTATTTATTATCTATATGTTTGAATATTGAGCCATGTTTGTTTGTAATTAAATTGATTTAGTTTGTGTACCTTCTCATGTAAAGACAAAAGACAATTATAGTAGTTTGGGGTTCAGAGTCAAACTTATGATTTTGTAAACTCTTTTTTCGTACAATAAAGACTTTGTATTTGTATTTCTATTTATATAATTGAATTGAGCAGACTTTCAATAATTATTTTGGTAAGACAGATTTTTTTTCTAAAATGCCATTAGATTCTTGCTAGTTAGGCTCAAAGTAATTTATTATTTCCAAAAACAACTAGAACTTTAGGTCTGGAGTAAAAAGTACTAAGCATATTGTTGTCCAATCGAAATTACTCCCTTTGTCATAAAGGTATGGTAAAAATACAATATATCGAAATTCGAAGGAAAAATATTTTATTGCTTAACAAAAATACTAACTGAAAGGTTAGGTTAAATTTTTTTATGACGGACAGCCGAAAAGTCCCGCAAATTGTGTCCCAAAACAAGAGCAAAATTTCATTTGCAGTAGTTAATTGTTTATTTCTATCGTTGCTTAAAAAAATACAGCTGCGTGAAAGCACTCGGCTTTATATTTACTCGGCTGTATATTTTTACCTAAAGTTTCTTCTTTTTTCGATCACCAGCTCTCGTTCTACTGTACAAGGAGGGGAACAAATGGCGTAGGTTGTCAACCGCAGGTGCGACATAAACTCAAGTACACGCGTGATCGCGCATCGTCACTTGTCACTTTTACAAAGCGTAGAGCACATTATAGTGGCACTCTAGCATTTTATTACGTACGAAAAATATATTTACTAAGATTAAAATTCCTATATTGCTCAAAGTAAGACAAAAAGAATATATGCATTAAACAGGCTGCAATGGAAAACCAAGAATCCGTTGATAAGAGTGCATAGCCATGCATTCATCCAATCTTATCAACGCAGATCATTCCCCCGTAACGCGGTCCTGACTTGTGTAAATTGTGTTCTGTACTACTGACGCTATCAGAGGTCATTACATTACATTGTACATTAATTATTGTTGCCGCAATTTTTAAAACACTTAATGAGTCAAACTAAAATATCCTTCAAGGATTTTCGTCTTTTCTTTTACACCCTGTATATGTCGTGGGCAGACCTTTGAATTGGGCAGTTCGTTAAAAGTTGAATCGAAAATCTGTCGCCATAAGTCAAAAATAAGTGCAACGACGAGCGGAGCGAGGTTTACATGTTAACATTTAAATAAATTAAGGGAGCCGAGCAAAGCGGAGCGGAGCAAGGCGACCCCCCTAGATTTAACAGAAATATGATATGGCCAATAATTCTACGATGTGCAACGACATATTATATAATATTATACCGGTGTAAATATACTGCTACCTTTAAATTAAACCGCAAATTCTACCGATCATACTGAACCACTTTTCCCAAGAAATATACCCGCACAAACCATTAGTTTGAAAAATATTTGAGTTACAAACAAAAATACGTGAACCCTAACGCACCGAGGTACAGGTGTGTTTTGAAGCAGCGTCGAGCTGTTGTCGCACAGCGTTCAAAAATAAATCTTGCTCCTGCGAGATAAAGTATTTAAGTTCGATTGTGGCAAAAGCTAGAAACTAGAAATAGAAGAAACCAAGCGCAACGTGACCACAAGACTTTCTGAACATATTCGATCCATGAAGAAACTGGGTATTAATGAGTCAGCAGTAGCAGAACATGATCTAAGTTCAGACGACTTACAAAATCCGTTTTGATAAGACGACAGTATTAGTGAAGGAGAAATATACCATTCCTCGCAAAATACACGAAACCATAGAGATAAGTCGTCATCCCAACTTCAACAAGGATCATGGTTGGCAGCTGGCTCCGTCTTGAAAACCGGTTCTAGATGGATCGAGCAACTTTAGGACAGTGCCCAGTGACAGTGACAACAACATTGTGTGCTTGGTATATTTAATAACCGCCCCTAATAACGAAGAATTGGAACAATTGAAAGGATCAAGTGCAACCAGCATCCCACCTCCTTCGAAGACGCAGCCAACACTTAGCGCACGGGCAATGCATGCAGCTCGCCGATGAGCAACTGCTGCCAGTGCCCGTTTTGTAACGACGGTGAACGCCGCGTCGTTGTCCGAACGACACTCGCCTTGATAATGCCAAAATTGTATCGGTGAAACGGTTGGCATAAAGTCAACAACAATCACACGTGAGTGTTCAAAGCCGTATGTAATAATAATTCTTAAAGTAACAGTTGAATATCTTTTTCTCTGAAGGTTTTCGCGGGTATTTTTCTTCAGAGAGTTGTTCAGTTGTTAACCTAAAAATTATCGGTGATTACTGCCCTGAAGGTTTATTTATTGAATTGAAGGTTGTACGCAAATTTGCTCGGATATTTCTGGCAATTTTTTAATATTAATTACGTTATTTATATCAATCTGTGTGCTCTAGTGAAAGAGTATTAGTAATTTAAGTAGAATACCGTATCCAAAGCCGCCAGCCCACATCCAGCCCTAACATTTACGTCATCTCATACAAAAATTAATGCAAATGTTAGGTATCAATCCTATTTTTAAATTTAAACAAATCTGCCTAGACTATTCTGGCCGAAACTAACAGTTGACCTAAAAATTATCGGTGATTATGGCCCCACTTAGTTAAGGTTGTACGCCAGTTTGGTCGGATATTTCTGACTTTAACATATATTATAATTTAAAATTGACAGTTATTGATTTATATGTTTAAAAGCAAATACAGAATGGCACTGAGACACATTAATAAAAATAATAAAACACATGATAAAAAGATCTCGCGCAACTCCTGACCTTGAATTTAAATCTTTAGTTGGCAATGGAAGAATGTCATTGAATAATTGTTCAAAGGCATTTGCAACTTCTTTATCTCCTATAACATCTTCATCGTTAATATTCAACTAAAGTTTATTATTCCATTTCTTGCTCTTCCCAGATTCAATATTTATGATATTCCATAGTGCTTTTACTTTTTTATCTACCATTATAACTTTTTTCTTTAAAGCAAGCCCTTAGTATACAGAACCGTAAAAAGGAGGCATGTGAACTAAAACACATTTTCATTTGTCCGTGGCGTCTGTGGTGTCAATATTTTCATTAATTATTATTTTTATAGTACATTGATGTCATAACCAATACATAAACATTAGATCCTCTTCCATTCAGAACGATAGTTCTGGTCATATTTTCTTTTCATTTAAATTCACTCGCACAGACAACACGATTGAATCACCACCAACGACTAGAAAAACAATGTACTTACATGCAACAACTCGAGAAAGAATACAATAAATTACACTTGTTCTGAGAATATGTACACTGTAATAATACAAAACACATATTATTATCATTGTTTAAAAAGACACTTGTACTTATCCACATAGACAAGAAAAACTTTATTATGCCCAACCAGTTTCGCTGAAAAGTATTTTCTAGGGTCTTTTACATATCCTAACTAACAAACAAACAATTATTTTATACAAAAACCATGTTTAAAAATGACGTACAATAAAAGAAAACAACAAACAAAAGGGGAATTTCCATAGACATAGGATACGGGAATTTCAAACAAAAATGTTGAAATGTCAAATGTACGATTTATAAATTCCATCAAGTGCCAACAATCACTTGCATCTACTATGACATATTAATATATTACATGTTGTGGACGAAGTGATTAATTCCCTTATTTTCGGAAATTGCATGCACACTTAGGCATATTTCCATCCCTAAAATGCTTGACCAGCGGGCCTATTGTGTATCTCTAGTTGCCTTCTGGACTGGGTGTCTATCATCAAAAACATAGATATACTATCGAATTCCGATGTCCTAAGGATATTTTCGCACTTGAAGTGACGACACAGATTGTTAATAGTTCAATACCCACTAAAGGCAATTTTGAAATTTCAGTTTTTAGCTATGTTTTTGATGATAGGCACCTCGTGCAGTTGGCAACTAAAGATACAGAATAGGGGAAATGTAATAATAACGTTTGAAATTAATTGTTGACCGGACATTAAGAGTGAACGATTCGTATCGTCTACAATGAGTACAATGTGAACAATAATTTGATGGTTCGTCGTATTTTTGAATTAAATATATTAAATAAATCTGATTTATGGCATTTCGTAAGTTGAAGTGGCAGTGGACTGGCCACATTTGTCGCCGACGTGATAACCGTTGGGCCGTAAGGCATTGGAATGGAGACCACGTACAGCAAAGCGCAACGTAGGCCTAAGTGACGTTAAACTATGTTCGCGAAATGACATAAGTCACATTTATTTAATACCTTCAATTCATAAATAAGAAGAACCTCCTTAAGTTGTGCATTTCGAAAGGTTTTTCCCTTGTCATAGAACAAGTTTAAACTGTTTATTAAGCAGGGCCTATTGAAGAAGGCATATTATAAAATAAATTATTACTTAGACGATACCAAAGCATGGGATTATGATAGTGTTCTTTGTCAAAATAATAGTTAGTATAATTTGCTAACTTATGTGATGATTCTCTAGGATTAACGTTAATTAGTTAATAGATGAAATGACTGTAAACGCAGATGGACTATATGGGACAGGTAGACAAAGATATTATACAACGTGTAACAGAAAGGTGTAACCATATTTGAAGAGCTTATTTAGTCAATAGTATAGAACATCTTTTACCTCAAACAACAACAAAAACCTCTATCTCGAAAAAAAAAAATACTGTTTCATAGAAAAATGCAATGCCGCTCGGCCGAAATGTATGGAAGTGCAATTTTTTTTTTGGGATTTCAGGGTTGGCTCCATAGTAAAAGTTGTTCTACACCATTGACTGAATAATCTCTTGAAATATGGTTACACCTTTCTGTTACACGTTGTATATATTTTTTGGCCTTTATGATATCATTTTCTCCTGTCTTGTATTTTTTATCTCTTTATTCGATTAAATTAAAGGCTTATTTCATTGTATCTAATGTTATGAAAAAAATACATGATCTTGCTAAGTTTCTTGGCCTTCTTCTTAGCAAGACTAATCGAATGGGCGGAGTAAGGCATATATTTATTATATGTATTGCATATATTTATAGTATTATTTATTCCTTATTCCTATATTTTTATTTCATTAAAGTGTATTTTTTTATTAAATTTAAATAAACCCAACCTTTATTATTTCCCTGCATATTTCCCCATATTATTATTTATGACATGAAACTATTACCTATACACATATACCTATTATTGTATTACTTATATTACATAAAAACTGGCCTGTAATAAGTGTATCTGTTATTTATGTATAATGTAGGTAACATTACATAAATAAATATATTTCATTTCATTTCATTTCAAGTTCATTGAACGGAACTTATTGGGCAGAGTGATAAAATACGTTATTTTTATGACTTCAGCGCAGAAAAAATGAAATGAAATAACCGGACAATGTGATAAATAATCATGTTTAAATACTATTGATCACATTGCCCGATTCGACTTAGCGATTGTTATACTGCCAATTAATTACTTGGTCCACAGCATTAACACTATCAAACTATTTAATGATCACCAAAATAATAAAAATAAAGGATTGATTGAAAATGTTAATGCCAAATCTTGCTAATTTTTGTAAAGGTTTATTAGATCCTGCTAAAAACCGCAAAATTTTTATCTATTAACCTGTGACCAAATCTGTTAAGGCCAAAATTAGGGTTCTTATACTACTAAAATCACAGGATCCTGCTAAATCTGGTCACACTATTGGTCATTGTCTTTTCTGTTACAACGTAAATCATTCATTAGGGCACATTAATCCTACTGGTGGCAACTAGGTACTTTGCGTCAAAATTTAGTAATGGATTACAAATTTCGGTTACAAACATGTAGGTAGGTACTTCGACTGAAATATACAAATATACCAGGCCCAGGTGTAATGCGTGTTCGAGTACTACGATACAGTGATATGGACGGGTTAGGAGTTACGTTATCTACATTAAAAAAAGAATATACGAATAAAATTAAGTTTATTTATACTTTGGAAAACGACCTTGTTATTGTTGTTTTTATATTATGTCAATGATCCAAATACGCACTTTTAAAACTTTAAAAATTTTCGTAAAATGTCTGTTCGAAGTTTGTTTCTATTTGTATATAAAATATTTGTGTATTTTTGAAGAATGTTTCTTCACTTTTGTTTACCTTTCATTCAGTTTATCAATTTTGGTTAAAATTTCTTTATTCTTGAAATATTAATTCAGTGTTAAAAAAAAAAGTTGTCTTAAATTTTTTCTTATGCATTTTGTAAGGTTTTCGCTAACCGATCATATATAATAATACCTTGCACGGAAAAGTTATTTTAAAATTTAATCATGATTTATTACTAATGGTAAAAGTGTATGTATTAATATGCGAATTATATTTTTGTCACTGTCACTCTAAGCGAAAAATCGCGCAGTGCGAGAGGGGCGGATTCAGGGCAAAAGGGAAAAAAAGGTATTATATTTAAAAAAAAAACAACTAAAATTGCTAGCAAAATTTCAAATAATAAATCTCTAGATATTGCTGAAACACACCTAATAAAATATATTTTAGTTCTGTATATGGATCCTATTCGTCAAACGAGGAGAAAAAGTGTGTCTGAAGACCTCAATTCAACAATTATTTCTATCGAGGAAAATGTATCCAAACATGTTTTCTAATTTTAACACCCTAGATTATATAGTCAAAATGCATATACCAGAAATTTATTAAAATTTTCTGTGTATTTCAAGAGATACACAGAAAAGAAACACCCTTATTTTTTTCGCATGTCGCCTTAATAGTTACTAATATAAATCCTACCCAACTTGACTATACACTCTAGACGAGGTAAAACATGAAAACAAGGAAGAAGACATTATTATTTCATTTTGACTTGTAAAATGTTTATTATATATTTATATAATAAAATATTTGCAAAATAAACTATTTGTATTTGAATTTGAATAAGATAACATGTTTACGGCTCCACAAAAGCGACGAGTGTAAAATTTGTGTCTAACAAGCAAGAAAATATGGTTTTCTTTTTTTAGGTCAGGAATAAGACATGCTTTGAAAAGTTAAAATAACCAAAAGCTACAGGAAATTATTACGTTATTAACGAGACTATAAAATGCAATTTGGATGAACTCTGGAACCTATCCAAAATGACTTTCAACTCAATTTAGTCCAACAGTCTTCTCCCAAAACAGTGGCATACTATTATAATATTGCACAAAAAGATGGCAAAAAGATTAAAACAAATATAAACCCATCATATTATCTTAACATTTTTACATTTCCGACTATTTCTGATGGTGCTTTAAGATGAACCATCCGGAAAGATTGAGGAAATGTAGCCCGTTCGAGCTAGATTTTTTACGAGGGACCACCTACACGCACTGAATATTCTCACCGATAAGTAAACAACTCATTATATATTTGTTTTATCGATTTCACAAAAGCGTTCACCAGCATCAGCCAAGACTTTTTACTAAAAGCTCTAAAACAAAAAGGTGTTGAATTAAATTACGTAGAACCAATTCGAAAAAAATGATAGCAACACAAAATAAAGTAGCCTTTGAGCTTTCTAATAAATGAAGAGAAGCAAGGTGATCCGATACAGGTACCTCGTATTCTGTTTATTGTTTTAGGAAGCAATTAAATTAGAGAAAAAAGGGTATCTCAGTAAATGGATATGAGAAGACGATGGTTTGCTGATGATATACTGGATGATGAACTGGCGGAGCAAAGAATAGAAAAACAAAGAACAAATGATCATTATTGTCATGATACTTATGCATCTAGTGGGGGGTGTCAAATGTGTTTCCAAATGTGGACTGTCACTGGAACAGTTTACACACTTTTCACCGGCGATTTTACGTCCCAGCGGGTGGTAACTTTACAATTTGTCTGTCATTTTGAAAAAGCAGCTTTATACATAAATAGTTACGTTATTAAATCAAAGTAGACAATTATAATTATAAACATAAGAAGAAAATATTTCTGAAAGTTGGTACTTTTAGTTTATGAAATACATTATCTTATACGTTTCGATATTAATATATTGAATTGTATTTATTCATATATGCAGATATTTTAATTTGGATTAGTTAAATTTTGTTTTAAGGATAGGTTCATTTTATTTATAGGATAGTTTAAACTTGTTATTTTTTTATTTTCTTAATAAGGTTTATTTTTTAGGCATTTTAATCTTATAGTAGTTTTAGTTTCACTTATTTATTAAGTTTTAACTTTTTTAAGTTGTTTAGAATTTTTGATGGATAATGTTATTTAAGTCATTACTTGTATTAATAAAAATGTTTTGAACAACTTGTTATTATGTTTTGTAAGTTTTTGAATTTTTAATAAAATTTTACAAATTGTAAAAAAAAGAAAATTATATATATTCGACAAGTTAACGTATGAAAGACAACATCTCTTTGCAGCGGTAACAGTGTATCCGCGTAACATAATTGACAACGCCTTGACGTGGCTCCGCTGTAGAAATGTTTAGCTTAGGGAATTGTGCGTAATTAATTGTCTCAAACGCTACACTCCACACCAAATGAGTTGTCCTACAGGAAAGGGAAATTCATAGCTATTTCAATGCATTAAGAACTATGGAAGGATTCTTCCAGGACGGCGCAATCGTTACCGTGGCACAGCCCTATATTTCTGGTGGCATATTTATAGAGCACTGTATGTACATAGAGGTGTTGTGTAAGTAAACAAGAAATACGCGCTCGTTTTTGTTGGAGCGATGGGTGTTTTCGTATTTTTACGGATATAAATTGAGTTTTATTTTTAACTTTTATATAAATATTATTAGAGTGCATTACAAACTAGAAAATATCAATCAGAAAAAAATCCAACGACAAGAATTTGAAAAAATTCCCCGGGCCGGGATTCGAACCTGCGACCTCTTGCTATCAAGACAAGCGCGCTACCAATTGCGCCACCGAGGTTCCTACCTAGACCGGCGAATTCTTCCATTATACTTGTCCACTGTTATTTTTGCATCTGCTTGATATTCTAGCTTGTACTGCACATACAGAACGGTCACGTGGGCGTTATGTGATTTCACGCCTTGTTTTTAAGAAACAGATGACGCTGTCGTCGCTACAATATTGTTGCTTGATAACAAGAGGTCGCAGGTTCAAATCCTGGCCCGGGGAATTTTTTCAAATTCTTGTCTTTGGATTTGTTTCTAATTGATATTTGTAGTTTGTAATGCACTCTAATAATATTAAGAGTATGCATAGCCATGGATTTCGCAAAATAAACATAAACTTTTATATATTGATAGAAGTTTGAATAATTTTTATTGAAATGCCTTCTCTATTGCTTTTTATGCATACAGGGGGTATTAACGATGTATTTGGAAATTTTAACCACGTGTTGATACATTTATTTTAATACTTTTGCAAAAACATTTTTTTTCGCTTTTCCATAAAAATACGAGTACGTATTAAAAAACTGAATTTTTTCAAACGTTTTTTCAAACATAATTCTGTGGAAGTGGTTCAGTGTAATCAGTAAAGCATGTCGTTTATATTTGTGAGCAAGTAATTTTTAGCAAGTCAGTATATTGTTTTCCTGAAGTCTTAATGGGATATTTTTTTTTGTACATTAAAAATACAATTTTGCACACTAAATTTGTCATCAGAAATCCTTCAGCGCAGAAGAGAGCCGGGTTAGGCTAGAAGGTCAGGTATGGCGAGTCGCGGAACTCGTAACCTAACCTTCGTGGTAATTTTTTTCATGACAATCCAGAAATCCTATATGAGCACAGTTAGTATTTTAGTGTGCAAGTCAGTATTTTTTTGATATTCAGTTAGTATTTTTGAAATAACACTACAGTAGCATTTTTAGTATTTTCTGTTGTGTGCTTATATGTCACTTTTAATCTGCAAAGCTCAAAAATGTATGAGATAATTTCGTTTTAAGGTTGTCATCATTCTGTAGGTATGAAAACACCTTTTATGTCTCAAACTTTAGATATCCCTTAAAAAGACCGCAATGCCACAAAAGAAAGATAATGGAGGAATTCCAAATTAATATAACATTTAATTTTATTTCACAAAGTCTGATGATTGCACAGGTGTCCCTTTGTTTAATAAACGTAACAAGAGAAAGGTCATCCTGTTGTCTGAAGGCACAAAAGGCTTTTTCTTTAGTCTTTTTTCTTAAGATAAAACGGAAAAGTGGATTAAATGCATAGATAGCCGTCATCCATAAAGAGATTTAACTGGAAGATAATCCCAAGAAAAGAATAGAGCTTACTGTTTGTTAGCAAGGAAAAAGGTTTTGTTAAAATGGCTTTTCTCCGGGTACCTGTTAAGATAAATTTAACTGTATAAGAAAGACGAAATTTTTCCGGTTTTACGGCAATTTGGATGCTTAGTTACCTTATCCAAAATCGAAAGGAAATGCAGATTTCTTTATTTCTTTGATATTTTTAACGCTTGTAATTTTCCAGTCTAGATCATGGCTCGGATCTCTGTTACAGAGTAAATAATAATGAAAGAGTAAACAAAATTATTTGTGTGGAATTCATCAGTTAACAATTTTGACGTACCTAAAATATATTATTGTTCCTTTTTGCCAAATTTTTGTATCAATTTTATCTTACAAAGTTGATCCGCTACTGATTTGATCCCCTAGTAAAGTATTTTCAAAACAAAACTGTTTATTTTTCTCTGGATTGATCCTCTGCTAAAATGTTTTTGGCCAAAGTTTCCAAACTAAATTATTTATTGATCTCTTGTTTGATTGCCAGGCAAAGTTTTTTTGGTGAGGCTAGTGGCCTAGCCGCGTTTCCGAACGAAAATATGTTATTGATTCTCTAAACTGTGGGTCTACCGCGTAATTCTCATTTTCATCAACATCAACTTGAGATTGAAATTTGACGTGCGTGCGACAACGCCCGCCTAACATGCCATCTCTTTTGCACGCGTTGAATTTCGCATGCATTTGCTTGAAGTTGATACAAATGAGAATTATGCGGTAGAGCCCCTGATCTTGTGCTTAAGCATCTTTGGCGGGGCCGAAAAGATGAGACAGAAAGTAGCCGTTGTCCTATTCCAGGTCTAGAACTACATTGGTGCAAAATTTCAGCTCGATCGGTTCAGTAGTTACGGTATGAAGGAGTAATAAAGATACTTACACCCATCCATACATCCATCCATACATCCATCCATCCATCCATCCATCATCCATCCATACATCCATCCAAACATCCATCCATCCAACCATACATGCATCCATGCATCCATCCATCATCCATACATACATCCATCCAAACATCCATCCATCCATCCAACCATACATGCATCCATGCATCCATCCATCATCCATACATACATCCATCCAAACATCCATCCATCCAACCATACATGCATCCATGCATCCATCCATCATCCATACATACATCCATCCAAACATCCATCCATCCAACCATACATGCATCCATGCATCCATCCATCATCCATCCATACATCCATCCAAACATCCATCCATCCAACCATACATGCATCCATGCATCCATGCATCCATCCATCATCCATACATACATCCATCTAAACATCCATCCATCCAACCATACATGCATCCATGCATCCATCCATCATCCATCCATACATCCATCCAAACATCCATTAATCCAACCATACATGCATCCATGCATCCATCCAACATCCATCCATACATCCATCCAAACATCCATCCATCCAACCATACATGCATCCATGCATCCATCCATCATCCATACATACAT
Organism: Ypsolopha sequella; assembly: GCA_934047225.1. Lineage (NCBI taxonomy): Eukaryota > Metazoa > Arthropoda > Insecta > Lepidoptera > Ypsolophidae > Ypsolopha > Ypsolopha sequella. The sequence continues at coordinate 30,606,649 of OW203985.1, forward strand.
CCATCCAAACATCCATCCATCCAACCATACATGCATCCATGCATCCATCCATCATCCATACATACATCCATCCAAACATCCATCCATCCAACCATACATGCATCCATGCATCCATCCATCCAAACATCCATCCATCCAACCATACATGCATCCATGCATCCATCTATCATCCATCCATACATCCATCCAAACATCCATCCATCCAACCATACATGCATCCATGCATCCATCCATCATCCATACATACATCCATCCAAACATCCATCCATCCAACCATACATGCATCCATGCATCCATCCATCATCCATCCATACATCCATCCAAACATCCATCCATCCATCATCCATCCATCATCCATCCATACATCCATCCAAACATCCATCCATCCATGCATCCATCCATCATCCATCCATACATCCATCCAAACATCCATCCATCCAACCATACATGCATCCATGCATCCATCCATCATCCATCCATACATCCATCCAAACATCCATCCATCCAACCATACATGCATCCATGCATCCATCCATCATCCATCCATACATCCATCCAAACATCCATCCATCCAACCATCCAACCATACATGCATCCATGCATTCATCCATCATCCATACATACATCCATCCATACATACATCCATCCATATATATATCTATACATCTATCCATACATCCATCCAACCAACCATACATGCATCCATGCATCTATCCATCATCCATCTATACATCCATCCAAACTTTCACATATATAATATATTGTGTTAGTGGGATGGAATAGGATACATTGTAACATGTAAGTTACAGTTCATACTTGGTATATCCGCTTTTCACAGAAGATTATTACATTCCAATTGTGATGGGTGGTGATGCTTAATCGAAGCTTAATTTTAATGCATACATGAAACAATTAAGATAGGTATCTAAAAATAGGTACAACAAAAACCCATTAGGTATCCGTATATTTTCATTATGAGATAACACGTTTTAGTTATTAGATGTCCGTAGTCACGGAATGAATACAAAAATCATATCGTTCTACCATCAAACAACTAGCCCCAAGAAAGAAAATGTCGTACCGTCCGATTTCGCCAACTAATCAGTTAAGTGTTTTTGCATAGACTTATTATGTATTTCGCTTCCATTTACCGGAGATTTTCTATTTCTGTCACTGTGTAATACCATTCCAATCCAATTGGCCAATCAGACCGTGTCAAAGCACATTGAAAGTTGGCGGAATCTATTTCGAACAAACAGAGTATCATTGCACCTTTTTACTTACACAAAACAAAAGGGAAGGCCCTTTTGTTTACCGGCTTCCCACGCGTGGACCTACAAATACAGACCCATGAACCTGTACTTATTTGCTTCGTCTTGCTCGCGTCCCATTTAGTTCATCGGCTTTTACAGTAATTTCATCTGTTAACTAATTAACGTTAATTCTAGAGTAGTTAATTCTACACAAGTCAGGAAATTATACTAACTACTATTATGTCAAAGATCTCTAACATCACCCCATGCTTTAGTAACCATTTATTTTATAATACACCTTCTCGAAAATAGGCCCTGCTTAATAAATAGTTTTTCAATGCATGTGCTCGTAAAGGCCCACTTTTTATGCATCAAAACCGAACAGAAAGTCGATTATTTTGCCCTAGGGCTTTATTATTATTATTATTTTTTTATTTATTTACAACGGTTGGCTAACCTGCAGCCTTTCCTGTGTACCATAGACGTTATACTTTTTTTACACCGTTTAACGGCTATGGATACAGTCCTTTTGAGCCAATTATAATTTAAAGTTCACAAGATTATATTTGTTTTCATTTCCTCACACTATGCATTGAAAAATGTAGTATGATACACGGGCGTAAAAGCAATAAATTACTCGGTTACGTTTAAAACACTCGCTACGCTCGTGTTTTAAATCGTCCTCGTAATTTATTCCTTTGCGCCCTTGTAGCATAAACTACTATAAACTTATTCTCTGAGAACGTAAGGACCTCCTTTGGAAGTTTGTAGCAAAATCTTATACCATGTCTTACGAAAGAGTTACCCACCTTAGCGAGTCCCAGGTACGGGAGTCACCCTTGGATTTAATTTTTTTTTGCCCTGAAAGAAGCTATTGTAACACTTATTCTGTAAAAATTGAACTGGCTTCTCTAAAAATAAGCTCTTTATCCTCTTGTTTGTGCATTAACTTATTGGTTATTTATAAATAGAATTGAATAAAAATCAAATACAAATTTTGTTCATGTCCTGAGTTAAGCCACCGATGAAGGCGTATATACCAATGTCCTCTACGGATTATTGATCAAACAGAGATTAAAGTCATCAAGCAATTGGGCTCAAATTTCTCTCGATATCTACTTTATTTCGTAATGGGACTACTTTAATATTCGATGGAAGATTATACGGGTTGGCTTTTAATATCATCTACCGTAACTTGGAGAATATAATAATGTATTTGGGTCTAGGGGCCCAAATTGTGATTCACAGTAACATTTTTTATTGCCGGACACGCTTTTGTAAATTTTCGAACACGCACTGAAAATCGTGCTTTGTGGATCGTAAATGGACTTCTGTACTGGTAAGTTCAAACGGTCTAAAAGCCGACTCCTGTACTGGTGGGTAATAGTACATTATGATACGAGAGCGATGAAACGTTTTCTGACGAGTGTGTGTTTGCGGCACGAGCCGAAGGCGAGCGCTGCAATCACACGAGTCGAGAAAAAGTTTCTCGCACGAGTTTCGTATAATTTTTTATAGCACAAGTGCGGAAAATGCCGACTTTACGCACGCGCGTGCGTAAAGTGGTCATTTTACGCACGGTGTGCTATAAATAATATTCAAAAACCGACTCACCGCACCCCGACTCAGTCGACACAGTCGCACCGTCGACCCCGACGAAACAGTCTTTTGGTTACTACCCCTAGAGTGTATACTGGGTGTAATGATGACCTGCTCAGAAAATGAAACCACATGTAGGGAATACCTATGTTTACAGAAATTTGTTTTCTCGAACAAAATAAATCGTGTTCCAAGTGTGCACCTTCCCTTCCAGTATTACTACATGTCAGTAACCTGCACGAAGCGGCAACATCGCATTTTTTAAGCCTGTTAAAAAACGTGGTTAGTACGTTGCACTTTTGAGCGAAACTAAATTAATTATTAATTTTTAGGTAGGAATGTCGAAATGAAATTTAGTGCAGAGAACCCTCATAACATCCCCTATACGTGGTTTCATTTTCTGAGGAGGTCATCATTACACGGGTATAAAAAGCTGGAAGCGCGGAGGAAGGGCAGCCCCACCCGCAGTAGCAAAGTGACCAGCAAGCCGAACCTGTGGAGGTAAGCATGGGTGCCTGCACTTTGTTACGCTAGGGCGAAGGGGCTGCACATCCCAAAGCGCCGGAGATGATGCAGAAGTGAATTTGTGTCAAAAAAGGAACTTTTGTACTGATAGGTTCAAATGGTCCAAAAATTGACATCTGTACTGGTAGGTTCAAATGGTTCAAAGAACGACCCTGCTAACCCAACGATAACTACTGTGAAAACAAAATTAAATATCTGTGTCTTATATTTTAAAGTTATTTTCATACGATTTTTGCAATGAAAAATAAAACCACGCACCACCGGCAATAAAAAGTGGCACAGGGTGTTCCTCCTCCTCCCCCCGCTTCTCTCTCCTACTTCCCTCCCCCCGTAAATCAGTAACAATCTTACATTTTGAGGTTATTGAGGTTAAAATGTGGTAAAAAGAATGCGCATCCCCCTCCTACCCTCTTCCCTACACCTGTACCTTCTTCCCGTAAATCAGGTAGATGATATCAAAAAATTCACCGATTAAACGCTGGTACACACAACGCAAGTATACCTATTACTTCAATAAACAAAGTACCTAGTCTAAGATTTTGACACTCAGATATACTATTAACTTTATTGGTTTATTATAATTAATTATTTGTTTTTTTTTTCTTTATCCCACTTCAAAGTATCATAAATCGCGCCCCCTTATCGACACTCCGACCATATTTTCTTTTCCGCATGAAAGTTGGCTGAAAGAAATTGCTTTTAGTCATAAGCTCGCGTTTGTTCAATATTGCTTTGTATGCTATGTTTATTTTGTGAACAAAACAGTGTCTCTATTTAATATACTCTCCCACAACTTGGGGTGGTCAGGTGTAAAGTGGTCAATTTGGTTGTGCCAATTATAGTAAGTTAGCCAGTAGCCAGCAGCGGTTCCGGTCGCTTTTCCCTCCACCGATTTTCTCCGCATTATTTCACAAAAACGATAACTACTTAGCCACCTTTATTTATGTAATAATTTATAATAATAACACCATGTAAAATTTCAAATTTAAATATGCTCAAAATACGCAAAAGTTGTCGGTTAAAGAGGTTGTGCGAGTGTTGACTACTCTGTAGATAGTTGACACTTGGAAACACCTCTGATACTCCATGAGTAGGGTTGCACATTGCTAGAGCTAGTTAGAAAGTATATTATATAGGAATAACTATATGTAGCTACAAATTCAAATTCAAATTCAAATAGTTTATTTAAAAAGTAAAATATTTAATATTGACTTTTTTGTCTTTTTAAATAATAAAAATAGATAAAACAAATTTAAATATATCTCACTAAAATTTCATTCAAATGTGTTTTATCTAGTTTTATTTAGTAAAGTACCTACTCGTAAAAAGTGTAATAATATAATAAATGTCCATGAACTAAATTAAATGTTTATTTAATTTGTACTTAATTGAATGTAATATTTATTTATTTTGTGTCTAGTTTACGTATTGAGTTAATATATACATGTGTTTAGACCATTATTTAAGTATTTTAATTATAATAGGTACACCGCTTACGCCTTCACGTACTTCCAAAATATTTTCCACCCAAAGGTTGTCTGGAAGAAGTCGCTCTTAGCGATAAGACCGCCCATTGTTGCCTATATTTTTGTTTTTTCCAACTTTGTATTGTCCTTTTTGTTGTTTTTCTTTTGGTGCACAATAAAGCGTATTTATGTTATGTAATGTTATATGCGATTAAAATGATAGGTAAAATCTATAATTTAGACAAGGTGAAATCTAATCAGCCACCCAAACCCATATACGGCTAGCGACTAGGAACAGGGTTCAATGATCATCAACCAACTCCTCATACATTTTTCAAAACATTTCTTCTCAATAACAACCTATGAATCGATTTTCTAATAAAACAAAATGCAAACATTTGCAAAAGAAATATTGCCATGCGAACAAAATCCGCTCAGTATATTCAGTGTCTTCGTTATTTTTGCACAGTATGCATTAAATTTCGTATTCCCTCTAGCGTGGGGATTCCACTGCAATTATTTGTCTTTTTATGCAGTTCGAACTTTAAAAGCGTTTTTTGCATTTTTCCTTACTTCGTCGGAAATATAGAATTAAACCAGTCAAGTGCGAGTCGGACTCGCGCACGAAGGGTTCCGTACCATTATCTATAATAATACAGATCGCGCCAAACTTCTAGTCGCTAGGAAGTTGCTCTTCCCAAGAACGGCCCATACATTTTGTTCCTGCTGATGCATATCGCCCCGTGCTTAGAGGGGACAAAAAGTTTGGCGCGATCTGTACTCCTTAACTTGTAAAACCTACTTAGCTGTGATAGTTTTCTTTTTAATTTTGTTATATATACTACTGCCGTGATTTTTTTTACGTCTCCAAATACAACTGTTTCGCCGGCAGGGCGAAAGCACTTGACTCTAACAAAAATTAACACTTTTAAGTTTAATATTTCGCAAACGGAAGCCTGGATCGAAAAATGATCTTCTCACACCCCTAATATTTTTAAATTACCTATCCAACACTCCACACTAGGGGACAGAGAAGAAAAAAAATAATCATCCCCACTTTACGTGTAAGGGAGGTACCCTAAAAAAAATCTTTTTCAAAATTTTACTGTACCACTTTATCGGCGTGATAAATACATAATAATATACCCATGCCAAATTACAGCTTTCTAGTACTAATAGTCTCTAAGCTAAGCCGCGGACAGACAGACAGACAGACAGACAAACGGACATGGCGAAATTATAAGGGTTCCTTGTTGTTGACTACGGAACCCTAAAAAGCAGAAGAGTACAAACAGCGTCTTTCCGTTTTATACGCCAGTATCTAAGTGTCTAAAACAAATCGCGTATAGTTTGGATTACAAGTTTTACATGGACAACCTCCAAACTTTACATTAGTATTCCGCAATAATCGCGTGTGATGATAATTACAAATTAAAATGCCAATTCATAGGCTAGTTTCCTAATATAAGTTGACTTTTGGTTTATATAGGTAGCCACTATTTCATATTCAGTAGTTCGTACTGTAGAATCGATCAGTAGTCAGGACCAATGTTCAATTACATTTTTAGCAGAATATGAAAATAAAATGTTTGTGTCTTTATACTAATTTATTACGAAGAACTCCGAGTCTACACACTATGGGAAGCCTAAATTTTAAAATGGTAACAAAAAAGGTAAGTGAACCTTGGTCCTGACTACTTACCGAGTCTCCAGTATGAATTTAGCTGCATAAACATAGATCACCTTACATACCTATACAGTCGCACAGCGGACTCTACTTTGTAAGAAATCTCTTATTAGAGATAAGTTAACCCATATGTATGGTACATACCTTTTATTGTAACTGTGTTCGTGTTTCTCTGTACAATAAAGAATACATAATATACTTATAGATAATAGAATAGAATAGAATAGAATCGTGTTTATTTGGTACATGATAAGATATTTTAAATTATTAAACCTAAAATTAGCACAGAATGTACCAAAAAAGCCTCCGCTCAGCTTAATGCCACGACAGGGCCATGGCGTTGATTTTCAGTTGATTCCTGGTACTTATATTAAATACATTTAGGTATATAAAACGTAAAGTAATGACTTTATAAATATTACGCCGAATCAAATACAGCGGCTCTACCGCGTAATTCTGATTTGTATCAACTTCAAGCAAATGCATGCAAAATTCAACGCGAGTCAACTCACGTCCCATAAAGGAAACCATAAAAATAATGATCTAATTAACTTGGTCAACTTGGGTGTCAACATGGAAACAATGGACAGTAAATCGATCCCGATTAGAATATCAAGAAGCATTGTTCCAGTGAACAGAGAACAATACGTCGTTACTCCGTGGACCTCCTTGGCAGAGAAAACAGTTCTAGAAGACAGGTCACGCACACAAGTACCCCTGGGTGACACAGTATAAATAGTCTCCGCTTCAAGCAACGTCGTCTATTCATCATTCGGCTTTCGTGTAGTTAAGTTTAAAAATTGTCAAAATTTTAGAATAAGTTTATTTGCAAATAAATTTATTTTTTTTAAAAAAGTAACGAAATCAGTTATTTTGACTGGCGCCCAACGTGGGGCCTAGTAAAAGCAGTGAAATCAGTGCTAAATTCAAGTTCAAGACGTCTGAGTTGTCTCCGAGTCGCTGTGAATTTTTGTCATCGATAACTTCTTTTGGTGAAACCATCAATACTAGGCAACCTAACAAATAAATAAGTCAAGAAAGCTACAAAAACTTGTGATGCTGCGCGTGTTCATCTGGTGGCAATTGTGAGTATCGATTAGCATATTCCTTACTCTTCCAAAATTCCACTCCTAAAACCCGCAAAGCTTGTACTACCACCTAAGTTTGGATGTAATACGACCGACCCATCTTCTGTAATGAATCAGGGTAATTTAAACTTCGTACCAACGGCACCAGAGCAATCTCAGGTTCCAATTGAAGTACCAAGTCATTCTCAGGTTCCCGCACATAGTGCAATGGATCCAGTAAAGCTAGCAAGATTTGTCCCATCATATAATGGAGATACTTTAACTTTATATAATTATTTAAATAATTGTAAACAATGGCTATCATTCGTTGGAGGATCAACCCCACAAAATGTAATGATTTTGTTAACTAGATTAGAAGGTAAGGCGTCATTGATCATATCTATGATTGATCATCAATTTAATTGGGAGTTAATTGAAAATACATTAAAATCAGAATGTGGAGATAATAGAGAATTTAACACTCTTTTAGTTGAGTTATCAAATGTCAAAAAAAAGGGATCATATAAGGATTTAATTTTTGAATTAAAACAAAAAATATTTTTCATCAGAAGCACATTGCAAGATCAATATAAAAATAATGCAATTGTAGATCAAGTTGTAGAACCATATTTGAATACTGCTCAGAATACGTTGAGAAATAGTCTTCCATACCATGACCAGATTTATGTCAGTAATTGTAATTTCAATGAAACTGTACAAAGAATTTTGCAATTAGAAGCAGAAGGAAGATTTGATAATATTAAACAAAAATTTTCAAATATATTACCTGCACCGCGAATTATAAATCAAACATATCCACAACACTCAACACATCAACCTATACAAAATACACATAATATACAAAATAATAATCAGCCTCGTCATATGTACCCACCAACACAGAGGTCATTAATGAATCAACGATTCAATAATACACCTTATCAACCAAGACAATATAATAATCCATATCAAACAGGAAACCATTCGAACTGGAATCCAAATAAAAGTAATGTGTTTACAAAACCACAACATGAATACTTCAGACAAAACAAACCTGCTATACAACCACCACACGTAAAACCACCTGCATTAAATGAAGACGTATCAATGCGTACCGCTCCTCAAAACCCAGGACAAGTAAATCTTGGAAAAGGACTTGTCGCTGAAGAACTCTTTTATCATGGCGAAAATTATGATGAGTGTCCAAATGAATTTTTAGAATATGCTCCTGAATATCAAGACTGTAATTATTATAATGATATTCCCGAATATAACGAAAATGAAAATCAGGATTTTCAGGATCCTACCAGTGCGAAAGACGTGTCATAGATTTTAATCATATTAAATCATTTTTACCTTATTTCGAAACGGATAATCCAAAACTAAAAATATTAATTGATACAGGAAGTCAAAGATCGTTTATCACTTATAAAGCATTTCAAAAATATTTTCCTGAATTTTGGAAATCAGAAAGTTTTACAGTTAGAACATCTCATGGTGTAAGTTCACATAATGGTGTAATTGAAACTCCATTTTGGTGTAAATATTTTGGTGAAGATAATGGACCGATGAAGTTTTATATATATGACTTTAGTGACAAATATGACATTTTAATGGGAACAGAAATGATTGAACAAATAAATGCTAAAATAGATTTGAAAGAACGAAAACTTATAATGCCATCGCAGGAATTATTAATTTTTCACATGACAGAAGATGACAGTTTAAATATACAAGACTTGTGTAACACCTATGATGATCTTTTTACTGAAGATGTAACTAATAGTGCTACCACAACGATAACACACAAAATAAATTCAATTAAAGAAGATCCAATCTACCAAAAACCCTATAGATTACCACAAATACTACAAGAAGAAATACGAAATCAAGTTGAAAAATTAATTAATGAAAATATAATTAGACATTCTAATTCTCCATGGGCATCCCCAGTTCATTTAGTAAAGAAAAAGCTAGATCAATCCGGTATACAAAAATGGCGAATGGTTATTGACTATAGACGACTTAACGAAAATACAAAATCAGATAAATTTCCATTACCAAACATAGAAGATTTATTTTCTAAATTACAAGGAAATAATTACTTTACTACATTAGATTTAACATCAGGATATCATCAAATTAAAATGGATGAGGATTCAATTGAGAAAACAGCATTCAGCACTCCTGACGGTCATTTTGAATTTCTTAGAATGCCATTTGGTTTAAAAAACGCACCAGCAACTTTTCAAAGAATGATGAACAATGTATTAAAACAGGAAATAACAAGGAACGTTTGTTTAGTCTACTTGGATGACATAATAATCTACTCAAAGACAAAACAAGAACACATTAATAAACTACAACAAGTCTTCGAATCGCTTAGACAGGCTAACCTTAAGGTCAATAAGAACAAATGTGTATTTATGGCAGAAGAAATAGAATTCTTAGGACATGTGTTAAATAAAGATGGATTAAAACCAAATCAAAAAAAGATAGAAGCAATTAAAAAATTTCCAGTTCCAAAAACATTAAAGGAAGTTAGATCATTTTTAGGATTAATAAGTTATTACAGAAAGTTTGTACCAAACTTAAGTAAAATTGTTAAACCTTTGACAGAAGCTACGAAAAAGAATGCGATTATTAATATAAATGATAAAAAATATCTAGAAGCAATAAAGACATGTAAAAATCTATTAATGAATGCACCAATCTTAGCATTCCCAAATTTTGAAAAAGAATTCGTTGTTACTACAGATGCTTCAGACATAGCCTTAGGAGCAGTCTTAAGTCAGGATAGTCACGCAATAGCTTATGCATCCAGAACATTAAATAAAACAGAACAAAATTATAGCACAACAGAAAAAGAATTATTAGGAGTCATTTGGGCTTTACAACAATTTAGACCTTATATTTATGGTAGAAGATTCACATTACAAACGGATCATGAAGCAATTAAAGGAATAAGTAAATTGCCAGAGTCAAATAAAAAGATAGCAAGATGGAAATTAAAATTACAAGAATATAATGTAAAAATTGAACACATTAAGGGAAAAGATAATTACGTTGCAGATGCTTTAAGTAGAGTCGAAATTTATCATACAGATGGAAGTTCTATGGATGTAAACGTTGAAGAAAGTAGCATATCGGAAAATAGTTCAGTAAATTTAGGAGAGGACTTAGCCTTAACAAATTCTGATATAACACCCGAAGAGACAATTCACTCTAATCAACGAGATAGCGATACAGGCATTCCTATTATGAATACATATCCACCTAAAAGACTTCGAAGAGTAATATTTGAATTAGCTCCTTACAAAAGTGCGAAAATAGAAAATGGTATTTGGTATTTTTATATTCCCCCTGAAGCACAAGAAGAGACCATAAAAGAATTCATGTTAGAATATTTATCACATAAAAAATATGCGTTCATTATACCTAACGACGAATTATATTATAAAGTCTCAGAAGTATATAGAAGACATTTTGATCACACGAAAATTCAAGCTACAAGGTTTACAAAAAATTCAATTGAAATTCATGATAAAGAAGAACAACAAAAAATTATTAAAGAATGTCATTTACAAGAAAATAGACATGCAGGTATAGAAAGTATATATAAACAACTTAGAGAAAAATATTATTGGGAAAATATGAGAAAATACATAAAGAAATTTGTAACAAGATGTGAAACGTGTAAAAAAGAAAAATATAATAGACATCCACATATAGTTATGGCTACGGAAACGGAAACACCTAAAGAACCGATGGACGTTTGGCACATTGATTTCATGTCACTTGAAAAACAATGGTATCTTACAATAATCGATAAATTTTCAAAATACGCAGTGATTAAACCAACGGAAAAAAGTAAAGTATATGATACATTATCTGAAATATTTGCTATAGTAGGTGCACCAAACAAAATCATTCATGATGGTGAGCAATCATTTTGTAGTGAAATATTAACAGAACTATTTCAAACTTATAAAATTACGAATCATACAACAACCCCACAACATCACAAATCTAATTCTGATGTAGAGAGATTACATAACACAATACAAGAACTTTTCAGATTACAAAGAGACTCTGATTTGGATAATAATCAAAAAATATATTATATTACACATGCATATAATAATACTATGCACAGTGCTATAAACATGACACCATTTGAGGTACACTTCGGCAGAAAACCAAAATTAAGAAGTTTTGATAATTTAAAGGTAATGATACAAAGATATACAACGCAACAAAAACAATTTGTAACCGAATTAAATCAAAATATTCACGAAACACTACGTAAAGAAAAAGAAAAACGTAATAAATGGATAAATGATAATTCACGACCTTCTACTTCTAAAACATTTAATATTGGAGACATAGCTTATGTAAAGAACAGTAAAGCAGAAAGACATAAAACTAAGTCAAGGTATTTAGGACCTTTTAAAATTGTTAAAGTCGAACCAAATAACAAATATCAGTTGAACAATGGCAAAACATATCACATAGAGGAACTTTGTGTTTCAGATGCACCATTGTTCTCGGATACAAATTCCGACAGCTCAATTCAGACGAACATGTAATATTAGTAGAAATGAAACCTACTAGAATTATTGAAGGAAAGTGGACGATTATTCATAATTTAGATATTAAGCCTATAATCGAAAATAAAGATGTAATCACTAGTAATTTACGAAAAATTGTATCCAATAATGACGAAACGAAATATATGATAGATAGAATTAAAATAATAATGGATCATGTAGAGGAAATGTGTAATCATTTAGCCTTACAACGTAGAAATAAAAGAGGACTAATTAATGGTTTAGGTTCTATAATTAAATCTATTACAGGAAATTTAGATGAAGACGATTATCGTAATATTCAAAAGGATTTAGAAACTTTAAAGATTGCATATAATCAGCAGATATCTGTAACTGATGAATCTCTTGAAGAATATAATAAACAATTGTCTAAAATTACAGAAATGCAAAGAAAAATAGATAATCAATTTTTAAAGACTGTAGAATACCTAGGACAAAGAAGAATTATATATAATTTGTTATTACAAGCACAAACATTACAAGAAATAACAGAAAGATTAATTACAGCTATAACTTTTGCAGAACATCATATTTATCATTATAGTATAATACAATCTCATGTCCTTCAAGAAACATTAAATAAAATAAATAAAAATGTAATGTTATCAGATAATATTAATGATATTGAACCCTTTATTTTTGTGAAATGTAAAATTATACAAAATACTGTGTACTTTATAATTGAAATACCTTTAGTTAAGCCTCAAGTGTATCAAACAAGAAAAATTGTACCTATTATCCAAGATATCCCTACCTGTACCTATCCTATTATGCGAAAGATAACTCTAGCCTACACCGAGTTGGAAATGTACGAAGTTCAAGATTGTACTGATTTAAAACAACAATTAATTTGCAAAGAAAGTATACTACAACAGGAAACTTGTGAAACTAATATTTTATTAAAAAAGGAGACTAATCAATGCGAAACTGTATCAATCAAGTGTCCAAGTGAAGAAATACAAGAAATTTCACCCAAAGCAATGTTTATCTATATGAATAAAACAACAGAAATAAAAATTAAATGTGGACCCCATGAAGAAACAGCATGGATTAAAGGAGTCTATTTATTAAAAGGAGAAAATTGTGAAGTTATTATAGCTGGAATAAAAAGGTTTCGAACTCAAGAATCCAATGATAAAATCATTATGGCAAAAATATCAATAGAGAATAAGGATGAAACTTCAGAAATCGACTTAACATATGATGTCAATAAAATAACTTCAAAATTAAAACAATTAAAACAAATCAAAGAATTAAAAACTCAAGAAAGAAATAATTGGATACAATATAGTATAATGACACTAATTATTATCATTATGCTTTTGTATGTTCTGTTTAAATTTTTCAGTTCCAAGGTTCCCTTCAAACCATGGACTTCAAATTTAGGAGGGGAAAGTCAACTCACGTCCCATAAAGGAAACCATAAAAATAATGATCTAATTAACTTGGTCAACTTGGGTGTCAACATGGAAACAATGGACAGTAAATCGATCCCGATTAGAATATCAAGAAGCATTGTTCCAGTGAACAGAGAACAATACGTCGTTACTCCGTGGACCTCCTTGGCAGAGAAAACAGTTCTAGAAGACAGGTCACGCACACAAGTACCCCTGGGTGACACAGTATAAATAGTCTCCGCTTCAAGCAACGTCGTCTATTCATCATTCGGCTTTCGTGTAGTTAAGTTTAAAAATTGTCAAAATTTTAGAATAAGTTTATTTGCAAATAAATTTATTTTTTTTAAAAAAGTAACGAAATCAGTTATTTTGACTCGCGTGCAAAAGAGATGGCATGTTAGGCGGGCGTCGTTGCACGCACGTCAAATTTCAATCTCAAGTTGATGTTGATGAAAATCAGAATTACGCGGTAGACCCGCAGTTCTTTATTCAAGTATCATCTCAACCTCGAAAGATCTCAAAATTTTAACGCTTGATTTAATGTAAGGTTTACAATGTGAAAATTAGACTAACATGTAACTAACATTGTTTATCATTTAACTAACAATTATTAAGTATTTTGAATACACCTTGAAACATACAGAGGAAAGAAAGAAAAACTCATCACTGAGGTAGAAAATTATGTGTTTAAGTATTACCAATAAAAAAAATACAATATGCATAGGAAGTAGTAACATAATAAAGTAGTAATAAAGTCTTGTCGGTACATTGAATGATTTTCAAAATTTTAAATAAATTTGGTTAAGTATTAGTTAATAGTATTGTTAGAGGCCAAAACTAAATTTTTTTGATTTTTCGCGTTTACTGGACGGTTTTGGATAAGTTATTTGTTCATCGTACTACAACTACATATACCCGTGTATATGTACATATATATATACCCCTGTATATGTACATATAACCCTGACAAACTTGTATAAGGGTTGTTGATTAACGCCCAAGTAGAACACGGGGCAGAGATTAAAAAAACGCGAGCGGAGCTGCGGGCAAAAGGCCAGTAGTGTATAAATCATGACTCGATTCTGGACTATAAGCGATTAGTTGCAGCTTACTATTTTGTTTTTTTGATCTCTCTTTCCATTCTTTTAAGGTTATATTATGTTATTTTAATGACGGATTTATTTCGGCGTAGTTAAAAAACTACAATGATTTAAAAAAGGGCTATCTCATTATATACGTTTGCTGTCAACTTCCATGGCAAAACGTTTTCTGAAATCCAAAGGCACCAAGAATAAAATTCAAGCGCATCAACAATCACCACAAGGATGTTTGATCCATGACTGAAATGAAAACTCAACTTAGCGGTTTTTAAAAACAAAACGATGTTCGTTAAGGAGCCAGTTGTTTTATTTAAAATACCTTTGATTATGGGTATAGGGGGGAGCTGTAATGACAGCGGCCCCTCTCCAATGATGTGGTTTTCTGAAAATACTTCTCTGTCTTCCCAGAACTTAACTCTACCTGTTAATAAATACGGGGTCACCTCTCTCCACTCCGCTTCGCTCGGCTCCCAATTCACTTCCCCATGGTTTTTTTTTTACCTGTATTCGACTTTTACTATGGAGAAGTGAATATTTTTTTCGCATGTTTCAAAAGTTTTTCTTTGGAAGTAGTTCAGTACAATCAGTAGAGCGTGTGGTTAAATTTTCTGAGCACGTCATAGTTACGTAGTGTATACTGGGTGTTAATATGATGTTGCGGAAGCCGGAAACTGGTGATAGTATTCATCCATACGAACAACTTGTACTATGGAACCAAAACTCAAATCGCGAATAAACAATCAGCTGTTCTATACAAAAGTTACATACCTACTCCACCAAAATTTATGGAAAATCTGATTTCTGTTTCGCGATTTCTCAATTTTTCTTAAAAAGTTGTTCAAGTACTATCGCCAGTGTCCAGCTTCCGCAACATCATTTTAACATCCTGTGTACTCTAGAATATTCATGCGGCAAAATACTAATACCAACCCTCTAATTTGATTAACAATTTAAAACATAAACATCCATAAACTATATTTTATCTTATCTTCACAACCCTTCATCCATCTTCATGATTAGGTATAACTGGCGTTGCAGAGTTTAGAATCCTTTCTCTGAACATTATTTATTCCAAACTTTACGCAGCCAGTACGCATGTGTAGTGAAACAATGTTTTTTGTGGACTTTTTTAAATAGCGTGTAGGCAAAACACGCACAAGAGACCCGGCTTAAACTCGATTCACGCTATAGCAAAGTTATTCGATATGTTTAATGCAACTTGTACTTAGTTCTCTAACAAAACTTTTGATCTATCGAGATCTAATGAAGCACTTGCGAGGCGCTCGGGTCCCAAGTGGTCGAGAAATGGGGGAGAAATACAACTTCGCACACATTGCCTTTGGTGCTGCATTATTATCAGCAAGTCTTTTGCCTCCGAACTGTTTTCTTTATTGGGTATTGAGAGACATAATATTCTAATCTGTAAGATGGATCCGAGCCACGATCTGGGCTGCGGTCTGTTGGTTCACTAGGTACATGAAGCGAAGTAAGAGGGATAGTGACCGAATTCCACCACATACACGCACGCCACCAATGACTACAAATAACGTACTATTAATTAGCAGGTCCTTTGACTCGATCAATATGGAGCGCAATATTGAAGCGACACATCACGCCTCTGTGATCAAAAGAGGTCGAAGCCATAATAAATCTTCATATTTTCTGCAAAACGACCGAATGGACTCCATCCATCTTTCCAAATTGGAGTTTCCGTTCCAATTTCTTAGGAAAAGCTTCCTAGAATGTGATTTTGCAAGTCAATTTCTTAAATCATTCCATTAAGTAATTTTTGCGATACGACGATGCAAAAATACTTTTTTAGTTTTTTATAGAGACATTATACTTTGTTATAATTTAAGTAATCATTTACAGTGTAATAGGCCTTCAAATATAAAATGTTCTTTACACAAACGGAAAGTCCTAAAAATTTCGTTTGGTATTTTATTGTTTGGCATGTCCCATAAACATTTTTTTTTTCTTTTTTACACGTTATTTTGGGTTGATTTCTAATATTGTAATAATGAGAGTCACTGCGCTTTTTAAAACAATATATATGTTCATGAACAATTATTGAACATACACAATAAAAATAAACGTATTGGAAAATACATAACCGTAAGAATATAAATTTCCTTGAAAAACTCTGTTTATGAATCATATCGTTGAGACAATGGATATAGAGAAAGGCCCTGTTTTGTAATACAAATACAGTTCAGATGTCTGCTGCACAACCCCACAGCAAGCTGCCATATGACATTATGCTATGGAAATAGCTGAAATAAACTATTCTAGCAGTTGCTACGTCCGTTAAATCTTTGGTTTTTTAACTGCATAACGACCGAACTTCACTTACCGGCTAACTTAATTATATGTGGGCCCTATTGTAATCGATAATTAATAATAATACCAAGAAACAAAGTCTAAACTAGCGTCATCTTATATATAATTTGTATCGACTTGTTTAACGTTTAGTTGGGTAAATTCTATGCAAACGCATATTTATTTTGTTATTTTCGTATTTTGTTACTTGTTGTATTTTGTTACTTTAAGTACCTATCTAATAAATTTCTAATTTGTTTACTACCAATCTAATATCTCAGAAGGAATTCTGTTTATTTCATCTAAATTTATTTCTTGGCTTACAACTTTAACACCCCATTAGTCGCGCGTTCTACCATTGTAGAACACGCATGCATTTTGTAGAATTTAAACGTAAGCTGTGGGTAGATATCGCACGCACTCATAGTATTTTTTCAAAATTAACTGATGAACACAGTCAATGACAGCACGGAAACCGGCGCAGCGCGACCGTGTGTGTGAGAAATTCCACTTCAAAGATAAAATTCTACAAAGTAGAGCGCGCGGGCACTCTCGTGACATTTTGTCGGAAGTTTTCATTTCTATAATTTACGGTACCTAAGTGTTTTTTTTATTTTTATTTGATATGTAATTTTAATAGTAGTTTATGCTACAAGGGCGCAAAGGAATAAATTACGAGGACGATTTAAAACACGAGCGTAGCGAGTGTTTTTAACGTAACCGAGTAATTTATTGCTTTTACGCCCGTGTATCATACTACATTTTTCAATGCATAGTGTGAGGAAATGAAAACAAATATAATCTTGTGAACTTTAAATTATAATTGGCTCAAAAGGACTGTATCCATAGCCGTTAAACGTTGTAAAAAAAGTATAACGTCTATGGTACACAGGAAAGGCTGCAGGTTGGCCAACCATTGTAAATAAATTAAAAAAAATAATAATAATAAAGCCCTAGGGCAAAATAATCGACTTTCTGTTCGGTTTTGATGCATAAAAAGTGGGCCTTTACGAGCACATGCATTGAAAATTATATTATGATGTTTATTATTTCTATAAAATAATTTGTAACCTGAGTGACTTTATTTCCCAGAATAATTGAATTTTGAAGCGGTTGGAAGAAATACGTACTGATGGTTAAGATACAATAGCAAATTACAGTGAAGAGGAGCTAAGTGATAAAGACTGTATTAAATCCCCGCACAATAACGACACGGAAAAGGAAAAAAGTGATATACACCCACCCACCACCCCTAAATACTGGCTTAGTTGGAAAAATTTCCTTTTGTGGCAGAGAGCGCAATAAATCTATCAGCGGGCCTATTATGTATCTCTAGTTGCCTTCTGGACTTGGTGTATATCATCAAAAACATAGATATACTATCAAATTCCGATTTCCTAAGGATATGTTGGCACTTGAAGTGACGACACAGATTGTTAATAGTTCAAAACCCACTAAAGGCAATTTTGAAATTTCAGTTTTTATCTATGTTTTTGATGATAGGCACCTCGTTCAGTTGCCAACTAAAGATACAGATTAGGGGGGCAGGTGTTTAAATATCATGAATGTTGTAACAAGGATAAAAACCAAATAGAGGAGATCAGTAAATAAGAATAAGAAGATAAAACAAATTTATAATTTTTCTCGAGTTTCCTGAGAAGTCTGATTTTAAGTCCCTTATAAGTCTGAAAAGTTATATCATGTTTTGTTTTAGATTTTTAATATAGTATAATATAGTTTTATAAAATTTATTGCTTTTCAATACAATTTAAAAGATAGATATGAGGCCAAAATTTCAATAAAAGAACTGACAAGCTTGACTGATAGACCCCACAACTCCTCTGTTTTTTATTTATTGGTTGAAATGTTTTTAATATTACACAATTAACATGTTTTAGGAACAACTTACTACTACTTATATTTTTTTTCAAAAGTGTTTGAGCCCTTTCAGGGTAAGAGTTAAGTTTCTCTGTTATAATAACTGAGATGCTAGCAAGGAAACACTCAAAAACTTCAGTTACCTCCCCGTTAGAATATATTAATCTGTCGTCAACTTTAAGGACAATATTATTATCACGAGGCTACACTTTGCTGGTTTCGCTATTTACAATGTTCCAAACAGTTTAAATTTTATTATCAGAATTTGTAATCTTCTTTTTAAAAAAGTCACGCTTAGCCTGCTTGCAGACGTTTTTAGAAAAGTTTTTGAGATAATCAATGAAACCGGCATTGTGTGATTGTAAGATATCTGTTCATAAAGATCATACAGGCTGTTTCTGCTTTTGCGAATTCCTTCCGTCGCCCAATCACTCAAACGCAAACTCAAACTCACAGATTTCATGAACTACATTGTGTACAGGTATTGTTAGAAACTTTTATTATCATTAATTAGAAAAAGGCGGGTTTTACGCAATCCACCTGCTAAATGGCAGATTGTTTTTATTTTGACCCCCTTACGGGAAAAGTCGATTTATCCGAAATTATAATACCTACAAGTAAATCAATTATGAGTCTAAGGAAATGAGTTCAAAGCGTAAAACATGAAAAATTTAAGCTGAAAATTTTCCAAGTACCTCCAGTTAAATAATTCAAAATTTCCAAAACATCTCGTTCCACCTTTAACGTTTCTTTATAACGTAATATAATGCGATGTTCATCCTTAACCACGCCCCATTATCTTCTAAAAGCCGGTGTTACAACACGTCTTGTTAGGTAGATTTTAAAAATTCAAGGATAGCCTCCTACTTTCCAACTGGGTCCTCGCGGGACCTCTTAGCAAGTCTCTTGTGGGAAGTAACAAAAAAATATTCAATGACCCAGCTAAGGAAAAACAGCTAATGGTTGAAGAAAGTTGTGTAGAGAATGAGATCGGTGTCGTAAAACGTTAACAGTTTTAGGGATCCCGAGCTGGAGGTTCTTTTTTATGGTTTTCTGTCGTGTCGGTTTAAGGTTCTTTTAGATTAGATTGTCTGCTTGATATTTATTGAAAAACAGCTTTTGCATTTTCACAAAATCTATTTAGAACTCTTGTAAAATATAGTAGGAATTAAGAAATATCTGACCTTTACAGCCACTTCTAAAACCAATTAATTACATAATATAATGAAAGTATATGGCAGCATAATAGTTGACGTTAACTTACACATGAACTATTGTTACCGTACTAATCTCACCCCGAGGCTGAGCTACTATGGTTGGGTTTGTCTGGATAATCTACATCTACTGGAGATAGTCAAATTGCTGTACCGTAACTCCATCCACCACACCGCTGAATCCTACTGAAGTCGACTCTTCGAGAATATCGACGCCACTCCTTTATGATTGTGTCCCCAAAGCTTCTTGTCATAGATTTTTTCGATAATAAGTAGAGCTGAAATGTCTCCGCAAGTATCTTTAGTCAAATTTGCTATGACCTGCGTTCCGTTGATTCTACTCCAACCTTCCTTTAATGAATAGTGACCGTTTTCACTTTAATGGGTCACAGGATATTAAAATTTAATACCACTTGGCTTTTAACAGCTTCTATTACCTACAGTAACGTATTCCACACAAAAATATGGTATGGTAGCTATGGTAGAGAATGTTGTAAATAAGTTTTTTAATGCTTTTTATCTAATTCACTTGAATCCTCTAGTTTTCGAGTACCATGCGTTTCAAACTCAAAATCTTTATTCGTAGCGAACATGAAAGAATTACGTCTGCGGGTAAAAATCTCCTTTTTTTTTATCGTATGGCTCCTTTAATTTCACTGCAAGGAGTCCAAAGAGACAAGTACAGCACGGTGGGTTATGTGTTTTTTCCCATCACCCTACAGACTAACGCGAGGACTCAAGGGTAATTTCCTGCAGATGCAAGCATTGTCCTACTTTGTTAACGACTACAGTATTTCGATAGTAGCCAGGGCCAACAGGTGAACGCGCTCTCTAAGGAATGCAGACAGGAGATAAATTGTATCCTTACGGGATTTTTACTTACGACCACAGGAGTTACTACTGGAGTTACTAACTGAAACTCTGCCACTAAGGCAATAAAAGAGGTCGTATGGTCAACGTAGATAAGCTAAGAAACTCTTATAGTAGTACCAATATTTATAGTAATAGCAAGTCTGTATTTCAAATAAACATATCATACATATAAACATTTTAACACTAATATTTTCGTTATTTCTATCTGTATTGAAAATTCGGCAAATGAGCTGAGCAAGGGTTCAAAAAGGTGTTGATTTCCATTGTTTCATTATGTTTTTAATTAAACCGGCTAGTCGTTTTAAATTTTATGTACAAAATGAAAATCTGCGCTCTTTGAATAAACAAAGATATAGAGAAAAAGTAAATTAACATTCTCAAACATTACTCGAAAAACGACACCCACTAGGGGACAAATATATTCACAGTCTCCTTAACTACTACCTTTTTATTAATTTGTATCCAAACATACTCTTATGTGTACTATTGCATATATATTTATATCCTCTTTTGGAATCAAAAAATATTGTACTTTTTATCTCATTCCTGTGTTATACTTGTACGCAACAAAACATCAATAATATTTTCAATGACTTAAATTTTACAAATATGTACGAGTACATCATTTATACTTTATCTTAATTCCTGACATATCAACAAATCCACAGGTATTATTGAGACGTAGAACACACTCGCCACGCCATCAGCATGAGATTTCTCAAGTACGCTTGAAATGTACAATAGCTGACTAAACTGTTGACAGAATTGTAACTTTATTCCAGTGTAGTAAGCTTTATATTTGTCTGCTGAAGTCAAATCTGAGGTTTGACGAAATGCATGCTATCTTAATTCAGGAATGCGACGACAATCACAGGACCAACTCTATTTAGATTCAAAATGGCGGGTCATTACGTTTGCTTCTCAATGTTGATTTAACCAGTTAACTTGTGGTCAATTGGAAATGGTCACTTGAGATTTCAGCTACATCTTGTGCTATGACTTGGTGTTTGTGTGTATTTGCTGGTACTAAGTTGGTGATATAATGTTTTGATCAAAATTGTATTTCAGAGTAGGTAAGAGACCATATAAGTGCGACAATTATACATTTTTTACCCAATTTACAGTAGGTTTACCTTTTAGGTTCAATAGTTGTATTTAAGGAAGGTTTTTTTTATATTATGCTCCTAACGCCAACGCTCCTACAAAAATGCCTCCGTATAACTTGGAGTTAACGCCCAAAGCAATTTTAAATATGACCAAATATGCTACTAACTTGAAGTCCTTTAAAGGACGTTGGAACGTAGCCCGTTTTTTTGAAAAAACTTTCTGAGTGTTAGGAGGATAATCATATTGTACAAACATATGTACTATATATGAAAGAAATATTAGTAAATTGTGACTATTTTACAAAAATATCCACGGTAATTTATTTATTATTGAAATTAAATACAAAACATGCCATTTAGACCTCCTAATACGTGACCCAGTGTGTGCTGCCATCTAGTTGTTGAACCGATGAACAAAAAGGTACATTATAAAAACACAAATATCATCAAATCACAAAAATATTTTAAGAGGGCGTGGTCCTGAATGTGCCCTCATAATAGCTAATTTAAGGGGAACGAAAATACAAACAGAAATAAAATGTCAGCTTTCGGATGATTTTGTTGCAATAATTAGGTTACGTATAGCCATAAAAAAAATACATGTTTTTGGTTGAACTTTAAGGTATTCATTTTCCACAAACCACGTTAATCGATTCATATTAGTACTGTCAATGAATTTTTTTGTAACCCTCTATTGCACACTTCTTATCGATTTTGTTTCAGGTATCGCTTTCGCGATTTTGTTGGTTTTTTTTTAATAAAATTAGTGTGAATGATATCTATTCATTTTCCAAATACCACGTTATTCGGGTCAAAAAAGCAACCCGTTTTTCCAAAAATACGTAAATCCACTGATGCAGTCAGCGGCAGCAAGATATTGTCAGTCTACGCCTAGCGTTGGCGCCCGTAAGACGTGGAATCTGTGCCCTTTTTTGCAAGCTATAAATATCTCCCAAAACTACTTCAAAACACATTGAAATTAATTTTATAAAGTAATATTTCGAGGAGCATCATATTCCTGCCGTTAAAAACTCAACAAAATATGCGTATGAGTGATTTAGCTACATCGTGCCATAGTCATAACAACAAAACTGAATGAATTTGGAATGAATTCATACTTTTATGCGGGAAAATAATATATATTACTCTAAAAGAATAATTTTGTGATCGTTATTGAAACCCAAATTAATTTACTTATACTTACTTACTTTTCGTGAAATTACCCTCTAGTATTGGCTCACCATTTCAGGTCCAATAAGTGAAGTTTTTTGCAAATTATATAGTTACACTTACTTGGGATAAATCGCCAAGCATTTAAAATATAGAAATTTATTTTGAAATATTTACAGTGCATGGCAAAATTATTAGATCGTAGATAATCCTGTCGGTACATGTTCAGGTTCTGTTACGCAAAATGAAAACAATGAAACTCTTTTAGGATTAATTTGTTATCCCTATGTTTGTCTGTCTGTCCGTTTGTCTAGACAATTTTTTCTGGGTAAAATTAATAAATACCAATATAAACGGCCCTCTATAGAGCTGTAAAAACATACTGTTGACGTTTTTATTTATATTACGTTTTAGGTTTTTACGTTTTTTTTTTTACGTTTTTCATACAAATTTTCTCACTATGAAAATGTAGGGATGAACACTTGAGATAATATTTTGCATTTAAAAGTCAACACAGAAAGGAATTGTTGAACAAATAATGTAAAAAATATGAAAACCATCTTGTTCTATTCTAAAGGGATTAATTATCTATTGTTCAATGTGGCGATAGCTTTGTTTATTTTTTTCCTTGAATTATTTTTTACTAAGATAACAAATAGTTTAATACAAGGTTTTCCTTAAGAGGTCCCTTTACCCCTGTATTTTTCTTAAAATTCATACAAGAGGTATAAATCGAATGTGAAGTCTACAGCTTATTTTCTTCATATCTTTTTTCATGAGTATATTCTAGTGACATCTAACTACGTATCTATACAGCCCAAAAAGCAAAATTTGATAAAACACCATCATAATAGCTGTCAGGATATCGTCAATATTGCCTCGTTTTTACGCAAAGTTTAACAAGTTTGTATATTTTTATCTATACTGGAAATAAAAAAGAGAGAAATACAGGCGTCGTTCATGTTAAGATGACTAAGTTTACACACTTTTCTAAGTATAAACAATTACCGTTTCATGGAAAACTGTTTTGACCTGAAACCATTTCACAAATTCAATTAACTTATTTTGAATATCTTGTCATCTTGCACTTCTTGATGAGAAATACAATGTCAATAAGTAAAAATACAACTTTTAGTTAAGAAAACTTATAGTTAAAAGTCTGCTGTATGCATTAACATATTTTTAATTATATCACAATAGTAATAAAATAATTGGCTTATCCGTCGTCGTGATACCAGCCGTAAATTTCTAAAATAATCTGATATCACGCTTATGGAAAACCCAATTATTTTGAAGAGACCATAATATCATTAAAATATGTTTATGCATATAGCAAAATTTTAACAATAAATTGTCTTAGCTAAAAGTTGTACTTTACCGTTATAATTATTTCTTAATATTTTGTTACAAATTCGGAGAAATAGCCCTTAAGGAAAACCTTGTATGAAAATATTTGTTATCTTTGTAACAAAGAAAAAAAAATAATAAACAAAGCTATCGCCACATTGAACAAACAGTAAATTATTAATCCCTTTAGAATAGAAAGATATGGTTTTATATTTTTTACATTATTTGTTCTACAGTTCCTTTCTGTGCTTTCTTTCAAATGCAAAATATTATGTGAAGTGTTGATCTCTATATTTTCATAAGGAGAAAATTTGTATGAAAAAGTTAAACAAAAGGCCATAAAAACGTTATAATATGTATATTTTACAGGGCTGTAAATATTAGCATTTATTGATTTTACCCAGAAAAATTGCCTAGACAAACGGACAAACAGACAAACATAGGGACAACAAATTAATCCTAAAAGAGTTTTGTTTTTTCATTTTGCGTAAATGGACCTGAACATTTCAAACTATGATACAAATAAATTATTTTAAACACTTGGCGATTTATCCCAAGGGTAAACAGGTGTCCCAAAAGTCAACGCTTTCCCTTGGAAGGCTGGTAGGCCAGCTCATGACTGACCAGAATATCAAATTATGACCTCAGCAAAAAGTAGATAGTCTTCGAGTTGATGGTACTTTTATAAATTCGAATAGATTTTTGAGAGTCAAAGCTAACCAGTTCTAAATTCTAAGAATAAAATTTTTGTTGCGCAACTCTGAATAGTCATGCTATTGATAACGTCAAAAATAAACCTTGAAATGCTGTTACATCAGGAAGAAAAATAAAAACCCAATTTATGAGCAATTTTTTGTAATTAGGTTAGTTCGATACCACACCCTGAAACAAAATGTCTTATGTTAGTTTTGCAAATTGTCTTAAATAACGGCTCATCAAATATTGTTTTTCAAATGATCTGGCAATTTCTGTGTATTACTTTTGAAAAAAAAGTTATTGCTATTTTACTACCAAAGGAGCTGCGTATTTTTTTAAATAATTAGAATTTAGAATGAAAGAGTGGCGGGCAGTAAAAATATTTGACGTTCATTAGAAATGCCATTTAACACGCGTTAGAGTGAGATAAATAGTGACGCTATTTAAAATGAGTTGGAATGAGATAGTAACGCAGTTAAACGTGGTTGAATGAGAGAGGCATAATTGATATAGGCTACAGTGAGATAGATAGTGACGTGGTGCATTCCTTCTGAGAATATTTGTTAGTTTCCACTTTTTGTAATAACAACTTTAGTAAAAATTTTTTGTAAAGAAATTTTTGGTCCAACTTATTTTCCCGCAAGTGTAAAACCAGCTCAACGGGCGAAAAATATTTAAAGAATGGGTAATGGTGACAATTAACCGTCACAATATTATTATGTATCTCTAAAGGAGTGTCTGAAATGTTCCGAGGGTCAACTGATAAATCAAACACTCAAAAAACCACTTTTAGCCGATCATAATAAATTTACGTCCCGACGTGATAGCAAGTAGGATCAATGCCGTGTGACGATGATCGAAATACACTAATAAATTAGATAAAATAAAATACGTATTACTTTTGACCCTGCCTCGTCCACTCTATTCGTATTTTTGCTATGGTGACGCGAGCTTAGAGACCGGGACGAATTTCCCCCCGCGCGCTATCGTAAAATAGAATAAGCCACGCCCGGAACTGGTTTTTGTTTTGGCTATGTCATACTCTTAATTAGTGAAAGAGTTCACATAAATAACCTATGAGAATTTAATCAAGTGGCAGACTAAAAAGAAAGTAAAATCTATGTCGGAAAGTGTACTTTATTCTTGTAATTTGTTCTTTATTTCTTCGCATAAGTGATGAAAAATAGAGTATTGCACTTGAGTGTAAGAGATCAATTACACCCTCGAACCAAAAGCACCCCGCTTGCTTAGCTCGCTAGTGCGCTGAAATACCTCGGGTGTAATTGATGACTTACATTCCTTGTATAATAATATACAATTTCATTATTTTACGGATCTAAGGGCAAGAAACTAGTCTAAATATTATTTATGTTTGGTAAGGACAAAACCCTACCTACGATTTAATTATCAATAAAGTTAGATTTAGCAATCTCTTTGTGCCAAAAGTATCTCATTTAAAAAAATGTGTTGCCTGTCAATTTAATCTAAATCTTTCTTTTGTTGCAGACTGTGATCGAAGATAGTGAAATAAACAAGAAAAAGGAAAAGTCGCATTGAAAATGTAATCTTAGATTGTGAAGTGTTTGTTTTATTTTGTGATCTTCAAGAATGGAGTTGTTCCATCGGGGAAGTTCTGTGAGGTTCTTATCCTTATGGACCCTGGTGATCGGGAGCTTTAGTATCGCAGGTAAGAATTTCATTATAAAGTTCTGTTTTAGTTGGAGTATGCTGGTCGTTGGAGTTGGAAGTTTTTCTAAAACATTATTCATTATTTTATGAACTAGGTGTAAGTTTACTGGTTTATTTTAATGAAACTACGTAATTTAGTGATGATACTGAAACACTTTCCCAAAGAAACATGTCCGCGCAAATGAAAATAGAATATTCTTCTTTATTTTATAGATATCCCTTTATGTTCTCCCGACATAAAATTGACAACTTGGGTGATGGATGAAATCATTAAAAGTGCCTGAATATTTTTTGTTGATAGGAATAACCTTCCCCATAAGAGAAAAAAAAAACTAATTTTTTTAGGTGGCTTTAATTACATAAAAAATATAAAAACTTTAAAATTTTAGATATACGGGGCTATACAGCTGCATACGAATACTTCCTTTGCCTGCATATACAAAAAACCGTTATTAATCTATGGTAACAAAATGACACCAAAACATAACCTCTCGTGTTGTTATTCTTTTATGGTATTTTGTTTAAGGGGGGCTTATCCCAATTTTGTCTGTTTTCAAACTCATTTTAAAGCATCAAATAGTTATTTTTAAAATCTGAAAAAAATATATGTTTCAGATACATCTTTTCTGCAGGTTTTTTTGTGGTTCAATTTGCGAGACGTTACACTTTGCTCGATCGAAAAAAAATCCGAAACTTTGTCGATTTTTAAGATTTTTTTCGTTTTATGTAACGTGTACTTAACCAAATTGTATGAAAATTGCAGATAATTAAAGGAAAACTATTGTACTAATAACTTTTGTGGTTACTTTTTTTTCAGTGAAAATTGTTTTTTTTTTTCTTAATTTAAAAAGAAAAATTGATTCGCGACTACTCGGCGAGCGGCCGCCAGTTGCCCGCCAGCGGCTGTCGAGGCAAGACCTATGTCAGTTTTCTGAGCCCTGGTTCCCCCTCAATCGCCTTGAAGCTCTGATAGAGTGTACTATTATTATTTTAATAATCGTGTAAATAGACATCAAACTATCAGTTGTGTGTACATGTAAATAAAAATCATTTAGTTGTATCTTGATTGGATGTTTAAAAATAAAGATAGAAACTAAAAAAAAAAGAAAAAAACCGGCCAAGTGCGAGTCAGACTCGCGTACCTAGGGTTCCGTATTGTGGATGATAAATTTAATTTACTATTTTTTTTCGTGAATTTCTTAACTGCTTTATTTTACCTGTAATCTTTACCTAAACACTATTACCATGATTTTTTTCATAATGTTCGGTCTACCAGTTTTGGAGATAAAGACATAATTTTTTTTATATCAATGTATTTTTACAATCAGCTATTTAATATCTATAATTTGATACCCATATTATATTTTTAGGATAACATTTTTTAGTTTTGTTTTGGAAATATTTTGAATAATTTCAATCTTTTTTTTACATCGTGATATGTGGGCAAGTAAATGCTATTTTTGTGCCAAATTTCATGTCTTTATCTGTAAAGGTGCTAAAGTTATGAGGCTGTGACATACGGACGGACGGACAACGGAGTCTCACCATAAAGGTTCCTTTTGTACCTTTTAGGTACTACGGAACCATACAAATCATCAAATTTGAAAGTGCTGAAGATAAGAAAACAATTCTTTGAAACTGTAACGAGATGTTTTATTGATCGTACAGAACAACCAAGTTTTGAAATTACGCAAAAAATGTAAACAACTCACGAGTCCGAGTATAACTGTACAACAGTAAAATGTAACAGTACTTACTCTTTCAGTCAGACAGAATGTATAGATAGATATATAATGTACATATTATGTAAATATAATATATAGATATATATATATATATATATATATAAATAATGCGATTGTATCTACGTATTATAATTTTTTTGTAAGCGTAAGTATGAATCGTATGTAAGTGATTAAATAAAATTTCTTAACTTCAGCCTATCAATTCCTCGTACTGAGCAGGGCACCTTCGCATCGAGACAATGCATAGAGGCAACAAGTACGACAAAACTCGATAAAAACAGTAATTGGTATTAACAGGTACAAGGACAGCTTTACGTGACAGAACGGCGATTATGTCTCTTTGGCATTTGGGTAGGAGATAATTAACTTGTACATATTGAACGCATTACAAGAGATGATGATTTTTGGATGACGAAGATGGAGAGGAAGCTAATACAATTTTATATAAAATGTGTAATACCAGAGATAGTGGAAGTGTAGAGATAGTATAACACAAAACAAAATGGCAAAAAGGAGCAAGCTTATCAAATGCTACACGTTGAAGTAACTTGCAGCTCTGATTTTCAGTTTGCCACATATGAACAAAACACAATAGCAAATAGAAGTAAAACATAATAATTAGTAATTAAGAATTTTACATAGTACAATTATACTATTGACTAAGAAAATAATGAATAATAATAATTTATTCATAAAAATAATATTGAATAATTGAAATAATATTGAAAACACACAAAAAAATTATTAATTTGACAAAGAATCACAAATAAAATAATTACAGTCTATTCCATTTACGAGGTTACATTTGCCACTTCTGAGAACGTAACTCTGCACGTTTCACATAAATTTAAAAAATAAATAGTCTTTGTTTATGATAGTAAATCACCGTTTGAAAAAACCACAATCAATTCAAAACATTATACAATTAATTCACAAACATAATCAATAATTAATTCAATATTTAACTGCAAATACGCGTTTACGTTCTATGGTTTATTTTTTACTTTTAAACATAGTGACGTAGCTCAAAAAATCTCATAAAATCTGTTAGTTAATCGATTATTTTCTTGTGTACCGAGGTCGTAGGAAATAAAAATCTACTAGAAATATGGTCCACCTCGCAATCACCATGGTTACCATGGCAATCACGATCAGCCATATTGTTTGTCTGTTCAGTACGGTGCAGAAGCCTTGTATACGTTGCGTGCGTGTGTTTTATTCTTGCTTGACCACTAAAAGAACAGTGTTGGGCAGTCAAGCGCGGGAGTTTATGGTACGCCTACAACAATACTTTGAATGTGAGTTTCAGAATGGTAGTCCACTCTTTCGTTATCAGTCGAAAAACTGTTTCCCAAATAAGTAAGGAAAAGCATGGTAAAGATATACCTGAAGATAATAAATTAAAATCGCCACTTAAGAAAAAAGTTAGAAGGTCGATAGTCACACAAACAAAATGCTGTCGTTGTTGCAAGAAGCATGCTATAACGTTACTGCTGCGAATTGGAAAAGTGTGGTTTTACGAACATTAAATCTAAATTTCGCTGATTGGGACCGAGATGTGCATATCGATGCCCTAATAGATAACCAAATTATAATAAATACGGTGGATCCTACAGACGATGTTGAGGGTGATGACGACGATGGTGACAATGAATATGATACAACGATTTTGAATAGCGAGCACGCATAAGTTGCATGCTGATAAGATTGAAAAATAATAATATGTAATCAAATTAAAAAACTTGACTAAGTAAATTTTGTTTATTATATTAATCTACTGCAAATCTTTTACGTTTCGATTCTGTCAACTCGATTTAAATTTGTTGGTAATAGTAATCGAAAGTCGATGTCGTTGTTTATCGACTAATATGGTACTTCGCTAGTACTCGACATAAACACGTCTGTCAAATGTAACCTCGTAAATGGAATAGACTGTAATGGATGTCATGCAAAAAAAATTAGAGAGAAAAGACATGTTCAGAAATGGAATGAATAAAAATGGAAATTTACATATAAAATAATAAAATAAAATAACAACATGGTATAGTAAACCCACGGTATACACGCGGGATGCCTATAATAAATCTGACTTTGCATGATAATAAAAATAATATTTAATAAGAAAACGTGGATCCTTCACCTATCTCAGAGCAACAATCAAGCTATGACACCTCGCAACCGGGTCCTAGCACTAGCACACATACAACTGAACAAATCGTGCGACTAAAAATACCGAGTGGGCGAATTTAAAGTATGAAATCGAAAATACTTCACCAAAAATCAAAAAATAGGTGCGACGAAGAGCGAAGCGAGAAGAAGCGTGTTAGGTTTACATGTAATATATAATAAGGAGCCGAGCGAAGCGGAAAAAAAGGGTTTTTTTTGAATCCATTCACTCCACTATAACGTCATCTACGTATTTAATTTTTGGGTAAATGTTTATTGAGTATTTGATTAAAATTCTCATTGAAGGAAAACGCGATTGGATGAAATTTTCTTGATAGAATTTAATTCCGAAAAGACCTCTAAATTGTTTTATTTTTTCCTGTAATTCTGAAATCCTAACTAATTTCATTGTCAAATTGCATTCAAAATGTGGATATTATGTATTTGTAAAGTCTCCTTGAAAAACGTTTTGACAAAATTGCTTAGTACATAAATAAAAAACCGACTTTTTTACTACTTTTCCACGAATCCGTCCCACTCGCACTGAGGGTTTTTTCGCATATGGAGTAACAGGGACGCTAAAACTTTTACGTGGTGCCTTAAAATCATATTATCACTAAAATAGAAAATTGTTCGCCTGAGAATTATCAACTTAACTCAAATTTGTAATTTCAAGTCGCCGTTTACAACATTTTTATTCGCTCACAATCTTTCGCCCACTTAGTATTTTAGTACGCTATATTCAGTATTTTTGACACCTTATATTTGAATTTATATTCGCTCTTTTAAATACTTACTACGCCTATAATTTTAGTTTTAGTGCCGTCGAAACCTAAATTATTCCAAAGTAATTTAGCTTCTATTTTTAATACTTATGAACTATTTTGTAATAAACAAAATTTAGTTTTGACAGCTCCTAGATTACAATGAAAGCCTTCAGAGTCAGCTTTGTTAGCTCATATGGTTACCAAGTGTATTAAATAGTTTAAGCTGTACTTCCAAATGTTTTACAAGAGCGTGCTTAGATATTGCTCATATGATCCAATGTAATAAACTCCCCTATTTGTACTTACTCGGTTTTTTAGTAGGAATAGTTTATGTTGGTTCATTTATCGGAATCAATTCTTATTAGTACGAAGTACAGTTACTGGCCCCGAACCTATTTTAATGTACGCGGCGGTCGGTGGCGAGTCACGTGAGGTCACGATTCTAGCCGCTCAGTTGCATCGTAAATAAATACGTCGCGGTGAATTGGCGGGGGCTGAGGTAGCGATAAATACCTACAGGTGCCGGATAACCTGCCCTTAATTGACATAAGTGACCTCACATTGAACTTAAAATTTAGAAGTGATTTTTATTTTGTGTTTACTGTTACTCAATAAGTAACATTGTATTTTATTGTTTTTAAGTAAACGGTATGGATCTTGAAATACGTACAAGTACATGTATAAAATAATATTTGTTTTAACTAGTTACTAAGGTTTTTGACATTTGATAAGCGGTCTCTATGACCGCAGGTAAGTGGTTATGTGACAAAAATAGGGGGTAAGTAGTTAAGGGTTCAACTTATTATTGAAAACATGAGCAGCAAGAACAATTTTCTTTTCTAGCAAAAAATATCACGGTTGATTTTTGCCGTAATTTGCGCAGAGAACATTTAAAAGGTAAGTGTGTGTGAAGCGTACGGTTAGAATGTGCAAAATACCTTAATGAACCAATTAAATCTGGACAATTGATGTTGTTTTTAATATACATTAAATTTATAAAGTTATGTTACATACCTGTTTACTGATTAAGTCATAAAAGTTATTTAAAGTCATGAAAACAAATAAAAAAATTTCGTCCCTTATTGTAAAAGCGGTGGGCAGAAGGCGGGCTAGTTAAGGGCCTTAGCATGGCCAAATGGGTACTTTCTAAAGCCTACTCCTCGTTTATGGACAACCCAAAAATATTGAAAAAATGAATTATGAAAATATAAAATTGACTATGAATAATCAACTCTAAGACAACATATTTAATTTAATTTAATTTATTTATTAACAAAAATCCACAGCAATACAAAAAAGTTTGACATAAAAAATATTGTTTGCAGATACTACCAATTACGGATTTAACTATACTAAGCTAACAATATTTTTTTTCTTTTTCATAACACTAAAACTTCTATATGAAAAAAAAATTAGAGCCGAATCGTGTTTTTTGGCTTGAATTCCCTACTGCGCCTAAGTGGTTTGGTCGATTTAATACATTTATGCTTTGATAAATAGATAAACTTGCTAGCTATAAACATAACAGGATTAGTCAATCGAACGATCACCTCCATGTGAAAAATATTATTTTATCCTATTTCGCCCTATCAAGGACGCAGCGAGCGTCGTAACAGCCACTTTGCAATGCGCGCTGATATGAACGTTATTTCAATCTTGTTTTCGTCGATATTCGTACCGGCAAACATCGAGCTGCTAATTTGGCGACGATAATCGCCTTAAGATCGCCACATGCAAGCAACTAGGTTTTGCAACTGATCAGGTGAACCGTTTGCTGAGTGTACATATAACAATACTTTATTGCACAATAACATAATTAAACATTATTTTAATTATAAAATAGTTGCATATTATTTCATATAACAAGGAATACTAATTGAATATATGTAGAGATACATAAATAAATTCTATGAGACATTGACAATAACACAATGGTTATAACCGAAACAATAATTACCTACTTTAACATATTTAACAATTTAAGTAAGTAATGCTGATAAACTTTATTTTTGAAAACAGCACTTTACTAGCATGAGCTTGCCATCGACTCGACACCGATTCGATAAATAAAAATGTAACTCTTATTTCATTGCAATAAGGGTTATCGTTTAGATTTTATCGATTCTATCTGTCAAATTTATCTAATCGACGCGTACGTGCTCGCATAGCTGTACCGTTTTACCATAGTATAAGGAAACAGACAGGTATTCTATCTTCATACAAACGGGCCGACACGAACCCCTCCCAAATCTCGGTTCAACTCAGTTTACGACAGTCGCGGTCGCACCGCAGTTACGTACGTACGTTGCCACGTTGGCACTGTAAGCCGCTCCCGCGCATTTTCGTTAACTATGGCAAGAAATGATAGAATATGTTGTGCATTGTATGGCTTTTTAAATTAAATAATGCGACAATTTTAAACAGCATTATCAAATACGAAAACAGTCAGTTGGCACCCCTAGCGCGTGTTAAGGGACCGAGCGGCCGTAGGTATTGATTTCAAGGACACCGTCCAGTTAAACTACTGTCTATTTCCTTATACTGTGGTTTTACCAAGTGAGTAAAATATTTAGACAAAATATACAAACTTGTATGACTTATATGAATGAATGAATGAATGAATATGTTTATTTATTTCAAAGATAACTTAATCTAAATACATCCCACAAAACCAAGTAGAAATTTGGTTTGTCTGTGGGGAGGGAGTCGCACTTCTTTTTCTATAAATTAGATAGTTATGTACTAAATTATAAGTAGTTAGGTACATTAATAGTAAATAATAAAATGCTATTTTATTCTGTCAATGTTTTCATGTTTTGTAAAAGGTAAGTTTTATCCCACCAAAAACATAAAATGTACAAAAATGCCAAGTCTCGCAATGCAATCTTTCCACCGTTAAAAGTTGTGAGATCTTGTGTAAAGCCAAGTCTGTTATTTTAGTTTGTATGAAAGCACCTTTTCATTTTAGTTAGTATGGGAGCACCTATTTAACAAATTTATCATTAATTGTTTCCTAATTAGTTACCTACCAACATTAAGTGACTGTATTAATATTAGTCATCTTTATTTCTCTAATAAAATATAGTAACTTCGCAATCGCACAGCAACATATCCTGCAACATATCTACCTAATACCAATTTATTAGCAATTTGAGAAGATATTTCTACGCATCAGCGCTTTATTTGTGCTCTGCGATTGCCAAGTCACTATATTTTATTAGAGAAATAAAGATGACTAATATTAATACAGTCACTTAATGTTGGTAGGTAACTAATTAGGAAACAATTAATGATAAATTTGTTAAATAGGTGCTCCCATACTAACTAAAATGAAAAGGTGCTTCCATACAAACTAAAATAACAGACTTGGCTTTACACAAGATCTCACAACTTTTAACGGTGGAAAGATTGCATTGCGAGACTTGGCATTTTTGTACATTTTATGTTTTTGGTGGGATCTCATTTCTTTTTGTAGGTAGTCAAAAAGAAATGAATGAACTGGAATGAATGAACTGGAGCATAGAAGAAAAAAGCAATACTACGTGCATCAGGCCTGACTCGAGTTTGAAGAAGGGTAATGAAATTCATCGCATTTTCTGGAATCTTTATGTATCATTTGCACTTTTTAGCCGTAACTAAGTCTGAAAAGTTTACACATTTGACAGTTACATCAGTTAACTGTTAGTTAACCCTGACAGTTAGAGGTGGTAGAGCTGATGCCAGGCTCAACTGTGGAGGTACTACCATCTTACTTGGAGACCCTCTCGAGTAAGAGGACAGCTCACAGGCAAAAACCAGGTGGCACACTATGACTGGGACCGATTGATGGCGGTATATCCATCTCTAATAGCCGGATCTTATATACAACAGACTGGTGACGGGCAGTGGCGTCACTGGTGCGAGGATTTCGGCACCACGCTCACCCAGTAGCGTGCACAGAACTTTTTGCTGGAAAAGCAAACAATTGGTCAAGAACAACGATAAAAAAAATATGAAAAAATTTAAATATCACTTTGAAAAAAAAAATATTGTATGACGCCAGGGTAAACAATGTCTACCCTAGAGTGAAAATTTCCTATACAAACTTTTTTTTTTCAAAGTGATATTTAAATTTTTTCATATTTTTTTTATTGTTATTCTTGACCAATTGCTTGCTTTTCCAGCAAAAAGTTCTGTGCACGCCACTGCGCTCACCAACCCGCCTGCCCAGCGTGTGTCAGTATTGGCAACCCACTCCAAATGAGTCACACTCCCAATAAAAGGCCCCCAGTTCCCGGCAGCTCCACTATTCCCGACTACGGTGGCGGTCGCGGTAACGCTGGGGCTGTCGGAAGACCGACAAGCGGGTGAGGTCACGATAACCCTGGAGTCGGGACACCTGTTCTACTATCGAGAAGGCAATCAATTGTCTGTCGGTGGAGTTGGCATGCTGGTCAACAAAGACTTCACTAGCAACGTGTTAGAAATCGGCAGTGTCTCCACTCGGGTGGCATATCTTGTTCTCAAACTTAACAAGAGATATTCTCTTAAAGTCATGCCCCAAGTGTATGCCCCCACGTCGAGAGACCCCGATGGTGATGTCGAGGCCATACATGATGACATTATTTAGACCAAAAATAACACCACTAAGACACATCATACCGTTGTTATGGGGGACTTCAACGCCAAAGTGGGAGTACAGTTACAACAAACAAATATATTTTCTGCTGCCTTACAGGGTATTCAATAAAAAAAATCAAAACTCCGATAAGGCATCACAGCACCCTAAAGCCATGATTTAATTCAAAAATCAGGCAATAAATAATCAATCTCGATCAAATGCTAACGAGGAAAAGTATGAGTCTTCGGAATCATGGGAAAAGATTTATTGTTCAAAGGGATTTTCGTGACTGTCACTCCACATTCCCTTCCTTTCCCCCTTAATTGAGATAGCGGCCTGTCACGTCGGGATTGCCTTATTATCCTTATCAAAAATGCTTGTAACTGAAAATATACTTTAATACAACCAAATAAGTGTCAATGTCTTTACTAGGTTGAATTAAAAACGCGGTTAACCTCGATCAGGTTGGGTTTGCACCTGAAATCCTGTTTAGAGGGGGAATATCGCTTGTTATTCACAAAGAACGCCAATGGTAACAATGAACGGTAAATGCAGACTGGGGATATTAATTGAAACCACATAGTGCACTAACAATACTGAACCACTTTCTGACCTGACCTTTTCTAGCTTATTAAAGACCTAACAAGCGTTTAAGGCGATATGCGAAAAAAATACGAGTGTTTCTTTTCTATGTATTTCATGAAATACACGGAAAATTTAAAAAATTTCTTATATATGCATTTTGACTATATCAAACTTTATCTAGGGTTTCGAAATTGGAAAATATGTTTGGATAAATTTTCCTCGATAGAAATAATTGTTGAAATGAGGTCTTCAAACACACTTTTTCTCCTCGTTTACTTTGACGAATAGGAATCATAATACAGAACTCAAACATACTTTATTAGGTGTGTTTCAACAATATCTAGAGATTTTTTATTTGAAATTTTGCTAGCTATTTTAGTTTTTTTTATAAAAATATAAAACCAACTTTTTCCCTTTTGCCTTGAATCCCTCTCGCACTGCGCGATTTTTCGCTTGGAGTTACAGTGACAAAAATAAAATTCGCATAACCTCTTAATAATAAGCTTACAGATCATGTACTTGTTTTTAGGGTTCCGTGCTAGAACTATTCTAGGATCACCATCGTATCCGTCCGCCTGTAGACACACAGGTTTTTCTCAATTACTAGGTAGCGTAGGACTCGAAATTTACATTACTTAGGTTGACGCGCACATCGCTAGCAAAATATACGTATTTTCTATTTTATTAGAATTTATGTAAAAAATTAATTTTGGCTGAGAAAAAAAATAATTTAGTGTGTGATAATTTTCCGTATCCAAAGGTGCCAAAGGGCACACACAGTGTAATTTTTAATCTGTACTATTACTAAGCCTCCGCTGTCCGTGTCTGTCTGTCCGTCCGTCCATCCGTCTGTCACAGGGGTCTACAGCTTCAGCCGTAATAGGTAGGCACTTGAAATTTTACAGATTACATGTTCATATGACCTTTATTAAGGTCAATAATAAAAATCAAAATAAATTGAAACCCAAGGGTTTCCTCGAAAAAGTTGCATTTTTTAACGCTTTCTGTTCCAGCTCTATCTTAAAGATGGCAATACATACAATTTCTTGTTTGGTCCGATTGTTGTAAATACCCTAAAACAAAACAACAAATTAAAAAAAAACCGGCCAAGTGCGAGTCAGTACTGTGGATGAAAAATTTAATTTGGTCATTTTTCGTGAATTTCTCAACCGGTTTATTTTTTCTTTTATGCGCTTTATCATTTTTTCCTTTCCACTGTCGTTATAGTATTTATGTCGTCAACTCACTGTAGAATTGGGCATACCATGATCTGTCTAGGCATCATTATAGGGGGTCGCCTCGCTCTGTTCTGCTACGCTCGGCTCCCCAAATAATTTATATTTGAATCTAACACGCTCCTCTTAGCTTCGCTCGTCGTTGCACCAAAATATTGAACTTTGGTTAAAAAATTATTTCATACTTTACAATCTGCCCACGACATATAAAATATCGTTGTATGAAATTGTATGACGTCTTAAAATTGGTTTATTTGTGTGTGATGCGATGCTTGATGTAATTTCATCCGACCCGAGTCTAATTATTTAGTCTGTGTTGGTTTACGAGATAACTTGACACATTTATTACTGTTCGAGGGTTTGTGTTACATACCTTGGGGATAATTATACACTCGCAGTTGAGTAACTTTAAGTAACTTATTTAAATTGTTGGTTTAATAATTCATTCAAGAGGTACCTTTATTAGTTTGTGAATTATGTATGTAGTTGTTTATGTTTGGGGGTTAACCGAGTAAAGAATCAATAAATTTATTCATAAATAACAACTTCAACAAGAAAGAAAACTTAACAACACGTATTTTGCCTCTAACAGGGTATCCTCGGGATATGTTGCTCGCCCGCAGCAGCTAATGATGGACTTCAACCAAGTAAATCCTATTTCAATCAATTAAAAACAACGATAACAACATGTCTTCTACGAAACAGCTCTTGGGGCCAGAGTATTTAGAGAAATCAGTCCTGGCTCCAAAGCTTTCATTTTACACTTGTCTATCCTGCTCAGTGGAAGCAAGACATTCAAAAAACTCGTGATTTTGTGGTGTTTTTATTTTTTGTGAGATTTTAATATGACGGTCGTTTTATATAACGTTTATTTTGGTATAAGTTTTAGTGTCCAAAACCTAATAAAAATATAACCAAAAAACAATAAGATAATAATAACCAAATGAAATAGTTATTTGTGCAACAAGAGAGCAAAAACTTTTTTGTTGCGAGTGCCGAGTTTGAATCCCGAGCAAGCGAAGGATTCTATAATTGAATCACGAGCGTAGCGAGAAAAGAAGTTATAGAGTGAAATATGACATTTATTTAATTTCCTAATTTAATTCCTTGTTTTTATTATAAATACGAAAGTGTGTCTGTTGGTTTGTTTTTCTTTCACGTAGCAACGGAGCAACGGATCGACGCGATTTTTTGTATACTTAGAGATAGTTTTTGGGCCGGAGAGTGACAAAGTCACCTGTTTTGTTCAGAAAAAGGCAAACTAAACCGCGGGTAAATGCTAGTTTACAATAAAACACAAAAGAATACGACATTTATCCGGGAAAACCTAATACCCTCCCCTTAAAGCGTGTGGTTAACTTTCATTAACGTGATTGCTTGGAACCATTTTTATTTAACTGAAGTGTTGAATGTAAGTTGGTGCTTATGTTACTTAGCACTTCACTTACAGTTTGTAAGTTAAGTGTAATGAAAATGAACGTTTTGTGTGGTTTTGTTTAGTGTTTCGATTCAATTTTGCACTAAGTAAATATTACGATGTGGTGCTGAAGTTTTGCGGTGTAGTGGTAATAAAATTTATACTTTCGTGCCTGGAACTTGTTTAGGAAGTGAACTTTCTTAAATGGATAATTTCAGGTTTTCATGCTATTTTGTGTTGTAAGAAATTTAGGTCTAAGATATATTTTTGGTTTTTGTAACTAAAAACTCACACCATAGAAAATAAAAGCAATTGGAGTAGAGTAAGCTTTTTGCTTAAAGCGTTATCTTCCAGACAACCTTCTCACCAACCAACATAATATTAAAACTTTAGCTCGACTGGCACAAAAGTTGAAATACCACTTTTTTATTAATTAATTAGAGGTAATATAAATATAATAATAAATTTAAAATAATGTTGTTTTTCTAAATTTAACCAAATTTAATTCTCTTGGAAATGATATGCCAGGTCAGTCTGTAGAAAATTGTTTACCAATTTATCAAAAAAAAAAAACGCTCAAGTGTGAGTGGGATTTGCGCTCACGTGGCTTCTATTCATTCAAATAATTTGCATTATAATAAAAACTTGAGCTATTTCACATGGTTCAAGCCATGTTGAACGGCCAGGCTGATGTGACCTGTCTCTGAAATGAAATAAAAGCGAAACTTAAGGCGATTACCATTGCCAAATTGGCAGCTCGATATTTGTCAGTACCAATATCAACGGAAACGACATTGAAATAACGTTCAAATCAGCGCGCAATGCATGGTGGCTGTTACGACGCTCGCTGCGTCCTTGATAGGGCGAAATAGGAGAAAATTATACTTTTCACTTGGACGCGATTGTTCGATTGAATAATCCTTTGTTATGTTTATAGCTATCCAGTTTATCTATTTATCAAAGCATAAATGAATTCAATCGGCTAAGCCACTTAGGAGCAGTAGGAAATTAAAGCCAAAAAACACCATTTAGCTAATACATTTTTTCATGTAGAAGTTTTGGTGGTATGAAAAAAAAAATGTTGCATATGTTGTCTAAAAGCTGATCATTCATAATAAATTTTTTCATTATTTTTAGTTTGGCCGTAAACAAGGAGTAGGCTGTAGAAAGTACCCATTTGGCAATAGTAAGGCCCTTAAGGATCGACCTGACTCTAGAACATGAGCAACGCCAGACTTTCGAGGGTTCTTTGGAAGAAATAAGGACTCTCCTTAAGTTAAAACCAAAATTATATGATCTGTTGATCTTTTATGAAATCAACATATTTATAAGATGTAAGTACTTTTGTCTAAAAAATATATATGTCCAACGATGTCATCACCAAATCATCAAATCATTTATTTCAGACTGAAATATTTACAATATTTGTCCATATAAAATTATAATAATACCAAATTAAAATTAAATCAGAATAAAAATAAATAAATATACAAAACATAAATAACAATTGCATTACTATAACTATATACATTAATATTCAAAAATTAAAAAGTTAAAAGATTTTTGTCTAATCTATTTTTTTTTAATGTTTCTTCTGAACGTGGTTCAGTGGTCAACTTGATTTTATTTAATAAAACAGGTGATAGAAATATGAAGTCAATCTATTTAATTTTTTTTTTCTAAAATTATTTCAATGTTAGCTAAAAAACCCTCAATTTTGTTGTTTCGCTGCGTGATTACTAGTATTACCGGTTGAAAACAAATAGGCTAATGATCCAACATATAATCACCACTATCAAAAGCTAATAAAGTCTTTGCCATTGGGCTTTTTATGTTGGACGGGTAATAAAAAAAGTTGCTAGGGTATTGTGTGTCAGGGTTAACATGATTGCCCGGAGGTTTGCCCGAACCTCGAGAGAAGTTGAGCTTACACTGTCCAGAGCCTACTCTGCACATCTTTTTATACAGGCACCCTCTGGGCAAAATATACTCAAAGGCAGTATAACGCTCTTCGCGTGCAGTATAACGATGCGTTCAGGACGTTGTTGGTGCGGCTGCCCCGGTTCTGCAGTGCTTCGGGCATGTTCGCGGAAGCAAGCGTGGATTGTTTCTACGCGACGATGCGCAGGCGCAGCGCGTCTCTGCTCTGCAGGGTGCGGGCCAGCCGCAACAACATCCTTAGAATGCTCGCCAAACGGTTGGATGCATACTACCTTGGGCACTGTTCCAGCCTACATATAGGTAAAGAAAAATATTTTATGTAATAAATTATAAATGATTGTATGTAATTATT
Organism: Ypsolopha sequella; assembly: GCA_934047225.1. NCBI lineage: Eukaryota > Metazoa > Arthropoda > Insecta > Lepidoptera > Ypsolophidae > Ypsolopha > Ypsolopha sequella. Next base: position 30,648,453 of record OW203985.1, read on the forward strand.
GTATTTGGGTGTGTAATAAAACTACTTATATTTGTATTAACTAATCCTAGATAATTGAACCTACCTTGTATATAACTATTTTTGATAATCGAATAAATAAATATTATTATTATTATTATTATTCCATACTCTTAAGCCAAAGTGCGATATTGAAGTTTTTAGGTTTTTTTACCCAAAGGGCAAAACAGAGCACTATTAATGTCATTCTGCTGTCTGTCCGTCCGTAATATTTCACGAGTCTCTAGTTTGAAGGCTGAATGAGTTATAGATCTGAAACCTGAATTACTTTGTGTAGAATGTTGACGTAAAGCCAAATATAAAAAAAATCAACACAGCTATTTTCAATGGGGGTGAATGAAAAGAAAGCTGTAAAAAAAAGTAAAATTTTGTACCCTGACATGTGAAGTGTCATTATGTAGAGCTCATCGAGAAAACTAATGCTTTAATTTTTTATCTTTAAAAACAAATAAGTGTGAGCTGTCAAAGTTGTCAGTTTTGGACCGTTTTTGTTATGAGGTTTATCTCAAAAACTAATCTAGTTAGGAATTCGTATTTATGTGCATTATGGTGCTGTACACTGTATTTAAACACCAAATTATATTGAAAACGTCGCTATAATGTAAATACGAGTATACAGTAAACAGTACAGAAGCAATTTGTGGCCGAATGGTAAAGCGCTCGCCTGCTAACTTCGAGGTCATGGGTTCAATTCCCGCGGTGCACATTTTTTTGTGTCCGGTCTGCGTACTTCGGAAGGCACGTTAAGCCGTTGGTCTATTTGTGCCCGAAATACGGCGATAGGGCTCACCACCCATCACTTTTAGGACGTAATAATCTTCGGTGAAAAGCGGTTGTACCAACTGTGGACTGTGACTTGCATTTCACATTTCACACTCCACCTCTGACGCCCCCTCTGAGATTCATGTCGTGATTATATGTGTGTAAACAGTGTAGTATAAAATAAATTATGGGTTTATCGATTATATGTTTGTTAATTAACAAAACATTTGTTACACATTTGTGTTTTCAGTAGAGTAATTGATTTAAAAATGTTCCGTTTTATTCACCTGCAACATTACATACACTCACGCCTGTCTCCCAGAGGGATAGACAGAAACTACAAATTACTAAAATAATTGCCTGTAAGTTTATATTAAAGTGCAATATCTCATAGTTTTATAACAATAGCACACTATGTTCCTTGACATTTTTTTACCTTTCTCTCTCTAGGTATTTATAACCTGATATTTTTTAAACTACAAAGTGGTAGAGCTGACGCGGGACTCGACTGTGGAGGTACCACCATCTTACTCGGAGACCCCTTTGAAGTAATTCGGGGGAGAGTAAGAGGACAGCTCACAGGCAAGAAACCAGGAGGTCCATCATGCCTGGGACCGATGGATGATGGTATATCCATCCCTAATAGCCGGTCCTTATATGGACCAGACTGGTGACGGGCAGCGGCGTCACTGGTGCGAGGGTTCCGGCACCGCGCTCACCAACCCGCCTGCCCAGCGTGTGTGAGTATGGGTAATTCTTCCAGGATGACCGCCGGGAGTGGCAAAGTCCTGTAAAGGCTTATGTCCAGCAGTGGACGAACTACGCTGATGGATGGATGGATTTTTTTAAACTAGATATTTTTTTTAACCTATATGGTTTTAAACATATATGGTTAATTAGATATTTTAAAGTTTCGTCCTTAACTGTTACTTAAGGTGATATATCGTCCGTGCAAAGGTCCCCGTCACTCCAGGCGGAAAGTCCCGCAGTACGAGAGGGACGGAATCGGGGAACATTTTCAAAAAGTCGGTTTTAATTTAATACATAATTAACTAAAATAGCTATGAAAATTTCCATAACCAGTAATATAGAAATTGTTAAAACCCATATAAATAAATTATTTTGATGTCTGTATGCTATCCCAATTTGGTCAGAATATCGTCAGAATATCAAAACAAGTATTCATTTAGACCTCATTTTAATAATTATTTGTATCAAGTGAAATACCTCTAATCACGTTTCTGATAGACTTAAATCTAGAAAAAGGTCCCAAAATTGTTATACTAATTTATTTCACTTCAGACTTCTTTTGAACAGCACATAAATAACTTCAAAAAGTGTCAATGTTGACGATATACCCCCTTAAGAGGATAGTTTCCGCAAAACCATAATTTATTCTTCCTGGTTTAAAGAATCTAGCAATACTATATAAAAAAAAGCATTTCTTTCTATATTTAATATAATACACACTTATATTGAAACAGAATCCTCAGAAGTCATTCTAATATTGAGAAATAAAATACCAAAGATGAATCAAAAAAAAATATCACGTCGAGATTTAAGATTATTAGAGCAAAAACCCGTTCATATTATTTATGGATTTAATTCTGTATAATCTTTATTAAACTCTTAATAATACATATATTTCGTAGCACCTTTGCATTTTTTTAAATAATAAAATTAGTGAAAAAAGGTGTAGTTTTGACTTTTTTCAAGAATCCGTTCCTATCGCGCTGCGGGTCTTTCCGCATGTAGTATGCAAGCAGAACACTTTATGTTCACTTTATCAACCAATCAAATTGTAGCACTAGTGAGTGTTTTACTTCTTTTCTATTAGGAGCATGTTCTAAACATGTACGTCACTTCTGGAACAACTTATTTGACGAAAATTTATTTCTCCTTCATGATTATTATGTTTTTTATTCGTTCATTATGTAATTAGTTATTGTTGATGATAAGTTAATGCTTATTTGTTCGGGATCACAAAACTTTGGTATTCGTCTACCAGTACTGGCTGCGCCCCGGGCGTATTTACAGTAATAAGTGGTTGTGTCTCAGTTAAAGTCTGTCTGGGGGGATTCTTGGAAAAAGTAATTAAATTTGATAAAACAGACTCAGACAGACAGAAAAAATCTACTGAAATTATCAAAACAGTATCTTATTGCTAGATGTCTCGGTTGATTAATTACTTGGTCGTATTTTTTTTAGCTTCGGGAATTCGAGAGTGTGTTCATGTTTTTGGCTTAGTTAAAATTAATATATTTATATAAAATAATTAATATATACATACAACGTGTAAGAGAAAGGTGTAACCATATTTGAAGAGCTTATTCAATCAATGGTATAGAACAACTTTTACTATGGAACAAATCATATATATCGAAAAAAAATATTACTTGCTTTATAGAAAAATGCAATACCGCTCGGCCGAAATGTATGGAAGGCAGATTTTTTTTTAGTTTTCAAGGTTGAGTCCATAGTAAAAGTTGTTCTATATCATTGACTGCATAAGCTCTGCAAATATGGTTACACCTTTCTGTTACACTTTTGTATATCGTCGAAGTTGGATTGTAGAATAAGCTCTTTTACAAGCATGTTAGGTATACCGGTTACCAATGTGGGATTATGATAAATATTACATTTTTAAGCAATCACTCATCGCTCCGCTTATATCCTTAGCAAACCTTTTCCATCTTAAAAGTAGCTTCTTTGCCACACGCGACCGTGTTTTATGTCCCAAGACTAGAGTTTAATAGAGTTTTAAAAATAAACTTTTTACGGGAAAACTCTTTTTGCGCCCGTATCCGCTGAAAATTACTTTGCCTGTACATAGTGAACCTACTTTAAAGGTACAACTACTCCATGTTTACTTTCGATTGACTTTGTACTCGGAAAATTGGAATGAAAATCCAGCATTAAACTAAAGACGTTAGGTAAAATATATGTAGACTACCAAGTTGACTCCTTTAGCTCCTATATTGTTTATAATAAATCCAACCACAGTTAAAGGCTTTTTCTCTTCTTTTGCCAACATATATTTAGAAGTGGTGTACTTTATTTTAAAAATAATATTTTAAACATATTTCTAGTTACTATTTCTTCGTAATTGCACCAAGAAATTGATTTTTTATTTAACTATAAAGTCTCAATAAAATTAACCAAAGCACAAAGGACCTATTTTATTTAAGCTTTTTCATATTTATGAATATATTTTTAAGTTTATAATTAAATTAAATACATTAATATAATAAGAAACTCAAGATATATTTCGGGTCCGACATCAGTTGAGTATAATGTATGTATGTATGTAAATTCTTTATTGCACAAAATATGTTTACAATGCACAAAGGCGAACTTATTGCTAATAAGCGTTCTCTACCAGTTAACCTTTGGTGATGTGGAGATTACAAGGGTAGTGCCAAATAAGTTAATTAATTTATTAATTTATAAATATTATCTTCTAATAATATAACATATTATAATATCTACATAAACATATATAAATTCAAAAATATACATACATATAAATAAATATTAGTGTATATACTGTACATAAATAAATATACAACAATATATCGGTAGTTACGAGAAGGATGACTCAGGGGACAAAGTGAAAATTATTACAGGTGGGGTGACTGATTCTGTAGCCGTAGATAGTGTTGACAGACTCTGGTTTTAAAGGTAGAAATGGTGGGAGATTGTCGGATGTCCAGAGGAAGACTGTTCCACAGGCGGATTGCTGACACTGTGAAAGAATTTGTATACACGTTGGTGCTGTGTTCGGGAAATCGGAGGAGCATAGCTCTACTCGGTCGCTTAGGGCGGCCAAGGGATTTAATAGGGAGAAACCGGTCTCGAAGATAGGGAGGAGAAAAGGGGCTGTTGAGAGCGTTGTAAAGGAGTGAAAGAATGTGTGATTTTCTACGATAACGGATATTTAGCCAATATACATACAGTGCTACAAGGATCTTTTGGCACGTAGATGACAGTGGCAAGGGGGTACAGCTGTGTAACAAGGAATAGCATAGCAGCGTTAGTTTTGATTTTGACCACGACCACTCCACGCGCAAAAATACCCTTGTCGCACTGTATTGACATTTAACTGTCACTAAAAAGGGCGTCTCGTGACACAACCCAGCACAGTTCTCTTAGTGGTGAATTATACGTAGTTACATACAAGGTGACTGGAAATTGCTCTTATTCCTCTCGTGGAAGTAAACTATTGTGTTGTGAAGTGGAAGTAAACTCCAAATTAAGGAGTGATTTTACCCCTATCACTTGGGGGTCGCAAATCTGCCATTTTCGAGAAAATTTTTATTTTTAAAGTTCAATTTTAATTCTTTGTTATCGTGATTTTAGACATGCTGCATAAGATTTTGCAATTATTTGAGTGATTTTTAGCCTTAAGGAGATTGATCAATCAGTAAGCTATCAGTTCATGCCAAATTTCAGGCCAAAAAACAACAAGATTTCTTTTCTTAGGTGTTTTTTGTTTGCCAAATTTCGCAATTTTATAAATAAAGCAAAGAATGTCGATTATCTTGAAAATTACGGATTTGCAACCCCCAAGTGATAGGGGTCAAATCACTCCAAATTAATCGTAGTTTCTACCCACGAGAGGAATAAGAGCAATTTCCAGTCATCCTGTATAATATTTTATCTGCGCCCCTTGCCTTTGCCAGAGAAAAAATAGTAGAAAGAAATTCCTTGCGGCCTGTCACGTAAAAGTAATTGGAAAATTTATATTTTATTTCACTCTCTGCTTTTGCTTTTACGGTCACTGTGATTTCCATAAAAAGTATCTACGAAATGGATTTAAATTATATGTTCTTTACTTTTGTTGTAAATATACTTCATATACTTATGTTGTATAAGCCTCCAGTATGACGTAACCTACTCTTTAAACTATATTTTAAGAACACTTAAAATGTAGTTGCATATTTAAATAAATGTTAAGTTATTATTTAAGTACATTGTAATACTTTACCTAGGATAATCTCGATATAAGAACATTATGTACCTAATTACGCAAATAAACTATACTCTATTCTATTCTATTCTATATTCTATTCTTTTCAATAATTACGATAAAGAATTAAAGTGAACGAAAATTGTCTTTATGAAGTGTAGTACAAAAAAAGTTAATCAAATATTGGATTTTTTAAAATACTATGGTTTCTTAGTTTTTTTCATATTTGTTTTGATTAATTTCCATGCAATAGCAATCCATCCAACAGTATCAAACAAGCAATATTGACAAATTTTACAAACGGCGTCGTCCGTTTCTAAGCGCTTTCAAATGCGTCGAAAATATTATTTTGATTAATTAACTAATACAATATAAGAACTTTACACTATCACAGTATGTATGTATGTATTTATGTAAATTCTTTATTGCACAAAATATACAATGCACAAAGGCGAACTTAATGCTAATTTGCATTATCCTTTTAACCTTTGGTGATGTGGAGATTACAAGTGCCAAATAAGTAAGTTTATTTAGCTATCTATATAATAATACTAGCTTTGCCCGCATTGATTAAGTTTTTGTATAGTCGTATCGAATGTGTAAATATTTTTAGCTCATTAATTTTTTAGTACGTAGTTGACCTGACTCTGGTTTGGAGATATGGAGTGTTTTGGATTCTCATCATCTCTAATTTGATGTTAAGTGTCTTTGGCCGAGCCGCTTTTCTGATCGACACTTTTTTTTGTTCTCTAAATTAATTTCTCTAACGCTAATTTCTCTGTGGTGGTCTTTGATAACTGATTTCAGCCCCTAGTAGTATGTTTGGCAAGGCTGAAGGCCAAGCCGCGTTTCTGAACGACACTATTTCTTGTTCCCATGGGAACTGATTTAGAGAATAAAAGTAGCTGATGTCCTATTGCAGGTTTTGAACTACATTTGTGGAAAGTTTCAGCCCAATCGGTTCATTAGTTACGTCGTAAAGGAATAACAAATATCCATCAATCCAAACTTTCGCATTTATAATATTAGTGGTATAACATAATAATATCTACATATAATTAAGTATGCATACATATCTACTTATAAACATACATATAATATACATACCAATAAATAAATATACAACGGTATGTATTGGTAGTTACAAGAAGGATAACTCAATGATGACTCAGGGGACAAAGTGAAAATTACAGGTTTGGTGACTGATTATCAGGGATAGGATAATCGGATTGATATATACCTAAAGTTGGAAAAACTGAGAAAGTTTGTAGGTGTAGGATGGACGAAATTCTGACTGAAGGGGAATTAGTAGTTTGTTACAGTGAAGGTAAAACGAAAATTGACGATACTACGCGTTCAAGCACGTTGGAGAAAAATGGTAGTATAGAAATTGGTTTATAGTGCTTGAACTCATTTGGATCAGATGTTTTGGGAACAGTACACAGTACATCGTCATATACAACGTGTAACAGAAAGGTGTAACCATATTTGAAGAGCTTATTCAGTCAATGGTATAGATCAACTTTTACTATGGAGCGAACCCCAAAATCTCAAAAAAAATCTGCCCTTCCAAACATTTCGGCCGAGCGGCATTGCATTTTTCTATGAAACAGTCAGATTTTTTTTCGAAATACAAGTTTGGTCCATACTGTGAGTTGTTCTATACCATTGACTGAATAAGCTCTTCAAATACGGCTACACCTTTCTGTTACAATTTGTATAATTTAGAGAAGTCCGGACTCACTCACTCACTGACGCTCAGCCCAAAGCCTTGGACTTAGAAAGCTGTAATTTTGCACGGAGGTTTTCTTTATAATGTGAACAAGGACTAAGACTGTTTTTTTTTTATTTCCACACTATCCGGAGAAATAGGATCTACACTAGCAATGCCGCTGGGCGACCGTTAGGAAATGTACTAGGATACAATCATGTTTAAACCTAATATAATTAAATTTGTTGATGATTATTTGTATGGCTGTAGTTCAGGAAAATTGTATCACATCCAAGTTCAATATAATATATTTGTGGTCATACCCATATTGAAGTTAACAAAACTTCTCATACTGTAAGCTTCAATCATTTCATACGATGAATTGTTATGTTTATGACAGCACTTTATAGAAAGTGCTTTTCAAACACTCGAAGTATACCCGCATCTTACCGTATTGACGAAGTTATATGGAAATGAAATATCATTTGGGGACCAGGCCCGCTCTGATAAGGTCTTGATATATAGATCCGCTTCTTAGATTTCTCGATATTTTTAAGGCCAAATTTAAGTTGAAAGAAAATTTTGTTATTATTTTAGAATAGGTCTTGTCTGTGACAAAGTCTGTGTTGCAAAGTAGGTATATATAATACACGTTTCACAAGTCAAATTTTAATCTTATAAAAATATATGTAATAATAGTAGTTTATGCTACAAGGGCGCAAAGGAATAAAATACGAGGACGATTTAAAACACGAGCGTAGCGAGTGTTTTAAACGTAACCGAGTAATTTATTGCTTTTACGTTTTTCAATGCATAGTGTGAGGAAATAAAACAAATGTAATTTTGTGAACTTTAAATTGTAATTGGCTCAAAAGGACTAGGTATTCAGAGCCGTTAAACAGTGGAAAAAAGTATGACATTTATGGTACACAGGAAAGTCTGCAGGTTAGCCAACCATTGTAAATAAATAATAATAAAAAAGCCCTAGGGCAAAATAATCGACTTTCTGTTCGGTTTTGATGCATAAAAAGTGGGCATTTACGAGCATTGAAAAATAATAAATGTACATGAACTACATAGATTAAATGTTTATTTAATTTATGTAGCAATATATATACGATTAAAATTATAGGTAAAATATTATTATAAAAGGTGAAATCCAATCAACCACCCGAACCCATACCGGAGACCCGGCCAGGGACCAGGAACAAGGTTCAATGATCACCAACCGAGCCCCCAGCACGAATCCAGGCGGCCGACCAAATCCCATCCTATATACTACATAGTAATAGGTTACATATATAAATACATGCCTACCTCGGCCCCTTCGATTAGTCTTGAAGTTCGAAATCAATTTTCGAAATTTCATGTTTTTTATGATAACTACTTGTGGTTGTTAGTTAAACATCAACATCTAATGAAACACGTTTACTGTTTCATCAATGAAACTTTATTTCATTTTAGCCCCACACCTTTCTGTAAACTTATTTGTGGTTTTTTTTTTTGTGTAAGATGGGCAGGGTGAGCTCCATATATAGCAACAGTTTATTTTGAAGTCAGTGCTGGCCATTTCGATTTCCTTTCAGACCTTGACGGTCATGGTAAACCACAACCTGAGAGGAAAGTATTATTTTAAACTCAGACGGAAAGTTTGATTGAATCAAGAATATTCTTCGAATGAGAACTATTTTTCCCCAAAAACCATTGTTACATTCATTCCAAACGTTTATCTTAGTTAGAATCTTTCAAATCTAGCGCCATATTTCTAGGTTTGCAAATGAAGGGTAAGCGGGAAGAAGGATCATAGTCAACAGAAGGTAAATTTGAAATAAGTAGAAAAAACTTGCTTAGGTTATTATTTTAGAACTCTGCTTAGTGGGCTTATTGTAATCACTGTTAATTATTGTAATAAATTTTTTTTTTTTCTCAAAAGCAAACTTTACTATCAGCCCCCCATATTCACAGTTAAAAGACATTTTTTTTTTACTTTTTGTATAGTTACGACCTTTTTTTAAGTTAGGTTTTTAAGCTTCTTGAGTCGGGTTTATTTTTAAAAGCGATATTCTGCGGACTGTGTTATTTTTTTCACGTTTTTGTTTTCGCTCAATCATTGTTATCGAGACATTTTAGGAGATGGCACTATTTACTCAATTTTGAAAAAAACTTACAATGATCTTTCTTCTCGCGTACCCTTCAAATGTTATTAGCGTCCGTAGACTTTCTAGTTGCATAGAATGCCCATACATACAATTTCATCTCCAATTTTACCTTTTTAGAGATGGTTTACCAAAAACGCTGAAGCATTAAAATTTGTATATAGAGGCTTAATACCAATTTTCATGGAATTAACTACAAAAATTTGCAAAAAAAAATTTCATGACTTAAACATTACATCCTCTATTTTAATTCCTAATTTAATCCTTTATTTTTATTTTAAAAACGCTGAATTACATAACCTTTTATTGTTAGTAAGTATTTATTTATTTATTAATGTTTTACTTTTAATAACTTTTCATTCATATACAATGGGTTTTATAAATCTTTTCATTATTCTAACTAAAATAACTTTTAACTGTCCATACAAACTTTCATCCCCTATTTTACCCCGTTATGGGATGATTTTCCAGAAACGCTTAAACACCTTATCCTTAATTTTTAACTTATAGGCTAATACCAGTTTAATTGGTTTTGAGTAAGAAAAATACGGATTTCCCATACAGATTTTCATAACCCATTTCACCCCCTTAAATAAAAAAATATATATTTTCTAGCAGACGCCTTCATTGTAAAATTTACCTAACTGCCAAATTTATAGTATGTAGACGTTAGAGTACCAGAGATTTTGCGACGACACCCTTCGGATCAAAAAAATCCAATCAAAAAATATTTATTCCACCAAAAAGTCTTAAGCTAATACAATTTATTATTCCACCCGTGAGTGCCAGTGTACAGATTCGGCTTAATAGTTAAAGACCCGTTTAGCAGCCGGATTGTAAAAAACCCGTCTTTTTCTAATTAATCGAAACTGAACACTTATTTTCAAAATTTACTCAATTGTTCCTTCACAAAACCTTTTTGTTTGTTTTTCACAATCCGGCTGCTAAACCGCTCTTAACAGTTTAACTGCAGGTGGCAGGTGAGAATTTGAAATAAATGAAAAAAATACAAATTCATAAAATACATTTCTTCAAAGCATTTCTGGAACGCACTTTTTGATATGGCCTTCAATTCCTTGGATTCAGGAACAGGAAGTAGTCGTACGGGGACAAAACCGGTGGTTAAGTCGTTAATGCGGTCTAGTTTTGTCAAAAATCGCTACCAAAAAAGTTGAAGATTTAATCAATAAGGCACGAATTTGGTGGCCACTCAGCCATGCCCAAAATGTTGGTGATAATCGATTCGTAGAAAGATTTACCGGATACTCATGAGATACGAACTTTATCTTCCACCTCTCTTGTAGTGACTCAGTAATTGGAAACCACAATTTCTTTTACTTTGTGGATGATATCATCAGTTAAGGTGGTAGAGCTGATGCCGGGCTCGACTATGGAGGTACCACCATCTTACTTGGAGACCCCCTCGAAGTAATTCAGGGGAGAGTAAGAGGACAGCTCACAGGCAAAAAACCAGGAGGCCCACCATGCCTGGGACCGATGGATGGCGGTATATCTATCCCTAATAGCCAGGCCTTATATGGAACAGACTGGTGACGGGCAGCGGCGTCACTGGTGCGAGGGTTCCGGCACCGCGCTCACCAACCTGCCTGCCCAGCGTGTGTGAGTATGGGCAATTCTTCTAGGATCACCGCCGGAAGTGGCAAAGTCCTGGAAAGGCTTATGTCCAGCATGGACAAACTAGGCTGATGGATGGATGGATGGATCATCAGTAGTCGATATTATTAGCCACCCATGTCTATCGGGATCTTCAATGTCTTCACGGTCTACTTCGAAACGCTTTTACATATACCTAATTCGTAAATGGCTTATTTTTTCATATCAGACGGTCTTTTCATTACCAGGCTTTAACATTCCTACCAAGACGCTGCATTTAATTTTGTTTTTAAACACAAAGTTTAATATAAATTCCTTGCTCCGTCATTTTCACTCTGGAAATATCTTGAAAAATCTTAATGAAACGAGTGTAACTAGTTTATCTATTAAAACCAACCTTAAATCCAAAATTAATAATTATTTATCTACATATTAATTATAAACCTGAGTACTAAACTAAAAAAATGGGCTCTTACGTAATAACATTAGATATTTAGGTAACAAATTAAATTAGCTTATTTATTGCGTAAATATTTTCTTTACACCGCCTACGCCTTATCTTCTATTTTTTCATTATTTTCCACCCCAAGGTCGTCTGGAAGAAATCGCTTAAGCGATAAGACCGCCCTCATGCCCTTTCTATTCAAAATAATTAATAACTTTTTTTATTTCGGTGTTTAACAAAGAGTATTTATGTTATGTTCTGTTATGAATTTATGATGGAGTATGATGTATTTGAAATTGAAATTGAAATATTCCGTTTTTTTATCAGTATTAAAAAAAAAACAAATATGTAGGTATTAAGTTTTTAAATTTTTCATGTATCTATTTTTTAAATTCAGTATTTAGGGCTTAGAAGACTAGTAAATCTGTATGTGAAGATTTCAAAACTTAAACTAGGTATAACAGAGAGCAGTGTATTCCTTGTTAATATGTTCTGTGCCCGAGAGCTTTCGATTGCCATTCGATCGATTTACCACTAGCCAAACCAGATTTCTACACAAGTCACCGGTTTAAGTTCCAGACCATAAATCTTTACATCCAGATTTACTTCTCTTCAGCATTTCTATTCCGCAATTGCGATAATAAAATTAAAGTAAATGTTGTGTCAAAATGTCGAAGCACTAGCAGAAGAAAAAGAAGAATGGTGGTTACTCCATCTGTGCTCACCCGAAGTCCTAATTTGCGCTGATCGCTGATAATATCCTTATAAAATATTTCCAAGTTTTGAATTTGGTTACTTATCCCGTATAATTCATGACTTGTTCAACTAAAACATTTACCTACCAAAATCAAATTACAGACAAAAATTTACAGCGTTTAAATGTAAATAATGGACTTTTACACGCTTGTTACTTTTGTGTGTATTTGATTTCAATAATTGTTTTAGTTTCAAATCATGGTATTGTACGATATAAGTTTCAAAATTCAAAATTTGGGAAAATATAAATAAATTAGGACATTATCAGCGACGAAGGCTTATTGGAACATTTGGAAAACACGGCGTCTTAAAGTTTATATATTTATTTACTTTTATTAAAGTCACACAGTTAAATTTAAGCTATACAAAATAGTCTTCAAGTACATACCTACAATAATACAGCATGCACATCGAAACGTGAACAAGGTACAAAGAACATTATAATAAAACAGACGTTTTCAAAAGAAGCCGCCCTAGTAATATCTTCCGCCATCCTCTCCTTGATAATTTTATAACAATTGGCTGTTGTCCAAAAGCCATAAAATGAAACATGTAACGGAGGCTCCCTAAAACACCTACATTATTGTACCGTTCTAAACGTATCGCACATAAATACTCACATTATTTCCCTCCCCAATAGTTATTCCATCAGTGGAACATTTCTTATCGTCTCAAAGAATCATGCGTGTGTATCTAGCCATAAATTTACGGGCGGCTACCGACCATAAACCCAGACCTAGTAAGAAACGGTGCTCGGGATATCGATAAAAGTTCAAGTTATTGGCGACTTGGGGTAACTAAAGTGCACTTTAAATGTAACTTGAACTAAATATTATTTTTAAATTTTTGTACTTATATAACCTATTAGCTTCTTTATTTTACTTTATTGTAAATATTTTGACTACGTGAATCAAAAATTTTTATGTTTTGTTTATAATTACAGTTTGGTCTTAAGAATCTAGTTTCTCTGAATCTAGAATCTAGTTTTGTGGTACAAAAAGTTGACAAGCGCGGATTTGGGCTACAAACATATACAGACAAAACCAGTTTGTTTAATATTTATATTGTATTTTGTACAAGTACATTATAATATTTTTAGGTTTGATATGGTTTAGTATTTTAATAATTATTTTTCTAATACAATTTTGAGATTTTAAAATAAGGTCTATCAATTTTATTAAACAATCTTAAGCATAATAATGTAAAAGCAGTTTTATTGCGTTGGCACCAAGCTAGTTTCATCGTGTTGTCAACACGCTAGTTTCATTGTGTTGACACTACGCTAGTTTCATTATGTTGGCACCACGCTAGTTCCATTGTGTTGGCACTATGCTAGTTTCATCGTGTCGGCAACACGCTAGTTTCATTGTGTTGGCTCTACGCTAGTTTCATTGTGTTGGCACTACGCTAGTTTATTTGTGTTGGTACCAAGCTAGTTCCATTGTGTTGGCACTACGCTAGTTTCATCGTGTTGGCAACACGCTAGTTTCATTGTGTTGGCTCTACGCTAGTTTCATTGTGTTGGCACTACGCTAGTTTATTTGTGTTGGTACCACGCTAGTTTCATTGTGTTGGCACTACGCTAGTTTCATTGTTTTGGCACCAAGATAGTTTCATTGTGTTGGCACTACGCTAGTTTCATTGTTTTGGCACCAAGCTAGTTTCATTGTGTTGGCACTACGCTAGTTTCATTATGTTGGCACCACGCTAGTTTCATTGTGTTGGCACTACGCTAGTTTCATTATGTTGGCACCACGCTAGTTTCATTGTGTTGGCACCACGCTAGTTTCATTGTGTTGGCACCACGCTACTTTTTAGATCGACTTGAACATTGTGGGTTCTTGTTTAAATTATATTCGCATGTTGTATGTACTAATTGGTTTACTAATAGAACTGGCTATTTTAGTACTGAGGCCTATATTCAAGCTACAGTGTCAGATGTGTTTTCTATGTGTACTAGATGGGTTATTGTACATGATAGAAGGTGCATGATTTTGAAAGTTTTTTTTGGCATTTCTTTTCGCTCGTTAAGTACAGTGGTATCCAGCCGAACTTTATTTTGTTACAAAATACCGTCAGATTTGAAAACGCAAATCAGAAAAAAGCTCGCGTCAAAAGGAATACAAGAAACCTAAAAATTCCAGGGCCGAATAGATGCGAGAGCTATGACAGCGTCAAAAGGAACGTTTTCACAAAAAAACCATCGCGCGGATTTGAAATGGGTCTTTCCGTATTTTTAGGGTTCCATACACCTGAAGGGTGCCAAACAGGACATTATTACTAAGCCTCCGCTGTCTGCCTGTGCGCGCGCGCAGATGTGATGGGTGCGATGTCGGGTCACTTGTCCTGTTGCGGTAAAACGTGACGCTATAGGAATATGTAAAACTTAATTGTGAGCCGGGACGATGACGGTTTGCGGGGGGAAGAGGTACAGATGAGTACAAAAGTGTTAATTAGACCAGTGAGATTGTGAAATTTATATCCTGTTGAGTACATTATTACTGCGTAGAAAACTGCTAATTGACCACTTTTCAAAATTAGACATCTGATTTTGAATATCAATTGAAATCTGTTATGTACAAATTCATTTATTATTGTTAATCGTTTTGCTGGTTTGAATCTGAATCTGAACAGATTTTAGAGAATTCGAGTGACACATTTTTGTATAGTGTTCAGTGTAAATGCTATAAAATATAAAAAAAACACAAAAGCAGTTCACTTTACGTTACAACTGTACCAAAAATCGTTCGATTTCAGTTTGATTTGTCGTTCAACTTGTTATAATTAGTTTGAAAATGAAAAGGGTCACACGTGTCATGCGTCCATAGAGTAAGTATGGCGGAAGTTATTTATTGGAATGCATTTAAATTTATGTCTATCAACTAGTCGATCAACAAGTTGATACATGGACATCATTATCAGCTGTCACCTTTGCTCTCTCCCCACACCACATACTTACCCCGGCTCTCAATTAAGTTTTATTCCTATAGCAAGTACTGTCGTTAGTTGACGTTCGTCATTAACTTCAGCGGAGCGATACGCGGCCCTTAATTGGGGAAGTGATCACTCGTACTCGGATTTATTCGAATTAGAAATCGAGTTACAGAGGACCTCCTTTCATAACCCTGGAGTTGGTATCGATGGTCCACTATAACTTAAAAAAAGGCTGTATGTCTGTCTGTTCGTCCGTCCGTCTGTCACAGGGATCTACAGAATTGCTATCATTTTAGCGGCTCGTTTTTGTCGCCTCAGTATTGCTTTGGCATCTATATTGTTTTTATTTACTATAATTTTTTAGGTTTCCGTATCCATTGTGTGGTGGTATGGAATCCTTTGTGCACGATTCGGACTGGCATTTGCCCAAATTTCTTGTTTATTGGTTTCATTTGTGAGTCTTAGGTAAGATCACCATTTAATTTTTTCTTTCTAAAAATCATTATTTTTAGTCATTGTATGTTGGCCAACATTGTTACATTTCAAATATTATATCGCACACTGCTATCATCGACAGTGCGAGACCCTATTGTCCGCAAGGTCGACTATTCGAACTTGAAAACGTATTCGCTAGGTTTTTTTATTGGCCCGTTTTGTTCTGTGGGAAAATAAATCTTCGTGTAAAGGCGTAGCGTGCGTGTATGTACTTTGCATGAAAAAGAGTCACTGGTTGGCGGCGTAAGCGTGTGTAGGAGATACTAGGTTGAATTTATAACCTTTTCTAGGCAATAAAGAATATGAGACGCCCGTTGACCAGGTGACCAGGTCATGGACGTGAGTTGAAAGGGAGCCAATAGGTTTCGGGTTTCACAGAAGGAAGGTTAATTGGTGCCACTTTATTGGTAGTAAAGGGCTTTTAGGTTTCATTAAAATAATGAAATAAAAAAAACATATCGTCATGACATGAATCCCCACGGGGTTGTCAGAGGTGTTCCCATGTTTGAACTCCACATTTGGTATACTCGCTTTTCACCGACGATTATTATGGTTATTACGTCCAAAAGGTGATGGATATTCAGCTCTATCGGGCACAAATGGTCATCCATGAATGGATCAACAGTTTAAACAGCACTAAACTAAAATGCACCACGGGGATTGAACCCACAACTTCTAGGTTAGCAGGCGAGCGCTTAACCACTCGACCACAGAGTCGGTCCGGCAGAAAGAGAAAAAAAAACATTACGTTTCACATGATTTTCGCAACAATTCTCTTACTGTTTCCGAATACCTGAAGTGATTTTAATGATTTTTCAAGAAATTATTTCACCAAATCACTGCTAGTTCTATATTTTTCATATTTATCCGTCCACTAATTGCAGAGATATGGGGTCACTACATTAGTTTTTTTTGTGCTTTTTCAATGATTTATCGAAATACGAATAAATAAATATGGCCAGACAATAGTAACTTATTTTGATAATCTTAATATCCAATTTGTAATATGAAATAAAATACTTAATAATTATATATTATTACAACAATCTCTTTAAATAATAAAAAAAAAACAGCGTGAAAAAGGAAAATTTGTATAAAAGCCAAATATAGAACTAAAGTGAACGATATTTCAAAACCTAAAAATCTTAGTTTGCTAACAGTGTTCTCAGTAGTTTATACAACGTGTAACAGAAAGGTGTAACCATATTTGAAGAGCTTATTCAGTCAATGGTATAGAACAACTTTTACTGTTTCATAGAAAAATGCAATGCCGCTCGGCCGAAGTGTATGGAAGGGCAGATTTTTTTCTTGAGATTTCAGGAATAGCTCCATAGTAAATAAAAGTTGTTCTATACCATCGACTGAATAAGCTCTTCAAATATGGTTACACCTTTCTGTTACACGTTGTATACGAGAAGAAGGTTCTCAAACCGGTATTCATTTTCCAAATCACGACACCCGATTCCATAACTATGACCTGTTTAAGTTGTGTTGTGTCCAGCGTTCGATGGATGTTTATTGGCCTGTAAGAGTAAATGACAAATAAATGATACTCTGCGCTCACTGGTTTAATGACTTTATTCGATAGCACACCGCTCAACTGCACCGCTGTGACGTCACTCGTTTTCAGTGACAAGTATTGACCCGAACATATTGACTAGGTACTGAAACATATAGCTAGGCAACATGTTAGGTTTAGGTAAGGTTAGGTATTATAGGTAGGTTAAAGGACTATTTGTTCGTGTTTAGTTGGCAATCGATAACCTTTATGGATCGACATACGTCGTATTGACTGATCTATTTCGTGTTTTCCAAAAATAAATACAGATCCAGTATAAAAGATCTTTCAAACAAAACACGAGCAAGATTCCTTAGAGAGTCCCATCGATGTGAAGATGACTTTCCATAAGATTCTTCCTGGAGTCCTCGAGAAGTAAAATACCTCCAGCGCGTTAAGCGAGTGCCCAACGAAATTCAGAGCTCCCCTTTCTTAATATGTGCATTTGTTAATTAGCGAGAATATATGGAAAAAAGAAATAAAACAAGAACTCAAAGCGAAACAAAGTCGTATCATTCGAGAAAGATCCTGCTAGATCCAGCGAGGAGTGACTGCATGTCACAGTACCGTACACATAATGTCAAAGAGCATATAGTTAATAGGATATTAGACAGCGGTGTCCTTGAAATCAATACCTATTATGTCCTATAGGTATTGATTTCAAGGCCACCGCTCAGTTAAACTACCGTCTACTTCTACTTCCTTATAAGTACTGTGCTATTAGTTAGTAGGATAACGCTTATCAAGTGTTGCAAATAAACTATTACTGAACCTAATTACTGGTATTTAAATTAGTTAGGAATTAGTTGTTCAAGGCTTTCTCTGTTAAATAATAAACCAGCCAAATTCAGACTAAATATTAAGAGACTACGAAAAATATTGTCCGAGCTGACCTTGCATAACTATATTTTTTATTATTCATATATAATTTTATAAAAATTAATGGGGTGACTTTTAGACTGACTTTTAGGAGTTGAATTCTGAAAAAACCTGGAACACATGTTTACTCATTTATGGATAGAAGTACTCTTGCGAAGTCTCGAATAAAATAGTCTAACTAATCTGGACCCCCGTTTCACCCCCTAAGAGGTGGAATTTCGAAAAATCCTTTCTTATTCCTTGTCTACATTACAAAGGAAAGCACTGTGCAAAATTTCAGCTTTCTAAGTCCAAGGGTTTGGGCTGTGCGTTGATGAATCAGTGAATGAGTGAGTCAGTCAGGACTTCTCTTTTTATATATATGATTTTTCAGAAACCCTGTGAAAATAGAGCGTTTTCCATATAATATAAGCTGTAGTATTCCTTGCAGTACGAATTTCTTACAAAATATTGTGATTTTAGAGTTTTTCATCACAAAGTGTCTCTGAAAATGGTTTTCGTTCTCTTGTCTTACCAGGTAACAATAATTATGTAGTTGATGTGTCTGTTTCTGACGCCTCTGTATGTTGTGCATGAGCTAACTGAAGTAAACCCAGCAAAGTGTCACCTGACTGACTGACTTCAGGCAACGCACAGCCTAACCTTAGCCGCTGTAAATACGAATATAAATTTGGAGCATGTTTTCCTTAAAGGGAACAAAGGTGCACAAAGGAAGGATTTTTGAAATTCATTTCATAATAAGTTGAAACGGGGTGTAAACTTTTGTATCAAAAAATACTGCTACGGGCTACATGTTTATTTCCCAAATCCACGCGGCCGAAGTCACCAGCGTCCTCTTGTATCACATTAAGAAAGAAAGCACAAACAAACTAAAAAGGCAAAAAGAGCTGTGCAACACTCATTACAGCACCTAATTTCCCGTTTTCGTCTACGATGGCAAACAGGGTCACAAATATAACGAACTTGTCCGCACCGCATGCATTTCCGCAATTCGTTATATGCAAAGCTGGCATGTTTTCCTTGCGTTTTTGCTTGTTCGGTTTTTTGTGTGCGACCATACAAAAGGGACACGACAACTGGGTTACTGCGCTAGAGTAATTTAGGGAATATTTTCTAGAGTTTTGGTTGTTAATGTTTTTCGTTTTAAAGTGAAGCTCACATCTCATATAGGGGGGGGGGGGACCTGATCAAAACTTTTATGTCACTTCCGTGATCGACTTCACGAAATAATTCCGTCGATCAAGCCATTTTCGTATTTAGTATTTGACAATAAAAGTTTTTTGACAGGGTACTTCTTTCATGAAAAGAACTGTAGGAAAAGCTTATTGACTTGAAGGTTAATTTGATTTCTTATTAGATATGTTATTTACTTTAGACTATCTGTGAGACTACTCAATAGCTTATTTGTATTCATTTTTCATATTGTTTAAAATATAAAAACTGTATGTTCTTCATATTATAAAAATAAAATGAAAGTATCCACTTAAATAATTTACAGTTGTACCTCCGACAAAACACGCTCTTTTTTTAGCATGGCAAGAAGACAATTCTCTCGTACCAATTGCAGTCGTATCATGACTCTGAAGTTTATCCGGTTCGTATGAACCAAAATACCAACGAATTTTGGTACCTTTTCAATAATATGTTCTAACATATTTTTCAATTTTATATATTTAATAGGTAATAAACGTTCGAAAATACTTATCCTAAAAAAGAATTAACAGTTTTTAAGTTTATCCAGCTACTTCCAGGAATACCAACTTAACGATAAATAAAACCAGTCCACATAGGTATAGATGGCGCTAATTGTTGAAAAATCAAACACTAGTTCAAAATACATAACTTTTGTACGCTATGCAGTTACAGAATCTAGCATATTTTGAGCAGGTGTATGAAAACAGTTAGTTGTTATGCAAGGCTACAAAGTTGTTATTTGGCGCGAAACAAAAAAAAATTACCTCAATACAGCGAGGAGAATGCTAGGTGTAAGAAAAAACAAAAAAAAATATTTGGAATAACTATAAGAGCTTGTATGACTAGATTGATGGATGTGGAAGAGCTGGAAGAGGTGCGTCACGATCGTACCACACGGAAATCTGTAGTATCTGCGTCACTCTCTGAGTTATGTGTTACAGAGATGAACAACTAATAGATAATCGTATTACTGGATTAAAGCTGCCAAGTCACGCATAAACCAATAATAGTATCCGATGAGCTATTCAACATGTGGAAGCGATTCGCTTATTAGTACAAATCTTGAGCCATGATACCCTTTATATGATCATAATTGATTATATAGTATACAAACAAAGGTTCCTGTTGTACAAAGAACATAGTGTACAAAACAAGATAAAAAGTTTATACATAATACACATAAATAATTTGTATACTTGAGGAAATAGACGCAGATGAAGGTGCGAGTGAATGTTTATATATTATACATGATAATAATCAAAGAGAAAAACATTTCTCCACATTTAAGACTCTGAGCGCCAGTGTATCATCATATACAAGGGTGCTTGGAAATTCGACCTATTCCTTGAAAGGAGTTATACTAGAGATCATTTCCAACAAATAATGCCTGTCAACAGTTAAACACGTCGATATTGCGAAAATTACAAAGTAAACAAGGTCTTCTTTCCACTAAAGACCTCTTATTTTTGAGACTATTGGAATTCAGAGCATAAATATTATTTTATAAATAATCACTCATTTATCATTAATCAGAAAAATAACAAGTATAAGTGCCAAGAGAGGAGTAGTCATTTCTAATTTATTTGTTTTTGTTTACTTGTCCGAAAGTTTGAAAAATATCTTAAAAACGTCCGTAACTCGGAGACTTTTCATTTTCGACCCCTAGTTGATAGAGCTCAATTTATTGGAAATGATCTCTAGTATAAGGAATAGGTCGAATTTCCAAGCACTCTGTATGATACACCTAGGGACGTACTGATTCCACTTCATGGGCCAGTGTATCACTAAGTATACACTATTCTATACATACATTTTCTTAAAGTGTCCAACAGTGCTGGCCCTGGAGAATACGCCTGTAGTTTTCGATTATGGATCGGTTGAAAAATGTGTGGTGTGGACGCGTGGGCTACAGGTGTAGACCAGGGTATATTATTGGTGCTTCTTTCTCAAACGCGTCACACTACTGCGCTATTCTTCCGTGTATTCCTCTACTATGGACCCCCGCATCGCTCAGTAGCGTGTCGCTACCCTCAGCACACGGACTTCAGAACAGAACGACTAATAAAGTGAATGGGCTGCGTATGTAGCCCGCGCGACCGTTCAAGGAATGTGATAAATCCCTATTATTTATGCAAAAATTGTACTAATATTTTAAGAGTACTTCATTTTCGTGTAATTTTTGCACGTTACATACCGTTTCATAACAAATATACTTAGTATTAATATCTTTTTAGGAAATCATGGCGGCGTCTGCGTCTCATGTTGATTATTCCAAGTATTCTATGGTTTCGTTAAAAAGTAACTAAAAAATTCATGTTTTTTATTTTTTCATTATTAAACGATAAAAATAAAGATGATTGTTCATTAAATTAAAAACTTTTTCATTCTACCTAAAGATGACCCACAATATTTGCATTCAAAATGGGCTACACATGTACCCCGCGCGACCGTTTCAGGAGTCAATTTGGGCGCGCCTACTCTAGTGTTAAAGTGATAAGGATTTGAAAAAAAAAAACGTACTCTTATTGTTATTAAAATAAACCAAAGTCCAATTTGTTATCTAAGAAAATTTTGCTGAACGCTACTTAGGCGAAAATACAGCCAGTCATAGTGTGAAATCGTAAGTAAAAGTTAGATTCTTTGGTATAGCAAAATTCGACCGTTATCTTATGCTTATGTATCTACGACTCACTTAATACTTATTTATAAATGTCAGTTTTTTTAATCACCATTTACTCGAATGACGTTTTTTGTTACGTTTTTATAAACAACGATTTGTTTGATGAGAAAGATTGGATCCTAAAATAAGTGTCGAACTTTGATGTTGAAGCATGATTTCGAATATATATAGTACTTATTAAACTTCAAATTGAATCTGCCACTGAATATTGTTCTTGTTATATTTCTTAACACTTAGTTAACAGAAACAAAAATATTTATGTATATTAGGTATATAAGTTTTTAGAAAGGTATCTAAACCACAAAAGTAGTGAGAGAATAAAGTTTATTATTGAAAGAAAGAGGCCACAATAGTTTCTTCAATCTCGGTGGCACAGATTGTCGTCTCATGTGGTGCGGATTCTCGAAGATTTATTTCCTTTAGTTCGCGGGAAATGTACGGACAATGATAAAAGGGGTTTTGTTTTTAACGTTCATTTGTTACTCTGTTAAGAGAGAAACGCTCTTTTGACAGAGTAAAAAGTTCTAGAATGCTCTTTGATTGGTTAGAAGTTGATTTTAATTAAGTTTGTACCACAAAGAATGTTGGAATTTTCTTTATTCTCCACTACATTTTAAAGAAAAAGTAAGTGCAGTTTCTCTGTAATCTCATAAAAATAAAATCAAATTGTAAATTGTAAACTTAGTCTTAAAACAAAATAAAAGTGTTAATAGGGACACGATATCGAAAGGCTTTTTTTAAATCGCATTAAATATTTAAATAGCGAACAAGTGATCAAAATTCCAGTCTCGTTATCCGATCGAATGCGAAATCATCAACTTGGAAAAACGATATACGATTGGCTTACAACATTAAAAAAGCCAGTATTGTTTCCATCACATGGATTCCGTATTACGTCAATTTGGGATAAAGCTGCGTTCGCATTCGAAGAAGAAAAATTGCTGGATAATAGATATATAACAATTATGAATAAAAGGCTTTGTCCTGAGTGAGTGACTGCCTGATAGACAACGTACTTTGCAAACCACTGGACGTAGAGATTTGACATTTAGAGAGTCTACTTAAAGAAAGGTAAAAACGTGCATTAATGGGGCAGGTAGCCGCCAAAGACCTTGAGTCAACGTGTATCAGTACAAAATATCGACAGAATCTATATTGAAATAATGTTCATATCAGCGTGCATTACGAGATAAAATAATACTTTTCAGAAGGACGCGATGGACGAAAAATAATTTCCATGAATGATTTTTCTAATTATTATAGTTTTAGTTTGTATTTTAGTGCAAGAATGGTTTCAAAGAAATAACCAATTTTACTTAATTTTAGTCTAAAACTAACTTGACTTTGAACAATATTTTCATTCTTTTTACTCCCGAGATAAAATAAGCTTCCCACGAAAGCTAGTGCAAAAAAGTGTAGTGATCACAGATTGATAAGCTTGATGAGCTATGCTCTAAAGGTTTTTTTGAAAACGTTGCATTAAGAATCTACAACTAAATTTATAAGGAATGGAATACATAAATAGGATCAAGAGAAGCCCTAGTTGCCATACAGGTACTGATACAGAACTGTTTAGACTTTAATAAAGGCGTATCGTATACGCATGCTTTATAGATTTCAAAAAGGCTTTCGACAGTGTAAAACATGACAAAATGATACAAATATTGATACCAACTTAAGTAGACGCCAAAGATCAGAGTGTTACGTAATTTATACTGGAATGAGACAGTACATATTAAAGTGGGATATTTCACAACTGGAGACTTACAAATTCTAAAAGGGGTAAAACAAGGATGTATCATTTCACAATTTTTGTTGTGGGAATTAAAGTAAATAGAACAATAATCAATTACCTAATGTACAATGATGACAACGTCATTTTTGTTTACTTACTTGGAGATCTAAAATATTTGCTAGACCGTTTGAATACAACAGTGGAGGACTAGAGTAAAAATGGTCATACTGAAAACCAAATCTATGATTATCAGCAATAATGTGGAAGATCTAATTAAGGATAAATCAAAAGAAAAGTTTAAATTGTATAGATATTTAGGAAGCTGGCCGTATGAAAAATGGGATCGAGAAAGGGAGATCCGTATCAGAATCGAAATTGCCACAATAAAAAAATAAAATTAAATTCATAATACATTTCTGTATTCAAGCAGAAAGCGCTAAATAACTACATAAATCGTTTGTTTCAAGTGCCGTCCCGACACATTTGAAACATCGGCGATATCACCAAACTCCGCGCGACAAACGGTGAACCAACTAATAAAAGTGCCCTAGTGTGTACGGGCCATAACAATCTCGGCACGAATGCGTGATGTAACCAAATTGCTTTCGTGAATTGGGACATTTATATGGAAAATTTGAATGAACTCATCTAGAAAACATTTGTAAATCGCTCTTGTGTGAAATTAAAGGAAGAGGTAGGTTTATAACGATCATTTTAATTGGTTAAGTCTTTAGAGCGTCGTAAAATGTTTATTAAACTTCTGCATAACTTATTTTGTTAATTTACTGGGAGACTAACGTTTGCAATAAACATAAAAGCCTCTCTCTGCTCATTCTGGTATCCCACAGGTCGCTTTCTTTGTAAAGAAACAGCATTCATTCCTTAAGGGTGTTTTTTTTCTATATAAAGGAACAACATTCGTTCCTTAGGGTGTTTTTCTATATACATTACAGAATAACCACGAAGAGCACAAACCACTTAAACGGCACATCATGTGAATTGCTGTGTCGAAGTGTAACTGTTTTGGCCGCCCCTTGAAGTGACTTATAGGTATTTAACACGATGCTTAAAAATGCCTCCTTTCCCAAAGCGTTAAAAATGTTAAAACAGCTCGTGTATACAAAGGAAAAGGTAAACCAGAGGATAGTAAGCATCACAAACCCGTAACAATCATTCCTGCTCCTGCGAAAGTACTTGAGGTGGATCGTCTCGTTAGGTTTCTGATAGAAACAGATGCTCTCTCGTCAATACAATATGCGTATAGACCAGGACATTCGACAACAGATTTCGCTCGAGAGCTAGTGTCGCAGGTACTAAGTGCGCTTGAAGCCGCCTTGCAGGTTGCACTGCTAAGCTGTTATCTGTCGCGTGCTTTTGATGTCTTTTGATTATCGTCTCTTTGAGATGAAGCTGTGGTAATACGGGATGCGTAGGTCGACCCTCGTGCTGACGGCTGGCTTCATGAGGGACAGACAGCAGACTTTCGTGGTTTTCGCGGGTGCACTTAGATTGGAGCTGAGGAGGCTGGGCATGGGTGTCACTCAGGGATCATGACTTTCAGTCTCCTTATGAACGATCTACTCGAATCGCAAAACAGTGCGGAAGTTCTGATGTACGCGGATGATGACATTGATCGCAATGACTCGCGCGAAACCAAGCTACAAGAAACCGTGGATGGACTAGCATCATGGTTCCGTTCAAATGGACTGGCTATTAATGCGAAAAAAAATACTATAAGGTTCAATTTGTTCGGGGCGCATGGACGAAAATTCGTCCATGGCTGTACCTACTTGTATTTAAGTTCAAATATTAATAGTCTTGGTGGTAGAGCGGGGCACCCAGTAAATCAGGTCTTTCAGGTCCAGTACCAGGGGCCCTTGCAACTTGTATAAATGCTCTGATTTTGAACAATAAAGCTATTTAATTTTATTTATTTATTCATTTATAAGCTGGGTCGAGCCTGTTTCGCGCTCAGGCATGTAGCGCGCGTGCTGCCGCCGCTGGTAACTTTTTAACGGTGCACTCGCTGTATCCGAGTTATGGGCTCAAGCGTCTGTTTGGAAAAGGGCCTTTGTCATGCAAATGCGAGCGGTGCGTATCATTGTACAAGTCTATGACCAGTCTGTCACGGTGGAACACATTTTTACTGACCAGAAAGCTATGACACTGCCTGCAATGGTCATTTATCACGCTAGCATTTGCGTCCGTGAAATCTAGCGGAATTTCAGTGTCATAAAAGACAACCACAAATATGCGACAAGGGGTGCCAACAAACTTGTTTCTCTTGTCCATCGACTTGAGAAAATTGACAAATTTACTTGCATATTTGGTGTGAAGCAACTTATTTAAATTGAAATGAGATATAAATTCATTAAAAAAATTTTTTTGAAAACCCTACTTAATATCGGTAAAACTAACACAGGTCTATAGTTTGATGGGTCCCCATTGTCACCTGATTTAAAAAAAAGGGATCAATTTACTCAACTTCATTTAATCAGGAAAGATACCATCATCCACACATTTATTAAAATTTATTGCCTATTATGGAGCTATTACGTCAACAACCGACCTTATAACTTTCACCGATAAGTTCTTGGTTTTTTTACACGACTGCCCCAAAAAAAGGAGTGTTATGTGTTCAGGGTTCATGTATATTGAATAAGATATTTTAGTAACGACACCACACGAGCACTGGTTTCTTCCTGAAACATAAATAAAATTATTATACGCAGAAACTTATTTTTTCATCATTACGGCAAGATACAGAAATATAGAGATTTAATTAGGATTTCAACGCAGTCAGGGGACATGCAAAACAACACGTATCCAATGTAGAGCTGTCCCCTGACTGCTTTGAAATCCTAATTAAATCTCTATATTTCTTTATCTTGCCATAATGATGAAAAAATAAGGTTCTGCGTATAAGAATTCTACTTATGTCTCACGAAGAAACCAGTGCTCGTGTGGTGTCGTTACTAAAATATCTTATTTTTTTTACTTTTTAGTACATTTTGAAATTATGGCAGGCGTGTTTTTTAATATTTTTTATTATTAATTTTTATTAAGTTAAACGATTTAAATGCTTTAATTACAGTTCATTTACAGTTATTTTAATATTTTATGAGTAAATACGGAAAGGCACAGAGGCACGTGATCCATTAAGAGGATGGAATACCCTAGCAACTTTTTTTATTACCCGTCCAGCACAATAAGTCTAATGGCAAAGACATTATTTGCTTTTCATAGAAGCGATTATATATTATGTTGGCTCTTTGACCTCTTTTTCTTGGATGCGTATTACTAGTGATCATGCAGCGAAACAACAAATTGATGTGTTTTGAGCTGAAATACTGAAATATTTTGTAGGGAAAAAAATATTGAATTTAGGTAAAATCCCTTCATATTTGTATTGCCTTTTTTTTAAAAAATCAAGTTCATCTCTTAACCGCGTTTTTGAAACGAACGTTTGAAAACCAAAAAAAAGAGGGTGGAAAACATTTATTTTTGACAAGTATAAATCTTAATACATTGTTTATAAGTGGAGTCCCTAGATAAAAGATCGATAAATCCAATATATTTTCTTCAATATGAGGAGAGACCTAGTTTCTTCCAATGAACCCATGAAAACCTGGTGTTGTTGGTGTTACAACCACTTAACTTAGATTAATTAATTTACTTATATGGTAGATTCTAATAGCACCCTAACAAACTCCTAAGGGTTTAAGTGGTGTTTATTTGAAATATTTTTGTGCAACTGTATGTGTGTAAATAAATAAATTAAAATAATAATTGGTTTTCAGATCAATTGACTTTTGAGCATCATGATATTATTATGTGGAATGAACATTCACCGCAAGAGTGGTTAGTGGTGGAGATAGCGAAACGGTTAACGGACTTGACAGGTAATCAACAGGCCTCATTTCGACTCCCATCTCCGCCTACATCCCACCCCCTATCTATATTTTTTTGTACTATGCTAGTAAGAAATAGTCGATTTGCCGAAACGAAGTGGAGAAACATATTAAATTATGTAAGTTTGAACAAAGTTATTCTATGTAACAATTTTAAAGTTTATCCGGTTATTTCCAGGAATACTGACATAACGTCGAGTAAAACCAGTCCACAGAATGCTTTCTTAAAAGATGTCATTGTATATAATTTATGATTTATATAATTTATGTAATGTCACAGGGAAATGAGGAAGTCGGGGATTACGCGTTATCCCTTGACATACAGCGAAATCCCGGAGATGTTGAATATACCAATTGATTACCTCATCTTACTCAAAAGTCTAGTGACATGTTGTGTCACTAAACTGAAGTAGTAAAAAGACGGTACGAAATTAACTTCGGTTGAACCGAGAACAAAAATTTTAATAAAAAAAAATGTTAATATTATTTATTTATTTACCTAGGTATTTCATTTTTTCCACCTATATATAATTTTTACCTACCTCCTATTACACATTTTCTTTTTTTAAAGCTCTTCCATCGAAACGTTGTCTGGATCGCTTTTAGTGATAAGACCGTTAGTTGTACCCTGCTACCTATTGTTAAATTGTTTCTATATTTCTGTTTTTTTTTTGTGTGCAATAAATTGTCAATGCTATCCCCTAGATGGCGATAGTTGTTGATTAATAAAACACTTAATACGTAACTTTTAAAAACGTATAACGCACAGAATTTAGCATTACGTTTTGAGTAAATGTAATAAAAACATTTTCAAGATTATTAGTCTATTTTGTTTACTTTACAAGTTTATTTTGTTGCAAGTTTAGCCGGTAGCGCTTTTAATGTGAACTATATCAATCATAATTAAACCATAATTTTATATTTATTTTCAAAAATGTATCTTAATACTAATAGAGTGTACTACAAGATAAGACAATAAATATAAACAAATTCCTTGTAAGAGAGCATGAACCATGACTTGCCTTTTAGTTTGCATACCATGTGTGTACCATGTATGTTTGCTTTACTTATAAGCAACCTGCATATCAATCATAGTGAGTGGAAACAATACTTAATGCGTCAGCAAGTTATACGAAGTTTCTATAATAAAAAGGTACAAATGTTTTAATCAAGATATGAATGTTGTTTCACCAAATGCCAACAATCGCAAGTATTGATCAATTTTACGAATGTAAGTTTTTTTTTTCTATTTCAGTGAAACCATTGAAATATGTGTATGTTTCATGTGTTTTTTTAAATTCTTTCGTACAAAATGTGAGATTTCTCGTAACCGTCCCCATGTTTCTTGGTGGAGTGCGGAATGGAATGTCAGCGGAAATTTTACAACGCCATAAATTAATGTTACGACGCACGACGGAACGTTACTGGAAAACACCATTATTCGCCTTTTCACACATACGTGGATTTTGATGATGTTATTTTTACGAGAGTAAATTGTGATGAATTCACAGCAGTAATCATATCCAGATGTCGTTGGCACATCGTAAAATTTGGCATGTCGTGATCTGTCTGGACATATCGTATTTCTGTTAAAACTCGGGGGTCACCTTGCTACACTCCGCTTGGCTTGGCTCCCCGAATTTATTTACATGTAAACCTAATACGCTTCTCATCGTCGTCGTCACACCTATTTTTAACTTTCGGTGAAAGATTTTCTATTTCATACTTTACGATCTGCCTAGGCTGATAATGATTTGCCAAATTTTACAATTTGCCGATGACATTTAGATAATATCTAAGATGATGCGGGGTGCGGGGGTACCTATAGTATGTCAATATAAGGAGTGCGGGGTTCCTATGTCAATCTAAGGGGTGCGGGTGTACCGATGTCAATCTAAGGGATGCGAGGGTACCTATGTCAGTCTAAGGGGTGTGGGGGTACCTATGTCAATCGATAGCCTGGCTTCTAGGAATGGATTTTCTAGGGGGCGGACCGCGTGTTCTATGTGCGAGTATTTCACAAGAACCCTTATATAAAACTATGATTTAGTAAAAAGCTCCGAGAAAATTTTGTAGTTATCACGATTTGCTTATTCACCTAGTTCAAAAATGCGTTAAAGTTTAAAAAACCCGGTTTAACACAATTTAATTCAATTTTTGAATCAGAAGAACACTTTGCGCTTCACCACAATAACTGCAAAATTTTCTTTTTAATACAGTTGCTCAAAAAGTGGTGTATTGCAGGCACGTATAGCGTTCGGGATGTGGGCTATTACATACTCGAGCTTTTTCTTTACCTTTTCCGAACTAGTGCGTTCTCTTTCCCAACTGTCAAAATAATGTCTATTAAAAAGAAAAAACCAACCACGAAGTTTTTACAAAAAAGAAATCATAGAAGTTTTTATGATTCATGCAAATATTTCTAAACAGAAGCTACTAATTTGTTTCAATATCAGATTTAATGATTTGATTCAATGAGTTAGGTTAGGTTTCATTTAATTTCATCTCATTAAATTTCATTTTCATTTCATATCAATAAAAAAATTCTACTGAAGACTTGGCTGTATGGGCATAGTTCCCTTTGCCTACCCAGAATGGGTGAAGAAAACAAAAAAAATCTCTGCTTATATTCTTTTACGGTTGGCGCCATTTTCCAAAAATTTTCTTTGCTAGTTTAGTTGTTTGTTGCACAAAATGAGTAATTTAGACGATATTTTATTTGAATTAACACCACCGGAACTCAGTATAATTGCATTGCAAAATTATCAAAAAGGGAAGTGTACAGCTCAAGCAATCGGGATAAAAAAAATTGGTAATATGCCAAAAAAAAATAGCTACGTTTCTTGGTCTGCCGGATGCTGAGTATTATACTGGGCCCAGCTTCAGGAGGACCTCTGCTACATTATTGGCAGATTCAGGAGCCAATTTGACGTCCTTAAAGCGACTAGGAGGTTGGAAGTCAGACAAAGTTGCAGAAGGCTATATTGCTGATTCATTAAACAACAAACTAGAAACTAGGAAAAAAATCACACAATCCATTAATTTAAAGTAAAACAATCATACGAAATTAATAATAGTTTGTCTCAAACAGTAAATATGCAACCTAAAACTTCCCCAGTTAGTTTAAAAAACTGTACCAATTTCAATGTATCTGTATGTGAATTATAACTTTTATAAGAAATCAATGATTAGTTAGTTGAGTTTATTGTGTTTTTATTATTTTATTAAATTGTTTCATTTTTTCGCAACTGTATTAAAAATAGTTGTTCAGTACACGTGCGGAACCGTCATTGCAACTTGTTCCGACTGTCAACCCTCACCTTCGGCTGCGCCTCGGCTCGGGTAGACATTTGTCGGAACTCTTTGCAATGACAGGCTTTCCGCACTCGTAATGAAATATACTATTGTGGTTTTTGATGGATCACCATTCTTAGGGTTCTTGTAAAATAGGATCTGCCCCGAGAAATTCTCCATCGTGAATAAATTCCTAAAAGCCAAGCTATCGATTGAGATACCCTTAGGTTTTGCGTTTACGCACTAAACTAATCAAACTTGAACTTTATTTTGAGACATCGTATACATAAAAAATAATGCTATTATACAATAATGTGTAACCTCATTGCCACAAACACTTAAAAACGTACTCTGACCTCGGTGTTAAGAACCTTTTTAAAGACACTTTCTATTCAACTCTGTTGCCATTCTGAAATATCGAAGACGTTAAAGAATAATGACTTCCTCAATTTCATTTCAGGTACTGAAAACAAAAGTATATCATAAACAATACGTAAATAAAAACTTGCGTTTCAGCTAGTAAATAAATGATGTTGTTTTAACATTGCGTGAAAGTTTTTAAAAGTATTTGTAGGGTATCCTATAACAGGAAAACGAAAATAATTTAATTTCCGCATCTTTTATATAAGAATGTTTACAAGCGTGAAACAGTAGGTACTCAATTTTGTGTTTTCTTTTATTCGTCATTATTTACTGCGTCATGTATAATTTTGAAACGGTTACCCAACGGTTCTTCTTCTTCTTCTAAAAATTGTTTTGCACAAAACACAGTTTAAAGTTCAACAGGTGGTCTTAATGCTAGAAGCATTTTCTCCATGTCAACCCGACAGAAAGTACAAGAAAGTTACAGAGGCAGGTATGCAAAAAGGCTTTACAATTTAAAATTTCAAACAAAAAACTAATAAAATTAAGATAATAATTAATAATATGTAATGAACAGAAAATCACTTGTACTATCCCACAAATTTATTTAATACTTCCTGACCGGTTTCGCCTTTATAGCATTATCAAAGGAATTAATATAAGATCTTAATTACACAATAAATAGTTTACATCAGCCAGGGCGATCAAAATCAAAATCAAAATCAAAACCGCACTGGCTGATGTAAACTATTTATTGTGTAATTAAGATCTTATATTAATTCCTTTGATAATGCCATATGGTGAAACCGGTCAGGAAGTATGAAATAAATTTGTGGGATAGTACAAGTGATTTTCTGTTCATTATGTATTGCAAGTTCCACCAAGTGCCAACAATCAACAATGTAAATATTCTTAAAATAATAACTTTTTACTTTTGTTGCTTTTTATTGGTCATCATCACAATAATGTATAATTTTTGACTTCGATTAATGATGCAGAACTCACCGCTCTATTTCACCTCGTACTTAACCGATTTCAGTTAACTTTTAATGAGGTAAGCTCTTTATGTTTCGTGCGTTGCAAACGATGGTGGTTCAACCCGAGGTCGCGGCACAATGAAGTGGTATAAAAAATATAATTAACTACTGTTTCAGGCTTGTTGCTAAGCGAAAGTTTCCTTTTGTGAATACGACCAATATTTCAAATGCCAGTTTCAGCTATCGTTAGAACGAGAGAATTTCTAACTTTGTTACGGTTCGTAAACAAAGCGGTACAAATAAATACTGCAACGTAGTTGCAAAAATACAAGCATACATTGAATTACAATGATAAAATCACGCCTGTCTTCAAAGTGAGTAGATAAGGACCCTTATTATCCATCTGTTATATAATTTTGACACGTTTGTCAATCAAATATCTTCAATATAATCAATAATTTTGAAAAATTAGAAATTGCTTAAAATATTGTCATCCTAAGAAAGAGCCAAAAACATGTTTCCTCTTAAGGCGCTATATACTGTGAAAGTACAAGTACTTATACCAAAAGCAGCTGTTTTTAGCAAAAGCTAAAATTTTAGCTCATCAAAGACGTTGTCTATGAAAACTATGCAATTTAAAAATATTTCATTGCTATATCTACGCATTTATTTGAGCAGATTTTCAATAATTATTTTATTTATTATTTTATACAACGCCCTCGTGAGCATTCTGTATGAGCAAGCTAGTTTATCATGCAGATGCAAAAATAAGAGTGGACAAGTATGATGGAAAAATATCGCCGGTCTAGGTAGGAACCTCGGTGGCGCAATTGGTAGCGTGCTTGTCTTGATAAAAAGAGGTCGCAGGTTCGAATCCTGGCCCGGGGAATTTTTTCAAATTCTTGTCTTTGGATTTGTTTCTGATTGATATTTTCTAGTTTGTAATGCACTCTTATAATATTAATTATTTTATTAATTAAAGTGGCAGCACGTTCGCACATTAAGGCACATTAAGCTCTGGGTCCAATTTGTGCCTGAAGTATGGCGATAGAGCTCACCACCCATCGCGTTTGAGGCTAAATAATCATCGATGAAAAGCAGATGTACCAAGTGTGGTACTAATTTTGTTTTTTTGTTGAAAATATTCGAAAATTTCACAAACAATGCGAAAAGATAAATATCGTTTCTTAGTTCTTTACTCTAAAGCTATATATTCACAAAGTATTCTTGTTTCTTTGAATTTTTATTTAATTATAATGTTAACTTTCATGGCCTTCATAATTTAAAACACCATCATAATTAGAAAGAATTTGTCCTTGACTTCTACAATTGGTATCATAATAATACCTGGCGTTTTTAAAATTAAACGGGGTATTTGATATTCAATTAGAAATTTGTGACAGAAGAACAGAAACATAATTTAAGACACCATGATAATTAGAAAGAATTTGTCCTTGACTTCTACAAAATGGTATCATAATTAGTACATTACGATACGAGAGCGATGAAACGTTTTCTGACGAGTGTGAGTTTGCGGCACGAGCCGAAGGCACAGTAATTTACGCACAGTGTGCTATAAAAAAATATAATTTTGGTATTCTGTTCGTCCTAAATTATTAAAAAGTATTATCATTATATTTATTATGTTATATTATAATGATAATACTTTTTAATAATTTAGGACGAACAGAATACCAAAATTATATTTTTATTATGATACCTGTATGGTAAAAGGTGATATTAGCAGCTGGAACAGGGGCCCATAAGCTGTCCCTAATCTACGTCCATGCAAATTCAATCTGCTTATATTCTACAAAAAGTAAGTACAAAATTTCCTACCAGAAAATGGCACTTAGATGATGTCCGCAGTACGAGTTCCTTCCGTACACGGAGTCCAAAGTGTGCCGGTGTTGTGACACGTTGCTCACCTCCACGGAGAACCTAAACACAACCCACCTACACCTGGATGCATCCAAACCCAGAAGATATGGTAACCGGACAATGTTCCGCACTTGTTGCAAACCGCATGTATGCAGGTTATGTCACACACACAGGAACCAAACTAAAAGTGGCCTTCCCGCCAAAATATTGTCAGACCCTGACTCACTAATGTTTTTTATGATATTCACATCAATTTTCTTTGTATTAATCCATTAATATATCAAAATATAAAATCGACCGCTATCTTTTTCAATGTAGGCCTTTCCGAGTCTTTTTCGTGACAGCTCCGAGTGCATAGACAAAATACCATAGACTACTATCGGATACGTTCAAAAACAATCATTTTATCCGAAACAATACCAATTGTAGAAGTCAAGGACAAATTATTTCTAATTATCATGGTGTCTTATATTATGTTTCTGTCACAAATTTCTAATTGAATATCAAATACCCCGTTTAATTTTAAAAACTCCAGGTATGTGCCTGGGAAACTCATTATAGCTTAGTAAAAAGTGAGTGAACGAAATCGTCTACTAAACAGCAATAATCTCTACGTTATTTATAAATGATAATAAAGGGGTAAAAAAGTCTGTACATTAAATATTTTTGTAAAATTTAAGGTTATATTACTTGTATTATACTGAGGCCAAAACGACAATATTCGTCTGTCAGTCTGTTCGTCGTTGCAACTCGAGAAACACTCAACGGGTTTGGATGCGGTTTTCTTTATTATCATCGTATTCAAACTCAAACTCAAACTCAAACGTTTATTGCAAACCAAGTGTACAAAAATGATGGAAATAAAAATAAGGATTATTGCCAACTTAGTTTCCTTTTGCTAGGCACAGCAAATAGGAAGGGCACACTTATATAACTGAACTTAAAAATAGAGGAACTTTAAGCATTTTACAGTACATTTTACCTTATCTTACCTAATCTTATTTATTTGTTAATTAGTTAAATATTCATTAATTGAGTATGGGCATTTTTGTATTAAATATGTTTTAAGTTTATTACTGTAGCTGGTTAATTTATGTTGATTTTTTACATTTTCTTGCAATTTCTTGAATATTTTTAATGCCATATAATATGGACTGCAGTAAAGCATTGTTAATCTTAATTTGGGTAAATATATTTTATTTTTGTTAAGAGTGTTAATATTATGCGTGTCTTTTATTTGTAAAAATATTTCACGGTTTGTAAATACAAACATACATATGTCGTGAATATATATTGCGGGTAGGGTCAAAAGGTTATATTAAATGAAAAATGGTTAACATCTGGTTATATTATTAATGCGTGCAATTATTCTGATACATTTCTTTTGAGTTATAAATAGATCATTAGCATCCACGCTAACACCCCACAATATCACTCCATATTTAAGCCACGAGTATGCGTAACCGTAGTAAGCTGATAATGATGTTTCTGTGTTGGTGCTGATATTGATCTCGAATAGGGCGTAGGTAAATCTAGATAATTTAGCTTTCGTAAGTTTTATATGGTTTTTCCAATTTAGATTTGTGTCTATATTAATACCGGGTAAGTAAAATGTATCTACTTTTTCAAAAAACGGTGTTTTAAAATTTTAAGTCAATATTAGTTGGTTGTGTTTTATAGGGTCTGAACTGTAGCCAAATTTTTATTAGTTTTCAATGCATGTGCTCGTAAAGGCCCACTTTTTATGCATCAAAACCGAACAGAAAGTCGATTATTTTGCCCTAGGGCTGTATTATTATTATTATTTTTTATTTATTTACAATGGTTGGCTAACCTGCAGCCTTTCCTGTGTACCATAAATGTCATACTTTTTTTTCCACTGTTTAACGGCTCTGGATACAGTCCTTTTGAGCCAATACAATTTAAAGTTCACAAAATTATATTTGTTTTATTTCCTCACACTATGCATTGAAAAACGTAGTATGATACACGGGCGTAAGAGCAATAAATTACTCGGTTACGTTTAAAACACTCGCTACGCTCATGTTTTAAATCGTCCTCGTAATTTATTCCTTTGCGCCCTTGTAGCATAAACTACTATTAAGGCTTTCATTTATTATAATTTTAGGATCAGAATCTTTATTGCAATTTATCAATATGGAGACTTCATCAGCGAAAAGAACCGGAAGCGCAACGTTTTTATTTAGAATTTTAGGGAGATCATTTATATAAAGTAAAACCCTTGGTCAATACACAGGTCAGAAGAGCTGTTAATAAGATAACCACCAAGTCGAAATTTGTCGACAATAGTTACACGCAAATAAAAGTAACATTAATTGTAATTGTTACATTGAGCGAAGCCGCGGCTGAAGCTAGTATAAATAAACTTGTACTTGTAGATTTCTAAATAAACACCAAAGAACTAATACACAAAGCAAAAATGTAGGTATAGGTAATTTTTTATAAAAGAAATCACGCGTCGACTGACCATAACTGCTTGGTATTCGATTCTTGATAGTCTCCTATTCCTTTAAGAGTGAAACAAAAGGTCTTAGAAATGTGGTTTCGACAGTTGAATGTGAATAAAATTCGTCCGGTAGTTGAGTATTCAGGGCGCGTACGGACCAAATATTTTCCGATTTCCCACCGCCCGGTCATCTAACTGCTTTAACAGGTGATTTTTGTACTTTATTTACTAAGGAACGTCTTCGGAATCTTTATTTTGTTGCTGTACCTTGAAAGTTGTGCCAAAGTTTCTTTTTGGATTTCAATGTCTTGATTTCGTCGTTTCTTTGGGTTTTCATCGTCTTTTTAGTTCATTAGGCTCTTTTAAGAATTGCAAAGTAAATAGTTAGAGGCTTATTCAATTTATTTGTCAAAATGTACGTATTCTTTTGTCAAGTACAAACCTTGATAGGGAGATTCTTATACATTATTTAAGTTTTTTACAATCGATTGAAATTATAGAGGGGCTGCCATGGAGATATTTACAATAAAAATGATTACCGTCACAATACGTAAGGTTTTCAGAGTTGTATTCGAGTGTGGATTGTCACAGAACAGTCCATACTCGAGACACACTCTTTTCACCGACGATTTTGAACGTGATAATTGTGAAGCTTTATCATCGTATTTTGGACCCAATATACACGCTTTGTAGGTTAGCAGGTTAACTTTAGTGTTTTGTAGGGCAGCAGGTTAACTTCAGTGTTTTGTAGGGCATGCAGGTTTACCTCAGTGTTTTGTAGGGCATGCCGGTTTACCTCAGTGTTTTATAGGGAATGCAGGTTGACCTCAGTGTTTTGTAGGGCATGCAGGTTTAATTCAGTGTTTTGTAGGGCATGCAGGTTTAAATCAGTGTTTTGTAGGGCATGCAGGTTGACATCAGTGTTTTGTAGGGCATGCAGGTTTACCTCAGTGTTTTGCAGGGCATGCAGGTTTACCTCAGTGTTTTGCAGGGCATGCAGGTTTACCTCAGTGTTTTGTAGGGCATGCAGGTTTAATTCTGTGTTTTGTAGGGCATCCAGGTTTAATTCAGTGTTTTGTAGGGCATGCAGGTTTACCTCAGTGTTTGTACAGCATGCAGGTTTAGCTCAGTGTTTTGTAGGGCATGCAGGTTTACCTCAGTGTTTGTACAGCATGCAGGTTTAGCTCAGTGTTTTGTAGGGCATGCAGGTTTACCTCAGTGTTTTGTAGGGCATGCAGGTTTAATTCAGTGTTTTGTAGGGCATCCAGGTTTAATTCAGTGTTTTGTAGGGCATGCAGGTTTACCTCAGTGTTTGTACAGCATGCAGGTTTAGCTCAGTGTTTTGTAGGGCATGCAGGTTTACCTCAGTGTTTTGTAGGGCATGCAGGTTTAATTCAGTGTTTTGTAGGGCATCCAGGTTTAATTCAGTGTTTTGTAGGGCATGCAGGTTTACCTCAGTGTTTGTACAGCATGCAGGTTTACCTCAGTGTTTTGTAGGGCATGCAGGTTTACCTAAGTGTTTTGTAGAGCATTCAGGTTTACGTCAGTGTTTTGTAGGGCATGCATGTTAACCTCAGTGGCATGTAGGTTTACCTCAGTGTTTTACTTCACCGCCAGTATCAAAAAAGTATACAAATACTATGAAACGATTAAAAAAAAAACTGATAAGTCAGGAGCATGCAAGTTCAACTTGCAAGATTTGAACCTGAGCCTCAAAATTGAGAGTCGGCGTTCTATCGAACTGACCTACCACTCATCACAGGTCAACAAAAAATTTAAATTTAAAATTTACTTGAACTTTTTCTTTAATTTCTTGTAGGTATTTGTGTACTTAATCCAAATTCGAAGTCTGTTTTTCTCTATCACGTCGCAATATTTGTCTAAGACAGATAATTTTTTTAAATTTAGCTATTTTTCACTAATTTTAGGGGCGTTCCACAGTTCTAAGAATTAATTTTCTCGTCTTTATCTTTAAAAATAAAAGATCTTTCAGATATTCAGATAAAAAAGATTTATGGTACACAGCGTTGTTTTTAATTTAATAACTAAAACAATCACACCCGTTTTTTCTATAGAAGAGACTTAGTATGAAATCTTTGGAGAGAAACAAGG
Source organism: Ypsolopha sequella (assembly GCA_934047225.1). Classification (NCBI taxonomy): domain Eukaryota; kingdom Metazoa; phylum Arthropoda; class Insecta; order Lepidoptera; family Ypsolophidae; genus Ypsolopha; species Ypsolopha sequella. Next base: position 30,687,364 of record OW203985.1, read on the forward strand.
TCTTGCAATTTTTTTTTTATTTGAAATTAATGCTCAATTAAAAGTTCTGTTACTTTGACCTCAATAAATACAGACTTTAGAGATGTAGAGATAAAACATTAAGCCACAAAACAAATCCTTTTTATTGCGAAATCTCTTCAAAATTAATAAAAAAAGAAACTTTTGAATATATATTTAAAAAAATGAGAGCTGATAGAGAAATTTGAGTTCAATTTCGGATTCAGTACATCATTTTTTATAATACAATAACTCTCCAAACACCAAAAACCTTGTTGGCCTCTGTGATTAATTAATCTTGATTTATTTGTTTAAACGATTTTTATTCATAATTATATTTTTGTATATTTTATTATATATACATAAATTTTAATCGCTTTCGATAATAACATGTAGGTACCGAAATTAAAAATACTATCCACTAAAATAGTTATTGAGTTGAGCAGTTTTGCAATAATCAATATTCAATACCTACGTTAATTTTTTCTAACAACAGGCACAAAAATCTTATAATTATCAGTAACAGATAAAGATAAACAGGTCTAACAAATAACCTATCTTCTAAGTAGAATCATTTATTTAAGTTAATCTACATACATCTTCTTTCAGTACATTGAGCGATAAAAATTTACTTACGCCATCGTTTAAAGACGTGTCCCAAAAAGTTTTGTGTTGCGTCGAAATTTAGGCCTATTTACATAAATATCACATTCAAAATTAGACGACGTTTGTTGGTCGTGCAACTTGCGTTATCTTGTTAGGCAATTTGAGTCCCTACTCGGTCGCAAAATTAGGTGACTTGGAGTTTCTGCGAAGTTGGTAGCAATTACGTATTCAGAGACATGGCTGCGATGAAGTTGGTATCCCGTCGCTTACACAATTTTGCCGTATGGAACGGGAGATACGGAAATACCTATAAATATTTCGAGCACATGAAATCTTAGATTTATCTTTTGAAGATATCGTTACGACATTTATCTCCGAGAGGGAATCAGAGGTTTCTGAGTGTGGTGTTTCATTGAAATAAGCCAATACTGAACAAAATAAGCTATACGATTGTTGACGGTTTCACTTTTCAGTGGCAAAACACAATCGAAAACACCTGTGACACCCCTTCGGTGACATTTGTCGAACTGATGTGAAATTTTAAAATATTTTTTAATAAAAGAGAATAAAAATGATGACGTAATGGTAATTTTTTCTTTAATCCATAACATTTCCAATTTCTTCGAGAGTTTTATGTTAATCGAACTCTGTTGATCGAACTCTGTTAATCGAATTGCCATAAAAAGGTGATCAAAACAAAGAAAAACTACAAGACGGTTCACTTGCACCGCTATCTTTTGTCGTATATCATCACGATATATTATAAAATAACTAACTGAGAAATAAAATTATCTTACAGCGGAAAACTTATCAGCTCTAACAATTTATGAAAAATCAAATCAAATATTTTATTAAAACAATCAGTGCCACCCAAACGCAACTTATAAGCGTTACACGTTAGGTGTCGCTATTAATAATATTGAAATATAAAAATACAAAAGCGACTTTTCACAGAGATGAAACCTAGCTAAATCGAATTTTTGCACCGAAAGCCCTTTAATTTGATTGAAATCCTTAGAGCAGTTTTCTAGAACCCAATTTACAAATACACAAATATTGCTCGTTTAAGGATTGGAGGATTTACGTAGAACAGCGCCATCGAAATAAATAAAGCATACATTATATTTATCAAAGCGGATAATTATAACGAAGCCTACATTATATACAGGGTTTCCCATAATAAGCGAATCAAATTGTTATGGGAGGTAGCTTAGTCCAATTCCTATCAAATAAAATAAACATAGGTGAAACAAAAGTTCGATGGTTTTTGAGTTAATTAACTTTTTCAAAAAAATTTGAAAACATCTTCCCGTCCCTGTTTTTTTTTGCTGTCATTACTTTATTTTTCAGTTTAGAATTTTTTTATTTTCAGAATATTATTTAAAAATAACTATTTCATGAAGTGGCTACCAAACATTTTAGAAAAGTTACACCAAATTTAAATAGCAAGACTTTGTTTTCACTTCTTGTGTAAATTCGAAAAAAATCTTTAAACTTTGGATCTCTGTGATGAAAAAAAAAAGTACGGAGTGGGAATGATAAACTATTTTGAAAACTTGCTCATTTAATGTTATTTCCAAAAATGTATAACATTTGACCACTTTCATAAGGGCGAGACTAGTTATTGGCCTTGACCACCGGATTCTGTGCCACCGGCTGGAATGGATTTTTAAAAATATTTACTTTCCATAATTTGAACTAAAATGCTATAAAAGTAAAAATTGTTGAGTTTTAATTAAAACAATGTGAAGAAGTGATTATTTTTTTTATTATAAAAAAGTGTATACCGACAAGAAAAAGTGATAAAATTTTTTTTAAGAATATCTCCTTATAACAAATGTTCGAACTGACGCCTGTCTGTGCGAATGCATAAACGACACCTTTTCAAAAAATTTCGTTTTAGTCGGCGCAGGCTGAGTGCCGATATGCTTCTGGCGGCTTGTGTCACTCGTTCGCGTAGTTCTCCCTCATTGTGAATGGGCTTTGCGTACACTCGATCCTTTAAACAGCCCCAGTAGAAGAAGTCGAGTGGATTAAGGTCTGGCGACCTTGGTGGCCACAGAATGGAGCCTAGTCTGCCAATCCAACGGCTGGGGTATGCTTCGTTGAGATGAGATTTTACTTGAACAGCATAATGAGCCGGACACCCGTCATTTTGCAGCCACATTTGTGCTCGGGCTTGAAGTGACTCGTCTTCTAACAAAACTGGCAAAGTATTTTGCAGAAATTCCAAGTAATTTTGTCCATTCAGAACTGAGGGCAGTTCTACTGGGCCCACGATTCGACCGTTGTAAATTGCGGCCCACATGTTTATTTTAAACCATCCGCCAACTGTGGAGATTATGCAAATTGATGTAGCCATCTTTCCTGCAGGCGGACTCATCACTCCACAATACGTGATTAAAAAAATCCGGGTCTTCTTGGTGTTTGCGTAGCATTCGTTGGCAAAATACCACGCGCTTCGCATAATCGCGTGTCAGAAGTGCTTGTACACGCGTAACATGGTAAGGATGATATTGATATCTCTATGCACAGTGGATTTCGGTATTCTCGTAGTTTGTTCGATGCGCCGACAAGAAGTTGATGGATCGTCTTCAATTTGTAAGAGAACTTCCTCATCGTCAACCTCTACAGGTCTACCCTCACCACCGTGTCTGCCTGGATTTCTTCCTTCTCTGAAGGCTTTGTCAACCCTTAAAAAAACTCCATATTGTGGGTGTTGTCGGTTTGGATAACAATCAGCATAAATCCTTGCAGCTTGTCTAGCAGAGTATGTGACACTTCCACGTATTTCGTCGAAATGTCTGGTTTCTCCATAAATCAAATGCATATCTGCATACTCATGATGGGTAAATGGATGGTCTTGATGATTTGCCATGATGCAACAAATCACAAACACAATGATCCAATTCACAAGCAAAACAAGTCCCGAGAAGCGCCAAGTCGTACACTTCACAAGATACCAAATCAAGAGCACAGCAAAGTCCAAATTAAAGCCAGGTTCGTTGGAATATCGCAATACGGAAGCAGTGATAGTACACGAGTGTAGCACAGTAGGTAAAGTGTTGCACTGAGCGACAAGTGAGTGCGCAAACAAACAACAATGGCAAATTAGTGGTGGCATGGCAGCTACCTTCATGTTAAAACGAGACAGCTATACATCACGCTGTTGATGTCCTTGTTTATTTTTTAACTGTTCTTAGATAAATAGTCAAAAGAACGGTTAGAACGTCGATGCGATAGTGTAAATAAGATTTTTAGTTCAAATTATGGATAATATTTTTTAAATATCCATTCCTGCCGTTGATCAAGGTTAATAAATAGGCTTATTCTTATGAAAATGGTCACATATCTTACATTTCTAAAAAGAACATTAAATGAGCAAGTTTTTAAAATAGTTTATCATTCCCACTCCATACTTTTTTTTTTCATCACAGAGATCCAAAGTTTAAAGATTTTTTTCGAATTTACACAAGAAGTGAAAACAAAGTCTTGCCATTTAAATTTGATGTAACTTTTCTAAAATGTTTGGTAGCCAATTCATGAAATAGTTAATTTTAAATAATATTCTGAAAATAAAAAAAATCTTAACTGAAAAATAAAGTAATGACAGCAAAAAAAACAGGGACGGGAAGATGTTTTCAAATTTTTTTGAAAAAGTTAATTAACTCAAAAACCATCGAACTTTTGTTTCACCTATGTTTATTTTATTTGATAGGAATTGGACTAAGCTACCTCCCATAACAATTTGATTCGCTTATTATGGGACACCCTGTATTTCTTAAAAAAAAGTAAAACCTAAAAATGTGAAATAAAAAACTAAAATAATATTAACCAATGTGTGATTTGGTTACATTCTGAAAAGCTGGTACAAATCTACGACATGTTTCATTTAAACTCTCAATGCGCAGCTCTCTTTGGTGGTAGCGTGATACATAGCTTAAAATCTTCCCTAAGAAATGTTTTACCTTATAATGATAACTGCAATAAAATCTATTGAGTGGCTCGTCTCCAAGTAAGATGGTGGTACCTCCACAGTCGAGGCTGGCATCAGCTCTACCACCTGTACTTGGAAACCCCCTCGAAGTAATTCGAAGGAGAATAAGAGAACAGCTCACAGGCAAAAAAACTAGGAGGCCCACCATGTCTGGGACCGATGGATGGTGGTATATCCATCCCTAATAACCGGGCCTTATATGGAACAGACTAGTGACGGTAAGCGGCGTCACTGATGCGAGGGTTCCGGCAACGCCTGCCCAGCGTGTATGAGTATGGGCAATTCTTCCAGGATGACCGCCAGGAGTGGCAAAGTCCTGGAAAGGCTTATATAAGTCCAGCAGTGGACTAACTAGGCTGGTGGATGGATGGAGTGGCTCGTAAGTAATAAGTGACCGTACAGACACACGTTACATTTCATGTGTTTAGGAAGAAGAAGATAGAGAAGAAGAGATTAAAATACTGCTTTACTTCTTCATCGCCTTCGGTATGAGCTTTATATCCGTTATATTTATTCGTAGGTACACCGCAATGCTAATAAGATGTCAACATTTCGTTTGATTTCGAGGAAATTTAGAGGGTGCTTACGGGGTTAGATTACATCTTCCTTGTTCGCATTACACCAGCTTGTTTAATATTTAAAAGCGTTATTAAAATTTGTTGAAGGCTTTGTTTTATTTAAGAAGCTTGATTTAAATAACAACAGTTAAAATATATGCGTTCAAAATTTTTTGAATTGTCAGCGGATTTATGTTCGTAAAAGCTTTGATTAATAACTTATTTATTTTCTTTATTTATAAATAGTAAAACAATACAAATTGGGTTTTAGGTATGTATGTGGCCGTCATCGGGGGCCGAAATATATCGAGTAAAAACCTATTTTTATTGTTTTACTATTAAAAAAAAAAAAAGGTTAGAAAAGCTCAATATAATATATTTATTAACATTGATTAATAACTAATATTTTGACGAAACAAAAGATAGCAATTCTAATAAATGTCCGTCATCAGATACAATAATAAATAATATTAGTTGCCTGTTAAGTTTAATGGTTTTATAGAAACCAAGCCACGTAAGTAGCCCTTGTTACTTTATCTTGTTACTATATCTATTTAACAAAAATAATTAATTATAATGAACATTTATGTCATCAAAATCAACACATTTTAAACATTTTAATATATCTAATAACTAGTTAAGGTTTTCCCTATACTGCCCCATATCAATGCTCCCGTCAGTATGTCTAACAATATTTAATGTCTAATAACACCTGGCATATCCACTTGGCACATTTCAACCCTAATCAGAACATCACTGTAATTGGAAATGTTGTATAGTTGTAGAAATTCTCCTAAACTCTATTAGGTCGCTTTTGAATAATGGATTTTGCAAATTCGTCAGTAAACTGGTGAGTTAGATGTTTATGGTTTCGAGATTAAGTTTTGCATTTGTCTCATTACGAGTATGTGAACAAAATGTGACGTACGGATACAGTGCGCGCTAATCGTTTAGTCGCCTCTGAAGATAGCCGTTTCACGGTGTCAGGGGGACGTTACAGGAGCGCGGGCGCGGAGCACACCCGCCTGCGTGCCGCACCACACCCCCCGCTTGCCATTAAGCAGGTGTCGACACTATGCGTTAGTGTTAGTGCTACGTCCGTATATGAAAAGTACCTTCGAGGAAAAAATTCCATGATTCGTTAAGTTTACCGTTGAATCTCTTTGTTATTGTTTGTTGATTTAGTTTGTTAAAGTTTTGTTGATTTAGTTTGTTAATGTTTATTGTTGATCTTAGGCCTCGCGGACGTTATAGCGTTTTAAGGTGACAATGTAGAAAAATTGTGTTTATATTAATGCGTTTTATTTATATAGTTAAGATAGCACTAAAATAATAATTAAATAGGTAGGTACAACAAGTACACCTTCCCACTTATAGTAAACATTTAATAATCAACCGTTGATATTATTGTTTCCTTGACTGTACCTGCGCAAAATTGCACTCGTTACTCATTCAAAGGCGACTAAAAGATTGGCGCACACTGTAACTGCGTTACATATTAAAGCCGATTCTGAAGGCTTTAATTTTAGTTTTAGTGCTTTCAAAACAACATTTTCTTCATTGTAAAATAGTTCTTAATTGCTAGGAACAGAAGCTAAATTCCTTTTGAAAATTTAGGTTTTGACAGCACTAAAACTAAAATTAAAGCCTTCAGAATCAGCTTTAATACACACGTTAGTTAAAACATATTTTATTGAAAAACGCCACAAAAAAATTATTAGTTTTATTGTAATAGCTACTAAAGCAGTTTTGTGTCGATCAAAGAGATAATGGGCTCTTTTAAAGTATTTTTTAAGATTTTTAAACTAAATTAATATAAATGACGTCTGCAAATAAGAGACTATAAACATTTTTTTTTTCATTTAAGTAAACAAAATGCTGTTTAATTAAGTTTATTACTAATTACTTATTTGTTAACTAAATTTGATTAAATTTCAGTTGGTTAATACAATAAATATTATAGTACCTACATAAGAGACTGAAATCCCAAATTCCTAAATAGTTTAGTTTTTGAGATACTACACTGACTGTAGATATACTACTGAGTTATTTTTAATATTCACTGCGGCGGAAGTGTAGATACATTCTCTGTGATAATAAATATATATCTTATTTATTTATCATTAAAATATTATTCAATAAATCAATTTAACAGTCACTATCGTTTCAGATTATTTTGCTCGGCGCCCTCTTAACAAATATGGTCTTAAGCTTAACAACTTTAACGGCCCTCAATTTATCAATTTTTGAAGTAAAAATCATATGTTGTTTTCTACTCTATGAACTCTACACCTCAGATAATGCCAGATCAAAAAAAAAGTTTATTTAGCACGCGTTAGGGTTCCGTACCGGAAGGTTGCCAAACGGGACTCTATTACTAAGCCTCTGCTGTCTGTCTCTCCACCTGTCACAGGGGTCTACACAGATAGCCAGTTTAATTTTCACAGAAAATGTTACTATGGCCGCACCAAGGGGGCCCCATAAAATAAACCTCTAAAGAAAAGCCTTTTTTTACGTTATTTATTACAACTCTATGTTAAGGACCGGTTCCGCTAAACATGCTTTTGCATTTCGACAAATTAGCATGTTCAATTTAAATATTTTAACAAATAAAATTTGTGTAATTATTTAAGAAGTTGAACTACATTAAATATTTTTCAGATTTGACTCATGTCTCACAATTAGTGAGAAAAAAATCGGAAAACGTCATTTTTCGTTGACGGCGTTGGAACTAGTATGATCAGTCTAGTGATCAATCTACAAAATTTTTTTTTTTGAGAGTTAGGAAATAAAAGTAGCCTTTCCAGATTTTTATAATTTTTCATTTCCTTTCGTTATTTTAATTCAAACATTCAACATTATTTCTAATTGGAGAAATCTTACAAAAAAATTTTTATTGTATTTCTTTTTAAATAACAAAAGAAAAATATATATATCATATGAATAAGGTACTTTGATCTCTACGCTTAAAAAAAAGAGATCAATTTGGAACAACAACAAAGAAAAAAATCTGGGTGCAACGCCAAATTACGTTTTTCATACATAGTGTAATTTAACATCATAAAATTTTTAACAAAATATTTTGAGTTAATATGCTAAATTGTCCAAACGCTAGAACATGTTTGGCAAAACCTACCCTTAATTAATGACGGTTAAAATATATTTGTTTTAAATTTTGGAAGATTACAGCAGCTTAATAAACACCTTGTTATTATTACACCATGTACGAATAATAAAGACGTGCTCAGAAAATGAAACGAAATGCTCTACTGGTTTTAATACCTATTCGTTATTTTCTATGGAGAAGATTATTATTTTTCGCCTTGTTTCAAAAGTTATTCTACGGAGGTGATTCAGAATAATTAATAGAGCGTATGGTTAAATTTTCTGAATACGTCATTATTACACAGTGTATATATAAATATAATAAAATGAATTATTTTTTAGATGCTCTTTCAATTTCTTTATCAGTGATGAGGTAGTTACGCGCTCACGTATGCGGAAAAGAGTTCCAAGATTTAGCACCTTTTACAGAGTAAGAAATCCCAAAAGCTCCTGTATTGTGAGAAGGTATTTAGCGAGGCTGAAGGCTTACTCGCGTTTCAGATCAAATTTATTTAGGATATTACGCTTTTGACCTGAAAGGCCGAAAGGTCGAGGTGCGTTTCTTACCAAAATTATTTGCTAGCTGTCTGATCTCAACTTTTGGTTTTGCGAGCCTTCGTCGCATCGGTGTAACAAAATTTACAACATTTTTTCTTACAGGGATTGCATGGCAAATAAAAAAAAAGAGCTCGGACAAGATAAAGTTTATTCGTTAATCAGTCTTTGGCTTCGTAATAGCTTTGTTCAATTTAATCTTATGGTAAACATGATAATCAGTAGGTAATAGGTACGAGTTGTTGCATGAATGATTTTTTCATATTCTTCATGACTTCTATATTTTATCAAAAAAAACAATTACTGCGCTATAATAAGTTATTTATTAATTGAAGCGATATTTGGGTATATATTATGTTAAACTTGTGATTACATGTTGCCTTACTTTATCCCGTATATAGTTATTATAGGATTTTGGGGTTATTATCTGGCTCACTTTACCAACATTAATTTTGGCTATTACAATTACGTTTCTAAAAGCAATTACTAAGGTAAGTGAAGTAAAGTTAATCACTACTCCTGATCTATGTTATTTCAAGGTATTAAGGGTACCTACACCTTTAATCTGTAAAGTCTGCCCTTCCCACATATTTGTTTGATAATCTTGTCTTTTTTTATAATCCAACTTTTAAGTCGTAGAAGATCAAAATATAGACTTGACTAATATATGGAACATATTTTTTCGTGATTCCAGGGCGGGTTGGGTTTATCAAAACGTTGTTCGTTTGAACGGATACTAAATTCAAAAATTCAAAATTCAAAACGTTTATTTTGCAAAGTAGGTATATATAATACACGTTTCACAAGTCAAATTTTAATCTTATAAAAATATATGTAATAAAATAATAAATGTACATGAACTACTTAGATTAAATGTTTATTTAATTTATGTAGCAATATGTATACGATTAAAATTATAGGTAAAATATTATTATACAAGGTGAAATCCAATCAACCGCCCGAACCCATACCGGAGACCCGGCCAGGGACCAGGAACAAGGTTCAATGATCACCAACCGAGCCCCCAGCACGAATCCAGGCGGCCGACCAAATCCCATCCTACATACTACATAGTAATAGGTTACATATATAAATACATGCCTACCTCCGCCCATTCGATTAGTCTTGCTAAGAAGAACGGGCAAGAAACTTGGCAAGATCATGTCTTTTTTTTTAACATAAACTTAAACTATACATTGAATTACTTATATCTACTTTAACCAAGGGATAAGAAAATACAAGACAGCAGGAATTCAGGTTAATGAAAAAAGAAAAACATATATATCTTTGCCTACCTGTCTCATATAGTCTATTTCCTTTTACAGTCTGTAATTAATTAATGTTAACTCTTAAGAGGAATCAAAAGTTAGGAAATTATATTAATTAATTAAATTATTACCTACTATCATTAAAATCAGTATCACTATAACACCATGCTTCACCATCATCCAAATATTCATTTATTTTATAATTATCTAATTATAGAATACTCGTGACAGTTTCCATATTTCTGACTCTAAAAACGGATTTCCAAAAAAATCAAATATTAATGTGACAAACTATAACTCCAGCAAGGTTTCTGTTACTTGCTTCACAATTTTATTTATTAAATAACGTCGGACCCTCAACAGGAAATGTTTCAAAGTTTCCTTATAAGTTATAAGTTTTACACGGATCAATATCAAGACCCAAACAATGCCTTTGTTAGTCTGAATAAGACACCATTTATCGTAGCTGAATTTACGCGAAACTTTTCATAAAGTGCAAGCAGGGGTGTGGGAGTGTTCGCATTCAAAAAATATTTTTCACTGTTTGATCTGATATTCTGCTTACGGTTGAAAACTTGGGAAGATTCTATCGATATCAAAGATTTCAAAAGTAAAGATAAGCCCTTACCGTACTATGACAGCACCAAAATGTTTCCACCTTTAAATGGGTGACGCTCACATATTTGGAATCAGTGCTTATCCGAACACAGTGATAGTTGGACGCCTTAAGTGCACTTAAAGTTAATCATTTTAACTTTTTACTAGTCTGATCAGTTTGCTGACCGTAGGTAGACAGATTGCGCACTCATAAGTGTCGGCATTATGTAAACGCACACATTAAAAAATAATGCAATAGATTTTAGGTGCTAGGGCTCATCTAAACTTTTGAAAATCTTTCATCGATATGGTATTTGCTCACTGTAGGGTTATGGTATCTTATTCTAGCGATTACCTACCACTACACTGGCTCGACAATGCTCATATATTTGGTAATAGCTTCACCGTGCACCCTCGCCTGCAGCCCTCGTGACAGTGACGTTTTGTTACCCAATACAGGAACACACGAGACAGCGTATGTATGCTACACACAGTGCATAACTACACTCACAAGTTCCTATCATTGTGAATTGGTTATCGGAAGTTTGTACCAAGGCATGCAGATTGAGAAACCGTTTCGAGATAAAACATCTTTTTTCCATATTTCATTGTTTTTTTTCATTACAGCAAACAAATATAAGATTATTAAATTTGTAACCTTCATTTGGCCCTAAGCTATATCTAAACAGAAGAATTTGTCACGCGCATGTAAAAAAGCTGTCTGTTTCTTCTTTTTGACACATAGATGTGTAACTTAACCACAGAACTAAACATAACATTATCACTATATTTTGACATAATGGAACACAATGCAAATTATATATTTGTTATTATTATATTATGCATAAGGGATGCAAATGACGTCACGAACAAAGACAATTTTGAAAATGACTAAATAAAATTGAAATTAGTATAAATTAAGATTATTATTGGTCTACACTTGACGAAAATCAAATTAAAATCAAGTTTAATTTTCCTTGTGAGCATTCCGAATGAACTAAATGGGAGGTGAGGTGGTAACTTGATAGGAGATGAGGTTGTAACTTGATAGGAGGTGAGGTGGTAACTTATTTAAAAAAAAACGGCCAAGTGCGAGTCGGACTCGCGCATGAAGGGTTATATAATAATACAGATCGCGCCAAACTTCTAGTCCGCTCGGAAGTTGCTCTTCTCAAGAACGGCCCATACATTTTGTCCCTGCTGATGCGAATCGCCCTGTGTTTAGAGGGGACTAAAAGTTTGGCGCGATCTGTACTCGTTGACTTGTAAAGCCTACTTAGCTGTGATAGTTTCCCTTTTAATTTTGTTTTGTTTGTGATTTTTTTCACGTCTCCAAATACTACCGTTTCGCCAGCAGGGGAGTGGGGACACTTGACACTTTTAAGTTTAATATTTCGCAAACTAAACCCTGGATCGAAAAATGGTCTTCTCACATCCCCAACATTTTTAAATTACCTATCCAACGACACCCCACACTAGGCGATAGAGGAGAAAAAAAATCATCCCTACTTTACGTGTAGGGGAAGTACCCTAAAAAAAATTCTTTTTCAAAATTTTACTTTACCACTTTATTGGCGTGATAAATTTGTATACCCATGCTAAATTACAGCTTTCTTGTACTAATAGTCTGTAAGCTAAGCCGCAGACAGATAGACAGACAGACAGACGGACATGGCGAAACTATAAGGGTTCCTTGTTGACACTTAAAATGGACTGAAGTTAAATACTTTTTGATGTGGAAATTCTAAAGACCAATTAATTAGTATCTTATCACTACATTACAATTTTTGTAACCAATATATTACACAAACAATCATGAATATTTAGTCAACCTATGACACCTCAGGGAAAGGTTATTTATCTGAGGATGACACTGTATAATTCCAGCCCAATAAAACATCAAGTGCAAATTGGAATATTTCTTGTACATGTAGTTTGATGACCGAACACAAAAGTCGCTTCTTTGTCGAATCCAAGGAGGCCGAGTAATTTAAAAGTTTTAGGATCTAGGTCAGTGATCACCGTGTAATAACCACACTTACCGATTTAATTTGTTTTGCACTACATACATAAGCTGTCAAGTTTATTAATCTACAATTCAGTTCAGAAAAAGAAGGGGGAAAGGAGGGATGTCTAAGTAACTAAATACTCAATACAAACTAAAATAAAAAGTTTTTACATAAAATCGTAAATGAAATATAACACAGAATTTATTATTTAAATATATAAAATAATAATGTCCTGTATAAATGTATAGATCATATTATAATCATGATTTTAAGTACATACAAATGTTTTTACTTCTCTATTTAGGTACATTCAAAACATTTTCCATGCTATCGTAATCTAACTTATGGATAATTAAAAACAGTTTACGCTTGGATTCTCTTATAGTGACGAAAATCACATTTCTGTAAAATTTAATGAATAAAAAGGATGAATAAAAGATCCGAAACGTTAAGCAAACGATTTTTTTTCGCGATTTCATGTTTGTTTCCATAGTTAAAGTTGTTATATTCGACTGATAAATTCTTCAAGTATGACTACAACTTTCTGTTACACGTTTGAAAAGAAACTACTTTATCTGGTCACTCAAATATATTCTTCACTAGTTAGGAACAACAGTTCACCACGAAGTCAAGCAGGAAAAAGAGGGCCCGCTACCTCTTCCACCGATTTTTATATCACTCCTCCGTTCTCCAAAAATGCCGGGAAGAGCTAGTCGGCCAATCAGATTGAAGAGCCAATCCGAGACGTCCACCAGTAACAGCACGGTGTTGCTAGTATAAAAATGTACTAAAATAATCGTAAAATCGATTTTAAAACTCGTTGATCATGACATTCGGCCATCGGACACCGTGCTACCTCCTGGTGCACGGAGCAATTAACATACAACACTTGAAACAATTACACTACACTCAATTAATATACAACAACACTTCAATTACTCCTATTTCTAATAAAATATGAACTAAGATAATTACAATGTGTTCACTTTGATTTTCAACATTTATGATGGGTAAAGTTATGATTACACTGAATTATTTATATTTATATCAAGTCTTAGCTAGGATACATTTAGCTAGCTGATTTATCTCTGTTTAATTTACTTACTGAACTATGAAATTAACATATTTGTATATTTTTGCAAAAAGATGTTTTCTGTTACATTGTTTTGAGATAATTCCATTAATAATATTTATCAATCATGACATGACTTTCGGTCATTCTAAAATTTTAATTATTAGGATACTACTAAAATTTAATTTAATCACTAACGTGTTCATCAGCTGAGACATCACCTTGACTACTTCTGCTTGAACTACTATTATCGACTTCTAAAGATTTGACATTTATCCAAGGTCTCATGCGGTCAGCTGCGATTACGGTATCATACACTTTCTTACTTGTCTTAAATCCAGGAACATTGCTTATTCTATATCTGTCATTACCTAGGCACTTAATAACTTTGTACGGTCCAATAAACTTCGACAAAAGCTTTGTACTTTTACCATCATTGTGGTAATTATTTCTCAAAATTTTTACTAAGTCACCTTCATTGTAAATATGTGCAGATTTGTGTGTCGCGTCATGTCTTAATTTTTGTTTTTCCTGTGCAGCATTTATGTTTTTACTTACGGATTCTTTTATAATCTCATGGTTTGAATCGTCTTCATTAGTAACCAAGTCTAACTTGTTTGAAAGATTATCACGTGACCTAACACCGAACAGAGCCTGTGTCGCTGTGTGTGTGTGTAGTTACATTTATAGTGTTATTTATTCCCCATTGTATTCTACCCAGACACTTATCCCAGTCACGCTCACTCTTTCCTGAATTATTTGTGGATAATGCATTGAGGATAGTTTGATTGAAGCGTTCTGCCTGTCCATTTGCCCTGGGACAAGCGACTGCGTTAAGAATATGCTTAATGCCATAACTATTACAAAATGACTTAAAAGCTCCTGACGTAAAAGATGTTCCACGATATTATCCTGACTGGCAAACCAAAATCAAAGAAAATGCTTTCCAACACTTTGATGGTGGTTTTTGTCTTGGTATTTTTGACAGGTTTTACAAAAACATATTTAGTAAATCCATCTATAATGGTAAGTATATAACAATTGCTATTTTTGCTTTTAACAAATGGTCCAAGATGGTCAATATGTATAGTATGGAACGGTACACTTACTTTCTCTATTGGATAAAGATGCCCAGCTTTTGTTTTGGAAGCATTATCTTTATTGTAAGCACATTCTATGCATGCGGCAACATACTTTTTTACATAGCGTCGTAATTTTGGGAACCAAAACTGATTACAGATTTTATCTAATGTTTTCGCAATACCAGGATGACCTATATCGTCATGATTTGCTCGGAAAATCTGCCACCTAGCACCACGTGGGACTACAAGACATAATTTGTCATCTACCCTTTTATAAACGCTGTTATTCTTAATCGCAAAATTTTTCTTGATTTCTTTTGTTGTTTCATCATTTTCTGGACTCAAAATTTTATAGATTCGGGAGACTTCAGGGTCAGCTAATTGCAAGGTAAGTAACCAATTTTCTTTTACTATATTATAAACAGTCAAAGTGGAATTATCTAAGTCTTCAGATGGTTGTTTTGTATTACGACTCAGTGCATCTACATGCATCATACTTTTCCCTGGGCGATGTTCTATATCAAAGGTAAAGTCGCTTATTTGCAGCCACCACCTAGCAATACGAGGTATCAAGTCACGTTTTGTAAGAGTAGTTCTCAAAGCACTGCAGTCAGTATAAACCTTGAACTGTACGCCTAGCAGATAAATTCTAAACTTTTTTAGGGAGCATACCACCGCAAGTGTTTCCAACTCATAAGAGTGTAAATATTTTTCCTCGGGTGTTGTTTGTCTGCTAAAATAAGCAACAGGTTTAAGCACTCTTGGGTTTTCCTGCCATTGCATTAGGATGCCACCTATTCCCAAAGAACTGGCGTCTGTGTGTAGTTCAGTTTCCAACTTATGGTTATACAGTGCAAGAATAGGTCTTTCAATAAGTTTTTCTTTAAGACACATAAACGATTGTGCTTCTGTATCTCGCCATTGCCAGACGACATCCTTTTTTAATAAATTTGTCAATGGCCTTGCAATTTCACCAAATCCCTTGACAAATTTACGAAAATAGCTAGACAAGCCTAAAAATTGACGCACTTCATGAATGTTCTTGGGCACTGGGAATTCTTTTACGGCCAATATTTTTGCCTCACTTGGTTTGATGCCATTAACTGAGATTTCATAACCAAGATAATTTAAGGACTCGTCGAAGAAGCGGCATTTAGACAATTTGAGAGTTAAGCCAAATTCTCTGAGCAATTTCAAAATTTCTTCAAGACGATTGAAACCGTCATCTATAGTTTTTGAGGGGATTAGGAGATCATCTAAATATGCCAACGCTGAATGGAATCTTCTCTGGCCTAACATTTTGTTCATCATGCGTTGGAACACAGATGGGGCGTTAGCCAATCCAAATGGCATCCTCTTAAATTCGTAATGGCCGTCGGGTGTGACAAAGCCAGTCAGGTGTCTACTTTTCTCTGCCATTTGGACTTGATAATATCCAGAAGCAAGGTCTAGAGTAGTGAAGAACTTATTTCCACTTAAGTTTGTGAGTTGGTCATCAATCAATGGCAAAGGAAACTTATCTTTCACAGTTTTGTTATTAAGGGCCCTGAAATCTACACACAGGCGCGGCTCTCCAGTCTTCTTTTTTACCATCAGAATGGGGCTTGCATAATTTGAACAAGATTCTTGTATTATATCGTTTTCTAAAAGTTCATCAATGACCTGTTTGACTTGTTCGCGTTCTGAGTATGAAAGCCTATAAGGTCTGTATACGACAGGTTTATCATCTGTCAAGTCAATTTGCATTTCTACGTGTTTTGTACAACCTATCTCACTCAAGTTTGTTGCGAAGCAGTCGCGGTAAGACTGTAGTAATTGATGTAATTTATCTAAATTTTCATTATCAACATTGCTGCCAACACAAATATCAGACCTTTTTAAAGGTTCTATTGTCGAAATATCTGTACAAATTCTATTTGTATGGAAAACTTGCTTCTCAACAAATTTGAGTGCTCTCGCAATCACGAACTGACTATCCAATTCTATGGGCTTGTAGGTCATGTTTGTAACCACCAAGTGACCTTGCCCGTTTTGGATCCGATATGCACCGCGATGTAAGTGATACTCTCTTCCCGGTTCATTACATTAATACCCTTCAATATATATATCACCCGTAAAACTCTTTTCGGGGGCATAAACAGGAACTAGTTCGGTTCGCACCATAGTCACCGGTTCTAATGTCATTAAATCAATTCTATCATTTGAACCTTCCACTGTCCTAAAAGATGGGTTGCTATAGAACAGCAAGGTGTCACTGTCTTTTAGGATCGTGACAGCAGGAAGCTCCGTAAAATTTTGTCCTACTAAAACTGAAGTTTGAAGCAAATCATCATGCACAACGAGGATTTCAAGAGACATTTCAACCTCATCAATTTTTATGCTGGCAAATGTTTTGTATAAAGGACATATGCTAGAGTTCCCAAAACCTTTAACTATGGGGAGGTCGCCAGAAAACTTAGTTAGATTTAACTTTCGAGCATCAGTCTCACGCATCAAGGTGCATTCGCTTCCAAAATCAACGTAGGCAACAGACTCTTGGCTATTTATTGTTATAGGCTTATAATATTTGTCATTAGGATTATTTGTTGAAACCTTAAGGGTTTTCTTAGTCTTGTCATGTTCTTTGTCTTCTACTCGAAAATTCAAGCGGTCAGTTGCTCTACAACGGTCACTATCATGTCCTACCCTAGAACATTTCGTACATTTAACTAATGGTTTAGGACATTTAGAAAAGGGATGTCCTTTGGCTCGACAATTGAAGCAAATTACTCCAGATTCACCATGATTTGGTAATGAGCTGAACGAAACATTAGCTGATCGATTCCTAAAAATTCGGTCACGCCTCTTCTGCATATTATTTGTCATTGTCTCAGAAGAACTTTGTGAATTAAGGAAATTAAGCATATCCTCTGGTTCCTCACACTTTAGTGCCTGTGCACTATTACGCAAGGACTTGTCACTGATTCCGTGAATAATACAATCTACAGCCTTTCTTCCTATAATATGACATCTGTTTAATAAAGTCAACTTGTCATAGTAATATTCGCGCCGATTTTCATCATTTCGTGAAACACGGGCCAACATTTCTTCCAAAAGCTTTCCGTAGTTTTCCTCACTAGGGAATGCTTTTGTAAGTTTCATTTGCCACTCACTCCAGGTAAAAACCACTGTCGGTAGAGCTTCAAACCACGTCTTAGCGTAACCTACTAATTTTTGTAGGGCAAAATGAATAGTCTGTGTATCGTTCCATTTGTATATGGTGGCACATTCGTTCACCTTTCGTAACCAACATTCTATATTCTGAGTCCTAAGTGATGGATCAAACTCAGGTATAACATTGTTCAGTTGATTATTATTTACAGCGGAAGATGACTTACTTGAATCCCCTTTCAAAGCCTTCAGAGCCTCTAGCAGTTCATCAGCCATCACAGGCCGTGAGATGCTTTGTGACTTGCGGTATCTAGATCGTCTTCTACAGCAGCTGCTGCTGCTGCTGCTGCTGCTGCTGCTGCTGCTGCTAGAAGTGCTCGACGAGCTTGGCGTCTCCCTTCGTCGACGTCGCTTTTTAGGCTCCCGCCCTTGCTTGCGCTTTGTCTTATCAGGACTCATTGCTTTGAGTCACTACAATATTCAATTAAATATTAAAATCCGATTTTCAATTAATTCATTTTTGAAACGTACTCATGTATTATATAATACTGGATGAAAATAATTTTCTAATACTAAAGAAGTGTTCAAATTACTAGAATAAAGCCGCTTTTAAGGCTATGTTATATGGCGTTTGTCAGTGGAGTAATGAAATAAAAATAAACAAAGGGGCCTACTTAGCCGTAATCCTCATTTAGAATTAGAGTATTGGCAACTTAATAATTTAACAAGAAGGAGGTTTTATCTGCTTTCATCTGTTAAGTACTCACAAAAATCCACGAAAGGCATACATAGCCGAAAGTAAGCACACATAGCTCACATCACACAATTCAAAGAACAGGCATACATAGCCTGTGGTAAGCATACATAGCTTACATTCTTCAAATATCAAGACAAGCATACATAGCTTGTCAGTAAGATCAAGACAAGCATACATAGCTTGTCAGTAAGCATACATAGCTCACATTGTTCAGAGAACAAGCTTACAGAGCCTGCAAGTAATTGTACATAGTTCACACTATTCAAAGAACAAGCATACATAGCTTGTAGTAAGCATACGTAGCTCACACTATCCAAAGAACAAGCATACATAGCCTGCAAGTAAGCATACATAGCTCACACTATTCAGAAAACAAGCATACATAGCCTGCAAGTAAGCGTACATAGCTCACACTATTCAAAGAACAAGCATACAAAGCCTGCAAGTAAGCATACATAGCTCACACTATTCAAAGAACAAGCATACATAGCCTGCAAGTAAGCATACATAGCTCACACTATTCAGAAAACAAGCATACATAGCCTGCAAGTAAGCGTACATAGCTCACACTATTCAAAGAACAAGCATACATAGCTTGTAGTAAGCATACATAAATTGTGAGTAATCGTACATAACTCACATTATTGAAATAATAGTACCTAACTCACATTATTCAACCAGCTTGAAAAGTTTTTCAGAATTTAAATTCATTTCATAGAACTATTAGTTATCTTTTACTTTTTAAGTACCGTCAGATACAATTATTATTTCAGTGAATACGGCCAATGATTACACTGTCGGAGAGTTGCCCCGACCAAATGAATCACTAGCTAATCACTTCTCTGAGCATCAAAAGTGATAATTTACCCAAGAACTCAATATCAAAGAGTAGCCCTGACCAATTGATTCAAAGGTAAATTTCGTGATCACACCAAACAAGCACTACCAAAGTGTTGCCTTGGCCAAGTACTAGCTTAGAAATGCTCAAACACCGTCTATCAACGGTTACATTGTCGAAGAGTGGCCTCGACCAAATGAACCAGAGATAAACAGTTGTAAACGAGAAAATGTGTCTGTACTCCCAAGAGTTCAATATCGAAGAGTCGCCTCGATCAATTGTCTCAGAGGAATCCAGCCACTTACGACGTATTCGCATAACATTTGTATCTGATATTTAGATTAAACAAATAAATACAAAAAGAAAAACGTGGCAAGCAAGATAGACTGTTTTATATCTTTGAAGTAACGTCAAAATGAAATGAAAAATATATCGTACCTTATTATTTTTGGGTCCTTTTGTCACTTCTGATATGAAAAGAAACTACTTTATCTGGTCACTCAAATATATTCTTCACTAGTTAGGAACAACAGTTCACCACGAAGTCAAGCAGGAAAAAGAGGGCCCGCTACCTCTTCCACCGATTTTTATATCACTCCTCCGTTCTCCAAAAATGCCGGGAAGAGCTAGTCGGCCAATCAGATTGAAGAGCCAATCCGAGACGTCCACCAATAACAGCACGGTGTTGCTAGTATAAAAATGTACTAAAATAATCGTAGAATCGATTTTAAAACTCGTTGATCATGACACGTTGTGTTGCGTGGATAATCTAGTCCAGAAACAGCTGCATCACATGGTTGAGTAAAATATCGAATTTTTACACAACTGTATCTTTTTGATTATTTTAAACTAAAAAGTATGTGATTTATTGTAATTACTTGGAGATAGAAATTTTAATTTGCAGGTACTGCTTCAAACAAAAAAGAGGTCGCGTGAACGACTTGACGTGTATTAAAATTAAAATGAATAATAATAAAAAACAAAGTTATATTGTCAAACGTAGGTAACTATAAAACTTTAGGTACTTTAATCTGACAAACCCTTGACCTTATAATAGTTTATTCCTTTCAGCATTCCAAATGTGAACTCATTCAAAGACTGAAAGTTAAACGAAGCATTACGAAATAGGCCCAATAGTAATTCGTTTTATTTGAAGTACAAATAGGTATTCCTTTGAATAAAGTTGTAATTCTCGACAGAAAGTTTGTGAATTGCCTTTCAAATTGGTATTCGGAAACAAGGACTGGTGACATCGAATTTTTGTGTTTTTATTTATCGAAAAATATTTAACTAATTGTAGAAAAAATATATATATAATTTATCACAAGCAGCAATTTTATATAACAATTTGACATTTGTAGAAACCTAAAACGGATTTAGCTTAGAACCAATGATCTTGTATTCTATAGTATGTATACGTAAAACCTCAAAGTGTGCACAAAAATACTTAAAAACAAAAGAACGAACGACCACTCAAACGAATCTACAAGCACAGTTTTAGGTTAAAATTTAAACTTCTTGAATGTTTTCATGGTCTGAACCTCAGAATAAGCAATACAAATAGAAACCTGGCTAAAATAATACGCGGAGAAAGACACCTATCCTTGATTTTCTTACGACATTCTAGTGCGTTAGAGAGAGATGGATATGTATTAGTTTTTTCTTAATTAGGTAGGTTGTCACTAGTTCGTTGCTTTGCTAGTGATGTAACAATGTCGATTTTTGACTACGATAAATAAACCAAATCGAAATGAACCGCGACCACACATTATATCGTATCAAAGTGTGAAAAAAAAAGAGAATGCAGGAGGCACCGACCTTTCTGGTGACATCCTCTTGCTTTGGAAGGAGGCCAAGAGAATTAATAGCAAAGTGGTCTCTGTCTACCCCAGTGGGACACATGTTATATTGTGTAAATAAGGAATTAATAAAAGGATATCTTTCGTTTAGCATAATATTTTTTATTAAGTACAAATTACTATATCGTAGGCAGGTAGGTACATAAGTTAAGTCCAAAATTGTGCTTATTTATAGTACAAAAATGCTGTAGCTTGTATCAGAGATACAACCGTAAACTATTTAAGTGGATACTTTTTAAGTCGCCTCTTAACTCAATCAAATAGATGTTCGTTGATGTCGCGTCTTTGTTCAATCAAGGAGGAAGGAATTAATCGCAACAATAGAAATCATAATAATCATAGACTTATAGGATTCGTAATAATAATATTATGTCAATGATGAGCGATGACAGCGCAATTACTACAGAGGTAATTTCAATTTTGTTTTTATTTCTATCAAATAAACATCAACTTATCTTGAATAATAACTAATAACAAATAATGAACGATTAAAATACCTAATAACCTGTAATAAGAAATCAAATAATGCGCAGTTCAAGTCAATAAGCATTCCCAAAATTAATTTCACGATAGAACTACCGTGTCAAAGTACTTTTACTGTCAACCACTAAGTACGAAAATGTCTAGATCTGCGGAATTTCTTCGTGAAGTCGATCACGGCAGTAACGTGAACGAACAGGCCTTTCAAAACGATTTGCGAACATAGAAGTATGCACTTTTCTACACCACAGACATCCATAGGTACTAGTTCTGATGCCTAAAATTGAAAAATTATCGAGTTAATATACTATAATATAGTACAAGCACGTACCTACAAACAAGATTGGTAATGCAATTATACATAATTATTTAAAGGTTACCAATGTGTCTGTATCTGGTAAATATAACGTTGGTAAGGCATCTGCTTTTAAAAGTCTCCATTTTAAATTTTCGTTTGGTCCAAAAGAATCCGACGTAAAGTGTCGAACAAATATGACCGTTTTTTTTAATTGCCCAATTTGGTCAAATTATTCGTCTAAGCCATTCACTTTTTAATTCTTCCCTTTTTGGAAATCTGTAACAAAAAAATATAGCGATATTTATTCGGCATTATTTTTGTTTTAACTCGCGCTGCAATTAATCTGCGGTATTATCCTTTATGCACGGCTGCCGCGGGAACCAATGTTCGATAGTTTGCCACACGGACTTTAGTACATCACTATACGAAAAAACATAACCTCTCATAGTCGGCAGAAAATCTATGTAAAACAGGCAAATATCGGTGTAGAATTGAACACGAGTATGATTTACAAGAACTACTATTATTGTTACTGAGTTTTAGGTATGATCCTGAAACTTATTAACATAAAAACTATCAGAACTCACCGATGAAATGATATTGCTTCATTGTTGTTTTCTTTTCTTCCTGTATGCGATTTACAGCCTTCAATCGCACAAGACATTTTATTACAATGTTAAAAAAACAATCAACACAAACAATAATAAATCACACTTTCACGAATTTTGAGAGGAAGAGCAACAAAATATTTAATTTCTCTCGGTGAAGCTGTAAACTTTCGCAAAATGCAATAGACATTTCGATGCCACCAAATTAAGATGTTATGCACGCAACGAACGATATTACAACACAACGATACAATGATGAGAATATTTAATTTGATGGTATTATAATATTTAAAATGCATCCAAATTACATCCATCTGACATTTGTTTGGTTCAATCTAGTGACACACCAGGAAAAAATATAAAGTAAGTGCGGTCCGTCGTTTCATTCACTCGTACACAGGAGTAATTTACGTTAGATGAGTACAATGGCTAATGCCCAGTTCTTATTTTAGTCAGGCTTCTATTTGTATTCCTTATTCTGAGGTCTGAACATTCATTTAATAATTATTTTTTTTGCATTAGTGACCAGTTGACCACGGAAAAAGTATTTTGTTTTTCTATAAATAGACATACTTCTCTATAAATCGATTGAGCCCGCATTTTGTAATCTGTTTAAAGCTTTGTAAATTTAATTGTAACTTTGCACGGATCCACAGAATAAATGTCGGATCTGCCAATCTAGCAACGACAACCGACAGTTATTTTGATTGTAACTATTTCTTTTAATGTGTTGTACTTCCGGTGACTCTTTGCTTAACTTTTTATAACTTTCGTGATATTTGTAAAACTAGCATAATCACCGAGGTGGTAGTTTGATGGACGCCATCTTCTACTTTTCTTGCATTCACGATCAAGACATTTTTATTATTATATGAATTTCGTATACAGAAGAACAAATTTTTTTTAAATAGCTCTTGGTTAAAATCTTTATCAAATCAATGATATAAGAATTTTGTAAAGTAAACAAATTAGCTTAGAGCATCATACAGATTATTGTTAATCTTTTATCTAGGTACTTTTTTGGTACACAAAACCACGTGACGTATTTTTAACCTTTCCAGTGCATTCAATTACATTCCACTTGCTGTGCCAATCTCTTAAAATTAGTATAGTCACTGAGTGAATAAAGTGACCGATTTCCAACGAGCACGAGTTGGTAATCGCATTAGTCAGGTAATACTTAGTGTTGTTTTATACTTCGAACAAAAAACTGATCCTATATTGGTTCCGTGTTTTAATGATAAAGTACGGAATCCTAAAAATAATAATGTAATTACTTTAAAAGCCTTTAAGATACTAACAGATAGGCACTTACATCAAAGTGGCTCATAAAAGTTAGGGAAAAACAATGAGTCAGCAAAGCAACATAGGGCGTCCGTCCGTATTAATGTAATTTATTTGGTTAATAGATGTTAACTGTAATAAAAACATAAAGGGGGTGACTAAAGAAGAGTAACAGAACACAATTCAGCCATTTTTAGAATTCTTTTCTGCCTGTCTGACTGTCTGTTTGTTTGTTTGTTCGCGCACATCTCCGAAACTACTGAATGGATTTTCATGTAGTTTTCGCAGGTGGACATTACTTAATTTGGAGCAGAATATAGGCTTTTCTTTATTAAAATTAGTGATGAGAAAAAAGTTTTCGTCATTTAAAGATTTTTGCAATTTACTTTTCTATTGTTAGTAGTTACTGTTAGAATTCCTAGCGTTGAAAGCCTATATTCGTCACAAACGATTGTTTAAAAGACTTTTTTGTGGGTTATTTATTTTTACTTAAGTATGAACGCATTCGATGCACATTAAACTTTACCATAAAAGTATTATTTTTTTATTAAATTTTCATTTTGGTTCAGTTTGTTACAGCAAAAAAAAAGTGACCCAGTCTTTATTCTAAACTACTTCGATCGATCGAATTGATCGTAATTGATACATTTTCTATTAAACTATGATAAATTAATTGTGCCTTCTACAACGACTTTGTTCATTTCGTAATTAAGTATTTCTAACAGAGACAGTAAAAAAAACTCCTGTAAATCCTGTTCTGAGAATATCAAAAGGTCATCACAATATCAGTAAATTAAACACAAAATTAATAATAAACAAAATTATTGAACTTTTATTCCACTAATATTTATTTTAATTTTTCTTAAGGCGACCGGTTTCGTATGACACGTCCTCGGGGCAACAAATTAATAATTTTAATAGTAAGTTAGAAACATCTAAGATAGTAAACAAAGTTAATCACCACCGTTTCAAAATTAAGTTTACGATGACAGGCTCTATACTATTATTAAATTGTGTTTCAATGTCATTTTTCATGTATATGTCAGAATACACATCTTTTAAAAATTTTAATTTAAAAAATGTAAATTTAAAAATAATACAAACAACTAAAATACTTCATCAACATTTGATTATTTACATTATTTAAAATATGAAAAAAGTGGTGATGAATTTAATTCTAACTGGTCATTTAATGTACTACCAGCATCTTTATTATCTGCAGTAGACGGACGTGAAGTAACATACAAGAAACATGTTTAAGATAATCGCAGTGATAATATTTTATTCAAAAAGTGATTGTAAACGAATTTTGTATTAACTGGTTTTCGTAAGAGTCCCGTACAAACGCTTGTCCCTTACAAACAATTTCATTTTATATACTTTATTCTCATTGTAATTTTTTTTTTCTAATCATAATTGTTACATTAAATCATGATTGAATACTACCTTACGATATTTTTCTTACTATACAAGGATTATAAAACTGAAAAGTATGGTGGACTAGAGCTGTCCCGTACAAAAGAAGTCCAGGAGTTTTGAACCTAATGCACTAAACAACATTTCCTTAGCAAAACCTGAATCATTACTTTACCGCAGTTTCTACACAGAGCATAAATGATTCAAAAGCTTAGACTGTGTATTAAAATCGACGATCACATAACGCTCGCTCGAAAGACGAGAAGACGGTGATATTTCACGCTACATTGATGCGACACGTTATGTTATAAATATTCATACACTTTAGAATGCGACGCATAGAATGTTAATGTGAGCTTACTTACCTTTCAGCGAGAGTCTTTGCTTGTTGAAAGACACATTATTTCTGAAGCTATGGGTTGTTTCTCTGTGAAGGAGACTCTGGCGTCTCACTACATTCAGTTTTGACAACGAAACTTGGATATGTTTTCTTGACCCTGGATTGGATTCTGGATTGGTCGTTGTTTTACCAACGTGATGTTCGCGTAAAGAATTAACTGACAAATTATTCATTGCAATTATTACGACAGGTGATTGACGTGTATTAAAACATTTGAGTGTGTCGCTTCACGGGTGAGCGAGCTCTGCTGAACTCGCGAGTTAAGCCTTTTTTATCGGGTACCTCAATTTTTTCACATTTTTCGCCGTAACTCTGGTGCTCTGGTTTGCGGTTGAGCTTTTGTGCACCAATTTTAAACACTCTGCGTTCTTTAGTCCATGTATTCGTTTTTTGACCCGAGCTCACCCTGTGGACACCACGTTGCATGCCGTCTTGTCTCAACCAAAGTATTGTACAAAAGCAGTGCAGGATTGTTTGGCTACGACGAAAAAAATATTAAGATGAAATGAATGTTGAAGTTCTATGGAGGTTCCAAAAGATATAACTGCAGCAATGTACAGTCCTAAACTTGGTGTAAACGAAATTTTGCTACTGAAAAGTAGAACTTGGCATGTTTTCACAGCTAAAATTTCAACGGTTACATTATACATACAAATAATTGACTGAAAACTTTCCAAGTTGTAGCCCGAGTGGTAGAAAGGTCGCCTGCAAACTCAGAGGTCCTAGGTTCGATCCCCATGGTGCACATTAATTTGTGTTCTGTCTGCGAGTTTCGGAAGGCTGTTGGTCTCACTAAAGTATCGTTTTTAACATATCACGTTTCACGTTTGGGTCGTATTGAATGACATACAAAGTTTGGAGGACAGTTCACGATTTGTTACGTGACGATTTGTCAATTAAACCAAAACCTTGAAAAATTATGAAAACTTTTGATGAAGCCACAGAAAAAAATACTTTTTACTCGTAAAATTCACAACATACAAGTTTTTTTACACTATAAACGAAGCCTATTTTAAAACAAAACCATCTGCATCAATGGAACCCGAAAATTGTGTAATGACAGATATTTTCGTTCAATTGGCATAGATTAAATTATGTTAAGGTATGTTAATTCTAAAACCATTTCGAGATTTAGGTTTAATAGGCCGTATTTTCGAAGTTTTGGTCTAAAAAACCTCACGATGATGAATATTTTTAAGAAATCTTTTAAAAGTTAGGCTTTGGGAATAGTTGCTACAGTTGTCCTTTTTTCGGAATCTATGAGCATTTGTTCTTACTTAACACTTGCGTAACGGTGAAGGAAAATATCACTAGGAAACCAACATGCCCTAAAAAGCGTATATTTGTGCCCGAAGTACGGCGATAGAGCTCACCACTCATCACGGTGGGACGTAATAATCGTCGGTGAAACGCGGGGAGTACCGAGTGTGTAATGTGAATTACATTTCACATTTCTCACTCGGAACACATCTGACAACCCCTGGGGGGTTCCTGTCGTGATGATATACTTGTTTGTTATAATATATTTTTCGATGGAACCCTGAATGGAAGTGGTTTACATTTTTAAGTGAATTGTTTGACTCTGTCTAGACTGCTGAATGCTGAATGACCACTATGAATAATAAAAGGTACCAAATTATGGTCATTCATTTAAATTTCTCAAAAACATGATGTGTTTGTTGAGTTTATGACATACAAAGGCGCAACAATATCCATAATAGTTCCGTCCAACAAATTAAAATAATATTTTATCTACTCCCATATACTGCAATAGAGCAATTCCAACATCTAAAGCAGTTTTATAAGTACCTAGATTGTTTATATTATAATATTGTTATAAAACCGCGATTATGCGCTGCGATTGGCCTAATTTATTATAAAACTGCTAGAGACCAAATCAACAACAGAGACGAGAAATTATTCCCGACCTCATTTCTTAAGTCACGCCCCCTTTATCCTGATTGGCTTTCAATGCAGCTTTACCGGACCGACTTATCCAAGGTTAATTTTCGTAAAATTGTTAGTTGAAAATTTTATAAATAAAGACTGCTCAAAATGAAACGCGTCATTCTTATTTCATGTCATCTTCCCAACCCTGACGAACTGACCGAGAAGCTTACCCGCAGCGGCACAAGTTATCTGCGGGTAGTTTGAAAACTCGCCGGCTCGGTCGCCGTGAAACAGCGCGTGAGACTCACCGCCACGGTCATCGAGTGTGACTCGAACCTTCCCCGTGGAGCTATGCGAATAATATTATTACCTTGGACTAAAGCATAAGGGAAGACCGGCTACCGTCACACAAATCTCTACTCAAAAACGGCGCGAATACCTGCGATGAGCTTGGTTCGTGTCGGCCAATCTACGTATCACGTAGTGCGCTACCCCACCCCCCTCTCCTGCTGAACTAATTGGCCACCGCGGGGAGTGTACAAGAATAATTTGGACCATTCAACTGGTTATGTTTTGAATTGGCCGCTCTCGAGTCGATCTCCGTAAAATATTCGGCTTTTAAACAAAAATAATTAAAATCAATGACTTTTTGACATATTACGCATGATATGTGACTCCATAATGTTTATTACATTAAAGTTTAAAAAAAAAATTTAATTATATTTTACACAAGTTACAGTGCACAATATTCGCCAAACTACTAAACAGTTTGTTGGCGATACCAAATACTTTATATTCTCTGGCGATACGATGGTTGTGCTGGTTATATATTGATAAATGAGTTTATTGGAGAAAAATAAAAGACATGCCAAAAATGTATTTGTTTGTATTATTATTTATGTTTATTTATTATATTATAGCATAACTAATGCAATATTGAAAGTGTCATATGTAAATTTACAAATACATATTTATATTATTTTAGAAATCAATGTCTTGTTCGATGCTTAAATTAGTAACAATCAATTCATCAAAGAATTTTCTTCGACATCTTGACATTAACTCCCATAATTTGAGGAGAACCGTTTCATTCATTTTCAAATCATTTTTAGTGCGGTTGCTTGTATCATATAATTTAAGGAATCTGCGTGCCAAATTTTAGTTGGCTCTAAACCTTAGAGATAGTAAAAATGGTATTTCGCTTTTATGTAAAAAGAATAAGCAAACTCCCCCAAATCCCAAAGGCTTTCTGTAGTAATACAGGCCCAAAGCAATTTTTTTAACATACTGTTTGTTTGTTTCCTACGACCCAGATACCTTTAAAAAGTACCAAATATGCCATTATCTCGAGGTATTTGGGCCGCTAGCCCATCTTTTTGAACAAATGTCTGGACCTTAGGAGGCAATAATCTGCCGGTAAACAAATATAACAATTGAATCTGTTGTGTCTAGATCAGCGCTCAAGCGTCCCAACCCAAAGGTTAAATCTCTATAAAACATAATATTTTAGAGCTAGCTCAGAGAGATTTCATGTAATTTATTGTATGTTCAAAACGCGTGACATTACATTTGCCAGAACAACGATTCCTTTATTTCTTTTTGTTATGTGTTACATATTGTAGGAGATATTTTATCAAGATACTCTTATTTGCAATTCTTTTGTTCTATTTTGTTCAATTTGTGAGGCAATTTACAATAGTTGTTTCTTTATTTATCACGTTGACTGCCATTGAATTTTATGATAAAGGAAATATATTGTTTATTAGACATTATTTTGTCAGTTAGCGGTCAACCGGAAGTTTTTTTTTTCAATTAAGCTTAAATTCCTGCATTTCATACTCCATAGTAATCAAGAGCATAATCTATCATTAATAAATCACAATCATGGCACTCGCTCAATTTCCAAGGGTAAATTTGAAGTACCTAAAGTAAATAACCACTTTGGTGACAGGACTTTAAGAAAACGCCTACCATATCTGCTAAATAGTTTACCCGAGGATATCCGAAATGAGCCAAATAAACATAAGTTTAGGAGGTCTCTTAAAATGTATCTGTTAGAGACACTCAATAATTAATCATAAACAAAGTATTATTTTTTCATGAAATGGTCATACGAAGTTGTGCATTTGATTATACAGACCCATAAATGTGGTCAGTTGTTCATGTTAAAATATTATAAGTTAACTCCGAGACGGTGTCTAATACCAACATTTAACAATGGTTATTTAATGACTTTTTAATAACTGAAAAATCCGTTCCTGTGGGACCATTGAAAACGAAACAATGTAGAAACAGGAATCTAGAGAAAAAACTCACGCTGCTGAATCTATTCCCAGTAGAAATGGGACGGATCGTTAATAGATTTCATTAATTAAACCGTTCGCTGGACCGGGTGATTGTGTAGCTCTCTACTAAGGATAAAAAGTGACAATTCATCGGGACAAAGCGATTTAAGGGTTACCTACCTTTGTATACAGCGCGGAGTTGATTGCAGTGCAGCTGCAAGAGTTAAAATAAATACATATCTCCTATAGAATATAAATACTGAATTTATATGTTGACTTTAAAGCGATATGTAAACGTTTTAGCGTCTCTGCTACTCCATATGCGAAAAAACCCTCAGTGCAAGAGGGACGGATTCTGAGAAAAGTATCAAAAAGTCGCTTTATTATTAATTTGAATGTGTTGAAAATTTCACTAGGTCTTAGATATTGCTTAAACCCATATTGTAAAGTATAATCGCAGTCTATATGTCTTTCCAAATTGTCAAACCAGAAGAAAAGGTGCCGAAAAAGGTCTCATTACAACAAATATTTTTATCGAGCCAACGTTCTCCAATCGCGTTTCTATTTAACAGAATAAAATATAAAATAAATATATGGTCACGGCTTGAATTCCCAAGGGGTGTCAGAGGTGTTCCGAATGTAAACTTTGAATTTAAATCATTGTCCACACTTGGTACACCCGCGTTTCACCAACACGATTGTTACGTCCTGACGTGATGGGGGGTGATACCTATCGCCGTACTTCGGGCACAAATACATGCTTTTCTTACGATTTTTTTCTTCACCGTTCATCAAGTGCTAGGTAAGAACAAATACTATGCACATAAATTCCGAAAAACTCATTGGTGCATGCGCGACCGTGGATCAAACCTGGATCTCAAGATTGAGAGGCCAGCGTTCTACACTTGAGCTACCGCCGCCACTTGTACAGTTTAAATTGATTTAATATAATGTGTTTTATTTAAATGTTTATTCTCATTTATTCACTGATGTAAAATGTTGTACAATATTTTGTGGCCTTGAGCTCTTAATTAAAAAAATTTAACACGAATTCAAAACTTATTGGTAAATTACCCAAACATGTTTATAATTCTGTAAGATTTTTAAGGCTGCAGTGTAAAGGAATGATTTTTCTTACATGCCCTGAATTGAATGTATTTGTGCTTGAAATAGAACGATAGGGCTCACCCTCCCTTAAATATTGGGACGTAATAGTCGTCAGTCAAACGCGGACGTACCGAGTGAGGATAATGACTTGCATTTCACAGTTCACATACCTTTGATACTCCCTCGAGGATTTATGTCCTGCCGAAATATAAATTAGTCAAAAATATATAGGTGCGACGACGAGCGAAGCAAAGCGGAGCGAGGAGGAGCGTGTGGTTGTTAAAGCGAATAGATAAGCCAACTGCAATTTGGACCTGTCTTTGAAGGCCTACTCCTCCCACACGGGTGGTCCAAAAACTTTCATAAAAATATATGATAGGCGTTATAGAGTCAAAAATAAATTTCAAGTTTCATAAACTGTTTTTCTATTATCAGTTTTGACAAAAAAAATTGAAAGTCATCGAAAGTTTCACATGATTAACACAAGAATTCTCTTACTCCTTCCAAACGCCTAAAGCGATTTTAATTATTATTTCACCACATTATAGGAAATTTTAAGATGTAAAAAATTTAAGTTTAATATTTTTTTTTCGTTTAAGGCGTCCATGTGAAAAGTATTATTTTCTCCTATTTTGCGCTAGCCGGACACGCAGTGGTTGTCGTAACAGCCACTTTTGAAGTCACGCTGAAATGAACATTCAATGTCGTTTCCGTTGATATTTGTACCGAAACACATCGAGTTGCTTATTTAGCGTGGTCATACGCCTTAAGATAAACAAATCCGGGAACCGAGCGAGGCGACGTGACCTCTCAACCTCAACACCTAACATTATACAACCAGTTTTGGATAGACTTCCAGGTGTATTCGGATAGCCGTCGAATTTTCGTAACTTCAGGGAGCTTTAACTTTACCCGGGTAAACCTCGTTTTGCACATTATTCTGGCATTACCCGTAACAAGCAGCAGCCATGTCGTAAAATGCACAAATTTCCACTAAGCAAGCGGCGCAGCGTGACATTTCTGACATTATTAAAAATAGCACGAGGCATTATCAGACTGTTTCGAACTATTGAGTAAGCTCAAGTTTCTGGCTCCAAATCGAAGTCTAAGGAAAGTGTTACAATAACTTTTTTCTTGTCTAAAATAAGAACCAACTAAAAGCAACATTCCTATAATTGGCGAACCTGTAATGCTTTTAATTGCTTATCTCGCAATGTAAATATTGACTTATTCCATAGCGGTATCACTTCGGTGAGACGTCTTCTTACTAAGACTAACCCATTCTTTGAATAAGATCTATTTTTGTGTAATTACTCAACTTTAATTTGTAAAGTGGTGTTGATTCGGCGTAACACGACTTAACTTACTTGACAGGTTTTACCGGATTTTAAGCGTCCTGTGTTTTTTTTCTGTATCGAAAACACAAAGACCGGACGCTAAAAATAAGGATAGTCCTGTCAAATAAGTTGAGTTGCACTCACAGAACATATTAAGGCAATATGCGAAAAGAAAATTTTAATACATTTTTGGTATATGCATTTTGACTATATTATAATCTAGGGTTTCGAAATTGGAAAACATGTTTGGATAAATTTTCCTCCATAGAAATAATTGTTGATATGAGGTCTTCAAACACACTTTTTCTCCTCGTTTGACGAATAGAAACCATATAAAGAACTCAGACATATTTTATTAGGTGTGTTTCAACAATATCTAGAGATTTGATATTTGAAATGTTGCTAGCTATTTTAGTTTCTTTAATAAAAATATAAAACCAAAATTTTTCCCTTTTGCCCTGAATCCGCCCCTCTCGCACAGCGCGATTTTTTGCTTGGAGTGACAGTGACAAAATAAAATTCGCCATGGATTCGCAAAATGTCGCAAAATGGAAATGCCATGAAAGCCATGACTGTGACGCACCGCTGTGATCAATACGTCAGTCAGGGCATAACCCACGGGCCTCTCAATTCTCATCTGAAAGCGTTAGAACAAATATATTGTAAAAATGGTCTTTTGCAGCGTGGCAAATTGTTCTAACTCTTAAAATAACGCAAATAAATTTTATTTCACTCGTAAGTCCTTTAAATATGTATTTATTGTGATATTTACAGAATAAACTTTGAATAAATTTTCAACCTTACCATGAAATATTTATCTTTGTAGCGAGTAGTGTTGAAATTAGACAATATTTTGTCCATTGCAGGTTATATAGAGTGTCACACAATGAGTTAGAATATTAACGCCGCAATGTATATATTTTTCAAACATTATCAACCCGGACTTAACTGTGTCCAGCCGCTGGTCATGGCTTTTCACACATAATATGTATAATAGTTTGGCACAGTGCCATGACGTGTTTGGTATTTTACATCTTATTTTTATAGAAATACGATGTTTCTTTGGCTGTATGAAGACGGGTGAATCTATGTGTGCGCCGCGTATGTTTACTGACTAGGTAATACTAACGTTATTCCAAAAAGCAGCGATAGATGTGCTCGTAAAAACTATTGTCACGCCATCCCCGTGGTTGCGCCGAAACGACACCATTGTTAGTCGAGCACTATCTGCGGTAACATTAAATGACTAGACAGTATTTTTTAAGTTTTTTACTATTGTTATTAAAATAGTCGGTAGTTTTCCATAATAAATAAATAAACAATATAAAGTTATAATTATCAATTGCTCCAGCCAACTTTTCTTTGACAATTTGGCGCTATTTTTATATAGTTATATGTACATTATACCTGACCAATAATAGTTTATTTATAAAGGTTTACTTGATAGGTATACTATTATGATGAAGTACGTTTTACTTTCTAATTAACTGACTGAACGGGCCTGATTTAGTTTAATAATTCTTACTACATAATTTTGTTTTTGGCAAGTCCGCAAAGCACATATTCTATTTTGTTTTTGGCAAGTCCACAGAGCACATATTCCATTTTGTTTTTGGCAAGTCCACAGATCACATATTCCATTTTGGTTTTGGCAAGTCCACAGAGCACATATTCCATTTTGTTTTTGGCAAGTCCACAGAGCACATATTCCATTTTGTTTTAGGCAAGTCCATAGAGCACATATTCCATTTTGTTTTTGGCAAGTCCACAGACCACATATTCCATTTTGTTTTAGGCAAGCCCACAGAGCACATATTCCATTTTGTTTTTGGCAAGTCCACAGAGCACATATTCCATTTTGTTTTAGGCAAGTCCATAGAGCACATATTCCATTTTGTTTTAGGCAAGTCCACAGAGCACATATTCCATTTTGTTTTAGGCAAGTCCACAGAACACATATTCTATTTGATTTTGGCTAGTCCATAGAGCTCATATTCCATTTTGTTTTTGGCAAATCCACAGAGCACATATTCCATTTTGTTTTTGGCGGGTCCACAGAGCACATATTCCATTTTGTGTTTGGCGAGTACACAGAGCACATGTTCCATTTTGTTTTTGGCGAGTACACAGAGCACATATTCCATTTTGTGTTTGGCGAGTCCACAGAGCACATATTCCATTTTGTTTTTGGCGAGTACACAGAGCACATATTCCATTTTGATTTTGGCAAGTCCACAGAGTATTCCATATTTTGTGTCAACGTTCCTAAGTAATAAGGAAGGTCGCGACTCCGTATGTACAAGATTGGCGTTACGTGTATCTCTATTCCGAGCAACTCCCGAAAGAGCTATTGTTTCTAGAAACACTTTACAAAACATATTCCATCAAAAATGATCCCTAAAAGGAATAAAGAATCAAGGGTACTCGTATCTATTTATGAGTACCTTTTGTGTAAGCTTAATTTTTAAAAACGTCAAAGGTCGTGAATTGTTTTTGCTGTCGTTTTTAGAAAAAATCATAAGGGAACTGGTTATTTTCGATGTGTGTACAAAACTTAAATAAACCAGATTATAAATGAAATAATGACCTGTTAACATTTTTTTTACCCTAAACTGGAAAATATGTATTTTATGTTTTCGTTTACACCATAAAACACGATATATTCTCTTACTAGCGGACTACCGGAAGCGTTGCTCCCCACCGGTGAGAATTTCCTATAATCCCTTCTAAGCGGATGTGTACAAGGAACCAACAGACCAAACTTTATGTTCCTAGGTCCAGCCGTTTGGTCTGGGCGTGGATAGATTAGTAAGTTAATCAGTCAGTCGGTCAAACAGGGTATTTTTATACAGGGTGTTAAGATGATGTTGCAGAAGCCGAAAATTGGCGAAAATACTCGTCCATACGAACAATTTTTCGTGACATTAAATCGGGAAAATACAGTTGTGTGATACATTTTGGCTGAGTAGGTATTTAGGTAACTTTTCTCAGGAAAACAATTTTTTTTCGGGATTTGAGTTTCTGTCCGCGCTCACCAATTACAAAATACTATAAAAACATAAATCTAGCAAGAAAATGGCAACTAAGTAAGCAAAATTAATCTTTACAAACTTTAGTTATGTAAGTTATTGTGAGAAAATTAGTATTAAACTGGAAAAGAATAATGTAAAACGTTAATCAAACACTTATTGTATGTACGGGTGCCTCAATGCAAGTATTGCTTGAAATAATAAGCTTGACTTGGCACCAAGGGAGAAGATGACGCAAATACGCTTGACTTGTCACCAAGGGGGGATATAACGCAAATAGAAATAAAAGGATAAACTTTATATGATTTTGTTTCAATAATTCGTAAACGGTTAGTTATATACCTATGGTCTTCTAAAGTTAATGAGTAACATTCAACAAACCAAGTCATTGGATTAATTTGTTCACTGTTAATGAAATAATTTGTAATCCTCTATACCACTTTATTTAATACTTCTTAATGATTTTCACTCAAGTATCGGTTTCGAGACTAAGTTTTCTTTTTTTAATAAAATTTGCCTTTTTTTAGCTAGCGATTTTTAAAAAACCGTGTTTTGGTGCAACTAGAAACCAATTTATTACATAAAAACTTAAGTGTTTCGTGAGCACGTGATATCTCGGTTTTCGTAACAGCCACGACTCATCATAATCATCAATTATTTAAGAGCCTAGCTCTTGTTGGTGAAGCATCTTCCATCGTTCTCTGTCCAGAGCCAAATCTTTTAACTCTTGGTAACGTTCAACTCCTGCCTTTCCCTTAAGATGGTCACCGAGCTTCATCCTTGGTTTGCCTCCTCTTCTTTTCTCCTCTATTTTTCCTTCGACGATGATTTTTCCTTTACAAACAGAGCAGAATTTGAACAACTAAATATGGACTGAGTCCGCAAAAATATGCTGCATATTTAAAGCCATAAAATAAACCAGTTTAGCTGTGCTTGAGCACTGCTCCGATTTCCACACGTTTGTATAGTCAGCAAGTATACTGGATATTAATTTGATAACCTTTTTCCTTCAAGCAGGAGGTTTTACCTAAGCAAATGGACAAAATTTACTATATCCAAATCTTAAATCGCGAAAAAAATCAGCTGTTCCATATAAAAGTTTAATACATAATGAATTAGCAATTTTTTTTGTGATTTAATAGTAACATAGTAAAAGTTTTCCATTTGCTTAGGTACAACAGTAAAAGTTGTTCATATTAATCGGTAAAACATCTCGTTTTAAGGAAAAATGTTATCATCAACATATTGTATTTTATTTTTAAATAAACTCTAATCTAAGTCTTTTACAGTTCGTGCAGCTAGAATGTGGAACACACTGCCTAAAATATTGAGAGATAGTCGGACAGTATCATCTTTTAAACACAAATTAAAAGAGCACTTTCTTTCTTATGAGTAATATTTAGATTATATATTTGAAACTATTTATCCTCTTAATAGGTATCTGTATATATAGTATAAATATATATATATACTTTTAAATTATTTATTTATGTTCATTATATTTGTTATCTTATCTATTTTATTCATTGTTTATACACAATATTGTGTTGTGTAAATTAAGGTAGATTATGTATTTAGTTGACAATTACGTTTAAGTTGTACGCTTGCTGCCAACTTATTTATTTTAACTTTATTAACACTGGTTGGCTGGAAGAAACCTCTTGCAGAGGTAAGCTCACTTTCGTGCATATTATTTTCAATTTTGTAATTTTATTTTAAGTTTTTTGTGTGTGTGTACAATAAAGGATATAATGGTTATGATATGGTTTTACCCAAGTTATTCTCTGCCTTAGTCCGCCCCTGTGATCTGGTGGTTCAAGTACTGGAGCTTGTGTAAATGAAGACTGCTCCCGACATCATGATTCTTGTGAAGTTTCATTCCGCCGCGTTATTTGGGTCATAGGCTCTATTGAAATAGTCTCTGTTGCATGTTATTTAAACTCATGATGAGGTCCCAAAATTCTGGTGAAGATTTCGTGACTTATCAAAATTAGCCTCTAATAGTAGTAAATAAGAGTTACCTAATGGAACGTCACAAGAATCATGAGATGGCAAATAGAGTATAACTGAAAGTTTCATGACATGGTACTCATACACTCGCTTATTATCAAGCATGGTAAATTGATTTTATTTGAGATAGCGAAATTATTTATTTATTACATTTTGGGAAAACTAACAGCACTCGTAACAACATAGTACATTACATTAATTTAAAAAAGGCCAATTAAAAGTTTCCACTGTTAGTGACAGGTTAAAGATATTTAAAAAAGTTAACAAAAGTTAAACAAGTAGTCATAAATATTTACATAACACTAATACCATAGACTAATATTTATTATCTTGAATTAAAACACTTGTACTTGTAGTTTCACTTTATTTGTGTTAACTCCCAACCGGTTTCGGATTTTACCGGCACTAGCTCTGAGCAACGTAATCAATGATAATCAGAGCTAGTGCCTGGAGTCATGTAAAATATTTTAATTAAGATCTTCCCTTGAAAATGGAGTAAAATCCGAAACCGGTTGGGAGTTAACACAAATAAAGTGAAACTTCAAGTACAAGTGTTTTAATTCAAGATGTGTTTCAAGTTTCACCAAGTGCCGACAATCTCAAGTATAAATTTTGTTAATATTTATTATATTTATGAACAGATATTGATAAATATATCAATATCTTCAACATAATTATTAATGTTACTACATGCTCGCCACAGATAACTTTTCTGCCTATAGTTGGTACCTGCCGCTGGAAGAGATAAAGAAAGGATTTCACGTCTTGATCGGTTGGGAACATCAAAATTTAATTTGGCAAGCAACTGAGGACAATCAATATTATTTGATAATATTCGCATTGCAAACAAAACATCAGCTGTGAAGCGACGCTTCTGTAGAGGAAGAATGTGATATTTCCTACAAGAGTCAAAGTTCTCGGGTATATAGATTCTGTTGCGATAGTTCATCCATCGGAAATATCTTTTTCAATGCATGTGCTCGTAAAGGCCAACTTTTTATGCATCAAAACCGAACAAAAAGTCGATTATTTCGCCCTAGGGCTTTATTATTATTATTTTTTTTTTTTTATTTACAATGGTTGGCTAACCTGCAGACTTTCCTGTGTACCATAGATGTTTTACTTTTTTTCCACTGTTTAACGGCTCTGGATACAGTCCTTTTGAGCAAATTATAATTTAAAGTTTACAAGATTATATTTGTTTTAATTTACTCACACTATGCATTGAAAAACGCAGTATTATACAGGGGCGTAAAAGCAATAAATTACTCGGTTACGTTTATCGTCCTCGTAATTCATTCCTTTGCGCCCTTGTAGCATAAACTACTATTCTGTATTCGTTCTATTCGATTAATATAAACATTATAGGACGGATTGCGAAGCATATTCTAAACTACTTCGGACATATGTACAATAAAACATTTTTAGGGTTTTGTTATTTTTGAAATCTCTAGATACTCTGATTATGAAACCTAAAGCCTTATAAGCTTTTTTTATTATATTATCAATGTCAGAACTAAAGATAAGCTTAGAATCCTGGATGAATAATAAAATTATAACGAATAGTTCGCCCCGAACTGTGAACTTGCGATTCGATCTTGAATTCTTTTTCAAATTTCATGACGTTTCAATCAACGATACTACGATACATACATAGATACAAAAACCAGATTGTTCAAGTAGACTCAGAGAACTTAGTCCGCTTTGCTCATTCGTTAAGTGGAGATTAGCCAGACAAGAAAAAAAAAATAAAATTAAGTTAACGGATTTGAATAGAGTTTTTAATACGGTGGATTTCTGTCACTGGCGATATTTACTGTACTCCTTTTTTCTGTATTATCATTAAAACTGTATGTGCTGTTGAAGTCCCAAATAAAAAAATATTAAAAAAAATATTGTAGTTCACATCACATTACGGTATAACAATCAGATTTGGTTTTTAAACTATTTCATTCGTAAATTTTTCATTTTAAATTAAAATCAGCGTTTAACAAAGACAAAGTTTCGGGCAAATACTAGTGCTCGATAAAATACCTACATTTGTAAAGGTTGCTCGTAACTTTATTTATCTACGTGTAAGATACTCTCAAATTTTTCTTTTCACATTGTTCTTTTGTCACGTAGCATCTTTGTGCTCACAAAAGGGAGGAAAACGGTGGAATTGTCCTTTGGCATGAAAGGTTACAAATCTTGCGATGTGAACAAATTCGTTTAACTTGGTATTAAAAGTGTATTTAAATAAGGACGCAAAACATCCTTCTACCTAGAAGATAATGTTACAGTGTATCTTTGACAAGCTTCAACTTAAACCACAGATCATAAATCTGAATATCATTGCTCTATCATCTTTTCCCGATACAAAATTTAAATGGGGCAAGTTTCCATGGAAGGTGATTTTTCGCATGAATTTAACATATATTTTTTTAATAATGGTGGTTTAGTTAGAAATTGGCGTTTGTGATTGTTTGCACTTGGTAAAGCTCACCTTTTACATTGTTATGAAAAAAATATATATGCTATGTTTGTTGCAGTTTATGCTACCCATCATCATTAACATCATTCAGCTCACATCCACCTACTGTTGGGCATAGGCCTCTTCTTCTCCACGCCATTTTCGTCGTGCCTTGCCAATCTCAACCATTGCCCACCAACAGCCCTGCCTATATCGCCATCGGGCCATCGGTCTTCCCACTAAACGCTTTCCTGGCGTCAGCTCCACTCTGTAACTGCCGTAGTCCACCGTCAGTCTTCCCATCTAGCCAGGAGCTACTCGCGAATGAAAAAAAACAAAAATTCTGGTTAACGCTGAAAAGTTACCTCCACGAAAACTGTGCCCGGCACATGTTGGTATGGCGATGGCTCCAATGGAGTTCATTGTCTCAATGAACCTGCCAACCATAGCTGGCCCAGTGTAGCATGACACACATTACTAACCAATTATGAGCCTTTTGTCCTTTTGAGTGTCTGTACCATCTCCGATTTAAACAATTTGTTAAGGAAGCGTCTTCTATGTTTCTTTCGTTTCGTTTAGAGCGTAGTAAAATCTTCGGCCCAGTTACCGTATTCTATTGCAGCGCGTATGCAGTGCTGCTGAATATCAAACTTGTCATTTTCGTAGACCAAACTCGGTGTTACATTTTTTTCATTTTTGTATTAATAACCATGTAAAGTACTCCCTGCATTATTTAATTGTCAAATTGTCTAGATGTTATTGTGTTCTGTCAAACTTATAATTGAATATTTTACTTATTATTTTATTTTTAATATAGGTATACTTATGATATATAATATATATGATATACATATATATATATATATAGGAATCCACTGAAAATCAGCGTCGTGGCGCTAGCCATGCTCATGACACATGCTGAGTGAAGACCTATTTGGTATTATTATTAGTCTCTAGTTGTTAGTTTTAAGTAAAATGTAGAAATACCAAATAAAGCTATTCTATTCTATTCTACATGACCAATTTCATAGTGCTCAAATAAACAGCTTAATTTTTTGATAATTTTGGACGGAATATATAGAAATAGTCAAATGAAAAGTAAAAAAAAAAAAATTATCGTAATTCGTCTACGGGAATGACATGTTTGATGTTCAGCAGAACTGCGTACGCGCTGCATAGAATACAGTAATTGGGGCTCTGCTGTTGAGTATGTTGACGTTACAGTTAATCATATTTCGTCGCAATTGGAAAAAAACCGTCGAATGTAAAAAGCATAGAAGACGAATTTCTAACAAAGTGTCATTCTAAAATGCGCCACAGACTGAAAAGGGCCAAACGGCTCATGATTGGTTCGTACTGTTGTCATGAGACACTAGGCCAGCCGTGATTAGCCGACTCAAAAACACAGTGAACGCCATTGGAGCCGTCGCTATACAAAATTGTGTTCAACACAATTTATCGTGTGGTAATTTTTCAGCTTTAATCAGAAATCTATGTTTTTTTTCGTTCACTGGACAAAACAGACAAAAATAGCTGTAATTTAAATAAGTTTTGATGATTGGACAAAAACTTCATAATAGTCTATTAGCTCTTCTTTTTTACTACCCACTTATCGATTTGCTGAAACTATAAACAATTTATACCTATTTATATTCAATTTATTTATAAAAGCAGAATACTATCTACTCACTCACTTAATTATCACGAAATCTCGGAACAAACTTAAAATCTAAGAACAGATTTTTCGTAATTCAAATAAAAAAGGTATTACCCCTCAGCCATAGCTTCAGGCTTCTGGCGGCGCTTCTTGCTGCGCTTCCAGGCGGTTTTTGCGACGGGCTTTGCCCTGCCACGGCACCTGTAGACGCCTTCCACCGCATCGGATGTATAGCGCGCTCGTTCGCTCAAAGCGCTCGTCACTAGGTTCGTCCTGTGCCCTCGATCACTGTTTTACTATGTCACTGGCGTGGCTCCCCGCCTCCCCGCACACCGCCGTCGAGAAAGCGCAAGTCACTCGAAACCGGACAAGGCGCGCGAGCAGCGACTCATGGCCGGCCCCTATAGAACTTCATACACTTGTTCTCTCCGCCGGCGCCGTCGCAAGAAGAACCGCTTGCCGCGCCTCCCGAAGCCTGAAGCTAAGGCCGACCGGGTATACGGGATTATCTTTGTAGACAGGGATTTAAAAAAAACAAATAGGCTCGAATTTTGACTCAGCAAACATCTTTGCTTTGTTACTAAATCTATCCTAATATAATCCGTTTATGCTTTCTTTGTTATTCAAAAGTACCTACTTATGAGTATAACATAGAGTTAACAAAGTACGTATCTATGTATCTATATCGTTGTCACGTAGCCCCGGGGAACAGTTGTTTCCAATGTTTGCCAGCGAAACTTGTGTTTGAGGACCACGATAAGATGGACCTCAACTTTCTCTAAAATAATCTTTATTTCAAAGCAATAAAAGTCTTTTCAAAGTTCGATTTGACTTGGCACTCGTGTACGTGTACGAGCCAGCACGCGAGTCTGAATTTTACTTTTGACTTACCAATGAGTTCTTCCTAGCTCCGCTTCGATAAAAGTTTAGCTTTTTTCTTGAGCTACTTTGCGACATCGGTGAAAGTTTAAAAATTAATCACTGGGATCGTTTATCTTTCAACTGGTTACGTTACATGTTTAACCATTTATGTTATTATCTTATGAAAAATAGATTTTCTGAAGAAAAAGTTCACTTAAAAACTAAGTTTTAAAATGGTTTTACTTTATGTATAAAATGTATGTGACTTTAATACTGGAGGCTCGGTAATTGATCAATAAGCTCAATGATCCATTTCACGGTATGTGATTAAAGGTAATAGCCATGTTTAAATAATGTACATACATTTATACATAGGTATTTATAGTACCTAAGTATTCTAAATATTGTAATAGTGCATTACAAGATATCA
The DNA here is from genome assembly GCA_934047225.1 of Ypsolopha sequella. Taxonomy (NCBI): domain Eukaryota; kingdom Metazoa; phylum Arthropoda; class Insecta; order Lepidoptera; family Ypsolophidae; genus Ypsolopha; species Ypsolopha sequella. The sequence goes on from OW203985.1 coordinate 30,730,357, forward strand.
AATTTAATCAGAAGAAAATACTGGGAGAAAAAAAGATTCTGCGTTTTATATGACATGTGTGTAGCAAGCAAATTGTGTAATTCGTCAGTTTACAAACGGTGGCGTTGTCAGTTTCTAAACGCTCGCTGTTTTCCAGTTTGCCGTTTGGCCTTTAGGAACAGGCCTCCGCTGTCTGTCCGTCTGTCTTGAGGGTCTACTGCTTCAGCCGTTGTATTTAAACAATTTAATTTTTCACAAAATACATGTAATAACATTATACAACGTGTAACAGAAGAATGTAACCATATTTAAAGAGCATATTCAGTCAATGGTATAGAACAACTTTTACTATGGAACAAACCCTGTAACTCGAAAAAAACTTACTGTTTGATAGAAAAATTCAATGCCGCTCGGGCAAAATGTATGGAAGGGAAGATTTTTTTTTTGAAATTTCATGGTTGTCTCCATAGTAAAAGTTGTTCTATACCATTGACTGAATAAGCTCTTCAAATATGGTTACACCTTTCTGTTACACGTTGTATAGCCTCAGCCATATTTTTTTTTCCAAATAAAACATTTTTTACGTTATTTGTTTTAGCTTTATCTTAAAGTTCGTCATACACACAAATGTAAAATGTAGTTTGATTATGTACATACTACTTTTAAAAAATAAAACAATAAAGAATACAAAATTTTGTTCCACACTCAGAGGGTGTCAGATTGTTTGACAAAAAACTAGAAGCTAAAATGGTAGCGCATTTTAGCTTCTTGTTTTTTGTCACCTTTTACGGTTCTGAACCCGTATTGTGTGTTCCATGCCCGGACAGAACCCTTTCTGGGTGAGTCCGACTCGCACTTGGCCGGTTTTTAAATATTTTATTTCACCAATTACCGAAAGTCACATTTGAAAACTTTATTCTACTTTTCAAATAAAGACATAATTGGATTTGAATTTCATAATTTTATGAGTGGCCCACGGGAGCGAAAAAGTGACTATTTTAGTAACACAAGCCAGATTAAAACAGTAGGTAGTGTTGGGTTTCCACTGCAACGCGCAGGCAAAGTCCAAAATAATGGCACAAAGGGCTTTATACTAACTAACCCTTCAAGCGCATTTTGTAACTGTTTGAAAGTTCGATAACTTTTTTTTATTTAGCTGATGGAGACAAAGTGTTTTTTTTTTACCTTACAATTACGCTTGGTTGCTACTGCATTTAATGGAAAGCGTTGATGAGAACTAGGATGATGAGCACTCGCCCATAAAGTGGGAGAGTGAAGTCTGTCCAGGGGCAGACAGGGTTAAGGTCTGTCTACGGAAGTGGGTAACGCACGAATGACGGACATTACGCAACTGCAGGTAACTTGGTAAGGTAAATGAATACATAATATATGTATATCGCGTGACCGAAATAAAATAAAGCTTTCTACACGTGCGTTTACTTGGAGCTTGATACGACGACAAGATCGATTGCTAATAATTAAACTATACTTAAGGCGCTCTTATCCCAAAATCAGTAATTTCAAAGTCAAATAGAACTTTTAAATATCGTCTAAAACTTCCAAAAAAAAAAATACGCAATATAGTTCGAACTTTTATCTAGGTCTTCCACGCATGTGTTACACGATCAGATAAACTTTGCTCGATAGAAATAATTCACGAACAAAGCATGTAATAAGACCTTTCAAATCATACCATTTCCATAATTTCACTCTTTTATTAACGAAACATATCTGGTAATATTGCTCTTTAAATTTTCTAGGTCGACCACGTAAGTAGGTTTTAATAAACATATCCCTTATTTTTAAACAATTTAAAAACCGATAAAAACAACGAAAAAGTACAAAAGTGTGGCTATTTTCTTTACTCCTTACACGTAAAGAAAACGACAGAGAGTCACTCTTCTGGGATAAGAGCGCCTTAACAAACATCGACACTCCTAGCGACATCTACAATCCTATAAATGAAGCTCGATACAAAAAGGTTAACAAACTACTATCTAATGAAACAAGTTATCTGATAGATGACGCTGTGCTTAACAACATACTCCAACTGAAATTTAGCCTGCTCCTCCCACACACACGGGTGTTCCAAAAACTAAAAAATAATATTATGATAGGTACATTAAAGTCAAAAATGAATTTCAAGTTTGACATGGTACTTGTGATAAAAAAAACGGAAGTGATTGAAAGTTTCATATGATTTTCGCAAGAATTCTTTTACTCCTTGCGAATGCTTCGAGCGATTTTAATGATTTTTCACCAAATTATAAATAAAATTTTGAGTTACAAAATTATTGGTTAAATATTTAGTTGACGAGTTTTGTGTTATTTTGTGTGAAAAAGTCAACAAGACGTTTTAAAAACCCAATTTTCAAATTAATAACAATAGTATAATTTACAATACGTGTGACTTTTGAATCTTTTGATACAGTCACAGTCTTATGTTTATACTGTGCTTATGTAATGTTAATAATTGCGATTGTCGGCACTTGGTGAAAAATCATCATAGATGAATTAAGTTACTGTTTTACAAAAGTAAAATAAAGTACTATTTTACAAATTGAAGATGTTTTAAATTTGTGCTTTACTCATCCACTAGCTTCTGCCAGCGGCTTCGCCCACTTGGCCTACAGGAAACAAATGACCTGAGCAGCTGTCAAAAACAGCAGCTCCTGTTTTTATTTATAATTTTAGTTTAAATCCCCCTAATTTCATCAATTATTAGTGTTTTATTGTTAATTAGTGTATAAAATACCTAGGGGGTAAATTTATTTATTAGTGAAAAGGCCAAAAACGGATAAATTTTTGGCTAAAATTTGTTAGTAACGGTCACCGAGAACAAAGCATTTTAAAGGCAAGTATATCGTGTTTTTATGTAATTTATTGTAAGACCTAGTAGTTAGGTAAAATTATTGTACCTTGCCTGTACTAGACAAATCTCTTATCATATTTAGCACTGAGTAATCTATTTTTAGATTGTTTCTTGTTTTCTTGCTAATTTTTCTCTATAATTTTCAGCCTTTCTTTCTCTCACTACCTATTAATTTATTTTCCAGTCTTATTTTGTATTCTTACATTTATTTCACCTTTTATTTTACATACTTTACTCAACTCTCAGTGCATTATTACTATTGCTTACTATTATTTATATGATTGTAGCTAGGAGATTATTTGAAATTCCATTGATTATTTAGAGTCATTATATTATATACATTTAACATACACAATTCCTTAAAATACATATCTCACACTGTGAGAAACGTCCAGTTTCACACACAAGAGTTAGTTTGGCTCGCTGTGCTTGACGAATAGTGGAAGCACAGTCGAACGCTTGACTAAATTACTTGTTTAATTCACATCACCCACAAAACTCAAGCACCAAACCTACACATTACAAGCATAACACAATCCTGAATAAAGGGCTCTCATACTTCCTGGCTAAGTTTGTGGAAATACTACCGTTCTCCCCCATATCATTTCAGGTCAATCCGTCAAAATGATGACCCGGAGCCAACTGAGCAGGGCTCTAAATCAAGAATTGCAGCTGAAGTTGGCGACCACCCTTGAGGACCTCAAGACTGCCAGAGAGCTCAATGCTCAGCTTCTCCAAGAGCGGAAAGAGAGTGAACAAGAGATAGAAAATGTGAACACTCAAAACAGTCTCTTAAAACGTGAGATGATTGTTATTGACAGGGAGCGTGCAACATTCCATACTCAACGAGATTCATTACACAAGGAAATCACTTCTTACAATGAGTGCATCCGAACACATGAAGCGTCACTACAAAAAATATGTGACCTTGAACAGCAGCTTGCAAAGGCCCATAATGAACTGCAACAAGTAATCATGGAACGAGAAAACCATGAAGCAGAGCGAACCCTACAAACATCTATGGTACTATACGATGAATTAGTTAGCTGCAATGAATCTCATTCAACATTACACACTATCGACTCAACTAATGTGACTGTAACACACCAATCGAGCGAAATCACCGAATTGAGATTGGAACTAGAGGCCATGCGACAAAAATATCATGCTGCAAGGGATGAGCTTATTCAGCAGGATGTAACCTTTGCAGAAATGTTGAAAATTGCTGAATCCATGGGTGAAATCATAGACAGCAATGATGAAAAACTACAGTTCCTTGTAAAAGCGACACAGCCTTCAGAGGAACGTAGCTGCATACACAGTAGCTGCCTGCTGTGTAGGTCATCTGAAACTCCGGCTTTTCCGGACACTCCGCCTATACTGACCCCTCAAAATCTGCATACGTCTATGGGCCTCTCACCATCTCAGAGACACCTTGACATGACAATGACATCACCCGCACAGGAGCACACCTCTGTCACTGGTCTGAAAGTGTCCCCAGGCTCTCCTGAAGTGCCAGTGCCCCCGTCCGAGTCCGGAGGTGAGGACTGTCAGCGTCACCAGCGTCCCAAAACACCGGTCTCCACACCTCAACCTAAGAGCAAGGCTACCCGTCGAAGGCAACGTCACCGTTCTGCTCGCCTTCGTCGAGGCTCCGGTCATGGCGCAGAACCATCATCCACTCCTGCAGTGGAAACCGCGTCAGATCCTGCACCTTCGTCTAACGCGCTGCCCACGCCGAGCTCTTCCCCTCAGCCCTCTGAGCCCTTGTCGGTTGCTGCGTCAGCGACTGGATCCTCGGCGTCGCAAGGACAAAATACTGTTGTGTTTACAGACACTATTGGAAAAAACTTAGGGCCCTTATTAGGAAATAAACTTGTGCAGAAAGTCACCAACATTTGCATGCCAGGTGCATCTTTCATACAAATTGTAGAACGTTTGCTTAAAATGGAATATAAATTAAATACAACAATTGTTCTGTTGATAGGAAATAGTACAGATATCACACAAAGTGACCTTATTAAATATCTCGAGCTAATGTTACAGCTTAGGGTTAAAAAAATCATTATTTGTGAATTCCCTTATTCAGAATTACTTACAGGGTCACAAAAAACTAATTTATATAATTTGAATATGTGCATGCACAACTACTCAGCGTGTCACAGTGACAAAGTGCAATACTTTAAAACGAATATACACATTCGTAATTTTTTTTTGACAGAAGGTACTTTGTACCTTGCAAATTATTATAAAAAACAATTAGCTACTAAGTTAGCATGCATTTTAGAATGTAGTGAATCTGTTACAAAGTGTGTAACAGGAAATTTTCCAATACCTGTTATAATTGATGGTATTTGTAATGTTAATTATTTACATAATTTTGTCCCTATTGACACGGTTAGTACAAGTACTAACAAAATTGTAAAAAATTCTTTTTAGAATTGAAGACAACGGGAGGGCTGCCTGTATTAAAGGTGGTACATCAAAATATACAAGGCGGCTTTCTCGGCAAAATACTTTCAATCGAGTTGTTCTTAGAGGAATCAAAAACAGATATTTTGTGTGTAACCGAACACCATCTACATGAACATAATATGCAGTTTAATGTGAATAATTTTAGTGTTCTTAGCTGCTACAATAGATTAAAAATACAAAAAGGTGGATCCATGATTCTTGTAAAAAATAATATAAAAGCAAAGGAAAGAAAAGACATAGTAAAACTTTCTGTAGAACATCAAATTGAATTAGCTTGCATAGAAATGAGTACATATATTATTCTCTGTGTTTACCGACCCTCAGGACAAGATTACAACATTTTTGAAAAAGCAATGGAAGAGGTTTTAAAATTATTATTTGATTCCAAGAAAAAAGTTATTATATGTGGAGATTTTAACGTAGATTTACTAGAAAAATCGATTATGCGCTCAAAATTAATACATTTATTCAAATCATTTAATTTGTCTAATGTGTTCTTAGAACCTACTCGAATTACTCGGGATACTGCGTCATGCCTCGACAATATATTCTGTGATTGCGAATATTCAGACAATAAAGTAATCAACCGCTTGCAGTCCGATCACAGTGGCCAAACTATAACCATTAAACAAAGCGTAAATCAATTGCCCAAAAAAGCTTTTTGCAGGCCTATTACAACTCACAAAGTAGATTGTTTCAAAGCAAACCTAGAAGTTAAATTAGCACATTTTAATCTTCTCCAAGACGATCCAAACGCTCTCTTTACAGACCTTTTCAACATAGTCTCCAAAGAGTTCGAAAATACGTTTAAGATGCAAAAACTTTCTAACAAAAGTAAAATCACCTTCAGTGACTGGGCGACTCCAGGTATTTACAAAAGCAGAAATCATTTATACGAATTATACGACAAAAAGTCCTACAATAATAATGTTAAATTTACTGAATTCATGAAAAATTACTCACGCATCTTTAAATTGGTGTGTTTAAAAGCAAAAAGTATCTACTTGAATAAAAAACTTAAAAGGTCCGATAACAAAGTAAAAACAGTATGGAACATCATAAATACTGAAACTGGGAAAAGTAAGAAACGTGATAACGAGCTTAAGTTAAGTATTAACAATGAAGTCGTTACGGGAGATAAAGAGGTTGCGAATGCCTTTGAACAATTCTTTACTGAAATTCCTTCCTTAACAACTAAAGATTTAAATTCAAGCCCTGGGCTTGCGCAGGATCTTTTAATAGATAACGTACCGCAGTGTCTTTCTGTATTTGCTTTTAAACATATTAATTCATTAACTGTAATTAAAGCATTTAAATCGCTTAACTTGAAAAAAACCGAGGACTTATGGGGCTTATCTGTGAAAGTTATAAGTTCTGTTATTGATTTAATAGCTCCTTATTTGGCATTAATTTTTAATAAATGTGTAGATGATGGTGTCTTTCCTGACTTAATGAAGTTTAGTAAATTGATCCCCCTTTTTAAATCAGGCGACAACGGTGACCCATCAAACTATAGACCTGTGTCAGTTTTACCGGTTTTGAGTAAGGTTTTTGAAAAAATTGTTTTTAATCAATTGTTATTTCATTTTAATTTAAATAAATTGCTTCACTGTGAACAGTATGGATTCACTAGAGGGAGGTCAACCACAGATGCAGGAGTTGCTTTAGTTAAGCATATTTTTGATGCTTGGGAAGAAAAGCAGGATGCATTTGGTGTATTTTGTGACCTCTCGAAAGCCTTCGATTGCGTTAATCATGAAACACTCTTATGTAAATTAGATCACTACGGAGTGAGGGGCAAATCTTTGGCGTTAATGAAGTCGTATCTTAGTGATCGTATTCAAAAGGTAGACATTAACGGGGTAAAATCATGTGGAGCATTAGTTAAAATGGGTGTCCCGCAGGGTTCCATATTGGGGCCCTTGCTGTTTTTAATTTACATAAATGACCTTCCCTATTTAATTAAAGACTTAACTAAGATAGTACTATTCGCAGACGACACGTCACTTATTTTTAAAGTTAATAGACGTAAAGATATCCTTGACGACGCGAATACAACTTTATCACTAGTGCTTGATTGGTTTACTGTAAATAATTTAGTTTTAAACGCAAAAAAGACGAAATGTATAAAATTCACGTTACCAAATGTAATTCAAGTGGATTGTAATTTGCTTTTGCAGGGGTCCAAGCTGGAGTTAGTTAACGAAACTAAGTTTTTGGGCATTACGGTAGACTCTCGTCTTCAGTGGGGTCCCCACATAGAAGCCCTATGTGGTAGACTTAGTTCGGCCGCATACGCTGTTAGACGCATAAGGCAAATTACTGATGTAGATACTGCTAGACTAGTCTATTTTAGTTACTTTCACAGCATTTTGTCATACGGCATGCTGTTATGGGGTAGAGCCGCGGATACAGACGCAGTCTTTGTTTTGCAGAAGAGAGCAATTCGGGCTATTTATAATATGAAGCACCGGGATTCATTAAGAGAAAAGTTCAAAGAAATTAATATATTAACTGTTCCTTGTGAATATATTTACCAAGTCCTTAGATATGTCAGAAAAAATGTTGAGTCTCTCCCAAGGCTTGGTGAGCAACATTGTAAGGAAACCAGAAATAAGTATAAACTGGCTTTTCCAAAAATCAGACTCGCCAAAGTGAGTACCTCTTTCGTAGGACATGGTATAAGATTTTACAATAAACTTCCAAAGGAGGTCCTTACTTTGTCAGAGAATAAGTTTAAACAGTATATTAAGCAGGGCCTACTGAAAAAGGCATATTATAAAATAAATGAATATTTGGATGATGGTGAAGCATGGTGTTATAGTGATACTGATTTTAATGAAAGTAGGTAATAATTTAATTAATTAATATAATTTCCTAACTTTTGATTCCTCTTAAGAGTTAACATTAATTAATTACAGACTGTAAAAGGAAATAGACTATATGAGACAGGTAGGCAAAGATATATATGTTTTTCTTTTTTCATTAACCTGAATTCCTGCTGTCTTGTATTTTCTTATCCCTTGGTTAAAGTAGATATAAGTAATTTGATGTATAGTATAAGTTTATGTTAAAAAAAAAAGACATGATCTTGCCAAGTTTCTTGCCCGTTCTTCTTAGCAAGACTAATCGAATGGGCGGAGGTAGGCATGTATTTATATATGTAACCTATTACTATGTAGTATATAGGATGGGATTTGGTCGGCTGCCTGGATTCGTGCTGGGGGCTCGGTTGGTGATCATTGAACCTGTTCCTGGTCCCTGGCCGGGTCTCCGGTATGGGTTCGGGCGGTTGATTGGATTTCATCTTGTATAATAATATTTTACCTATAATTTTAATCGTATATATATTGCTACATAAATTAAAAAAAACATTTAATCTAAGTAGTTCATGTACATTTATTATTTTATTACATATATTTTTATAAGATTAAAATTTGACTTGTGAAACGTGTATTATATATACCTACTTTGCAAAATAAACTTTTTGAATTTTGAATTTTGAATTTTGACACTTTTTTTTCAGAATCAAACATTATAAGCGCTCTCACTCCCTCTTATTTAAATATACAAATTGACAATATCCACATCCGATTATATATATTATATATATTATTATATTATTATATTATATATTATTATTATATTATATATATTATTATATATTATTATATATATTATAATGTGTACAAAACGCGAGAGTTTAAAGTTATATATTGCAAACCGATACGGGCCGGAAAATGCAAACAAAATCAGACACCTAGAATTGCTTCGTAAAAAACGGGCGTATTATGAAACATCGTTAGCATTTCTGACAAAATGTCGCGATTGGGACTTGATACCTACAAGTGTTCGAATAAAACCTCGTAGTGATATTGCGCATTCCGAAGCAATTCTACGCAACGCGAGTGTAAAGCTGATGAGAAAATTAATTCAAAACCACCGGCGAGATTTATTTCGTGTACAGAGTGAACAATATATGCTACATCTGGATTGCAGTGTGTGGTTATCTAAAAGTGATTTTGAATTGTGTGATCGCGTAACATATAATCAAGCAGCTCGAAAATTTTGAAATCTGTAGTGCTACACATGAGCGAAAATTCAACAAATTGATCTCAAAACAGAATCCTGAAAAAAGTCGTAATTTGTGTAGTGTATCAACAAAACCTGACGGTAAGTGGAAGCAACAGTCAGAGGTCAAAATCAGACTCGCAGACACAGTGATTAATTTGACAAATTCTGTGATAGATGAAGCAACCACTAGTGTACTTGCAAAAGGGTTGAATTTTGCACTAACACCAAAAAGGATTCCATATGAAAACATCATAGCTAGTGTTGAGGAAGCACTTATTCGTAACAAAGTAACATCGAGCGACGCGGAAACTTTGCGACAAGATGTTGCCGTGATTCTACGAAAATCGAAGCTACCGAAAAGTAACATTACCACAACAGAGCGTGAAGCACTTAAATCACTCCGTGAAAACAAAGAAATTTTAGTGTTAAAATCGGATAAGGGAAACGCTACTGTCGTAATGAATACTGCTGACTATGATGAAAAGATACAAGTTTTGTTGAGTGACAAAAATGTGTACAAACCAGTGACGTACAATCCAACAGCCAGGGTTAATCGACATATACGTTCCTTGATTAAAAACCATGAGGACCTCTTCACTGAAGATGAATTTCAAAATCTACACAGACCGAAAAACGTTCAGCCACCTAAACTTTATGGTCTGCCGAAAGTACATAAATCCAACGTGCCCCTACGTCCAATCGTGAGTCAGATTGGTTCACCCACGTATGATTTAGCGAAACATGTTGCGGGAGTACTGCAGACACTAGTTGGTAAAACTTCGTCTTACGTGAAAGATTCTCGCCATTTCGTAGATATTGCCAAGAATTTGAAACTGGAACCGAATGAGATTATGATAAGTTTCGATGTGGAATCCCTTTTCACTAACGTTCCAATCAAAGAGTGTCTTGATGTTATCAGACAAAAATTGAGGATGAACAATCTGTCAGAAGAATACATTGTTTTGCTACAGCGTTGCTTGGATGGCAACTACTTCCTTTACCAGGGTCAATATTTTCTCCAGATAGATGGTGTGGCGATGGGAAGTCCTGTGGCTCCGGTGCTCGCCAATATCTGGATGGAACATTTTGAGGAGGAGGCTTTACGTACCGGTCCCTCAACAATCAGACTCTGGAAGAGATATGTTGATGACGTATTTAGCATTCTCAAGGGGGGTAACGAGGAAGCAAAACAGTATGCAGATCATCTTAACTCCATCCATCCAAAAATAAACTTTACGTATGAGATGGAATGTGACAGAACTTTGGCATTTCTTGATGTCAAATTAATGGTGAGATCTGATGGTTCTCTGGCCCACACTGTATATCGAAAACCAACACACACAGATAGATACCTGCACGCCTCTTCACACCACCATCCTCGTCACATCCAATCCGTCATGACATCACTAACAAACAGAGCACATGATCTCTGTGACCCTGACCATCTTAAGGATGAGCTGTCACATGTTCAGGAGGTACTCAGACAAAACGGATATCAGATGAAGAGGCGACATCCAAGACCAAAAAAGGAAAAGTGTCCTGAGGTTAACAGAAAACCAGCGTTTATGCCCTATATCAAAGGTATTACGGATAAGATTGGAACAGCATTAAATAAATACTCCATTAAGACTGTATATACTCCGTTATCCAAAGTGGCAAGCCATTTACGCACACCAAAGGATGTGATTCCTTTTCAAAATCCAGGTGTCTATAAGATAAAATGCAGCTGTGGAAGTTCCTACATTGGCCAAACAAAACGTAGCGTACAGGAAAGGGTCAAGGAACACATAGCAGCTGTGAAAAACCGGCAGATGTACAAATCAGCGATAGCAGAACATCTTTTAGAATCCGGGACCAACCACTGGATAGAACTGCATAACCCGAAAATTCTCTCCACCGATCGCCATTACTACCCTAGAATTGTGCGTGAAGCGATTGAAATCAAGAAACATCCAAATAATTTCAATAGGGAAGATGGTTTCAAATTGTCTCCCACATGGAGTCCAGTCATCGGGAAATTTAAATCGCGGGTTTCTTCTCTTAGTGCATCTCCGGATACTGTGAGTGTTGTGTGCCGTGCGTGAATAAGATAACAATTAATTTTAAAGACTAAAGTGTTTTTGCGGGTACAAGGAAAATACTTCGGTCGTCACCTGCATCTCATCACTGCGCCTCGCCATACTTGCCAGTTTCCCGTAGACCACGAGACATGCAACTGTCTCGAAACGTCGGGCGTCCCCTTTTCGTAAAAAGGTAAAAATTTATCGCGGTAGACCCGATTATATATATTATAATGTGTACAAAACGCGAGAGTTTAAAGTTATATATCCACATCAAAGCTAGCGATGCCGAAAATCTCACATACTCGGACTACGAACGCGCCCGTAATCGACTCAGGTGCTTGTTTATGAAACGGACAAAGTTTTGTAAACAATTTTTAATAGACTGCACGCATGTTTAAATGAATAATATAATATTTAGAACAGAATACTTTATCTACAACCATAAAAAACAATTGACAACTTACAATTTCATGAAAAATGAGAAGAGGAAAGCGCAGGTCATTATGTTTTTGCTCCTCATTTGGCAATGCTCTTAGTTGTTGAGCCTAATTGTCGGTAATTTACACGCTAGCCCTTATTGAAGGTGTTTTGTGGGTCAGTTCGGCAGAGATACCTTTGCCTTAACTCAAAGCAAAAGACAAAATATAGCCACTGATTACTTACTCATCTTCGCTTTGCTATAATAAATTGGGCTAATCGCCGTGCAGAATCGCGGTATTATAATGTACATTATAAAATCAGTTTTAACATCGAACAAACAGTCTTGATACTTACAAACAATTTTCATATTATTATTACCTTATTGTAGTAATAGGAGTATTGATAAAAGTATAAAGAAGACTTCAGCCACATCCTTATTGGCTTAATCTATATAATAATGTACTCTGTGGCTTAATCTAAATAGCAGTAATGCCTTTCTTCGTGGAATCACTCTTATTTGTTTAAATTTCTTAACAAGTTATATTATAATGCTATATAAAACTATATATAAAACAATGACAAAATCAGAAACTTTGATAAAAAACCGGCTAAGTGCGAGTCAACTGGCGCACGAAGGGTTCCGTACCATTATCTATAAAAACGGCAAATAAAACATGTCTGTTGTATGGGAGCCCCATTAAATATTTATTTTATTCTGTTTTTTAGTATTTTCTGTTATAGTGGCAACAGAAATACATCATCTGTGAAAACTGTTTGACTATCACGGTTCATTAGATACAGCCTGGTGACAGACGGACAGCAGAGTCTAAGTGATAGGGTCCCGTTGGTTACTCTTTGGGTACGGAACCCTAAAAATGGTCATCATGTTTAACGGCAGGTTGATTTACTTCCGTCGCAGGTATGAATTAATAACAATAAACACTTTATTGCACACAAAAACACAGATAAATACAGATTAGAATTAATAGAAATACAGGGCAAAGGCGGACTTATTTCTGAAAGAAATTTCTTTCAGTCAACCATAAATGACAGAGATAAAGAAACATTATACATTATCTTATTGAAATTTAAAACGAGTGCATAAAGAGTGATATAAATATGTATGTAACTATAATAAATATAATAGTCAACATACACTTCTAACCTAAAAGTATACCTAATGACCTAACGGTCTAATTACATAGGTATAGTTGCCAAATTTCGTTTAAATCACAACAAAGTTCCGAATTTCTCAAGACTATTTCCTCTAACGATGATCTGAAATTGTGAGCGGCTCCGTGTACTTATATATCGATCTCTTTAACATCTGCGAAGAATTATCACGGACTCGATCGCCTCGTTCCATCCTCGAGACGAAATAATACGAAGCGTATTGTGACAAATTACCCGATTAGCATTCTAGACCCTCCCTCGTTGTCGGAGGGTTAGAGAATTCAGTCATTTAATAGGTATCAAAGAAGGATGGATTGTACTCGTAAAATATCTGTAAGTTAATTCATGAGTTTGAAAATATGTATTTGGGGTAACATAAGATAACTTTTGGTCATATTGTTTATTTATTTTATTTATTACACTTATGTACATTTACAAAATACATAAAAACAGGACACTTTAAAACAATTATATTGTACAAAGGCGGCACTTATTGCTAATAGCAATATCTACAAGGCAATCTTTGGGTGAAAGAGAAGGTGAGAAAATAACAAATAGAGGGGAGCATGTAAATGTAAAATAGACTACATGAGTACATTACAATTAATTACTAACGCTGAAATAAACGAATACATAAACTTACACAATACAATTATTTAATATGAAAAATAGACATACATAAATAAATACACAAATTTACAAATATATAATAAATCACGGATAATTTTATAAGGAATGCACAGGAATAAATAGTGGATAAGTTAAGAGTTAAGCTCACCTAAGTAGTGAGCTTTAAGAGGCTATGCGAATTTTATTTTTGTCACTGTCACTCCAAGCGAAAAATCACGCAGTGCGAGAGGGGCGGATTCAGGGCCAAAGCGAAAAATGTTAGTTTTATAATTTTTATAAAAAAACTAAAATAGGTAGCAAAATTTCAAATATGAAATCTCTAGATATTGTTGAAACACACCTAATAAAATATGTTTGCGTTCTGTTTATGGTTTCTATTCATCAAACGAGGAGAAGAAGTGTGTTTGAAGACCCCATTTCAACAATTATTTCTATCGAGGAAAATTTATCCAAACATGTTTTCCAATTTCAAATCCCTAGTTATATAGTCAAAATGCATATACCAGAACCTGATTATAATTTTCTATGTATTTCATGAAATACACAGAAAAGAAACACCCGTATTTTTTTCGCATATCGCCTTAAGTTCAAATCTAAAGGTGTTTAAGGTTTGGACATGAATTTCATAAAGATGAGAAATTTACTAAATAAAACCTCCTCTTACCCTGTCCGATTTGGTGGTAAGTCTCATTATTTTTCAATCACCTCTTTTTTGCAGTAACTTTAGACTTGTTCGTAAGTCGGTTTATTAAATCATTCAATATTTGTATGCCACAAGCCACAATATCGAGAGCTGATTATAATATTATGGATCATCTTATTTAATCATCTATTTTTAACAAACAAAGACTTTGATTGACTGATTGATTTGATGGAATTTAATATTGAAAGGAAAATGCAAATCGGTTGTTTAAAACAATAACACGAATTTCCTATTAGACTTACAAAGCTGCAAATTTTTGTAGGTATTAAAGAGCCTGCAAGTACATATGAAAGCCCCTGCAAGTACATATTATTAAAATCCCTTCAAGTACATATTAAAATCCTTGTAAGTAAATATTAAAGTTCCTTCAAGTACATATTAAAGTGTCTGCAATTATATATTAAATTACCTGCAATTACATGTTAAAGTCTCTGTAAGTATATATTAAAGTAATTGATACTTGTCGTTGTTGGTTCTTGATGGAACATTTGTAACATAATGTAAATAAAACACATTCTTGGTAACTGTTCCACTTTTATATGTGTATTACACTAGCGACCGGTTTCGTTATAATAACATCGTCAGGCTTTTAGATATGGATACGAAATACATATTCCATCTCATGATTCGTATCCATATCTAAAAGCCTGACGATGTTATTATAACGAAACCGGTCGCTAGTGTAATATACATATAAAAGTGGAACAGGGGCTCTACCGCGTAATTCTCATTTTCATCAACATCAACTTGAGATTGAAATTTGACGTGCGTGCGACGACGCCCGCCTTACATGCCATCTCTTTTGCACGCGTTGAATTTCGCATGCATTTGCTTGAAGTTGATACAAATGAGAATTACGCGGTAGAGCCCCAGTTACCAAGAATGTGTTTTATTTACAATATATTAAAGTACCTGCAATTACATGTCAAAGTCTCTGCAAGTATACCTATATATTAAAGTACCTGCAAGTACATATTAAAACATTCGCGTGGGTAATCTCTGGTACTACTAAATAGATTTTGAAAATCCTTTCAATGTTGTAATAGTCAAACTCCTTTCTTAGACAAATTTTTAAAATTTTTAATAATTATTTAATTGATCTTCTTATTTTTTTTTAATTAAAAGTGAAAGGTAAAATAACCAAGATTATAATTGATAAAAAAAAGCAAGTACCAGTCTTAACTTATTAGGAATATAACGTAAAATGGCATTTGCCATTTTTTAATATACATACGTTTTATATAGGTTTGTTATCCCGTGGGTAGATCGTACAATTGTGGGCAGATCGTTAAGTATGAAATCGAAAAATTTTTCACCAAAGGTAAAAAATAGGTGCAACGACGAGCGGAGCGTAGCAGAATGAGGAGGGGCGCGCGTTAGGTTTGCATGTAAATAAATGTGGGGAGCCGAGTGAAGTGGAGCGGAGCGAGGCGCCCCCCTGGTTTTTACAGAAATATAATATTCCCAGACAGATCATGATATGCCCAATTCTCCGATGTGCCGACGACATATAGTTTGCTCTCTGAGAACGGGCGGCTCCGTAGGGACTAAGTCATTAATTACATTCGCGCGGGTGAGAAGCTATATCATACTCAATTATTTGCATATAATATGTATAATGTTGTATGTGTATTCATTCAATTCGATAATATATGTAAAATGTAACTGTTTAAGCTTTATATGTGAAAACTTGTCAAGTTCTTCATATTCAGTAGCAAGGAAGAGCCCTTTCAACTAACGTTCTTTTTAAAACAAAACAAGTGAAGAACTTTGTACATTACTGCAATTTTTGACTGAAAAAACCTCCATAAACATCGGCACCCAATTTTATCTCAATTCTGTTTTCGGTGCAGCCGCCAATCCTGCACTGCTTTTGTACTGAACTCGGCCCCTTCTTTACATCTATGTGTGTGGTGGAATACATCTTACAGATTAAGGCTCCGTCTACATTCATAATTCCGTCTCGGTTACAGGTGAAGGGACAAACCAATACCAATAATATTTTGCTATATATTGCTACATAAATTAAATAAACCTTTAGTTTTGTTGATGTACATTTATTATTTTATTACATATATTTTTTTCATTAGATTAAATTTGACGTGTAAAAAATGTATTATATTATACCTGCTTTTCAATATAAACTATTTGAATTTGAATTTGTTTATAACATATAGACCTATATGTTATAAACAAATTGTACCTGTACAGAAATGAAATGAAATGATTTATATTTATCTATGTAATGTATGTATAACATACACTTATTACGGGTCGGTTTTAATGTAGTATAAGTAATTAAATAATCTATTTGATTCGATTATATTATGTATTTATTTAGATTATACAGGAATAATTTATT
This sequence comes from Ypsolopha sequella, assembly GCA_934047225.1. Lineage (NCBI taxonomy): Eukaryota > Metazoa > Arthropoda > Insecta > Lepidoptera > Ypsolophidae > Ypsolopha > Ypsolopha sequella. Next base: position 30,747,108 of record OW203985.1, read on the forward strand.
TTTGTAGATAAAAATATTTGTTCTATAATCAATGAACTCTAAATAATAACACCCCATTTGCCAAGGTAAGAAAAAAACTATCTTTGCCACTCCTTTCTCTCATCCTGAAAAATAATTTAATGAAATGTTTGTAAAATTTCGGTTTTGCGTCTATACTCTACATACAATATCCAAATTTCGGATCTGTTACCCATTCCGTCTATGAGCTAGAGACCCATGATACACAGACGGACAGACATTCACAGGGCTCCGTTTTGCCCTTTGTGTATGGGACCCTCAAAATTTTGAAGCTCTTTAAGTCATTATGTCAAGTTCATAACTATAATGAATTGAATTGACACTTTATTGTACACAAAAGACATATAAAAGAAAACAGAGTATTGAAAACATAATTTTGTACAAAGGCGGACTTATCACTTGAAGCGATTTCTTCCAGCCAACCTTTGGGTGGTGAAGAAATAGTCACTAGAAAAGTAAAAATAGGGGGATAGACGTAATAGATAGAGTAAATTAAATGAAAATCAATAAAGTGTTAATACAAATAACCTAACAAATTAAACTTAATTTTAATAGATATCATAGACTTACATAAACAAATACACAAGAATATATTAATAAATACATCTATAATATATAATATATATATGTATATACATTTAAATATCAATATAATAAGGGTAAATAAGTGATGAGACTACCAACCTAATGAAACTTCATAGTGAGATCTGACTTTCCTCTTAAATATCGCCAAAGAAGACGACATACGAATCTCAGTAGGTAACTCGTTCCAAAGACACACAGCCTTGACCGCAAAAGAATTCCCATATGCAGTAGAATTGTGCTTAGGGATACTAAGCAGGTGACTTTCCCTGCAGCGTAAGGAATTGACATAATTGAATTTGTCGCGAAGATATTCAGGAGCCGAGGAATCATTTAAAACGTTATATAGGAGACTTAATATGTGAGTATTCCTCCGAAGGTGAATTGGGAGCCACCTTAAACGAGCACGAAATTCTGAGACATGATCATACTTCCGCAATCCGTAGATAAAGCGAATGCACAAATTTTGGAGACGCTCGAGTTTGCTCAGTAGCTCCTGTGTTAGGTCAAGATAGCTTACATCAGCGTAATCAAGAATTGGGAGCAGAAGAGACTGTGCCAGCATAATTTTAGTTTGTAATGGAAGAAAGAACTGCAGTCGTTTGAGCGAGTGGTAAGCCCGAAACATTTTTTTACTAATGGCTCCGATTTGAGGAATCCATGACAATGTGTTATCCATGATGATGCCTAAATTTTTTACTCTGTTAACAAATGGGATAACATTATTGTCATACTCGATATTTGGAGCAGCACTCAGATTCAATTTTGCCAACATTCTAGATGTACCGAAGATAATAGCCTGAGATTTGTTTGGATTAAGCACCAAGCCAAAGCATTTAGTCCATTCAGATATGATGTTTAGGTTGCAATTAATTAAATTGATGGCATCGATAATTTCATCGGGTTTAGTTCCAGTATAAAGCTGTAGATCATCTGCATAGAGGTGATAGAGAGAAGAAAGATGACTTGCCAGGATATTTATAAAAAGGGAGAAAAGTAAAGGAGATAGAACGCCGCCTTGTGGGACGCCAGCAAGGACTGGACACCAATCAGAACAACCAGTGTCAGTGCGAACACATTGCTGACGACCTTTAAGGTATGACTCAAACCAAGCTGTTGCTGCCGGAGATACGTTAAGCGAGCGTAGGATACCCAACAAGATGTCAAAGTCAACGGTGTTAAAAGCGTTGCTGAAATCTAGCAACGTTACAACAGTAACCTTGTGGTTATCCATATTCTCTCTAATATCATCTGTGATCTTAATAAGGGCACTAACACATAAGGGCACTAACATAAGTGGTCATTACATAAAACGTTTTATTTCCATAGGTATTCCCATAACGATATAAATATCGTTTAATTTTATGAGCCCAAAGCTTTCCAAAAAAAGACATGCTAAATTAGAAATAAAAAAGATTTTTTTTTCATAAATACCATACAGCTGTGACGATCAGGACCATTTCATACAATATTGCAAGAAGCCCATTCCGTATTAATATTCTAAACATCAAACAATCTTTAAACATCTGCACGGAATTATCGTTTATCGTTTCGCCTCTCAGACGACATAATGCTATATAAATATTTTACCATGCTTTTTAGGCTTACGAGTTTATTTACAATCATTCGTAATGCTAGTTACTAAGAGTTACGCCTCAAGTCCCAGTCTTGGTTGTTTTGTAGTAGCTGAGCCAGGATTTTGTGACAAATAGCGCGATTAGCATCCAAACACCCGCGCCTTAAGGGGGACGAGCGAAGAACGCTCTTTCCTTATCCAAAACAAACGTATTTTGCGATGAAACGTATGATTTTTGTGAAATGTATCGCTTGGAAACTTTTAACAGTTAGTATTGCACAAAAATTTTCATTAGTAATGAAAAGTTAAGAAGTAATATGTCCCAATTCTTATGAAAAACTGTTTGTGAGCGAGTTAAAAAATTGGTCATATATTTTGCAGCAAACGCCATAATTTTCACAAATATTTTTCATTTAAGCCATGAAAGCTCGACAGTGCTGCTACTTTAGACAAATAAAAATCATTAAAATGGTTTTTTGATAGCAACAATTTTCATAGACAACATTTTCGAAGAGCTACAATTTTAACTTTAACTAAAAACGGCCGCTTTTGGCATACATTTGAATTTTGACTTTCGGGTACCAAATCTGCAAGTCAAAGGTAGACATTGGTATCGATTCGGCATAACACGTTTTAACTTATTTGACAGAACTAACCTTATTTTAAGCGTCCTGTCTTTTTCTTTCTTTATCGAAAAGACAGGGACAGAACGCTTAAACTAAGTTAGTCCTGTTAAATAAGTTAAGATGTGCTTCACCGAATCGGTACCATTGTTTCTGAAAGCTTTATTATTTAGTTTATAAATAGTTCATAGCTATTTTTAGATATTTAATTGGATACGTGTGGAAAGTTTATGCCAAGGCAAACTGATTGAAATACCATTTCGAGATAAAACATTTTTTTGCCATATTTATATAATTGTTTCTGCAGCTAAATTTGATCTATTTTTAGAATTTGCTGCACAGAGGAACTTGTCACGTATGTAATGTCTCATGTCTATTCCTTCTCTGTGACACATCGATAACACGCATTACCTCTTTACTTTGACATATACATAAACATCAATGTCAAATGATTTTTCTTTTCACACTAATTTAAAGGATGTCTTGATTTTTACGTCTTAAAGAAACAAGTGACGTCACTTATTTAGTAAATAAGACCACCAGCTGCCATATAATACAACTACTACAATGGAAAACTTACATGTAGCCTGTGCAACCGCACTTTCACAAACAACATAGGCTACATAAGTCACATAAGGGCACATGACCGACGCTCTCCACAGCAACAGTCGCCGTGACCGAACTCGGTCGGATGAATCATCAGTAAATAAAAATGTACAAAAATTATTGTCTACAAAAAACTGAAATTGTTTTTAATTAAGATCACTGAATGGTCTATATTTTACGAAAAAAAAAATTAAAATCAAGTTTAATTTTCCTGGTGAACATGGCGACTTGAGCATAATATATATTCTGGTAAGCAAAATTCCTTCAGCAATTTCACAGCTCTTAAAGCCTTAAAATTATCTTAAAACACTGCGGTATAGAAACACTGATAAGAAGACCACATACCCGGGATTTTCGCTAACTGGTTGATGGCTTTACCAAAAAGTAATCCAGATCTGAAAACATCAAAATGCTCCTAAAAGAAGGCGTCACGTGACTGTCGACATAATAGCTATCGAACGACAGAAGCGTGGCAAACGCTTAAAAAATATTTTTAACTTTGACAACTTTTCTTTCGCAGGGTATATTTATATTTATATGTATATTTCTATGAAAAAGTTAAACTGGATGTAAAGCAATCATCCCACACATGTTTTCTAAACTCTGAATTCTCCATAGAGGAAAAAATTGAGCTCTCATTATATTAAACTTGCAACTTATTCCTGTTTTTATGCAATGACTGCCACTGCCTTAAAAAGGGTAAAAAAGTACTGAATAGTTTCGCTGAAAGTTCAATTTATTAGCTTGTTAAGACGATTGATGTTTGCGATTGTACCTAAACAAATATATGGACAACGTTCAAAGATGCGTTTGAAGGAAGTTTTCGGGGAATCCTTCTCTTCGTAGTTCATTTTCATCATGTTTTAGTCACCAAGAAAATTACGTTTTAATGATTCAGTATTGCATATTATCATTTGTTCTTGGTCAACTACGGAATGACGGTTCCACTGGAGAAAACATTCTTTAAAATAATATTGCGAAAATGGTTAACTTTTGATGTCACATTTTAAAGGGTATTTTAATTATCATAAGAGTGCATTAGAAACTAAAAATTAATCAGAAACACAAGTAAACAAATATTTAAACTCTATTTTATCTATTTATTCCATATTCGACTGACGACGGCCCCAAGTGGGTCGAAATATATATCGAAAGTTTTATTTTTTATTTAATTTCAACCATAATATTCATAAAAATCTGTATATATTATAAAACAGTAAAAAAAGCTTTTATTTAGTAAAAATATTTATTATCATTTAAATAAAAGGGTAATTTTAAATGGTTAAATCCTAAGATTTTTTCTATCAGGGATCATAAACTTTTGGTTACATCTTAATATTGGCTCTAGGTTAAGGTTTGCTTATTAACAGCTTTAATCACTGATAGAAAAAGCTTTGAAAATTTAAACATGTATAGTTACCCTTAAATTCAAACATTTAAAGTTACCCTTAAATTTAACAACTTATAGTTACCCTTAAATTTAACCATTTATTTTTACTCTTAAATTTATTCTTATAATTACCTTTAAATTCAAAACTACTCAGTTTGAATGTAATGCACTGTATTAATAATTAGGTTATCTCTATTAGAACTTTATTATTTATTCTGCAATGTACACAGAAAAGCAGTTAAGACATAAAATACATTTTAATTTATAAGATATGTACACGGGAGAGCTTATCTCTAAAAAGAGATTTCTTCCAGCAGACCTAAGCGGGAAAGAGAAATTTTATTAAAATTAATAATCATACATACTTTATTGTTTATATCGTACACTAACGGATGCCAACCGAGTTGTTTGTAAGGGCATTGGTTGCGCCACAGCTATAGATCTAAATAGATGACGTGAGTGTATGTACTCCGCGTCCCAAAAGGGAGAGCAATGCTCTTCCTTCTCAGATATTGACTCCTACAACTTTGACTCTTACGTATTAATTCTTAAAATTCGTTCTAAAATTCAAACCGCTGTCAATCGTTTTCAATATTCTGATGTAATATGTTAAATTGTCCAAACGCAAGAGCATGTTTGGTGGAACCGCCCTTAAACACAAACTGTAAATGAAAAAAGTTTGGAACACACGGTTTTTTAATATAACCGATACCTTCCTGCCTCTTCAAAAGCAAAACTAGTTTAAATATTTTTTCAACTCATTAATTATTACTAAATTATAGACAAACAAGACTTGAACAAACTTGAATATTTTATAAAAAGGAGCGTTAAGTTAATTGTGTGTTGTCTCAAGAACTTTATGATTTATGAAGCAACAGAAAAATAACAAAATAAATGTTATTTTCCTGGCTGTATTTTGTGAGCATCAAAGATTCTGTACTTGTGAACTCGTTTATGTTGATAGATCAGCGCTTTTACCACCGGTTTCTGAAAGACCAATCAAAGTTAACAGTAGATTAAAAAAACTTTAACCGCAAATAACGGTGAATATAAAGCATATATGAAGTCTGAATAGTGATGAATCAATAATTAACCTAGTTAATTTTTGATTTCAATGTAAAATTCCCACTTTTTCTGGCTTAATCCGCAGATAATTATTTTTTAATCTACTGTTAACATTGATTGGCCTTTCAGAAACCGGGGGTTAATGTCTTACAAAGAAACTTTGTTTCGATAAGTTTTTACATAAAATGATCTTTAGAAATTTTTCAGTTGTAAAATAATTATTATTTAGAGTGCATTGCAAACTAGAAAATATCAATCAGAAACAAATCCAAAGACAAGGATTTGAAAAAAATCCCCGGGCCAGGATTTGAACCTGCGACCTCTTGCTATCAAGACAAGGGCGCTACCAATTGCGCCACCGATGTTCCCACCTAGGCTGGCGAAATCTTCCATCATACTTGTCCACTGTTATTTTTGCATCTGCTTGATATACTAGCTTGTACTGCACATACAGAACGCTGACGAGGGCGTTATGTAATTTCTCGCCTTGTTCTATTAAATAATATTTAGAGTATTCATAGCGATGGATTTCGCAAAAATAAACATAATCTGTAAAATAATTCATGAATAGACTTTCTTCAAAAAAAAAAGAAAGACAAAAAAATCAAATTTCGTGAGTGTAAAATAATGAGGTAGAGCAGTCCGTTAGCACACGTTACGAACTATGGCGTAGCAGGGTTTAGCATTTAAATAATCCTAAATCTAGCGCCTTAAATTCTTCCGGCAGCGCAGTTTAGCTAAACTGTGGTGTAAGCATATTAAAGCAAGAGGGGGAGTGTTAACAGTTTATTACAAGGGGTGTTTTCGTGTGACGTGTGTGTCTGTCGCCGCAAAATTGTTGCGTGTGTTACGGTATTTGGAGGCTGATTGGTTAATTGAATGTTAGAACGTACATATTCGTTTTGAGGCCAAATTGTTTTATGTTTAGACTTGTGAAGAGGTTTTTTGTGAAACTGTGTTTTTGTACATACTTGTAAAGTGCCTGGTATTCTTAAATGAGTTGAACATTTTGGTTGTCTTTTTTAAAACATGTCGCTTAGTTACACGATAAATAAAAAATCCTTCTACTCAGTTAATATTAGATAATTGGCGGCCAAGCCTTATTTCAGATTTTGTACTATTTCTAGAATTAACCCATTTTTGTTTTTCACGAATTAATTTTGTTATTTTCGGTTAAGAAATTTATTCATAAACTGATGTAAACATTTATTTATTTTTACACTGTTGATTGTTGGCACTTGGTGGAACTTGCAATACATAATGAACAGAAAATCACTTGTACTATCCCACAAATTTATTCAATACTTCCTGACCAGTTTCGCCTTTATGGCATTATCAAAGGAATTATTATAAGATCTTAATTACACAATAAATAGTTTACATCAGCCAGTGATTTTCTGTTCATTATTTATTTATTTTTAATAGCTCTTTATCTCTGAAATATATCATTGTTTTACAGAAATTCAGAGCAAAAGTTAAACTGAATGTGAGGAACCCTGACCGTAGTTTGGATAGTTTACTAAACATGATAGATATAGATAGATAGATAACTTATTTATTTCACGATACAGCTAAAAAACTAAGAAAAGTGCTCACTTAACTTGTAAGATGGATCCGAGCCGCGATTTGGAATGCGATATATTGTTTTACCGACAGCAAGGATTAAGTAGGAAGTAGTCACGATCTAGTCTGCTATTTATTGTTTAACTATAAGGGTTAATTAAATGCATACGATGAAAATATCGTCGTATTCATACCAACTCGTATGTACTATAATTTGTGTGCTTAAACATATAAGGTCTTTCAATTTAAATGGAAACTAATTTAGGAGGTTATTCAGTATCGTTAATACATCACATTCCACTGCAAAGTACATTTTTTTGCGCTAACTTTTTCTTCACTTGTCCGTACAAACTGAGTCAGCTGATCGGGCCACTTTGTACTGAGAAGTGAAAAAAAAGTTCGCGCAAAAAAAAGTGCTTTGCATTGGAATGTGATGTATTAACGATACTGAATCACCTCCTAAATACTTTCCATTTAAATTGAAAGACCTTATATATTATGCAAGGTGAAATGTAATTAACCGCCAAAATTTATACTAGAGACTTAGTTAGTAACCAGGAACAAGGTTCAATGTTCCTTTTTTTGAAATAATAAAAAAACATTTTTGTTCCCATATGAACTGGACTAGTTCAAATACAATTCCTGGTATAGGCAGAAAGGAAGCAAAAAAATGTTTTTAATATCACTTGGGGTTCGGTAAACATTTACCATTATCATGGGGAAAGTAAAATAAAAATAAATATATTTTTATTGACCATAAAACATCATAAAAGTGTAACAATATTTCACATTACTAACTATTTTTGTCTCTATTTTTTACGCTGTTATTCAGTTGACGTGACAATATCGTGTAATTTTACAGTATAACTAGTCACTAATAATAAAAGTACAGGTGGTAGAGTTGATGCCGGGCTCGACTGTAGAGGTACCACCATCTTACTTGGAGACCCCCTCGAATTATGGTTAGTGTTAGGTTAGTTAGTTAGTGTTGGTTAGTGTTATGGTTAGTGTTTTAAGCACATCACAGATACGTCTTTTATTGAAGAAAGGCGTCGATAAGACATGGGAAGAATCACTCATTAATTACGCTGGAACACGACGAGTTGTTTGGCCTTGATGAAGGCAAGCCGAGTATTGATGAAACTAGTCGGTATTTTTCTCCAATGCTAATTTAGTAAGCGACCAATTTGTCACATATTTTAATTGTTTCTTTAAAGCTTAAAAAGAGGATATAAAAGTGTAAGGAATGACCTGCAGTAAGAAAGAGCAGTCGTCAGTATTCTCGGAAGCCTTTGAAATATTGGACCGTTATTCGCGCCATCTCCGCAGAGGATCTGAGACCTGGAAATGTTAATCGGGCCATTTATCACCGAACGAAAGGTGTTCCGCTCGGATTCCTGTTCGTTAGAAAATGAAGCGATTCCGAACGGTTTCTAGAATCCGGTTCTCGGCTACTTCGGTGAACTTGTTTAAACGAAGCGGGTAATAGATTGCTCGTGCATAAGTGAAATATATTTTAGAAATAGAAACTGCTTTTTCCTTTTGGTGGTTTTTTTAGTTAGGGCCTTTAATAGTGTCTTCGTAACTGATGGGCTTATTGACGTGACATATGTGTTAAATCTCTTTATCATTTCAGTTGAACTGATACACCGAGGTTCCGAATTATACCAGTCACGTGCGAGTAAGAATTATACCAGTCACGCGCGAGTGAGAATTATACCGGTCAAGTGCGAGTAAGAATTATCCCATTCACGTGCGAGTAAGAATTGTACCGGTCACGTGCGAGTAAGATTTATACCGGTCACGTGCGAGTAAGAATTATACCAGTCACGTGCAAGTGAGAATTATACCGGTCAAGTGCGAGTAAGAATTATCCCATTCAGGTGCGAGTAAGAATTGTACCGGTCACGTGCGAGTAAGATTTATACCGGTCACGGCGAGTAAGAATTATACCAGTCACGTGCAAGTGAGAATTATACTGGTCAAGTGCGAGTAAGAATTATCCCATTCAGGTGCGAGTAAGAATTGTACCGGTCACGTGCGAGTAAGATTTATACCGGTCACGGCGAGTAAGAATTATACCATTCACGTGCAAGTGAGAATTATACTGGTCACGTGTGAGTAAGAATTAAACCAGTCACGTGCGAGTAAGAATTATACCAGTCACGTGCGAGTAAGAATTATAGCAATCACGTGCGAGTAAGAATCAAGCTAAGAGAGCTCCCAACCATCATCTTAAATAAGTTAGAGACTTGAACATAAAATACAAATGCACCATGTAATGCCTTTGTTCGTAGAAACCTGGTAGAAAAAATGTAATTTTTGTTCAATTTTAACTTTTCAGAAAGTTATATTATAATCCTGTTTAAAACAATTTTAAAATCAGTAAATCGGTAAAAATTGAACGCTCATAATTTTTTTATTCATAAGATTTAACGGCAGGTTAACTAACTTCCGTCGTAGGTATGAATTAAAAAAGTAAAGTTGCCAAAATAAGTTCAAATCACAGCCATAGTTCAATACACAGAACATTTAAATATGTTCTGAGGTTCAATAGATATAGGTTCATAGATAGACAAGCGTCAAATGAAAGCATTGGGACAAGACTGATTTTTCTGAATACCCTCGCCTTAATTTGAGGCAAGCATACGCTGGAAAAGAATACTGTGGTTTTTAACATTTGATTATCGTCTTTTATTTTAAGATAACAGCTTAAGGTTCGATTTTCCGGATTTTCCAGATTTGTAACAAAATATTAAGAAATAATAGTAACGGCCAAAATACAACTTTAACTAAGAGCAATATTTTAATGCTTAAACGCATTTTTAATGATATTATGGTAGCTTGTCTTGAAACAAACTGGTGACGGGCAGCGGCGTCACTGGTGCGAGGGTTCTGGCACCGCGCTCACCAACCCGCCTGCCCAGCGTGTGTGAGTATGGGAAATTCTTCCAGGATGACCGCCGGGAGTGGCAAAGTCCTGGAAAGGCTTATGTCCAGTAGTGGACGAACTAGGCTGATGGATGGATGGATATGGTAGCTTAAAAATAATTGGTTTTTCCATTAGACTAAAGTGAGAAAAATTCAATTAATAAATTCTGACTTCACTCTTGTGGAAAATCCAATTTATATTTTGCAGCTTTCATGTATCATTAAAAATACGTTTATGCAAACAGTAACTATATGTATATTGGGATGCCATTGCTCTTAGCCAAAAGTTGTGTTTTGGGCTGCTTTAATTATTTCTTATCATTTTGTTATAAATCTAGAGAACCGACCCTTAATCTGGAATCTTGAAATTAGAGATCAAAATTGAATTTTTTAAAAACCCTAAGGTATGACACAATATATTTTTCTGGCGTGTGCCGGTCTCATAACTTAAAGGCGAGGGTTAAACAAGAGTTAAACAAATCGAAATTTATGAGGCCCTGGGTAAACATACTGATGGATGGATTCTGGCCCTAATGGTTCCTCTTTTCCTTTTGTCTCATTATGTGGGTACATATTTAGTTTCCAAAGGTTATCATTTTGTTTTGTTTGATTTTGTGAGAAACATTTATTTATATAGTGTAATGTTGTGAGCCAATCGCTGAGCTAGACATCGAAATATCGAATTTAATACTTTTTTAATAAAAATATAATCAAATGAAAAAAAATTGAGATATGATGGTGACAACTGAGATTTGAATTCCAGCTATAACATTTTTTCTTTGTTTGGCTCCCAGCAAGTGTTCGGTAAAAAATCTTTGCCTGTTTCGTTGTAAAAATTCAATATTCCATCAACGTCCAATTTCGTGTTAAAGCAAAGAAATGACCTAGTTTCCCGACCACGTTTTACGTCGGTAGCTAACTCAGTGTACGTATATTTGCTGGCTCAACATTCACCTGCGTATTTGAGTCAAGCCCTTATTTGCGCGGTATATTAATTTCCTACCCTTGTATAGTGAAACATTCGGAACATTATCCAACGTTTGAAGTGGTAGGTGGTATTTAATTAAAATGTTCATACATACAGAATGTGCCTTTGGAAAGTTGGTTTTACGATGTCAAAGGTGACAGAGGGCGCTGCCTTTAATTGGGCCTTTTAAGCGCAGGTTATTGTTTACTAGAAACTCTTTTATTGCTCGTTGATGTTCTGTTGTATATCTATTTTATATATTTAGGTATACATCGACTATTTAAAGAATTGTTTATTTTGTTTTCTTAGGACAATTAATTTAAATTAATTTGAAATATAAGATAACTCGGTAGTTTTCATTTATTATTTTTTTTTACTTGAGGTTTAAATATATTTTACAAAGCAAGCAGTAAACTAAGAAGTTTTTCTCTATCATAATAATTATAAAATAAATTTATTGTCATTAAATGATTACTTCTTGTCTTGTTTGTATTTTTTATTATTATAATACATATTATTTATTTATTGTATAACTATTACTATTATTACTTGATATAACACAGTAAAATATGTTTCGGCCACTTGATGTGGTATGTAGCTGTCAGTTATATATAATGTAGATGAAAAAACCGGCCAAGTTTGTTGTATGGGAGCCCCCTTAAATATTTATTTTATTCTATTTTTAGTATTTATTATTATAGCGACAACAGAAATACCTCATCTCTGAAAATTTCAACTGTCTAACTATCACGGTTCATGAGATACAGCCTGATGACAGACGGACAGACGGACAGAGAGACGGTAATCGGAGTCTAAGTAATAGGGTCCCGTTGGTTACCCTTTGGGTACGCAACCCTAAAAATTGTATATTAAAAAATCTCAGTACTTGTTCTTTTGTTTGCAGGTCTCAACCGCGGCTTTATGCCGTTCGTCTGCGCACAGAGCCTCGATGCTATCAAGATCCAGGCGGTGTCAGGAATGGAAGTCACGCTGCCATGCGACACGCGCTCCCCATCAACACAAGATCAGCTGCTGTTAGTCGTCTGGTACAAGAACGATATGCCTATTTACAGGTACTTTTTATACAATATCTTCACGACATGAATCCCCAAAGAGTTGTCAGTGTTTCCGAGTATAAACTGTGATATGCGAGTCACTCGCAAACTGGTTTCACCGACGATTATAACATCCCAACGTGATGGGTGGTGAAGCCTTGAGGGTAAGCAATATAATAATAACAATATATCATCCATTTTGGCCAGGAACTTCCGTCACAGGGTTAGTTGTGTTCACGTTTATGATGACGATAAAAATTATTAAAACTAAGTCCTTTTTTTTTTCAAAAATTGTATTACAATATTTTGGGGGTGGCTTAAAACGCCTAGTGTACGACACACATGATGAAATTAACTCATCACTGGTGGAGTGGCGGCAGGGTAGGGCGGTGGGGCACCCAACTATATGTCAGTACTAACACTTCGTGCCGCAATGAAATCAAGAAAATTTTAGTAAGTACATATGAAAACGGCATAAGTATTTTCTTTTATTATGTGGTATTTCTTTTTGTATGCCGTTTTTTGCAATATGTATCGTGAACATAACCTACCCTGTGAAGGAAGTTGCTGACAAAATCAACATAGTGTATGTTTAATTATTGAATGGCAAAAATTTGTGCCGTTCCCAATAATTTAGCTACCTACTGCAATTCTACATATTTTTTCCCAATAATATCAAACGTAAAGCATAAAGCTGGCTAAGCCACAACTAAAAGTAGAACAAACATGACAACTGCCGCTGTTTAAAGGTATCGGGAAGCGCCGCGCCGTCACAATGACATATCCAGTACAGCCCCTATAGCAGCCATATTGTCTTTGAATCCGTTAGATAGCTGTAATGTAGGTTTGGTCGGGAAAACTGAATTGTGATCTACTAAAGAACTTTGTTATAGCAAATATAAAGTTTGGCTTTCGAAAGATGACACTGAGTTTTGTTTTTGAAACTAGCTGGTGTCCCTAAAAATAACGTCACTACAAATTTTCAACTTCTTTAAAATGTGCAGTGACATTACAGTCAAAACTTGCCAATACTAATGTTCCAAAATACCGTTCTTGTTTCACAACTCACAACATAATGATTTTCTATCGGCCGCATAGCTTCAATTGTTGAAATCATCTAATCCTTCATCTGAAGAAATGTTGATAAACGAAGATTTTTTCAAGTTTCTTTTGATCACGTAAAAATTTCCTAAAATCTCTTCTTAGCGAATGTCTACTGTCTACGTAACCTACTCTTACACAGTCCAAATTTCGCAGTGCCCCCATGCGTATACTATATTCGTTGAACTAACTCTCTCTGTCAATTTCCGTAGAAATGTCTGCTTATGCTTTTTAGTGCAATTTGCTTTTTAAGCAAATAAAAAGCTAAATTCCAAGATGCATGTTTTTATTTACTTTGGAAGCCCTCTAATCTTATCACTAGGTCTAACCATTTAGGCCAGACGTTGCCAGATGGGAAATTATTAATCGGGCGAATAAAAATACAATTAGCGACTTCAAGTGTCCGGAATAAATACCAAAGCGTGCTTCTAAAAATACTGAGTGGGCGAATTTAAAGTATGAAATCGAAAACATTTCACCAAAATTTTAAATATAGGTGCGACCACGAGCGAAGCGAGGAGGAGCATGTAAGGTTTACATGTAAGATAAAATAAGGAGCCGAGCGACGCGGAGTGGAGCGAAGCGACGACGTCCCTAGTTTTATTCCTTAAAATTAAACTGTCACTAAAATAGAAAACTGTTCGCCTTAAAATTATTAAACTCAACTCAAATTTGTAATTTTAAGTCGCCGTTTTCAACACTTTTACTCGCCTATAGTCTTTCGCCCACTTAGTGTTTTAGATCTACGCTATATTTCGTATGTTTGACACCTTAAATTTAAATTTAAATTCGTTCGTTTTAATACTAACCTTTAAAAATCAGTTATTCTCTCAGGGTATTCTTTTCAATAAAGGTATAGTGTGCACAAACAGTTGAGTATTCAGAATCCCGAAACTCTTTTAATAAACTAGCTTTTTGCAGGTGCCTCTTAAGCCACTTAGTTCCTCTTTGTTACAGCTACTAAAATAATTTAATTTTTGAGCTATCAGCGGGGCAAGAGGAGAAAGTGACAAAGACCTGTTTTATAAAGGGCGGTTACATAAAAATAACTACATCTACACGTCCAATAACATCACCCGCCTGTTAGGCACTGAGGCGTCGTATTTTCTATAATAAACGTAATAATTTGTCATTTATTAAGGATATTAATTATTGTTTAAAGTTAAGGCCAAATAAAGTCTTTTTCAGTGATATTATTACAAAACCCTTTTTCTTTATGTCGTATAAGTATTATTTACCTTGATCCATATTTTGTATATGGATATGTCACAGTCAAAAGTTGTAACTGACTGGTCAAAACTAGTTTTGACTAAAGACGTAGTGTTGACTGATATTCGCAGGCAAAATAAGTTTTTCGGATGTCCTGTAGCGCAGAAGAGAGCCGGTAGGTTAGGTATGGCAAGTCGCGGTTCCGCGACCGCCATACCTGACCTTCGTGGTTATTTTTTTATGACAACCGAGAAATATTTTTTAATCAAAATTACTTCAGACCAACTTAGTCAAAACTAGTTTTGACTGATTTTCGCAGTCAAAACTACTTTTGATCGGCTACGAGTTTTGACTGCAACAGATATAATATTAGGAAATTAGCAAATATTGCGACATCTTAATGAAGGAAAGGAAACCATTATGAAAAGACATTCTTGAATATTTAGTATGTAAACAAATATGACCGTGAAGGATTTTCAGGGTTTTATAGTTTTTGCGTACAGAGTGTTCAAACATAACAGTCACCGTACTAGGTAATGGAAAGCATTTTGTTTGATGCCCGTTTTAGTTAGGTAAATTACCAAACTAAGTCATGAAAATAATAACAACCGTTCTTCATTAGCAATTTTTTCTTTTGATACCAAATTTCTATCAATTTTCTAGGCACACATAAACAAAAAATAATTTTATCTTATAGTACATTTCAAATACCATGGCCCGATTCCACTTGAAACTTAACAATGGGGCTCATAATGTTTGCCTTTTGTTATCTAATTTGGAGCACTTCAAATTGGCACGCGTCGGTGCAATCTGTATGTAACTAAAGCGTGACTAAGAAATTTTGGTACTTGAAAATAAAAATACGTATGATTAGTTATTTACATTAATGTTTAATTATAATACTATGGTATCTTTATATTTATTACATGTAACGTCTAATAATTAACAAGTACAGCCATTCAGATAACCTAAGTTACGACTAGCTTAATTGATTTACGTTTAACATATAGGTACATTAATTATAAAAAATATAAGATTCATTCGCTTTCTGACATATTTTCTTCCGAACTTGAGGTTTCGCAGGTGTTTATGATGAATGGATACACAGGGTGGGTTAAAAAGTCGTTCTCCACTTTGATGACATGCTCACAAGCATTTTTCCAAAGCGTGGGGTTCGTATTGTCTACCACAGTTCTTAAATTTTGAATTACGGTATCACCCACTGTTGGTGTAATGTTCGTCTTACGAATTTGTTTTTTCACATGACTCCACATAAGCTCGATTGGGTTTAACACACAATAATAGGGGGGAATTGTTATTGACAGTATACGTGTAATCACTTACGTAGTCAGATGACAACTAACATGAAATATTGTTTACATTCATAAAGATTACTTGGTTAAACGATCAAGATCATTAGGTTGCGTGTAAAATACCACACCGCAAAAGGGTCTGGCCAGGTATCTTTTGTTATCACTAATCCTATTGTTAACACCTAATGACCGTCTTAAGTGGAATCGGGCCATGGTATTTGAAATGTACTTATACCAAAAAATTCATTTTTAGGAAATGCTGGAACTGAGTCTAGAACACCAACAACGCCAAACTTTCAAGGATTCGATTTAAAAATTATGAAACTCATTCAGTTGCAAAAAAATTAAGTACATGTACTCATAAAAAATCACTTTTGGTAACTATCGCGTGCAAGGCTGGTTTAGTATTCATAGCGTGTATATCATTTCTTTGATGGGGATAGAGGTGTTCTGCTCGCATGATGTTGGTGCGTTCAATAGCTACAGGCAATTAAAGTCACGTTATGGTTGCAAAAAATGAACGATCACCTGCAAGGCTGAAAGTACGATAGCATTTTAATATGCACAGTACCTTTGTAAACATGAAAAAAAAATTACAAGATTCGTTGGTGCGTTCAGCAGCTGCAGCCATATACGAGTATATAACGCACCTTTGAACGGCTGTAGCCTCTTAACGCATCAGTGAATCTTGCCAGTTTTTATATAGATTACATAGGTAATGTGCATATTATAATGCTATTTTATTTTTATTCTTGCAGGTGATCGTATATAACGCGCCTTTGAACGGTACTAAACACACCAATGAAATTTTACAGTTTTTTCTAGGTACTTTGCATAATATAAATACTATCTTATTTTCAACCTTGCAGGTGTTGCAGGTGATCTTGATCGATCAATCCTATCAAAACAGGTTACAATAGTAGGTAGCCCGTACTTTTATCGTGTTTTTAGATATTTAATTAAATAAAAGACCGTTAAACGTATCACTTTGTATTGTTCGGACAACAGAATCACCAACGCTCGTGTTATCCACTCTTATTCAACATAAAAATAAAAATAAGTCTACCTTCAAACATCACAACTTTATATCTCAAGTTGACTTTTGCCTTCAATAATGTTTAATGGGATACAAAATTCCATTCAGCAGTACGGTGAAGAATTTAGGTATCTTCATGGATAGTTGCTTATCTTGGAAATCCCAAGTGGAACAAGTTAGCCGGAAGATATTTTCCTCTGCAGGATTCTTGAGAAGACTCAGAAATCTCCTCCCAACAGTCACCAAAATTGCGCTTGTGACATCGCTTCTTTTGCCCGTTCTTGATTATACGGACTTTTGTTATCTAGATTTAACTTCGGAACAGCTGGATAAGCTTGAACGCCTCTAAAACTTCGCTGTAAGGTTTATTTTTGATCTTCGTAAATTTGACCACATTTCTGATTTTAGGTCACAACTTCAGTGGTTCCCGATTCGCCTTCGGCGTGACGCCCACATATTACATATTTGTCTTGTTCATTTTTGGCATCCATCACGTGCCTTTGAACGGCTGTGTCTATTGAACGCAGCAACACCATGGAAGCAGAACACCTCCATCCCCTTCATAAAAATGATCAGGCCCTCTAAAAAGGCCGCTTTGGATCAATCACATTATGATTCAGTTCTAATGCCGTCTCTTTTGCACGCGTGAAAAAACTCTGACTCTACCTTACTTTCAAATCATTCTATGATTCACCCAAGTCGGCCTTTTTAGATCCCCTGTACGCTATTAATACTAAGTCAGCCTTGCAGGCGATGGTTACCAAAAGTGCGCTTTTAGAACCTAGGATTGGTAATGGTGGTTCACTATAAGTAGTTACGTAGTAGTTACGTTGTAAAACAAAACAAATTATTAAAAAAATATATTTATTTTTATGAGGTCTTGAACCCTTTTCGATTAACTTATTATTTTAACCGATCAATTTTAATAGAATAATTTTAATCACTTTTTTCGTAACGAACTAATTTAATTAAGGATTTCTCAAGAAGAATGAAGGTGATCCAACGAGAATGACGCACTATTCACGTCACCAAAGACTGTTATGGTTCTGCCAAAGCCTAGTTCATCCACTGCTGGACATAAGCCTTTCCAGGACTTTGCCACTCCCGGCGGTCATTCTGGAATAATTTCCCATACTCACACACGCTGGGCAGGCGGTTTGGTGAGCGCGGTGCCGGAACCCTTGCACCTGTGACGCCGCTGCCCTTTCACCAGTCTGTTCCATATAAGGCTCGGCTATTAGGGATGGATATACCACCATCCATCGGTCCCAGGCATGGTGGGCCTCCTGGTTTTTTGCCTGTGAGCTGTCCTCTTACCCTCCCCCGAATTACTTCGAGGGTGTCTCCAAGTAAGATGGTGGTACCTCCGCAGTCGAGCCTGGCATCAGTTCTACCACCTGTTAGAAAGACGATGCTTTAAAACAAACATAACTCAACTCAATATTAAGCCTAGACTCGTGTTATTTACTTCAGTAAGTTTTAAAACTCTTTATAAAAACATGGGTATAAATCATTTGTATCACATAATCCATTTTTCCCGTCCCGTAATAAAATGAGTAGCGTGTGTCGGCACCGAGGCACCACCGCTAGCATAAACCGCTATACCGAGCAAGATTCATGGCTAAATTGCAATCTGGCACAGTTTGCATATTTTATATACCGTTCAGGCAACCATCTGTTATGCATGGCCGTGCGAGTAGCAGACACGGGACCGAATTACCTCGAATAATGCTAGCGGCTCTTTAAACGTTTTAATTAGATTGTGAAACTCTGAAACAGTTCTCTGATGTTGGACCTAGTTTGTTGGCTTTGAAACTTCGAAGCCTTAGAATTAGATTATCTAAATTCCTATTTCAGTTGTCATTGTCATAATGAAAATTATTTAAATATGTTCAACAAAGGCCATAATATTCGATATTTACAGATTGAAACGTTCAAGGTATGTTGCACCTTAGTAACATACAAATATGAAATTCTAATAAAATACACTAGAAATAAAAATAAAAACTACAAATTAATGTCACAAAATTTCACAACCTTTTCTTCATTTCATAAATTGGTCGTGCTATCTATAGATTTCAGAAGGTGTACCTTCTGAAAACTCATTTCAGGTAAACCTATAATTATGCTATTTGTAGTACAATTTTTGTAAGTGTGAATTTAAAAACGTCGATCTGTCACGCAGAGCACCTGGTAACTTATTTTTTTAGATTTTTTTTTCTCAGTAGTCATACATGTAGAACTAAGTGTATGACTAGATAGAATAAGGGTTTCTTTTTCATACCACCAAAACTTCTTTATGAAAAATAAACTCAACGGAATGGTGTTTTTTGGCTTGAATTCCCTACTGCTCCTAAGCGGCTTGGTGGATTTAATTAATGTACATATGCTTTGAGTAATATTCGTAAAAAATCGCTCCTAACCTCAATTTCTAAAATAGTTGAAAAGATTGTCAACAGGAGACTAATGAGCTATTTAGAAAAAGAAGAGCTTTTATCTAAAAACCAGTACGGTTTTCGCAATGGCAGATCGACTGAGGATGCCGTCACTAATTTAGTTGACTTTGTGACCAATAAATTGGATGACGGTAAAAAATGTGTAGGCGTCTTTATTGATCTCGCCAAAGCGTTTGACACGATTTCCAGAAAAATACTCCTTCTAAAAATGGAACATATGGGCATTCGTGGGGACGCTCTAGAATGGTTTCACTCCTACCTCTCAGATAGAAAACAAAGAGTACAAGTTGATGGGCATTTCAGTGATTACAGTCCCATTAAATTTGGTGTCCCACAGGGAAGCGTACTGGGCCCCTCCCTTTTTCTGATATATATATCAACGGTCTTTGCTCTATGGAATTACTTCAAGCTAACATCTATGCATTTGCAGACGACACCGCTATCATATTTCATGGTAACACCTGGTCTGAGGTTATTTCTATTGCTGAGAGAGGTCTCCAGTCCGCTTCCGAATGGCTTGAACTTAACCTGCTAACCCTAAATGCTCAAAAAACCAACTACATCACCTTTAGTGTATCTAGCCGAACTGCCCCAAAAAACGGTAATTGCTTAAGACTGCACTCATGCAATGCCGAAGTTGTCTCATCTTGTTACAAATGTCCAAAATTAAACAACGTCGACCACATTAAATACCTGGGCATCTTCATTGACAAACATTTAACGTGGAAGAAACAAACTGAAATAACCAAGGGCCGCATTAGGAAACTCTTACATATCTTCAAACGTTTAGGACCAGTTGCCAATGAAAATATCTTGAAATTAGTATACCAGGCACTCTGTCAGTCTGTCCTATCATACTGTGTGATTGCCTGGGGAGCTGCATGCAAAACAAACCTAATTAATGTAGAAAGAGCCCAAAGAGCTGTTTTAAAAGTTGCCTATCGTAAGCATGTTCGTTACGATACGAATGCTTTATATAAAGAAACAGGTGTGCTTACTGTCAGACAGTTTTTTATTGTTTCCGTTATAGTGAAGTTTCACAAAAGTGCACCAGACACAGTTCGTGCGGCAACAAGAAGTCGAAGATATCCAATTTGGCCCATACCACTTCGTAAAACAGTATTTGGTAGACAGTCGTTTTCTTTCACGGGTCCTTTTTTGTATAATAAAGCTAACAAAGCAATTAATGTTTTAACACTTACAAAAAACAGCTGCAGAAAAGCTACAACTTCTTGGTTGAAAAGCCTCAACTACAATGATACTGAAGAAATCCTCCAAACACAAAAATAAGATTAATAATTATGTTCATGCAAAAAAAAAAAAAAATACATCATTGAACAGTAACTATGTAATCACTCACTCTCACCCATTATACACACAACCTCACACTCTCTAACACACACACCTCCCTTCACACACCACACGCAAGCTTTTAATGTAAATCGAGTTCGTTATATTAACTTATCTAATACCTATATTTATTTTTAAATAATTCATTAATGCAATTATTAATTTTAACTAATGATTATTTATTTTTTTTGTTTCTAATTCATAATTAATAATTTAATGTTTAGCATATTTTCAATTTTTAATATTATCTAGTTATGGAAGGACCTAGTCTCCATGTCACCAGGGAATCCTAGTATGGAGGCTAGTGTCACAATTTAGTATGTAAGTTATTTGTTGGTGTCAATAAATATTATATTTTTCATTTTCATTTTCAATAGATAAATTTGATTTTACGTCCATGTGAATAGTATTATTTTCTCCTATTTCGCCCTATCAAGGACGCAGCGAGCGTCGTAACAGACACTATGCATTGCGCGCTGATATGAACGTTATTTCAATGTCGTTTCCGTCGATATTCGTACCGACAAACATCGAGCTGCTAATTTGGCGACAGTAATCGCCTTAAGATGGATACGACGCGTCTTGTGCCCAAACACATTAAAAAACTGCTCTAGGAAACTCTTAAATATTTAGGCGTCTCCTGAGTTGAGTGAAAACGGGCTTTACCGTATATCTTAAACATGAAGGCAAAAAGTACTTTTCGCACCTGAATAAATAAATGACTTTCGATATCAGTTCAAGCCAGAAATATTTCGACCCAACATTTTTGTTGTTGGATATAAATAAAAACAACACAAGCGTAATAACCTCTCGAATCTAACTTTTGGAACCGTCGTTACTTTGGGAAATTGGTAAATATTATTAACAATTAATAAAAATATACTTTGGTTGTTCCTTACTTGATATTTGATTTTATTTTAGTAAAATTATCTCACATTAACTTTAGTAATTAGGTGACCGACCTACACTCGATCAAAATACTTTTAGAAAAATCCGCACGTAACAAAAAAAAATGGGCAACTGCGAGTCGGTACCGTAAAAACTTTATAGTAAGCAACAAAAATGTGTATGGTTGCCATGGCATCATGAGCCGACAAAAACAAGCCGCTAAACTGGTAGCGCCTGGCAAATAATTTGCGGCTCTCACTGAGTACGGAACCCTAATATCTTAACCGCTATATTTTTCCTGTAATGTTTACATAATCGACTATTACCATGATTTATAAATATTTTTTTCGGTCCTGTCGTTTCAAATATAAATGATAACGTAAAAAAATTTTACTTTTGCTAAGTTTTTTTAAGTCTTGAATTGATTTTTTTTTCTTCTATTATTTTCTGTGAAAGATGCCGTAGTAGTAACAGGTCCATCCATCCATCAGCCTAGTTCGTTCACTGCTGGACATAAGCCTTTTCAAGACTTTGCCACTCCTGACGGTCATCCTGGAAGAATTGTCCATACTCACACACGCTGGGCAAACGGGTTGGTGAGCGCGGTGCCGGAACCCTCGCACCAGTGACGCCGCTGCCCGTCAACAGTCTGTTCCATAAAAGGCCCGGCTATTAGGGATGGTTATACCGCCATCCATCGGTCCCAGGCAAGGTGGGCCTCCTGGTTTTTTTGCCTGTGAGCTGTCCTCTTACTCTCCCCCGAATTACTTCGAGGGGGTCTCCAAGTAAGCTGGTGGTACCTCTACAGTCGAGCCCAGCATCAGCTCTACCATCTGTTAAAGTAACACGTACTCTGTGAAAATTTCAACTGGCTACCTATAACGGCTGAAGCTGTAGACCCTGTGACAGACGGACAGACAGATAGACAGTGGAGGCTTAGTAATAGGTTCTCGTTTGGCACCCTGTGGATACGGAACCCTAAAAACAGAAAAACGTAAACATATTTGGAATGCTCGGGCGTGGTTTGAACCAGGGACCGCTTTTGCGTCAGGCCGACGACGTACCAACTGAGCTACTGACGTTTGAGCATTTTTCTCGTTGCTTTTTTTGTTGCTTTCAGCATTCCCTTAGATGGCACTATAGACAAATAATAATAAGATATAAATAGCATCATTGCTGCTTTTACAGGGTCATTTACAAAGTAATCCACACACATCTTTGCTAGAAAAGTTACATTGACATTTTACTATGTGTCGCATACTGCCATAAATCACAGTTATTCAATGCTTTGTAACGACTGTAAGTTGAATTCACGGCTCGATCCATCGCCGCCGCTTCCGCCTGCGCTGAGCTGCAAGGAGCAGGCAGAGCCTGCGTCCACTAGCGACAGACACTCGCTCGCTTGAAAACGAATTCGGAAAGAATTTGAAGCATGGCGCATATCGCGAGATAAATTGTATAAGTCAATCCCTCTTATATCTTTTTATTATTGTTTAATACTTTTTATTAAAAAAGAAGAATAACAATCATAAATTTTCATTCGCGAACGCTATCGGTCCGTCCGCATGTCACGGATCTCTTGACGTAATGAATAACAGGCTTGAAATTGTGATATATTCAATAATTAACCAATCAAATTAAATCAGTTTTCAGAGAAGTCTCATATTATAAGATAACTGGCTAGGTGCGTGTTGGGCCACGCACAGTTTAGGGTTCCGAAGTTGCCCTATACAATATGCGCAATTCTTCTCCAAGTACATTCTATAAGTCTGTCGAAAAAATTCTTCCCCATTTTGCGTGTAGGACAGGTACTCTAAAAAAATTTTTTTTGGGTGATTTAATTTTACCACTTTGTCTCCGTGATTAATATGTATACCCATGCCATATAACAGTTTTCTAGTACTAATATTCTCTGAGCTAAGCCACGGACAGACAGATAGACAGACATACAAGCAGACATGTTGAAAGTATAAGGGTTCCTTGCTGACTACGGAACCCTAAATACGAGGAGAAAATGAGAATTCTTATTTAAGTATGTCATTGTCTAGCGCTTTTTGAATAGACTACAATTATATTTTTTCATTATTTTTTAACTTGAAAAATAAAATGATCAAAGTTGACAGTTTTAAACCATTTTTGTTACCTACGCGTTTTATCTAAAAAGCTTTAAAACTGGTACAATAAACTGTTTAACTTAAACAACAAATACTAAAATTTACGGATATTTAGTTATTCAAAAAGTAATTAAAGAGCAACTAATTTTATTTTATACATTTTCTCACTGACGTGCTAGTTTTGTAGGTACATTATGTATGAAACAAAACTGGTTAATAAAGTTTGTTATTTTTTATTTTATTCAAGTCTACTAACTTATTAGATTGCTACGGAACCCTCAGGACGCGAGATGTACTTATACTTGACCAGACTTTTTATAATATTTTTATCTTTTGAAATTATCACGACATTAACTTTTCCTTACGGATATGAAATTCTTGCCACGTATATTGGTGACCGATTATGACAAATGCCCTCACTCTCTAATTCGAATCTCGAACTGAACTCGATCAAATTGATCGATGAGACTTTCCATAGTGCTGCAGTCTGGCATGAAATATTTAACGCTGGAAATAGTTTTAGTTTCATATCGGGAGTTTCCTCAGAAATTCTAATAAACTGTAATTACTTACATCCTACTGTAAGATTTCTACTACAAGCTAGGAAATGTGAAATTTATGATTAGTAAATAATATCTACAAGTTATTCATATGATTTCATTAGTAAATGACGCCTAACAGTTACAATTATTTGATCATCATCATTAATCTAAGAGCTTAGCTCTTGTTTAGTATCTTCCATCGTTCGCTCTTGTTTAGTATCTTCCATCGTTCGCTCTTGTTTAGTATCTTCCATCGTTTGCTCTTGTTTAGTATCTTCCATCGTTCGCTCTTGTTTAGTATCTTCCATCGTTCGCTCTTGTTTAGTATCTTCCATCGTTCGCTCTTGTTTAGTATCTTCCATCGTTTGCTCTTGTTTAGTATCTTCCATCGTTCGCTCTTGTTTAGTATCTTCCATCGTTCGCTCTTGTTTAGTATCTTCCATCGTTCGCTCTTGTTTAGTATCTTCCATCGTTTGCTCTTGTTTAGTATCTTCCATCGTTCGCTCTTGTTTAGTATCTTCCATCGTTCGCTCTTATGTAGTTTCTTCCATCGTTCTCTGCCCAGAGCCAAATACTTCAAGCCAAATACTGCCTTTGCTTTTAGACGGTCAATGAACTTGATCCTGGGTCTACCTCTTCCTCCTTTCCCCTATATTTTCCTTTCGATGATAGCTTTTATTCGAGGATCATGGCTAAAACGGTGCCCGAAAATCTTCGCTCTTCTGTTTTCAATTATCCATGATATTTCTTTTCTCTTTAACTCTTTGATAATTCAAAAATCGAAATTCAAATAGTTTATTTTGTAAAGTAGGTATACATAATACACTTTTTTTGAGTCAAATTTACTCTCATAAAAATATATGTAATATAATGATAAATGTACATGAACTCTATTAAAGGTTTATTTAATTTATGTAGCAATATATATATATATATATATACGAATAAAATGACACGTAAAATCTATAAATTATACAAGGTGAAATCCATTCAACCGCCCGAACCCATACCGGAGACCTGGCCAGGGACCAGGAATAAGGTTCAATGATCACCAACCAAGTCCCCAGCACGAATCCAGGTGGCGAACTAAAGCCACCCTATATACTATATACTCCCTCCTCACAGACAAACCAAATTTCTTCTTGGTTTTTTGGGATGTATTTAGATTAACCCTGCGGTCCGAAATAGAATTACAATGGATCATAAGCCATTCACTTCATACTTTCGTAGTCGATTTTAGCGATGTAATTCTATTTCGGACTGCAGGGTAAGTTATCTTTGAAATAAATAAACATATTTATTCATTCATTTATTCTCATTCTAAATGCTTGCCTACCTTCGCCCATTGGATAAGTTTACATGAAATGTTTTTGATGGGATTTTTTTTTCATTAGAATCAAGCTCACTCCTTCTTAATTGAATATACAAACAAAATTTGCATGTTCGGACTACGAACGCAGCCGCGAGACCTTCGGTTATTCACCTCAGCGCTGTTTACGCCCATTTTATTTACACCCCTTATTGCCTGTAT
Organism: Ypsolopha sequella; assembly: GCA_934047225.1. Classification (NCBI taxonomy): domain Eukaryota; kingdom Metazoa; phylum Arthropoda; class Insecta; order Lepidoptera; family Ypsolophidae; genus Ypsolopha; species Ypsolopha sequella. The sequence continues at coordinate 30,773,024 of OW203985.1, forward strand.
GTTGAACAAGTTCACTGCAATGATAATTAAAAAACCGCATCCAAATCCGTTCAGTGGTTTCGGAGATGTGCGTGAACAATCAGACAGACAGAAAAGAATTCTAAAAATCGCTAATTTGTGTTCTTTTACTCTTCTTTAGTCATCTCCTTTCTATTTTTATTAATTGTCTTCAATGAACAGACACACCGGTCTCTACTCTTGCATTATACATATTATGTAGGTATATTGATTTTGATTGATTATCCCATGTAAAGATACCTCTTTTATCTTTTCATGCAATCCTCTGCACACATTCAATGTAGCAAACCGGCACTCTGCAGTCCGCTGTTCGCCTCTTCTCCCTCGTTATTTTACTGTGTTTGAATTTGTGAAGCGGAGATACTGTGAATGTTCCGTATTTTATTAATTTCCCTTCAACTGTCTGAGAGTAGACAAATATAGTCGAGTAATGTTGAATCTTTGATGTGCCTTCTACAAATTATATAATAACGTTTCGGGATCTATGAAACTAGTTTTTTAGTTTCGAGCACAAAATACACGCAGATATCCTCACGATGGTTTCTTTTATCGTTCAGCAAGTGTTAAATATTAAAGGTAACACAAATACTATACACATACATACTGAAAAACTTATTAGTGCATGCCCAACCGGAAATTAAACCTGGTTTACAAGATTGAGAGCCCAGCGTTCGCCTGAGTTACCCCAAGATACAACGTCCTAGAAGGACAACTATATTTAAGAATGTATTTCTTATTAAGCGGATTCTTACTCGCGACTATCAAGGTTTGAAAACAGGTCTTCTATTTTATAATCCTTGTTCACAGCTACGACGGCCGAGTCAAAGAATCTAAGGCTCACTGGGCGGATGATATGTTGGGCGATCGGGCCTTGTGGCACTCTAAGTCACCTTCGTCACTCCGCATCAGAAACGTGATGCCTACAGACCGAGCAGTGTATAGGTGCAGAGTTGACTTCAAAGTGTCACCCACGATGAATCAAAAGATCCTGCTTGATGTGATAGGTAAGATTAATTTTCTTTTAATAAAGTTTTTACCATTGAGTTATAATGTACTACGTACTGAAATAGACATCACCGACAATATATGTGCGCTAGACGCGAGCCAACGGACGGGGTGAGGTAGGTGGGGGACTCATAGAATAGTGCTTGTTGCTTGTGCGTTGAGCGATTTTTGGTAAAGGGAAAAATTTGATGCAGTAATAGGTTCGCGTCACGCGTCTCCGATATGTTATGTAATGACGTGTTGCGCTCGGACAGCAGTGAAAATATTTCTCTTCTGCCGGCAGTCCCCATGACTGCCTAATTTTTAAATTAAACTTCAAGGACTTAAAGTACAAATAGAAATGGATTTTTTATACATAGTTATATAGTTATATATTTTTTATATATAGTATAGTAAGACTTGGCCAACCAATCTTAACTTTTCATGCATTTGAGATAATAAACTATTAAAATCAAAAAATGAGAATCACTCAAAAGAAACATTCCATCGTCACAGTAGATTTGACTTAGAGAATCGAAGTGTTACAAAGCTTATTCATTTGTTTTAATAGTTCTGTAGTATTAATTGGGTATTTGTTAAATTGAATGGACATCTGGAAAAAACATGTCGCAAATGTTCTAACAACAGATTTTTTTTAATGTTGTGTTTTGACCATGACTTTTGTACTTATTTGAAGGAAAGAATACGCCAACTGCAATTTAGACATGTCTTTGAAAGCCTACTCCTCCCACACGGGTGGTCCAAAAACTTTCATAAAAATATACGATAGGCATTATAGAGTCAAAAATAAATTTTAAGTTTCAAAATCTGTTTTTCTATCGTAAGTTTTGACAAAAAAAATCGAAAGTCATCGAAAGTTTCACATGATGAACACAAGAATTCTCTTACTCCTTCCAAACGCCTAAAGCGATTTTAATTATTGTTTCACCAAATTAAAGGAAATTTTTATATCTAAAAAATTTAAGTTCAAATTTTTTTTTCCGTTCATGGCGTCCATGTGAAAAGTATTATTTTCTCCTATTTTGCGCTAGCCGGAGACGCAGTGGTTGTCGTAACAGCCACTTTTCAAGGCACGCTGAAATGAACATTATCTCAATGTCGTTTCCGTTGATATTTGTACCGACACACATCGAGTTGCTTATTTAGCGTGGTCATACGCCTTAAATAATATTCATCGAAAACTGTTGCTTTTTTTGTGTACAAGGCGTCTTTTTGCCTAAAGTGGGTTTCATATAAAAACCCAATTGTTACTCAATACCTCAACGTGCTTATCGTGATCGTAATGGCATAAAACGAATTATTAAAATTTACAGCTTTCTTATGGAAAAAGATATTATAGTACTTTATGCTACAGGGGCGAAAAGGAATAAATTACGCTCGTGTTTTAAAAGTAACCGAGTAATTTATTGCTCTTACGCCCCTGTATCATACTACGTTTTTCAATGCATAGTGTGAGAAAATAAAATAAATATAATCAAAGAAAACAATTTAATTATTAAAGTTGAAAGTTACATTGTTACAATTTTGCAAGTTAATGATTGGCTCAAAAAGACTGTATCCAGAGCCGTTAAACAGTGGAAAAAAAAGTATAACATTTATGATACACAGGAAAGGTTGCAGGTTAGCCAACTTCTCGTAAATAAATAAAAGAATAATAAAAATAAAGCCCTAGGGCAAAATAAAAGACTTTCTGTTCGGTTTTGATGCGTAAAAGTGGGCCTTTACGAGCACTTGTATTGAAACTTTTTTTTTTGATAAGCTGATGGTAAGCTATCGTAACCATGATTTTTCAGTATAATAAACGTGTTGTATGTGTCCGTTACAATTTTTCGTTACAAAAGCAAACGTTGTATCACTTTTCTCACGGTAAGCCGTTCTTATTAAACAATGATTGTGAACATATTACAGATTATTGATTTGTTTAGTGATCTTCATAAGTTGTTTCAAGTTAAAATTAAATATTGATATCCCAGAACACTTTATAATTTATTTTTTTCTTAATTTTCGTTGCGTTTCTATACGGAACATTTCCGCTCACAACATAAAGCTAAATACATAATGAAGTACAAAGATCTGGTTACTATTTTATATTGTATAAATTTTTTTTTTTAACATTTATTTTTGTAAGCCAAAATGATAGCCCTCCTTTGTAACCAGTAGTTTTGTTGATCAAAGTCGGAATTTTTTTCTTACTTACTAGTTTTGTTGGTCAGTTCTGTTGACCAAGCTAGTGGAAATGCTTTTCTCAGTAGTTTTGGTCAATGTTCATATTAACCATAAATTTTACCTGTTTTTAAGGTGGTTCTTACAGTTGGTGACCGAGAAAGCAACTACGGGTTTTATTCAAATGTCAATTTAGTAAGAAATTTAAAAAACTTATATGATATAGTACATAATATGTGGAATGATGTGCGAAGATTAGAATTTTAAGTTTTCACCTATAATTTAATAAAATAAATACCAAAACAGGGTCCAATTTAATACTTATCTCCGATTTCATTACTTAAGTATACAAAAAAGCAAATTGAAACTTGGTCAAATTAATGAGTTCCTTTGATTATTTTTGAAAAACGTTAGCTACAAATTTCTTTATAAATCCGGAGACCCAGCGACGGAATGCAATGCGCGCTGATATAATAGTACATTACGATACGAGAGCGATGAAACGTTTTCTGACGAGTGTGAGTTTGCGGCACGAGCCGAAGGCGAGTGCTGCAATCACAAGAGTCGAGAAAAAGTTTCTCGCACGAGTTTCGTATAATTTTTTATAGCACAAGTGCGGAAAATGCCGACTTTACGCACGCGCGTGCGTAAAGTGGTCATTTTACGCACTTGTCCTATAAACGTTATTTCAATATGGTATCTGTCGATATTTGTCGTCGAACTCAAGGTCGTTGGTGGCTACAACAGCCTTAATACAAGACTGCAGGCAGGGCGGAGCTGTTTCGTCTTCATGATATAATTTATACTGTAGGTAGTTATTTATAAATCTGTTGATCAATATTTTATTCAAAAATAACAACTTCAACAATGTTTATACTGTTTATTGTTGGTACTTGGTGGAACTTGGAATACATTATGAACTGAAAATGACTTTAATATTATTAAAACTGGCGTGAGCTGACATACTAGATTATTATTACATACGGCTTGAACACTCACGGTTGGCATAAAGTCATCAACAATCACACGTGAGTGTTTAAGCCGTATGTAATAATAATTTAGAAAATGACTTGTACTATACCACAAAATTATTTAGAATTTCTTGACCGGTTTCACTTTTATGGCGTTATCAAAGGAATCAAACGAATATTCCCTATTGAAAATAATTGAAATTTATTTCATGTACCCTAAAAATTGATTTTGCATAAAACACGGCATTGATGATCACATAAGTTTAATTTTGACAGATTTTCTATAATGATGTTAACTATTTTATTAAGCTGCTACAGACGAACAAGTTTCAATACTAAATTTCATACGGAACATATACTCATACGAGATACGATTTCTGGGCACCTGTAGCCACAATTTCACAAACTTGTTTTTGTAGTTGGTATCCTCAAAAATAGCTTTTAACTCAATGAATCAAGATTTAAAGCATACTTTGCATTTAAGTTTGTAGAACTTAGAACATGGAAAGTTGATTTAAAGTTCGCCCATAAATCGTTTCAGCCGTATTCGAAGGTGAATCAAACGTGTATGAAGGAATATGTGTAGTTCCGTGACGAAACTGGATCTTATTCCATCGGAATTGAAGCAAGTTTGCATTGACAGATACAATTTCACACAGTTGAACTGTAAGGTGCTGAAAGTTATTTTAGGTTTATGGTTTTACAAGCCTGGTTTTAAATTGTAGAGTTGACATTAACTTACGTGGTAACATGCAAAATATTGCTGTGAAATATAAGAACGGTGATTACTGTGATTGTTGGCACTTGGTCAAACTTATTTATCATACATTGTTATGATAAAAATACTTTTTTCTACTACATTTATTAAAAAGTTTAATTTCAGTAATACTCGAAATTAGTTTTGAAAATTGAACTTTCCGGTCCCCGTTGCTGAATGATTATCAGGTCAGTTTGTAATATCGTATTGAAATTTCATTTATTCCAAAATTAGGTTCTTTTTGGCATTTGTCTTTATTTCATGCTAAATTAGGTTCTTTTTGACGTCTTTAGTTTGTCTTTACAATCGAAATTCGTGCGTTCCGAGTCACGACATAATCGATTATATTGCGTATGACACTCTTTTTTCGCAAAAAGATACTGGCCACGAATAAAAGCCGCTGGGGCGAAGTCGACCACAGTTGCCGAAGGATACATCGACGATTCGACCCAGAACAAGAACAACGCCGCTAGTAACATTTTTAATTTCATTGAGAATGATAACACAACCGTAGAATCACTCTAATGCAACATGTGGAAAAGGGTCGAAACGCAATGTTTTCTTTTGTAAATTGCACTTATAATAATTGTATTTTTTAAGATTTCCTGCAATAAATTTCTTTTTATACTGGGTGTAATGATGACCTGCTCAGAAAATGAAACCACATGTAAAGAATACCTCTACAAAGCCATAAAAAAAACAATTTCGAGAAAATATTTCTGTTTACAGAAATTTGTTTTCTCGAACAAAATAAATCGTGTTCCAAGTGTGCACCTTCCTTTCCAGTATTACTACATATCAGTAACCTGCACGAAGCGGCAACATCGCATTTTTTAAGCCTGTTAAAAAAACGTGGTTAGTACGTTGCACTTGTGAGCGAAACTAAATTAATTATTAATTTGTAGATGTATTAATAGGAATGTCGAAATGAAATTTAGTACAAAGAACCCTCATTACATCCCCTATACGTGGTTTCATTTTCTGAGCAGGTCATCATTACACGGTGTATATTATGTACTAGTTTTGTTATTTAAATACTTAAATCAGCTAGTAGAAAAAGTATCGTTCGCAACGAGTAAAAATGGGTTTTCTTACACTCGGAATGTAAGCTTTCGACGTTCGCCTTCGGCTCACGTCGTAACTAGCTTCATTCCGAGCGTAAGAAAATCCGCCATTTTATACTCGTCACAAAATATACTATTACCTTTCCTTAAACAACACAAAACAATGTTGTAGTTGAGCTAAAATTATCTAGTAAACTGAACTAGTTTTTAGGGTTCCGTACTCAAAGGGTAACCAACAGGACCCTATTACTAAGACTCTGCTGTCCGTCTGTCTGTCCGTGTGTCTGACCGTCTGTCTGACCGTTTGTCTGTCCGTCTGTCCGTCTGTCACCAGGCTGTATCTCATGAACCGTGACAGACAGTTGAAATTTTCACAGATGATGTATTTTTGTTGCCGCTATAACAAATACTAAAAAACAGAATAACATAAAAATTTATAGGGGCTCCCATAGAACAAACGTGATTTTTCTTGCCGTTTTGGTGCGCGAGTCCGACTCGCACTTGGCTGTTTTTTTTTCTTTCTGTAAGCTTATGCCCATACGAGATATCAAACCGCGATTGCTAAGCCTGACCAACAGGCTATAAGAGTCAAGTGGTACCTCTTTTTGTATTATTTTTTTTTCCTAATTTAGTTCCTTTTACGATATTTCGACAAAACAAAGGTTAATTTAAGGACGCAAAATATAATTTTGTCCTTCCGTCCCCGTACAAAGTAAATTGCCTATTCTGCGGGAATCACAACGATGATAAGATTTCTCCGGGTCGAAAGTAATTTGTGTCTGGGACGTCACTTGGAACCTTTTATTTCAGCAATATACGATCCGGGGAAAAAGTTTAATGTTGGTAACTCAATTACACTGGCCTCCAACACAGTAGAGAGATATAATGTCTACTGTGCCTCTACCGTGCGTGGTCTTTTATCGCGGTAGATTTTATCTCAGCATCGCAGGATGCTTTTAGATAGCTTATTTCTAATGCAGATTATTTTTAGGGTTCCACTGGATATACGAACCCTTGAAATAAAGTAATTGTCTAGTTTAAATAGTCCTCGATCTGGTCTTGCATAACCAATCTGCACTTTAATCAAGACATTTTAGCTGTAGTAACACCAAAACGAAAGAAACTAATTTTCTCCGTACAATCGTCATAGCATCTTTTTTAAATAAATTGTACCTCAACATATTTTTCCTTCTCAGTTCGTACAAATATTATCGTATTAAAATTAAATTACGTATTAAACCCGCAAAAATTATTTTAAAACAATCAGACAATGTAGTTATTTTATTCTACACACCTCCGAATTCCCTAGCTTAATTTCAAAAAGTTTTTTTTTTTTTTTTTTTTTCAGAATATAGTAAGCGTTTTTGGACATAGTTTTTATTATTTTGGTTTTTAAATTAACCATTATTTTCTATGATTTTTTAAAGAATTGTCGGTTATGACGTCACTTAAGAATTTAAGAAATTAGACTGATTGTGATGTGTGATTACCTATAAAAAAGTGGTCTGTCTCTGTCTGTCTACTCATCTGTCATCCATCTGTCAAATCAGTCGGCAGCAAATTTTTATAAATTTATCTTGATAGAAAAACACACATTTCTAACCGCCATATCTCAAGTGACGTCACACTAAGCCAAATGGAAGATATTCATCATATTCATGTTTTTTAAACCACAAATTCGAAAATATGGCTTATTAAACCTAAATCTCGAAATGGTTTTCAAATGAAGACACCTTGACATAATATAATCTAAGCGAATTGGTCACATCTTGATACTCAATACATAGGGTAACCCACGGTACGCTCGAAGTCATTTACTTTTTAAGACAGCAAGAGGTGATGCTAAGCTTTATCTGTCTTTTGTGTCTGTATTGGTTCAAGTTAATAACGTAAAATGACTGGCTTTGGATGGGGATTTTATTGTTGTACAGTTTAATGCAATACTTTACAGGAGTACCTTCTGGAAAATATTCGTAGGAAATAATTATATTTTTCACCTTTTACTGTTTGTTTATCAGGTGAACAACTAAAGCGTTGAGTTCTGACACTAAAAAAACAAAATTGTCAAAATTACAAAATGCATATTTATTGAATATCTCGCTGATGTAACAAAACATATTTTGTTTAAAGAACAAAGTATATAATTCAGTGAATTTCGTAATTATAAATGAACTTTTTTCAAAAATTACCGTTTGTTGTTTATAATTATAAAAAATTTCATTAGAACAACAAAAAACATTACCAAATTTACCAAAAATAATGGTAAAAGAGGTTGACCAAATTTGTGACATAATTTATGTCAAAAATAAAATATAAACTACTAAGATTTTAGAAACTGTGTGAAATATCGAAAATTTTCTGATGAGCATCAAAATGTACTCTCATGGATGAAGAGAGACCCTAAAAATAATTCCTCCGTCGAAGTTTGTTGGAAGTTTGAAGTATGTCAGGGAAATAGTTTCTCGTGCCCGCATAGAGCGCGTGTTTGTTTAGGGTTGTCCCACTTGCACACTGCTGTTTTACTGCCAACTAGGGATTGAAATACCACGGCAAAGTTGTCTCAGATCTACGGGATAAAAATAACTGTACTTATATTATTTTATAGCACACCGTGCGTAAAATGACAACTTTACGCACGCTGCGCTGCGCGTGCGTAAAGTCGGCATTTTCCGCACTTGTGCTATAAAAAATTATACGAAACTCGTGCGAGAAACTTTTTCTCGACTCGTGTGATTGAAACTCACACTCGTCAGAAAACGTTTCATCGCTCTCGTATCGTAATGTACTATCATTTCGATTTTTAGGCTTCCATACCTCAAAATGAAAAAATTAAACCTTTACAGGATCACTTTGTAAACATTTTTTCTTACAAAAGTACATTTACACCCTTTTAGGGGCCGATTTTCGGAAAATCCTCTCTTGGTGCTCTCTTTATCCTTAAATAGTAATAAAAATAATAAAAATCATTTATTTCAGAATTAGGTTCCATACATTTCAAATAAAAATAATAACAATAAAAAGTTCGATTACAAAAATAATACATATATATTTCTTTTTAAGAATTGTATGCCAAGTTTTATGTTATATACACAGGGAATACGATTTTTCTTAAAACTTTTGAACACCGTTTCACTATTATTGAGGCAGATTTTTGAAAAATGTTTCATTTCGTGTTATAATTTGTTATTAACAGTATTTGTACCAAGTTTAAAATTGATACGCGCAGGAATACGATTTTAAATACATCATTTCACACTTAGTGGTTGATTTTTGAAAAATCCTTTCTAAGATAAACCCTTCATTTTCTAAGGAAGGTATGTATATATTTTAATCTTCTAAAAATGCTGGAACACATCATTCGTATTTTTTTAACCAAAGGGCTTAACACCAATTTTGGTTTTAATAACAAACAAAATTTGTTTCCTCTACAAATGTCCATCCCTTCTTAGAAGTTGAAGGGTTGAAAAATCCGACATTATAAAGGAAACCTCTGTGCAAAATTTCAGCTTTCAGGTTCAAGGTTTTAGGCTGGGCATTGATGGGTCAGTCAGTGAGTGAGTGAGTCAGGACTTTTCTCTTTATATATATTGATGACTACCTTTTGCCCGCGGTTTCATGCACGTTTTAATCCTTGAGTAGTATCGACAGTTTTCGGCTCCCAGGTAATTTTATCAGTACACCTCATAGCATATACATTGACCAGGATCACTACAATGATAATAAAGGAAACCGCATCTAAATCCGTTGACAGTTCTCGAGTTAAAACGAGACTTACAGACAGACAAACAGACGGACAAAAATTATTCATATTGTAGTGTTGGCCTCAGTAAAATACTAATGATCAATTCACATGAAATTTTACAAAAATATTCAATGCAGACACGGCATTTTTATTATTATATTATGTAAGTATAGATAATATTTACTATTATATTAGTGTACGTAATTTATATTTACAATAATAGACAATACAAATAAGGTCTAAAAAAAAATACACCGTCATGACATATCTTGAAATATGCAAGCAGCAATGAAAATAGTACACTGTTTTGGCCACCTGGTAACGTAATAAACATAAATATCGCCACAACTCTGGATTTATTAATTTTGTTTATACATTACAGTTTTTATTTCAACAAAATGTCTATTTTAAAGTATTTATCGGCCTTTGATATACTTAATTAAGTTTTGCTTTACTTTTATCCTCAAAAGTTGATGGTAACGCAAGGATTTTTTTTTTACTAGACCGAATTTAAATCACTTTAAAAACACATTTAGCTGGTATTTCATCTAATTATCAATGATTGTAGATATATTTAACTATTATAAATACCCTGAATATATCAAATCATACATAAAATTAGATGTTGAAAATGATGGTACAACTTTTGAAAAATATGCCCATAGATGATATACGAGTAGAATCACTTTGTCATGCTTCTGCTCATCTTGCATCTATGCATCAAGCATAAATCAATACCAAATACTTATGAGATGTAGAGCCTATTGTAAAAACAATGAAAATTGTAAAAACTTAGAAACTACAGACATATTAAACTGCAGACTTATTTTCACTCATCAAAACACTTTTTTTTGTACGTAGCTTAGAAACATAAAATAATTCTTCATAACGGGTATATAACTTTTTTATTATAAGTCAAAGGTCAAAGCTTTCATTGCTTGCGTTCACATTTAACTCCGTTTTTGGGACCAACAGTGATAAAAATCCCGCTATCCAGAACTTTTGACCTCTACTGCTTGCCATCCAAAGGACAACGTAATAAAGTTAAGGGTTTACTACGTGTTTGATCAGTGACAATTGTCCATGAATACTTTGGGAAGCGGAACTTGGGTTATTTGCACTTTGAGTTCAAATTGAATATCTGGATATTTTGTGTGTGTGTCTGCTAAGTAAATAACGTTGCTTTAAAATTTTAATGAAAAAAAGAAAAAAATAAGTTTATTTGATGGAAAATGATACACAAGATAGCACCACACATAAGTAATACCATAATGTTAGTAACACAAGACGACGGAGCGCCCCTACTGGACGGGCGTGGCAACAATTTGAGTGATCAAATAAAAATGCAATTATTTAATGAACAGAAAATCACTTGTACTATCCCAAGTGGGATAGTACAAGTGATTTTCTGTTCATTATGTATTCTAAGTTCCACCAAGTGCCAACAATCAACAGTGTAAACATTCTGCAATTATTTGTTTATTTTTTGAAAAATTATATGACGCAAATCACGTGCCACGGATTCTGGAGGAGCAAGTGTAAACTGCACTTGTGTCAATGTGTAAACTGCACTTGTGTCAATATGTAAACTGCACTTGTGTCAATGTGTAAACTGCACTTGTGTCAATGTGTAAACTGCACTTGTGTCAATGTGTAAACTGCACTTGTGTCAAAGTGTAAACTGCACTTGTGTCAATGTGTAAACTGCACTTGTGTCAAAGTGTAAACTGTACTTGTGTCAATTTTTTTTCAATTTCAAATTGTTTATTGCAGTGTCATTACAAAAAAGATGTTGTTTGTTCATTAGGTTAGATTGTTTGTTGTTGTTAGGATTAGAAGCTAAATTTCTTTGGAAAATTTTAAGCTTTGACAGCACTAAAACTAAAATTAAAGCCTTCAGAATTGGCTTTATTGTCTTACATTGTCTAGATGTAATTTTATTATATCTCATCTTTATCTAGATTGTCTAGATGAAAATTGATTTTACATCTTAGGGATGTAAAATCCCTTGAGAATGCCGATAAGGCGAAACTAGTTGGGTTAATTGTGTTATCAAGTAAATTGTGAAACAGTACAAATGTTTGTTTTCATCCATGGTGATGTTTCACCAAGAGTCGACAATCGCAAGTATTAACTTTATTGTAGGTATGTATATTTGATACTCTTATTACAGGACGGTTTTAATGTAATTTTGTTAATAATCTGTGTTAAAAGTTTTATATAATAAACAATAAAATGGGGAAATATACAAGGAAATAATAAAGGTTAGATTTACTAATTCGCGTTCTTGTAGGAAACACTTGAAAACCAAAATAACTGTGGTTGAAATATAATTTCTTAAGACAAAAGGATATATCCTAATATATTTTTCATAAGTGTGTTCCCTTAATTTAAAAATGTCAGGTTGGTGAACTGTCTGTGTACTTTATTAATATAGTCAGTATAGAATAATTTTTTTCAATATAAGGAGAGTCCTAATTTCTTCTAGCGAAGCCTGAAAAGTCTGGCGTTGTTCACGTTCCAGGCTTGGACGAGTATTTTTCGTATTTTTTTGTAATAAACCTAAACTATTTGGCTACGGTCCGAAATGCTCACTATAAATTCCTAACGTTGCCGAGCGGTGTGACATCATCGTGAACCTGAGTATTGCCACGCGGTGCCACAAAATTTTAACTCTAACAAAATAAACCGAAGGATTATATTGCAATAGCTTTGTGTCCTAAACTAAACACGGCAACCATCTACTATTATTGGTGTATATTTTCTTGAAATATTGATATTTCAGTCTAGTTGGGAAAAATCCATTTGTAGGGGCGCATATTTTCAGGTTCCGTCACAAATAGTAACCTTTTCTGAATAGCCAATCTCTCTCTCTCTCTCTGTCTTCACTTTAATCTCATTTACTTGGGGTTAGCCTAGGTAAATGGAATTAAGGTTAAAAGTCATTGCCTTAGCGCAAAGTGCATAACGTAACATTGTTTTTCTTGTTTAAAAGTTAAAGATTGAAACACACTTTGGTATATGGTAGTTGATGCCACTAGTTCAGTATTAGTGAGGTTTTTAAAGCATGGGTTTGAAATTAAATGCACAATTAGTCATGATCTGGTTCAAACAAAGGTAAAACACCATTTTAAGTTGGTATTGAGAAGATCGTGACCAATTGTGTATACAATGTGAAAAACTCATGCTTTATATACTGAGATACACAATAAAAACAAATACAATATTAAACGTTTGTAAATATAATAATGTTACCACCTGATACGGGCTCTGCGATGGTAATCATTGACAAAACTGACTTTATCAATGAAGGACACAGACAGTTCACCAACCTGACATTTTAGTCCCCAGTTCCAAGTGATCCATGCGATCAGGCAATTGAACTTATCAACATTACTTTGGACACAGATGGTGCTGCAGAAAGTAATTCCTAGCCTGACATAACACTAATGCTGCCGAGCCAAACTACACTCCACTGACGAAAGAGCATAAGGAAAACAACTCAAAGATAGAACATGATAGAATTGAAAAATATCTGGAATACCAAAAGCCATTTAATCTCCGTTTTATTGACTGCACAACAGCTTTTGACAGTGTCAGCTATGGAAAGGATTGGAAATTATTTGGAAAGCCCTACTTGACCAAGAAATACAAGTAAAGTATGTGAAAATACTTCAAAAAATCTACAGGGAAAGCACAGCCAATATAAAGGTAGACAAAAATTATATTTACCTTGGCCAAACCATATCATTCGAGACTGAATGCAAAAAAAAAAGATACGAAGATGAATTAATATTGGTTGCAAAAAAATCAAAATTAAGTATAAGCATAAAGGGAAAAGTTTTATTAGCTGCATTATTCCTGCGATGACATACAAGGCACAGACTTGGTAGACCTGTTGTAGACAAGAGACAAAACAAAAACACAAATTTGCTGTAAACCAATCGAAGTATGCCTGGCATAAGGAAAAGCGATAGATGGCGAAGTAACAGAATTCGAGGAATAACCGAGAAGAATTGAAATAAAGTGGCAATGGGCAGAGCAGGAGGTATTATTCACAGATAACATATGGAAGATCTTTACCACATAGTGGACTCCAAGAGATGGAAACAGAAAGGTCGGAAGACAATTTTCAAGATGGAGAAATGAATTACGCTCGTTCTGCCCCAAGCCCCCAACAAGTGGTAAATCGCAAAAAATCGTAACTACTGGAGCTACTTAGGCAAGAATTTTGCGGCATGCCACAATCATTACACCTCCTAGACACGCCAGCGAAGAAGAGTCGGACTCAATCCTTCTTCACGTCAGTGAAGGAGAGACCCGTACTCTCAAGCAGAGCAAAACACAACAAAGACCTATGTGAAATAAGTACTATTTCCTACAAAATATGTGTCTAATTAATTGTAAAATATTTGTGTTGTTTGTGTTATAAAGGCTTTACTTACTTGCTTACTTAAATACCGAAAGTAAATATATTACGCAAACGAAAAAAAAAAAAAATTGGCACCTACTTGAATTTTATGCAAAATAAAATATGCTGGCCAGATCGCTGCCGTCATTGGGCAAAGTATAGAAGGCTGGCGGTGGCGTTGCCTCGCAAGATCGCGAGGCTAATCTTCTCTGGTACTTTTTTGAATAAACTTTTTTATTGTTGCTAATGGTTTCATCCTCATGTCTCCCTTTTCTCTTCTTCCCATTATTCCTTTAAGGTTATTGAATTTTTAGACAATTACGTATTATATAGGTATTAATAATGTGCCCCAACTATCAATAGGTTCAGCAAGAGCCTAAAAAGAACGCACATTTTTTAAAATATTTGTCATAAATTCTACGCAGCGAATCAAATGATTCCTTTTTAATCAGTTCTTCTTCAAACCCAATCATGAGTTTATATCAAAAGTCATGAATTATTGAAACGTCGGCAGAAACTGTTCCAGGCTGCCGAATAATTTGCAGCACAAAATTCATAAGCTCTAATAACCTCAGCCGGAACGATAAACAGATGAAACTTTTGAAAAGTGTTTATCAAAGAATCACTGTAATTCAGAGATATGATATATGTATTACGGAATACCGACCAGTGGGCCTATTGTGTATCTCTAGTTGCCTTCTGGACTGGGTGTCTATCATCAAAAACATAGATATACTATCGAATTCCGATGTCCTAAGGATATTTTCGCACTTGAAGTGACGACACAGATTGTTAATAGTTCAATACCCACTAAAGACAGTTTTTAAATTTCGGTTTTTAGCTATGTTTTTGATGATAGGCACCTCGTGCAGTTGGCAACTAAAGATACAGAATAGGGGGCTGGTCCTATATTTCTCACAAAATTTTGGTACATGTATGGTAGGTAACTTTTGTTTTTTTACTCGAACGTTCACCGTACTGTGACATGCAGTCACTCCTTGCGGGATCTAGCAGTATCTTTCTCGAATGATACGACTTTGTTTCGCTTTGAGTTCTTGTTTCAATTCTTTTTTTATATTTTTCACTAATTAACATATGCACACATTAAGGGAAGGGAGCTTTGAGCCTCGTAGGGCACTCGCTTATCGTGATTGGAGGTATTTTACTCCTCGAGGACTCCAGGAGGAATCTTATGGAGAATCAACTTCTCCTCACCAGGACTCTAGAAGAAGTCTTATGGAGTCACGTTTACTTCGTCAAGACTCTAGAAGAAATATTGCTCGTTTTGTTTGAAAGATCTTTTATACTGATTCTGTATTTATTTTTGGAAAATACGAAATAATTCAGTCAATGCGACGTATGTCGATTCATAAAGGTTATCGATTGCCAACTAAACAAGAACAAATAGTCTTTTAACCTAACTATAAGACCTAGGCTTACCTAAACCTAACATATTCCCTAGCTATATGTCACAGTACAGTATGAGTTGGGCTGTAGCAACAAAAGTCACCTAATTTAGCTGTATCAACAAAAGTCACCTAATTTGGCTGTATCAACAAAAGTTACCTAATATATTTTGACTGTTTATTGGTCGACTTGACTGGTATGCAAATTAAATGTTGAATAAAGTGTTACAAACTACCTCAGCCATAAAAATATTCTCACTCAGGTAAATCAGAATAAGCTTCTATGTTTCTCAAATGAGCTGAATGGGTAAATGTTTATTTAAGATGCTTTACAGCGGAGTGGAATGTAAATTTGTATTCCGTTGCAAATTTCAAATAGTAAGCCATAAATTTTAAACGTAAACTACCGGAAAACTGTTTCTCTGAGACATTGCAGCTGTTTCGGTTTAGATGTTCCGGAAAACTTTTATTGTCATGAAAAAATACTTACTACAAATTAAAATGCAAAGTATAAACAAAAAAATACTTAGATTCTCTGCGTTTTCTATGATGAATAAATGTTTTAAAAAGGTAGTTATAACATCAAAAGCAGTTTTATAAGTAACTACATTGTTTATCTGATGTTCTAATTTTACGTTATTACACTGCGATTCTGCGCTCTGATTGGCCCAAATCATTATAACACCGCTAGAGAGCCAGTCAACAACAGCAACAAGAAATAAGTCCCGCCCTTACTTCCTAAGACAAACCCTCTTTTCTCGTTCTGGCTTCTGATAGGCAGCAATACCAAACGACGCACGGAGGAGCGTGTACGAGTGTTCTTTTTAAAATTTTTCGTAAAATTGTTAGTTGAAAATATTATAAATAATGTAAGTTAATGTAAAAACGATATTTTTGATGGTCCTAGATAAACTTTTGTGTGCAACTAAACACAATTAGACATTATATTACAGTTGCAAAAAATTCTACTATTTACATAATATTAAATACTACTACCGTTTTGAAAAAATATTTTTTTACCTGATCCAAACTTCTTCTTCATCCTTATTCCTCTTTCAATGGACACGTCTCCTGCAGTGAAATATCACTATATTTTTTAAAGTAACAGCTTAATTAGCTACAGCAAAGCACAACAATTTTAAAGTTTTTGAAAAACTCATATTATAACCGAAATTAGCGATAACGATAACAATAATTTCGTAATTTTTTGAGATATCGAAATATAAATTTACCACTGTTTTTAGATTTTTAAACGCAATTGATTTTCATAAAATCTTCATTAACACACGGGCTCATTGCTTTCATACATCTGTGTGTCTATGTGTCATCACTATCAAAATCAAATATCATTCATTGGCTGATGCCGACCACAACAACTCCGAAACTACAGAAGTTGTCGGGCATGCACCAATGAGATTTTCAGAATTTATTTGTTCTTACTTTACCACTTGCTGAACGGTGAAGAAAACCATCGTAAGGAAACCTACATGCCCTAAAAAGCCTGTATTTGTGCTCGAAGTACGGCGATAGAACTCATCACTCATCACGTTGGGACGTAATAATCGTCGGTGAAAAGCGGGTTTACCGAGCGCGGACTGTGACTTGCATTTCACAGTTCACACTCGGAACACCTTTGATACTCCCTCGGGGATAAATTTAGTGACGATATATATTTTTTCATTAAATGTGGTGCTTTTTACGTCACATTTTAACTTATTAGCCTTAATTGATTAAATTTTTTTTTGTTGTTGTTTGAATTGTAGATCATATTTTTTGAATTATACATTAATGAAATAGTTTGATCTTGACTTTATCTAAACGCTTATCGAGACAAGGAATACCCCCCTTAATCTTCACGGGTATATATACTTATGTATATCCTATATTTTATTGCTTAACTGTTGTTCTTTTTTTTCAATCCTGTAAGAGATACATTAAAAAAATTAGGACCTAGACCTTTTAAAACCCGTATCCTTTTTTTTTCAGAACTTCCACAAAAGCCGAAGATCTTCGATGAAAGAGACAAAGAAGTTGTCAGCGTAGCAGGCCCTTATATTGAAGACACGAGTCTCAAGTTGACCTGTGTTGTAAGTGGAGGTAAAGCTTGAGATACATATTTACCTGTATAATTCATTTGCTCCAGTAGTTCTTTATAATGTGACATAACTGTTGTTATATCTCCAAAGACATGGCGTGTGTTGTATATGCCGCTGGCAAATTGTATAATTCGTCTGATCACCAAAAACTCAAAAAAAGGTGCAACGACGAGCGGAGCATGAAGCTGCGTGTTAGGTTTTATTGGAAACCGAGTGAAGCGAAACGGAGTAAGGCTACCTGTGACCCTCAATAGTTCTAACAGAATTACGATATGTCTTGTGTATAAACAACCATAGTAATCAAGAGCATAATCTATCATTGATAAATCACAATCATGGCACACGCTCGATTTCCAACGGTAAATTTGAAGTACCTAAAGTAAATAACTACTTTGGTGACAGGACTTAAAGAAAACGCCTACCATATCTGCCAAATAGTTTACCCGAGGATATCCGAAACGAGTCAAATAAACATAAGTTTAGGAGGTCTCTTAAATAGTATCTTTAAGAGACACTCAATAATGAATCATCAGTAATGAAAACAAAAAGTTTTTTTTTTGTTACTCACTAGACTCATTCCTGCAGTCAAACTGTTTATACAGTTTTGCAGGGCATTGTTTTAAAACATAAAATTTGTTTCCTGTTTAATAATTTAAATTAAAAAAAAATTGTGTATTCTGAATTGTACAATACACCGACAACATAGCAAATCGCAAAACAGCGAGCGTTTAGAAAGTAACGACAACGACGCGATATGTACTCATACACCTGGGGCACTACCGCGTAATTCTCATTTGTATCAACTTCAAGCAAATGCATGCGAAATTCAACGCGTGCAAAAGAGATGGCATGTCAGGCGGGCGTCGTCGCACGCACGTCAAATTTCAATCTCAAGTTGATGTTGATGAAAATGAGAATTACTCGGTAGACCCGCTGCTGCTGTTAGTTAGAGATTTTTGTTTTCATTGGTAATTGCTACGTCGTGCCTAATTACTTACATAGTATCCAAAACAGCGTGCGGATATACTGCAAACTATTTTAGGAACGAACTGTAATTAGCTGTTCATTTTAGTGCAATTTAAACCATTATAACAAGAGTATAATATGAACTACAATTGGAAAGATAGAGCCAACCACATTGCTCCATTCCAATGTTTCAGGTTTGTAACGTTTAGGATTACAAGTATTACTGTGCTACGTGGCGTAACATGCTGTAGCCTAGTGGTGTAATGCACAATAGCTACGACGCGTGGCAAATAGCAGCTACGAATGCTGTGAACAGCAGCCTTGTTAGTTTGCGGTTTCTGTGTAAGACTTACTTCTGACGAATACTAATGATAGAGACAGTAAGTAGTACGTAGCTCAGTTGCTAAGACGCAGATTTCTCCTTATGAGTTCAGAGTTCGAATACAGTATTAACTGCTATAGAACAATTAGTTTTTTCAGATTTTTATACAATGTATTTCTTTAAGCGGTGGCGATAGCTCAGGGGTAGAACGCTGGCTTTTCAATCTAGAGATCCAGGTTCGACCCCCCCGGTCGCACAATGCACCAATGAGTTTTGTGGAATTTATGTATATATTATTTGTTCTTACTTACCACTTGTTAAAGGGTGAAGACAAACATCGTAAGGAAACCTGCATGCCCTAAAAAACGTGTATTTTGCCCGAAGTACGACGATAGGGCTCACAACCCATCACGTTGTGACGAAACGTTGGGTTATTTCTTTATCGACAAACTTGATGACCGGCGAAAGTAATTTTAATTAATCATTATATTGAATATTGAATTAATACGAGGGGCGTACAGTATAAAGTAAGAATGAGTTACAAACTCTCTAGAATCAAAAAAAGTAAATACTAGCTGGGACATTGATTAGATTTAAAAAAATAAATAATTTGATTACTTTTTGTTTTTTAAATTGGAAGTCTTTTGTTTTTAGTCTGTCGTAGCGTGTTGTTGCAAAATGGCAAAAATTTAATTGCGCTCGGTTATTAAGTACAGATATACATATTGAAAAAACTTACTACAGATCGACTTAATTAAGACTTCAAGGATACTTTAGGAGAAAATGCTCCACCGTATTATATAGTTGCACGTTGGTGATCCGAATTTAAACGTGAAAGAACATCCACCAAATATAACCCTCGCTTGGGTCACCCTCCAACGGTAGTGATCGAAGAAATGGTTAAAAAAGTCAAAAATATTGTTTTAGCAGATCGTTGTGTCACGGTACGTTTTATAGCCGAAGAAACAATGATTTCGACTGGTAGTGTGCATAGCATTTTACACGAACGCTTGGGGATGAAAAAATTATCCGCGCGCTGGATCCCCAGAATGCTTACCGATGCACAAAAATAAACCAGGCTGACCATTTCTCGAGCTCACTTGGAACTGTTAGAACAAGATCTGGAACGTTTTTGGGCTTGTTTTACAACCATGGGTGAAACGTGGCTTCACCATTATGATCCAGAAACAAAATTACAGTCTATGACTTGGAAAATAACATCATTTCCAACATGGATCATGGGCTCTCTTTTCTCTCTTTTCGAGGGTTCATCATAAAAGAATATCTCTACCATGGAGCTTCTGTTACGGGATCTTTGAATGCAGAACAAATAATATAAATTCCGTATCGAAATTCGCGAGAAACAGCGAGGTAAACTCGCAAAAATGATTTTGTTCTATCAAGATAATGCCCCAGCTGATAGGTCCGCCGTTGCTATGGTTGCAATTCGAGATGCCTTCATAAACACTCGACCTTACCCTCAGTAATTTCTATATTTCTCCAAGCTTGAAGGAGTATCTAAAAGGACAGAGGTTTGAAAATGATGAAACAGCAGCCGCTTTAGTACATGAATTTTTAGGTGCTCAGGACGAAGAGTTAATTAAGAAAGGAATTTTAATCTTAGAAAAAAGAAATTACATTTTTATTATTTTAAAAGGCGACTATATAAAAAAATTTAATAACATTTAATCAAAGTTACCGGCAACATACTCATTATCACATTTTATTGAACGTCTTACGTATAAGAAAGGTTTTTCATTGTTATTTGTTAATACCCTGACAAAAAATTGTAAATTTTTTTGCTTGCCTAACAATCTTTTTGTTTCTTACACTAATGCTTGTAGAAAAACGTGATAAATGTCTTTATTCACACATCAGTCTGATATTGGATCCCAAAGGATATGTCAGGGCGTATACTAACCAGGGGTCATCAAGTTCTTATTGAAATGTTAGCAAATGAAAAAGGATATACGTGTTATAAAGGATAATATATTGTTATAGGATATACGTGTATAATACAATATCAATAAAATATCTTTTAGGAATAAACAAAAAATGGAGCATAATAAATAATAAAACTATGTTCATAAACAGAAAGTTTTTTGTTTTCCTATTAAAGTTTTTTTTTATCCAATTTCTGTAATAAATTACAATGATTTGAATGGCTCATTCAGTTATCAAACAAGTCTTTATGGCTTCTTCTTAACCAAACGACCTTGAACTGAGTAAATTTGCAACCATTTTACATAGTAAATTATAGCCTAAAAAAAAAGGCATAAAAATGTGAAAAAAACACAGTAATTACGAAGAGTAATATTTTTCCCGAATTTAATTTTAATATTACTATTGTATAACTGAAGCGAAAAAAACACATTCTTCCTTATTTCTCGGTATTCTGTACACTGGCTGTTGCAGTTTTTATTAAAGCAGTATAAAAATAATAAACTTCCAGGCAAAATAATATTTTCTCTCTTCTTGGAAATTAATTTAATTTAATTTTAATAAATAATAACGCACTATTTTCGCACTTGCCAGCCGCAGCAACCAAGGTTAACAGCCATGTTGCAGTTATTAGCTTTTGAGAATTTTATTTTAATGTGGTTTTGTTTGGAACCACCACGAATTGAGTTGGTAATTTTTCCGAAGAACTCAACTTAATACACGCTTATTGAAGGCATGCCAGTTTATATAAAGTGATAGATACAAATACTATGCAAATTGTTTCTGAAAAATTCATTAGTGCTTGCTCCACTGGTAAGATTAAAAGCCGGGTCTCAAGATTGAAAGACCAGCGTCCTACCAACTGAGCTACTGCTGACGATTATAACCACAAGCAAATAAAAAATAGAATCCCAAAAAAACTTTTGTGGAAAGTGAGTGCATAATCGTAAGTTCACACATTTTATGCTCTACATACTTCTTCCACCCTATTTGCAATATATTCATGAAAATCTCATGGCATAATAATAAAGTAAAAAGAGTATGTTTAACAAACACTTGATGTTCCAGGAAAGCCCATGCCCCGTCTGCGATGGTGGCGTGATGACCAAGTTATAGCGACTCTTGCACCGATAGATGACGGATCAAATTTGAGTCTTCTAGAACTGAAAATCAACAAGCTTACCAGAGACTATTTGGACGCCGTGTACACGTGTACAGCTGATAATACACCACTAGCTGTGCCTTTGAGGGTCAATGTGCAGATACTACTTTTTTGTAAGTATCTACATATTTGATTTGTAGTTTGATTTTGACACATAGTATGAGGATATGACCAAAGATTTCAAAAGTAAAGATAAGCCCTTACCGTACTATGACAGCACCAAAATGTTTCCTCCTTTAAATGGGTGACGCTCACATGTTTGGAATCAGTGCTCATCTGAACATAGTTGGACGCCTCAAATGCACTTAAAGTTATTCATTTTAACAACTTTAGTAGTCTGATCAGGGGCTCTACCGCGTAATTCTCATTTGTATCAACTTCAAGCAAATGCATGCGAAATTCAACGCGTGCAAAAGAGATGGCATGTTAGGCGGACGTCGTCGCACGCACGTCAAATTTCAATCTCTAGTTGATGTTGATAAAAATGAGAATTACGCGGTAGACCCACTGTTTGCTGACCGTAGGTAGACAGATTGCGCACTCATAAGTGTGCGCGCGTCAGCATTATGTTAACGCATGCATTCAAAAACAATGCAATAAATTTTAGGTGCCAGGGCTCATCGAAACTTTTGAAATCTTTGGATTTGACAGAATATTTATAGAGATATCTAAGGGAGATAATGGCGAGGTGGCTAGCCTTAGGTGATGGACATGGTCAAGTAATGTGCTAGTTCACAATGTCACCTCCACATGTCGATAGATGCATCAGCGGATAAATTCGCAAGCCGTCCACACATCCGTAAGTCATCTGTCTGTGTTAATTCTCAAAAGACGCAACTTGCATCAAAAATGGATTTTAAGACAGTAACGGCTGCTGTTATTTATCTATTTAGCACTTATAAATACTGTCACACAAACATTCAAAGAAACAAACATACTTACATTTAAACAAGCTCTAACATTTATCATAGTGAGATACAGCCCCAACAAAATTTACCACACCTAAGAAATAGTTAATTGTATACTTACTTTATCTTTATTTTTGTAGTACTTATTTTTAGGGTTACACAAGCAGTTTTCAGCTTGATATGACCCATGAACTTGAAAGTTTCCTCGGAATTTTAAACGACGAGAAAAAGCTGTAAGCGCACGTGCACTTTCATTCATTATTCCTTATCTGCTGATGCATCTATCGACGTGAGGAGCGGGCATAGTAATAAGGCTGTCATCATCTTGCTACACAGGGGAAAAGAGACAAATGCAAAATTTACCGTGGCCTTAATCTTCTTAGTGTCATTGGCAATTCCATTCCATTCTACTAATATATTAACACATAGACTACATGTTATCCCAAAAAAAATGAACACTATTCCCGTGGGAAAAAGGATGACGTTAAACCAAATAACACGTGGGTGGAGACGCGGGCCAAAGGGGTTATAAATGTTTTGATCGCACTCTTAAATATATGAAATCCTTTGGACAATAAAATACACTTTTCTTTTTCAAGTATTCCAATATATCGCATATTTAGCTAACCTTGCTTCTAGGGCGGCCAGAATTAGCTTTTTCATAAACTTTGGAAAACTTATGTTATCCATTCGTTATGCATGTCCAAACTTTCAAACATTCTAAGGAAAACATTTATTAATCTTATTCTTTCAGTACGCAACTTTCTGCCATCTCATCATTATCTATTCATTTCACACATATGTATTTAGAGAGGTTTTACCTCTGACGGTAAGTATTAGAGTAATTATTATTATTCTCTCTCACTTTAATCCTGTATGGCAAAGTAGTCTCTAGTCCCTGCAAAGTAGCTAGTAATGTTCTAAAAATAAACATTTAACATATTCTTAAAAGGAAACAACTCAAATTAAAAAAGAAATGATTTCGACTTAAGAACCCGGTGCAGGATGATGCCAACTTCGAGTCGCAGCAAGACGTATCGCGACAATAAAGTGCATATTTGGCTGGCTAATCTAAACAAGCTTTGCCCCACGCCGTTCGAACTGTGCTGAGCTAGTCTCGCCCTTTGCGTTGGAAATAATAATTATATCCGAATACCTTAATTGTGCCTCGATTACTTGCTATTTTTTATTCTGTTCTAATTAATTAGAATATTAATGATACTTCCAAGTAGTGTATGTGCTTACTTTGCTTGTTAAATGTTCATAAGTCACTTAACGAAGCCTTGTAAAAGTATTCGATTTTAAATATTTTTCTGGTCTTCAACGCGATGTTTGTGAAAAAATCAGGGACATACACCAATTCATATTGACCGTCTAAATGAAAGCCTAAAATTTATTTGATTGAATTGTTCCACTTTCGCGAGTTATTATGGTTTTTAGATATGTATGAAGTACGATTCGGAGCGGGTTCTTAAATTATTATAAAATATATCGTGATGATAAGTTAAGATAATATAAAACTTAGTTGTCTATGTTCATTCGAATTAAAATTTTAGTTATATACTATCAGCGAAAAACGTTTTCTAGGAACAGCGATCGATTTAAATATACTAAAATAAAATAATTTTTCACAAGATGGTTTATTCCATCATACGTAAGACAAAAATCAAAGCTATTGTGATTTCTCGGCGCAGTAACAGAAAAAATACAGTTGTTTGGGACATCGATGTAAATATTTTAGAGGATGATAAAGGAAGTGATTTTTAACATTTCCGAGTGTATTTACTATTATGAAAATTTTTGTAGTTTTCAAGATATAGACATTTTTCAGTTTTGTCTACTTAAAATTAGGTAAATGCATTAAAAAAAAACACTATTCATGGCTAAAAATTAATAACTCAAGGTTTTACTATAATGTACTACAAAATCTGTTTTTTCGTACTGATTTACCTTTACCTTTATTTGCACTTCTTTTTTAGACACATTTATCTTGTTTTTTTGTTTGGTTGAAATGAATTAAGAAATAAATTGAAAAATTAAATATGCTTTTAGTGTTAAATAGAGTGTAATTAAAATTTTAAGTAGATAAAACGGAAAATGTCTATAACTCGAAAACTACAAAACTTTGCATAATAGTACATTCAGTGATAAATGTTTAAAATCATTCAAATTCAAATTCAAATAGTTTATTTTGCAAAGTAGGTTTAAATAATACACTTTTTACACTTTTTAAATAGATGTGTAATAAAATAATAAATATATATGGACTAGATTAAAGGTTCATTTAATTTATGTAGCAATATATATACGATTAAAATGACAGGTAAAATATATATTATACAAGGTGAAATCCAGTCAACCGGCTGAACCCGTACGGGATACCCGGCCAGGGACCAGGAACAATGTTCAATGATCACCAACCAAGCCCCTGGCACGAATCCAGGCGGCCGACCAAATCACATCCTATATACTACATACTAATAGGTTAAATATATAAATACATGCCTACCTCCGCCCATTCGATTAGTCTTGCTAAGAAGAACGGGCAAGAAACTTAGCAAGATCATGTCTTTTTTTTACATAAAACTTATACTTTACAAATTACATATCTACTTTAAAGAAAATACAAGACATTTCCTTTATCATCCCTAGAAATATTCACATCGATGTCCCAAACACCAAGTATACAACGTGTAACAGAAAGGTGTAACCATATTGGAAGAGCTTATTCAGTCAACGGTATAGAACAACTTTTCCTATGGAGAAAAAACTGGAATCTCAAAAAAAAATCTGCCCTTCTATACATTTCGGCCAAGCGGCATTGCATTTTTCTATGAAACAGTTAAATATTTTTTTCGAGATGCAGGGTATTTTCCATAGTAAAAGTTGTTCTATACCATTAACTGAATAAGCTCTTCAAATATGGTTACACCTTTCTGTTACACGTTGTATAATATAGACTTTATTCACGATTGCTCCTCAAAGTCATACGTTTACCTTAGTGTCTATGTCAGTAACATAACATAATAACAAAGAAAAACACCATCCCCAAAGACAACGTACCTGCCATTTCCTCAGTGTCACATATAATGAAGAGGCATTCATCTAACTAACCGCAGCGCTAGCATGGGCCACATTATGAACAGTGTCGTGTCAGCGTAGTAAATCCTGAGCACGTGTTCGCACTGAGATATGAGTTATGGGCCCTGAATGTGGACTAACATGACGCACGGTACAAACTTGCCTTCTCTTAACAGATGAAAATGATTCTGAGATTGTTTGGGAGGTCAAACTTACAATTGTCAATAGTGAGACAAATAATAAAAAAGATTTTGTAACCGAATTACTTTCTAGTCATTAGACATACTTAGGCCCACTTGTGCCAAGCTACTTAACCCAGGTTAACTAACTTTTAATGCTTTGTCCTAGTCACATCAAGCAATAGAAATAAGGACATAGCATAAAAAGTTAGTTAAGAAGATGGCATACCCTAGCAACTTTTTTTATTACCCGTCCAGCACAATAAGTCCTACGGCAAAGACTTTATTTGCTTGTCATAGAGGCGATTATATGTTGGCTCTTTGGCCTCTTTTTCTTGAACGCGTAATTCTAGTGATCACGCAGCGAAACAACAAATTGGTGCGTTTTTAGCTAATACTGAAAAATTTTGTAGGGAAAAATATATTGAATTTAGGTGATATACCTTCATATTTATATTACCTATTTTATGAAAAAAAAATCAAGTTGATCTCTTAACCGCGTTCTTGAAGCGAACGTTTTATAACCAAAAAAAGAGAGGGTGCAAAACATTTTTTTTTGACAAAAGTATAAATCTTAGTACATTGTTTATACGTAACATCCCTAGAGAAAAGATTAATAAACCAAATATATTTTTTTCAATACAAGGAGAGTCCGAATTTCTTCAAACGAATCCTAGATAGACTGGAGTTGGTCATGCTCTAGGCTTAGGTACAGGCTTAACTTTGGTTATGTTGCTTGGCGCAAGTGGGGTTTAGAGTCAAATGAATCTTGTTCAACTTTAAAGTCAAACGTCATTCGCTTAGCGCAAAGTGCAAAAGATAACATTCTTCTTCTTGTTAAGAAGTAAAAATTGAAAAATCTTTTGAAAAAGCCTTGAAAAATTGCCACAGACCAAAATGTTTTTAAATTTTTTATTTCTTCACAAGAAAAACAAACATAAGTTATGCACTTTACGCTAAGCGACTGACGTTTAACCTTAATTTTCTTTTAATCAAAATTTTCAAGTTAAAACTTGATCGTATCAAATAACATGTAGCAGAAAGTTAAATTAATAGTATATTTAAAGAGCTCATTTTAGAACCCGCCTGCCTAGCATGTGTGAGTATGGGCAGTTCTTCCAGGATGACCGCCGGGAGTGGCAAAGTCCTAGAAAAGCTTCGTCCAGCAGTGGACGAACTAGGCTGATGGATGAATGACATTAACATACTGATATCTGTGATTCGTGTGCTTAAAGAACATTTAAATAGATTCCAAGTACAAAAGTAACAAATAATACTGTTTAATAGTGTAATTCTTAAAATTTTGTTATGAGTACTTACAAAAAATCTAAATATCTTATTCCAAAACGATTTTTTTCTAACAAAGCCTCGAAAATCTGGTGTTGTTCATGTTCTAGGCACAGGAAGTGATCACTCGGACTCGAATTTATTCGGGTTCCAGCCTGAGTTACAGGTAACCATGTTTCATCACCTAAAGTTGGTATTGGCGGTCCACAATAACTCTTACTGAGTAGTTATGTAGGTAGTGGAAATTTGTTGTCTGACAATCTTTTGCGTGTTGCTGGTGGTTGACCGGTTTTCATGGTGTCCTCTTCAAAATATGAACTGTGGTATGGATTTTTGGTTGTTTGTGTGCGCAAACGGATCTTTTTCGGACTCAAATAGTTCTTTTACGTTGGAAAAACGTTTACGTGGTATTCTTACCTCTGAAAATTAAGTTAACTATTTCATTTGGTTATTTCAATACCAACGCATTTTTAATTTATAGATATAACAAAAATCTTTGAAATCGGTGCAAAACTATATTGAGAAAGTAAATTATTTTAATGTTCATGCTATTTGGGGGCCAAAGCTTCTCCGAACTATAAATGTTGACAGTAGTAGTAAGTGTAAAAGCAGTATGTTAGTATGACCCATACAATGATTTACTGTGATAGAGGCCATAGTGTGCCACGTATTGTGTGAAAATTTTAACTGGTTACCTATAACGGCTAAAGCTGTAGACCCCTGTGACAGACGGACAGATAGCGTAGGCTTAGTAATAGGGTCCCATTTTGCACCCTTCGGGTACAGAACCCTAATAAAAAACAAAAGAAGCCGTATGTAACAAGTTTATTAACACCCAAGCTTATTTCTTGGCTGCGCGTGTTCCTGTTATGGCAGAATAACACGTACAAACATTTTGACGTTCTTGAAATCTATAAGGCGCCTCTTCCCAGCGTCATTCAAAAATGACTCTATCGATAATAGTAGTTTATGCTACAAGAGCGCAAAGGAATAAATTACGAGGACGATTTAAAAAACGAGCGTAGCGAGTGTTTTAAACGTAACCGAGTAATTTATTGCTCTTACGCCCGTGTATCATACTACGTTTTTCAATGCATAGTGTGAGGAAATGAAAACAAATATAATCTTGTGAACTTTAAATTATGATTGGCTCAAAAGGATTGTATCCAGAGTCGTTAAACAGTGGAAAAAAAATATAACATCTATGGTACACAGGAAAGGCTGCAGGTAAGCCAACCATTGCAAACAAATAAAAAAAAAAAAAAAAAATAAAGCCCTAGGGCAAAATAATCGACTTTCTGTTCGGTTTTGATGCATAAAAAGTGGGCCTTTACGAGCACATGCATTGAAAAGTTATTTGTCTTAAAAGGTATGTTAAAAATTTTGAAAAAAATACAAATTGTTAATTTACCTATAAAGAACAACTTAATTTAAGAAATTATTCTCGCGTATAAGGAACAGCATGAAAATATTGTTTTTATACTTGAATCTATTAAAATTGGTTATTTTTTTTTGATACCACTAATGGTATTTGAATAGTTCTTGCACTAAAATACAAGGAAAATATTGCTTAGAATAGTATATTTCGTGACGAGTATAAAATGGAGGATTTTCTTACCCGAGGAATGAAGCTAGTTGAAGGCGAACGTCGAAAGCTTACATTCCGAGGGTAAGAAAAGCCATTTTTACTCGTTGCGAACGATACTTTTCTTATGACCTAATTTATGTATTTAAATATTTAATTTTTCCTTTCAAATTTAATGTATTTTATGACTTTGCAAAGTGAGGCGAGGTTTTTACCTTTTTTTTTTCAAGCTTCGGCCGGCGTCTTTTATTTGTGGCCAGTATCATTTTGTGAAACAAGAGTGTCAGACGCGATATAATCGATTATGACGTGAATCATAACGCAGGGAATTTCAATTGTAAAGACAAACTTAGGACGTCAAAAAAACCTAATTTAGCATGAAATAAAAACAAACGTCAAAAATAACCTAATATTGCAATAAATTAAATTTCAATACGATATTTCAAACTGACCTGATAGTCATTCCGCAACGGGGCCTGGAAAGTTCGATTTTCAAAACAAATTTCGAGTATTAAATGGAACTTTTTCATAAAGGTAGTAGAAGAATATTATTTATGGATATTTTTTCCGCTCATCGCGTCAGTGTGAAATGTTTTGCACTATCAGGAGACCCAGGGACGTCGTAATGCAGTGCGCGCTGATATGAACGTTGTTTGTACCGAGACATCCAGGTATATAGGGTGGTATAGGTAAGAAGGTTTTGTTGAATAACTATAGAGCAAATTTTTAATTTAAGTGTTCTGTTTCGATTAATAAAAAAGAGGCGGGATTTTCACAATTAGGCTGCTAAACGTTTTTAGTAAGTATGTACTAAGCATATTTTTATGACTTTCATTGCTAGGTGCAGTGTGTGGCTCAATGGTAGAATGCCAGCATGCTAAACCTGACGTCCTGGGTTCAATCCCCACGGTGCAGATTATTGGTGGTCGGTATATGTGCTTTGAGAGGCACGTATTAAATTTTTTATGCCCGAAGTACAGAGATAGGGATCACTACCCATCACGTTTGGGACGTAAATAATCATCGGTGTAAAGCGGGTGTGGACTATAACTTGCATTTTATGTCCACTCTTGGGAACAACTCCGACACCCTCTCAAGGAACCATATCTTGATGATTGTTTATTTTTACTCCTCCGCCTTTTATCGTCGGGCATAACCAATTAACATTACCAATAATTTCCTTAAAATATTTCTTTTACGAACGCTGTGGGGTTTGTGGGATTGATTGTAGAAAATTAATATTTCAGAAGGTCTCATCACATGAATATTACATTAAGCCGTAATGTAATGGAAGAAATATTGTGCTTTTGACATATTAAACTTATCGTACAAACTCCTTGGTAAATCAAATACATTCCATGGTTATGGTTCCATGGCCTTCCAACGGTATCAAAAAAATATATATATTTATATAAAACTCACTTTTTGCAATTTTTAATGGAAGTTTACGCTACCCGTGACTCCGAATATTGTGAAAATAAACTAATAAAAGAAATGTCCCAGCAAAAGTATTAAAAATTTGTTCTACAAACTTCTTCTCCATACTGAATTTTGTACCTGACATTATGAGCCTCGAACCAAAGTTCATTCAGTGTTATTGCAAAAAAAAAATCCAAGCAAAGCTCGTGATTAACCTAGATCAAACAACATCCCACGTTCCAGTCGACTCAGCGAGGATTACGCAGATTGGCCATGGACAAGAACTGAGCGTCGAGCTACCGCTTTGTTCACTTGAAAGTGAGAAACTGGTCATGCAACACTACCTAGGTTGCTTTTGAAAACGATTTGTATGTACGGATTGTCCTAAACAACTGGATGACTAGTCACCAATATTGATTGTCGCTTTTATAGTAGATCTTAGTAGATTTACTATTCACCGTTATTAATCTTTAAATACAACAGCAGGTGGTAAATTTAAAAGTGGATAAGCGCCATTTTCTAAAGTACATTGTTTACGCGTCATTTTCTAAAATAAAGTCTTATTTAGCATTTGGTGTTGGCGATAGTACATAAATTAAATCGGTATTTCTGCCTCAATCTTTATTTAACCTGTAAAAGGCAAAGATTTCAAAAGTAAACGTAAACCCTTACCGTACTATGACAGCACCAAAATGTTTCCGCCTTTAAATGGGTGACGCTCACACATTTGGAATCAATGCTCATCTGAACACAGTGATGGTTGGACGCCTTAAGTGCACTTAAAGTTAATAATTTTAACAACTTTAGTAGTCTGATCAGTTTGCTGACCGTAGGTAGACAGATTGCGCACTCATAAGTGTGCGCGCGTCGGCATTATGTTAACGCACGCAAAAACATTGCAATAGATTTTAGGTGACAGAAATTGATACTTGTCGTTGTTGGTTCTTGATGGAACATTTGAAACATCTTGTCAATAAAACACATTACTTGGTAACTGCTCCACTTTATATTTAAATTACACTAGCGACCGGTTTCGTTATACTAACATCTTCAGGCTATTGTATTAGGCGAAAATGTATGGTGAATAGGTGACAGGGCTCATCTAAACTTTTGAAATCTTTGGTAAAAGGAGCATGTTTTTATTTATTAATAAAAAACCTTTGTGTGAGATCCTAAATTTAAAGGTAAAAAAAAACCTTAGCGCTATTTCGTCCCGTTGCTAATACCTTTAGCGCTATTTTGTCCCGCTGCTAATATCATTCCATGGCAAACTGGCCACAGATATGACGTGGCTTACCGTATTCTTTTGTGTCGCCACTCCCGCTCCGACCATTAGTTTTTATTTGTGCCCTGCATTGTCCTGTCTTCAACACGATTGCTTAGCAGCAAATAGGAAATTATGCTCCATTATATAGCACAAGGCACCTTCCGACACGTAATGCACGAAAAACATTTTACCTTTCACCTAAGGGATATATTTTAGTGCCATTAGAGTTCCGATGCCGTTTTAATGGTTTCCATTATACTTGTACTTATCGGTTTAGGTGTTATTTGTTTGTAAGTTTAATGGTCTTTCTTAGCAAAAGTTTAAACTTTACAGGTTTATGGACGATTATTTTCGTTCAAACTAAACATTAAATGCCATCGCTTTTATTTTTGTTTTAAATGTTGTTGCGGCTCGCCTTGTATGTGTTTATTTAATATTTATTGAAGTTGAAGGGTAGTTTTAGCCCTACAAGTTATGTATGTATTACAATACTAAATTCTTTATTGCACACCAAAAAACAAAGTAAATGGGCAATTTAAAAACAAGAAGTAGGGTACAATTGGCGGTGTTATCACTAAAAAGCGATCTCTTCCAGACAACCATTGGATGGAGAAACTCTTATAAGAAAGAAAATAATGTGTAGAGGCGGGTACAGAATAAATAGATACAATTATACATATGTATTTGTGTATATATTTAAACATACCTATACAACAATAATATATAAACAAAAATAAATCTGTGTAAATATAAAAGGAACAGGTAGAAATAAAAAAATTATTATAACAAGAAACATTTGATCAAAGTAATAGATAATGTTGTTTAACCAGAAATTTGAAAACTTGTAAGGATGGAGCTTGCCTTATTGCGAGAGGAAGGGCATTCCATAGACGTAGCTTCTACAGCAAACGAGCTACCATAAAAACAAGTAGTATGGCCTACATCAAAATATTTTTCGATTGATCGATAACTATAAGGTTATAAGTACTATAAGGTATAATGGTTAATTTTCTTTTCCAAACGTTTGATGTCCGTTTAATATGATTAAGTATACGTAAAATTTTATTGTTGTCCGTTAAAGCTTCAGCCAACGTCCATTTTCTATAATAATTTATCAAAATTAAACATATGAGGACATGAATCATGTTCCGTTGCTTTTACAATTTAATATAATATAACGTAATGGACCAAGTTATTAACAGAACATTATTCATAATATTCGGACTGATTGAAAAATGCCTAATATGAGAGGGCAATATGACAATAGTGTATTAAAAATATTAAATCGACTGTGCCAAATGTCTTCTCGTTACAAATCAAATTAAAATAATGTATTTTTACAGTGCGGCCACTTCTAGTAGAGATCATGACAAGAGAGCAACCCATATCTGTCGGTCAAGAAGCTGAGCTTGCATGCAGAGCGATCGGCGCGCGACCACCGGCCGTTATCACATGGTGGCTGGACGGCCAGCAGCTTCCTGTTGCTGAGCCACAGAAGGTAAGTCTAAAGTCAAAGAAAAGGTTGTTATGAAAAAAAAATCGTACTTGTGCACAAATTTTCCAAAAATCTGCGAATCACACTTTACAACTTTTCCAAGGAAACACCAGTGAAAATTAAAAAATCTGTTTACGTTTCTTGACTAACTTTGATAACCTTCAGTGGCCAGATTTAATTCTTTTTTAATTTATGCGTACATGTTTCTTTGGGAAAGTTGTTAAGATTAATTGCTAGCTTATGTGGTTTCATAAAGATACCTGGGGATCTAAAAAGGCTGACTTAGGTGAATCATGAAATGATTTGAAAGTAGGATTCATGCGTGCAAAAGAGACGACATTAGAACAGAATCATAATGTGATTCATGCAAAACGGCCTTTTTAGAGGACTTAATGTTCATTTTCATCTGCCCTGCCCTCTGGCACAGTAGGTTATGTAGAAAAGCAGCTCATTCTTGAGAGACCGAAGAGCGACTATGCGTGGACGGAGAACGAGCATGCGAGGCCGGCATGCGATTTGAATGGATATTGTGGTTAAATTTGCTTAAAAATGTTGATGCCATAGAACTGGACCACCTGATCAATTTATAGCCTCATGCATTCTTAAGCGCCTCGCCCCCTTATGTACCATATCTCCTTGGCTCAAATATTTATGGTCTGAGCCTTCTGTATTTGTTTCCCAGAACACAGCAGACAACAACGAAACGGTCTCCATACTGCGATGGACACCGCGTATGGAGCATGACCGACGCGTACTAACTTGCAGAGCGTCACACGTGTCCTTAGAGCAGTCTACTATAGAAACCTCTATGTCACTCAACTTACACTGTAAGTTTATGTACTGACTTGCAGAGCATCGCACGTGTCTTTAAAGCAGTCTATTATAGAAACCTCTATGTCACTCAACTTACACAGTAAGTTTATATACTGACTTGCAGAGCGTCGCACGTGTCCTTAGAGCAGTCTACTATAGAAACCACTATGTCACTCAACTTACACTTTATGTTTATGTACTGACTTGCAGAGCAGTTTATGGTATTTTAAAGGTAAAAAAAAACTTTGAGCGTCGCATATGTCCGTAGAGCAGTCTACTATATAAACCTCTATGTCACTCAACTTACACAATAAGTTTATATACTGACTTGCAGAGCGTCGCACGTGTCCTTAGAGCAGTCTACTATAGAAACCACTATGTCACTCAACTTACACTTTAAGTTTATGTACTGACTTGCAGAGCATCGCACGTGTCTTTAAAGCAGTCTATTATAGAAACCTCTATGTCACTCAACTTACACAGTAAGTTTATATACTGACTTGCAGAGCGTCGCACGTGTCCTTAGAGCAGTCTACTATAGAAACCACTACATGTCACTCAACTTACACTTTAAGTTTATGTACTGACTTGCAGAGCAGTTTATGGTATTTTAAAGGTAAAAAAAACTTTGAGCGTCGCATATGTCCTTAGAGCAGTCTACTATATAAACCTCTATGTCACTCAACTTACACAGTAAGTTTATATACTGACTTGCAGAGCGTTGCACGTGTCCTTAGAGCAGTCTACTATAGAAACCACTATGTCACTCAACTAACACTTTAAGTTTATGTACTGACTTGCAGAGCAGTTTATGGTATTTTAAAAGTAAAACAAAACTTTGAGCGTCGCATATGTCCTTAGAGCAGTCTACTATATAAACCTCTATGTCACTCAACTTACACTGTAAGTTTATGTACTGACTTGTAGAGCGTCGCACGTGTCCTTAGAGCAATCAACTATAGAAACCACTATGCCGCTCAACTTGCACTGTAAGTTTACGTACTGACTTGCAGATCAGTCTACTAAAGAAATGAACTTACACTGTAAGTTTACGTTTTTATTATTTAGTTGTTAAGTAAAACGCGTCCTTCACGAAAATGCAGTGCGAAGCCGTTTCTTACATTATTTAACTCGCTAGTGGATAGAAATAAAAATAAATAAAAATTACAGCGCTCCAGTATCTTGCCATGAAGTTACATAAATCGATTATATTGTACGATGATGCGTAAATGTATGCGTGCGATGAGTGGTGTAGCGGGAAAGGGAAGCGTGTGCAACTGCGCGTCACTTAGCTGACATCAGTCGAGGCTATGGTAAAGTCAAATTCAAATTCAAAATTCAAATAGTTTATTTTGCAAAGCAGGTATAGATATATTACACTTTTTACACGTCAAATTTAATCTAATAAAGAAAATATATGTAATAAAATAATAAATGTACATAAACTAAATTAAAGGTTTATTTAATTTATGTAGCAATATATTTACGATTAAAATGATAGGTAAAATATATATTATACACGGTAAAATCCAATCAACCGTTCGAACCCATACCGGAGACCCGGCCAGGGACCAGGAACAAGGTTCAATGATCACCAACCGAGCCCCCAGCACGAATCCAGGCGGCCGACCAAATCCCATCCTATATACAACATACTAATAGGTTACATATATAAATACATGCCTACCTCCGCCCATTCGATTAGTCTTGCTAAGAAGAAGGGCAAGAAACTTAGCAAGATCATGTCTTTTTTTCAACATAAAACTTATACTATACAATAAAACTTATACAAAGGCTACCTCAACAAAAGGCTACTTTCATTACAAAAATTTACACAATTATTACTTCAAAGCGCTTTCATCTCATGTGAATTTGCATTTTCATAAATCCTACTTTTTAGGGTTTCGTACCTAAAAGGTACAAAAGGAACCTTTATGGTGAGACTCCGTTGTGCGTCCGTCCGTATGTCTCAGCCTCATAACTTTAGCACAGTCAAAGATAAAGACATGAAATTTGGCACAAAAATACCATTGATTTGCCCACATATTACAGTGTAAAAAATATGAATATTTTGAAATTGTTCAAAATATTTCCAAAACAAAAGTGAGAAAAATAAAAAATATTATCTTAAAAATACAATATGGGTGTCAAGTTGTAGATATTAAGAAGTTTATTGTAAAAATATATACTTCTACTATATTTACTGGCATTGGTTTCGAGAAATCTTTAAAAAACCACAAATATATGTATGTCCCCTCCCTCCTTATCTCCAAAACTGGTGAACCAAAAAATATGAAACAAATCATGGTAATATGTGTTTACGTAACGGTTACAGGAAAAATAAAGCAGTTGAGAAATTCACGAAAATAAATTACAAAATTAAATTTATCATCCACAATACGGAACCCTAGGTACGCGAGTCTGACTCGCACTTGGCCGGTTTTACTTAGTTTGCGTAGAGAGGTATTTGTGTTATCAAAGCAAAGAACTTTTTGTTTTTCTTACGTTAATATTTTCATGAGACTTATTTCATTAATTTGGTGCTCCGCTTAGGTAACAGAGTCCTGTGAAGGAACTAAGATTTATAAATCTTTTATTGATACAATGGTACCGATTCGGTGAAGCACTCGTAATTTATTTGACAGTACTAAACTAAATTTAAGCGTTCTGCCCTTGTCTTTTCGATAAAGAAAGAAAAAGACAGGACGCTTAAAATAAGGTTAGTCCTGTCAAATAAGTTAAGATTTGGAATGACATAATATTATGGACTGCAATTATATTTTATTAGACGGGTTTTAACGGTATCTAGGACCTGGTTAAACGAAATTTTGATAGCAACTTTCGTACATTTTATATTAATAAAATCCGACTTTTTGCTACTTTTCCACGAATCCGTCCCTCTCGCACTGAGGGTATTTTCGCATATGGAGTAACAGGGACGCTAAAACTTTTACAAATCGCCTTAAAGTGCCATTCGGGGTCACTTATAATTATTACTTATCTACAGGTCGCGGTATTTGCTTGCGCAAATTATGTTTAAAAATCAACTTTTAGTAGATGATCGACGAAAAAAGTGGTCATTAATAATTATTATAACAAAATGGAAAGTCACAGTTTTGTATTGTTTTTTATCTTTTATTTCGGTGCACACTGAAGAGTATTTATGTTATGTTATGTTTACTTGTGCAAATAGCATTAGCTGCCTTGGCTGCTAAGGGTATGTCTACCAGTTCTGTTTGTAAGACCGTTATTGTGATTCTGGCGATTCTGAGAGGCACTGATTTGCTGAGTCTTAACTCCGGAGAGATGTAACTGCAGCTGGCGCCATCTTTGTTTTTTGATCCGTCTGTATAGAAAGTCAATAACTTTTTGTTATAGGTTATATCGCTTTCCGTAGATATGTCATAATAGTAGTTTATGCTACAAAAGCACAAAGGAATAAATTACGAGGACGATTTAAAACACGAACGTAGCAAGTGT
This sequence comes from Ypsolopha sequella, assembly GCA_934047225.1. Classification (NCBI taxonomy): domain Eukaryota; kingdom Metazoa; phylum Arthropoda; class Insecta; order Lepidoptera; family Ypsolophidae; genus Ypsolopha; species Ypsolopha sequella. The sequence goes on from OW203985.1 coordinate 30,810,562, forward strand.
TTTAAACGTAACCGAGTAATTTATTACTTTTACGCTCGTGTATCATACTACTTTTTTCAATGCATAGTGTGAGGAAATGAAAACAAATATGATCTTGCTTAGAGAATTTTCTAAGAGAATCTTGTGAACTTTAAATTATGATTGGCTCAAAAGGATTGTATCCAGAGCCGTTAAACAGTGGAAAAAGAAGTATAACATCTATGATACACAGAAAAGGCTGCAGGTTAGCCAACCATTGCAAATAAATAAAAAAAAATAATAATAATAAAGCCCTAGGGCAAAATAATCGACTTTCTGTTCGGTTTTGATGTATAAAAAGTGGGACTTTACGAGCACATGCATTGAAAATTAATAGGTTACCCGTGTTCTATCTGTCCCGTTAGCTGCCTCCGGCACTACTTCTAAGATTGGGTTAATTCCTAAATTTTATTTATTATATACGTTTATTCATATACTGGGTGTTAAGATGAAGTTACGGAACCCGGAAACTGGTGATACACACAAGCACTATTTATTAAGTATTTTTATATCATCAATCACTCACCAGTGGGTCTTAGGATTAAAGTGTTTGCGCTGGGCCTGGTTACTTATCTCCTTTGACAATTCTTTCTTTTTTCCTTCTTTCAAAAAAGGTTAAAATAATTGACCGTCTCAATCCGTTACATAGAATAAATAAACTTCACTATTGTTTTATTAAGGTTGAAGCAGAATCGGGTCTAACAAGTTAGAAACCAATCAGATTTGCTCGCTGTCTCCTCCAATTCCGTCAGCTATTATTATATTTCATTCTAACGCAATTTCTTCTGTCCACAGATGTACCAATAGTGTCTCTACAATTAGGTGCAAAATTGAACCCTAACGATATAGAAGAAGGGGACGACGTCTATTTCGACTGCGTGGTTCGAGCGAATCCACCAGCTTACAAAGTTGTGTGGGAACATAATGTAAGTGCACTATGAAAACAAACTTTGTGTTTCCGCGGTACGGAATATTATATGTACTTGTTAAAAGCATTTTGGCTACGAGATATGCCAAAACTATAATTCAATAATGCTTGAAATACTTTTCAGGTTCTAAGATTTAATGTTCTGAAAATCTTATATATAAAATGTACTAAGTAGTTTTGATTTAATGCATGTTTACACAAGCGTTATAATATGTTATTATAAACATTAAATATTATACATACAAACATTGTGTATCTAATTTTTTTTTAAGGTAATCTATGAAAATTCTTGCGTTGTTAAATTTGTGGTCGAACTATAGATTACATAAAAACGAATAGCTTGAAAGGGGCAAAATTCATGGGAAAGAGTGAGATGGCGCTCTACACATCTTTGTGTGCGCGTATAACTCACACGAACGCCAAAATCACGAAAAAAATTATGCAATGGGGTGTACTTTTATAAAGGCCACCAATTGGCGCCACTGGCACGTAAGGTATATGTCAAAGGTTTGTTAGGTTAGATTTACATAGAAGTTCGATTTTTTGTTTTGCTTATCCATATAATATATATATTTTTTTCTTTCTTAAATGCGAATAAACAATGCCGCAATGATGTGTGCAGTTCCGTTATGTTCGAAAACGAAAGGAGGACTTAAGTTTTGTTTTAGCCCCTCTTTTCTTTAGCTCTAATCTTAATTCATTTACTTTCATTGCACCGTACCTTGAATAATAAACCTGAAACTATGAATTTATCTCGACTAATACACAAATAACTAATAAAAAGCCATAGCTTTCGCCATTTCGCGGGCATTTGACGTTTCTCTATACCTGTCGCCTCAGTGGCGCCACCTGACGTCGATAGTAGCCCTCATTCGATTCCTTGGATTGTGACAATGATGAACGGTATGAGTCTAATAATTATTATTTTGAGGCAACGAAATTACTTATTCTGAGGTATAAACAATATGGGTTTGGATACGTGAGCGCTTAATAATTAAAGAATGAAATTATGAAATCAAAATGTTCCGCGTTTTAGAAACGTCAGATCTGTATGGCATGTCTAAACGGCCGTTCATACTGTTTTGGGTTTGCGAACACGTAAAATCATACAACGCAACTTTAAACGCAAATTAAACATCAAATTATTATTCCAGATAATTAATTCCAAACATTATCTGCTTCATCCAACGTTACTCACAAACATTTCCTCTCTATGATTCAAGTGTTTCAAGTTTATTTTTATTTTTATAATGATTATTATATTTTCAACGCGGGCAGAGCCGCGGTCACGTCTTGTTAGGTATAAAAGCTTATTATAAGATAAGTTGATGGTTGCCATAAAAATGGAATCACTTTATTCAAGTTCACAGTTGTAGAAGAAGATAACCTAAGACTGACATTAGCAGTAACATTAATTCGTTATATTGATTTATGATTCATTCATTCATTGATTTATTCATTCATTGCCTGAAAAGGAGCAATGCCTCTGGACCCCACAATTGAAAGTCTATGCTGAACCCAAAGGTGCAAAAAAGTCAACTTCAAGTATACATTTAGTATAATGTCGTAATTTATATCATTATAAACATGCATTTGGAAAACCCACCCCGAACGGCTGGATCTGACCAACATTTTATATTTTGAGCCTTGCAACATTCGTTCATTCATTCGTTCGTTTTAAAATAAATCACTTGATTTTAAAATTAATATTTTATCGCTTGCGTATAAGTGCTTGCCATATTAATAACGTGCACGAGCTGGACTTATGTTGGCAATAAAAAGTAACAATCAGGAATCACATCAATATTCGTTCAGTATCATTAATATGTCAGTAGATTTAAAATGAATATTTTATCACCTGCGTTTAAGCGCTTGCCATACGGACGTGCACGTTTGATTACAACTCACATACCAGGCAATGATACTATATTTAAAGGTGCAGATAGGTTACCTACTTAAGATTCGAATTTCACGATCAGCACACAACATAAATAACCTTAGTAAATTTCGTAGTATTGCAATGTTACATTGACAGGTAGAATTCATAAATTTCGGGTGCGAAAAAGAGACAAAACTTATATGTTGCTGTGCGTCGACACGCACAATGGTCATCATGCTTTGACGCCGACTAGATACTGAGTTGAGGTTAGCCAATTAGCCAAGTTTTAAAGTGCCATTAGGGGTCGCTTATATTATTACTTATCTACAGGTCGCGGTAGTAAATAATGCATATCTAATCGTAGTGTCATCTCTGTCGCACGAAGCACTAACAGTCTAGTGACAGAGATGACGCTCTACAAAGCCGAAGCACAGATTATATAGTAGTTATGGCCGAAGATAGCCGAAGTGTATTATCGTTTGCCGGGTACTGTACACTTTTTTCTCGATTGATATCGGGGTTATTATTATCCTGGCCAATTATTATTATTACAAATACCTGTTGTTGTCCGCTTTATGCGTCAACTTACTGACAAATAATAATATTTGTCAGTAAGTTGACGCATAATAATTTATAATATTTGTCCATATTTTTCTAGCAACATTTAGATAGGTTGTGTAGTGATTTGCCCATCGCTACTAAGCGAGCTCCCATCGTTGCCTGTCTTAAATTTTATAATTTTTATTTCTTCTTAAATGTTTATTCAATCTCTGCTTCTAATATTTATAAATATTTATTCACTTTTTGTTTAAGTATTATTTTTTTATCATACATTATTATTATTTTATATTATATTATGTTATTATGTTATTCATTTATCGTAGGTATCCTAAGCGTTTGTATAAACGATATTCAACTTATGTATCTTTTTTAATTTGGGTATGCGCTACTCATTTTTCTTTATTCACTGCTTTCGCGTTCTGGAAGGAATCGCTGCAAGCGTTAAGGCCACCAATTGTAACCTTTCTTATGTTTGTTTTTTTATATATTTTATGTATTTGGTGTTCAATAAAGATGAATAAATTCCTGACAAAATATATTATATACGAATTTAGTTTAATGTGCAGTGTAACTTTAATGTGCAGTGCTTGCAGGCGGTTGCAAGAAGATTTCTAATGATAAATTAATGTATTAAAAAAATATTTTAGGGTCAAATTATGACACACAACCAGCGAGCAGGTGTGATAGCTGGGTCAGCGCATCTAGCTCTGCAGGGAGTTTCAAGAGAACAGGCTGGGAAGTACGTCTGTACTGCCTCCAATGTGGAGGGGGATGGACGGTCACCACCTGTCAATCTGCAAGTCATATGTGAGTATCAACTTTCACCGATGATTTTCACTAAGGAGTAGTTCACCTGCATTATTGATTTCAGACTGCTTTTCATAGTAATTGGTCGAGGACATCAGCTATAATTAAAACTTCTGTTTGGAAACATTACATTTCTGGGATTTTCACACATTTTGAACATTTTTTAAAGTGCTTTTTGACGTGATTACGATGGACATATTCCTCCTCGTCCCGGCGCCGGCCAGCAATCCTGAAAATTTTTGACATCACGGCATAAAAAATAAAATGCATGTACTTTTGAATACTTAATGTTAGGTGTAAAAAGTGACAGACGTGTCAAAATTACTGATGTGTCAAAGGTGACAGATATGTAAAAACTAAAAAGTGACAGATGTGTCAAAAGTGACAGTTGTATTAAAAGTGACAGACGTGTCCAAGTGACAGATTTGTCTAAAGTTATAGATATGTTAAAAGTGACAAATGTGTCAAAAGTGACTGATGTTTCTAAAGTGACTGATGTGTTAAAAGTGGCAGCTTGCGTCAAAATTGCCAGATGTGTAAATGGGTACAGATGTGTCAAAAGTGGCAGATGTGTCAAAAGTGACAGAAGTGTCAAAAGTATCAGGTATGTTGAAAGTGACAGATAAAAAAATTACAGATGCTTCGAAAATGACAGATGTGTCTAACAAAAGTGACAGGTATATCAAAAGTGACAGTTTCTTATCAAATCTAATATTATTAGATATATAAATGTTCAAATTTATCTGAAAACTTACAATTAATTGTTATCTAATAATTTAATCGTTCAATTTGTGGCAGTACAATTTTACATGTCATCCAAAGAGCTTCCTAAAAAACCAACGGTAGTAGCCCAACTTCTACCGACCTCTTTTTTTATTTCTTTTTTATTTTATTGTTAATATTAAACAACCAAGTAGCTGGGGCAAATGCTAACTATAGTATAAAAAAAAACTTCATAAATATCCGCTTATAGTTTGAGGGTTTTACTATCAGTCTTTTTAAGGAACGTTTTTGGGTCGGTATATATTATTGCCCTGTTATTTTCTACTCACACAGTCAGTCAATTCATTACGAATGCAAAATACCTACCTTTGTCCCAAAACTCATCATCAGTTAATTCCACAGAATTAGCAGTGGGGCAGAGAGGTGGCAATTTCAGAGTATTATTGACTACTCAGAACAGAGCTGATGGTGTTTAAATATTTAAAGAAAAAAACCGGCCAAGTGCGAGTCAGACTCGCGCACAAAGGGTTCCGTACATTTATCTAATGAACCTTAGTGCTGACCACTTACCGAGTCTCTTTTATGAATTTGGTTATATAAATAAAAGTCACCTTATATTTACTGCCCGTTTTAAATAACTAACAACTTCGTTTAAGTAATTTTCAATGTAATTTGTAAGCAATTTTCATTTTAGGTTGGTCGACTATTACTCGGTTACTTGTAAAGCCTTCTTAGCTGTGATAGTTTTCCTTTTAATTTCGTTATGTATACCTTTGACTCTAACAAAAATTAACACTTTTAAGCTTAATATTTCGAAAACGAAACCCTGGATCGAAAAATGGTCTTCTCACATCCATATTATTTTTAAATTACCTGTCTGAGGATACCCCACACTAGGGGGTAGACGAGAAAAAAAAATCATGCCCACTTTACGTATAGGGGAGGTACTCAAAAAAATATATTTTTTAAAATTTTACTGTACCACTTTATTGGCGTGATAAATATGTATATCCATGCCAAATAACAGCTTCCTGGTACTAATAAGTAATAAGAATACAAACAAATACAAATTCTTTATTTCTTGAAAACTTACACTAAAACATGCTTTAAAATTAAATCTTTAATCTAAACATAAAAAGAAAACAGTTATAATAAATGATTAAAAATAGATTATTTAGTGTCTACGTTTTCCAGTGGACCCCAAACTAAGGCGGGCTTGTCACGTGGGATCCAGAAATATGATTACCAGGCTAAAGTACGAGTTTTGACAGGGTTATACAATGCAAAAGTTTTGGGACAGTAAAATAATTTTTGTGGGTACATACATGAATAGTTATTATTTTTATAAATAAGTCAAAAATAAATTAACAAACTAGTTATATTGTTAGATAGTAATAATAAGTATGTATATGTATATATATAATGTATCTAAATAACTAAATAAATAAGGGCTATCTCTAATAGTCTCTAAGCTAAGCCGCGGACAGACAGACAGACAGACAGACATGGCGAAACTATAAGGGTTCCTTCTTGTAGACTACGGAACCCTAAAATGAAAGAGTTTTCTAGGGTTTACTAAGCCTCCGCTGTTCGCCTGTACATCCATCTATCCGTCCATCCTTCATAGGACGAACGTTACATCTTCAGCTGTAATAGGTAGCCAGTAAAAACATGTAAAAATGCTAATTTTTCGAGCTTCCTGTAATGGGGTCCTCCTAGGCCTAGGAGGACGGACAGCGGAGGCTTAGTAACAGGTTTGGCACCTTTTGGGTTTTCAAAAATAAAATACTCAACATTCACTACAGTAGGGCCACTGAGTGATGGCGCCTATGACGTTTAAATGCCAACAAAGTATCGTAATTATTTATAAGCAAGTGTAAATAAAAAAACGTAATACTTCATTGTTGATAGTGATGTACTACTTGTTTCGGTTATTTTTTTTCGATTTAAATGTTGCTTTATATTTTTATAGAAACAAATATTTTTTTTTTCTTAGAAAAATAGTTTCTCATTTTTTATAGGTCTTGTTTGAAGTCGCCCAGTTACGCAATAATATTTTATTAAAAACAAAACAATGACGAAATTAAACTAAACGAAATAAATGATATTGAAATACTTTTTTCGATTTAGATATTTAAACAACTCTTTTCAACTTCCCTCAGTTGTTTTGTTTAGTTGTACAGGAGTTGTTTAAAGCTTGGGGGCCGCTGGGCACTACACCGCCTAGCCCTCCGATAGCTACGCCACTGGGTATTGGCACATTTTCCTTTTGTATTATTATGTTGAATGTTGAATGACGTGTCTAATGTTGAGTAAACTGATATTTGATATTCATTTTTAACCGAAATTTTAAATGTACCTCATCACTAAATGCAGCTGTCATAAGTGCCATCACTCAGTGGCCCTACTTTAAGTCAACTGATCTCTGTATGAATCAGTGCGCGCTTATATATTACTATGTATGTATATGATGCCTACATCGAACTCCCTATTAGAACTGACTACGCAGAATGTGCAGTCTATTTGCTAGTTATGTGCAAAGCACACGGGATTGAGCACAAATCCATTTTCCCCACTGACTGAGGGCAAAGCCATTCCATCGACGTTGAATAAATTGATGTGCATAGGTATCGCTTGGCATTCCTCGCCTTTCGATATTGTGAGTTGCAAATGCAATCGAATGCAATGCTTTCATTGCATGATATAGTATTTGAACCACTCCTAAAATTTTGGTAAGAAAATATAGTTTAACTGTTTTCAGACTTTCATTTTTGTTATTTGGGAGTATCGGTTGATGTTTACAACAAATACTTTATTGATCTTGACATATTGCATCTTTTGCTGGGTCAGTTTAGAGAGGAATTATTTCAAACATTTGTAAAAAGTTATTAGTTCTAAAATTGTAAGCGCTTTATTTTGTATTTCTTTATTGTTACTTTTACGATACTTTTTTTGTGTAATTTACGAAGGTTTTTTTTTAATGATAACTTGTTATTGTTGTTGTGAAATAACTTCGTAATTTTATTACTAAGTTTTTTGTGGAAACTTTTTTGGTTTAATGTTTAATAATAATAGTATAGTAAAATAATTTATTTCTTAAACAACATGGGTCCATGGGCAAAGACCTCATTTGCTTTGGATAGAGGCGATTATATGTTGGGTCATTGGCCTCTTTTTCTTGGATGCTTAATACTAATGATCATGCAGCGAGACAACGAATTAGTGTATTTTTAGCTAATACGGAAATATTTTACAGGGGAAAAATATTGGATTTAAGCAGAATCTCTTTATATTTCTATTATATATTTTATGAAAAAAAAAAAACAATTTGATCTCTTAGCCGCGTTCTTGAAACGAACGTTTGAAAACCAAAAAAAAGAGGGTAGGAACCTTTTTTTTTTCTGACAAAAGTATACATTTTAATACATTGTTTATAAAAAGAATCTCTAGATAAAAGATAAATAAATCAAATGTATTTTTTTCAATACAAGGAAAGTCTACATTTCTTCAAACGAATCCTCGAAAGTATAGCGTTGTTCATGCTCTAGGCTCATGTACAGTATTTGTCGAACCGATCTGCCTTAAGGCGATTACCTTCGCCAAATTAGCAGCTCGATATTTGTCACTACGAATATCAACGGAAACGACATTGAAATAACGTTCATATCAGCGCGCAATGCAAAGTGGCTGTTACGTCGCTCGCTGCGTCCTTGAGAGGGCGAAATAGGAGAAAATTATACTTTTCACTTGGACGTGATTACTCGATTGAATAATCTTATGTTATGTTTATAGCTATCAAGTTTATCTATTTATCAAAGCATAGATGAATTCAATCGACCAAGCCACTCAGGAGCAGTAGGGAATTTGAGGTCAAAAAACACCATTCAGTAAAAAAAAAAAATCATGTAGAAGTTTTGGTGGTATGAAAAAGAAAACTGTTGCATATGTTGTCTAAGAGTTGATTATTCATAATAGATTTTTTCATAATTTTTGGTTTGGCCATAAACGAGGAGTAGGCTTTAGAAAGTACCCATTTGGCAATGGTAAGGGCCTTAAGGCGATTACCATCGCCAAATTAGCAGCTCGATATTTGTCACTACAAATATCAACGGAAACGACATTTAAAAAACGTTCATATCAGCGCGCAATGCAAAGTGGCTGTTACGACGCTCACTGCGTCCTTGAGAGGGCGAAATAGGAGAAAATTATACTTTTCACTTGGACGTGATTACTCGATTACATAATCTTATGTTACGTTTATAGCTATAAAGTTTATCTATTTATCAAAGCATAGATGAATTCAATCGGCCAAGCAACTCAGGAGCAGTAAGGAATTTGAGGTCAAAAAACACCATTCAGTAAAAAAAAAAATTATGTAGAAGTTTTGGTGGTATGAAAAAGAAAACTGTTGCATATGTTGTCTAAGAGTTGATTATTCATAATACATTTTTTCATTATTTTTGGTTTGGCCATAAACGAGGAGTAGGCTTTAGAAAGTACCCATTTGGCAATAGTAAGGGCCTTAACACGTAGCAGGGTGTCGGAGCCACCGCGGAGTCTGTGCTGCAACGAGGCAGACTTTTTTCGGCAGATGACGTCGAAATCGTCAGTTCGTGTTTTAGTGAACATCACCGATGCATTACAGAAACGCGGCAACCGCATCACAGCCTTAAAAGCATTATTGTATTGGATACGCAGAGCATTGTAAGCCTTTTTGGTATAACTAAACCACAGAGCCTCCGAGTACAATGATGTGCAGTAAGCTTTGAATAAAATGATTTTCACTGCATCTGTACATCGAGAGGACCTGCGGGCAACTATGTTCGCCCGGGCTGATAATGCTCTGCGCTCCCTCTTCATGTCTACATCGTCTTTCAGGTCATCCGTCAACAAATTCCCCAAGTATTTATACTAAAGCACCCCGGTTTATCGGTGCACCGTTAAGACGAACAGGTGAAACAATTGATGTACACTTATTTCCGGCTCAGAAGACAATGTACTCTGACTTCTGGTATTATAAATCCATGGGAATCAGCGTACGACTCGCACAGCGCGAATAACTGGTGAAGTGTGCCGACCGAGGGGCCAGCAACACTATCTATGTCGTCCGCGTACCTTAAACTGTTGAGACAAATATCCTCATTATAACAGCCGAAATGCGTGCCGCTATTTTTTATTGTATTGTGTTGTAAGAAAACTGTTCGTTTTCCAATAGATAAATGAATAAGTATGTGTTTATGTTACGGCTAAAATCTGTAGTACGGTTACAACTAGGTTAAGCTGGATGCAACTAGGGGCGGCCAGTGTTGCCACCTTAGCCCTTTTCGGGCTAGATCTAGCACTTTTTACTGTAGTTGAACTCGTTTTTTTGATGATTTAGCCCGAAAAGAGCAATCTAGCCCTTTTTCTTATGTGTATATTTATAGTTCTGTGAACCTAATTAAAACTAAAACCAGAAACAAAATGGGGCTAAAAACAATGATATCCATACTACATATACGATGGGGTTTACAACGACTGAGAGAGTGTTGCTGTTAACACAAGGTGTCAACTGAAATAATAAAAAACTGTAGAATTAATTTAAAATATTCGTTCAAATCCGCAAAAAACGCAGAAGTCAATCAGCCATCAACTTTTTCTGCTTCAGCAGGTACGATTTCTAACAATTCAATAACTTAGTTTTAATTACTCTGTTGCATTTTCTGAAATTACTTACTACATTTCAAATAAACACTTTTTAGCACTTTTGATGGCAAAATTTGCTAAATCTAGCCCTTTCTAGCTTGTCCAACTGCTCTTTTTCAAAAACCAAGGTGGCAACACTGGGGGCGGCTGGTAGCAGTTGGTTAGGGGTATCCTATTAACCCTAGAGTGGTCGCGTGGAATGTAATCCACGCGTACAAGACCTTAAAACAAATCAAATCTGTTAAAGTGATCCTTTCGACGCTCAGTGTAGTTGAAGACAGATACATTGCGCATGCGCTCAGTGTTGCGCGGACAATCGGTCGCGTGCGGTGGAGGCACAGGAGCTGTGTAGCTATAATAATAAGCTACACAGTTCCTAATAACTATAAGTAAGTCAGACAGTGTGATTGTTATAACCAAATAAGAAAGTAATTTTGTTTTTATATTTTTTTTTGTAAACCAGAGGATGTATTATATATTGTTTGTTACGTTTTTTTTTTCAAGAAAAAGCATCAATTTAAACACTTAAGACTGAATAGTACATAATAAAAAGGATACAACTTGTTTTTTTGTTACTTATAAATTGACCGACATATGTAATCCACGCGACAGCAAACGCTTCTATTTATACAGCGCGACTACTGTAGGGTTAATTCAAGAAACCTACCGTCCAAATTTTATGTTCGTAGGTCCAGCCGTTAGGTCTGGGCATTTATTTTATGAGGGGCATTTTGAAAATTCGTAATCCAACCAGGAAAAAAATACAGCTTTTATTCAGAATTGATTTTTCAACGTATTCTCCATCGAGTTCTATGATGAACTTATTCCATCGGTCTGGCAAAGCTGCTCTACCGGTTTAAAATAAAATATCTACCAGACACCTGTAAACGCTTATTGAAATGTATCGGAAACCATGGATTCAATCTTCCAGTTCAAATCTCCAGTTCAGAGCTCCTCACATCCAGATTTACTTTTCTTTCTGCGTTTCTTCACTGCAATTATATAATGTTAATTTTAATTGATTCAATTTTATTTTAGTTTTTGAAGGATAAAATGGTGTTTTATCTCTGTGCAGATAAACCAGTATGCTCACATCAAAACAGCGGGCCGGTGGTTGTGGGAGCGGCACTAAAAGAAGTCATCAAAGTACTCTGCGAAGTGGATGCGTTTCCACCGCCAAAGAACTACCAATGGACCCTGAATAATTCCATGGGAACCTTGGAATTGGAGCCTGTAAGTTTCTGAAGATTTATTTACTAGCTTTTGTTCAACACTTCGTTTTATTTTAAATAATTTTAAATTTATAAATGTTGCGGCTAAAGTTAGGTTTGATGATAATATGCTTATGGTTATCCGGCTAATCTTAATACTAACCGCTTACTAACGGCTAAAAATGTTAAGGTAAAACGGAAGGGTGAAATAATACAATAACCAAAAATAGGTCTCATGCAAGACCCAATGTAAATAGACATGTGATATGTTTTGTCGTCGGTAGCTATAGCCTTGCCCCTTTTTTTGCATGTGTACTATATTAGTGTGCTTGAGAAATGAGTGTATGTGCCGTACTTATAGTGTTTATCTGAACACGAACCAGTTAGAGTAATAAAGCAAGTCTCCTGATATCTGTACAAACGTCCCTGGTCACGTATAGGAAAATAACGTAAATTTACGGCGCGTTAGAGGCATTTCATGTAAGCGCAGCAGGAATCATTTCAGGCGAAGCATTGGCAGTTTTTGAAGTTTGATAAATTAAGTAGCATAAAGTTTTTGGAATCTTTTAATAGATTTCTGTACAACAGAAACCTACATATTTTAAAATCTTTTCTCTATTGAAAGACTTCACTATCCAGTCACAATGTTTTTATGATCGATGCGTTTAACTTTGCTTGCTTAAACTTAAAAATATAGTTCAAAGAAAGGGACAGCTTTATATAAATTTTTCATCCAACAGGCAAAATTTATCATAGACAGTACAGGAAAATCCATCCTCACATACACACCAATGACAGAAGGCGACTACGGCACGCTGACTTGCAGGGCTACCAACTTAGCAGGACAACAAATGGAGCCTTGCAGATACACGTTACTACCGGCTGTCAGACCAGAACCCCCTTACAACTGCAGTGCTTTAAACTTGACTGATGATTCCGTGGAGTTAAGGTGTTCTGCTGGTAAGTATCATATAAGACAACCTTTTCTAAAGGTAAGTCTTTTGACTTTTCAGCCAAAAGCTACTAACTTCGGTTAGTAGATTGTACCTCGCCTACTTGCAGCTGTTCAGCCCTATGCTACCTGACATCTGCAATTGGCCTTTTCTATTTCTCGCCATGTATTATTCTGACATATAATTAGGTAATTTAACCTAATAAGAAAACGTCACTCTCTGTAAATACTAAAATACTTATAGGTTTAAAAGCACGAAAAAATGTATAAGGCAAATTAGTAATTTGAAGTTTTAAAAACAACCGAATTGGTCAAAGATTTCAATGAACTTAGTGGTTTTCAGACACGAAAAGAAAAGAATTAACTCGGTTAAATATATTTCAGGTGTTTTAAAATATGCCTGCCTTATTACCACAGTATAGATAAGTAACAGAATTACGTCTGGGCAGTATCCTTGAAATAACGCTCAGTAGACACATGCATTAGGGCTGCCTACATAAATACGCGGGAATCGGGTGGCGTCTTACACTCTCCGCGTCCGTACTTAACTGCGGTACACCCCTACTATGAGGTGTGTACCGAGATTTGGAAGCGCGCGTTTCGGCCGTGTATATGAAGACATAATACCATTTTACTTATCTATACTGTGTTATTGCTATTACTTAGTACTAAAGCAAGTGGGTAGAAAGGAAGACGTATTTCGACCAATTTGGTGACATTACATAGAAGATTCAAGTCAAAATGTCCCAGAATAGGCGAGCTTGTTTGTCTCAATTGATGAATGAGGGAAAAAAGGAAATAATTGTGTGAGGATCGTAAGAGATTAAGATAGTAGTCTCTGCATACCCCTTTAGAAGATAGGCTTAATCATATTGGTACCGAGGTATTTTATAGTGCAATTATTAGCATGTGTATATGGGTTTAAATTGGACCAGAGAATCTTTTTTGACGCTATATGTTATAATAAAAGTTTTTTTTGCTTTCATTTGAGCGAAGCTAATGCATGAATTTATCACAGTCACAGATAAAATACTTATTTAACTATACATAAATACCTAACAAAATAATATCACAAGTACCTGACAAACCATGAATATTTTGTTTTGTAGGCTACGATGGAGGCCTAAGCACTACCTATTACGTAGAAGCTTGGGCATCAGGGACTCTCGTCGCCAATGGGACATCCATCATTCCAATATGGAGGCTAAGAGCTTTAGGAGCAGGACGCCAGCTGAAGATGCTATTCTATGCTCATAATGCTAGAGGAAGATCAGATACTGTGACGCTGAGAATACACACACTTTCAAGACTCGCCTTGCATACAGGTAATCTTAAGATTTGAAATATTTTGTTTGGAGTGAAATTAATCGCTTGGGACAAACTTGATTTGATTCATTTTGGTACCGATACGGTGAAGCACATCTTAACTTATTTGACAGGACTAAACTTAATTTAAGCGTTCTGTCCTTGTCTTTTGATAAAGAAAAAAAAAGACAGGACGCTTGAAATAAGGTTAGTCCTGTCAAATAAGTTAAGACGTGTTATGCCGAATCGATACCAGTATGTAACTTGAACGGTCCCGGAAGTGGATGTTCGTTAATATTTTATCCTACTAAAAACATAAATGTGAAAAAGGTACCGAGTTTAGTACAAAGGCAGAGCAAGTTTATCGGCTACGCTGAAATAGTAGTTTATGCTACAAGGGCGCAAAGGAATAAATTACGAGGGCAATTTAAAACACGAGCGTAGCGAGTGTTTTAAACGTAACCGAGTAATTTATTGCTCTTACGCCCGTGTATCATACTACGTTTTTCAATGCATAGTGTGAGGAAATAAAACAAATATAATTTTGTGAACTTTAAATTGTAATTGGCTCAAAAGGACTGTATCCAGAGCTGTTAAACAGTGGGAAAAAAAATATGACATTTATGGTACACAGGAAAGGCTGCAGGTTAGCCAACCATTATAAATAAATTAAAAATAATAATAATAATAAAGCCCTAGGGCAAAATAATCGACTTTCTGTTCGGTTTTGATGCATAAAAAGTGGGCCTTTACGAGCACATGCACTGAAAAAATAATAAAGATCAAACTGGACGCCGAGGTTTATGGAGGTTCCTTCAGTCAAAACTGCAGTAATGTACAACGTTCTTCAATTGTTTTAAATAATGTTTGTCCTTGTAGGGTCCTTGCTACTGGATATGCAGAAGCAACTTCTCACAGCTAAAGCTTAAACGGTTACAGAATACAGCAAATAATTGACAAAGAAAACTTGCCATGTTCTTTATAATGAAAACTTTTCAAGTTCTAGTATATAGTCGCAATAAAATCTAATATCCATGTTTGTTTATTTTTTGTCAACAGAGGACATGAACAGAACAAGATGGGATATGAACTGGGCCCTTGGAAGTATTGCTGGGATGGGTGGAACTCTCGTCATCATTCTGTGTCTAGCTTTTCTGCTTAGAAAAAGACGTCATCGCCCGATACAGTATGAAGGTATGTGCGTGCGTATGCCGAAATCCCATTATTTATGTATCTCATACTTTGATTATACTGAATGTTTTTCCTTAAAAAATACACATACTACAAACTACAAATTTTAGCCGCATTAACACTAGAGTACACGCGCGGCCTACTATAGTAGACCAGGGTTGCTTTTTTTGTAGTAACTTTTTAGTTTTGAGTGCTAGAAGCTAGCGATTCCAGGTAAGCCTCGTCTAGTATATTTGTAGCAATCTCAGTATTTTGCGCGATCCCTGCGCGAACGCACTTGCGAGATATTTGGCGATAAAAGCGTGGGCCTACTAAAGTAGTCCGCGCGTGTATTGGTGTATCAAAATCAGGTAAGTAGTTTTTCTTGTATTATCGATTTATAACGCTAAAATAATGATCTCGAGTTATAACATGTATATATATTTGTATGTTTATCAAATAACTGTTATTTTAAATTTATAAAATGTATATTATTTTTGTATTTTTTATAGATTTATAACCAATTACGTCATGGATGATTCACAAGTGGAAAGGTGGTTACATGAGCTAGATACTGATTAAGATGTAATTGAGAGTAAAGATGATGAAGTTGACCCATTACAGGCCTTAGTTCGTAAGTCAGAACTCCAGGAAGATGAAGAGGAAAGGTTGGGTGAATCTGACGAAACATCAGATTCAGATAACGCTCCACTCTCGGAACTAGCATATCGAAGGCGGGGTCCAGTCTAGTTCTAGTCCAGTCTAGTCTATAGTGTTCTGAGTAACAGCCGTCGATAGCCACTAACATTATTTTTTGATTTGATGAACATTGTTAGAATCAAAGCTCTGGTAATCAACCAAGTGAATGCCTGACCCGAAAAAATTATCAGGCGTAACTTTTTGAACAAACTGTCCTTCAATTTGATAAAACCACTTTTGATCCGTCGGGCATCCATTGAAACACTTCCACGACAACTTAAATTTAGGATTGGAGCACTTTTAGGCAGCACAGCTCAAGAATCCCAAAAGTCTCAAACACTATTTGACACCAAAGACAGGACGAGTTGTTCGATGTGCACTCTGCTAGAGACCCCGAAATTGGTCGACAAAAAAGTGGTTCAAGACTTGCAATAAATGGATATGTCCCGATTACCAAGCAGTAGTGTGTCCTGAATGCTACGAAAACAAATAAAATAGTCATTAAATTTAGTGTTAATTAAAAAAAAAATATGCTGATCTCAGAAGTGCCATTTTTGTTATTTTTTTTTAGATATTTGCTAAATTGCTGATTGTTCACTATTTTAAATAACATATCTAAGTTTTAATGTTGTAATACTAAGTAAAATAAATAATTTTTCCATTCCATTTATTATTTTAATCAAACATTTATAAATAAACAATTTATTGACATTTCAAAATGGCCTAATATAGTAGGCCACGCGTGTACTCAAGTAAAAAAAAGGTGCGCGTGTACCGTAGTGTTAATGTCATTCTACTGTCTGTCCGTCCGTAAGTCACGGGTCTCTAGCTCGGAGACGGAATAATTTTCAGAATTGAAATTTGAGTATTTTATGTAAAATGTTGACCCCAAAACCGAATATTGATGTAGAAGTTCTATTAATTATTTTATTTTTCATGTATATGAAAAAAGAATTGAAAAAAATATTATTTTCTTTCCCTGGCATGTGCGGTGTCTTTACTCAGAACTCATTGAGTATAGTACAAATAACATTTTTTATTAGTTTGTCCGTCTGTCTGTTTTTCTGTCACGCACGACCCTTTTGCTCAGGCCCCGTATGAGATATCAAATTGAAACTAATACTTCCCACACAAGTTTACGGTTTTTTGATGCTGTAAAAAAATCTGGCTTCTACATGACGCGAAAAAAGTTATTGCATTTTACATAATCAAATTTTTGACACTCCTCAGAGAATCGAAGCATATAGGGCTTTTTCAATTGACTTAGAAACTTGAAATTTCGTTTACAGGTAGGTCTTATAGCACACGCATAGGAAAAAATCTGAATACTACATTATTACATTAAAATCTAGGCCATCTTAATTAAACTCTTTAGAAACATAGGTTTCGACTTAAGTTGGTCAATCACAACTAGTACACGCATATGAAATTAATTATTTTTATTATTTAGGAAGTTATCATCTAGGCAATTTTAATTAAACTCTTTAGATACATAGCTGTCAAGTTAAGTTGGTACTCCACAACTGCAAGTGGAATTATTTACCATAATGTTTTTAGGGTTCCGTAGGGTATTGTGGTACCGAACCCTCTGTACGCGAGTCCGACTCCCCGATTTTTAACTTCAAAGATAACAAAGTTGTTAGTTTTAGACGATTTTGTTACGAGGTGTGTCACAAAAATTAAACTCGTAAGGAACTTGAAATTACTGTATATTATGTGAATGTGGCATAATATACCGTATTTTAAAAATTAAACACTGAAAACGCAATTTTTATGCAGTTTAAAATACTCGACTAACTCAATTTTACAGTTCGTTTCAATAAAATTTTAATTTTTAAGTGATTTGAAACTGGTTTTAAGTATAAGACTTTAAGTATTAAACAAAGGTCTTAAGTATTAAACATTTAGTAAAATGTTTAATAATTTAGGTACTCTTACTTGGTTTAACACTATAAATCTATTTAATCTTGCAGGATAATTGAACCTTGCTGCAACTTAATAAAGTTCACTTTATAATAAACTTAGCCCGTCTAAGTAGAAAAACAAGGTTGGATTTCGTGACAGGCAGTTTGTTTTGTACTGTTTGCCGAGCATTCAATTGGAAGATACGAGAGCACATCCCCTATTCGCTTTGTGTTTTTTGTCAATTTCAAATCTCTAGCTCATTTGAAAGTTAGTTTAAAATCGATTGCAAAATTTGTACCCAACAGACAAACAGACACACAAGAAAGCGAGTTAAAAAAAACGTGTCAAGTGCGAGTCAGACTCGCGTACCTAGGGTTCCGGTATTGTGGATTATAAATTTAATTTTGTAATATTTTTTTTCGTGAATTTCTCAACCACTTTATTTTTCCTGTAATCTTTACGTAAACACATATTACCGTTAGTTTTTTCATATTTTTTGGTCCACCAGTTTTAGAGATAAGGGGGTTTTTTAAATATTTCTCGAAACCAGTGCCAGTAAGTATGGTAAAAGTATATATTTTTACAATCAAATTTTTAATACCTACAATTTGATACCCTTTATGTATTTTTATAACATATTTTTTTATTTATTTTACTTCTTTTTTTATATTTCTCATTAATGCTGAATATTTTTATATTCGCTATAGTTTTCCTGTAATTGGCCAGCTATGATCTATAATTGACATTTTTTTCATATTTTTCGGTCTACCGGTTGCGGAGAGAAAGGGGGGGGGACATACATATTTTTGTTTTTTTTTAAACATTTCTCGAAACCAGTGTCAGTAAATATATTAAAAGTATATATTTTTAGAATCAACTTTTTAATACATACAATTCGTATTGTATTTTGACGCAAATATTTTTTATTTTTCTCACTTTTGTTTTGGAAATATTTTGAACAATTTCAAATTTTTCATATTTTTTTTACACCCTTATATGTAAGCAAATTAATGATATTTTTGTGTCAAATTTGATGTATTTATCTTTAACGGTGCTAAAGTTATGAGGCTGTGACATACGGACGGACGGACAACGGAGTCTCACCATAAAGGTTCCTTTTACCTTTCAGGTACTACGGAACCCTAAAAACGTGATAATAAAATACGTACTGACTGGGGGTCCACCAGTCAGTTTATTTATAAGACACTAGTGCTAAGATCGTGTGAGGCCAAAAGTTAACTGTTGAATAGCGTGCGACGATGGTCTAGCGTGCATTGACGAAGCAGCTAAAACCGATTTATGAAATCTATCCTATGATAATGATAACAATCAACGGTTGTCTAGACACCGTCAAATGGTTTATAAATTGTTAGACCGTTTATTTCTACTGGATAGCTTTCGAACTCGAATATTGACGGCGGTGACGCAATTGTTTAAGTGGTTAAATATTCAAGAGATTTCAGTTACGGCCATTGCGTCAATTTAGTGTAAAAGTCATTCGGTACCGTCGTAGACATGCAAGTAGCACACATTTTTTGCTAACGCACGATCAGCCAACGGGCATATGTGGTGCTATCCGGAAACACTGCCGTACGAAGAATTTCCTTATCTTGTGGACGAATTAGAAATAACAAGCCGCCCGCCACGTCGCATTGCTAACAATAAAGCCGATTCTGAAGGCTTTAATTTTAGTTTTAGTGCTGTGAAGACTTAAATTTGTCCAAAGTAATTTAGCTTCTGTGCTTCACACTTATGAACTATTTTGCAATGATGAAAATTTAGTCTTGACAGCACTAAAACTAAAACTAAAGCCTTCAGAATCGGCAACAGTACCCCGTACTAAACGCGGTAAGAAGATTTAAAGATAAAGAATTCTATGAAAGCGATACGATGAAAACGTTACGGTCAAAATGTAACACTTTCCAAATTTTAAGGTTATATTTTAAAATTTATAAAAGTAAAATATTATCAAATACATATTTGAAAAAAAAAACGGAATATATTAAAATTTCTTACAGAAAATCATATCTATGACAGAAATAAATTTCTATGTTTGAACACTTGGCGATTTATCCATCGCAAGGAGGTATAAATTAACATTATATCATTGCAGTATAGAAATGCAGAAAGAAAAGTAAATCTGGATGTGAGGAGTTCTGAACCGGGAATGCACATCGGTAAATTTACGAGTTGTGTTGAAACCTGGATAGCTCAGTGGTTAGAGTAATCGCCCGGTAAGCGACAGGTCCCGGGTTCGGATCCCGGTTCAGAGCTCCACACTTCCAGGTTTGCTTTTCTGCGCTTCTATACTGCAATGATATAATGTTAAGAACATCATATTTTTTGTCTTTAATTTTATTAACTATGCTACTTTTATCCATCAGCGCCCATACAAAACCCAAAGGGATACAAAGGCACAATACAGAGCAACAATCACTCGCCCATACAACCTGATGACAAGAACCCAGACCTGATACCACTTGGTAAAGGTAAGTACTAGCGAATCCGCAGTAACAGTTTATCAAGATAATTTTAGGAAGTATTAAAAGGGCATAACTCCTTCAAGTGGCATACATTTTTTTATTCTGTTTTTTGAAATAAGCTTCATGTATAAGTGTATTAATATGTGACGCAAGTTGTGGATTAAATCGATACCCTTTACAGGTGGTCCTTAATTCAACTTTTTTCTGTTTTACCACGGGTCACCCCCGTAATGTTATGTAGCTAAAAACGAATAAAGTATTTTTTCACATTTTTTAACAAAGTAAAAAACTTTGTTAAAAAATATGAAAAATAAAAGTTTTTAAAATGATATAAAATCTATTGCATTGTTTTTGAAACGTAATGCCGACGTGCGCACACTTATAAGTGCGCAATCTGTCTACCTACGGTCAGCAAACTGATCAGAGTACTAAAGTCGTTAAAATGGTTAACTTTAAGTGCACTTAAGGCGTCCAACTATCACTGTGTTCAGATGAGCACTAATTCCAAACGTGTAAGCGTCACCCATTTAAAGGTGAAAACATTTTGGTGCTGTCATAGTATGGTAAGGGCTTATCTTTACTTTTGAAATCTTTGGTTGGGACGTAATAATCGTCGGTGATACGCCATCGTACTGAGTGTGGTATGTGAATTGCATTTCAAACTTCACACTTGGGAACACCTCTGACAGCCCCTCGAGGATTCATGTCGTGACGATAAATAAAATTATGTCCACAGATTACAACTGTACTCGAGACACAGAAAGAAAACCTGAGCCGCCGCCCTATGGCACAGTACTCACGCCTCCAGTGGGCGCCTCGAAAAGCGCCAACAGTTTACATGACGTGCGGTCGAACACGCCACATACACCCAATACACCCGTTTTTGACGCTCAGGTTTGTAAAAGACAGTCTAGCAACTGTCATCAGACTTCTTCTTTGCGTTCAGCACGGCAAGGCTGGCCAAAAATGTACACGTAATGCGGTCGATTAGGCCAATCACGCCTAACTGACTTTTATTATTTTTAGGGTTCCGTAACCGAAGGGCAAAACGGAGCCCTATTAATGTCACTCTGATGTCCGTCTGTCTGTCCGTCGGTATGTCACGGGTCTCTAACTCTTAGACGGAATGAGATAGAGACCTAAAATTTTGATATCGAGGGCACCAAACCGAAAAGGCATATTACAGATTGTCTGGATTCCGAAAATTCCGAAAATTTTGAGTGAATCTCCATATTTATTAGCTGATGATATTATATGATGTACTGAAAAAATGCTCCACTGGTTATTGGTACTAGTATGCCTAAGTCTACGACGACGTGAAAAGACGTTTTTATAATTAAAGATAAATATAAGTACCTAGTCGATATTTTAATGTTTTTGTAGATACGCCTTTTCAGCTCGATAAGTTTGGTAGAATACTGACCCAAAACCAATTATTGAAATAAAAATATAATTTTTCAAGGGGAAATTGAAAAAATAGTCGAAAAATATGTTTTTTTATGCTTGCATGTGGTGACATTGTCTAGAATTTATTCAGTAGAGTATATATTTATTTTATAATGTTTTTGTCTTCAATAATGAAGAAATGGAGGGCCGTCAGAATTGTCAAACACATAAGTAGTTAGGAATTTATAAGTTCTGTATATAATGTACTACCTTTATGCTGTATTTAAATGACATACACTTAAAACGACGATTTCAGACAAATACTCGACCAACTTAATTTTGCAGTTTTGTTTCATACAATTTGAGTCCTACTCGCACTTGACCGATTGTTATAAGATCCTTCAGACGAAGTGCAACCACACTTGTCTACAATCAGGACGAAAACCCTTTCCCTTACCCTTTCAAGAACCAATTTTGAAATACCTATTATTATATTTGATTTACTAATATTTTGTTTTCTCATCAACTTCTCTAGTTTTTGTCACTATCTTAAATCTAATAACTAAATAATTACATGCAAAGACTTTTTTAATACAGTTGCTCAAAAAGTGGCGTATTGCAGGGACGTATAGCGTTCGGGATGTAGGCTATTACATACTCGAGCTTTTTCTTTACCTTTTCCGAACTCGTGCGTTCTCTTTCCCAACTGTCAAAATATTGTCTATTAAAAAGAAAAAACCAACCACGAAGTTTTTACTAAAAAAAAAATCAAAGAAGTTTTTATGATTCATGCAAATATTTCTAAAAAGAAGCTACTATTTTGTTTCAATATCAGATTTAATGATTTGATTCAATGAGTTAGGTTAGGTTTCATTTCATTTCATCTCATTAAATTTCATTTTCATTTCATATCAATAAAATTCTACTGAAGACTTGGCTGTATGGGCATAGTTCCCTTTGCCTACTCAGAATGGGTGAAGAAAACAAAAAAAAATCTCTGCTTATATTCTTTTACGGTTGGCGCCATTTTCCAAAAATTTTCTTTGCGGGTTGTTGTAGTTGTTTGTTGCACAAAATGAGTAATTTCGACGATATTTTATTTGAATTAACACCACTGGAACTCAGTATAATTGCACAAAACGCTTCGGAGAACATTTTACCGGAAAAGTCAAAAAGTCGCTACATATCTACATACGACGAATTTATTGCGTGGAGTATTAGTTAGTTGAGTTTATTGTGTTTTTATTATTTTATTAAATTGCTTCATTTTTTCGCAACTGTATTAAAAATAGTTGTTCAGTACACGTGCGGAACCGTCATTGCAACTTGTTCCGACTGTCAACCCTCACCTTCGGCTGCGCCTCGGCTCGGGTAGACATTTGTCGGAACTCTTTGCAATGACAGGCTTTCCGCACTCGTAATGAAATATACTATATAAAGACTAATTAACTCGAATATTTGTTTCTAAGTAGACTAGACTGACGGAGAATACACAATTTGCAAAAAGGACCATGTTTTTGTTTTCAGAGCATTGGGATGCTTGCCGACGACCGACGCTCGGTGACAAGCGGCACTCTGTCACGCCGGAGAGAGATCGTCACAACGCGGACGCCGTTGTTAGCAAACGCCAGGGAGAGCTGTGTCTAGTCTATTTTGTGACTTGATCTATGGTTTATTGGACTTTTCTGAATAAAAGTTTAATTTCAGTAGAGAGTTTAAATCCGTTTAGACGACAATTAATAGCTCACAGATGACTTTATGTTGTTTTGGTTATTAGAAAAATGTTTGTTACATACTTACTCGTAATTTTTTTACAGCTCTGTTTTATTTAATATGAAATGAATGAATATTACAATATTTACACTCACATAATAAATATAACATGTTTATCTGTATATTTGTTTGAAGAAGCTACTATATGAAAAAAAGGCTCAAAGATACAATAGATATTAATTCAAGATACCAAGATATCAAAGACAAGTTACGCAACAAGGTAGAAGGAGGGATGTATGCATGACTCACAATATATATATATATATATACAACGTGTAACAGAATGGTGTAACCATATTTGAAGAGCTTATTTCGTCAATGGTATAGAACAACTTTTACTATGGAGACAACCATGAAATCTCAAAAAAAATCTGCCCTTCCATACATTTCAGCCGAGCAGCATTGCATTTTTCTATGAAACTGTCAACTTTTTTTCGAGATACAGTGTTTGTTCCATAGTAAAAGTTGTTCTATTCCATTGACTGAATAAGCCCTTCAAATATGGTAACACCTTTCTGTTACACGTTGTATACACATGCTGGAAAAAATTCAATGGCCCTGGATAAAGAACTTGTAATAAATATTTAATTTCATGGGTATCTCGTACAACAGATGAGTGTAAGACCAAATGTTTATTAGACAAATTTTATCCTGAACAATAATCCTACCGATTCGTATAATAAAATAGCGAGCGTAATTTTTTTTATTTTTAGTTAGTTCGATTCCCGGGTGAGACAAGCGAATTTTAGAATATCTTTGAATGCAGTTTTGTTTCTTTTAAAAAATAAAGAAATGTTTCCTTTCAGTAAAATGAGCTAACTAAAGGATTTAAGGTAGTTCCCCTCCAGGGCCCTTAAATTTTTTCCATCCTGTATATACGTAGTTTTCGTACTCTCTTATTTGTGTACGGAACCTTTAAAGACTTCATGCATGAGACAGACATCGCCGTGTACATCTACTTTATAATAAAACTACTACACTACACTAGATCAAACAACATAAATAACATTTAAGAGACATTTTATAGAATACTGTTATTTATATATTTTAAGTGGTGTTTGTTTATGTCACATATAAAGCTAGAAGAATGGGTAAAACTAGATTTACCCGGGAAACTTAGAATTACCTAAGCTCTTTGGGAAACGAAAATTCATCGTTCACCCGTGTACGCCTAGTTCTTGTAATTTTAGGTGTTGAGTGGTCGCCTTGCTTTGTTTCGCTTGGTTTTCTCTCTATTTATCATAGCACTTAACACGCTCCTACTCGCTCCGTTTCGCTTCACTCATCTTTCGCTTTTATTTTAGACATATTTAATATTTTTACATACATACTTACATATATTCACGCCTGTCTCCCAGACGGCAAGGCAGAGACTACAGATTTCCAGCTGCTACGATCCTGAGACACCTCTTTCGCCTCTTCCACATCCATCAATCTAGTCATACAAGGTCTTCTATTCCAAGTACGTTTGGCATTGCCGTTCTTCAACATAGTATTTTTTTCCTTACACAACAAGCGTTTACGGTAAATTCCGAAATTTCGGACTTCACCGGTGAAACTAGTTTTAATCATTCTTCTAGGAAAACATTACATATATTTAGTTTTTTGTGAAAAGTAACTGAAAAATTACCTAATATTATCTTTAAACAGTAAGTAATCGTACTTATTTAGAAAGTACCAAATAACTTGAAAGAATAGTTATAACAAAAAAAATGTTAAATTTTAACTCCTAATCCAAATCTAAACAGGGTCTCAGTCTGTTTTCATTTGTAATTATGATATTTTTGAAACTATTCGAAAACATTTTATGGTTTTGAAAGTATATTTAAGAGCGGTTTCGCAGCCGGATTGTGAAAAACCCACCTTTATCTGATTGAAATAGAACACATAAATTCAAAATTAACTCAATAGTTATTCAACAAAACCTTATGACCTATGTATTGTGGTATGTTGCCATCGCAAAGTTTCCATTGGTTTCTGTAGATTAGAACTTCAAAAATTTTTAAAAAATTTAAAAATATTTGAAATTCTAATTTACAGAAACCAACTTAAACTTTGCGATGGCAGCATACACAAGTATATATGTAGATACATAGGTATTGTTTTGTTGAATATAACTATCGAGTGAATTTTGTATTTAAGTGTTCTGTTTCAATTTAAACAACAACTACACATTCCTTAATTGTTTGTTTATTGTTTATTTATTATATTTAACAGCTCCTTGATAATGCCGTAAGGCGAAACCGGTTGGATTAATTAAAGAGTGATATTGTGAAACAGTAAAAGTGTTTTTATCAAGATTATAATAATAAAAATAAATAAAAATAAAAAGCCTTTATTTCCAAATTAATTATAAATGGACAAATTCATTACATTATACTACTGCAAAATATCAAAATAATCATGATTACAATTAACACTGAATATAAAATTATATAGAATTCAATTAAACATAAACTTATAAACAAATAATCATTTCAATAAATGTCATAAAATCATAAATAGAAATCATGCATTGCAAAATTAAACTCAATAATAATATCATAATAATGTTTTGAATTTGTATGAATTGTTATTTAATCTACAAACAGCATTATTTGGGCACCCATAATTGGGTATAGGCCTCCTCCATATTTTTCCATGCTCGTCTATCCTGTGCATATCGTGTCCAGGTATTGCCTGCTACTTGTTTTATGTCGTCAGACCAGCGCTTCTTCGGATGACCAGGCAATCGGCGTGGAGGACTCGTTCGCTCCATCTACCGTCGGTTGCTCTAGCTACGTGACCTGCCCACTTCCATTTGAGCTTGCAAAGCAAGCCCACAGCGTCTGTTACTTTGGTCATTTCTCTAATGTCGGAGCTCCTAACTCTGTCTCTTAGTTTTAGTCCCAACATTGATCTTTCAGTTGCCCTTTGGAAGGACGTTATTTTTCGTATCACGGTTTTTGTGAGTGACCAGATTTGACAGCCATATAATAATGTTGGTAATATGGTATTGTCCATTACTTTCTTTTTTAGATGTACTGGCAGATTGCTTTTGAAAACATCTTTATTCGCCCAGTATTTCTTCCAAGATGTAGCAATCCTTTTATCAATCTCTTTGGTTATGGCATCTTCAAAAGATATAATTTGTCCCAAATATATGTATTCTTTTACGTATTCTATGTTTCCGCTAGGTAACTGGATACGTTTTTCTTCTCCATTTGTCATTGCTTTTGTTTTCAATGAGTTCATCAAAAGGCCTACCTTTTGGCTTTCTATGTCTAGCGCTGCGAGCATTGTTTGTAGATCTTGGTGACCATCTGCTAGTAGGACAATGTCATCGGCGAACCTTAAGTGTGACAGTTTTTCTCCGTTTATGTTAATTCCGTAATTGTGATTATCCAAATCCATTTTTCTGAAGACTGACTCAAGAAGGGCTGTGAAGAGTTTAGGTGAGATAGGATCACCTTGCTTAACACCACGTTTTATTGGGATAGACGTACCGACTTTTTCAAGTTTTATTTTTGCACTAGTTTCCTTGTATATGGCCTTGAAAAGGTTTATGTATTTTGTGTGGACTCCTTGTTCTATCAGACTTTTCCAAAGACACGAGTGAGAGATAGAATCGAAGGCCTTTGAGTAGTCCACAAAGGCAAGGTAGAGGGATTTGTTGTATTCTCTATATTTTTCAATCACTTGAGTAAGCGTGAATATGTGATCAGTGGTAGAGAATCCTTTTCTGAAACCAGCTTGCTCTTTTGACTGTTGTTCGTCTAATTGAACGGTTATTCTGTTAAGGATAATTTTAGAGAATAGTTTGTAGATAGTTGGTAACAAACTGATTGGTCGATAATTATCTATTAAGTTAGGATCTCCTTTTTTATAGAGCAGTCTGATAAGTGCATTGTTCCAGTCTTCAGGTATCTGTTCTAATTCTAATATATTATTGAACAGCTTAGTAAGATGCGGGGTAAGCGGTTCAATCATCGCTTGTGTCATTTGTTATTCCATCTTCACCAGAACTTTTGTCTTTCTTAAGCTGTGTAATGGCATGTTCTGTTTCTCTATTTAGTATAGCTGGCACTGATTCTTGAGGTGCTTCGTTATCAGAATTGGTTATCGCCGCTAAATGTGTGTCTTGGTTGGAGTACAGCTGTTTGTAAAATTGTGTTGCTACCTCTACAATTTCTTCTCTTTTAGTCACTTTCTTACCCATTGTGTTAGTCAAGGATTTAATCCATTCTTTAGAGTTATTAAATGATTTTGTTGTACGTTTGGTAGAACTTCTAGTTTCTATTTCTTTTTCAAGACTTTCAAGTTTCTTTTTTAGTTTACTTTCCTTAATTTTTTTCGGTTTATTCTTATATAACTTTTTCAAGCGTTTTCTTTCTTCAGGATTTCTTTTTATTATCTGCTTTAATTTTGCTCTTTCATCAATCAAAGATTTAATGTCTTTTGTAATAAAATCCATCAAACTAGAGTTATCTTTTGTGCTAGGAAGATTTTTCACGCACTCATCGATTGCTTGAATAGTTTTTGCGTAAATATGATTGATATTAACTTCGTCAACTTTTTCTAGTCTCTCATGAATCATATTTTGCAGAGAGTCTGCTTCAATCGGCGAAAAATTTTTGCGTTTAAACTCATATTTAGTTCTCTTTTTCTTTATATGTATATTTAAATTGTAGGTTATTCTTACAAGTCTATGATCGGTTGGGAACGTTGTAGATATAACCTCGTTGTTTTGAACTCTTTTTCGGTTTTTTACCAAGATAAAGTCAATCTCGTTTTTAGTTCTTCCATCTGAAGACAACCAGGTCCATTTTTGCTTTTGGTTCTTTTTAAAGAGAGTGTTTGTTACATGGAGTTGATGTTGTAGACAAAAGTTTACGAGCAGACTGCCCCCCTCATTTCTCTCTCCGTATCCAAATGGGCCACAGATGGCGTTTTCTTCTTTTGTTGGCCGTCCAATCTTAGCATTAAAGTCGCCCATCACTATAGCTTCTTTACTGGTGTCTTGTAGAGCCTGTTCTATATTTATATAAAATTCATCGACGTCCTTATCTGACGCTTTTTCGGTTGGAGCGTATACTTGTATCAAATTTACAGTGCAGTTTTCAATCTTTAAATCCAACCTTGCAACTCTGTCTGAAAATGCCTTGAAGCTTATAATATTATTTTTGAGATACGATTTGACTAGAAATCCAATTCCGTTTCTGCCACTTCTAGTGTCTTTGAACATAATGACATACTTTTCTCTTTCTTGTATGCAGTAGTCTTTAATTTTGACTTCAGATATTCCAACTATATCCCAGTTTACTTTCTCTAATACATGTTCCAGTTCTATTATTCGTGTAGGTGCTTTCAGTGATCTGACATTATATGTGCATATCTTCAATTTGTTTTCAAATTTGTCTTCTACAATGTTTTCCTCGATTTCTATGGAGGGTCTGAGTCTACTACTCCCGCGGGGACCAGCCGTATTGGGAGAGGGTTTTTCTTTATTATTATTTTTAATTTTGTTTAGCAATTTTTTGTTAGGGAGGAGGAGGCTGCCCATTTGTTGCTAGATTTTGGGCGTTGCGCTTTTGGTCTCCTTCGTTTTGTCGAGATTTGGGCTGGAAGTAGCCGGTCTCTGTAGAGAGTTACTTCGGTTCATGAAATTTACAATAGAGTTTTGTGTTCTTGAGCTTTGAGCAGTCGACGTTTTATTTTTCTTCGCTAATTGCTCATTTGAAGTGTTTTGAGGTGATATTAATGTACTAGAACTTCCTTTGCTGTTATCATGTTTCCTTGGACTTACGGATAAAGCTCTTTTATTTGATTTTTGTAAAACAATTAATTTATCATATTTCAAGTAAGCTCGGTTTCCTTTTTCGATTTCTTGTTTCAATTCTTGTTGTAGAGACTTCCTTATCTCTAGTACTTTCTTTGGATAATCTTCTTTTATGTATGACCCAGTATGTTGCAATTTATGTTTGTTTCGGCATATTTCAATTTTTTTGCCCATAGTGGTAGTGGTGAGTAGAATTGGCCTCGGTTTAGCTCCTGTTTTCTTTAAGCCAATGCGTTTCACATGTTGAATATTTTCTTTTGAGCATTCTACATCTAGTGTTCCACTCAAAATATCAGTTGTTATTTTTTCTAGCTCTTGGTAGGATTTTTCTTCTTCAGCAATACCAAATATCAACAGGTTTCTCTTCTTTAATTCTCTTTCTAAATGGTCAATCGTGCGTTCCTGCTCTTGTTGCTTGGACTGAAGGACGTCGACTTCTTGCTGAAGCTTTCCAAATTTTTCATCTATGTTTGAATTTATTTTTGACGTAATTCTAATTTCACTTGATTCAATCTTGTTTTCAAGGTCATTTAATTTTAGATTTAGGTCGGTTCCTATTTTCTGTATAGCCGCTAAAAGCGATTCGTTATTGTTATCGCCCATTGTTTTAATTTATCAATTTCGCTGCAATAGTTAAGAGTGCCTGGTTCGTACAGAGTTCACCTCAGATGCACACAATACAGGTTCGAATTTTCACCTGATGTATTATTAACTTTTTATTTGTTTATTTTTCATAAAATTCAACAAAATCACAAAGTAGAAATATTATGTATGCAATAAATGTAAGTGTCTGGTCAGTACAGAGCTCGCCTCGGACGCACACAACACGGTGCGAATCTTCACTTGATTTTTTTTTTTTTTTTTTTTTTTATTAGTATTTTTTTTCTTCGATTTAGGAAGTGAATTCGAAAATACTATAATAGATACTTTTTATGATTTAAAATGTTGTATTTGTCACCAGCGATCAACATTCGTAAAAAAAAATTATTATTTTGTGTGGTGACTGATAATTAATTGATAATATTTTGATCATGTAGGTAGTTACCTACCGTAACCGAGTCGTTAGTGTTTGTTGATATTAAACACAAGTTGGGGTTTATTTTGTCCTTAAACACCTGTAGGCAGACTAAATATGGTCTTTTTCAACTAGTATCGCTTTCTGCGTGTTGTATTTGGTTGGAATTTTGTGGGTTTAGCACTGTTATTTATTTATTTATTATTATTTATTTATTATTTATTTAATTAAAATATATAACATTACAGCATAATACTAACACGTTATACATTTCACACAATAATTATATACATTTCACAAAAGAAAATAATTATACAGTAAATTAAAACAAACAAGTAATTAAACAAAATGACGCTCACAGAACTCCTGACATTTATTACATGTTCTAACAGCCGTTATGGTCGTTAGGAATTCACTTGATTATCACTGTTTGCACTACTGTACTGTCTTTATAAACACTATATATTGTAAAACTTTCACTGATCTTCCTTGTGATTTTAGTGTACAATCATAAAACGTCTCATTTCTAATTATTTCGAATAAAAACAACGGAGATAAACAAAGACTTAACTGACAGCCAGTGTTGCCAGTTCGTACGAAGATTTATCGAATTATTTACGAAGATTTTATCAAGATTGTTCTGTTTCAATTATTTAGAAAAAGGCGGGTTTTTCACAACCCAGCTGCGAAACCACTCTTAAAACATAACATGTTTCATACAGCAAAGAAGATAAGTACCAGGCAGGCATTTAATAAAATGCTCAAATGGCCAGAGATGTTTTGTTCTATTTATTAATCTATTTATTTAACTCTTTGCGGGCTACCAAAAACATCGCCACGGTCGATGTCCAGGCCACTCCCGTAATACACCCAGTATTTGTGATTTCATATTTTCACATTCATTCCTATAAAACAACGAAAACATAATTTGGTTCTGAAAAATTTTAAGCTTTCAACTTTTTCGTAGTCTTCTCTTACTTAGGTTTTGTGAAAATACGAAATCTTGTTTCTTTTTTGCTGTTATTTGTCCTACCGTGTTTATTTAATTAAAATGCACTTTTAAATTATTATTCCATTGTGATTAATTTCTTTAAATTTCTTATAAAGTTTAAAAAATTGTATAGACAATAAAAGTGATAGTAAATAACATCCATAGAAATTAGTAAAATATTTGTTTTTTTTAAATATATATAAAGAACATTATTTGGTCGGCTTCGCTAGTGATGGAATGCCTTTAACTCAAATATGCTCTTATTATAAAAAAATATACCTATTTGGTTCTAGCAGCTTTAAAGGAGTTATAAATTTATGCTATTCATTTGATTGATCTTATAAATACCACGTCACTGTTGACTGTTGAATTTTAAATTTTAAAAATACATACCAATTCATAGTGAACAAAGCTCCCGAAGAATATCCCAGCAAATAAAACAAAGTGCCCACAATATTTTTTTTATAATATCCTTTACTAAGGTGCAGTGAGAAGCTGATATATTTGACGAAGAAACAAGGTTGAAAATAGTGATATAATTGATTTTATTTGAACGTTAATTGGCAGTTTTATTTGAATTAAAAAATTTAATGTAATACCTATATTCACTGAAAATAAAAGAACAGTGTATCTATTAAGTTAAGAATTTGAAATTTCGTGGCATATTTTTAGTTGTAATAATGTCATCAAGGAGAAACACATAATTCTTTGAAAGGTGAATTAAGAGGTATGTTTAAGGGCACTGTCTTCGCCAGAACTTCCAATTTGCGCTATTTACTGATAATGTACTTATTTATTAATTTTGAAGCGAATTCTTCTTTGTTCGCGCCTCAGATAGGTAGTGGGTCACTTACGTGATCGACTTCAGGAAAGAATTCCGCAGATCGAGGCATTTTCGTATTTAGCGCTTGTTAATAACAGTATTTAAACAGGTGACCTTAT
The DNA here is from genome assembly GCA_934047225.1 of Ypsolopha sequella. Taxonomy (NCBI): domain Eukaryota; kingdom Metazoa; phylum Arthropoda; class Insecta; order Lepidoptera; family Ypsolophidae; genus Ypsolopha; species Ypsolopha sequella. Next base: position 30,842,813 of record OW203985.1, read on the forward strand.
AACCTTTTTATTTTTGACGTAGGATTTATTAATTTCTTATTACATGTTAGTATGTTTCTTAATCGTTCATTATTTGTTATTAGTTATCAATCATGATCAAATATTTGTTATTTGATCACAATAATAAAAAAAATTAAACGACTAAGTAAGCATAATGCGCGCGTTGCCATCAGGAAGTTTACATGATTCTGTATGCTATTATATGTGATTAACATCTAATGGCACAACTAAAAATATCCTAAAAATAGTACATTTAATATTTTTCAATGCATGTGCTCGTAAAGGCCCACTTTTTATCCATCAAAACCGAACAGAAAGTCGATTATTTTGCCCTAGGGCTTTTTTTTTTTTTTTTTTTTTTGTTTGCAATGGTTGGCTTAACCTGCAGCCTTTCCTGTCTACCATAGATGTTATACTTTTTTTTCCACTGTTTAACTGCTCTGGATACAATCCTTTTGAGCTAATCATAATTGAAAGTTCACAAGATTATATTTGTTTTCATTTCCTCACACTATGCATTGAAAAACGTAGTATGATACACGGGCGTAAAAGCAATAAATTACTCGGTTACGTTTAAAACACTCGCTACGCTCTTGTTTTAAATCATCCTCGTAATTTATTCCTTTTCACCCTAGTAGCATAAACTACTATTAACAACCAAGCAAGATCCCTATTGTAGCGAAATAAAATAGTGTTTTGTATCATCGTAAGTGATGCAACGGACGTAGATGGAAATAAGTTTTCTGCAAAAGTTACTGGTCCAAAACGGTAAATATCAAGAGTTACAAATCAAGAGTTCAATACATTGAACAATGCCTTCCCAAAGCACACATGGCAAGAAGTAGGTTTTCGCTTCAATAATATACGTTTCTATATCTGTCACAACCTGCTCATTTTCAACTATAAAAAATGCCACCGTTTGATAGATACACAACAATTAACATTATATCATTGCAGTATAGAAACGCAGAAAGAAAAGTAAATCTGGATGTTAGGAGCTCTGAACCGGGATGTTTCTATACTGCAATGATATAATGTTAATTTATATCTCCTTGCGATGGATAAATCGCCACGTGTTCAAACATAGAAATTTATTTCTGTCATAGTTTTGATAGATACACAGCATTAAAAAACTTTTAAACCAATTCTGACAGCATCATGACCGTAGGCATGTCGCAGTAAGATAGTTAAAGCCGTGATATAATTATATCTTTAGGGATATTGTTATATACCGTAACATAGTTACACGAAAGAGGTTCACATCTATCTTACTAGGGATATAATTATGACACGATAAATTTAGTAATATAGGTAAGTATAGTACTAAAGTAGTCTAGTTAAATAGTAATAAATTGACTGAAGAATGAAATTTACTATATATCTTCTTGAACAGTTCAATCAAATTAATTAAAACAACTTAAATCAATTATAAACTTATCTTCGTTATACGTCACTACCGTTAATGACGATGACAATTAACAATATTTTTAGAATCAGTGATACGTCAGTAATTATATCTAGTAATTAAAGTTACCATATTAGTATGTATTAATTAAAGTAATCAAAATTCATAAAAACATTATTTTTTATTCATCTATAGAATTATAGTAATATATTATTATTATTAAAACTTGCGTGTGCTGACATACCCAATTATTATTTTCACGTGTGATTGTTGTTGACTTTATGCCAACCGTTTCACCGATACAATTTCAGCATTATCAAGGCGAGTGTCGTTCTAAGGACGACGACGCGGCGTTTGCCGTCGTTGACAAACGGGCACTGGATTATATAATTTATGTACAGTATTTCCAAACTAATAAAGTGCATACAAATCTATAGCCGAGCGACCGGACGAACCACGTGACCTTATTGATTGTATAGAAAGTGTAAGGAAATACGAACTTTGCCGAACAGTGGAGAAGATTTGTATGCGCATTATCTATTTGGTAGCACTGTAGTAAGTATAACAGTACCCTCTCATTATCAGATACCTATAGTTTTACTACAATAATTCACTTTTCAATAATCTTGATTTAGAATGTGGATTTAGGGTAACATACCCAAACACTCGACCAACTTCATTTTGCAGTTTTGTTACATGCATTTTGTAGGTAATGATAATTTTGTAATTTTCGTTCAAATTATTTAAGTCTATTAACTTACTGAAACCTCAGGGCGCGAATTACGAATTCTTCTCGCACTTGACATTGTTTTTTTTTTACTGCCGTAAACAGCGACCAATAACTGATGCCTCCTTCTTTCAATTTATAACTATGAAACTAGATTAGTTTGTAACATACTCATATTACCAGATTGTGACCGTGTCATAATTATATCCCTAGTAAGATAGATATGAACCACTTTCGTGTAACTATGTTACGGTATATAACTATATTCCTAGAAATATAATTATATCACGGCTTTAACTATCTTACTGCGACAGATATATAAAATGGCTAGTTCTTTGGGATAATTGTTTACTATCATTAGTTAATTTTCTTATATTGTTACATTTCGATGATTTTGATGTTACCCTTTTAATTTTACACCTGATATGTTACAACCACTTGAAATGGTCAAATTAATATACATACACATATTATAGCAATTGGTGCACTTAATTATTGTTGTTTGATGATTTTATTTATTGGAAATATCTAGCTTCACTGTTTCAGCGTGCTTAAGAGCCCTCCAGCAGGTGGATTGTAAAAAACCCGCCTTTTTGTGATCAATCAAAACTGAACACTCAACTTCAAAATTTACTCTGTAAATGATTATACGAAACCTTAATACTTATGGATTGATTATTGCAAAACAGCTCACCTCAATGAGTATTTTTGATCGGGATAGCCGACCAGTTTCAGCAGATTCAGACTGCCTTCTTCTTCTTACTACGTCGAATTATGGATTGTGTATACTGTCATGTGAATTTAATTGTTTAGTTTGATTGATTGCAAAAAGGCGGGTATTTTACAATCCACCTGCTAGAGGGCTCTTGAAGATTTATAGTTTTCTGTTTGTGTATATTTTATATGAAATGAAATTTACTGTGATGTAATGAAATTGTGTATTTTACCTAGAAGGTACATTATTATCTCTGTACGTCTTGTTGATCGAAGCTGTACGTACATAAACGATTGTACCTAGTTGTTATGTGCAACCTAATTATAATGAAGTAGTTAATAAATTTATTAATGTTTTGTAAATATGGATGTACATATAATATATCAGATTTTAAGATGGGAAATGTTGAAGAATATAGTTTAATAATCAATAAGGATTCTAGTCGAAATATTCTTTATGTTAAATATTATTTTTTTATTGCTCAAATAATATTTTGTTTAAATTTTTTACTAATTGTAAATAATTATTGCAATCTTAGCATAACATTTTATTTTTATAATTACAGCACGGAACTATTTTGGTGATTCTTCAAAGACTTCTTGACATATCGTAAATGTTAAGCGATAAATATGTGTAATAAGTACTTCTCAGATTAATAAAGCTTATTTCCAAACTTTTTCATTTGGTATCCCAAATTTTCCTCGTCCTAAAATATAGTCCCTAATTGTTTTTTTCAAGAAGTTTATTCTGACCTTTGGCTAAAGACACCTTATCTCAAGGTCGGGAAACCAATCAGCATTAAACCGAATAAGGGTGACGAAATCAATCGTCTAATTCCGCTCAACCCCACCAACTGAATACATTGGGCGGGCGTTATCTGCACATTACCCAAGAGTCCTCTTTTATCTACCGAAAGTCGAAGAAAAAAGGTCGAAAGAGATTACATTGTCTCCACCGACGCAAAGCATGCCCATTGTCATTCGTGATAAGAATTTTTATTCGAAGCCCTCTTCTTTTGTTGTCGGTGCTAAAGGTGGCGCATTTAAAAAAGGGACATCATAGCCTGAAATGAGATTTTTCTTGTTTTGGTCTTTGTTTTTAATATAATGCAAGAGTTAAATACGTAATCTGTGGTAATGGCTGTTATCAAAGTAAGGATCATCTAATATTTTATTTAAGGCGTATGACCACGCTAAATAAGCAACTTGATGTGTGTCGGTACAAATATCAACGGAAACGACTTTGAAATAATGTTCATTTGCCTTGAAAAGTGGCTGTTACGACAACCACTGCATCTCCGGCTTGCGCAAAATAGGAGAGAATAATACATAGACCCCATGAAAGAAAAAAAAATTATGAACTTGAATTTTTTGGATCTAAAAATATCCTATAATTTGGTGAAATAATGATTAAAATCGCTTTAGGCGTTTGGAAGGAGTAAGAGAGTTCTTGTATTAATCATGTGAAACTTTCGATGACTTTCGATTTTTTTTGTCATAACTTACAATAGAAAAAGAGTATATGAAACTTAATATTTATTTTTGTCTCTTTAATGCCTATCATATATTTTTATGAAAGTTTTTGGACCACCCGTGTGGGAGGAGTAGGCCTTCAAAGACAGGTCCAAATTGCAGTTGGCGTATCCATTCGCCTTAAGCAAGCTTATGAGAATTGATTGTATCTTTGTTCAGTTTATAATTTATGGATGGTAGTAGTAACCACAGGCAGCGCATTAGTAGAATTGTATTTGATCAATAGCAGATCGCAGTTCCCTGTCAAAGCTTATAATTATTGTAAGGAGTACGGGACTCACCGTGTTTAATATTTATATTTTCCCTTATTTCCGGCCATGTTTAACGCCAGATGACTGATATCAGTTAACAGGTGGTAGAGCTGATGCCGGGCTTGACTGTGGAGGTACCACCATCTTACTTGGAGACCCCCACGAAGTAATTCGGGGGAGAGTAAGAGGACAGCTCACAAGCAAAAAACCAGGAGGCCCATCATGCCTGGGACCGATTGATGGCGGTATATCCATCTCTAATAGCCGGGCCTTATATGTAACAGACTGGTGACGGGCAGCGGCGTCACTGGTGCGAGGGTTCCGGCACCGCGCTCACCAACCCGCCTGCCCAGCGTGTGTGAGTATGGGCAATTCTTCCAGGATGACCGCCGGGAGTGGCAAAGCCCTGGAAAGGCTTATGTCCAGCAGTGGACGAACTAGGCTGATGGATGGATGATTATGATGACTGATGTCATCCAGCGATCATGGCAGATGAAACTCTGCCGAAAATAAGGGAAAATATAAAAACTAAACACAATGAGACCCGCACTCGTAATAATGTTAATAGTGACAGTGTAAATTCAAAATAATATCCTACATAATAATTTCTTACGGAAAACTCACAGTTTAGCAAAACGCTAGCAATAGATTCAACAGCTTAATAACACCACTATGAGATCAGATATAACAATATTGGTGAGATCAGAGGTCTTACTTTTATGGTCAACTGTAAAATAAGTACGCATTTCTGGGGGGAGAGTGATACCAAAGGGTCCCCCTTCCCTCCCTCTCCTCACAACCCGCAACCAAATTCGAAAGTCTGGATACTTAGGCACAACCTTTCCTCCTTCCCATAACTCCTGAAGCCACCAGGTGCGGCCAGCCAGTCCGACAATTTTGACAGGTAAGTATCTTGAGAGCCAGCGACGACAAAGTTAGCTGACCTTCGATGTCGTCAGCTCTTAGTTTCATAACAAAAAAGTTACTTAAAATTAAAACTAAATAATGTTATAAAATTAAAAAAAATTAAGTAAAAAATAAAATAATAAATAAAAGTGTTTCTAATTATATGGCCCCATTTAGTGGGTGTAAAAATGAAGTTGCTTGTTGAACAACATTTACTATGGAGCTAACCCTCGAATCGGGAAAAAATATACATAATATACATATTATCTAAAAATAACATAGCTGCTTGACCAAAATATATGAAACAACAGCTACTTTTCTCGATTTTTCAATTTTTTTTCACGGAAATTTTCGGCTTCCGCAACTTCATCTTATCAACCTGTATAGTTGAGGAATTGGACGGATCAGTAATCTAGACACACGGTAGCGTGTCAAGCCAAGTTCAAGCTAACAGAATGGCGAGCGGTACCGTGTATAATATATGAAAACTAGCCAAGTCAGACCTTAGGCTTCAATATATATTATCCGAACTTATAAGAAGAAATTATATTTCAAGTTGTTATAAAATATGGTATGTGGTTATAAATAAATTTCAGGACTGGCCATTAAACTTAGCACCTATTTAGATCTCAATTCTTTTGTCGTTAAAGTCAACAACTAAGGCATATATTATCATAATTTTGAACTTGGCTCTCATTTCACATATATGTTTTTAACGGGATTCCTCTCTCAGGACCAATTACTCGATGGGGTGAGCCATATTACCGTTATTCAGTCACAAATTTATGCTTTTAAAGTATCTACCTTTATCTCATTTTGCATCAAGTCGAACTAACCTCTTTGACGTTTTGTTATTGTTTTAAATAGTGCGCTCTGATGACTATTTTCAAAAAACACGTTTTTCACTCAAGAAACCTTTTTTACTGTTAAATTAAATGTAAATTAAAATCCGTTTAAATACTTACTAAAGTACCTTTTCTTTCATTAAGTATGATTACATATGTTAATTTTATACAAAACGAAAAAAACTTGTAACATCTAAACTAAGTTTCGTTTTTTTTTTCGATCTTAAAAAATATTTCGTATCGCGTATTGAACCGTTAAAAATCTGTTAAAAGGATGTACCTAAAAATATTTTTTTTGGATTTAAAATATCACAATTTCATAGTTTAAAACTTACAGTGACTACTCTGATTTACTAAAACATTAATAAGTTACATAATTAAGAACAACATTTTGTGCTAACATTTGTGCTACTCACTTTAGCGTTTATTATGTAAGAAAATAAAGCTTTACAGTTACATAAGGAATTAAACTCTTTTCACAACTCGCCATACCTAACTTTTAACTGACTCTCTTCTGCACCGAAAAATTTCTGATGGCAAAATATGTGCAAATAGTATTTTTGATGTGCAAATAAAAATATTCCATTTCGTATTATCAAAAGAAAACGAATCAAAAAAGGAATGATATGCATTTCAAACAGCTTTTTTGTAACAATAGTTGCTTTAACCAATCTTAAATTTGTGCCAAGTTAAACGTTATCACGTAGAGCTAAATTGAAGGGAAAGGCACATCAATTACATATGCACACAGGTCCACAGGTTGGATCACGCTACGTTCCTGCCATTTCAGGCGTACGCTAATTCGAGCAAAACTGGTTAAAGCGAGATATGACCGGTTTAAACCGGATGCTACTAGATATTAGCAGTTTTAGTTGCCTTGTACGATTCAGCGTGGAAATTTGGCAAAATGTAATAACGCTTGAGCCCATTTCTAGCTGTATTATTAAAATATTGATTGAAATAACCTACTTACCATTAACATTGTTACATATGCGGAAGTTCTTCTTTTAACTTTAATCAAATTTATAAATGACAAAATTACCATGTCATATCATGTCGGCTAAAATTGCCAAAAAATCCATGTACATATATGTTGCCCCTAATTAGGTGGCATAGAGGTCCCTGGAAGTACCAACACGCTCACCTCACATCAATGTACGTGGATAAACATTATCCCTGTTTTAATGCCATCTACATCACGTTGCGGATATTGGCGATAATCTACGTGGGTGGGTCAGACACTAACTGCAGTGATTTGGGTCGTCTTATCCGCTATTTTGAAGTTCTGGAGATGACGTCCTCCCACGGAGCCCACACACTCGCAGGCATAAGTACGCGCTCGAATGTGTACACAGTGTTCACCAAATGAAATAGTCGATCGTCGTTGGTTCAAATCACCCAGGTAAATGTGTTTTTAGCTGACCTCTTGAATTTGGAATTATTTGATCGGTCTTTACAAGTATTTTTGTAAGGAATTGTGACCAGCGGGCCTATTGTGTATCTATAGTTGCCTTCTGGACTGGGTGTCTATCATCAAAAACATAGATATACTATCGAATTCCGATGTCCTAAGGATATTTTCGCACTTGAAGTGACGACACAGATTGTTAATAGTTCGATACCCACTAAAGGCAATTTTGAAATTTCAGTTTTTAGCTATGTTTTTGATGATAGGCACCTCGTGCAGTTGGCAACAAAAGATGGGACCTTATGATGGGACTGGAAGGTGGCTACGGGAACTCATCAACGGACAACAGCAGACCTCTCAAGTTTGAGCTTATTTGATTGGTGTCTTTATTAGTATTTTGGTAAAAATGGTGAGGTAAATACGGAAAATCGTCTTGTCTGTCTTTAAACAATTATATAATTAAGTAACCACAGATTTGGACTCTATGTCAGTATCTAAAGCGTCTGTATGCACACCCGAACAATGCTCCTCATATTTAAATAAACAAAGTTCCAACTTAAACAGTGTTCATTGGAACATTTGATTCCTAGCACTGGACATAATTTCAATGAGCTAAGCTGTTTTACTATCTAGAATGGATGTTGCGTATGACGTAATCATTCTATCTCAATTTTGGCTAAGTAAAAATGTTATTCTTCTTGTTTTGGTCTTATCGCTCCAATTATCATAATCAAAATGAAGGTGTGGTGGTATACCTTAGGACGGAACTTGACTTTCGTGTCTGTGAATATAATTTAGCAGATGCAAATTGTCTTATTCTAAAATATCAAAATGAGGTGGCGTTGGTAGAAATTTACCGATCACTCCTGTATAATGATATAGCAAGTTTCATAGCGAGCTTAAGTGGCTGGCTTCCAACTTGATCTTAATTTAGAACACTAGCCATAATAGGAGACATTAACATTAACATAATCCCTGACGCGTCAAATCGTATATACCCTGACTACCTTGAACCATTACATTGACTTGTTTCTACACATCAATTCCGAACTCGTGAGAAAACCTCTGGGAAGATGAACATAAAAATGCCGAATTTGCTATTAAAACGATTATAAAATGGTTCTCCGCTAATCTTCTAACACTTGATATTGACAAATCTCAATTTATAACCTTCAGTGCCAGAACTTATAACCAACCGTCGCTTGAATCATATCAACTTAAAGCCCATAGCTGTGACCGTACTAAAAGAGACCAAAAATGCAACTGTTTATACTTGAAACGCTCCTACAGCGTAAATCTGGGGGCTATGATCGACAATACCAGCATATTGAGTGCCTCACACCTCGTGTCAGGAAATTGATTTACATATTTAAGAAAATTCGATCGTCTGCTGTACAATAATACTCTTTTTATGGTCTATCATGCACTCGCTCAGTCAACCTTGTATTATGGTGTTTCTGCCTGAGGGGATGCGGTAATCACAACACTTCGTAGCCTCAAGAGGGCACAGAGAGCTGTGTTGAAGGTAATCTTATGTAAACCTTTTATTTTCCCTACAACTGAACCTGTACCAAGAGTGCGAAGTTCTAACCATCAGACAGCTCTTTGTGCTTCAGATAGGAAACATGCTTCCACTCCATATGATCCAAATAATAGAAACCTAAAACGTCGATATTACCTTGTCTGCGAATTCCCTCCACATAAAACAACTTTAGCGCAACTTCATTTTAAAATCATAAGTGCGATCTTTATAATAAGATTAACAAAAAAATTAATATAATATCCTCTCTAGTTGCGACATTGTAAAATTGCTATTAAAGCATGGCTTCTAAATTTGACAGTCATTACAGTCTTTTCTTATCAACTCTAAGACAACATTTATGTAACATTTTTGTTTTTCATACCACCTAAACTTCTATATGAAAAAAAAATGTCAACCAAATGGTGTTTTTTGGCTTCAATTCCCTACTGCTCCTAAGCGGTGAATTTAGGGATGTCGTATGTTAAACGAGGTCTAAGCAGTAAGTCAGATGAGTCAGAACCCAAAAGTCAGGATGGGATTCACAAAATTTCATCAGAAATATGAAAATACTCAGAAGCGTATTCATACCAACTGTATTTCAACATGATCAGCTGAATTCCTAGTTTGTGTTTATAACGCCGAGCTAGTCATTATTTTAATTAGAAAAGGCTTTGAAATATATACAATCAGTTCTACAAATGGTAAAATTCCATTTCATTCAACTTTGGAATACTAGTTTTGCATGTGTTATGGATTTCATAGTAAAATAATATAAAAGTTTTAAATTTAACCCTAGACAGGTAAACTATATTCTCAGTTACATAGTAACTAAGCATTCGTCCAGTGGACTACGCAACAAAAAACCTGAATATTATGATTTTTTTTTAATAAAAATAGGAACTTGTTACATGGCATTGAAGTTTGGCTTAATAGTAACTAATTAAGAGAATTATTATCCTAAACCACTATTACATACAGCTGTTACTTATGTCAACATTATGTGAGCCACAAATGGCATTTTTCCATTTCTGATGTTAATTGCAAGTCACAGACTACACTTGTAAACCCGCGTGTCACGACGAGTGTCCCACCCCTATCGCCCTACTTCGAGCAGAAAAATGGACCCAATGCTTTTCGTGCCGAAACTGAAACACGCAAGCCAAACTCAATATATTATATGCCCCTATATACCAGCAACCACCAGATTAGCCGGTTGAGTGCTCGAACCACTACACCACTGAGGCGGTCAAAACTAGTAAAACGTAGTAACAGAACGTACTCATCGAGTACCAGCATGACAGGGTTACTGTGAGAAGAAGAACAAAAAGTTTCTCTTAAAAAACGCGGCAGGTTGTGTACAGTCATGGAAAAAAGTGGAGAGTTTTTCATGTCAAAATATCTCATGTAGTACCAACATCAAACTTTGTTTTATAGTCGCCGTCTTACTAAAAACTTTTTCTGTCTGCTTTGTTGCATATAAAACAGTGATTTTGTAATTTATAGTATGTATATTTAGAATATATGATTATTTTGAAACGTTTTTGTTAGAAAGTAAGGAAAAATTAAAAATGTAATCGGTAAATGCCAACATTAAATTGGGCGGACAGAGAAAACTACGAATAAGAAATACTTTGGTTGCATACTGTTAGATGACGTAAAAACTATCCCCGAATGCGACCGCTATGCTCTTAAAATTAACAGGCAGTGCGAATTTTATTTTTGTCATTGTCACTCCAAGCGAAAAATCGCGCAGTGTGAGAGGGGCGGATTCAGGGCGGAAGGGAAAAAAGTTGGTTTTATATTTTTATTAAAAAAAACTAAAAAAGCTAGCAAAATTTCAAATTTCAAATCTTTAAATATTGTTGAAACACACCTAAAAATATGTTTGAGTTCTCTATATGGTTCCTATTCGTCAAACGAGAAGAAAAAGTGTGTTTGAAGACCTCATTTCAACAATTATTTCTATCACGGAAAATTTATCCAAACATGTTTTCCAATTTCAAAACCCTAGATTATACAGTCAAAATGCATATCCCAGAAATGTATAAAAATTTTCCGTGTATTTCATGAAATACACAGAAAAGAAACACCCGTATTTTTTTCGCATATCGCCTTAATTAGACTATGAGGAGGAACAATATTGCTAGTGACAGGAGTTTAATACTTTTGGGGCTTAGTAAAAAAAGAAAAACATTCTGCCAGAGGAAGGATACCATAGAGTCCCCCTACTCCTCACTACTACTCACAGGTTGGTCAAGGCCACAATCATACATTGGTTACATGCTGGTACTCGATGGGATAAAATCTACCCCTGAATGCGCCCGGTCTCACAGACTAAACGGTCAGGTCGACTCGCAGCAGCAAATGTTTTTCTAGCTGTACTTATTGAGTGTTATCGTATGAACAAAGTTTGATGCTGGTACTGCATGAAAAGAACACCATTTTTGATAAAAAAAGAATAGAATAGAATAGAATTAGTCTATATGTGCGTTGATAAGGGTACAATATGGTGGTGTTATAAATTATACAGAAAAATGAGCGCCTTAATCAGCTAATATTAATTTAACATACAAATATGTTGGTAAATGAAGTTAAGACCTTAATATATTTAATTAATTAAGCATGCATGTCAAATCTAAAATGAGGTCCTAAAAAAAGAAGAAAACATTAAACAGATTACATTTACACAAAGTCACATCCTACAAATTATATAAATGTTTTAATTTGAGTGTTTATTATAATTTCTTATTATTCTAAGTGGGCTTTCAGACTATAATAACCTTTATCTAATAGCCATTGTTTTAACTTATATTTAAACATACTTAGAGGAAGGTCAACCATCTCTTTTGGCAATTTATTATATATTTTAATGCACATAATATAACAGTTTCTTATATACCATTCAGTCCTAGGCTTACAGTCAAGAATTAATAAAGCACACATGACTGTTCAATACCGGCCAAGTTTCGCCAAGGTCTGCCAGCTTTTTGATAGTAACTTTTTGTCCTTCTTCTCACAGTAACTGTATTATGCTGGTACTCGATGAGATATAGTTACCAACAATAAACCTTCATTCTATAAGCTATATTGATAAATAAGTCACTATACAGACACTTCTGTGCATTCTCGTATCTGGGGTCACATAAAAATATTGCAACAAAAATAATTTTACGCCCGTCCATCAACGGCGGAAGTTCATAGTGGCGTCGTGAAACTGAGCGAGTGAACGTGGCTCTTGTGAAACGAGTTATTTACTAACTTCATGTTTTGGTCGCAAATGAAATTGTAATGCTGTATCAGCTACTATCTATAAAATGTATGAAGTCATAAAATTGTCATCTAGAAAGCAAGTCGTAAACTTTTGAACACGTATCGTGTCTTCATGTCCCCTTCTATTTTTAGTTATGAATTTTGTGAATACTTTTTTGTTTGCATCTTGTATGTCCAAAACTTGAACGTCACTTACGGTCAAGGACTTTATATTATATTCACTATATATTATATTCACTATATATTATATACACTATTATATATCACTCCTTGTGGTACAACGTCTTTTTAATGTAAGATAATTTGATTTCTCATTGCAAATTATTACGTTTTTTAATCGTTCACTGTAAATTTATTTTATTAATGCTCACTTGATGGAAAAAAAATTATTTTTAATGATCTCCGAAGCATTGATATTAGTGATTATATTCTTTTTGGCTATTGATTACTAGCACGTCTAAAGCTAATTTTACTCTGTGAGTAAAGAGGCGACATAAGAAGCTATATCCACTTAAATAATTTGCGGTTGTAGTTATATCTGAGACAACCAACTGAAACACTTTATTGCACAAAAATAAGTACATAAAATAGATACAAATAACAGACAGAAAGCAAAGGCGGACTTATTTTTATAAGAAATTTCTTCCAGTTGACCTTGGGAAAACATTTTTGTCGTAGTAATTTACAAATTTATATCAGTGAAAAAGAAATTTTAAACTCATTAAACATTAACATATAAATACTCAGATTTACGATTAATAGCCTAGTCAGTAAGTCAGAGAGAGAAGAGGTAAAAAAAAACAAGTTATATTTAAAGGAAGAAAATCCCACCGTTGTTTTATTTCAAAAATGTTTTGTCTTGGTATCATATTGTTTTCTATTTATTACGTAATTTTTACTGTTATTTTCCACGTATTACCTAATTAACTTAACAAATAACGTTTCTTTGCAAGACAGTCATTATTAAATAAATAGTGAAAGTAATTTATATAACTCTTGGACATGATTCACATAAATCTAGTAGTATCTAAGTTTGTCCGTTTATTTTCTTTTCCTGCAAATAGATATTTGAGAGCAATGGCATTATGATCTGATAGTTTATTTAAGACTTTCCCAATGAAAATATCAGCGTCATAATTAATAGTAAAATTGTAAATGCAAGTTGCACTTTTATTTATTGTTCTAGTTGGTTCTGCAATTACAAACTTATACGTCATACACATATACATTATGTCGCAAAATTTCTTAACTTTTGTTGTGTATCTTTAATACGTCTAAATTGAAGTCACCAGCCATTATTATTTTTTTTCCTTTCCTACAAATTTAAATATATTATTTTGGAGATTCTCAAATATATAGAAATCGTGATCAGGTGTATCCATGTAAATGATAAATAGTTTTGGTGATTTTAAAACAGGAAGTACCTTAGACGTTTAAATGATCATGAGTGAGTCATGAATCAGTTAGTAAGTGACGAAATTGACGTATTTTTAGGTATATATAATTTATTATTAAAATTATTTTATTATTCTAAAATAATTTAAAATTATTTTATGGTGTAAAATCCAAGGTATATAGGCTAAGCAAATGAAATTTAACTTGTTTCAGAAGTCTGCTAAGTAATTGCATCTTATTCTGAAAATTTGGGCTCTGTAGTACTAGACCAAAGCTATGAGGGTTCGAAAATTCGACGAAACGCTTCGAGAAAAGCAACGACGTAGTCAATTAAAATTATTACATAAGGATTGTCCAGTACCAAAAAGAAGGTTTACTTAGTTGGCAGATGCGTTCACAAAATCATCAATAAAATGTTTTATCATTTCACTACGCTTAGAATAAAATAAGTCGATTATATCACTAATTGAATTGAATAGGGTACATGTTCGAGTAAAGCAGGGATTTTGGCGATAATTAGTGCGCGCGTAAGCGATATTCAGTTTCATGGATCTCCGAGTAGAATAAGGAGCTTCAAGTTTTATATGTGATAAAAGTCAGCTGAGTCAATGTATCCATTTGCTATCTTGGAAAGAAGAATGATATCGCTAATCGTTTAGAAACTACTAAACTACTAAAACTGCCCCTAAAGAGGTGCAATGACACTTGGTTGGTACGCCGGTGACGCGAAAAGTTTTCACTTCAATAATTGGAATACCACTACTAAATTTTCGGAGCTACCTTAGTAGTGCCTTAGTAATGTTCAAATTTGCTTCTCTTTTAGCGTGGGTGAAGCCGTGGGCAAAATACTAGTGCATTTTTAACGCATGGTGAGAGTGGGTATAGTAGAATTCTACCAAAACTCAACAATCCAATTTTACTAAAACAGAGTCGTTCTTTATTACGTTAATTGCCACCTGAATATTCAAGGAGTCGTATTAACAAGGATTTTAAGATTGTACTGCCCGGGACTGACTTCATTTATATGCAAAAATCAAAGCATAAACATAAAAGGAGGGATCTAATGGCAGTCCCGAACAGAACAGGTACCCGAACAGGTAGAGCGATCAAGTTTAAGGATTAGTGCTATCAAAATAAAAAACAAATTGTTAAGGGGCTTTATATAAAATCAGGTCGAGTACCTTATTTTGCATCAATCAGAATTGAAATATGACGTTTCCTTTAGTTTATAATAGCGCGCTCTCAGCCGTGGCTGTTACGACACCAAAATAAACGCGCTCGCGAAAAACTGAGTTTTTATTTAATAACTCGGCTTCTAGATGAAATTATTATGCTTTAAAAGTTTTAGAAGGGGTAATTGTTCACTTATTTTTATTACAAATTTTAGTTTAAAATGGCCCTTTAACATTCGAAAAACATGAAATTTAGATATAAGATCGTAATTTTTTTTCTATCGAGCGAACTTAAAGCTTTTGCAAGGTTTAAATACCGTTGGTTGTTGGCACTAGGTGGAACTTTACATTATGAGCAGAAAATCTCTTGTACTATATCAAAAATTGATTTAGATAAATTATTTAGAATTTCATAGAAATTTATTTATTAAGCGTTTTTAAATGCTATAAAGGCGAAACCTGTCAGGAAGTTCCAAAATAATTTTTGAGAGAGTACAAGTGATTTTCTGTTCATGATAATAAAGCTTTTGAGTTTTTTCCAAAATACTTAGATTAGCCCTATACTGTACGATATCTATTATTTTTCTTGAACCGATTGGCCAAGTAGCACAATGTGAAATGGTTATTTAAAATTGTGCATCTGACTTTATACGGACCCTTAAGGGGCTTCAGAAGCCAAACTATGTTTAACGATGTATTTGAATCGCAAAATTATACTCACTTATATAACACCATGCTTAGTTATGGTCCAAATATTAATTTACTTTATAATATGCCGTTTTTAATAGCCCCTGCTTAATAACAATTTAAACTTATTCTATAACAAACTGGGGACCTCTTTAGTAAGTTTTTATAATATTACATTTTATATGACCTACGAAAAAGGTATAAGTCAAGCCAATAGACACTGGGAATAGAAATGGCAGCTCTCCTACCTCCAACTTACACACTAGCTCGGTCTATATTCGCACATGGAAATATGGCAGTCAATGTGAATAGTGTCCATCAATCAAATCCCATACTGTGACTTAAATATATCAGGTGTGTGTTTGGTCTATGCTGACAGTACAGCCAAAGCGGGTGGCTATTTCTATTCCCAAGATTCATTGACTTGGGTTCTATTTACTTTGGCATGTCTGACTTTGGGGAAAGCTATTTTATGTTTATTTCAGTATTCTATGGTGCGCACCGAGCAGGTATCGGTATTTTTCTGACATATCTATAACTTGGTAAGTACATTCCAATGGCATTATCAGAATATATTTTTCCTTACATTTTTTCTTTATTAATCTAGGTGCTTCATGTTAAATATAGCTCTTTTGTAAAATAAAGACTGTTCCTTATCCACGGCCGTACCCCACAGAACCTTTCCACCGCGCATGTGAGACAAAGGGTTCGGTCACGAGTTCGACAATCGTTCGAACAATTCTTTATTTTGGAGCTAGGGCTCACTGTCATGAAATCTCCTTGGTTGGGCTGCAAATGAAATGAAATGAAATATGAAATGAGATGAAGTATATTTATTTATGTAATGTATATAACATACACTTATTACAGGTGGGTTTTATTTTATATATAAGTAATTAAATAATCTATGTGTAAAGGTAATAATTGTATGTAACATAAAATAATATGGGGAAATACACAGGGAAATATTAAAGGTTGGTTTCACTTAAATTAAATAATAAAAATACCCTTGTAAACAATAGTATTAGGATATCTATGGCCGCAAAAATATTATAACCTCAGAAATGGCTGTACGGGCTAAGGTCTCTTTGCCTTCCAACCTACATAATAGAAAAAAACAAGGTTTATTTTGTTAAAAGAGATTTTTTTTCTATTAATATGTATTTATTTACTATATGTGAGTTTAAAATCACGAGTTTACGATTATAATATTGATCAATTATAACATATTATTCTAATATATCAGTGTATAGGTAGCGATAAAATGCTTTAAAACACTAATAAAGTACGATAGAACTTATACACACATACATACGATCAATAAAAAATAAAAACAAACCATGTCTAAAAGTATTATTTATTCCCATATTGCGCAATCCAGAGACGCATCAGCGATCGTTATTTCAATGTTGTTTCAACCAAGTTGGTAATTTAGGTAACGGTAGGTTTACGGTAGGTACGGTAAGCTCGTTATTATAGCGCTCCAGGCTTCGCATTTTGAGTTTGCAGAATTGGTATCACTGAGATCGAATATCTAATATCTCTCAAGCCGCCTCTGTGGCCGAGTGGTGGAACGATCACCTGCTAACCCAGTGGTCGCAAGTTCAATCTCCGCGGTGCACAATAATTTGTATTAAGTCTGCGTGCATCGGAAGACACGTTAAGAACCCGCTCCGTATTTTTCGTCCGTTTGATGCAAAGTATTTTTTAAATATTTTTCTCATCTTTACCGCGATGTTTTTGTAAAAACCAGGGACATACACCAATTCATATTGGCCGTCTAAATGAATTCCTAAAATTTATTTGATTGAATTGATTCTCCTTTGCGAATTATTTTGGTACTTAGACATTATGAAGAACTATTCGGAACGGGCTCGTAAGTACCAAAATAATTTGCAAAAGAGAAACAATTCAATCAAATAATTTTAGGCATTCATTTAAACGGCCAATATGAAGTGGTGTATGGTGTCCTTGGTTTTTCCAAAAACATCGCGATAAAGGTCAGAAAAATGTTTAACAAAATGCTTTGCTTCAAAACTGTCGTCGTCGCGGACCGGGCTCTTAAGCTGTTGGTTCATTTGTACCCAAAGTGCGGCGATTGGGCTCATGTTTAGGACGTAATATAATCGTCGGTGATAAGCGGGTGTACCAAGTGTGGACTGTGACTTGCATTTCACAGTTCACACTTGGGAACATCTCGTTCATGTCATGCCGATATGTAATTTATTTAAAGTTTATAAGCAGAATCGGAGGTACTTCACATTGAAACTGCCATTTTGAAAATTATAATAAGCTGTGAGTTCCGAAACTATTTTTTTTTTAAATTATGAAATTAAAGCTGTCATTACAGGGTATTCCTTAAATAAATGTTTTGCAAACTTATTTAATTTTTAACATCAATAACATCACAACCTCAGGCGTGGTAGTGCAAAGCGTAAGGCCATAGTGTTTATTTTTTTTTTTTCTTTTTATTTTTTTTCTTAATTCTTCATCATGTGCTGCATCGGTTGACATTGTTACCGTCTTCATTACTTATACCAAGATCTCGGTAATTTGAGCTAAATGCAGGATCCAAAATTTACAAAAATCCATTTCGTCAAGCTAATCTGTCATATTTGAGTGTTTTATAGTGTTTTTTGAATTCAGAACATATTATCTTAAAGATTACCTATGACTGCGATGTCAGAAGACTTCTTCTAGGAGAACAAAATTGTTGATCAAAAACACCTTTCTACAACTTCTTTTCTCTACGACATTTGAAATTATGCGAAACGAATCATATAATTTACCTGCAGAATATTTTATTCCGCACGATACATTTTGCACGATGTAACATTATATTGGGATATATCACATAAATGATCTCATAAAAATAATCTTTAAATTTAATACTTTGCACTATAATTAGTACCTATTTTTCACTTTAATCATTTTATAAAATACCAGCGCAAAAGAGAGCCAGTAGGTTAGGTATGGCGAGTCGTGAAACTTAGTGGTGCAATCGTCATACATAAAATTCGTGGTTATTTTTTTCATGACAACCCGGTTAAAGTTTGAGTGCAAAACAATAATTTGTAGTGAAAAGTATTATTTTAAGGGCGTTATATTTATTTATAGTTGTATTATTTATTTGTAGTGCTTTACACATTTTAATTGTTATTTCCATAAATTTTAACGTTACTTTAATTATGCCCCCATTGTCTTTTCTTTGCTAAAACATAAAAATAGTTATAAAAAAGAGAGGAACAAAATTAAAACGATACCAACAGATAATTAGCAAAGGCTGATATTTCAGTTTGATAAATAACATTATAAATCACGAGCAAAATCCCGGGACGTACTGTAAAAATAAAACGACAATTTACATTAATACAATGCAATTTGTTGTTAAAATTCATTACGCAATTTTGTGGTTTACTTAATGTTGTTTTATGGGGGCTTACACTCGTGCAAAGTGGGTGTTAGATGTGAATAAAAAATTGTAAGCTTAATTTTTGCAACGAATATTTTATATCATTTCATTTATTTATAAAAAAATGTATCTCTTGTTTATGGGTAAAATAGCTAGATATTGGAAAACAAGAAGAGTATTGGGAGAACGTTACGACGGATACTACTCCAGCAAGACAAGAACATTGCTGCTTTAATCGATTGGATAAAAGAATTAGAAGTGAAATGAACTATAATCGATTAGATAAAAGAATCAGAAATGAAAAGAAAATTAGAGATGATGAGAATAAAAAACACTCCAAATATTCCAAACCAGTCAGGTCAACTGCGTACTAAAAAATTAAAGGTCTGAAAACTATTTACAGATTCGATACGACGAAACAAAAATTTAATAAACGCGGCCGAAGCTGCGGGCTAAAGCAAGTAAGCAAGTAATATATAAATACTCTAAAAATAATTAAATTAAGGCTTATTTAGGCGATGTGAGTATTGGTGACCTACTTTATATGAAATATTTAATGTGGAATTAAATTTATTTTGGTAAGGAAATTTTATATACGGACCTGCATCCCCTTTATGGGGGTTGGAGGTTGAAAGTGAAAGTTACAGTAAAAGTTTATATTATTTGTATGGTATTATTTCGTTGTTTGTTTGCTAGCCAGTGTACCAAATTTCAGCTTTCAAAGACTTTTGAAAGTTTGAAATAGAAATTGTTACAAAATAAAGAACTGGACTTCCCTTTATTTGGAGTGTTTCACCACAGATTTCAGCTTTCTAGGCTTCAGAACATACCAAAGAGGATTTCATGAACATTAGTGAGCAAGTAACGAAATCGTCGCATTTTAGGTATTAACAAAATCCAAAGTATAAAAGCTAGATAAACGAAACTTAGGGTGTTTCATAAGTTTGCTTACTTAATTTTACATACATACTTAAATACATATACTACCCAGAAGGGTAGGCTGAGACCATAGATTTCCATCGGCTACGATCCTGACACACCTGTTTCGCCTCTTTCACATCCATCAATCTAGTCATACAAGCTCTTCTGTTCCGGGTACTTTTGACATTGCCCTTCTTTGACTAAAGCATAAGGGAAGACCGGCTATAAATATGACGATACGCTTCAAGAAAAGAACGTAGTACCTTGCTCACTACTATGTCCTTAGACTTTTAAAATTCAACATTTTTTTTATCAAAAAGTTTTATTATCATTCGCAGAATTTTGTTTTTTTTTCCATTTAAATGCAAAACTTAAGATTAGACAGACGGATAGTCTGGCAAGGAATAACAGACAACACAGGCAAACATTTTATGGTTTTGTTGTTTTTAAGATAACAAAGAGTCACTCAGTTCTAGATCTATAGATCCCAGTCTGACGTTTTAATCAAATACACAAAAAGAAACAGAAGTCATTGAAACAAGGATTTAAGGAATGAAATAATTTGTATTTCTCGCGCTGCTACTCTGACTTTGATTTGTCAGTATCATGGGAAATCTCGCTTATTTCACGTCTGGTAACAAGGAAAAATTGCCCTTCTGCTCACGAGCTTTATATTTTATAGTAAATCGGGAGTTTATGCCCGTTACTTTGAAATTTTGTTCTCAGGCATAACTTTTTAAAGCCACCTGTATAAAACACTTGCAAAAATTAAGGACGATTGCAAAAATCAAAATAATCGAAAACTAGGAACGAATTTGATAATTATTCCAACAATTATTATTTTCAGGATGATTTATATAAAACGGCTCACTTTAATTAGACTATGATCGGGATAGCCGACCAGTTTCAGTAGAATCAGACTGCCTTCATCTTAAAACGCATACATACCCTAAATTAGAATAAAGATAGAATTAAGAGTCTTGCTCCTTCTATACGGATACACAAAATACTTGTAAAAAATATAAAGACAAAAGTTCATTTAAAATTTAAAAAAATACTGTTGTTACTAAAAAAAAAACGAAAGCTATCAAAAGCTTTCTATCATTTACGCATAGATTCTCTTGCTACTTTCGAACGCCTAAAGCGACTTTTATTCTTTTTTACCAAGTTATAGACAATTTACAGATCTAAAAAATTTATTTCAACTTTTTACGTCCATGGAATCCATTGGTATTATTTTCTTATAATCCTGCGGCATAATATATGAAAAACCAAATTAATCTGTTTTCCAAAACCCTTATTTAGTAGTTTACCAAAAGGTTAGGAAATTTAAACAGGTAGCTAAATAATATTGTACAATAATCTGGTATGCATCCAAGGGTGAGGTAATTTAATTGTTCGTATATTTAAACTTGAAGCAAAACTAAATATTCATCTTCTCTCAAAGTTTGTAACACAAATTTCAACCAACTTCTCAAGTAAAGAATAACTCAAGTGGTTTCAACAATTTCCACAATAAATTTAAAATTAGAACAATTCATACAGATTCCTTGAAAGCAGGGCCTAAATAAATAAGCTTCTGTCTGTAGAACTACGATAACGGCTTGAGGACTTAACTTGAGACAAGCTGGGGAGCAGTTAATTGATGGTTGAACTTTAGAGAAACTTGGTTAAATTAACATTTACCGGTGACTGACAGACGCGTCGAGCTTTTAATGGGTTTATGCTATCAATTCAGAAAAAATGCAATTTCAATTAGGCAGACAAAACCAAATACGTACAGAAAAGTCAAAGATTTCAGATTCAGCGTAAGTTTGTTTAAAATAAAACTTTTCATGCTGTTTAAAGCCCAAAAGGATCCCTTATATTAATAAATATTCCACATTTCATATGGGTGTCATAATTAAGTCGTACTTTTTCATTCAATACTTAACAAGCAAAAAGCTGTTTTATAAGTATCCTGGAACCAATTTTTTGCATACTTATAACTAACTTATAAGCGCTAACTAGCCTGGAAAAGGACCCACTTTAATAGTATTCTGTTTGGTAATGCCCATATAGTACTCTTGTCGAGTTCAACTAACGACTATTACAGCTATGTAACGGCATTGTGTGTAACCGTATACTCCTACAAAATCAATTATAAGTGTCTTACAGAACTAATCCAGATTATTACGCACTCCGCAGTTCTTCTACAAATTCTTTTTCATTTAGTCAGTCATTCACTCGGTCACCAAAATATACGGAATTTTGTGCGCCGTGTGAAGTATGAAAATAGTAAAATATCATCCATCCGTCCATCAGCTTAGTTCGTCCACTGCTGGACATAACACTTTCCAGGACTTTGCCACACCCGGCGGTCATCCTGGAAGAATTACCCATACTCACACACGCTGGACACGCGGGTTGGTGAGCGCGGTGCTGGAACCCTCGCACCAGTGACGCCGCTGCCCGTTACCAGTCTGTTCCATATAAGGCGCGGCTATTAGGGATGGATATACCACCATCCATCGGTCCCATGCATGGTGGGCCTCCTGGGTTTTGCCTGTGAGCTGTCCTTTTACTCTCCTCGAATTACTCGAGGGGGTCACCAAGTAAGATGATTGTACCTCTAGTTGATAAATAATTTGGACAAAACTGTACGCATATTTTATTTTTTAGACTGATCGTAATTTTTTTTTGTGTTGTTAATCTAAAACGCATGGGGAACTCGTATTTTCTGTGCAAGCCCCTCTTAAATTAAGCATTCTTACATTTTTTTTTTATATTTTAAACGACACTGTTGAATTTGATCGCCATTTATTGGCCAGCATTTTGAAGTATGTTATAACACCATTATCTGTTACCTCAGTTCTATAACGTCACGCATGAAACTCAGAGACTGCATACACATACCATGTTGTTATCTATTGGAGATCCGTAAGCAAAAAACAAACATAGTAAAAATATATTTGATTTTAGTATTAATTTGTGGTTAGGTGTCAACGTTAGAGCTGAAGATGGTAAATGTTGCCTAAGAGTAAAAAATTTTACGAAAATAGTTTTATTATTTCGTTAAAATGATTTACTCGTTTTGCATCAATCCTCGCTGACTTTGACGCATTTCTGCGACACGTAGCGCCATCTATTGTATATAGGAAAACCTCAAAGTCAATCGTTCCCGTCAGTTTGGCGAGAAAACCTCGGCAAAGCTAACCCTTGTTGCGGATTTTAATGTTCGCATGTAAGTATTAAACATTTTGTGAAATAACATTAATTTCCAGTTATAACAATGTTTAATTACAATGTTTTTAAAAACTTCGAGATTCACAGTGAAAACCTCGTAAAGATTTGTTACTCTCTGGTTTCGAAAAATGAAAAGCAGGTACGGTTGATTTTACAAGGTTATCACACTAAGAAGTATTATTACATAGCTTTGAGAGAAAGAAAGAAACAAACACATTTATTCCGGCAACAGCCACACTTACAATACAATACATACAATATTTCTACTTACATCTATTTTAATTAAAATTACATTATAACTATACGGTAGGCTGTTGCTGAAAAAGGCAACTGATTCAGCGATGTGCTGAAGGTGTAATCCCTCAGCGCTGATTTCAGTCAGTATTTCACGTGCATAAGAGATTTTCATTCGCATTTTATACTATTGATCCCCGAACGATATACTAGGATTTTAATTGTTTACAGATTTTATGTTTGCGTTGTTTCAAATATTTTCAGTATGCGTAAATCTGGGAGATCGAACCATTTAGTGCAGCTAGCGTTAAATGTAACTGAAAAAAAGTGACGAGTAGAAGGAAAATGAAGACTGCAATCTTATTCTTCCACAAGAACTATTTACCTTGTTTTCTGATGAAACAGGCGTTTTTGAAGGCAATAAATTACTAGAAACAAACTTTTGGTGAGCAGACTCAAGAATTGGTTTTATGAGCAATCAACCACGAGTCCCGCTAGAGGATGCTCCAAAATTACAGAAGAGACTAGAAAAAATATGTTCAATGAATATTGGAAGATGTCATGGAAAGCAAAAAAAGTATTTGTTAAGCAATGTCAGCAAATAAGCAATTGCAAACCTTCTACTTTAACAAATAGACGAGAAAATACCTATCCAAGTATATAGTACACTTGGTACTAAAGAATTAAATTTTAAAGTTTTATAAGAAGATGTTTTTAAATACTCTTGATATAGGTGAATGGTCGGTTTACAACTGAGTAAAAGAAGACAAAACTGTACTTGAATCTGAGAAAAAACCGAAACCTTAACAAAACGAGCAAATTAAAAATAAAGAAGAGGTTGACAGACTGCGCGTTAAAGATTTTCTCAATGCTTTGCCAAAATTAGAATCCCATTATTGTAGAAAATCTACGAGTAAACTCTACCTAGAACGTCATTGTCAAAGCAAAACCAAATTGTATGAGGAATACTGTGTTTATTTGGCATCAAATCAGAATGTAAAGTTTCTTTTTATATATTTAAGGACGTTTTTGATTCGTTGAACCTGGCTTTGTTTTCTCCTAGAAAGGACGAGTGCGATATCTGTTGCGCCGATAGAGTGCGCAATATAACTGAAGAAGCCTTTAAACTTCATCTCATCAGAAAAGTTGCGGCCAGAGCAGAAAAAGATGCAGATAAAATGATAACAGACCCATCGGTAACAGTTTTTAATTTTGATCGCCAAGCTGTACTGCTGTACATATGTTAAAACCTTCCGCCCTGTACTACAAGACCAAACTAAAGTTCATAAATTTGGTTATTGCTTTATTTGAAACGAAAGTGAAGGATGCGTGAATGCTGACGAGTTTAGCAGTATTATCTGCCACTTCAAAATAAAATACGTAGATTGATGTACTAACAAAAACAGATATGCTATTTTAGCAAACGCGCTGTTTCTTGTCTTAGAACTGGTATAAAAATAACACACAAATATTTAGATGGAATGCGATTCCATGCAGTGAGCAATCGAAACCCGTTTGAAGAATCGGAAAATTTATTCTCCAGCACAGTATATTAAAATATACCGCACGACTAGATTATTCAAATCCTTACATTGTCGAATATTTGTTTTTTTTTTTGTGGGTACAGCATGATGCCCTATTTAAACTCTATAAGGCCGGGAAATAAACCTGGAGACCCTGTAGTATTTGATTTGAGGTGCGACGAGTATAGAGTTGATGGTTAAATTTATTTCAAGGCCAACTTTTCTGATGACTTTTCGATATTACCAAAAAGTGTAAAGAAATCCAGCCCATCCGACCAATTTTCGTTATTATATCCGGAAAGACTAATTACTCAGCAAAGTAAAATACATTCATTTACAATAATTAAAGATAGTGCTACTGCAAGACATACATTCCGTCTTTGATGCATCCAGGACACACGTGTGTCCAAACAAGAATAAAAACTTAGCGTGTTGTTGTAAGAAAACCCTACAAGAACTTAGAAAATTAATATTGAAAATAAGAAATAATATGAGCGATTGCTATCTTTTAAAAAATTTCAATTCATGATTCATTATTAAGGAAATATTGTATATTTATTATACATAATTCAAATAAAAGTTATGAAGATTGGAAAAAAATTGTATTATTTATGATGATAAGATGTTTTTAATTTCCAAATAAAATTTATTTTGTTTCAGGTTTGATAGTGAAGTTTTGAAGGAATCCTAAAAAAATGGAATCCCTTTTTAGTGCAGTTTCGGTGACTGTTTGTACATCCGTCTGTATAACTCAAGAATGGCTGGGCTGATTAAGCTGAAAATTACAGGAAGGCTCTGAGTAAAGTACGGAAAATCTTTGATAACGTCACATGTTGAAAATTCGTATGGGGTATGAAAACGTTATTTGAAGTGGAACAACTGTATATTAAATAAAACAATACATTGTGTACGATGTACACTTGACAGACTTTTCCTATATTCTTTATTGTGTAAACCTCAAAAAACATAACAAATTAAACAAAGTTAAAAATGAAAACCACGTATTTCATAAAAACTATGACATACAATTAAAATAAGAATAAATCAAAGCCAATACCTACAAACATAACTTGTAACAATATGATTTATGTACTTCTATCCATTTTTATATAATTCATTATGAATTAAAGTAACTGTAGTTAGAAATTGATACCTGTCGTTGTTGGTTCTTGATGGAACATTTGAAACATCTTGTCAATAAAACACATTCTTGGTAACTGTTCCACTTTATATCTATATTACACTAGCGACCGGTTTCGTTATAATAACATCGTCAGGCTATTGTAACTGTAGTTACAAATCTAAAAACCATAATTTTATTAATTATTTTTAAACACGCACATTTTAAGACGTGCGTTGCTTCGGTTACAACCACGGCTCAGAGCAAGCTATTTTAAACATTATTGATACGACATCCTGGATTTTTTCTACTTAATGCAATATGACGTGCTTAATGTCAGGTACTATATTATATTATTTCACCGTTAATACCCAAAATCAGTATTACACGTTTTTACTAGTAAATACGCGAAGTACCTAAGCATAAGAAACAACGCGTGTTTGCTAGTAAGAACCCTTTATTACTAAAGCAGTTAGGTAAATGCCAAATAAAATTATTACATTGCCTTTTTACTACACTTTTCAGTTTAAATCCATTCTTACAAACTTATATCAGTTAATATCCAATCTAAAATAAAAAAAGTTTTACTAGTCATACAATTAAAACTCTTGTTAATTTTTTAAGAAAGAATGGAAATTAATTTACTTTGCCACACAATTAAAATTAATAATGAAGAACACCATTAGTTTTAAATAATAAACAAAATGCATTAAATTTTAATAATTGTTATTTGGCACAAAGGAACAAGCTCAGCATTTGTTGTGAGCTAGGGCAGCAGCACAACGCTAGTTTTCAGCGTGTCCCTTTTCATACAAATGGTATAAAATATATTCACTTTTAAAAAGCTTTTTATATATATTTTTATTTATACGAATCAATAATTACATAAAATACTTTATAATTATAAAATTACACGGTTTAAGATATATTTCGGGTCCGACCTGGACCCGGCATCAGTTAAATATACTTAAATCGGACCCGAAATATATCTTAAACCGTGTAATTTTATAATTATAAAGTATTTTATGTAATTATTGATTCGTATAAATAAAAATTTTCATACAAATAAAACACGAAACATGAAAATTGCAAGCAGACTCACTAAGCGACAAAATAAAAAAATAAAAAGAAACATACGTTAACATATAACATTAACCAGCTAAGCTAATGCTTGAGATGCTTTTTCAGTCCATTAATTTAATCTGAGATTCTAATCGCATACAAAGTTTAATCAACGAATCAAATCTAACGAAACTCCCCAAAAGCACACAGGTAGGAGGAATCATGGTCGTAATTTAAAGAGAACTCGGAGGAAGCAAACAATTCCAATTTGTCACAACACGATAGAGAGTACCGCTCCACCGACGGCGAAATTGAGGCGTGTTGTCTATTCGCACTGGTTTTATTTTTAATTTCTTTATACTTTTAATTAAAATGGTTATTGGAGCAACAAACAAAGGGACCATAGCGTTATAATTCATTCTTGGAAAAAGATACCTTGAGCACTTGACAATAAGTCAAAGGCAAAATGTGCTTTTTTTTTTTCTTCTGTAACATGCATTATCTATTTTTTTTTCTTCTTTGTGTTGCCTGGAATTTTTGTGGAATTTCACTCGATAGAAATAATTATTGAAATGAGATCTAAATTTACATTAAGATAAAATTAAGAAATGTCGATACTTAGGATTTATGATATGTACTCTAATTATTAAAAATATAATATATAAATATAAATAAGTTATAAACAAGATAGTTAAGTCTGTCTTTTAAAATATTTGTTAATATAAATATTAACATAAATAATAGGTCTTTACCTATGAAATTGCCGAAATTTTCATAGATATTCATGAGTACTTCTGTAAATCAATAGCAATTTCAATTATTTGTTTTTTAGTTTGAAAGTTGATTTCAAGCTTTAAAGCTTTAAAGCTGTTAACATCTACGAATTAAATTTTGTTTTTATTTCCAGTTTGTCCTTAATGCCATCCATTTCCATGATAAGATTCGTAATATTTTTTAATTAAATGTTGTTTCATTCACACACATAAGAAATAACATAATTTGGATTTGTTATTCTTAAAAAAAACGTTACTACTGAAAATTGAGTTTCCTTCAAATTCTCTATAGAAAACAGCAATTTCATATGTAAAAACCTAATACATACAAGGTGACCTTTTGATCATCGTCCAAATTTATACTGGAGGCTTGATACGTGATCGGTATCTTGGATCAGTAACAATTTTTGTGAAATTCGTAAAATGAAATTTTGGCTTCCCATATAAATTCAGTTCCAGTCCCGAGTGAATCACTATGGGGAGTCGAAATTTCATTTTACGAATTTCACCAAAATTGTTATTGATCCATGATACTGATCACTTACCAAGCCACCAGTATGAATTTGGGCGATGATCAAAAAGTCACCTTGTATAATTGGCTAGACAGATGAATCTTAGCCAAATTGAAGCCGCAGGATCTGGAACTTGTCGATTTGAACGTGTACCATTACTAGTGATACGACACCACAGATCCACCGAAGTTTGGCAATTAAAATTAATCACTGAAACATACTGTCCGTTTTTGCGAGCTATGTAGTTGCAAACTCCGCAGCAATTTACCGCGTTAATGCAAGTCGCTTCTGATTATTATCTAGTCTGTGGCGCGCTGGAGGTTTTAAATGATGAATGTGTGATGGTGTTTAGTTTTCAATTAGAGTATTTATGATTTATGATGAATTTCTGTGTACTACTATTTTACTGAGTAATGATTTGACATATATTAGATATTTATGTCTGTAGCACTGTATGTTAAGGAACGGTGGCTATTCTGACAGATGCGACAAAATTGCGAAGGCAACCTATGATGTGTATTCCTTACGTTTTGGTGTCTTGATTTGAGTAGGTTCAGGTACTTGAACTTTACACTGTGATATTATCGGACATCAAACAGTAGTAATAAGTACTTTTGGAAATTCCTAACTTGCTGGCCGCTGCAGTATATTGCTAAATTAAAAATGAAAAAAGTTTATTTGTAAAATAGGGACATAACCAGGGATAAGATAATCGGATCGATATATGAAAAACTGAGAAAGTTTGTAGGTGTGGAGTCCACTTCTTATAATATTATTTTGATTGGAAACATCCCGGAATTACGGAATTACTTAAAACGTTACGATAATGTAATACTTAATAGATATGTTACCGGCAATCTAAATAAATTAATTAATTAAATAAAAAAAATAGAATTTTATTCAATACCTAAGAAATTTATAAAATGTCAAGCTTATTTAGGCCAAACAGAGCGAAAAGCACAACAGTATATCGATTAAAAATAAAATAAAATCGACAAATATATAAATCAGCTTGGCATTTTATAAATTTCCTAGGAGTTGTATACGATTACTAAAATAATATAAATGTACGGTAATATCTATTAAGTATTAGGTACATCATCGAAGCGTTTCAAGCAATGCCATAATTTCCGTAATTTTCTCCATCAAAATAAAAAATATTTTAAGAATCCGACTCCACACCTACAAAGTTTTTCAAGGATTTTTCCAAATTTAGGTAGGTATATATCGATCCGATTATCTTATCACTGGTAATAACATAACACTTTTTACATGTCATATTCAATCTTAAAAATAGAATTGAATACGATAAAAATAAATGTGTTCGAGGTGTATTAGCGATATACCGTCAAAAACACGAAACGTCGAAACCAAAGATTTTTGGGACAAACTCGGAAGCCTTTTACATCGTACAGATTTTTACATTTTAAAGATTAACAGAAAAGTAATACGCGTTTTGTATTGAAATATTGACTTCTCCCACACATGAGTATTTAATAACGAGCTTCGGTCGCGTGAAAAACTTTTAGCAAAACAAAAAAAAAGTCACTTAGTTTTAAAATAGTAAAGCTTTTTATTTTGATAAATTTGTTTATTTTGAGTAATTTTTACTTCAATAAAATTTTAGTTTTGGTTGGAGTGAAGTTAGCTTACAAAAGTTATTTGACAAATAATCCAAACAAATTAAAACTGTTAATTTCTCTTTAATGGGCCTTAGACCTTAAGCTGGAATATTATTTTATTGACACCTTTTACAGCCTTCATGTTAATCCGAGCGGGCCTCTATGTTGACAATAGTAACCTGTATGTGGTTCCAAAGTTATAACGGAACATACAGATAGAATCCCATGCCGTCAACCACATATTAAAAGTTAACTACAAAGTGCCTAAATAAGTGCCTAGTTAACATACAGCGCAAAAATTAACGGGTATAAATTGAGGAAACGCTGTATAAAGCACAATATCGTATAAAAACCTGGAGCAGTCCCAAAGCAAATGAAAAATAAAACGCAAATACCATTTAAACTAAATACATCCATAGAATTATGCAATTTCAGGAGACTTTAACAGACGAGCCCTTTCTATATCATCAAGAGATTTATCTATAGTTTATAATTTTAGATTATTTTCATGTTATGTTTTAAGTTATGGAAATTGACATACCATCATTGCTCTTTCTATTTTTTTTTTACTTTATAAACATATAAATAGTTTAAAAGATTACCACTTTTAGTTTTTAATTCTTTTTAATGAAGTGAAGTACAATAACGAAAGTATAGTAACCTAGTTTATCAAACATGTTAATCTGCAACCTGATTATAAAGAACTTTGATTAGAACAAGCAAACGGACAAGAAAACACCTACAAAAGTAGGGTTTTTAATTCATTAAATAATCCTAATTAGGATCTTCTGCAAACCAAACAATACGAGTTAGTTAGCAGTCACGAACAAAAGTTTACATAAAGTAAAATCTCTCGTAGCAGTCTCAAGACACCTTCGTAGGCAAGACACGTAGCCTTGGTATTGTTCGTAAGCCGGATTAAAGCCAACCGTCTTTTCTTAGTCTACAGCTAATTATTGTTTCATTTAAAATAAACATTATGACGATATACCTGTGTACTTGAAGTATATTGCTGAAAAGAATTGGGGGTGAGTTTTAACTAATCGAGTTATAGTTAAAATTAAGTAACACCTCTGATACCCAAGAAGGCGAAGGTATCCGGAGAAATCAATCCTTCTCCAACGCTTTCATTTTACACTTTACTATCCTGCTCAGTGGAAGCGGGCCGCTCAGAAATCTCGCGATTTCAAAGTGTTTTTATTTATTAATTTGGAAAGAGAAGGATGGGTTTTAACTAGGGATGCAACGATACCGATGCCGATAATCGTAAACCGCAGGTTATCGTTATTTTTGACGATCATCGGTATCGTAAAACGTATTACGATTTATAACGATTCTTAAAACTAGTTTGATGTATTTTTTTTCGTGAAAAGGAATGCAAGAGAGCATGGATGTTTGCGCTGGCAACACTAATGTCAGCCATCTTTCATATTTTTGACGTTTGACACTGACATTGACAACAATTAATTTGTGATATTTGCACCCAATCCAGAGATGGATACAACAAACTATTCAAGCTATTGGAAAAAAAATACAGTATTTTCGAATTTGAAAAAATTGGCTCATAAATATTTGTCCATCAAACCAGCTACCGTAGATTCAGAAAGATTGTTTTCTACAGCTGGTTTGATCCATACGGATATACGAAATAGACTAAAACCTGATAATTTAAAAAATGTTATGTTTTCTAAACAATAATTTAAAAGAAGTTGAATTTAATTATGTTACATAAAGGTGGTAAATTGTCTAAAATTTAAATAAATGTTGATTTTACTCAATTGTCTTGATTTATTAGATGTAAATAAAAAAATCGTAATGCATTCGTTATCGCATTCGTTATCGTATTCGCTATTACGATGTATTCGTCATTCGTATCGGTATCGTAATAGACATATCGTTGCATCCCTAGTTTTAACATGACGGCCGTTTTATATCTAATTTTGTATGACGTTTAGTTTATTTTGGTATAAATTTTATACCTTGCAATTTTATTTGATGCAGGGAAATGCAAGTAATTGCGTATCGAACGGCCGAAAAAAGGAAGTATGCTTCTAACGTGGATTCGAACACAGACACCTGGTTTTCTGAAGCTAAGGCTCTACCACTACACCAACGACTCCATATCTGAAGTGACGAATCAAGCAATCTCAATAGCGCAATAAACAAATAGACAAGAATAATTCTTGCGCAAGATTTAACCATACAAAGTTTATGTAAAGATAGCGCAATTCTTATCTGTGCTGTATATGGAAGTGTAAATACACGGCCGGGCCTGTCCAGTGGAGATTCTGTGATACTGTTTCACAAAAAATAGGTGATTACATCGCGTTGGGTAGCTAGACTTTTCGCTTTGATCTTGCTAAGCTTATATACGTTGTATAAAATTCACATACGATGATAACTTTTTTTTCTTCACCAAAATGTTTTTTTATGTGACGTGTTTACAATATATGCCAGCATTTTGGTCTAATATTACAATAAAAACTCAAGTTGCTAAATAAAATCGACAATTTTGTGCCTCATATCTCATAAAGACAAAATCTTAATTTATCCAATGATTATGGTTTCCCTTTTCTGAAAAAACTTTTTTACTGTAAAACAAACCTTCCTTTAAGAAAGCGTATATTTTTCTATCAATATCCGAAAAACCTAAGACCCTAATCCCGTCCATACCACATTTTATCAATCCCGACTCACACAGCCCCCCGTGTCCTATAATCCTTGTATTAGAAACATATACCTCTTTTTGTCCTGAAAACTTGACATGAATGTAATCGAAACGCGTCCGGAGTCCAATGACCATCAGGGGACTGGATAGGACTAACCATATCTAATCTACACCTTCTTTCACCTTTATGCCTTCTGTATTAGATCACAAATTTCTTTAAGCAAGGTGTATAGTTTTGCTGGTGGAGAAGCAGGAATAAATTTTGCAAATCCTGGGTTCAGGGTACTGATATAGATCGCGGGTAATGCACCGATATGTCGCTGGGGTTTAAGTGTGATAGTTATGGTGTAGCTCTGTCACGTTTTGTGCACATGGGAGAGCTTTTAGTACGTTGTAGCTTGGTTAGGCTTTCAGTTTATTAAGAATTGTGGTTGATGTTACTCTATTTTTCTAATGATGCCGTCTTTTGGGTTTCGTTGAAAACAAACCCCTAATAAAACCTACCGTCCGATCTGCTCATGTCCATCATTGTTTATAATATCAAAGTAGGTACCTTGTATTACTAACGTGCTAAAAATATGTAAAAAAACAGATATTATATATTAAACTTGTGAGGTGCTGCAAAGTCGAATGCAATTCACTCTTCTGTACGGACATACATTTCTCACAAAAAATAATCTAGAAACGAAAGAATTGTTCAATATTGCGGTTCGGATTTCTCGTAAGGCGGTACATATGACGATCGTAAAAAATGTGAATGGCATATTGAAATATTTCTCGCGACCCTTTTCCTTCCAATTTTCTTTCTGTAGGATGTAATGCTGATATAAGTTAGCACTGCGGGCCACGCCGCAGCACTTCTATTCACGTGTTTATGGCGCGAAAGTATGGAACGGGTCGGTTTTACTTGAGTGTACTAACGGTGTCAAAATTTCTCGCGATATTTTCAGCTTATTTGGCTTCGCTGTATAGTGACAACCCTTTTAGCAAAGCTATGGCGAGCGCACTATCTGTTCCTCGTGAGAGGTTATATAATGTGTATTAGTGTTTGGTGAAACAATGGAGCTACAAAAAATTGCAAGAGTCTCAATGAAAACTAGTAGACGTAAAATCATGAAAAAAAAAAGTCAAATGTTCGCTTGAAGTCTTAAAGTCATACAAAAATATATATGTCCCCCCCTCTTATCTCGTTATTTCAGGGTTGGAACCAATAAGCTCTTCAAATATGACCACACCTTTCTATTACACGTTGTATATGACAAATTATGTAATATCAGAAAGGCTGTGCATGTGGGCTCTATTGCATTCAAATAGCCAACGCCAACAAAAGCTATCAGTTAATAAGAGGACATTCTGGAATTTCAAATAATTCAGCTAAATTGTGTTTTAGTCCGCAGGCGTCCTATAATTAAATATACCTGTTATTATTACACCGAATGGCCGTTAACGATGTCCCTCATTAATTTGAACAGGTTTCACCTCTTGAAATGAATTGGACTCCAACTTTGTATTAACAAAATTTATTACAACGGGTACTAGGTATTTAAGACCATGACGACGCACTATTTTTATTTTTCTGGTCGTCAGAAATCTGTCTTTAAAAGTCTTAAATTATTATACGTATCTTAATAGAAAAATATTAATCAAAGACAGACAAATTCAAACGCCAAACACGTCTTCATTTTACGGATATTGATAAATATAAGTTGATTTGGTTTCTCAGTAGACTTGGTTCCTGAAATTATGACTACCAAATTTCGTTATAATCATGCGTTAGTTTCAAAAGCATCCCAGGTCTTGTCAATGGAGTATAAAATTAAAAAAAAATGTCGCCATCTCTTTCATACAACTAACGTGAAGTCCTTGATAGAATATCCATAATTATGTGTGTAGAGTTGGCTGTAATAGTTTTCAAGGTTTTAAGTATATACTTCTTCTTCTTCTTCTTCTTGGTGGGCTCGGTTTCCGCACCTAGTCTCTTTTTTGGACCTTTGTGCGTGAAAAAGTGTGGGGCCGTCTATTCTAGCCAGCCCGGCTCACGCCAAAATCCCAAGATATATACTTGTAAAACTAATCAATATTATTGTGATCGATTCCAGAGACCACAAATGATTGGTTCGAGGTAGTTACTAAACAAAGATGTTATGTGGAAACTGGATAATTATGAATTACTTATCGTATTATTGTTCATCTTCCATAATAAATTCTGATATGAATTGTTATATGTAAATATTATAAATAATGATTTACTTTCAATAAGTAAAGAAACTAAAAATTTTGGCCCGAGGGCATTGTATTTAGACGGTACAGGGAGCCACGACCGAAATCAGTAAATCCCTGAAAATGTACGATTTTTTATGTTGTTGATATGTGTCTAATATGTTTTTGTGTCTAATATGTGCTCGTAAAGGCCCACTTTTTATGCATCAAAACCGAACAGAAAGTCGATTATTTTGCCCTAGGGCTTTATTATTATTTTTTAATTTATTTACAATGGTTTGCTAACCTGCAGCCTTTACTGTGTACCATAGATGTCATACTTTTTTTTCCACTGTTTAACGGCTCTGGATACAGTCCTTTTGAGCCAATTACAATTTAAAGTTCACAAAATTTTATTTGTTTTATTTCCTCACACTATGCATTGAAAAACGTAGTATGATACACGGGCGTAAGAGCAATAAATTACTCGGTTACGTTTTAAACACTCGCTACGCTCGTGTTTTAAATCGTCCTCGTAATTTATTCATTTGTAAAGTTTTTAATAATTCATTATGCCGTGTCCAGTGGGGCCTGTAATATATCTTGATTTAGTATAATTAAATATTTTATAATGTGTCTTATTTGTATATAATAACAATTATTATTAGAGTGCCTTACAAACTTGCAACCAATCAGAAACAAATTGTTCAGAATGAGCAAGGCGTGAAATCACATAACGCTTTCGTGAGCGTTCAGTATGTGCATTACAAGCTGGTATATCAAGTATAACCAAATAAATTTGAGGTACAGGTATGGTGGAAAAATTCTTCGTTCCAGATAAGAATCTCGGTAGCGCAGTCAGTAGCGGGCCTGTCATGTAAGCTGGAGGTCGCAGGTTCAAATCCTGGCCCGAGAAATGTTTCCAAAGATATTTGTACTTTTAAATTTGTTTTTGATTGGTTGCAAGTTTTTAATGCACTCTTATTATAATTACAGTATTCAAAGCGATGGATTTCGCAACAAAAACATATAATCATATTTACAATTATTAAATAAAATAAAATATAAGTAGAACTTAAATTTTTTTTTTTTTTTATTATGATACCTAAATTATATGTCACAAATTTTCTTACATTCGACTGATGACGGCCCCATACCGAGGGCCGAAATATATCGAGTAATAATTTTTTTTAATTGTTTTAATAACACTATACTAATCAAAAGCTCATAAAAGTTAAATATAATATATTTATAAACTTAAATTATTTAGTGTAATCCTATTTCTCTTGCCTTGCAAATATGATAATTGATAATACATCATGAATATTCAGTTAGCAAGATGGATGAAAGTTTACTTCCTCTTAGTGCACTCAATCATTATTTTTCTGCTGTTTATTTAATACTTTTATAATACAGTAGATTGTGATATTGTTGCCTTTACTAGGGTATTGTACATTTTTGTGGTAGTGAGTTTTGTATTACTAACATTAAAGTGTTAGAACAAAAGTCGTTTAGTATGATTGGAAGAATATAATGGCTTATATATCACGTAATAGATACATCTCGTATTACTTCGCATACTGAGCTTCACCTGAAGCCCTAGTGGTTTCGATTTATTTATTTGCGAATTCAATACATTTTAATAAAAGTATCCGGGTGACTGACCGAGCTCCGCTCGCGACTGATGGTAAAATACCTACATAGAGCTTAAGGCGCTCTTATCCCAAAAGAGTGACTCTCTGTCTTTTTCTTTACGTGTAAGGAGTAAAGAAAATAACCACATTTTTGTACTTTTACGTTGTTTTTATCGGTTTTTGAATTGTTTAAAAATAAGGGATATGTTTATTAAAACCCACTTACGTGGTTGACCTAGAGAATTTAAAGAGCAATATTACCAGATATGTTTTGTTAATATATGAGTGGAATTATGGAAATGGCATGATTTGAAAGGTCTTATTACATGCTGTGTTCGTGAATTATTTCTATCAAGCAAAGTTTATCTGATCGTGTAACACATGCGTGTAAGACCTAGATAAAGGTTCGAACTATATTGCGTATTTTTTTTTTAAGTTTTAGACGGTATTTGAAAGTTCTATTTGACTTTGAAATTACTGATTTTGAGATAAGAGCGCCTTAAGATCTCTTTCCGTGACGCGAAACGCGTCGATGCAGTTTGACAAAACGGAACTATTAAATCACGCGCAATACGGAATGCACTCATTCCTGTCGACGCCGACGACGACGACACAGTTAGACCACAGTTTAAACATCCAAACAGTTGTAATACGAAAGCGCATAGACAGAGCAATTGTGCGGGGCTTGCGGGGCGAGACGAGGGAGGTATTGTTCTGCGCTGCATACACTTTTCGAACTAGCAGAGCAGGCCTCGTCCATAGTAAGTATTATATTAGTTGTGGTAAAACTATGCCTCGTCTCTGCGGGTTCCTGCGTTGAAGGTAATGGACTTTCAAAAAATGCATACCTTCAACTTGTGTTGTGCATGAGTGTAGTTCGACGGGCAGGATTGAAAAGAGGCTGCGATTCCACCGATTCCCAGGCGAGGAAGACAGGTAAAGTATTTACAAAATGAATACTGATTTGTAGATAATGTACGAGTATGTAATATTTAGATAAGGAATAAAATGTTTGTGTTGCGGACGACACAAAATGGCGGCCGTATAGCATGAGTGGTGGGTCAACTAGATAGTCTCAGGGTGCAGCTTCTAGGTACGGTCTTAGGAAGGTCTGATGAGAAGCAAGGATATGGCTACTTGAACTCAGTGATGGCAATACCTAATTACCAATACAAATAAATGAACCTACCTCCCAAATTTCAAGTTTTTAGACGCTATCTTGGAGATTTCGTGATGAGTGAGAGTCAGTAGTATTTCGCTTTTTTATATAAAATATATAAAAGTTATTGTTAAAGTTAAAGTATTGTTTTGAATTTTGAATTTTATATATTTTTTTAAATATAAATATACTGATAAATAATATATACAAATAGGATAAGAAAATCTCAAGATATATTTCGGGTCCGACCTGGACCCGGCATCAGTTGAGTGTCTTAATTCATATCTTAATTAATTAAGATACTCAACTGATGCCGGGTCCAGGTCGGACCTAAAATATATCTTGAGATTTCCTTATCCTATTTGTATATCATATTTATCAGTATATTTATATTTTTTTAAAAAACTTTAAAAGCTGTTATAGCATATATAATTTAAAAAAATTGTTATTATTTAAGTCTTAGTGTATAAATATGTAAACTTAATCAAAGATATTTTTTCAAAATATAAGATTATCAACCATAGCAAAATGGCCACTGTCTAGACGCTATCGGCATTTTCGCAGACATCAAAAGCGTTGGATCCTTAGAAGAGACATGAAAGATACAGAGCACTCATACCGCACCACTTGCACAATGCACAGCAGCGTAGGCAAGTGACCTATAGCTAGTTAAATTGATAGATATGTAACAAATAGAGATGGGCAACTGTGCGCCCCAAACGCAATGATCGATAAATATAGCTGCAGATCTAGAAGCACTACCGTTCGGGGCTCACTCGTCTGCTGACGGATTTTGATGATCGACGTCTCAAACGGATTACAAAAACCAAGAATACGGAAAGTAGTTGTTACTAAAAAGTAATAAAGAAAATAAAATTTTAAAAACACGACTGCCCTTACAAAAACGTGAATCAATAATATTAAAACCTGTGAATTTGTGAATCGGTTTCCACCCACCAAAAACATAGATAACGACGAAACTTTCAAAATTAACTTTTGTGGGTACAGTTCTACTCAAAATATACGCCGGCGCGATTAACTGCTATGTAGACCAATTTTAGCAGCGCGGTAACTTTCAAAGTAGAGAACATGGCACATACAGATCTTTTAGAGTTTATTTACCTCTGATTATGTTATATTGCCTGTAATAAAGACATTTTGTTTTACTTATTATTTGAGAGCTAATAACCACTCTTCAAATAAAAAAAAACATATTCAAATTGGTCAACCCAGAAGCGAGAAAATTGCCCACATACAAATACATAGAGGTTGAATTAAGAACCACTTTTTTATTGAAGTCGGTTAGAAATTATATAAATATTGAAATCTAAATCATTTACATAGCCACTATATTTTATTTTTACTAGAACTTCAAATCAGGCAAGCACATAGAATGCCCCGATGTATAACTATTGCTTCCAGAACCAATATTAAAATATATAATATTGACACCGGTGCCAAACGCGACACATTACTATAGGTGACGGCAATCGAAGCGGGGTTGCGGGGTAGTGCGGGCGGTATATTTAGCATCGCGTCCCACGTCTCTGTCACCTCCGCGAAGCGTGATTTCATTTTTACCAAAAAGTATTAAAAATTTGCGTACCGGTGAAATGTGATCTTAGAATTCTGTTAAATTTGTTTTTTTTGTATCGTTTTTACGCGATTTTATTTCACATTTTATCATTTTTCCAAGTAAAATAATAAATTAACCTCCAAAAACACACAGCGGGGTCTCGCACCGCTAGTAATCGTATGACCACTAGCGCTGCGGACGAAACGATGAGATGTTCTTACCTGTGCATACTGTTCTTACTTAGAAACACTTGCTCTATATCTTACATGTATACTCTAAGGTTGGATCACTGTATAATTTTTACACTGTGGTTGTATAACCACAATATTGTAACGACGACGTCATGATTACGATGTGACGTCACGCATTAACACCAAGAAGTTTATTAAATTATCAGTTATAAACTTGTTGATTTAGCATGGAGCTACTGATTTGTAAATAGAATAATATTATAAGAGGCATGGAGCTTAGTGATTGATTGACACAGATACATTGCCTGTGAAAAATGATGCTAAATTTACAATCTTAATATTTCAAATGTGATCTTGCTGTACGAAGCAAGACAAAATGAGTGATTTGCTCGTGAAGACTGGCAGAAATTGACTTTTTGCAGATGAGATCTAGCTAGATAGATTTTGCCTCCAAAAACAACCTACACTGTAAATTTTATTAAAATTCTTCGAGCCAATTACTAGTACCCCTAGTGAATATATATATAATGTATGTATTTGTACAAATATTGATTGTTTAACTATTGTGGAAAATAATAATTTATTATTAATTATTAAAGTTTTTTTTAGACACTTCCTACATAAGAATATTCAAAGACAGAGCCACATTAAATGCTAACACCCGGATTGTTTAAAAAGAAAATGGGGCAATTTAAGTGACGCAATCTCATAAAATTATTTAAAAGATCCACTATAAAACCGGCCATAAGACTGCCCATAAAAATGGTTAAGGTGGTTGCACACTTGCAAATGCATGCTGCAAATTTCCCTCAAGCTGTCAAAATTGTAGGTTCTACCACGGGCTCAACTGTGGAGGTATCACCATCTTATCTGTAAACCCCCCCGAAATTATTCGGGGGAGAGTTAGAGAACAGGTCTCAACCAACAATGCCTAGGACCAATTTAAGACGGTATATCCATCCATCCCCAATAATTGCCGGCCCTATATAAAACAGGCTGGTGACGAGCATCGGCGTCACCGGTGCGAAGGTTTTGGCACCGTGATCACTAATCCACCTGCCCAGCGTGTGTGAGTAGGCGTATTTCTGTCACCAGGACCGCCTAGAGTGGTGAAATCCTGGAAAGGCTTATTTTAATGAATCGACATGAAACCTATTGAATTTTTATACACTTCCTTTTTACTTTCACTTATAAATATTGTCTAAAATACATTTATTTTTATTTAAATCGGTGGATCTAATCAAACTTTATTAACACAAGAAAGAATCACCGCGCTATCGCGTGTAAGTCGTGAGTTACACTGAATAAAAAGGAGCAAGAGCGCCGATTTTGGTCATTCTGTGCTAGGCCCCTTTTCCACCATTCCGTAAACTTAAGGTCATTACAGTGAGCTGACTAGGTATATAGTCTAATGTGCATTTGGATTCATATTTCAAATACCAATATTTTTGTAATTATTAAGGTAAGACGATATAACCCTTTTCGTTACGGTCCACTTTTCAGTCCGGGTACCCGTATGTTTTGGTGTGATTTTAAAGACGTGTCACGTCCAAAATCGGATGTCTAATTAGTGTGGTGATGGTGGATTGGCCAAGTCACCGCTCGTTACATAACGTAATTGTGGTCGCCGCATGCTTCCACTTTTGCATTTACATATTTGACATCTTCCAGGATTTTGTGTTATCTCTAGGATTACGCGTCATCCCTAATTTCCTCATTACCCTGTGAGATATAAATAAACTAGTAAACTGCTGTAGATTTTCCAAAATAAATGTATTAATAAATGAATTAGCTGTAAAGGTTTGCACATTTAGTGTGCGGTCTCCATTAAGAGCGTACAGTATACCAAAACATTTTCATTAAGTAATTAACATTAAGTGGGCGCTTGAGGAAGTTACATTATTGGTGAATCCCAAAAAAAAATCAAACACGTCTTTAAGGGTATACTAAACATATTATCTACTAGCTGATGGTCGCGACTTCGTCCGTGTGAAAGAAGATAATGCCACCATAGTGGGATTTCCACAGTAGAAAGTATCCAGTTTTTAGTCAGATAATAAGTTATTGAACAGTGATCTTCCATCCTTCCTTATTTGTAAATAATGCCTAACTGCTGAGGATCGAACAGTGGTACAACATACGAAATAGAGATGATGAATATAACCATTAACCATTAAATGTAACGAATATTGAATATTAACCATGATATTTAATTTAAAAAAATTACTTCTCCGGCGGATATTTATATATGATATTTTAACACATATTTCGATTGGTTAATGGTTGATTATTGGTTAGTTTTGTTGTGTTACTTGAAAAACAAAGACGCGTCGTCGCGTTGTTGTTGTTTTCCGTTATTGTGAAGATTGTGAAGTTTTTTTTGCAACCATATGGAACCATTTCGATAGGTGTGTGCTAGTTAAAAAATGATAGAGTATTTGTTTATTGGTTGAAAGTATTTGTTATTTTGAATGGTCGCATTCAATAAAAACATTTAAGAATATTTTCATTTCAACCAATAAAATTATCGATATTTTTTATCAATTAACTATTAACCAATTAACAATTTCAACCATTATTGACATCTCTAATACTAGAATCTATAACTTTTGAGAATGTTAATATTATGGTGAGTAGTAATTTATTTATAACCTGTAATTCATGTGATCAGAACAACTTTGCATATAACAACAGCGACATAATCACAATGTACCCATAGTCTGAGTTTAGTATCCAAGCGATAAAGTATTTTATGCTTGAATCAAATAATTGCGCCATGTAATTTAACTAACCATAATAACTCAGATATTGGAGGTAAGACTATTAACACTGTTACAATCACTGACGTTAAGGCGGTATGTAAAAGTTTTAGCGTCCCTGTTACTCTATATGCGAAAAAATCCTCAGTGCGACAGGGACGGATTCGTGGAAAAGCACCAAAAAGTCGGTTTTATATTAATAAAAAAATGTACTAAAGTTGCTATTAAAATTTCGTTTAACCAGGTCCTAGATACTGTTAAAACCTATCTAATAAAATATAGTTGCAGTCTATATGTCATTCCATATTGTCAAACCAGGAGAATTGGTGTCGAAAAGGACCTAATTTCAATAAATATTTCTATCGAGCCGAATTTCTCCAATCGCGTTTCTGTTTTAACAGATTCCTAGAAAAAGTATCCAAAAATTCGGGTTCTACTCTTTTATTATATGTACCTATATTAATTGATGATGAACAAATTCTGAGCACTCTTGATAGGTATCTTCTGGTAAATAATTGGTTATATACTTTTGGCCCTTTCGTATCGTTTTACGCGCTGGATTATAGCGGTGTAAGTCGAGGTTTTCTCTTATAGTATAGTGCTGTGTAAGATTTATAAGGAGGTTATTGTGAGGAACTTGAGCGCAATAAAGTGTGGTTTCATTATCATCATCAATATTTATTCACGAGACAATAAACATTGTATTTGAAATTTCTAAATCTAAAACATAAAATACAAGTTAATACAA
This sequence comes from Ypsolopha sequella, assembly GCA_934047225.1. Taxonomy (NCBI): domain Eukaryota; kingdom Metazoa; phylum Arthropoda; class Insecta; order Lepidoptera; family Ypsolophidae; genus Ypsolopha; species Ypsolopha sequella. The sequence goes on from OW203985.1 coordinate 30,885,986, forward strand.
TAAGAAATATTTCGCTATTTGTCCAGGGGTACGCGCGCAACCATTCCCGTGGCTTGCTTCTGTAGTCGAAATACTCGCTTCCAGTCCGCGGCACGTACCCTACAAGTCGAGGCCATACTGTTGTAGAAACTGCAAGGAGGCGAAGTAGCAAACTTGGAGAGAATCTTGCGGCAGACTTGAGGAGAGACGGTTTAGTGCGAAACATGCTCCAGTTAATTTTCCGCAGAGTTTATCAATGTGGGATTCGAGTTGAGAACCAAGGAATGAAGCTAGCTGAATGCTCAATGGAAAAACTCTCACTTTTACTGACCCTTTTACGACCTGACAGAACAAATGAGATGAAGGAAAGATTAGTTTACGACAGATTTAGACCGAGAGTGTCTCCAGGAAATTAATTGCTAAGTAAGAGCTCTACATTGTTCAATCGAACCTCTATTTCAGAGTATATAGCGACACTTTTAATTGCTGTGACATCATATGCAAGCATATATATTTCAGCATTCATTGTAGCGTTTGGGAGATCGTTCAAAAGAATATTAAAGGCTAAATTATAAAAAAAGGACCTGGGGTACGCCCTGGTTAATTGTCAGCCTATCAGATTTTATTGACCCGTTGGTTCCAACGACATATTGAGTTATGTCACCCAAGTCACTCAGCAGTGTCAGCGCCGGTACGGTGTGGTCTGCGATGTCAAAGGCTCTTGACAGATCGAAGAGCAGTACCGCAATGGGCTGCGATCTACCGCGTAATTCTCATTTTCATCAACATCAACTTGAGATTGAAATTAGACGTGCGTGCGACGACGCCCGCCTTACATGCCATCTCTTTTGCACGCGTTGAATTTCGCATGCATTTGCTTGAAATTGATACAAATGAGAATTACGCGGTAGAGCTGCTGGTCAGCCTCACGCACGTCTAACTCGCGTCGCACCACCTCGCACGCCACCATTGTCGTGGAGTGTCCCGCGCAGTACGCGTACTGTCGTGGACTGAACCCCTCGGTTTTATTTAAGTAGTTACGTTTATAAATATGCTATTTTTAATTATTTTTGTGGGCGCTGGTATTATCGCTGGGAAATCCACAATGATTTTCAAATATATAAACTTTATTGTATTTTATTTGTTACAGCTGCGCTTCTTTTTAGGGTTCATTGGTAAAAAGAGTACATGAAAACTATAGAGGTAAAGTGGGGCGGTAGCTCTGGCGATAGAATGCTGGCCTTTCCATCTTGAAACCGAGGAAAAAACTCTTTCTAGCTTGGGATACCAAAGATGAAAGAGATGATATTGAAAATATTTAAATTTTAGTTATTGGAAAACTCTCTTATTGTTTTCATCAACTTATCTATCGAACTAAGTTTCATGTGTTTTATACAAGGCAGAGCAAAATACGGGACGAGACTTGTCGTTTGAATAACATTGATATTTGATTTTACAGCAAAAATACGGGACGTCCCAGGAAATACGGGACGGTTGGCAACGCTAGTTGTTACGAAGAGCCGCAAGCGTTTTCGTTGTGTTTATTATCTCTCATGGAAACTTAGCCTAAACCAACAATTCCACCAACTCTCTTCTGTAACAATTATGCTACCAAAACAGCGCAGCGCAGAGTGTTTGGTCGAGATACAACATTAAACTGGTAGAAGGCAGCGCAAAAACAGCCGCCTACCCCGGTGAGATTATAACATTGAAGTTTCAATTGCAGAAGTTGGGCAAATTTACTGCTTCGCACTATCGCTTGCCCTCAGAGTGTGTTTACTTGTATTATACCCAATTGCATTTGATACTAACATTTATATTTTCTGAGTTAAACTATTTAATAATTGTAAACAAAATAAATGATTCTATGAAACGAATACATCTTATTATTTACCTGAATCGTACTCTATGAAAAAGATTATTTGGTTTACAAAATGCATGACGAATTTTATTCTCCTGAATTATATTAATAAAATAATAATAATAATCTTGCGCCCCGCAGACTCGCCTCTTGACAACCTTAGCTGCTTACATAGTGTTGCCCCCTGGCCGCCCCATGGTGGCTAGATAGGTGACCCACAACGACTATCCTGTTGGATAGTTATCAAGCAGCAAGTCACCATCTGCCATACTTAAATTTGTGAGAGATTTTCGAGGCAGATGTCCGTTATCTCACTCCATAGCCCTGTTATCCGGCCCATTTAGTATCCCATCCTCATAGCCCACTCCAAGTCACTTCCTTCCTGGCAATAGTTTGGCAACTGTGGGGGACTGTCCGTTCGTGTATCTCAATGATACATTGAGGTAGAGGTCTCCATGGATGCAGCTATCTCACATTTAGATTAAATGGTACCAAAGGCCTCTTCAATGTTGGCTTCGGTCCCATGAATGCCTTTCAAATGACCGGGTCCCTATGGGCCCGTGACTGACAAGTGTACCTACATAATAATATTCATTTATTTCAAATAAATTAATCCATATTTATAACATTGCTAAAATTCTAAAATTCAAAAAATTACTGAAAAAAATACACAGAAACAATAATAATTACAAAGTGTTGATGCTGACGCTATCTGCTCCATACTTGGAACGACGGAGTGTGTAATGTTTTCATATTAATGCATTTCTAAATAAATTTAAGATTTTTTTTTGTTTCTAAGAAATTACTAAGCCAATTTTCTAGTTCATACTGAGTAAAGAAAAAAAAACCTTACTTTTAGTTGAAAATGACCTAGTTCGTATGTATCGGCCATAATGAAAGAACCAAAGCGTGGTTTCAACATTGCTACTCAGAACTTTGACAAATTAGTTCATGCTTTATGGTCCTAGAAAACTTCGCTTAGTACGAAAATACTGCCGCTGCTAGTATGCACATCGTTACCGTTTTTACAATACTAAATCTCATTTTGACCGTCTTTGTGGTCTAATGGTTTGAGTACTCGATCACTTGTTCCTCGTTGCGGGTTCATATCCTATAGTGTCACATTTGTTATCAATATTTGTTTGTTAAACTGTTAGCCATACTTGTGCCCAAAGTACGTTAATAAAGTAATTTGTTAAATAAGTAATTTGTTTGTTAAACTGTTAGCTCACCATCCAGCACGCTTGGACGTTATAATCGTCGGTGAAACATGGGTGTAAGAGTGTGGACTGTGACTTGCATTTCATATTCCGTACTAGGAAACTCCTCCAACACATGGTGTTGTATGTAGATGCATGAAGATGAAGCTGCAAGATGCATGATGATGATGCATATATGAAGCATGGTGTTACAGTGATAATGATATTTGTTATGATAGTAAGTTATAATTAAATTAAGTGGTATAATTTCCTAACTTATGTTCCTCTAAGGAGTTAATATTAATCAATAATAATTACAGACTGTAAAAGGTAGACAAATATATATATATATATGTTTTTCTTTTTTTCATTAACCTGAATTCCTGCTGTCTTGTATTTTCTTATCCCTTAGTTAAAGTAGATATAAGGCATTTGTATAGTATAATTTTTATGTTAAAAAAACGACATAATCTTGCTAAGTTTCTTGTCCTTCTTCCTTAGCAAGACTAGTCAAATGGGCGGATGAAGGCATGTATTTATATATGAAACCCATTAGTAGTGCATAGTATGGGATTTGGTTTGCCGCCTGGATTCGTGCTGGTGATCAACCAACCGGGTCTCCGGTATGGGTTCGGCCGGGTGATTGGATATATATATTGTATAATATATATTTTACCTATCATTTTAATCGTATATATATTGCTACATAAATTAAATAATCCTTTAGTTTTGTTCATGTACATTTACCATTTTAATACATATATTTTTATAAGATTAAATTTGACTTGTAAAAAGTGAATACACTTATTCATTATATATACCTACTTTGCAAAATAAACTATTTGAATTTTGAATTGACACCACATTGAAGATTTTATATCTAGATGACATTGACTTTTTCAAGTCTGTATTGACTTTTTTACGCTATTTTACGATATATGAATCTGATAATTCTGAAACAGTTACTGTTGTTCTGAATGAATGAGTAAATTATTATTTGCGATCGGGAGGTTTTGAGTTTATTTATCGTAGGCATGGCTTAAACTGACACATATATAATAAAATGAATGGAAAAAATAATGGTTAGCACCGTAAAAAATCCTTTGAAATAATTTATATCAATGTTTCGTAATTCGAACCGTAGGCCCATTTACAGATGATGCTCTCATTTTATTACTTGGTTTTTATGTCGGTGGCTAAAATTGTACGAGTTAAAAAATATAAAAGGTAAACAAAGCGTGTTTTAAGTTTGTATGCCCCACAGAACTATTAATAGGAATAGAAAGGCTATGAAAGCTGTGACTGTGACGCACCGATTTGATCAATACGTCAAGACATAACCCGCAGGCCTATTGTAAAAATGGTGTATTGTAACGTGGCAAATTGTTCTAACTCTTCAAATAACGCAAATAAGAGATCTAAAGGAATTTAATTTAACTCGTAAGTAATTTAAACATGTACTTACTGTGATATTTACAGAATAAACCTCGCGGTTAATAATATTTCAACCTTACCATGAAATATTTAGCGTTGTAGCGAGTAGCGTTGAAATTAGACAATATTTTGTCCATTGCAGGTTATAAAGAGTGTCACACATTGATTTAGAATATTGACGCCGCAATGTATATTTTTTCAAACATTATCAACACGGACCTAATTGTGTCATAGTGCGGCCACTGGTCATGGCTTCATCTAAGCTTCATAGAAATACGGTGTTATTTTGGCTGTATGAAGACGGGTGAATCTATGTGTGCGCCGCGTATGTTTACTAACTAGGTAAACTACGTTATTCCAAAAAGTGGCGACATAGGTTCTCGTATAAAATTTGTGTCACGCCATCCCCGTGGTATGTTCATTCATATACAATGTAATGCATAAAATAACAACATTTTGCCAGAAAAACCCACCTGACATTAAACTGTGTTCGTGAAATGCCATAAATCACATTTATTTAATATCTTTAATTCAAATATAAGAAGAACCATCTTAAGTTGTGCGTTTCGTAGCGGATACGAATCGTTCCCACTTAATAAGAAGAAAAGTGATTCATTAGTTACATAGATAATATGGTTCTTTGTGTATGTTCATTTGGTAACTGCTACAAGAAATCATTTTCATTTTTTTTTTAAGTTATACCTTTTTTCGGTTAGAATGTATGAAATTGATGCCATTTTGATGAAATAAATAAAATAATAAAAAAATACACAATTTTTAAGATAAAACAATAATTAAACGCCTACAGAGCGTTCTTGACGTAATATTGAAAGTCCGTGATGTTACATTTTCCATTATAGTTTTCTCCAATTCTTCCATAGTAGCTAGATCTTCTTCTTCCTACTACTACTGACTATTTGTATTGTAGAAAAGAATGCAGTGGTCTGGTGTCCACATGAAGATAAATATATCCTCATGTTGGAAAAAGTCCAAAAACATTTTTTAAGATATCTGTTTAAGAAGAATCATAAATACTATCCTTTTATGTACCTAACTCGATTTCTTGAAGGTCATTTGGGCTATGAGTCAATTGAGCTCAGAAGAAACTTAGCTTTGGCAAAGTTTATACTTGGCGTTATTCGAAAAAGGATCGACTGTGTGGATCTTGTTGAGAAAATTCTAAAACTGTTTATGCAAAATAGGTACCTCAGGGGGCGGAGTCATACGTTGTTCGCGGCGCCATTTTTGCGCACTAACCTTTATCGGTACTCGCCCGTCGCGCGAGCACTCGACATATTCTGCTACCTGCTCGCTGAAGCACCAGAGCACAGATTATATAGTAGTGACCGGAGTGTGATATTTTTGTGGATCGTATTAGTTATCTGATAGATGTTTGTAAGAGAATGTTAGAGAGAAGTATGAAAGTAAGTGCTTTAATTTAAGAACTATATTATTGTAATGATTTGGATTTATCTGTTATGTTACAATAATTTTGAATAAACAAATTTGAATTTGAATTTGAATTTGTTATTTAACGCGTGTTTTTTTTTGTGTTCACGTGGTATCACGATCCTACAAAAACAGTTAGGTGCTTCTAAGAAATAATTATTTTAATTAAAAAATGAAACTCTGTGGCATAGATGCTATTTTGAAGCATGTATCCTTTTTGTAGAATGCTATTTTGAATTAAAATAAAAACAAAAATTCATAAACACACAAAAACATCAAAAGCGTATTAACAATACTAGACTTCACAAAAAGTAACATAAAAACAAAATACTATTTCTATTAAAAAATACAGCAGATCCTTTGCATACCACTTAATACGATAGGTAAAAAAAAAATTGGCGCAAAACGTTTTATTTTTTGACTCAAGCCTAGAACGTTGTCAGATGCGTTAAGGCCCTGCCATTGCAAAATGAGCATTTTGTTTAATTAATATTGTCAGTTCAATATCTCATTCAAATACAAGTTAAATATATGTTTCAATAGAGGATATACTCTAAACACAAGTTGATCTAAAAACTTAATTGAGTAAACTTCACTCGATAGAAAAAAATCACAAAGTAAGCTCGTCAAATTGCAAATAAATGTGTTTATAGCAAAGGTGTTCAATTGCAAATAAATGTGTTTATAGCAAAGGTGTTCAACGGAGAGAATTAAAACTTTTCCTGAATTTTCTTTACAGATAACTAAAGACACTTATCGACCCATTTTTATTTATTTCTCAATACTTTTTCAGAAATTCCAGAAAAACCTCGCAAATTCACCGATTATGCGTGCTCGCAGCGCACGAAGCGATCGTTCTAATGTAGACTTTCTGACAATATCATTGAGTTCAAAATTACTTAATACGATTATTGTGTTGGATGCGTAGGGCCTTAGGGTGAGAAAGGGGTGCGCTTTCAAATTACTGTGTCATGGGTTCGTAATAGTAGTTTATGCTACTAGGGCGAAAAGGAATAAATTACGAGGACGATTTAAAACACGAGCGTAGCGAGTGTTTTAAACGTAACCGAGTAATTTATTGCTCTTACGCCCGTGTATCATACTACGTTTTACAATGCATAGTGTGAGGAAATGAAAACAAATATAATCTTGCGAACTTTAAATTATAATTGGCTCAAAAGGACTGTATCCAGAGCCGTTAAACAGTGGAAAAAAAAGTATAACATCTATGGTACACAGGAAAGGCTGCAGGTTAGCCAACCATTGCAAACAAATTAAAAAAATAATAATAATAAAGCCCTAGGGCAAAATAATCGACTTTTTGTTCGGTTTTGATGCATAAAAAGTGGGCCTTTACGAGCACATGCATTGAAAACTCTTTAAGAAGTACGAGATTTTGAAAATGGGGCGACTCCCGCTGCGGAATCTATCCTGGACTTACCCTAATCGTTAGTCAAAGATAAGAGAAAAAAAATAATTAAAATATGGTGTCAGTTTGGTGAGATAGGTGAGGTTTCATTTGAAAGATTGTTAGAGAAGGAGGATAAAAAACATTTGTATTTTTGTTTTTTATTCTTTATTGTACACAGAAAAACAGTGTAGAGATAAGTTTAAAGACTTTTAATAAATTAGGTTAGCTTATCTCTAAAAAGAGCCCGACTTGGTCTTGGTCAGCTTTCTTTTTTAAATCATTTTATCTTTTAAAAACTTGTTTCTATGATCCGAAGCAAATCTTTTATTAGCTTAGAATAATTACTCGTATTTAATTTTAATTAAAAACAGTATTGAAAAGGAGACTTCAACAAAAACACAATTAATAAAGTGACCCTCAACAACATGGGAGTTAATACGGAAACCAATATAAATTTAGCTTCATTTCGACCCGGCCAATGTTTCAGCCCCGGTAAGAGCACAAACAACGGGCAGTATGTTTTACAGCCCTTATTGCTGAACGGGGAATAATAAAACCTGTCCCGTTTCGTTTTGATAAACTCGTCTTGAAATAATTATGAGAGTTTTGATTAAAGTTACAAAACAAAGATTAATTATGTAAATGAGCAACAAAAACAAAAATGGAAAAGGTTTTTTTAACTGCTAAAATAATTTACGTTAAAATTAATATTAATCTTAAATCTTGTATTAATAGTGTAAACCAGGGGTTGGCAACCGGCGGTCCACGGGCCGCATGAGGCCCGTGAACCACTTCGGTGCGGCCCTCAAGATTCCCAATCGTTGCGTGATAACTGTGTTTGGTTGTAAATATTTGTGTGAGCAGACATTTTCCATTTTGAACTAACAAAAAAGCAAGCATTGTTCTCAGTTAACGGATGCATATTAACAACTAATACTGCGCATTTCTACGTCTAAAATGCAAGTCAAATGCAGCCGCAAAAATCTTATTAGGTTTTAATAATAAATTGTGTTTTAAACTACAATACATATGATATGAAATTGACTAATGCGTTATTTATTATATGCGGCCCTCGCTGATCCTCTGGTAACATTTGTGGCCCTCCTATGTCATAAGATTGCCGACCCCTGGCGTAGACTTTAGGAAAATAATGTTTATGAATATCTTATACTCTGATTTGAGCTTATAGCATGACAATAAAAGGTATTGTCGCTTACTTTAGACCGGTGCTCTCCGATTCTTACAAAAGTATTGCTGATTGATTGATTTTTAGAATTCTTTATTGACATAAACAATACATTCGGAGCCTAAAGTATATGTTACAATTAGGCAACAATAACTCTAGACATAACATCTTTACCAGGCTGAATGCACCTTCTAAAAATATAATAGCTTCATAATTAAACGCTATTCAAAACATCATATTTGGTTCATAATGCTCATAGTTATATGCGTCTGAGTAAATGACGTACATTTTTCACAAAAATATTGCTTATATCGCTAAAGCCACCATTTTTTTTAGATTTCTTATTATTATTGGATTTTAAATATAATTATCAAGGAAAATATTAAAAATGTCCTAAAATACTAAAAATTATCAATATCCCGGAACTGTAACGACGTGAATTCTTCAATCTTATTCTAGAAAGTACCTCAAAAATTAATAATAAAACCAACTTCAGATATTCTGAAGTTTTTTGGACCGGATATGCGTCGTATCCGAATCACTGCCTTTAAGGAAATTGTGTTAGTTTTGTATTAGACCAGTAAACCGTCTTTATATTAAACTTTCGACCTATTAAATGTGCTATCTTGTCTGTGACACCTTTGACGAAGGGTATGTATACTATAATGGAGCCCTTTCTATGCTCGCTTGAGTCGTGTAGGGAGATACCTCCAATTATTGTATCCAATCATCTCCAATACCTCCATAACATGCTACAGCTTAGTGTCGACGTACTGGGGATCACACAGGCGGTACGAGGTACTGAGGTCAGGTGCGAGGGATGATGGTGTGAATCCGTACCGGGGATCACACAGGCAATACGAGGTACTGAGGACAGATGCGAGGGATGATGGTGTGAGTCCGTACCAGGGATCACACAGGCGATATGACATACTGAAGACAGATGCGAGGGATGATGGTGTGAGTCCGTACCGGGGATCACACAGGCGATATGACATACTGAAGACAGGTGCGAGGGATGATGGTGTGTTCCGTACCGGGGATCACACAGGCGATATGACATACTGAAGACAGGTGCGAGGGATAATGGTGTGATTCCGTACCGGGGATCACACAGGCAATACGAGGTACTGAGGACAGGTGCGAGGAATGATGTTGTGAGTCCGTACCAGGGATCACACAGGCGATACGACGTATTGAGGACAGGTGCGAGGAATGATGGTGTGAGTCCGTACCGGGGATCACACAGGCGATATGACATACTGAAGACAGGTGCGAGGGATGATGGTGTGATTCCGTACCGGTGATCACACAGGCGATACGAGGTACTGAGGACAGGTGCGAGGGATGATGATGTGAGTCCGCTTTCTGGTATACCCAGTCGATGTGTGTGGTCTTCTTACACATGGCATACTCGAGTCTGTTCTTATTATAATAACAGCAAAAGAATTCACAAATTTTTAAATCATCTCATTAAGAAGAGCATCTTAGCATGAAATTTTAAATATTATAAACTCTATTTATTTTGCAAAATCGTTTGAATTTCAAGCGTAAGTTCGAATCTTTTCGTGAGGTATCCCGAGGGAACAAATCACTTCTCGAACAGAATCTTTCAACCGCTACTGTACAAATTCAATTCCATCGGTTGTCGTATTTGCCCGTCCGTCCATTTTGTTATTTTAGATAGACGAAAGGCAGATTCTAACGAAGTGGTTTTGTTAACTTTATTTTCGGTCAATTCAGGAAAATAATGAAGTAGGTAAATTATAACTAATTTTTCAAATGTAAATATTTTTTTAAAAGAAATTTATTATTAATTTTAGAACAACTTAAAAATATATTTATAACTAAACATGACATCAATGCCGAAGTTCGTGTAGTCACAGTAGAGATGCATTAGCTAAGGATTTCTCCTCGTAATAAACAGAAATCCTAAATCAGATTATTGGTTAGATTTTTAGGGTTCTATACCTAGTACCAAGTACCTACCAAGTGCCAAGATGGTATAAAAAGAACCATATGCTGGTGAGACTTCGTTGTCCGTCCGTCTGTCCGTCTGTCTGTCCGTCCGTTGGTTCGTTCGTTTGTCTGCACAGTTTCATTAATTTTTGCATTGTTAAAGATAAAGACTTGAAATTTGGCAAAAATATAGCATTAATTTGCCCACAATTTAAAAATAAAAACAATTGTTTAAATTGCCACTACGTAAGAAAAAAAAATCCTAAAAATATTAAATGGGTATCAATTTATATGTAGGTATTAAAAAAAAATTTCATTTTTTAGTAATTACTTGCTCAGATTTAAGTAATTTTTAAAAAACATTGAGTAATTGTATGTATGTATGTAAGGGAACAATATGACGATAAATCCGATTATAGGATATCTAATCTAAATCTAAACCAATATTATAAAGAGGAAATGTCTGTGGGTTTGGATTTAGGAGGTAAGTCCCAGAAACTTGAACATACGCTATAGTTTTTTTCCCCCGGGGTACAGGCAATACTCTATGGATATAGTCATTAAGGCGATTACCATCGCCAAATTAGCAGCTCGATATTTGTCACTACAAATATCAACGGAAACGACATTGAAATAACGTTCATATCAGCGCGCAATGCATAGTGGCTGTTACGATGCTCGCTGCGTCCTTGATAGGGCGAAATAGGAGAAAATTATACTTTTCACTTGGACGTGATTACTCGATTAAATAATCTTATGTTATGTTTATAGCTATAAAGTTTATCTATTTATCAAAGCATAGATGAATTCAATCGGCCAAGCCACTCAGGAGCAGTAGGGAATTTAAAGGTCAAAAAACACCATTCAGTAAAAAAAAAAATCATGTAGAAATTTTGGTGGTATAAAAGAGAAAAATGTTGCATATGTCTAAGAGTTGATTATTCATAATACATTTTTTCATTATTTTTGGTTTGGCCATAAACGAGGAGTAGGCTTTAGAAAGTACCCATTTGGCAATAGTAAGGCCCTTAATAACTATGAAACTGATTTTGAAAATTCTTTCACTCTTGTAATGGTAACACTCGACACTTGGAAAAAGGGTATAGTTTGTTTCCTGGGGACGGGCAGTTCCTTAGAAATATGGCAATTTATTAAATTAACGCGGGTAATCTCTAGAACTAATAAACCGATTTTGAAGACTTTTCACTATTGCACTAGTTAGACTCGTCGCTTGCATATAGGCTATAGTTAATTTCCTAAGGATGTGAACTTCCATACTGGGACATGGGACATAACTACTGAACCAATTTGGAAAATTATTTTAATATTATAATGGTTAGACTCTTAACTTGGACATATTGTTTGTTCCGTATGGACGGGTAATTCCCTAGGGACATAAAGTCAGACATTTTTTTTTTATTATTATCATATAAAAAAAAGGAAATAAAAAAAATATGTGATATAAAATACAGTTTGGCTATCAAACTGAGGTATTTAAATGCTGCTGGTTAAAATATACAGTTTAGCTATATTTACTTGCACTAATTACTAGAAATCTTTGCAAAAATAAAAAAAATATTTGTTCCCCCCGTACCTCCGAAACTAGAGCACACAAAAATATTTTTAAGAATTATGGTAATAGGTGGTTACGTAAAGATAACAGAAAAAATATAGCGGTTAAAAATGTACCAAAAGAAAAAACTAAATTGAACATTAAATAAAATTATCCATACCAAATATAACCACGATATAAACTACTTCTTCTATTATTCAGTACAATCCTTTTGTTTTGTTATAGGGCAAGATTTTAAACACCATTTTCCGGACTTTTCTTAAAACTAACGAAATACGGAACCATAGGTGCGTGTGTCCGACTTGTACTTGAAAGTTTTTTTTAAATGTGCCATGTTTTTTCAAATTCAAATTCAAATAGTTTATTTTGTAGAGTAGGTTTACATAATACACTTCTTACGAGTCAAATTTAATCTTATAAAAAATATGTAACAGAATAATAAATGTACATGAAGTAAATTAAAGGTTTATTTAATTTATGTAGCAAAAAATATACGATTAAAATGAAAGGTAAAATCTATAATTATAAAAGGTGAATTATAATTACGTTCATGAACGTCAAAAAATAAATAAAGTATTTACATAATTTCAACTGGAAATATACGAGCGAAGACGTTGTTTTCAAAACAAAACTTATTTCCGAGGTATCAGAGATGTTTCTAAGTAAATACCGTCAGAGGAACGGTCAACCCTGTTTTGACCGACGATTTTTACGTCTCAATCGCCATAATTTGGGAATAAATACACGCGTTTTACGCTATATAGGTTAATATCACAGGGATTATTGTATTTTTATTTTGAGTACAAGGAACAAATTTAATTAACATTTTAAAATGACTTTACTTTTAAACGATTAATACGATGAAGAGACATTTTGTCGTTTAAATATTTGCAAGTGTTGACAGCACTAAAAATCGAAGTCAAGTATTTGGTAAAAATGTTTTGTTTTTAGGATTCCGTACCCATAGGTCGAAACGGAGCCCTAATTAATATCAATCTGTTGTCCGACCGTCCGTATGTCATGGGTCTCTAGGATGAGTAACAGAACTGATATTTTGTGTAAAATGTTGACCTACAAGCGAATATATAATTAAAATTCATTATTTTACTTATTATTTTACAGAGGGTATACAGTACATGAAAAAGGATCTGAAAAATAAATTCTTTTACGCCTGTATTTGGGGTTCTATTATAGCCTATGACTATGGGGTTATAGTCTATGAGAGATCGCTTTTTAGTGATAAGAGTCAATTACTGTACCCTGCTTCTACTTTTGAAATTGTCGCTTTAAATTGTTTATTGATGTGCACTAAATAATATCGTATCGTATTGTACTGTGTTGTATTGTTAAAACCCGACAGTTGCCAGAAAAAAATCGTTTTGTTTTTGTGTTGCGCTGATATTCATCAATCGACATTAGAATATTATTATTAAGAATATTAATTTATTTCGCAAGAAGGGAGTACAGTACAAGTTACAAGAATTTAAGCTTAAAATCTAAGATACACATAAAGTACTAATAACAAATGTACGCTGTTATCCTAGATAGGATTTTACGCCTGTAGAAAGGAATAACAGCATTGTTCTTATATATTTTGTTTTTGCAATTGTTGCGGACTGCCATTCCAAACGAGCTTGAACTAAAAGCCAACATGTCAAAGTCTGAACGACAGTCTGTCAAATTCAATATTTTAGTAGCTCAAAAATGTACAAAAATTTGGCCAAGAGCAAGGAGCGCAAAAAGGGTTCCATACCAACACATTATTTGAGTACTGAACCCTTAAAATATTAAAGTAAATAATAACAAAATAGATGACAAATCAACATCAAGCCGACAATGAACAAGCCGCTAAAATGGTAGCGCCTGTAATTTCGAAACCATCTGGGTGTGTTAGCAATTTGACTCAGTGTTATTTCCTGACTTCCATACTGCTCAATTCATTTAATCAATTTAAATGTAGACGATTCTGCCGAAATAAAAATGTATCAAAACCATAATTATCTAAACGTATGGAGAAGCGAATTATTTGTGACATGCTTTTTACACGAATTTGTACACTTAAGTAGGTACTTAAATGAACATTTGAGACTCGCACAAGCTTAGAAGCAGCAGTTTCGTGTTAAAACTTCTCTAGAGAGCTTTATTTTATTAAATTAGGAAGCTAATGATGACATCTCATAATAAATCCAGACCTTGAATCAGATTCCTAGTTCATCTGCTCCCTTAAATATTAATAATGGCATAGCCATGAAGTGATAAAAAGAAAAGTAAATGAGTAAAAGTCCTATCTAGTTGTTCAATTATGAAGTAGGAAGAACCGAAGATCCCGACACATTACAGTACCACCTTAGGAGATATGGGCACTTGAAATTGTGTCAGTTGAATTTTCGAGACCTTTTCTTAGAGTATCACAAACCTAGGTCTAACACCAACTGTTCCGGAGATAAGGGCACTTCAAATTTCGACATTTTTTTTTAAACCTTTGGTCCCAAACTTGTAAGTGTCTAGCACCAGCCATTACAGAGATACGGGCATAAGAAAAAAAAAACTTTTCTCGGCCTCCCGGCGATAGGTACAAAACGTTACGGTCGTTTTGTCGAACACCTAACCTACAAAAAAAAATCTCATACATACAAGGTGCAAAAGAAAAACGAAAAGAAAAAAAATATTCGATATCAGATTTTTCCTGTAGTCACATGGATGTTTCTAACATTTCTCCCATACATCATTTGAGCCCCGCTCGACTCCTTCATTGAGAACAACGATGTCAATCAGTTAGCCATCACTGGGGGGTACTGGTATTGGGCAACTGCACAGCTGCACACCCCTTCTGGTCCAATTTCAAAATTATCTTCGCCAATTGATAGCGGCAACTTATTACTGCAGATGTGAGGGAAAGTGTTTGGTCGCAAATGACTTGTGTGGATTTCGCAGCATCTTTCTTCGAAATCAATCTAGGCATAATTGATTCAGTATTTTGACACTATTACGGATAGAAACAAGCTTCTTCTATTGTTTGAAACTTGTTTCAAGCCGATTTGACTCACACTTTCACAGTTATAAAAGCCGTTTTAACAAAATCGTAAATTTAGACGGACCGATTTTGGACACCTGTTCCAAGTTGCGTTGTTTTCGTGTCACAACTTTTTGTAGAAAGTCTGAGCCCAAAGACGTTTCATCAAATTCACGTCAAAAAATATTGCAATTTATCATGTTTTAAGGGTTTCCTTCCCGAATTATTTTTGTGGTGGTGCGGTACCTTTTGTGAGCGAATAATTTTACTATTCTAACATCTGAATTAAACTAGACCTTATCGTGGATTTTCAAGGTGGCCAGCAGTAGTTACCCCTTAACACTATATCCTACATATCCTGATTGAAAGCTAGGTTCGGTTATGTCATCATACCGTATCCGGATTATGAATTTGTTATCTCGATATACAGAGAAAAACCAAATGCTGCAAACCATGCCAAAGTAAACATCATAAACATTTCACCATTTCCCGTTGTGCAGTTTTGTATCATAAAACGAAGGTATTCTGCCTCTAGCTTTGCCCCGAGGGTTTTGCAAAAATAATCACTTCATAGTCCCTATACAACACTTTACAGAATCGTAAGCAGGCTGTGAATGCCTAACTTGACAGCTTCCGGAAAATGCTTGTAAATACCTAACGTTTTGCATGTTTATGTTTGAGGATTATTTTATGAAAAGCTATTATATTTATTCGTCAAGCGACTCCAGCATGACGTTATTATAAGTCGTGCAGGGTGAGTTGTTGGAAGCGTGCGTAGTATCAGTAATTCGTTCGTTACCGATTTCCGTAGATTTTGTGAAATTCTCTGAAGAGGGTGATTAACGCCTCACCTGCTTTCCCTTTTCCGCTTTCTTGGTGACCGCCCTAGGTCCAAACTTCATCAACGTTTTCCATCAGGTGCAGTTATGGCCAAGTACCAAACCATCCATCCATTAGCCTAGTTTGTCCACTGCTGGACATTAGCCTTTTCAGGACTTTGCCACTCCCGGCGGTCATCCTGGAAGAATTGCCCATACTCACACACGCTGGGCAGGCGGGTTGATGAGCGCGGTGCCGGAACCCTCGCACCAGTGACGCCGCTGCCCGTCATCAGTCTGTTCCATATAAAGCCCGGTTAAAAGGAATGGATATACCGCTATCCATCGGTCCCAGGCATGGTGGCCTTCTGGTTTTTTGCCTATGAGCTGTACTCTTACTCTCCCCCGAATTACTTCAAGGGGGTCTCCAAGTAAGATGTCGGTACCTCCACAGTCAAGCCCGGCATGAGCTCTACCACCTAACAAACCATATTGAGTAAACAAAAATTCAGAACATTGTTTTCTGTTCAGTGTATGTAGATATGAAGATATTATCACGACATAGATCCTTGAAGGGGTGTCAGAAGTTTTGTCCTAGCATGAGCTGTGAAAAGCTACAATCCACACTCGTACACTCATCTTTCGCTGATGATTATTACGTTCCAGCGTGATAGGTGGTATTGAGTCTTACCTCTATTGCCGTACTTTGGGCACAAATATCGACTCCTAATTAAATCTGCATACCGTACATAAATGTGGGATTTAAGATTCGAACAACAATATTTTTGATCGAAGGATTTAAGCCCCCAATCTCCGGATTAGTGGTAGAGTACTCGAGACCACAAAGGTGGTCAAAAATAGCAGTAATATAGTATACTCTAACTAAACCAAGGGTCTTCAACACGCGGCTGTCGGGCCACATGCGGCCCGCCGGGACATTTTTTGCGGCCCTCAGAGGCTAAGGAAATGTTCATTCTATTATGATCTCACGGGAAACACTTCTAAAATCAATTTCAAGGATGAAAAATGTAAAATCCAAAACCAGGACCAGGATTAGGGATGGACATCTGGAAGGTAGTCTGCGGATTGCGAGCATAAAAATAGAAGCAAATATCGACAATCTGGTGAAAAGTAAACAGTTTCAATCCTTACATTAATCTGTATCTTATTATTTTTGAACAATTAAAGACATTTTTAATTGACTTGTTTGGTTTTAAATTATTGTTGAGGTGGTATGTTTATGTGCAGCAAAGTACGGCCCTTTGACAGTCCTGGGATAGATTATTGGCCCTCCAGCTAAAGAAGGTTGAAGACCCCTGCTCTAAACCATCCTTCCAGTTGTGTCTAAATAAATATCCTTTGTGCCCGAAGATGACGTTTAAACGATGAAACCAGTAGCAAACCTTTAGTTGGTAATATATAATTTGTATAACTACGTATCAAGGATCATTTACACTTTTATAGTCATGATTATGCACCATCAAGAAAGAATTTAACAACATTCAGTATCAACCATTCTTATTCTTTATTGTACAAACACATAAATATAAACAGTTGCACTTAGAAATAACATGTACATACGCGAGTTTATCTCTTAGTAGAGATATCTTCCAGCAAAACCATTTGATAAAAAACATAATAAATAAGTAGACATATGAACACACGTGTAAAACTGTACACTAACCTCAATATCATATCACTATATAAAATAAAATAAAATAAATAAATATATATATATATATATATATGTACGTACATATCCAAGTTAAAGCCGGTCGTCCTCTTGCCTTCCACTTTACCCGTCATCTTTTATAATTGATTCTTAAACATTAATGTACTGAATTACCACAAATCAATTCAAATTCTATTTTATTTAATTTCCTTGATCAGTAACTAGTTGCAGGTGTTTCGTAGTTAAATACCCAATAAATAAACATAGATTAGCACAAGTTTCCAGCTCGGTTCGCATTCGTTATTCATGTTGCACGCAAACTCTTACTTGGAATTTTTTCATATGTTAACTATAAAATATGATTTTAAGGCGCTACCGTAACAATATTGGCACTTCTTGGCTACTAGTCACAAAATAATAGTTCCTGTAAGTAATTGCAGTATCGATGCAAATCCTACCGTCATTCGCACTATATATTATACTTTATGCCAGTCCATCTTTTCCTACTGCATTACCTCCTGGGGTGGAGAACCCAAAACAATATTAAAGACCCTAGAGATTTCCCAACGTTGCATCCTTAACCCGGCGAGCATGAGGCTGGGTATCTCATACCCAGACACAATTAAAAACTTGTGTATTTTTGAAAATAATCATTCGGCAACACTGGCCCGCTCAGTAGCTGGAGGCAGGGGTGTGCGGGAGGGGATAGTGGCGTGATCTCAGTGTGGCGTGAGGTGCCGGCCGAGATATACGCGCGCAAAGGTGTCCCGGGTATGTGATACCCTGCCTCATTTCAGATGTATTTTTTTTACGTAATGTATTTTTACAGATTCATTTTTTAATTTTTGTTTTTTAGTGTTTGTTTTAGCCTTTTTTGTCAATCAAGCATATGATATTACATTTTAGGTTATATTATAGGCTATTTTTTTTCTTTCGGTTTTAGTTTTTGACTCAAAATGGACATAGAACGTGAGGAAGAACGGATTCGTGCCATGCTAGAAGACGCTACTGATTCATCATGTGAATCCAGTTCAGAGCAAGAAACTGATCATTTTAGTGAGCACATTGTTGATTCAGACACAGAGCAAGAGGAACATTTTTCACGTGAGGTTTCATCTAACTCTACACAGGAAGAAGTTGTACATGAAGCAAACAGCAACCCTGAAGATGATTTGCCATTGTCTCTTCTCGAAGCGAGAGCTACAACTACACGACATGAAAATGGACCTTTTTATAGCTCGCGGGATGCTACAAGGTGGTACAAAAATTGTCCTCGTCCAAACGTAAGGCTTCGTTCAGAAAACATCGTATCTGAGCACGCTCAAGTGAAAGCCATGGCAAGGAATGCTGCTACAGAATATGAATGCTGGAATATTTTTGTCACTGAAGATATGCTCAATGAAATCATCATCCACACTAATTCAGAAATTCGTCGAAAACAAATCAAAAATAGTGCCAATACCTCGAATGCTTCATTCCATATGCAAGAAACAACCATGAGTGAGCTGAAAGCTGTCATTGGCTTACTGTACTTGGCTGGTCTCGTCAAATCCAATCGGCAAAATCTAAAGGACCTTTGGAGAACTGATGGAACTGGTGTAGATATATTCCGTACCACTATGAGCCTGCAGAGATTTCAATTCCTTCAAAATTGTATACGCTTCGATGACAAAACTACGAGAGCGACGCGTAAAGAAACTGATAATATGGCAGCCATTAGAAGCATTTTCGACCAGTTTGTTCAATGCTGTCTGAACGCGTATGCTCCAAGTGAGTATCTGACCATTGACGAGATGCTGCTTTCGTTTAGAGGTCGATGCCTGTTCCGCGTCTACATACCAAACAAACCGGCAAAGTACGGCATAAAAATTATGGCTTTAGTTGATGCTAAAAGCTTCTATGTGCTGAATTTGGAAGTTTACGCAGGCAAACAACCACAGGGACCATTTGCAGTCAGTAACAAGCCATTCGACGTAGTGGAGAGACTCATTCAACCAATATCACGATCACACCGCAACATAACCTTCGATAATTGGTTTACCGGGTATGAATTGATGTTACATCTGCTAAATGAGCATCGCCTTACATCGGTCGGAACTGTACGTAAAAACAAGAAACAAATTCCAGAATCTTTCCTTAGAACAGGGAGACAACCTCACACCTCACTCTTTGGTTTTCAAAAAGACATCACACTTGTTTCCTATGCGCCAAAGAAAAACAAAGTGGTTCTAGTCATGTCCACGATGCACCACGATGATTCAATTGATGAATCTACTGGAGAGAAGCGTAAACCGGAAATGATAACATTTTATAACTCGACCAAAGCTGGGGTTGACGTGGTTGATGAACTGAGCGCCAGTTACAACGTTTCGCGAAATAGCAAGAGATGGCCAATGACGTTGTTCTATGGTATCTTGAACATGGCAGCTATCAATGCTCGCATTATTTATCAAGCAAACAAAAAGGATACAATCCGGAGGACACAATTTATTCGTAATTTGGCCCTGTCAATGGTTTACGAACATCTGCAATCAAGAAAATGCAAAAAAAATATACCCAGCTACATACGCCAGCGAATCGCAAAACAGCTCGGTGAATCTACATCTGGAAGACCTGCAGATGTGCTTGGACGATATGTCAGATGCCAGGACTGCCCCAACAAGAAGGACAGGAAAACAAAACATGCCTGCAATAACTGCGCCAAGCCAATATGCATGGAGCATGCGAAAATGATGTGCGAAGACTGTGCTGACAACGACATATCTAGCTAATTGTCTTACTAATAAAAAAATATGATTAATCACGTAGGAACAGAAGATCTCATTATAATTAAATTTCAAGTTGTTTTTGTTTTGTTTTCGTCACTGAGTTGATTTTATTGTTGATTGTGACACCCTTTAATTTTGGCCGTATAAATGCATAGTATAAGTAAAAGAAGAAAAAATATATTTTCATCAATAATAAACCACTTGTTTTTGTTCAATTTCATTATAAAAACCCTTATATTTAAAAGCAAAATTAAGAAATTTTAATAAAAAAAAAAAAAACGGTTTAGAGACACATTACGTTCTGGGTATGAGATACCCTGCCTCATTCTTGGTGTAACTTTTTTTCACCTCATGCTCGCCGGGTTAAGATCGCGACCTTTTGTCCTACCCTTTATCCCACTACCGATTTATATAGACACGTTTAAGTTTTTAACGTAAGACAGCTATTTATATTTAACACAATCTTGTATCAACACCACAAAACACCTTATGTAGAAATAAAGAAACGCCGGGTAGATCGCATCTGTACTATCCCTCTTCCCAAAACAGAGTTTGCTAAAAGATTCCTTTTTTATCTCCGTCCATTTTTATATAATAACATTAATTTTCACTTACCCATCCACGGATTACCCCATTTCAAATGCAAAAAAGTATACTTTCTTTTCTTCGGTGCAAATCCTACGATGACACTGAAGATTTTATAACTTCACGAAAATAGACACTCACTCTAATTTATATAAACTTCTATAAAACATCTCATCTCACGCTTTTACAATTTCACACTATCTTTTACACACACACTATCACTCATACTCATCTCACGCACATTCGCAATACACACACACTCCCTCCCTAGTAGTAAATATAAACTGATCCCAAGACCAAAGTCGTAGGGCTAGGGATACGCATATCACTAACACATCCTCACACAATAACACACCCTTACAAACACAAACGCACACACCCTACCACCCTAACACTCACTCCTTTCGTTTTTGTTTAAATTTATTTAAATTTTCAAGTTACTTTACCTTTATAATTTAACTGCTCCCAACACAAGGAGAAGGGCGCTGTTACTCCTTACTTACAGGCCTAAAAACCTAGCTAGGAAACAGCAACACCTTTGTTATGGTACCACATTGTTATAGACTAAGCATAAACATGTACACCTTCATCTTGTACCCACTTATGGTAAATAAATGAGTTTGAATGAATTTGAATGAATTTGATGAGTCCTTCCATAATAATGGCATGCGAATTCTCGTGTACAGTAAATGAAAAATGAAAAAATTAAATTAGATTCACTGACAAAATTAAAACACTAAAAAATAACAACAATACAATATTTAAAAACACAATAGTCGATATTATTCTCTAATTAATTGTCAGAAAAATTTAAGAAAGATATTCAGGAAGGATTAAAATGTTTTAATTCCTAATCTTCCCATCGCTTAAATTTTAAAAGTTATTTTTATTTATTTTTTTCAGAGAATTTACGTCGTTTTAGGACATACTTTTCATGATTTTGGTATATAAATTAACTATTATTTATTATGATTTTTTTAAGAATTATTCAATCTGACGTCACTTGAGAATTTTAGACGTTACATTGATTGTGATGAGTGATTGCTTATAAAAAGTGGTCTGTCTACTCATCTGTCATCCAGCTGTCAAATTAGTCGGAAGCAACTTATTATAAATGTATCTTGATAGCAAAGGACACATTTATATACAGCCATTTCTTAAGTGACGTCACCCGAAAGCAAATGGAAGTTGCAGTTTCTTCGTAAAAATAACCATCATCAAGAGGTTTTTTAGACCACAAGTTCTAAAATATGGCTCATTAAACCTAAATCTGGAAATGGTTTTCGAATTAACACACCTTAACATAATTTAATCTTAGCGAATTCAAGATTGGTATAATTCTTAAATGGTTAAATATTCATCGACTGTGTTAAAGCAGTGTTCAAGTCAAAACTCCTCCAGTTTTTTTCTAAACATATTAATATTGGGAAGTGTTTTTTTATTATTAGATACCTTATTATATACTTTTATGACCATGGAATAGGCATTATTCTTATATATATCTTGTTTACAAATAGGCCCTATTAGGTGATTTTTTTGTCTCGTTTGTATTTTTCGAATTTGACCTCTAATATTAAAAAAAATACCAACGGTTTGCAGTGTTCGTGTTGTTTTACTGAACATAAAGCTCTCGCACATTCTATATTTCTATACAACGCCCTCTATATTTAGTTCGGGGTCCTGACACTAGATGGCGCTGTGCCGAACTACAATCAATCGTTGTATCTCCGACAAAAATGCCTGTCTGTGATCAATTATTCAGGGATAAAGTGCACTTTTTCCATGTCCGTTGGTTTATACTAGATATCAGAACTTTGGATTAAGACCGCATACTATTGTTGTATTATTCTTTTTGTATTTGCGCAGTGGGGAATGTAACGCATAGGATATGAAAATAGCGCGCTATTTCCTTTAACCAAATTGTACGGACTTTGTCCACACATTTAGATTATCTATTATTTATTAACATTTCTTAATAATTATTTCCTATTGACATAGTTTACTTAAGTCAAGGTTGCTAACACAGCGCCCACAAGTATATTGAGGACAAGTTAGTGCCTTCCGGATGTCGATATGACTGCCAGCGACACATTGTTAAGCCTAAAGAATTGTAGAATCGTCAGTTGGCTTCGTGCCTCTCATCAACATTAACATTCCTTCTAACATAACATTTTATATTCCCTTTTCTCTTGCAATAACAGTGTAACATTTATATTTAATTAATTAAACATTATTAACATAACAATCAACAATTCATTCCACTATTATCCTGCCAAGGCAAACTGGACTCGTGGTATCGGTCGGTCGTCGCGTTCGGATCACGAGTACATTCTGTAAGGGAGAGCTATTCCGATATTAGTCCCTACCCTTACACAAATAATCGTTTCGAGCTATTTTTCGGGTTCCGTAGTACCTAAAAGATACAACGAACCTTTATTGTGAGACTCCGTTGTCCGTCCGTCTGTCCGTAAGTCACAGCTCATAAATTTAGCTCTATTAAAGATAAAGACATGAAATTAGGTACAAAAATAGCATTAATTTGCCAATATAACACTGGGTAAAAAAGATATGAAAAAATTAAATTGTTTAACATATTTCCGAAACAAAAGTGAAAAAAATGAACATTGATCTTGAGTCTATTAGTGCTTGGACTGAGCAGTACGGACTTTTAGTCAATCCTGTTAAGATGCAAGTTATAATTCTGGAAAGTAGGGCTTTAATGGATAAAGTTGACTTAAATACACTACTCCAAGTCTGCTTTAATGTTACGCCCCTACCTTACTATAATGAGGTAAAAAACCTGGCTTTACACATCAAAAATAATATGTCCTGGGACTTGCATGTGTCGGAAACCAGCAAGAAAATATTTGCATCTATGCATGCCCTTAAATGCATGCAAAAGTTTCTGCCATACTCTGCTAAAGTTACTCTAGTTAATTCCTTGTTGCTCCTCTTCTTAGATTATGCGGATGTTTGCTACCCCGACCTCACTGAGGAACTTCTTAATAAGCTTGACCGCCTTCTCAACTTATGCATCCGAACATTTCCGAAATCCACACTGAACACAATATACTTAATATCAGGTTCCCATGTGCTGACCTTTCTTTAAAGCATTCTCCATAACCCTAGTTCCTCGTCATATCTGAAAGAACGCTTCGTGTCCCTTTCGTTCCTCGACCGTCATCAACGTCCCAGCAAAACGTGGCTTCTTCACACACCTGCACATAGTTCATGCATGTATTCAAATTATTTCACCGTGAGTGCAATACGCCTGTAGAACAGTTTGCTGCTACACATCCGTGAAGCTTCGTCCATGTCAGTCTTCAAGAGTTCGATAAAACAATAGGTATCTTTTTAGTATACAGAATGTTACTGTTATTTATGAGTCCAATATAAATACTCATCGTTACAGATATTTATATATGGTATATGTAAATTTTACGGTAGTATGAAGTACTTAAACATATCAATTAATTTATTTTGTTTAGTAGTATATAGTATAAATATAATTTCGGGCGTGTTGAAGTTGTTGAACCTTGTAAACATTTTAAAATCATGGTACTACCCCAATAACTTCCCCACTGCCAAATAAATACTAAATAGTATTAAGCTCACCTGTGTACAAAAATTTGACTTGTGCAATAAATAATGTTATTATTAATATTTTTAATTACCGTAACACAAATAAATCACAAGTAAGCACCTACGCTTCGCAGCAACGTGTTTACGAGACATTACATTATTGGCTGCTGGATCGATTCCGCGCAAAATTGAATTTACTTAATTGGAAATACACAATATTAAATTAATAGGGTGTCTCCAATTTCCACTTTTTTCAAATTGCATTACGTAATATTAGAATAACTTTGAAGCGATCTATAAAAAGCTTGAATAAAACTACATCTTCCACCCCCGCAGTTGATCTAAAGTTTTACAAAATGTATAGAAAAAAAAAATATTTACTATTCCTTTTTTTCTGTTTAAACCTTTATGTTAGTACCATAAAAACATGTTTAACATAAAAAAACATAATACAAATATTCGTCACTAATTCGTTAAATTAAAACTGCGTAAATTCATATTATTTCTCATTTTGCACCATTTTTACCAGATTTAAATTTTTTACTACCTCTAAACACAACAGAATTTTACGAACAAATCTTTTGCGCATTACTTACAAAAAAGAAAAATTAAGTCAATAAAAACATTTTTATCCTTTCAAAACTTTTGTAATTACAATTTTTTTTTTCCTTTTAATTAACACATAAACGTATGTAATTTCACTATACAATATGAAATTTAAAAAAGTGTTATTTCGAGTTACCCTAATCACCACCACTAAAAGCCACCTCATTTAAATAAGAAATTTTAATTATAATTTCATGTTTCTTTAGAACAGAAATTTCGTAAAATGTTAACATACATACTCATGCCTGTCTCCCAGCGGGGTAGGTAGATACTACAGATATCCATCTGCTACTATCCTGACACGCCTATTAAAATGTTTAATACGTTATAATATCTTTTTACAGACATTTATGAAAAAACAATCTTACAGGTGACCGTGAAACTAAAATAATATTAGTTGAAATTTTAGCCGAGTTTGAAATAAATATTATTATAACAATAAAAAAATTAAAATCTGGGATTTTATATTAATTTTCAGCGAATACAAGGAGTGAAAAAGTGGGTAAGATCATTCCGAGCATTAAAAAGACAGTCAGTCATGGAAACTGCCGACAGAAGTGAAAATTTTTCACTGCTGGCCAAGCGCAACACGTTATGATGATATCCTCATCGTAGTCCAATGACGGCGACCTCATGGTTTGTTGGACTTCTACGGCGATGAGCGCGAATATGACTCGCGATACCCAGCTTGGTTTTAAAAGTCCGATTGCAGCGACCGCAGTGTAGTTCACCGCGACCGTTGTACGTGTAGGTGTTCACGCTACCAGCGTGACGTTCGCGCATGTGCATGACTAATTTTCGCGGCGCAGCGCTGGCGCCACCTGGCGACACAATGGACTCGCGCGCTGGTGCCAACCCGCGGTTCACTCACTCTGTTTCGCCGCAACCGTCGACCGAACGATACGTGTGTGCACACATTCGCGCCGCCACAACCAATCTCGCGTATTCTGTGTTATATACCAGTGTAGTGTTCACGTTACTCCAACCAAGATATCCAGCACATCCCTGCACAGGCGCCAGCTCAATCAACTCAACAAGGAGTGACGCCAAGCAGCGCATTCGTCGGCCCAAAACATCGAAAACAACAATCCAGACAAACAACAAGGTCAGTGCACCCACATTGTTTCCCACAATTCTCCCGTGTCAAATCCCATCAGCCCTGCATTCCTGTAGCCAGCGGTTACAGTAGGTATATGTGGGCTTCAGATGAGTCTTGCGCTGCTGCCGGTTGAAGTCAAGGGTCTCGAGTCTGGATTTCTCGAACTCCTTTACACGGTCATGGATGACCCAGCGCCACTCATTGCACTCGCGAGCAGCTTCCTCCCAACTGCCAGGCGGAATGCCACAGGCGGTTAGATGCTTTTTCAGGACATCTTTGTAACAAAGATGCTGTCTACCGGATTTTCGCGCTCCGTGCGACAGCTGAGAATAGAAGACTTCTTTGGGCAGGTTTGCATCTTCCATGCTCATGAGCTGAGCTGAGTTTTCATCAGCATTGCTTCCATGCCGTGCATTTGTGTCCGCCTCAGAACTTCTGTATTTGGAACTTGGTCCTACCAGGTTATCCTCGGGATGTTACGAAGGCACTCATGTAGAAAATATCCAGTTTTTTAGTTTTTTATAACACGTCATAGCATGTCGGTGACGCCAATCCATAAGATTTTCCACTCCCGAAAATCGCTCAAAGCGACTATAGGAGTTTTCACTTCAAAAATTCAAACTGAGATTTTATTATTATAATATACAGGGTGGAAAAAATTTAAGGGCCCTGGAGGGGAGCTACCTTAAATCGTTTAGTTAGCTCATTTTACTGAAAGGAAACATTCCTTTATTTTTTAAAAGAAACAAAACTGCATTCAAAGATATTCTGAAATTCGCTTGTCTCACCCGGGAATCGAACCAACTAAAAATTAAAAAAATAAACCCTCGCTATTTTATCATACGAATCGGTAGGATTATTGTTCAGAATAAAATTTGTCTTATAAACATTTGGTCTTACACTCATCTGTTGTACGAGATACTCATGAAATTAAATATTTATTACAAGTTCTTTGTTAACAATACCTAGTACTGTTCACTTGTAACAAGTAAATGGAACGTTCTAATTTTCTTATCTCTCTTACATCCAAAGACATCGTATGAAGTACAAGCTTGCTAATGTTATTTATCTTAAGTACCTTGTTGAAGACTTCAATAAGAAAATCGTTAAATGGTAATAATAAATGTATACAGAGCACAATTACTTCTTGCACTAGGCGTACTGACGAAAAGTTTAAAAAAGGAACGTATTTTTTTTGCAACGCATTTTTTGCAAATAAACAAATTTGAAGTTCGAACTATAAATTTCGTTCGAAATTAAAATTTTGTTTTGTTTTGCTTTCATTATGTGCTGTCATTGTGTAATAATGGCGTATAACTATTACTTTACAAGTGAACAGTACTAGGTATTGTTAATAAAGAACTTGTAATAAATATTCAATTTCATGGGTATCTCGTACAACAGATGAGTGTCAGACTTTAGTTTAGTAGACACATTTTATCCTGAACAATAATCCTACCGATTCGTATAATAAAGTAGCGAGGGTTTATTTTTTTAATTTTTAGTTGGTTCAGTTCCCGGGTGAGACAAGCAAATTTTAGAAGATCTTTGAATGCAGTTTTGTTTCTTTTAAAAAATAAAGGAATGTTTCTTTTCAGTAAAATGAGCTAACTAAAGGATTTAAGGTAGTTCCCCTCCAGGGCCCTTTCATTTTTTCCACCCTGTATATATATTTTTTGTATATTAGCAATATTTGTATATACCGGATGTAAAAAGACTAATAGACCTTTAAATAAAACCACATATTCTACCGATCATACTGGACCACTTTTTCAGGAAACATTTTGGGAAATATTTGAGTTTCAAACAAAAATGCGTGAACCTTAACGCACCGAGATACGGTCGTTTTCTGAGGCAGCGTAGTTCGTGAAACAGCTGTTCACGCGCAGCATTCTAAAATAGACCTATTCCTCCTGCTAGATAAAATCCTTTAGTTATAGCTGAATATCATCTCAAGTGGTAGAGCTGATGCCGGGCTCGACTGTGGAGGTACTACCATCTTACTTTAAGACCCCCTTGAATTAATTCGGGGGAGAGTAAGACGACAGCTCACTGGCAAAAAACCACGAGGCCCACCATCCCTAATAGCCGAGCCTTATATGGAACAGACTGGTGATGGGCAGCGGCGTCACTGGTGCGAGGGTTCCGGCACCGCGCTCACCAATCCGCCTGCCCAGCGTGTGTGAGTATGGGCAATTCTTCCAGGATGACCGCCGGGAGTGGCAAAGTCCTGGAAAGGCTTATGTCCAGCAGTGGACGAACTAGGCTGATGGATGGATCATCTCTTCTAAATATTTGCGCGGGTAATTGTCTTCAGACAGTTGTTCAGTATGATCAGTATGTAGTTTTGTTTAAAAGTTGCAGTCTATTTACACCCTGTTTATATATTTGTAATCGGGTTCTAGAAAATGGCTCTAAGGATGTCAATATTATATTCAGTACAGGGCTTTTCGAGGGTGATAAATAGATCTAGCTGCTAACTAGAACTCATCTCTGTGAAAAGTTGATTTCTGCAAGTTTTCACGAGCAAATAACTCATCTTGTCTTGCTTTGTACAGTCAAGATCACATCAAACTATACACATTGTACTTTCTACCTATCATATCACCGTCTCTCCAGTATTAATTTTATTTTAGATAGATTAAATAAATAAAAACGTATTTATTAGTTTCAAAATATATTTCGGCCAACTTATTTCGACTGACGACGGCCACAAGTTGGCCGAAATATATTTCGAAACTAATAAATACTTTTTTATTTATATATTATAATCTATCTAAAACAATAAAAGGCCAAAAAAAGGCTTAAAAACATTATTTATCCAGTATTAATTTGGCTTTATCAATCAAAGTAACCTTAAGTGCTCTCTCCTTGTCATACTAGCGGTCAACATGCACCATTTCAATTAAATAAGTCTTAGAAAAGATGCCAACTTTCTCTTTCAACAACGGTGGCGTGATTGTTGAAACAGAGTTGTGACATATTTCACGTCTCTAATTGGGATTCACATTGTAATACTTCCAAACCTTTGTGATATTTCAAAAGCAACCGGGAGTATTCTTTTGTCGAGAAATTGTATTCGGTTTATTATATCATATTTCAAGCCCTCGCAGAGGGGAATGATACTCAGGGTGACTGGGTTCAAGAGTGCCCTCTGCTCGAGGATAAGGGCTATTGAGACTAATTTTTTCTTTGGAAAAATGCTTCAAGATTTTTACCCACGAGTTGTATTATTAAACTTTTCTTTTGTTAAATTCGTACTAAAATATTACATACGAGTATTAAGATCGTTTAACCAAGCTGGACATCGCGAGTGATATTCGCGCACATCGCTGTAGAAGTTGTTGGACTACGATGAGGAGGACATCATCAAGATTGATTGGAAATTTAACGTTTTCCTTTCAGGACGTGATATGAGCCAACCTCCATTTAAACGCTGTCACCGCATTGTGGGGTGTCTATGGAATGTTATTATAATATTTTAGGCTGAGCATTTTTGTATCATAGAATTACGATCAAAAACGTACGAAATCGATAGATTCGATAACCCTAAACACTAAAATATTAATTTCAGAAAATTTTCGCATTGCGTGTGATTTGACCGAATTTTCTAAAATGTCAATAAATTGTTCCGTACTGTGTCTTAATAGCAAGAGGTTAAAAGAAAACTCCGGAATATTTCTGAAATTTTCCTAAAACTTTTGAAAGATGCCTGAAGTATTTAAGAATCTTCCAGAATATTTCCAAAACTTCCGTGGTATCGTTCGCTCGTAGACACGTCATTCCATTCGATGAGACCGTGCAAAACCTCCGGGCGTCACTGAACTTGGAGATAGCTGCATCTCAGTAACATATTATAGGTCTCGGTGTATATATTTAATAGGAAAGAATATATTAAAATTTTATTGTTTTATGTTTTTAAATATACAAAATCAACAAAATTAACCATTTTCCTTAGAATAAGTGGATGTTATTTTCGTAATTGTAATTATAAAATATAGCAAAAAATGCCATGGATTTAATTTTTAACATAATAATGTGACATAAAACTAAAATTAAATATACCGAAAATATAAATATTACTAAAAAATAAAAAAAAATCCCGGGTTCGAATCCCGGTTCAGAGCTCCTCATATCCAGATTTACTTTTATTTCTGCGTTTTTATACTGGAAGGAGATATTAACACCGATTCGGGTAAACACGTTTTAGCTTATTTGACAGGACTAAACTTAATTTAACCGTTCTGTCTTTTTCTTTCTGTATCGAACAGACAAAGACAGGATGCTCAAAATAAGGTTAGTCCTGTCAAATAAGTTAAGTTGTGTTGCGCCGAATCGATACCAATGTTAATTTGTATTTCCTATTTAATATGATTGTTGTTGGTGTTTGTTTATTTTCAGGTTTGCAAAAAAAATGCAATTTTTCCTCATTTATTTAACGTGTCAGAATAAAATCCTGATCTTAAAGAAAACTGAGTTTTTGATATTTTTATATACCTACATAACTTATTTCTTATAGTACAAGTTTTAAGTGTTAAGTTTTCGATTTAGTAAATTCAAATATATGTTTATTGTTTTGTGAATAAATAATGATGATGATCATGATGATGACAGTAAAAGTAAGGAATACTAACTAAATTTAATTTAACCCTTAAACACGCCTTGTTGTTTTAAAATATCACAATTTTAAATTTTCAAATAAAATATAACAATTAAAAATTGGTAATATTGTAATGGAAACACGATGCAACACAAATTTATTTATAAAAACTAAATATAATTGTAATATTTCATCCCTATGAATTTTTAGTTTTTTTTCTTTTAAAAATACCCAAGCCTTATAAAGAACCTCTCTTTCATTTCTCTAACAAAAAGTTGCTTTGTTAATGCAATAAAAATTTAGGAAAAAGTAAAAAAAAAGTAATAATTTAAAAAAGAAAAACACATTAAGATTATTTATTTATCATTAAAACCCCCTTAGTACTAAATATGTATTTATTTCTTTTCTCATATTGTGAAACAGTTTGGCCATCACATGTATCATTTTCTTAAAAAAGGAATAATTGGGCATTTAAGGGTTAAAAATGTAGTTTCGTATAAATGCAAAAAAATGCAAATTAAACAGCAAATGGTTTCTTGGTGCTCATTATGGACAAAGACTAAACAGACAATACTGTCTGAGGAACGTGACTAGACCTGATTCATCTTACTGTTTAATGACTACTTCCATACATTTTAATTTACCCCTGTCTTCATGATCGAAGCACTCTGAGCAATAATTTAATTAAAAAAGTTTATGGTTTCTCTTTCAAGTTTCACGTTTCGTCAATAGGATATCACAGTAATTTTATTATAAATGGGCCTAGCTTTTGCCCGCGGCTTCGCTAGCATGAAAATGTAGGTCGAATCTTTGGTTAGTACCGACAGTTTTCAGATTGGTGGTTATTTTATCAACATCCATTATATATCGACCAGGGTCACTAAAAAGATAATAAGAAAAACCGCATCGGAAGCTGTTGGGTGGTTTTAGAGTAAATAACGGAAATACAGACAAACAGACATTTAAAAGTACAAGACTAAAATCCCATTTCATTTTTAATTTCCCAAAATGTATGGACATGATTATTAGAGAAGAAGGTGGTATCGTGGTCCCCTAGTGCCAAACCGGCCCCCCATAGATTTACATACTATGAATCAAGCCATCTAGGCCATCTTGCCCGTTCTTCTTAGCAAGACTACTCGAATGGGCGGAGGTAGGCATGTATTTATATTATGTAACCTATTACTATGTAGTATATAGGATGGGATTTGGTCTGCCGCCTGGATTCGTGCTGGGGGCTCGGTTGGTGATCATTGAATCTTGTTCCTGGTCCCTGGACGGGTCTCCGGTATGGGTTCGGGCGGTTGATTGGATTTCGATCGTATAATTTTGATCGTATATATATTGCTACATAAATTAAATAAAAATTTAATCTAGTTCGAATTAGCAAATGGGTGAAGTGTGGTTAAAATGCTTGATTTGTGACCTGTGGGCGCATCATGCCTCTACATCATGTAAAAGTGATGATTATGTGTGCGATTTTTGAAAGCAAAGTCGTTTACCATGACTTCAACTGGGGGGCCACAAAACCACCCAATTTTGAAATAAGTAAAACTGATACTTTGATAAAATATATTTTATTTTTGTAAATTCTTGTTATTTTTTAATCTACCTTGAAACAGTCCAATTTATCGAATAAAAACAATATTTTGTATGGGAAAAACAAACTGGGGGGCCAAATTGTACTCCTTTCCTCTAGTATACAAGATTGAAATACCGATGTAAAGGAGACCTAACATTCAAATTACGGTAAAAGTAAAGAAGTATTGAAACAACGTACCAAAAAGATTTTTTTTAGGGCTCCGTACCTCAAAATAAAAAAACAAAACCCTTGTAGGATCAATTTGTTGTCCATCTGTGCGACTGTAAAGAAATTATTATTATAATATATTAATTATTCTTTACTGTACACACATGAATATAGTAACAATTGCACTTAGAAATAACATGTACATAGGAAAACTTAGTAAAAAATATGTATATACTTTTCAAAGTATACTTAAACTTGCAAACATACGCAGCATTACTACTAATATGACATTTTGACATAAATCACATACATACATATATATATATATATATATGTATTCATTTATATACAACATACTACATACATTTACTTATGTAGTATGTAAACCCTTTTTACTGAGCTGAAGAGGTTATATACCGGGGCTGAGCGAAAGGGCAAACCCTTTTGTTCAGCCTCCGTATGAAATATTAAGTTGAAACTGATACCTCCTACAAACATCTACGGCTTAATGGTGTTGTACAAAAATCAGACTTCTAACTTGACGAAACAAAAAGTTATTGGAATTTACATAATCTATTTAATACAAATTTTTGACACTCGTAAACAAACAATTAGCAGGTCATTTTAAATGTATTTATAATGGATTTGGTTGTCACTAAAGGTAAATGAAATAAGTTTAGCTCTTCAGGTTGTATTATAACTGTAAATAATGAAATAGAATATTCTCTAGAGTTAGTGTAGTAGCAGTGGCTGCATAAATACTTATGACGTTAAAGCTTGTTTCGGCCTGCGGCGTTAAAAGCTGTTTAAAGATCTTCCCTTTAATTCTTATTGCTATAAATCTGCTATATTGGAGTTGCTTATACAATCATAAGGCTGTTATTCAACTTCAGTGACATCGTTGGTTCTGCAACGGAGTTAATTAAGAGTGTAGTAACGCTTAGCTCTACATGCGTTGCTTAACTCTTATATACAGCTTACGCCTGTTACACTAATGATAGGTTAAATATTTATGGCAGTTTTGTACCATCCTGATAATAAGGTTTTAGTGTTTAATACTCTTGACTACTGGCGTTTTAGTGCATCGAGTGCCATAATAGATTTAAGAGAAGTCTGGACATTTAAGAAAAAAATCGCTATTTTTTATCACTCTCTGTCAATTTAACCTTAAAATGTATTTATATAAAAATCACTTTTTAGGACCGAAGTACTAACCTAAATTTTCTGAAATATTTTACATAGTTTATGGATAGAATTACTAAAACTGACCAACATTTGAAATTCTAGTCTGAAAGCTATTTTAGGTTATTAGTATTTCTAATTGTTTTAAGAAGGACGTATTGTAACTTTTAGTATAAAATAGAATATTTTATTTTGTCGGTAAAACGAATGCATTTATTTATTCTGTATGCAATAAATCAAAGAAAGTGCCGTTCACATTCTTATCGATCCATACTTGAAAATACCTACCTACCAACTTAATTCCGCATACGAGGGGTTAACACCTTTCGTTTCCATATATCTCATGCACTTCATTAACAGGTTAATAGCGAATTTTCAAAACATGTTTAAATTCATAACCTAACATAAATTTCGTATTTTTATTAGACCGTTCCATTTACTCCCCCAACAACCCTATCGTGACGTTAGTGCTACAAAATTGCGAAGTCTAGTCATTAATAGATGCAATAATTGCAAATTAAGGTTATTGTGATTTCGTTGAGCCTCCATACGCATGATGAACTTTTGAGAATCGGAACTGGTCATAGAAATATGGGCTATTTCGTCTTTGAAACTGGCCATAGAGTAAATACCAAGAACTGGTTTACCAATTTGTAACGAAACAAAACGGGTATAAATTTTTTTTCCCTTGTTCTTTAATAATATCGCACCGACATTTTTAAAAATGTCAACTCATACTGGAGTGAATTATTAGAAGTTATTCATATTAAAAAGAGAGCAAGCATTGTATTCACTGTATAAATTGAAAGCTCTTGAATTAGTATTAGACGCGGTTACAAAACGTAGCGGCGCCGGAACCGGAAGTACCCGCGGAAGGCGCGCGGCGGCGACAAATAGCACTTCCCGCTGCCAACGGATTTTGGCGGGTGCGCGACAAATTAACACGAGATGTGATTTTATCTTTTAAGTCGTGTTTCTGACTATAAACAATTTTGACTAAATAACTATAACATTAGGCTACCACTGTAAGAGGCTTAGCACTTAGTACTATAATATTAATACTTTCAGTATGAATGAACTTCAAAAATAATGGTTTCCATTGTAAGAAATTTAAAGAAAACCAGTTCAAAAGAAAACCGGTGGGTTAGCTCTTCTACGATCCGCGACTCGCCAAACCTAAAGTTTTTGCTAATTTTATTATAAAAACCCAGAAAACGTTTTATTGCGAACCAATAATTTTTTGTTTATTTGTATTTGTTTATTCTTATTGCACACACAGAAAACTTAATTTTGTAATGAAGGGCGTAATATTTATTTATAGTTGTATTATTTTTTTGCAGTGCTGTACATTTTTTTGTTGCTATTTCCATTAATGTTAAAGTAAGTTTTAATGTGTTGCTTTTTCATGTCTTCTCTTTTTATTTATCTTTGACTTTTATGATTCGAAAATTTTATATAATAATAAATAGGCAGTGTTTACAGTGTCACTAGCGGTATTTTATTAAAATGGGTTAAAATGTCACAAGACTTGTGATTTTGCCGTAAACACTTAGCAGCAGTCTAACAGGATGCGTTAAAAATTTAAAAACCTTAAATTGTTCAAAATATTTTCAAAACAAAATAGAGAAAAATAACAAGTATTATCCTAAAAACGCAGTATGGGTATTTAGTTGTAGATATTAAAGAACTTATTGTAAAAATATTTACTTTTATTATTATATTTACTGACACTAGTTTCGAGAAACCTTTGAAAAACCACAAAAAAATCCAAAACTGGCGGACTGAAAAATACAGGAGAACTATAGCGATTTGAAAATAAATTTGTACACAAATTAGAAACATAAAGATGTTAAATAAATAAAAAAAATATTTTATAAAAATATAGTATGGGTATCACATTGTAGGTATTAAAAATATAATTGTAAAAATGTATAGTTTATCTATATTTACTACCACCTATTTCGAGAAATCCTCTAAATCCACAAAAAATATGTATGTACCCCTTATCTCCAAAACTGTAAGACCGAAAATAATGAAAAAAAAGGTAATATGTGTTTACCTTAAAAATCACAGAAAAAATACAGCGGCGAAAAAAAATTACAAAATTAAATTTTTCATCTTCGTTACGGAACCCTAGGTAAGCGAGTCAGACTCACACTTGACCGGTTTTTTTATTTTATTCTCGTGCATTATTGTATTTATATATAAGCCTGACTTTTACATTTTTTGTATATTTCCCCGTGTTATGTGTATTCGTTATAGAATAGAATAGAAAAATTTATTTCAGACCATATAGTCCATAATATATTAGTAACAAATTGAACTTATCAACTATGTTAGTAAACATTAAACATTAATAAACATTACAAACAACACTAAACAAACAAAACACTGAACACAATATTTACAACATTTACCTACAATGCACTGACATCCAAAACACATATATAAAACTATTTAACAAAAGTAAATTATTTGATTTGGTAAAAATGTGATTTATTAAGGGTTTGGAGCTGTGAATAAAATATTCAGAAAAATCTGTCCTGCTTCAACGCTTTCATTTTACACTAGTTTTTCCTCTGCAGTGGCAGCGGGCCGCTTACAAAACTCTATATTTTAAGGTGTTTTTTTTATTATTTTGTAGGGATGGGTTTTCAATGATGGCCGTTTTATATATCATTTTTACGACGTTTATTTTGTTACAACTTTTAGTGTCAGAAACCTAATATAGCTCAACTGAAAATTATGTTATATAATAACTACATAATAGTCTTTTAAAGTTACATATAAAACGTGTCACAGAAATATGTAACCATATTTGAAGAGCTTATTCAGTCAATGGTATAGAACAACTTTTTCTATGGAGCTAAACCTGTACCTCAAAAAAAAAAAAACTGTTTCATAGAAAAATGCAATGCCACTCGGCCGTAATGTACAGAAGGGCAGATATTTTTTTCGAGATTTAAGGGTTGGTTCCATAGTAAAATTTATTCTATACCATTGACTGAATAAGCTCTTTAAATATGGTTACACTTTTCTGTTACACGTTGTATAGTATGTTATATTTGCGATGTTATTGAATGCAGAAAAATGAGTAAAAACGTCATATGTTTTTATTAATATTTAAATTATTGTTATTTACAAATAAAAGACAAATGAATACGACGTTTACCAGGGAAAACAAGAATACCATAGCCTTATATTTGAAGGAACTTTCAGAAAACATGGAACCCATGATCTCATATAATTTTCCGCTGAAGCCGCAAACACTCTTCTACTTTGTACAAAACTCAGCCCCTTTTATTAAATGTTTTTGATGGGCTATTAATATCTTTTTGAGTAATATTGTATTTAAATACCTACTTTACTCATGTTTTACCACGTTTACGCGGTACTCTTATCAAGAGTAGAAGAAGCTAAAGTGGTGTCAGGATCGTAGCAGATGTAGATTAGCAGTCTCCTCCTTCTGCTGTGGGAGACATGTATTGGTGTTTACAAAAGATATAAATAAAATTTATTAAACGAAAAATATACGAAAGTCCCTAACGGACGAATGACTGAATACTACCCAACTGCCTGTGACAGTTCTCGATACGACTTCTCATTACGCTTGGCGTCATGATTTCGTCATGGAGGCAGTGACAAGTCAAGGCCTAAGCTAACCACCACTTTGTCTTACTATCTAGGGTGCTCTAGGCGTATTTACAGAAATTAAATGAAATTAAATGAAATGAAATTAATTGAAATGAAACGAAATATACTTATTTATGTATTCATAATATGGGTACATACACTCATTACCGGTCAGTTTCAATGTAAAATAATTAAAAAACACGTTTAACTTAATATAATAAAGGGAAATACAATAAAAAAAAGGTTTGGCTTACTTAGATTTAATATTGATATATAGTTATATAGCGAGGTATATTATACTATTAGTTCTATTATATACAAACACATCTTCACAAACACAACGCATTCATCCTCACACTTCACACACATACCATTCACACATTACTCACCCTCATACTCAAATTCATACCTTTTTCTTCTATTTGTTATTCTACATAGTTTGCCTAATTAATTAATTCATCTTCTTTTTTGGAAAAATTAAAACCTAATGGTAATACTAACCTACTAACCCACTAATATGATATTATAAGATTTCTATGTACCTACTAACCACATTCCTGTTTGTATTTTTCTGTAAATAATTATTACGCTAACACTTTGATCTGTATAATTTATAATATAAGAGGAGAAACTGGCTCCTGAATCTCAGTATTAACTTTTTGGGAGCCAGTTGCTTTACAACAATTGTGTCTTTGTGTATGAAAATAAATACTTTTTATGTTTTATGTTTAAGTTACTTAACAAAATAAAAATATAGGAATATCTTATAAATATGAGGCAATAAATACAACAGAGTTTATATAACATACATATACATATACTCACGCCTGTCTCCCAGAGAGGTAGGCAGAGACTACAGATTTTCATCTGCTACGATCCTGACATACCTCTTTCGCCTCTTCCACATCTATCAGTCTAGCAGTTGATATAAAAATAAATAAGTACAAATACGTTAAATAAATAAATATTATGCTAAATGCGCCCATTTTAGTCTTGCTAAAAAGAAGGGCAAAATACTTAGCAAGATCATGTCTCAGTACCATATCAGTGGTTGTTTCTCAGGTTATGCCACAAGAGGAGGCTATTTCATGCAACCACGGACCCAAT
Organism: Ypsolopha sequella; assembly: GCA_934047225.1. Classification (NCBI taxonomy): domain Eukaryota; kingdom Metazoa; phylum Arthropoda; class Insecta; order Lepidoptera; family Ypsolophidae; genus Ypsolopha; species Ypsolopha sequella. Next base: position 30,924,452 of record OW203985.1, read on the forward strand.
ATAAATGAAATAATCAAAAAACCGTCAAAGTGTACCAAGATTGGTCTTAAATAGTGTTTTTTTTTTTACTTCGGTCTAATGATTTCTTTCTTAATGCCAAATTACCTAAATAAATGCCCTTCAAGTTTCTAAGTCAGTTGGAAGTGTTCTTGAAAGTGAGCAAGAGGTTGCTACGTGAACCGTAAGAGCTACATAAATGTTATTCAAATTTAAATTATGATTCAAGGCAATAACTGGGAAGAAATTAAATAAAGGTATATAGGTCCCATAAACAATTCCCCAAGGATACAGTCATATACCTACTACATATAGAAACTATGATCGAAATGAACTTTTATATTTCAACACTTGGCGATTCTATCGCAAGGAGATACGAGTCCCGGTTCAGAGCTCCTCACATCCAGATTTACTTTTCTTTCTGCGTTTCCATACCAAAATGCTATATTGTTACATACATATTGAGTTATATATATACATATATATACACACTGTCAGTACATTGCCTTTTTTTCCAAATTTGGCTGATGTCTAGATTTCTTGTTGTAATCCTAAAAAGAAAAGCAAATGGGGTCTAACAAAATGTGTGTCCCGACGCATCTGCCACTGATTACATACGAAACGTTTCCCCAAACTGCAAAAAGGAGATACGATCAACCGGACATACGTCGTAAAAATGAAGTACGAGAAAAACTTATTGGAGAAGCGAGTTTATTGCCAGTATCATGACACGTCTGATCCATCGTAAAAATATGTATCGGTATTGTAAGAAAAATATTGCGATAGGGAACTTATGTTAACGCGGCAACTGACCGGATCCGTGCGAGAATAGGCACTCTATTCATAGAGTTTATGAGGGGGAAGGTGGAAAATTGCTTGGCAAGCGCCGAACGTTATTGCACTCTGTATGAACATTGTAAAAGGAATAGCGTTTGTTATGATATGAGATACAATGGACGTGTTCATGATTTTAGTTTGTTGGTGTTTCCTCATCACAATAGAATTGCCTGTGAACATGAGCTTTAAAGGGAATTATTTCACCTCTCACACAGAATACTACTTTAAATAACAATAACTTACTAAAACGAGTATTATAATTTATTATAAATGTTGAATGCAAGTCACAGTCCACACTTGTACACCCATATTTCACCGAGATTATTATATCGCAGCATATTGGGTGTTGAGTATCGCCACACTTCGTGAAGCACGTAGATCGAAGACAAATATGCCCCTACGGGATTTAAACCCCCCTGCAACACTTTAGAAAAAGAAAAAAAAAATCCTATAAATACAGTATGAGTATTTAATTGTAGATTATAAAAATATCAGGCATTGATATTGAGAAATTTTTGAAAAACCACAAAAGAACTTATGTCCCCCTTAGCTCCGAAACTGCGAGACCGAAAAATATGAAAAAAAATGACGATTATAGGTCATAACTGGCTAATTACGGGAAAACTATAGCGATTTAAAGAAAATTGAACACAAATGTAAAAAAAAAAAAAAATTGTATCTTATAATAATATAATATAGATATCAAATTGTAGGCATTAGAGATGATTTAAAAAAATATATAGTTTGGCTATATTTACGTGCATCTATTTCAGGAAATCCTCGAAAAATCACAAAAAAGGATTGTTGCCCCCCCCCCCCCTCGTGTCCAAAGCTGGTAGACCGAAAATTTATGAATAAAAAAAACATGATTACAGGAAAAATATTATATAGCGTTTGAGAAAATCACGAAAAAAAAAGGACAAAATTAAATTTTATGTTCCCAAAACTGTCGAATTACGGAACCCTAGGTATGCGAGTCTGATTTGCACTTGACCAGTATTTTTGCACAGAGATAGTTTATGGGCCGGAGAGGGACAAAGGCTACTTTTTATACCGAGGAAATGCAAACAAAATAAGCGCGGGCGAAGCCGCAGGCAAAAGCTTGTCATCAATAACTTAGTTTGCCAATTGTCAGTTTCCTGTCAGTAAATTAAAAGAAATATAGCTAATCATCACACAAAGTCACAGGTTGTGGTCTATTCTTGCGAAAATTTTTGCCCAGTCACTGTCGTGAGAAAAGCTTTTTAACCAAATAGAAAAACTCAGATCATTTAACTTCTCAAAAAAAACATGGAAGAGAACAATGTTGTATGGAGCGTAAAACAGAGAGGACAAGGTAAACAAACAAAATTAACTTCAACATGAGGACGCGACGTTTCAATCAACGTTTCGTTACATGCATTATTCATCGGCGACTTTCGGAAATGGTAATTGAAATGCTTGGAATGGAACGGACAGCCTCTACGATGCTAATCGTAACGGGGTGCGCATTAATCAGTGTACCTTTTAGGACAGGTACCAACCTTAACTGGAAGTTTAATAGTTGTTTGGGATTAAGTACCAATATTTTAGGCACAGGTAGTTTACACGATAATTTACTCGTACACACGGTTATAAGGCTTGTTTTTCAAATTAAAAACAGGTATGATATTTTTCCTGCTAATTTGATATAAAGCAACGATATTCGGTGATAATCTAATGATGGAAATGCAGGTAAATATTGGGGACAATAGCAATACTATGTTACGGCCACCATGGTTGAGCCAAGCGCGAACGTCTCCTCGCCCGTCCTTTTGCAGAAGTAGATCAGGCTTTTCATGAAGTCCCTGCAAAGATCTGCTTTCACTATCCACTGCGCTTCATCGTAATTTTCATCGACGCTTACGTAAGCTCATTGTTACTCTTGTACTGTAATAGGCTATTTGACTAATTTCGGACGTAATTTTAAATGATTATTTATAACATAATAAGCACACTTCTTTGATATTTCCGAGAAATTTTACTGTTTTATTAATAAAATAAATATTTAAGTTGACGTTTTAAAAATCGCTCCGAAAACGATGTTTCTGTAATGGCGCTGGTCACGTGACACGCGTGACGTCACACGCTAGTAAACAAGTTCACATAACCTCAACAAAACAGTGCACCTAAGTGAATTCTCATTACAAAATTTATCCAAAATTGACCGAAAAGTGCTTCACAGATCGAATTTAACACTCAGAAAACATAAAATGCAAACAACAATCAGTCTAGGAATCCATGTTTACTTGCATGTGACGTCACCATGAGTTGCCATGAATCACAGAGCGTTCGCGGCACATTGCCGTCACAGATAAGATATTTTAAAATATTATATTTTATTTCGCGTAATTTGCAAAAAATATGCGTAATTTAGTTTAAATAACGTGAAATATGTCTTTTTTAGGCTATTATCTGATAGGATGACCACAATTTGTAATGTATTTTCAATGTTGTCAAATAGCCTTTTAATACAAATCAAAATTTTGAAAATTAATACGCGTTCAGAAAATGTATAGCTTTAATGATTATTTAAGAACAAACTTTCGTTAAATTGAGAGACAGCCGCGGCCTGCTCGAACTTTGATTGAGCCACGCAAAGGTTAATATGTATATTTTTGCAAGTAGCAGCGCAAGGGATAGTTTTTGTATTTTTAAAAATTAGAGAGAAGAAAACTAAGTGAGTTCAAAAACCGAGGTGCATTTACGATTAAAATTGTAATTTATATTAGACCCCCGCGTTTCAAGTTCGACCTAATTATGAAGACCACTGTCAATCATGCTCTGAATTTTAACTATTTTCTTGTATATTTATTTAACGTTTCGTCGTCGTCGTCGTCAATGAAAATGAGACACATTTACGACAGAAATAACATTTAAAGCTCTCTGATTTGGTAAGATTAGTAAAGGATGTGATTTAGCACAACCTCTATTTAATAGCATTTTTCTCCTCTGCAAAATTACATTGTCCTCTGAATTAATAGGTCAGCCACCATCAATGCGCGTCTAAAAATACTATCTTAAGCCACTAATAAAGATTTTTTGATTTTGATTTTTTGACTATACATACATATATCTTCGATAAAAGCTTAAAATGATTAAATTTGTAACATACATTCAAGCAGTAAACTTCTGAAATATATATTATATAACATCAACAGAGTAATTTCTGTAAAATTAGGAGGCTCGTCTCGCTCCGCTCCGCTTCGCTTGGCTCCCCAAATGTATTTACGTTGCCCCGCTCGTCGTGGCACCTATTTTTTCATTTCATACCTACATAACATAACATACTTTTCATATTTCATACATAACAATCTGCCCAATTCTACGAACGCATGTGTAAAACAGCTGTAAAACTTAAAATGTTGGTGAGTTTTTAAATTCGTGGCTGGCTTAGTAATTTAGATGGTGATAGTTGATGCTTTCCTTGAAATATTTAGATGGCTTTGAAAAAAGGATGAAGTAATCAAATGATGTTGTGTTTAATGATTTATTCTATGTATATCATGTTTGTTTATTTGTTATATTTATATTTATATTTTTAGTAATAATACCCTTTGTCACAGCAACATATTTTTGGTACCTCGCGTTACTGGCCTAGCCAAGTTTGGGACCCCTGTTCGAATTGTGTGTGTTTTTATTTTTGTGCATGGTACGTATTTTAATGATTTATAAAATACTGTTATAACTTTTTTCGAAGCAGTAAAATTTCGTTTTACTTTTTTTTAACTTTGTTTATTAGAAGCTTTCACATTTTCCTGTTGCTTACATATAAAATCAGAGGTTGGGTTCCGTCGACAAAAAAATTCTGTGGCTCAACTTATAATTTTTCGATGAGTAAATAAAGTTTGAGCAAGGTTTTTCTCATTCGGAATAGTTAGTATTTCAAATCTTCGGATTCAGTCTGTAAACACATAAACAGTGGAAGGACAAAAAGCAAAGGTTAAACGGCATTTACAACGGTAATAGTATTTAGATCTGAACCTCTTATTAAAAAAGCTTTTGAATAACACTGTCAAAATTAAATTCTTGATCCCTTTGTTCATTGTACAATTAGATTTCACCGTTTTTGTTGGAAATATAACTTTTAAAAACAACGATTTGATCTTATAGAAAACAATGTCGCTCGCGGAAATATTTCCTGAATTGTAACGTGTAACAGAAAGGTGTAACCATATTTGAAGAGCTTATTCAATCAATGGTATAGAACAACTTTTACTATGGAAAAAAACCTGTATCTCGAAAAAAAAAATTTACTGTTTCATAGAAAAATGCAATGCCGCTCGGCGAAATGTATGGAAGGGCAGATTTTTTTTTGAGATTTCAGGTTTGGCTCCATAGTAAAAGTTGTTCTATACCATTGACTGACTAAGTTCTTCAAATATGGTTACTTTCGTAACACGTTTACACGTTGTATAAGTAAGAATTATCTGTAAAATAAATGTTTGTCATCGATTTTGGAGGAAATAAAGATTTTCGAAAAATGACTTACACTTGCCGGGAATCTAACCTGCTCATTTCGCAAAAAAAAGACATCCTGTTCTTCGACAGTGTTTAAGTTTTCAAAAATATTTGTTTACTTGAAATTTGTTTCTGATTGATTTTTTATTTGTAATGTACTCTAATTTTTAACAAATAAGAGTATCCAAAAGCATTGTGTTTCGACGATGACTAAACGCCCTTCCTCGTGAGGGTTCACTATGTGCATTACTAGCTGGCGTATCAAGAAGTTACAAAAATTTGGTGTACAAGTATGGTGGAATAATTCACCTCATTATTTTAAGTTGTTTTTTTAAATTTTTATTTATGTTTTAGACTATGACATTGGTTTTTTGTGCCATATTTTTGTTCATCGAATGTAAGTAAAGTAAGAAACGGCAGGGCAATTTCTGTTAACAATATTAATTGCCTTTTGTTTCATGCCCCTCTGGTAGGGCTTGCAATTTCGAATAATTGACTTTTTTTGGTTTTCGTCTATTCTACTATTTTTGGTATTATTCGAGTACTATTATAATAAAAAAGCACAAAACTTGTTCGAAATGATCGTGGCGTGATGCATCATTTGAAGTTGTTTTTTATTTTAATATATTTCGTATTTGTAGTCTATGACATTAGTATTTATTTACCATACTTTTGCTCAACACATGTAAGTAAGAAACGGCAGGGCAATTTCTGTTAACAATATGAACTGCCTCTTATTTCATGCCCCGCTTGCAATATTCGCAAAATGGGAAAATTTTTGATATTCGAATATTCGACTTTTTTGGATATTATTCGAATACTATTTAAAAAATAAAAAAGTTAAAGCTGTTTATAGTTATCATGTCTTGAAGTGCCAAAGAGAAATATTTCTTTGAATAAACAAAAATCTTCATTTTTGGTATTGTTCAAATATTTGAATAATACTCAAATAGTTAATATGAGATTAATGGAGATTTTGTTTTGGCACTTCAAGACATGATTACCTTGAACAGCTTTTATTATTCGAATATTCGATTACCAAAAATGTTCAAATACTCGAATGTAAGCCCTATCCGATAGGTCTTCGCTAAGTCTACGAGTAAGTAGGTCAACAAATTATATAAACTAATAAACAATTCTCGGAATGAAATTCCTATCGAGAGAACCGAAGCAATTCAAAAATACGCCAAGACATTTTTAATTACGCGGATAACAAAGCGTTTAATGGGGATATAAAATAAACAATTGGAATGCTTCTGCTCTTAATTCATGAAATTGTTGCAAATTCACAAGTTGAATTTACATAAAAATATTTTTACAAAATTGAGAAGTCTTCATGTTCACCATTGTAGATAAACTAACCGAATTGACATTATTGACAAAATGTATTCTTGTTCTAAAATGAGTAAAACAGATGTTATAAAACACATGTAATTTTAGTGAAATCCATCGCTTTCTTTCACTAAAGACAAGTAAAATGTACCACCATCTTATTTAAGCACTTATGGTTAACAAATAATAATAGTTTATGCTACAAGGGCGAAAAGGAATAAATTACGAGGACCTACCGGAGGACTACCTACTAGGAGGTACCTTTCGTCCACATGCTACAAAAACTTGCGCGAGTCGAGGTACCTGCATATCCCTTCCAGTTAACGTATTATTTATTCATTTAGTTTTCATTTAATGTGATGCTTTATATTGAATACTGACTGAATTCTACACCAAATCCTTGTGCGTACATCGCGCTGTGTAAATGCAACACACAAGAGTTCAAGAGTTCTCGCACGAACGATTCGCTTCATTTTTACAAGGCCTAACATACTCCTCGTCGTCGCATTTTTGAAATTTTGATTAAATTTCCTAACACAGATAAAAAAAGGAAATTCTCTGACATGGATTCGAACTACAAAACCTGGTTACTAAATCTAAAGTTGATAACCGCTGCGCCAACAATTTGTTACCTGAATCAAGCGAAGGTATTAAAGTTGGCTATGTTTGCGCATGCGCGGGTGGGTTTAATTTATATTTAGGTATTATATTTATTTTCTGTAATTATTTACTGCATTTTCATAATTTATTGCACAAAATACAGATGTACAATAAAAAGGTGGACTTAATGCTCAAAGAATTTTCTCACAGTCAAACAGTGTTCTCTAACAAATTACCAGAACAAAATTGTTTCCAGTCTCCAACTTCAGCAATACAGAAGGTGTTTCCACGGAACCCGGTGCGAGGGAATTATGCTAACGACAGCCTAAGGTAATTAGGGAGGTGGGGTCACGTGGGAAATATGTACTGAAAGCTGACGTCATTACTGCCGTGTGCCAACTTCACGTAAACACCCTGTGGTAAGTATTTTATTATTGCAGTTTGTTTGAAAATTAAAATTGGTATGAGTATAATGTAGTGGTGGTATTTAAAACATATTAGTTGTAAACGAACAATTTAAAAAGTAAAAGATAAGCCCTTACCGTAGTATGACAGCACCAAAATGTTTTGTCCTTTAAATGGGTGACGCTCACACGTTTGGAATCAGTGCTCATCTGAACACAGTGATAGTTGGACGCCTTAATGAATTTTTACGAGAAAATGGTCTCGATATGCCGTCGTGTGCATTTTTAAAATGCACTAACATTTCAAAAAATATGAATAATGCCAAAAGTGTGACATTTCACATTGAAAACACATTCAAAAACAATGCAATAGATTTTAGGTGCCAGGGTTCATCTAAACTTTTTGAAATCTTTGACAATGACAACATTTATGCACGTCAAGACGTCAAGTGTGTCAAACAATATTTTTAATACATTTGCAAAAGTTATTTGAATCAATAAACAAAATTACAAGTCGACAGAATACACACAAGAACCCTTTTGTTATAACGGGCGCGGCAGCCTGTCTGACAACAGTCTGACACTGGTAACAATGTTACAAAACAAACGTATCTTTTTAGTTTATTCTTTTATAGTAGTTTATGCTACAAGGGCGAAAAGGAATAAATTACGAGGACGATTTAAAACACGAGCGTCGCGAGTGTTTTAAACGTAACTGTTCGCGCCACTTCTTGTGGCTCTCATACTGCGGGGTAGTTGTGAATTAATATTTTCAACTGTCATTTTCGCTGCATCTCCACCCGCTTAGTTTTGGACGCAAATCAATCAGTCGTCAATCAGAAGCCTTTCACGCCGGAGGTCTACGCTGATTGTCATTCGACTAGGTCCTACCTCGACCCTACCGCCCGCCATTTTGAGATCGCACCCGCTGTGCGCCTCATTTTCATCTATTACTATTACGAAGAAGACTAGCCGAGAAGAGCGCAACCAGGCACGAAGAGGAAGAAGAAAACCATCTTGGAGAACACCAGAGACTTGGTGGCTCAGGCGAAGCGTGGTTTGTGGTGCATGCAGCTCCTTCCCAAGGTCAGATCTTTCATCTTCGTAATTTATTTCTCTTCACTTCCCGCTATTTTTTAAAACCTATGGTGATACAAAGCACTGCCGTCATATCGCGTGCTCATTTTTTGGTCCTTCGAGCCGGATCTAGATCCATTTTAGGCCCTTTGATCTGCGATCTATAACCATTTTTTGGTATTTCCAACCGCTATCTTCATGTTCTTTGTCTAAAGAACACGTGAATTCCGCTCTAATTTTCACTCTGCCCGCAGTATTACCCCGCATTCCCGCTCTTATTTGCATTATCTATGCATTAAAACCCCGCATTCGTCAAAATATTAGTGATTCCATTTCCTATATACTGGAAATTATAAATTATCTACAGTGAAATACGCCATTCTGTTAATTTATCCGCTGCGATTATACCATTTGATCATTTCACAGAAAATATTATCTGCCTACCTGCTAATTCTTAATATTATCGAGAGGTACTCGTACACAGGTTCGTCCGCCGCCCGTGTTATCTCTAACTCATTAGCATTATTCTATGTTGTAGTCAGTATAAAACTTTCAATAGTTCTGGTACTTGCCTAACTTTGTACTATATAACATGCCAAATTCCGCAGAAGCTGCAAAATTAAAGATGTCGTATAGTTTAAAGAAGCTTAAAAATAAAAGGCAAGAATTGTTTAATCGCCTTCAGAGAGTTTATGACTTTTCTAAAACCGCTTTAGAGGATGTTTCTTCGGCAGAATTGTTTATGGCCAATGTCGAAACTTTGGATACTGTACGCTCAGAAATTCATGTAATCATAGATGAAATTAATGACACAGAGGTATTGATAAATCCTAATTTTGAACCAAATTATCAAAGTTGGTCACCTTTTGAGGATCTTTACTCCCATTGCAAATACATCAACCGGAAGTTATCACATTCTTCGAAATCGGCTGACTCTAAAGTTAAAGCTCCACGTGACATGGAATGTCCCAAAAAACCTACTATCAAGCTTCCAAAACTGGAACTCGTTGGTTTTTCTGGTGAAGCTACTATGTGGCCAACATTCTATGAAACATTTAAAACCACGATTCACGATAATCCGGACTTGACCGACAACGAACGAGTACAATACCTGATGGGTAAACTTTCTGGCCGGGCACTTTCGATTTGTTCTGGAATCACACCGAACGCAACTAACTACGACATAATCTGGAAAACACTCGTTTCTACTTTTCAAGACTCGCGTAGTTTAGCCACTACTTATTTGGATCAAATGTTTGAATTTCGCCCTTTAACTACCGCTAGTTCAAAAAACTTGGACTTGTTTTTAGACAAGTTCTGTTCCGCTGTTTCGTGTTTAAAATCGCTGAATATTAAAGATCTTTCGGATTTTATCCTTATGTATTTGGCCCTTAAAAAACTTGATGTTGAAACCGCTCGTTCATTTGAAATGTTTAAACGTGGTTCCGATTTACCCCATTATGATGAATTAATATCATTTTTACGGGAACAAACTAAGATACTGAACCGCACTGCACCCGCAATTACCGCTCCCGCTCCGAACCGCTCCGTTAATAATAATAACAACAAAACCGGGTACAGTACCAAGTCAACCCATGCTTTTGTCTCCGCTTCGACCAATAATAATTGTTGTCCGCTATGTAAACAATTAAAACACTATAATTTATATAAGTGTCCCGAATTTGTGAAACTAGATATCGAGAAAAGATTTCAGTTCATCAAATCTAATAACGGTTGCACCAATTGTTTAAGTATTACGCATAACAATTCCGCTTGTAAATCGTCTTATAATTGCCGCCATTGTAATTGTAAACACCATTCGATGTTGTGCCGCAAACAAAATGTGATGAATACTCACACCGCGCTTGGTCAAAATATTACCGTGTCTCCACGCACACATACGCAATCTTCGAGGTTGGTGGATCCTGCCGTATCGGCGACTAACACAGAACATATGACTAATGATTCTCAATCCGTACCAACTGCGAGTAATAATATTTCTTTATGTAACTTACAGCCTAACTCGCAGCGTAATGAAACATGCCTTTTAGGTACAATTCAAGTGATCGTGAAAGATTCTAACGGTATGTCTGTCCGTCTACGTGCGCTCTGCGACCCTGCGTCACAATCCAGTTTTTCGACGGTTTCCTGTTGTGAGAAGCTTAACTTAAAATATGAGAAAATTCCCCGCGCTTTTGTTAAGGGCATCGGCTCTTCATCAAACCCAATTAAGGGTGCGACAAACCTTAAATTGTTTTCACGATTTGATGATTCGGTTTCAATTTCGCTTGACACTTATGTAATCGACCGTATTACCGACAACTTACCATCGGTGCAGGTGGATTTGTCTACGCTTTCGTATTTAAAAGATATCACACTTGCTGATGAAACATTTTACTTACCGGGTGAGATTGATATTCTTATCGGTGCATCTTTATTCGCGGATATCTTGTTATCAGGCCGCGTCTCTGGTCCCCCGGGTACGCCGACGGGATTTCAGACCATCTTCGGTTTTACGCTAATTGGTAATACGCCTGTTTACCAAAATACCGCATGTTCAATTTCGTTATGCTCTTATATGGAGATTGAACCGCCAATAGATTTTATTTTACAAAAATTTTGGCAATTAGAAGAGGTGCATTGTGAACCTGCTTCTAGTCCCGCAAATGATGAATGTGAAAAATTATTTATTAACAATGTGTCACGTGACCCCGCTGGTCGCTATTCGGTTTCTTTACCGTTCGCACGGAATCCTAACATACTAGGAAACTCGTACCATCACGCAAAAAAGTGTTTTATGTCTCTTGAGCGTAGGTTTGTTTCTAACGCAGATTTACGTTCCGAGTATAACAATATAATAAATGAATACCTAACTAAAGGTTACATATCCCCGCTTCATAATGATGACCAATTATCTCTTGGTTATTATATTCCGCATCATCCCGTAGTGCGTGTTGATAAATCAACGACAAAGGTGCGTATTTGTATGAATGCCAGTACTAAGACTGACTCCGCTGATGGTACTCGTGTCTCATTAAATGACACGCTGCACACAGGTGCTAATTTGCAAAACGATTTGTTTTTAATTTTACTTGACTTCCGCTTGTATGAAATCGCTTTTACCTCGGATATCAAACAAATGTTCTTACAAGTTTTGGTTAACGCCGATGATCGCAAATTTCAAAAGTTTTTATACCGCTTTGACACGTGTTCACCGCTTATCGCTTATCAGTTCAATCGCGTCTGCTTTGGACTACGTAGTAGCCCTTTCCTTGCGATGAGAGTAGTCAGGAAACTCTGTGAGGATGGGAGTTCAGCGTACCCGCTCGCCGCTACTGTAGCCGCACGAAACTGTTACATGGACGACATCTGCTATAGCACGCCCACCGTGCAGGGCTCCTTACAGCTCAGAGATGAGCTGGTAGGATTGCTTAAGGCCGGTGGCTTTGAGCTCGTCAAGTGGTCTAGTAACTGTCAACAGTTACTTGATACACTGCCTGATACTCACCGCTTAAATTCTAGTAAGAATTTTGAAGAACAAACTCAAACTCTTAAAGTTCTTGGCTTACAGTGGTCGCCTGATTCTGACGAGTTCTCTTTTACTGTATCGCTAGATAGTCGCCCATGTACTAAACGCAATGTTTTGTCCGTGATAGCACGTCAGTACGACGTCCTCGGCTTTACCGCTCCTGTGATCTTGTACGCAAAATTACTCTTGCAGAAAATCTGTATTTTAAAATTAGACTGGGATGAAACACTACCCTCTGATATTGCGCAGATTTGGCAAAACTATTTGAAGGAGCTACCTGTTTTGCGGGATTTACGTATTAAACGCCACTTAGACGTGTTCCAAAATTCGAAAATTTCGATAATATCATTTGCAGACGCAAGTGAACGTGGATACGGATGTGTCGTATATATTAGAGTACAAGATGACTCAGACACTTGCACTAGCATTCGGCTGGTATGCGCAAAGTCAAAAGTCTGTCCGCTCAAGACCGTCAGTGTCGCCCGCCTTGAGCTTTGTGCCTCGTTACTCATGTCGAAATTAACTCGTCGTGTAGTTGACGCTTATAAAATACGTCACAATATTGAACGTATTTACTGTTTTACCGATTCTATGGTAACTTTACACTGGATACATTCCTCACCGCACAGGTTTAAAACCTTTGTCGCGACGCGTATAACAAAAATAATATCCGCTATTCCCGCTGAATGTTTTTACCATACAGCTGGTTCTCAAAACCCGAGCGACTGTCTTTCCCGTGGTCTCACTCCCACGCAGTTGATGAGTCACCCGCTCTGGTTCACTGGACCTGCTTGGCTTTATCTGGACGCTAAAGAGTGGCCAATCAAAACAATAGAATCAGCTTCTATTGAAGAAAACTTGCCGGAATCAAAAACAATTTCTCTTCCCGCTTTTAGTAATGAAGAACCGCATCCTCTTCTTTCTCTTTCGGAAAGAATTTCGTCATGGCTTGTGCTTTTACACACAATCATTTACATATACCGATTTTTACGTATTTTACCGCGCTCTAATATTTTTACCGCTACCGATATGGATTTCGCTGAAGTTGCATTGATTAAAGCTCTTCAAGCATTTTATTTTCTTGATGAAATAAAAAGATTAAAGTCAAATAAACTTTGTTCTCCCGCTTTAAATCGACTATCGCCATTTTTAGATAAAAATGGATTGTTACGCGTTGGTGGTCGACTTCGCAACACAGACATGACGTTCGATCAACAACACCCTGTGTTGTTACCTCGTAAAAATCATATTGTCGAATTGATTATCATTCATTATCATCGCAAAAATTGTCACACTGGACCAGTGGCTTTAATGTCAATAATCCGCCAAAAATTTTGGATACTTTCCTGTCGAAATATTGTTCGTCGCGTAATACATAGCTGCAATTATTGTTTTAAGGCGAAGCCGAGACAAACCTTCCCTTTCATGGCAGATTTACCATCATGCCGCGTTAATGAGGCTAAAGCTTTTGTCCACTGCGCTGTGGATTATTGTGGTCCTATCAGTATCACTCCGTATCGAAAACGTGGAGTCCGTCCCGTCAAATGTTACCTCTGCATATTTGTATGCCTGGTGACTCGTGCAGTTCACGTTGAATTGGCAACTGATCTTAGCACGAACACTTTTCTTTCCGCGTTCAAACGTTTTTTATCTAGACGTGGAGCAGTGTCTTTCGTATATTCAGATAATGCTACGAACTTTGTAGGCGCTAGAAATGCCCTCTCAGAAATTTACAATTTGACAAACTCCGAAGAATTTAAAACGTCTTTCGCGAATGAACTTGCCGATCATAGAATACAATGGAAATTTAATATTCCACGTAGCCCACATTTTGGGGGACATTATGAGATATATGTCAAAGGATTTAAGACGCATTTGCATAGAGTAGTAGGTACTCAACTGTTGACCTACGAAGAATTATTAACTGTAGTTACGCAAATAGAATGTGTCATAAATTCTCGTCCGCTTACGCTGCTGAGTGAAGATCCATCTGAACTTAGCGCGTTAACTCCTGCACATTTTCTGATGTCAACTCCTTTAAAAGAATTACCCGCTTGTAAGGTGGCTGATGAGCCAGTTAATTTATTACGTCGCTACGCGTTGCTTGATCAAATGGTAGAATCGTTCGCAAGGCGATGGAAGAATGATTATCTCCATCTTCTCCAGTCTAGAGGAAAATGGAATACACCTTCCAACCCAATCAAAATTGGATCTGTTGTCGTTGTAGTTACCGATAACACTCCACCGCTTCAATGGCCGCTCGGTGTTATTGTAGCTGTATACCCTGGCAAAGATAATGTCATTAGGGTAGCTTCTGTCAAAACGACGACAGGTGTTTACAAACGACCTGTCGTGCGTCTTTGCCCTCTCCCATCTCAATAACTCCTTTCTTTGCCCCCGCTTCAAAATTTCGTTATTCTCTGTCTTATTTTTACTTTTCTATTCTTATTTTAAAACCAATGGTTTTAACGCCGGGGGCAAATGTTCGCGCCACTTCTTGTGGCTCTCATACTGCGGGGTAGTTGTGAATTAATATTTTCAACTGTCATTTTCGCTGCATCTCCACCCGCTTAGTTTTGGACGCAAATCAATCAGTCGTCAATCAGAAGCCTTTCACGCCGGAGGTCTACGCTGATTGTCATTCGACTAGGTCCTACCTCGACCCTACCGCCCGCCATTTTGAGATCGCACCCGCTGTGCGCCTCATTTTCATCTATTACTATTACGAAGAAGACTAGCCGAGAAGAGCGCAACCAGGCACGAAGAGGAAGAAGAAAACCATCTTGGAGAACACCAGAGACTTGGTGGCTCAGGCGAAGCGTGGTTTGTGGTGCATGCAGCTCCTTCCCAAGGTCAGATCTTTCATCTTCGTAATTTATTTCTCTTCACTTCCCGCTATTTTTTAAAACCTATGGTGATACAAAGCACTGCCGTCATATCGCGTGCTCAGTAACCGAGTAATTTATTGCTCTTACGCCTGTGTATCATACTACGTTTTTCAATGCATAGTGTGAGGAAATAAAACAAATATAATCTTGGGAACTTTAAATTATGATTGGCTCAAACTGTACTTGACAAACTGTCTGTATCCAGAGCCGTTAAACAGTGGAAAAAAAAGTATAACATATATGGAACACAGGAAAGGCTGCAGGTTAGCCAAACATTGTAAATAATTAAAAAAATAATAATAATAAAGCCCTAGGGCAAAATAATCGACTTTCTGTTCGGTATTGATGCATAAAAAGTGGGCCTTGAAAATTGAAAAGTATTATATGGCCTTTAGGTCCGTTTCGTCCAAGACTAAAATGATCATGGTATCAAATTAACCAATCTTATAAATGGCTAGAATAGCTTTATTTACTATTAAATTAAAGTTTTTTGTAAGATATATAAGTTTTATATAAGAACATTAAGCGTATCTTTTTATAAATAGGTTCTAAGATTATTATAATATTCATTAGAATATAAATAATGACGTCTATACATATTTTAAATTTAACATATTTTATAATACAAAAGTTTGCTAATAGTTATACTGAATAAGAATAAACAGATTTAAATTATAATATCAGTTTTTTTTAAATGCAAAATATTTATTGAATATGGTTTGGAGGTAACTTTGAGATTGCCATTTCATCATTATCTTTTTTTCTTCTTCTTTTCACTATCACTATCACTACATAGTATAAAACAAAGTCGCTTCTCCCTGTATGTCTGTCCCTATGTATGCTTAGATCTTTAAAACTACGCAACGGATTTTGATGCGGTTTGTTTTCAGGATAGAATGATTCAAGAAGAAGGTTTATGTGTATAATACATGTTTAGTATAGTACAGAAACACTGATAATTTTAGAGGTTTCTAATGTGATGTCGTAAATAAACACATTTTGTTGCGCTTACATTGCAAACGCTGGCTGAACCCTACGAGATAAATCAAAATAATTTACTACAGTATTGTACATCTTAAAAAGGTGTACAATTAAATCCGCAATGGCATATGTCCATCTCTCAGGGATAACTCACAATAACCTATTTTTATCCTTTACTTTTTACGAGAAATAATGGCTTATTTACGAAGCGATTTTAAGCAATACAGCATTATTCCTCATCCAGTTAAGTACCTTAAATACATTGTGCATTTAATATAGATCAATATAGCCCTTTACAGCATGTAATTCAAATGAATATTTTCAGGGACATAGCGGTTGCGGCGGTTATATTTAGTATAAGCATTGCACCCGTGCGAAGCCGGGGCGGGTCGCTAGTTACATATACATTGCAACGTCTTTCTGTCCAGCTGTCTGTATGATCACGTATCACTAGCAAACCACTCAATGGATATGATGCAGCTTTCATTGTAAGGTAGAGCATTTTTGTGGGAAGGTTTTACGTAACCTATCACGCTACGAATTCTCTCTAGGTTCTGAAACAACTTATGTCATAACAAAGAAAGTCGTGTACACGGAGGCGCTGAACTTATAATTACTGATATTGTTATACAAAAAAAACTATTTCCAGAAAATAGTAAAGTAGTAAAAATCTCGTGTCTGTACAAAGAAAATTTTTAATGAAATTGGTTCATAGTACTATAATGAGGCCAAAACTAAAATTTTTAGCTGTCTGTCTGTCTGCATGCCTGTCTGTCTGTCTGTCTGTCTGTCTGTCTGTCTGTCTGTCTGTCTGTATGTTCCATTTAACTCGAAAACCACTCAACGGCTTTGGATGCGCTTTATTGATCCTGATCAACATGAAGGCTATGAGGACTGTTGATAAAACAACCGCCAAGCTAATAAACTGACAATAAGTGAAATATTCTTTTACGCAAACGAAGCTTGAATTAAAACGGAACAGAGATACATACATACAGACAGTCAGACAAAATTATAAAAATTGTAGTTATAACTTATTTAAAATGTAAAAAAAAAATTTAATATACAGACATGACTTTGTACTTCTTTATATATAGGATGGCTTTTAATGTAACTCCGATAATTTGATAAATTGTAGGAGAATAAAAACTGGTTTCGTAATAAACATCAAAAATTAATTTAATCAATTTGAAAAAAAGTAAGAGCCACTTAAAGATTTTCGTTAAATCCAAAGAAATCATAGTCATCTGATAAGAAAAGACCATTAGATCGCAAGAAGTTATTTTTATTGTTGATTCTACTATTTTGGACTATTTTGAACTTCTTCCGTATGAAAATGGCTAGTATAACCATAAATTTGACCAGTGACTTTTTTGTATTTTTTTACTTGTCATTTTATTTTAAGTACTTTTTATTTAAAATGTGTTTTACTAACGTCGGTAACTAAAATAATCGGGGTTTATTTAGAAGTCACCCAGTATCATAAGACAAATGGAGCTATTCAAGTTATTCGAAATTAAGATAACTGGAGCTATTCAAGTAATTTGACATAAAGAAAGTAAATAATATGTAGAAAATGTACTAAGAGGTTCAGAATAACGACACATTTTTTTGCTCATTTGCGCACTTTTACGAGTACATAAACATTTTTATTTTATTTAAACATTATAATATTTAAACATGTACATCTCATGCGTAAGTCAGTATTTATCGAAGAAAAGTATCGAACATAACAATGTAAGGAAACATTAAGCACCTCCATACCCTTAAAATACCCTTCTCTTAAAATAATAGCAGAGGAGCCCAGGCACTCCTCATAACAAGGATTTTGAAAAAGTTATATCAGGGAAATAAAAAAAAATACTAATATTCTTTTTCAAATTACTGATAACTATCATGAGCATATCTCAAAGTTATTTAATGGTTTTCTCAAAAATAAAACGAAAGTATTTTAAAAATATCAAAAATATATTTCACTTTTTATAGTAAACCAACACATAAAAAAAGTTTTAAAAAGTTTATTCTCGATCTGGTTTCCTTTTGCCTTGATATTTAAAAAAAATCATCCTACCGTCGCAATTACTATACTCTAAAAACTCATCATCGCTAACACACTTAAGATTAGGTAATTTGTACTTTTTGTGAATATTTAGAATTTTCAATAGGCGTTGTTTCTATAAGGTTCCTGTCATAAAAGCTTTATAATCGCGACATATTCCGCGAGGAGCTGTTTGAGGTGTTCCTGAGTGTGGATTGTCAATAGAACGGTCAACTCTCGTGCATGCACTTTTGACGGCCGATTTTTACGTCCCAACGTGACCCTTATCGCCGTACTTCGGTTACAAATAGTTAAGAGCACGCAGGTTTACTTTACAGTAGTTTTCTTTACGAATTAGTATGTGGCAAGCATTTATTACTGCGCAAATAAATTCCGAATTTTCATTAGTACATACTTGCACAAGCAGAATTCAAACTGGAGTGTCCAGCTTCCTACCGACTCTTCTTCATCTTGGCATAAAAAGTGCCTTCAGCTTATTTTGTTTTATATTTTATCTCAACATCCCCGATATATTGAAAACCTTCTGAGATATGATGTTTGTTAAACTACCCTGGCCCCCTTACTCCTACTTAAGGCAGTCATTTTGTAAAATTGCGCAATAAGTAACTTGATAGCTGTGGCAATCTGCTGAAAGCTTGGAAATTACCTACATACTAAGAATTACATACATTTTCTTTAGTGAGTCTTTTTGTAGTAACTTTAGAAGTAAAAATATTGCGTTATACCACTAAAATCCTCACAGATTTGCTTTTTTTTCCGTATAACTCTATATTTTTGCGTATTATAACTTTAGATTTAAAAAGCCCATGAGAACAGTGTCACACTAAAATACCTTGTTGTTGTTAAGATATTACTCAAAATAACACGATTTTTAGTTTCGCTTAAACATAGATCTAGATAACGTCAATGGACTTAGCTTAAAATATTATAATAATATTCCATAGACAACTCACAAATTTGTGATAGCGTCGTGATGAACGCCTCTTATTGCTATATCCACAGCTGAATATGCTTTCATGAGCGGTCATGAAAGCATATTCAGCTGTGGAACGCACGTTAGCTGCATAATAGAATGAGTGATTCTAAATCATTATTACTCATTCGATCAAAAACATTATTCCTGTACGGTATTAGTGCCACAGTGAATATAACTTTAAGCTTAAGTGATTTTGAACTTAAGTGTTCCATTTCGATTAATTAGAAAAAGGCGGGTTTTTTAAATTCTGACTGTGAAACCGCTCTTAAGGTTTCAGTGTCACAGAACTTATAGAATTATAATTGGTAAAAATTGCTCATTTGGCCAAATGTTACCCAAAATGCCTCTAGAATTCATAAATTCGATTAAATCGATTGATTTTGATTTTCAGAATTCTTTATTGAAGTAATAATTTTTTTTTTATTACTTTGTTAACTTAATAATAACAAAATTAGTTTACAGTTTATTAAGTAATACTTAAATGTTTTTAACAGATTAAAACACGTATGAAAAATTTAACAACATAAGTGAGCTTGAGCTATGTAAAACATGATCATTATAAAAGATACAGTACTGAATAAGATATCATTATGTTTGTCTTCGTAGCAACGAACATTTGTTGCATGGGAAACTTAAAGCTAACAGACAATTAACAGACTAAGAAATACTAACACAAGCAATAACTTTAATGAAAATAATAATATTAATTGATATCGCATGTGTATTACTTACGTAAAGTAAAAGAGTAATGCAATTGCAATGGTGAAAAAGTAAACAAATAAGCAACATGTGCTAAATACTGTTAGTAAAGATACCTAGACATTTCATAAAATACGGTAGAATGGCAAAATTATTACTTATAGTGTAGGTAGCATAGTAAGGTAAAACTTGCGATATCAGCCGCCACCACAGACCACAGAACTATTAAGGCGATATGCGAAAAAAATACGGGTGTTTCTTATCTGTGTATTTCATGAAATACACGGAAAATTTTAATAAATTTCGTGTATATGCATTTTGACTATGTAATCTAGGGTTTTGAAATTGGAAAACATGTTTGGATAAATTTTCCTCGATAGAAATAATTGGTGAAATAAGGTCTTCAAACACGCTCTTTCTCCTCGTTTGACGAATATGAACCATAGGAACATATTTTATTAGGTGTGTTTCAACAATATCTAGAGATTTGATATTTGAAATGTTGCTAGCTATTTTAGTTATTTTATTAAAAATTTAAAACCAACTTTTTTCCCTTTTGCCCTGAATCCGCCCCTCTCACACTGCGCAATTTTTCGCATGGAATGACCGTGACAAAAATAAAATTCGCATAGCCTCTTATTAGGACGCCACCGTCACGGCAGGCAAGCGCGTGCGTCAAGCTGATTTAACCGCTCATTGACACCACGTGGTCAGTTCGTCGACTGACGTGCATAGTTACTCATCTGGCAACAAGTGATGGGGCAGCCGGTAGCTGCGATACTTACTTATGTATAAAATTCGCTTAGATTAAATTATGTATAGGTGTTTTGATTCGAAAACCATTTCGAGATTTAGGTTTAACAAGCCGTATTTTAGAACTTGTGGTCTAAATTACCCCATTAAGATGAATATTTTTACGAAAAAACTGCATCTTCCATTTGCCTTCGTGTGACATCACTTAAGAAAAGGCTGTTTAGAAATGTGTCCTTTGCTACCAAGATAAATTTATAATAATTTGCTTCTGACTGATTTGACAGATCGATGACAGATGAGCAGACAGAGAGAGAGAGACCACTTTTTTATAAGCAATCACACATCACAATTAGTATAATGCCTGAAATGCTCCAAGTGACGTCATACCTGCAATTAAAAAAAAAATAATAATAATCAAAATATTTACCATAATATTAAAAAATACGATATAAAATCAAAGATTTCTAGTTGAGATGAGCCCTGGCACCTTAAACCTATTGCATTGTTTTTGAATGCGTGCATTAACATAATGCCGATGCGCGCACACTTATGAGTGCGCAATCTGTCTACCTACGGTTATAAAACTGATAAGACTACTAAAGTTGTTAAAATGATTAACTGTTATAGCACTTATGGCGTCCAACCATCACTGTGTTCAGATGAGCACTGATTCCAAATGTGTGAGCGTCACCCATTTAAAAGTGGAAACATTTTGGTGCCGTCATAGTACGGTAAGGGCTTATCTCTACTTTTGAAATCTTCGTATAAAATGGCGTATGTTCTCTGAAAAATACAAAATTTTAGGAATTAAGCTTTAGGGATTGACCACTGTAAAGAAAAGTGAACCAGTCTACGAAATGCTTAGAATGAACACAGGAACAAAAATATTTGTACCAGTAACAAATATTATATCACAACTATGCACATAGTTTTGTACCGAAACTTGCTCAGAAATGCAAGTTAATACCGCAGCAAGCATTTTTGAGGGTGACCAACTGTGTACTATTTTACAGGCTCTCCCGTTTTTAGGGTTCTGTACCCAAAGTGTAACCAACGGGACAATATTACTAAGACTCCGCTGTCCGTCTGTCCATCTGTCACCAGGCTATATCTCATGAATCGTGATAGTTAGACAGTTGAAATTTTCACAGATGATGTAGTTCTGTTGCCGCTTTAACAAAAAATTCAAAAAAATAGAATAAAATAAATATTTAAGGGTCTCCCATACAACAGACATGTTCTTTTTTTGCCGTTTTTATAGATAATGGTACGGAACCCTTCGTGCGCGAGTCCGATTCGCACTTGGCTGGTTTTTAAAATATGGTTTTGGTCGTCTCTCGTTTTTAAAAACAAATTATGTAGGAAAAAGTATGATCTATGTAAAATTCTTTAATGATTTATTATTATTTTATTTTATTTTTTATAAAAAGCAAGCTTCATATTGTTTAGATTGAAGTCATTTTTATATTTATTTTTATTATTTTAATATTAGATAAACTGTTAAATGAGGACACAGGTTTGGCCACCGGTAGCTTGAGGCATGCAACACAAGCATGAATTCCAGGCCGCCTGAACTATTTAGAACATCGACATAATACCTACTCATAATTATGTAGTTCAGGCACAGTCGTTGCACTCTGTGTTGATTGGTCACCTATTATGTTAAGGGATCTATTATATCTGGGGAGGGGCCCACCAGTGATTTGACCTCGGTGCCTGTCAAAGAGCCTTGTCACTTTGTGGCATTTAGAGTGGCCACGGGGCAAAGCAATGACGAAGGATCTATAGATGTTGTGTTGTACGAAATGCAGCCCAATAAACTCCGGTTGCTCTGAGGTTGTGAGGGGCTTCTAGTAAATAAAATTTTGAGGCTTTTGTTTACGCCGAATATTAGTACATTATTGCAAAGGCAGCGAAATAGGCAATTGCAGGTCGAGTATGAGTTTGAAGGCCGAGCCGCAGGCGAGGACTTCAATGATACGAGACAGGCAATTGCCATTTCGGCCGAGGCATATATATATATATAGTGCTTTGCTTAAAAAAATGCAAGGAAATAAAAAAGGGCCTTTTACATAAGTTGTTAAATTTCCGTAGTTCTTCAAGTCAATGCTGTTTTTGATATGAACTGTACATTTCAGCATAGAATAAATCGCCCATAATGTAGATGGCTTTTTAGTTTTAGCAATTTCATTGAAAAACGCCAAAAACACTGTTTCGGAGAACAATTTTGCATTTTTCTCGTTTTTCCAGAACATGTAATTTTCATATACTTTCATATATTTTTCTTTTGATTTCGCTGGAAGCAGGTTTTCCATCGCTAATTTAGCTTTTGATCTTAAATCTGGTGGATTGCAGTCAATGTCCATTTCATTTTCATTTTCAGAATCATCGGAACTCATTTTAATTTATTATTAACCAAATAACAACAAACTCCGCTTTACCGCCAATTTTTTTTTTTTTTTACAGTTTGTGCCGAAAAGTAAACGCATCTGTGGCTATACAGCCACGAGAACGCAATGTGTACGATAGATGAAAGAGTTCTAAATTCAAACAGCACACCGTTTCATACAACATTGCCGGTGCGCTCTTCGTTCCAAATTCAAAGAATGCGCCGGGAAGTGATTTTGGTTTTTCAGTCTACGTAAATATGATACTTCGCGTGTTCTTTATTCAAAAGTAATGATAATATTTCCGAACTTACTCGCGTCCCTATTTTGCTACGGCGAAGCAAGCTACGTTTTTGTAGTTTAACTGCAGCGTAGCAAGTGCTACGATTTTGTAGTTTAGCTGTGGCTTAGCAAGTGCTTTGATTTTATAGTTTATGACATTGCAAGTACTACGATTTTATAGTATAGCTGCGGTGGCGTAGCAAGTGCTACGGTGTTTTAGTTTGGCTATGGCATAGCAAAGAATATGATTTTTTTGTTTAACTGCAGCGTAGCAAATACTACGATTTTATAGTTTAGCTATGACGTAGCAAGTGCTGCGCTTTAGTAGCTAAGCTGCATTGTAGCAAGTGCTACGGTTTTTAATTTAGCTGTGGCGGAGCAAGTGCTACGATTTTATAGTTTAGTTTTTGTTCAGCTAGACCAGATGAAAGTTTCACAGAATACGTGTTACTTTAGCACTTTTCAAGGTTAACAATAAAAAAAAATTGAACCCTATTGAAAAATGTAAGACTATAGAAAATTTCATTTTCCACTTACAAAAACTACACGAATTCTAAATACTCTACAATTATAAAAATAAACTAACATGGCAGACATAGAATATAAGAACATTTGTGCTTACATAATGTTTTGTAGCTTAAGGCGAGGGTATCCGGAGAAATTGGTCCTGCTCAAACGCTTTCATTTTACACTTGTCTATCTGGTTCAGTGAAAGCGGGCCACTCAGAAATCTCGCTAATGTGACGGACGTTTAATTTTTAATTTTTACTAAGTAAATTCTAGTATAAGTTTTTTGTCCCAAACCTAATAGAACTCAAATTATATTATATTAACATCATAGTTGAAGCCTATCTTTTTAGTTTTATCGGATGCGAAGAAATGCTAGTAATTGCATATCGAACGGTCGAAATATTAAGATCAAAAATGAAATATGACATAGGTACATATATTTTTTTAATTTGTAATCACAATTCACGGTTCAAAATGAGTTTGAAAAGAAACAAAATTGGGAGAACCCCGCCTTAATTTTGCTTTTCACACGTCACTGTTTAATGACACTTCTGGAAAAAGTGGAAAATTGTTTTCTGCTCCTCTACTGCCTGCACTAGGTATTGTTTTTGAACTAGTCCAGTTATTTTGGCAACAATTTTTTTTTATGATTTCGAAAACAAAGTATCTTTAAACCTTGTTTCTGATCCCTAACCAAGTCTCCACTATGAATTCGGGCAGTGGATTAAATTTTACCTTGTAAATTTAAAACTTTTGAAGTCTTTCTTTTCTCATTATATGTACATATAGGCTCTTTTATGTTAAACAAATACACTTTCACTCATTTCAGATTTTATTAGCATATTTAACCCGACCGGTTTCAGTTTTACACCATTATTAAGGGTTTAGTTGATTAACGACATACTTCACTGTGTACTATATTATTTATTGCACGGTATATCATCCAACTGAGGCGTGCATTGAACTTTTTTCCGGAAAAGCAATCAGAAGGTCAAGTTTGACAACAAAAAAATATGAAAAAAATTAAAAAGCACTTTGAAAAAAAAAATGTTTGTATGACGCCAGGGTAGGCACTGCCTACCCTAGAGTGAATATTTTCATACAAACTTTTCTTTTCAGTCTTATTTTAATTTTTTCATATTTTTTTATTGTCAAACTTGACCTTCTAGTTGCTTTTCCAGAAAAAAGTTCAATGCACGCTACTGTCATCCAATCAGTCTAACTAAACCCTTGATGATGGTGTAAAACCGAAACCGGTCGGGTTAAATAAGCTAATTAACTATGAAACCAGTGCAAGTGTATTTATTCATCATGTTGTTATCCAAGTTTCACCAAGTGCCAACAATCGCAAGTATTAATCTTTTATATAATTCAAAACATTTTTGTTTGTAACAATATAATGATTCAAATTGAGGCCTCACTAGAAAGCACAAAACGGCTATTGAATATTCCATCTATCAGTTATGCACAGCTTTTGTTATAGAATAATGTACAAACATTTCAGGTCGGGCTATTGTTAGGAAAATCTATAATTTCTCTTACCTAAGTAGTATAGTATTTAGGGTTCAATCACAATTGTACATTGTTGATCGAAGTATAAAGGCTACACAAAAGAGCCATACAGGGTGTATTAATGACGTTCTCAGTAATTTAACTACATGCTTACAGATAAACTTTAGTTTTATAACTAGTGTAAATATGTATTCAAAATGTAAATTGTAATTTTTAATCGCCTTGTTTTAATTGTTTTTTTAAAGAAGTATAAAGTTAATATTTGGAAAATACTTACTCATGAATCGTGCACTGATCACTTAACCCTACATAAATACAACGTACCCCCAATACACTCGTAAAGTAGTCAAGGCTGCTAACACTCGTAATATGAAAAGCAAATAGTATAAGCCAGGCTATTCAATAGAAAATACGCCAAATTGGAGGTGCGTTCCATAATTCACTAGGCACTAAGCAGATAAACAGTTAATTTGACAGAGATTAGCAAAGCCGCTACCCGGCCTAGCAATAAACTACACTTGGTGATTTATATGTCTGTTGTGGAACGCAGCAATGCTTTATTATGTTGCAAATAATTTTATAATATTGAAATTTATGTGCCTTATTTTGTTAATATGGGTCTCGATTGTTGAGTTAAAAAGAAAAATGTAAAATTACAATTTTATGCGTTTTTATCTGGAGCAAGTTACAAAAAAATATTGCATTATCTGTTGCGAGTTACAAAACATAATATTGCGTTATCTGTTGCAAGTTACAAAACATATTGCAAAATAATCACTTTTTTCAGTAATCAGGAAACGTATGTTTTTATTAAAGAAAGCAAAGCCAACTTAAAAATCTAATAAGTTATTTTAATACCTATGTAATGCGAGTTTATAATATTGAATGAAAACAAATGTTCTGAAATAACATGCGGAAAAAGACACAACGCCATCTATGAGCGAGCAAAAGAACTAGCTAGCTTGCCATGAACTACGTAAACCACTCGTCGAGCGTTGGTACGGAGCCACGCGTTGTTTACTTTGCGCTGTTGTTAACATATTCAGATAGGTGTATCGTTCAGTTTACCCCGCTGTTTGCCGAGGGCTGAACGTGCTTAGTTTTTATTTAGATGTTGAAAGCAAACGAGTTGTGACGATTTTCAACGCTACCGATGTGGTGCTACGAGATTTGATTTGATTTACCACGTATTACGTTTTCAAAGTAAAGCTATTTTTGTTGCATAGTATTATTATTATTGAAAAAAAAGTAAACCATTTACTTTTGATATAATATTTCGGCCCCCGGGGCCGTTATATGGTTGCTATAAGTACTAGAATTTTTCCTTTCTTTATACACACTTAATCTAGGTGCAGACAAGTAAGATTTCTAACCGATTATTTCAAAAGTCGTAAGCACATGTTTTTTTTTCGTTTTTGAGTAAGAACTTATTAATAAATAGAATTATATGGATTTTTGACCTAATGAGGACAGTTAGGCACGAGTGCTTTCTGCGATACGAAGCGAAGCGTTTCTTTTTTGTAGCTTTATGCTTAAGCAATGATCTTAGTAACTTCCTAATGGACATGTCTCCTGTGGTGTAATACTCGTATCAGTATATTCTATAGTTACTGATTAATTAGTTAAAGCAAAGCACAAAACTTTTTGAACTTTAGAAAAATTCCTATTGTTACTGAAGTTAGCGATAGCAACATTTATCACTTTTAGTATGATATTTTACAGTGGAGACCACATCAAGCTTTACACTTGCAGTACGAAATTAGCCCCTACAGAGAAGAATAAACGATTGGTACAAAGTCCAATGTGTCTTACTTGATGCGGTCTCCACTGTACCAGATGGCTTCACGGGACATGCCGTTTGGCTCACTTTGATTACCAATAACTTCGTCATTTTTGGATGTGTTGAAAAAATATTTTTTTAACTGTTTTTAGTTTTTTAAACGCAATTGATTTTTATAAAAATCTTCATGTAGGAGACAGGCTCATTGTCGGTAATTTACGGACTTACCCATATTCTCGGTGTTCTGCGGGAGCATTCGAGGCTGCATGATTGAGATTCTTTTGTCCAGCAGAATGCAAAATAAGAAATATTAGTCGATGATGGTTGTCCCAGTGGAATTATAATAAATTGGGCCAGTCACAACGCGAATACGTGATTTTAAAATGTATATTTCAACAAATGATGTATAATTATATAATTTATATTATGACATAATTATTGCTATACTGATAAATGACGTAGGTACTTGTAAAACCATTTTTGATGTTGTAATTACCATATTTTAGAATATAAAATAAAAACATTATAATACTATTTTCTTATAAGTTTTAATGTGATGAAGAGATAAAATCCTTATTAACGATAAGTGTATAACGTATGCATTACATCGGAGCCAATGTAGCCGATTCTGAAGGCTTTAATTTTAGTTTTAGTGCTGTCAAAACTAAATTTTCATCGTTTCAAAATAGTTCATAAGTGTGAACAGAAGCTGAATTACTTTGGAAAAATTTAAGACTTGACAGCACTAAAACTAAAGTTAAAGCCTTCAGAATCGGCTTTAGTATGTTGTTAAAACTGAAGCGCATTCCAACGCAAAAATTGCGTGTGTAAGTGGCGATTTTTTGCGATCTTTCAGTTTGAAAGCCGGTGCTAAAATGCAAGAGATTTCTGAATATAAAACCTATCAATATTAAAAAAGGAATCGTAAGGAGGTAGTTATCTGCATCGCTAGTTATCATACATTAGCCGCACGCTGCAGATAATGTTTCAGGAAAAATTATAAAGGCTCTTCCTAACCTACACATAACTGAAATTAGTTATTCGATGGATTCGGTTTATGGTTCTTGGGGGAATATCATCTTCAATAAATTATACACAATGATGAAACAATGATTAAACACAGTGATGTGTGATTGTACATAATAATGATGTTTCTTACGAAACCAGTCGCCTGGAGTAAAATAAAAATAAATACGAGTATTTGTGGATAAATGTACAAGAATTTGTGTATAATTGATTGAAAATTAGTTACGTATGTATGCGGATATTTTAAATACACAGACATACATATAAAGTAACAAAAATATTTATGTATTTTTTTCGTTTTGTGTGTAAAAACGTGAGTTTAGTGTAAACATAAACTATATCCTTGACTTTTACATAAATACTAAAAGAAAACTAAATGAATTGAGTACATGGTATTCAGTTTTACGGAACCCTAACAAAAAAAATACAAAATCTTTTTATTTTCCCAAAAGATTTTTCTTTTTTATTGGGTTTGACTGACTGAATGGCTGACTAATCTATCAACGACTAGACCAAACTGCTAAAACAATGAGCATTATTTTTGGTTCCTTATACCCGTGTAACGTGTAAGTATACATCCACTAAGAAGAGATTTAAGGAAATTCCTACGCTGTGAGTCGTTTGTTGCTTACAAAATTTCGTTCAATGAAATCAATGAATGGATTTGTTATATTAGGATGTAACATTCCCCTGTAACGTCCCAATAACTTTAGTTTCATAAACAAATATTCAATAGGGAATGTACCTGAATGGAGACGTAGTATAGAAACAGTACAGAACTGAGTGTGGATAGATCAAGAGCGCACTCCTGAGAGCCAAGGGCCCTGGAGGCGCACTCATGTGTTCCAGAATTAATTCCGTAGCGTAGAGTATTCAAGAGCGACTTGATTCCAGAAAAGTTTTGGCGATTGTTAAATAAAATATATAAAATAATTGTATCGTCACGACATGAAATCCTGAGAGAGTGTCAGAGGTTTCCCAAGGTTAACTGTGAAATGCAAGTCACAGTCGATACTCGGTACGCCCGCGTTTCACCGACGATTATTGCGTTCCAATCGCCGTACTTCTTGCACAAATACACGCTTTTTAGGGCATGTAGGTTTTCTTACGATATTTTCCTTCACCGTTCAGCAAAATTCAATTCACATAAATTCCGAAAAACTCATTGATGCATGCCTGACCGGGGATTGGGGCTGGATCTCAAGATTGAGAGGCCAGCGTTCTACCCCTGAGCTACCGCCGCTTTTTATTGGCTGCAGCTATCATTTGGTTTGTAGTTTTTATCGTTAAATGTTCAGCGATTCAGCGTAATTAAATTTTATTTGACTAATCTGTTACAACGGTAGAAAATAAAACACGCGGTGTCAAAAAATTGTTTTTAATTATTTATTGTCCAAGTTTTTTTTGTAAACCCTACCATTGAGCATACTGTCATATCATTTATATGCGTAAAGTTGACGTTTACCTCTAAGACGTTCGCCCTCCAATCCTGTCCAGATGCCTTATTGTCTAACTTCAATATCAATCGCTATTGCTTTCAAAAGTACGCGTGATTGGCTAGAAGTGATGAATCACGTCATTTGTAGTCAATCACGTTACCTTTAAAGCAATAGCGATAGACGATTTCATGACTATTTCTTTACACAATCGCACTTCCGATTGCGGAACGATAATATTTTTGTACAATTTTTGCTCGCACGTCAAGACAAATTTTCATACAAACATACTTTGTAGGTATTTGTTTCAATATTATGATACGGGCTCAAATTTGTTGAGCATAACTGAAAAACCAGCCAAGTGCAAGTCAGTCTCGCGCACAAAGCAATCCGTACCAACATACAGTTTGGTTACAGTATGGGTACGGTACCATAATAGTAGTTTATGCTACAAGGGCGCAAAGGAATAAATTACGAGGACGATTTAAAACACGAGCGTAGCGAGTGTTTTAAACGTAACCAAGTAATTTATTGCTCTTACGCCCGTGTATCATACTACGTTTTTCAATGCATAGTGTGAGAAAATAAAACAAATATAATTTTTTGAACTTTAAATTGTAATTGGCTCAAAAGGACTAGGTATCCAGAGCCGTTAAACAGTGGAAAAAAAGTATGACATTTATGGTACACAGGAAAAGCTGCAGGTTAGCCAACAATTGTAAATAAATTAAAAAAAAATAATAATAATAAAGCCCTAGGGCAAAATAATCGACTTTCTGTTCGGTTTTGATGCATAAAAAGTGGGCCTTTACGAGCACTTGCATTGAAAAAATATTTGTAGTCAATAACAACAATAAAGATGCCACAACAGCATCAATGCGACAAAAAACAAGGAGCTAAAATGGTGGCGCCTGACCAATAATTTGACACTTTCTATGTACCGAACACTAATTTATATTTTTTGTTGTTTTGCTTTGGACTCTTTAGAGTATGTTATATAACAAAAATAAAACTTATATTTATTATATATTTTATATAGAGCTGGAAGTGAAGTTTGGTTTTATATGAGTGAGGAGTAAGTCAATGATAAAAATATTGAATTTTGGACTTGAATAACTCAAGCACTGTTAAAGTTTAATTTATGAAAATGTACTTGTGGGGACTTTAACATCTACGCTAAACTGCAACATCGTAGATCCAATAGGGAACAAGTTATGGGGGTCAAAAACTGCTCAAAATGGTTCGTGTAATATAATACACGGCTGGTGGCGTGGGTCTTTTATTTTTCGAACTTGGGCCTGGATACGCTGCCACGTGTAACAGTTTAAACTTTAGCTGTGTAAAACTGCCAAGTTCTACATATTAAGTTACATGAGGAACCTTACAATATTTCTATTAAAACTATTGGAGGAACTGAACTATATTTATTTTTATGTTTATTCTTAATGCGCAATGAGAATTTAATTCTAAATTACACGATAAAAGTCATGTACAATGGTGTGCTTATCTCAATAATGAGATTTCTTCCAGCAATGTTATAGGGATATCTATCTATCTATCTATATAAATAAAAATGAATTGCTGTTCGTTAGTCTCGCTAAAACTCGAGAACGGCTGAACCGATTTGGCTAAGTTTAGTCTTGAAATATTCGTGGAAGTCCAGGGAAGGTTTAAGCGATGAGAAAATGTGGAAAAATTGCGAGGAAAATACTAAAAATGACAATTTTATTTTCCCATACAAACTGTTCTTACCTGTCAAACATTTGATGTTCGCCCCGTCGCGTCGGTTTGGTATTTTAGGAATAAAAACATGTAGATCTAGATTAAATAAGGGTTTGGAATCGACAACATATATCCATAATAGTCTGATTATCGCGTATTTACATTTAAAACATGTAAAATACTGACATTATAATGACACTTGATTGTTGTGTTGGGTGCGTTCAGAAATATACTTTGAAACAGTAAAGTTCGCTATACAATCTAAAATTGGGTACTTCCCTAAAAATCAAATCAGCGACTCTTTATCAAATGTCAAAACGCCCCGATACTATGAAATTTGTATGAGGTTTTACCGGTTTTACATTATCACTACAGTTTTCTGTGATCAAACTGCTTCCTTTTTTCTTAGTTTTTAGCAATTATAAAAATTGTCAAACCCTCGAAAAAATCCGTAAAAATATTTTAACGATTATTTTAGAAGATCACATTGGATTGTGTCAGTTATTTTACTTTAACAGCAGTCAAGTATCAAAATGCACGGAATTGCATTCAATTTATCTATTACCCGCACACATTATGTTTATAACACCTGAAAAAAGATTCAAAACTTGATTTATCATTCTGATACTGCTTACAATGCCGAGGAGAAAACGACCTAACATAGGTCGTCGAAGTCGATCGAATGTGCGACGAGCTACCTCACGCGCTAATCGCACTGATGACCAGCGAGAGACTGATAATGATAACAGTCGTATTGGTATGACAGATTTGCATTCTAGAGCGAATTACAATGAAGTGGATAATAGGCATAGAATGGAACGAGTTCGGGCACATCGATCACAACAGCAGCGAGCACGGGAAAATGAAATTGATCGATTTCGCAGACGCAATGTTCCTGTGAACCTGGCATTCTCCTACGATCAAGAAATAGATTATAGTGCCGACAAATCTGTAACAATTGGGGAAATGTCAATCATTAGTCAACATTGTAAAGCTTTAAAATACAGCGGTGAATTTGCAGGATTATGTTGTGCTGGTGGTAAAGTAAAATTGCCACAGTTAGTCCCACCACCTGATCCATTAGACTCATTAGTTTTTGGGATGACTGATTAATTGATTACAGGTGCTGAAACCAACAAAAAAGTCAGTGCTATGAATTTTTATTCAAACAGAATCCGTGAACGATTGACGTACATCCGTCTAAACCAACAGCAGCTTCGATCTGAAGAGTACACTCATCTTCGCGATGCTATTAATGCCGATGGCAATGCAGACAATGTGGGAAAAATGTCAATTTTGCCGGCCACTTACATTGGAAGGCCACGCCACCACGGTGTCGTGCATTTGGGTATATTTGTTGACTAATACATATATGTCTGAACTAATATTCAATTTGATATAATTCAAATATTTTTTATTAAAGACTATATAAATCAACCTTTACGGTAGGAACCATATTTTCTTAAATTTCCGCGATTGACACCTGAATCGGCAACATATCAATTAATCTAACAGCAAATGCGAACCAGACTTGCTAAAGATGTCTTGACTTGCCTCGCCAGGACTTGACGGCGTGGCAAATATTGCCGATGTTGTGTTCATGACTTTCTTAAATCTCATCCAAATCCTTTAGTTCATCGGCAGTTAAATTAAGTTCTGAAAATGTTATTCCTTCAGATGATGACACAGATGATGATGATGGCATTGTTGAGACGAACTTCGGTTTTAATAACAGTTGTTGTTTCACTCGATTTTTTTGTTCCTTAGCCCTATTAATTCGTATTATTCGGCTCAAATTGTGACGGCACTTTATACAAAACTTGAAGGTATCAGCGGTTATTGTGAAACATTCGTCGCATCTTTACAATTGTTTTGTGCAACTAGGACAGGTACTTCTGTTGTTCTGCCGTTCAATCCACTTTTTACAAAAGGGACAATGCATTGTTAAAAGTTAACTATAACTTCTGAAAAATAGTTTTGAAATATCAATTATATTTTCTTGGAAAGTTCGGTGACAGTGACACTGACAGTCAGTGTTGGCAGGTTACTATTACGTTTAGTAATGTGGCGTAATCGATACAGATAAAAAAAATAGGCTGGTACCTTATTTGTTAATATAAGTGTCTATAATCTAATATAATGTCTCATGCAAAATAATTATGAACATTAAATCAAATCAAATCAAATCAAATCAGCGTTTATTTGTTCAATTTTTGGTAAATTAATTGGGTGTTACATTGGGGTTGATCATGAGTCCTCAAAAATCTGCCAATGAAGGCGTACAAATATTTAGTACCTATAGCATGCATCGTTGTCATATTAAACATATTAAACATTTTAATTGTACAATTTCATAATATTTACAATGTCAAAAATAATAATGAAAAATGTCAGGAAAGAAGTTACAAAGAATATGAACTTATTTCGTTGAATATGGATATAAATGTCTACCATTTCAAATTCTCCTCATAGGCAAAAAACTCCTTTACAGAGTAGAAACAGTGGCTCAGTAACCAGTTGTGTATTTTACGCTTAAATTCATTCTGCGTTATGTTTTTAAAATCATCAGGAAGGGCGTTAAATACTTTGACAGCCATATAATAAACATTTTGTTGTGTTACTGTTAGTTTACATGTGGGGATAAACAATCTGTCACCTACCCTATTTCTTTGTGATCTATGTGATACTTCCTTTTTTTTGGAAAATATTGAGGGTGTTGACGAACAAAAGTCACTATTTGTTTAATGTATAGGCAAGGTAATGGTAGTAATTTCAATTTCATAAACAGTGGTTTGCATGAGTTTCTGAAATGTACTCCACATACAGCCCTGAGACATTTTTTTTGGATTTTAAATACTCTGTCTACTTCGCTTGAGTTGCCCCATAGAATCAAACCATACTGTAATACAGATGCAACATATGCGTGATAGGCAGTAATGGATACCTCTAGTGAAACGACTTCCCTTAGACGTCGGAGAGCAAAAATAAACCTATTTAGTTTTGTGCAGACCATATCAACATGTACTTTCCATTTGCAGTATTTATCTAGATGGAGACCAAGGAATTTAGTGGAATTAACTTCTTCGATTTGGGTACCATTGTATTTAATATTTAGTTCCATTGGTTGAGCCCTGTCCGTGTGAAACTGCATTAATTTTGTCTTACTGACATTCACTTGCAAATTGTTTTTGCCTAACCAATCAATGACTTTAATAACTGTTTCATTTATATCATTTTCAAATTTTGACTTGTCATTACATTTTATTAAAATTGTTGTGTCATCTGCGTATAATATGGTCTCATGGTTAGTTATATTTGGAAGATCGTTGATATATAATAAGAACAAGCTTGGCCCCAAGATACTTCCCTGCGGAACTCCAAAACCGTTTAGTTTGTAATCAGATCTATATTTGATAACTTTATCGTTTTCAGCCAGGCGACTTATTTCAGTACACTGAAAACGATCCTGAAGATAGCTTTGTATCCAATCGTTTGCCACCCCACGTATACCATATTTATTTAGTTTATTCAAGAGCAGTTTATGGTGCACAAAGTCGAAAGCTTTGCTCATATCAAAGAACAAAGCTACGATTGGTATTTTCTTATCTATAGATTCTGTTATTATCCTGATAAGTTGAAAATTAGCTAAGGTTGTAGATTTGTTTTTTAAAAATCCATTTTGTTCTGGTCCTATTATATTAAACATGTTCAAGTATCCGTTAAGTCTTTTTAGAAAAAAAATTTCAAATACCTTTGATTGAATAACTATGAGTGTAACCGGTCTGTATTTGTTAGGGTCTTTCTTATCTCCATTTTTATGGAGAGGCTTAACTATGGAAAGTTTCAGTTTTTCGGGAAATTTACCTTGACTTAGAGATAGATTAATAATATGAGACATAGCATGAGAGATATAAATGGCACATTTTTTTAATAATTTTGTTGGTAATTCATCATAGCCTACAGAGTTTGTATTGTTAAGCGACATTATTATGCGCCGAACCTCTTCTGGGTCAGTAGGGTGTAGGTAAATGTTGGAGGAAAGGTCTTTAAGCTCTGTCTTTTCAGACATCCCTGGATTCCGAACATTGGTAATGCCAATGAAGAACTCATTAAATGAAGCAGCAATCTGGGCAGGTAAAGAACACTTGTTTCCATTGATATTCAGCTCTTCTATACAATTTTTTTCAGATGAATTATGAGATATATTAGTTTTGATTAAGTTCCAAACAGCTTTACATTTTTTATTGGAATTGATTAAGTAGTTACGGTTACTAATCTTTTGAGATTGTAAAATACATTTTCTTAGTATTTTAGAATATGTTTCATATTTAATTTTTGCATTATCTTTGTCAATTTTTGCTCTTTGGTATTGAAAATATAACTTGCGTTTATGATTAGTACATTTTTTAATGGTTTTTGAGATCCATCTAGTTTTGTTAGGTTTAATGATTTTTTTAACGATAATTCTAGGAAAACACAGGTTGAAAAATAGCAATAAGGTATCATGAAAATGATTGAATGCTTCATTTACGTCTTCAGAAGCAAGTACCTCAGAAAATGAAAGTGATGCCATACATTCGAGGAATTTATCAATATTTTCAATGCTAAAGTCTCTTTTCTCTTCAAACCAGTGTTTCCTTGATTTTTTTATTTTAATTGGAATTTCTAAAAGTTGTCCAGTATTGTGATCGGAGAGACCTAAGTTATGTACTGATCCTATTGCTGATGGGATGTTACTAGCTATATGATCTATGCAAGATTTCTGTCTAGTCGGTTCAGTTATATGTATTGTCATGTTGTACATTGTAAAAATATCTTTGAGTGAGGTAGAAAATCTATTAATATTTAGCGTATCTATATTCAGATCTCCTGCGATAACTACACGTTTTTTATCTTTTTTGGATAGGACAAACAAGAGCTCTTCAAGTTTCGTGTAAAATATGTCAATATCAGATTGAGGTACTCGGTATATGCATAGTATGATTATATTATTCTCTGCTATTTCAATGCCACAACATTCGAAATGTCGCTTTATGTATGCTGTTTGGCAATAGTTAATTCTGTACAATTTATATCTTTATCAGCTAGTATACAGACTCCACCCCTCTTTTTCTCTGGTCTCGAGTAGTAAGAAACTAAATTATAATTATTTAAAGAAAGATTTTTTTCTTCGCCTGATTGGAGGAATGTTTCAGAAAGACAGATTATGTTAATTTGAGTCCCTTTATCTTTAAACTCGTCTAATGTTATTTCAACCATATCTTTTTTATTTAAAACTCCCGCTATATTTTGATGGAAAATTATTATTCCAGTATTACTTGGTTTAGTCACGAAAAAATGTCTTGTCGTTACCAGAAAGGTTAGGGGTTTTAGTAGGGGTACTGTTTTCTAATTGTTTGTGACTTTTGACAGTTTCGTTTTGTGTTGATGTTGTTTTTTCTAAGATATTTACCACAAACTTCTAGACTTAAAGTAACTTCTTTTGCGGTATTTTGATTTTGTACGGCTTCTGTGTCTGAGCAAACCATAACGTTATTTATAAGTGCGTTAATGTTCTGATTATTTTGTTTCTCCTCAGTAAATAGCTTCTTACATCTCAACTTATAGCGAATATTCTCAAATGTCAAATATCCATATTCATATTCTTTGTAATCAATGTCAAAATTTATCAAATCACTTAACTTGAGTAAATAGTCATTTTTGTAGTACACTTCGTCGGTTTCAATGAATTTACAATTCTTATAAGTATTAAGAAACAATTTTAACTGTGTATTGAGTATTTTTTCATTCAGATGTTGGCTATTTCTTACAGACATGAAGTAAATTTGTTTGCTGTTTCTTATCTTATCTAAATAAACAGTGTTGAAGTAGAAGGTGTGTTTGTGTTATTTTTCAAAGTAGTATCTGTAAGCTGGACATGTGTGCGTGATTTGCCCACTCTTTCCGCCCACTATGGAGCCGATACTTAGACTATCTGATGATGCCTTTATAAAGCTGCCGGCTCTGAAATACATACATATGGTTTATATTAAGGGGTAAGTGATACGAAGTTCACCGGGTCAGCTAGTTTGATATAAATAAGATATTCATATTCTGCACGATGCAAATTTCAATTAATAGTAGATACCTAGTTTACAAGTTAAAAATAAATAATAAACTACATTAAATTTAAATACAAATGCCTTCTTTCAAGCTTAGCTGTTCGTTTTATATAATTGGTGACATTGAAGTTTATAAATCGTTGTTTTAGAGCTTTTAAGTCACTCACAAGCAGTCACTCACTTGGTATTTGAATAATCTAAATTTAATATTTTCGACACATTTAATTTGAATTTATTGCCATTCATTTAATTGTGTGCTATTCTTAGCTAAATCTTAAATAATATTTAGCTTATTTGCTGCACAAAAAATTAAATATGGCCAAAAAATTCATTATCCCGAAACAGTTTTTCAAACAGATGCCTTGGGCTAAACTTCCTAAACCCAATTAACGATTCGCAAAAATTTTTGCAACACAATATTTTATGAGACGGGCCAAGGGTGTAAAATTAAACTGCAATCCCAGGACATGTATTGCAGTTAATAAAAGTCAATCAGCGCAGTGGCACTAATTTTCCTACAAATTCCAATTCTAAAATGAAAATTGTAATCCCTGGACAGTTATTCGATGTCATCGGATCAACTACGGGTCAGTAGTCTGAATTGCATCAGTGTCGCGTCTCGTTCGATAAGCACTATCACGCTTCAACCAACACACGGGTGGTTGACTTCATGACTTCATTTCATATTTCCTGATTAAACTGTAGGATGAATATAAGTTGTCATGATCTGGACTGGTTATTTCTATTAATATTAGGTCTTTACATATGAAATTGCCATTTTCTCTAGAGAATTTGAAGGAAACTCAATTTTGCATTTTTTTTAGGAATGACAAATGCAAATTATGTAATTTTGTATGTATATGAATGAGACAACATTAAGCTAACAGCAAAATTAATTTAATTGTTGAAAAGTTTAAGCAGTAAACAATTTTTACAAATCTTATCATGGAAATGGATGGTATTTAGGAAGAACTGTTTTTGAAGATGTAATTTTTATAATCAAATTAAAAATAAAAACAAAATTTATACGTAGCGGTAAAACCTTAAAGAAAACTTAAAAAAAAAAAAACAAATAGGTTATTGAAATAACTATGTATAAAATAACAGGTATAATGAACTCATGAATCTAAGAAAATTTCAGCAATTTCATATGTTAAGACCTATTATTTCACGTCCCTCAATAAAATAAGTACATATATGGTGCATGTCGGTCATAACAAATTTGTTTACCTTTTACGTAGGTATTATGTATGTTTTTAAAAAATTAAATTTCAATTCAATTTATTTTCATTTAAATGGTTAGTATTACAAAGAGGAAAAAAACTTAACCTAAGGTTAGTACAATACAGTAAAGAGCGTCAGTTTATATAAACACATCTTTGTAAAAACTAACAGTAAACACAATATAAATATGAATTATGTCGGCTCCCAGACTAGAGTCCTCCGTTGCATGGGATGCCTTTTGTTATTTTCGCCACAAGGCGCCCAGTGCTTGAAGCTAAATGTATATATACAGAATGTTCAATTTATTTTAGTTACTTTAGTTAAATTTATACAAACAAATTCACAAGAAAAAATTTTTAATCAAAAGTATTTTAACAAACTTAAGTAATGATGAATACTTATATAAATAAATATTATAATTTATATTATTGTAAAAAAAATGTAAACAAAGCTGAATGCACGTGCAATAAAACAGAAACAAACAAAAAAAGAAACAATAAAACAGTAATTTTATTGTCTAATGAACATCACAGTGCCATGTAATTGTTAAGTTTTTACTTCAGAGAATTTAAACTAGATGGTGGCACTGGTCGCTTACATCGCGATATCGAAGTATTTATGTTTAGAATATGCAAGTCTCTCAGATATTTGTTGTGCGTCTTGTTGTTGTTTTCGTAAAGTAAATCCTGTGTCAAAAGTAATAAGTGTTTTAATAGTGATTCCCCTAGTGAGTGTTGTGTACATTATACTATTTATTGTTTTGTGATGTCATTTCAATAAAACTTGTCAAAGGGATTTAAAGCGCAAGACTTACTTTCCCATGCATGCAGCCAAGTGAATGAATGAAATATATGACGTAAAACGCGGCGGGAACAAACAATGTTATTATATAAAAAGGCTGGCCTGTTTTCATATTCTTAAATTTCCTAGTAATTGAATTTGAATTTCCAGAGAAATAAAAAGCTATGATTGCCGTTAAAGTTTAAATAATTCTTTAAAAAAAATATACATATATATTTTTGTAACTATTAGTGGACAAACAGGTGGTAGAGCTGATGCCGGGCTCGACTGTGGAGGTACCACCATCTTACTTGGAGACCCCCTCGAAGTAATTCGGGGGAGAGTAAGAGGACAGCTTACAGGCAAAAAACCAGGAGGCCCACCATGCCTGGGACCGATGGATGGCGGTATATCCATCCCTAATAGCCGGGCCTTATATGGAACAGACTGGTGATAGGCAGCGGCGTCACTGGTGCGAGGGTTCCGGCTTCGCGCTCACCAACCCGCCTGCCCAGCATGTGTGAGTATGGGCAATTCTTCCAGGATGACTGCCGGGAGCGGCAAAGTCCTGGAAAGGCTTATGCCCAGCAGTGGACGAACTAGGCTGATGGATGGATGTATGAATGGACTGGAAAAAGATCTGTATAAAATAAATATTACGTAGACCTCTGAAATATGTATCAAACGATATTTTTCTGTGTATTTGCAACTTACACTTACAGGAACACTCAAGTTTGTGCCCAAATAACGCTTTTATGGAATCAGTTACGTACTTAAGAGGCTATGCGAATTTTATTTTTGTCACTGCCACTCCAAGCAAGTGCGAGAGGGGCGGATTCAGAACCAAAGGGAAAAAAGTTGGTTTTATATTTTTATTATAAAAACTAAAATAACTACCTAAATTTCAAATATCAAATCTCTAGATATTGTTGAAACACACCTAATAAAATATGTTTGAGTTTTGTATATGGTTCCTATTCGTCAAACGAGGAGAAAAAGTGTGTTTGAAGACCTCATTTCAACAATTATTTCTATTGAGGAAAATTTTTCCAAATATGTTTTCCAATTTCAAAACCCTAGATTATATAGTCAAAATGCATATACCAGAAAATTATTAAAATTTTCCGTGTATTTTATGAAATACACAGAAAAGAAACACCCGTATTTTTTTCGTATATCGCCTTAATTTTTAATTTTCACAAATACCAGAACCCAAACCTGGACCCAAACAGACACAATCATCTGACCCTGACTAAGTACCATATCGTTGCTTTTCTTGTTTTCTCTTTTGCTGTTGATGGTATCAATTTGTTAAAAATCAATAAACTAGCGTGTACCAATTTTACGTAAAGTTCGCGATCGCATCGTGGCGGATGCCAGCGGGCTGGTAATTATGTTCGCAAACATCAAGTAGTTTACTACATTAACTACCAACACTTAGACCTCTTAGCGAAGGAGTGGTACCACTAACCCCTTGGTAAAATAATATATAGACAGTATTAGGTATGAATATCCGCATTCCATCTTGAAACAACCCAACAAATCAATCCGTTTAGTAAGCCGACATTGGACTCAAAACTTTGAAAAGGGAAAAGTTAAATCACACTTTAATCACGTCACAGAGTTCAAAATTATTTGTTGGCAAAGAACTTGATTATTCGAACATGATTTCTGCTTCCAAGCATTTTTTAAACGTGCTTAGTTTTAGGAATATTAAAAATTTCACCATTTATTGTGAAGAAAGGTTTGTAAACTGCCTATCATGACCTAACTGCAATTTGAGTGGCAGCTAATGCATAGATTCCATGTTTTTTTTTTCATATCTATGCTATTTTATTCTTTTATGACTTAAATGCGTTTTTATTTTTCTAAGCAAGAAACTTAACTAAAAACTAAATAACATTCAAAAACTTAACTAAAGATGACCTAAAATAAAAATCTAACAAAGTAAACCTGAATATCTGAAATATTTATAATAATTATTAGAAAATGCTTTTATCCATTTGCAAAAATAATCTACTAAGGGATTAAAAGATCACACAAACTTCCGTTTTCCGACGTCCACACTTCTTTTAATTATATTTCATATTGGTCTGAGTCTACTTAACTACTAGAACCACGCCTTATGTTTGGTTTATGTATTTTATATCCTTCTATATATTTTTTTTTAAATATCAACTGCTATCTAATAATACTTACAAAAAAAGGGTCTATGAAAATACCAAGTAATTATAAAAGAGTTCTCAAACCTTAAAATGTCTAAACAATACTATTCTAGCATACCAAAATTCTTTACTAAGCGCGATGTTGGTTGCTTTTTAACACTTTATATTTAAAACTCCTTAGTTTTTTGTGTCCTAAGTACCATATATTTAGTAAATTGTTGGTATTGTTGAATAACCAATTATAATGTTTCTTTGTTTCGGATAAAGCGTCTAACCAAATTTCAGAAATTCTCATTAGTTGGAAATAGAACAGATAACGTGTATAAAAGTGAGGGTAGCCCTTATTTTTTCAAGTATTTATTTTTTATGCGCACACATACCTTCTCAATGTATTCAATAGGTTCACTTATTATTATTAATTAATGTTGGAAAAAAACTGATTTCATAAATTCGTAAATTTGTCATTCTTTGGGAGACTAAAAAAATCCTCACCCATTTCCACAGCATGAGTTAAAGAAAGCCAAATGTCTTCAAACTTATTTTACAGTATTTTAAAATCTGTTGAATAAAATAACAGGGTATGGTTTAAAAAC
Organism: Ypsolopha sequella; assembly: GCA_934047225.1. Lineage (NCBI taxonomy): Eukaryota > Metazoa > Arthropoda > Insecta > Lepidoptera > Ypsolophidae > Ypsolopha > Ypsolopha sequella. The sequence goes on from OW203985.1 coordinate 30,966,581, forward strand.
TAAACACAGGGTTTAAAAACTAAATGCTTACTTTAAAAAATAAAGGACACTCTAATTACTTAGGTACTGTAACCTTGCCTAGCTTGCTCTACAAAGTTACTGTTAAATATGTTCGTTGCTTCGTATATTCGGTATTTTACGCCGAAATTAGAGAAGAGCCTGCCGTGCCGCGTGGGTGCATACTGATATAGCTGTGTATGATTAAGTCATACGCTGTACTCTGTGTCTGTCCTTTAATCAGATTAAATTCAACTTCTTCCACTCAAAATTCAACTTTGCCCCTTTAGATTAAAGTGCATTCTTGAATTTTGATATGGAATTACATTGGATGTTTTATAAGATAAGCTATACTGGAACACTTCAGCTAATGCATATTTCGAATAATTACTTAAAATGTGTTAGGTATGTATGCTTTTGTAATCCAATGGGACTTAATATTATCTCGATTTGGATTTTATTATCGAGTTAATGTTTTTGCTTTTACAGTAATTGAATTGAATCCAATTTTTTTGATTTTCAATCGTTAATCTAGTAAGAAATTACTTTTTTCCAAGGTGGTAGTGCGCACACAGCTATTAATGGTTTAAACTTATTTCTCCAGGCATAACCGAGTTTTATATGATATCTTTGCTATTTAACAAACCTTTTGGATTCATATTCAGCCTGCTTTTACGGTGTTATTTGTACCTGCACTAGCAAATTCCCACAGAACAAATTCCCACAGAACTGTTCTGTGCAAATTCCATTTTAAAGGAGTTTCGGAGCTATGAAAATGATTAAAGTGTCTAAACACAATTTTAAAGGATACAAGATGGTATAATAAAGTTAAAGGAAACGTATAAACCTTTTTCTAAAATGACAAATAGCCACCAAAAACGGTCAACTATTTGGTATTATTAAAATGCACCTTAAAAAGATTTATTTTATCGTTATTTGATTTTTTGTGTAATGTTAGGATTTTGCGAAGGGTTTTAGAATTGGAAAGGCGCATTTAGTAAGCTTTTGATATTCAAAGCTTCAAAGATGGCCTCGTTGTGCTTAGCTGCGCGTGATTTGGTAGACGTTGAACTCTGCCTTCTCCTTGTAAATGATATCTGTATACCAGGCGCGCAGACAAACAAAGAGGTAAACGTACCTTAGCGTCGAGCTATGCCTTCTTCTTGTTGAGGATTATGTTCAGTTCCCTGACGCGTGCCTTCAGTTTTTGCATCTCAGATATGCTGGCACTGCGGTCTATAACTACGAAATGTAACTACCAGGAGCGCAGACAAACAGAGGTAGACATTAGGGTGGATTTTGGATTGTATGAAAATAGTATATTTCGTGACGAGTATAAAATGGCGGATTTTCTTACCCGAGGAATGAAGCTAGTTTCGACGTGAGCCGAAGGCGAACGTCGAAAGCTTACATTCCGAGGGTAAGAAAACCCATTTTTACTCATTGCGAACGATACTTTTTCTTCTACCTGATTTATGTTTTTAAATATTTAATTTTTCATTTTAAATTTAATGTATTTTATGACTTTTCAAAGCGCGGCGCGGATTTTACCTTTTTTTTCCAGGCTTCGGTCGACGGCTTTTATTTGTGGCCAGTATCATTTTGCAAAAAATAACTGCCAGACGCGATATAATCGATTATGTCGTGAATCGGAACGCAGGGAATTTCGATTGTAAAGACAAACTAAGGACGTCAAAAAGAACCTAATTTTGCAATAAAAATATCAAAATGTCAACATATAATATTTTGACTGTATTCCCCTAGAACACCAAACCCGCACCATGTGGTATTAAACATTTTCAAAAGGTGAAAAAATCCACCCTAGTATCTCTGAAAAACCCCCGTCATAACTTGTTTGGTTTTTACCTGGACAAAAGCGAAAAACAATAACGTTGTGTTACGATTTTTTTAATGAAATGGGAAGTAGGTAGTCAAAAATAGTTTTCTCATCCAACTTATCTCTCCCCTTAGAAACCTGCCTGTCCGTGGTGAAATCAATTAGCTTTGGCTATTATCTCTCCATTTCTTGAGAGCTAACGGAACATAATGCTGGTAGATTTAATACAAAGGTCTTTGACTGCTAATGGAAAGCCTACATCTGTAGAATTAACCATTGCATACAAGAAATAAGTATAGACATGTCGGTGCACACTTTGTTGGCTAAATCGAGTTATTGTTTTAACGGGGTTTGGTTTTAAAACAGTCGGTCTGTCTTTTAATATATCTTACGTTTATAATGGACGTTATTTTATCATTATAATAAAATAACGTCCATTATTGTAGGTAGGTAGGTAGGTATTGTGCTTGAAAAGTCATTAATTATTCAATACATTACAAATTTTTGAAAATTATATATTTTAAAGTGGAAATTATTTATTATTATAATATATAATACATAAATAATAATGTGTCGTCACGACATGAATCCCCGAGGGGGTGTCAGGTATTAAAATTAAAATTATTATGTATCTTTATTATGTATACATGTATCTTTAAATGGAACCAAACAATCTACAGATCATACCAAACAGTTTTTCCGAAGAAACACAACATTAAAAATAAAAGAAAAAGCTGACATGTCCAAAAAAAAATTTACAATAGGTTCACAAAATTAGTAGGGAAGCGTTAAAAAACAACCAAATTGTTGATGACAGATAAAAATTGTAAATTTATTGCGACTTGTTTTTAAATATGTAAGAAAACGCATAAAGAAACATATTGACAGCTATAATGTTAACGTTAACTCATTGAGTTCTACATGAAGTGGCGTTTGTTCGAGAATTTGTCGTGATTTGACGGAACCAAAAATTCAAATGAAGCGTCTTCTCAATAACATAAATTTTCACGAAAAGCACATTGAGAACACCTGTTCTCATGCAATAGGCAGACGAATTAGAAACGAAAGGATATGATTCTGAGGATAAATAAAACAAAGTGCTCTTCAGCGAGAAAATAGTGGTGAGTTTAGAGTGCCACCTGCAAACTATTGTCATACGGGTTATTCGTGACTGGATGCGAATAGGGGCAGCAATATTCTTAAAATGGTAAACCTTTTTGCTACGAGGCGTAGCAGATTCAACAGCTCTGTCATTGCGTTGCATTTAGCTACGGCGTAGCATGGAAATTTATTGTAGCGTTAAGCTTCTACCTGAGCCTAGAACATCAACAACACCAGACTTTCGAAGGTCCATCAAAAGAAATTAATTTTCCCTATAGTACTAATAGCATAATTTTGTTTATATTATAATATATTATTATAATTAGCATATCTAAATTTATAAAATATTCTTTATGAGTAGGACAAACAGGGCTTTAAAAGTAAATTTCCAAAGCATAAGCACCGTAAGTAACGAAGTTACGGTCGTTATACGTGGGCAATTGGGTATGCTTGAAAAATATACAAGAATTAAAATTGTGAAGTGAAAGAAACTCATGAATGAGATTACTAAAGAATTACATAAGGATGTTTTAGAGGTAAGCTAGGACCTGAAAAAGCTTGACTAGATTATAAAATAATAAAAACAAAAATAAAATACTAAGCACCATTTGGATACTGTTTAAGGTTACGATTACAATTATCAACAAAGGAAGTTAAATTACAAACGGGAAAATATCATTTGATTCTCTAGAATCTAACCGATATATTGTAAGTGTGCACTTTTTAAAATAACGATATTTTTTCATGTTTTATCATTATATTAATTATTACACCCAAATTAGTTGATTGACAGATAAATTATGCATGAACGAACGGCATTCAAGGTAATTATCGAATTATATTTAAGCATGCTCAATTAATATTTGGTATTGAAAAATAATATTTGAGCCCCTCTTTTAAATATTGGTCTTATCATTTACCGATTGATGGTTTTAATACCCAGTAAATCTTTTGATATTGATCTCCAAATGAATAGTTACAATCGAGTTATGCACACAAACGCCAACGATCCAACACTAAGCAAGTTGTTCAATCTTTCACCAAAAGTCAAAAATAGGTGCGACGATGAGTGAAGCGAGGAGGAGCGTGTGTTGTTTACATGTGAGATAAAATAAGGAGCCAAGTAAAGCGAAGCAACGTCCCTAGTTTTAACAATATTCATGATGTACACCAAAATAAAAACATTATCATCATCCTATCATCACAAAAAAATTGCATGTAGGTTTATCACGAAAAATATTAATCTAAGAGAAAAAATCGTGAGTGTAAAAAAGCTTAATTATTAAACATAAAATTATAATAAACAAGGATAACATAAACAAAATGACAATAAAAAAATATCCTAACTTTAACATTGAATGCCTATTCCTCTTAGTTTTGTGAAAACATTAGTGTACATTGAACTATCAAACTTAATTTCTACATCACAAACATTTTTTGCGTCGCTCGAAACAGATTAAAAGTTTGATTGATTTGATTTATTTTATATCTCAAAGCATTAAAAAAGATAATCGTTTAGATTTTTTTACTAGCTGTTTTTGAAAAATTCATGCCGTTACAAAATATTGTTAAAATATAACAAATTCACTTTGGAAATAATTGCAGCTGTTTATAATTGTAAATGTTTATATATTTAGTATTGAGGTAGTAATTGAACCTAGTAGGTAAATATTTTTTTTTAAACATACGCGAAAATATTATCATTACTTTTGAACAACTTTTGAATAAAGAACAAGCGAAGTATCATATTTACGTAGACTGAAAAACCAAAATCACTTCCCGGCGTATTCTTTGAATTTGGAACGAAGAGCGCACCGGCAATGTTGTATGAAACGGTGTGCTGTTTGAATTTAGAACTCTTTCATCTATCGTACACATTGCGTTCTCGTGGCTGTATAGCCACAGATGCGTTTACCTTTCGGCAAAAACTGTAAAAAAAAAAATGGCAGTAAAGCGGAGTAATAAAATATTTTGGTAATTATTTGATATCGTCATTAAAATCTTTATCTGGGACGGTTCAAAAGTTATGAGACATACAGACGGATGGGCCAACAACAAAGTCTCACCAGTAGAACCTAAAAGGTACAAAAGGAAGATGGCCGTCCGTCCGTCCGTCCGCGTGTCATAGCCTCATAAGTTTAGTACAGTTAAAGATAAAGACTTGAAATTTGGCACAAAAATTGCATCAATTAGCCCACATAACATGGTGTACTCTTTATTCTTTATTGTACACACACATATACAGAAACAGGAATACATTACATTTAAACAATGTGCACATTGGCGTGCTATCTCTAAGAAGAGATTTCTTCCAGCAAAACCAACAGGAAATAACAAACAAACAAAAATAATAATTTAAACGAGTAATCATACAAGTGCACAAGGAGATTGATGCAAATTAAAAATATAAATATATATAACATAAAAATAGCAATAATATAGTATTCAAATACTTACTATAAATACACACTATAAAATACAAATACAAAATATATATATTATTATAGAATACATAAATATTGATATATATAATATTATATTTACCTATTAAGACAGCGAGAGGTAATGTTCTTTCAGCTTTTTCTTAAAGGAAATTATAGTACGCAAGTCTCGAATGCTATGTGGAAGAGCATTCCACAGTCTGATAGATTCAACATTAAAAGAGTTGCCATAAGCACAAGTATTATGTGCAGGAGTTTTAAGGAGGGAGGAAGTCCCAGAACGCAAGGGTCTATCTCTAGAGATTAAGAACTCAAAACGTTCGCGAAGATAAGGCGGAGAAAGTGGATTCCTAATGATATTAAATAGAAGGGACAAAATACGCACATTGCGGCGATGACGAATAGGTAACCACTTTAATTCCTTACGAAAGTGAGAAACGCGATCAAATTTGCGAAGACCATAGATGAAGCGGATAGCTTAATTCTGAAGACGTTCAAGTTTATTTAATAACACCTCAGTGGCATCGATGAGACAAACATCACCATAATCAATGATGGGAAGAAGAAGGGTCTGGGCAAGTAGGATTTTTGTTTTAAAGGGCAGAAAATTCTGGAGTTGCTTTAGGGAGTGAAATGCGCCATGTACTCTCCTGCTAGTCTCATTAACATGTGGCACCCAAGCCAAATTACTGTCGAGTATTACCCCTAAGTTTTTGGCTTTGTCAGAAAAGGCGATTGGTGACCCGTTAAACATTACTGAAGGAACGTTGCCGAGAATATTCAGCCAATACTTACTGCCTAACAGCATTGCTTGTGACTTACTGGGATTTACGAGGAGACCATGAGATTTAGCCCAGAGATGTATATTATCAAGGTCGTCATTCATTTCCTGAATGGTAGATTCCACATCCTCAACAAGAAAATGGCGATAGAGCTGCAAATCGTCTGCATAGAGATGGTAGCGAGAAGATAATGATTCGGTGATAGAGTTAATAAAAATTGAAAACAGGAGAGGTGAAAGGACGCCACCTTGCGGAACACCAGCAGTAAGCTCACACCATTCAGATGATACTTCATCAGAACGAATGCACTGCTGGTGACACCGTAAATATGAATCAAACCATTTTGTTACTAGAGGAGATACGTTAAGAGAGCGAAGGATCTCCAGGAGAATATCAAAATCAACACAGTTAAAAGCACTACTGAAGTCAAGCAAAGTTAGCACCGTAACTTGTTTGTTATCGATTGCAAATCGTATATCATCAGTGACCTTCAGCAGTGCAGTAACAGTACTGTGCCCAGGACGGAATCCGGACTGGAAGGGATTAAGTAGGTTGTTCCGGGATAAGAAGGACGATAATTGTAAATGTACTAGAGATTCAAGTACCTTAGAGAGGATGGGTAGAATGGAAATGGGACGATATTCTGAGAAGGAACTAGGATTGGATTTCTTAGGTAAAGGGATGACATGTGCACGTTTCCATGCCGTAGGAAAAGAGCAAGTTACGAGGGAGTGATTCAAGATGTGAGCGATGGTAGGAACAAGTTCATCGAGAATTGAGAGGAGCATTTGTGAACAGACCTGGTCATCGCCTACAGCTTTAGAGGAAATGGAAAGGATAGCTTTTTTCACGTCACTCAAAGATACAGATTCAAATGAGAAGGAAACGCGGTTGGGTTTAGGCTTGTCGGCTATGTTACGAAGCGTGATATATTTGATGTTGTCTTCTAATGTGACAGGAGTAGAGGAGAAGTGCTTATTAAGTGCATTGAAGTCAATGTTGTAAGTTGTCGATTCAGGAGATTTTCCGATCCCAAGCGTTTTTAAAAATTTCCAGACCTGAGCTGGGTTGAATTTATCAATGGACTGGTGGATGTGGCGTCTCTTCGCATCCCTACACATTCTAGTGCAGCGATTACGCAGTCTTTTAAATGATTCGAAATTTTCCTCAGAGGGGGCTTTCTTGTACTTCTGCTTAGCTTTATCACGCTTACCCATAAAGTCACGTATATCCTGCGTTAGCCAAGGTACTGGGAGATGTCTTACTTTGATCTTTTTAATAGGAGCATGTTTGTCAAAAAGGCTCAGTAGTATCCTATTAAAGTTAATAACCTTTTCGTCGATTGTGAGACTGGCTAAAACAGGTGTCCAATCGACAGCAGTGGCGTCTGCCCTAAGCTCTTCCAGATTCATGCCCTTAAAACTGCGAAGAAGAAGATATTTGGGTTTATGTTTGGGAGGACGAACTTGGTATGACAAGAATATCAGATCATGGTAAGAGAAAGGGGCATTTAGTTGGCCGTGGGTGGAAACTTTAGAAGGTTTAGATACAATCATAAGATCTAGAAGAGAAGGGGTGCAATGGGGAGCATGGTGAGTTGCAGACAGGGGAAGAATTTGCAAATTAAAACTAGAGACGATCGAAGTTAATTTAGAAGAACGAGAATCATTTTTAAGGAGATCAGTGTTAAAATCACTCAAAATTAATGTATCATCATATTGGGGACATAAATCATAGAGAAGGGACTCGAAAGATTCAAAGTAGTCGACAGTGCGGTCGGGAGGGTAGTAAACACCGAGAAGTAGTTTTGAGTGGTGGAGATAGATTTCAATAAAAAGATGTTCTGCAAAACCCGAATATTGACTATGGGACTGATTTATGATTTTGCAAGGAATGTCGGCTCGAAGATAAATTGCAACACCACCACAACCGGCGCCAATTCTATCATTCCTGATAAGACGGAACCCGGGCAAACTCACCATTGTAGACGGTATCGTAGGTTTAAGATACGATTCCGAAACAAGTATAACATCAATGCGCTGATTGCTAAAAGAAGCAAGAAGGTCGGGGTAATGAGCAGAGATGCTTTGAGCATTGATATGAACAACATTAAAATTGTTGTGAAGACCATTAAACACCCTGCTCAAACGGTCGTGCAAGCTAACGTTAGGTTGAGATTGTGAATCATCGCTCTCCGCACTGGTGTACTAATTTTTTTTTAGATTTGTCTGGTTACTTTCTTTTTAAAAGAGAGTTTTTTTTTTTAATCCAATATGTGTATCAAATTGTAGATATTAAAGAGTTGATTGAAAAATATATAGTTAAACTTTATTTACTAGCACTGTTTTCGATAAATATATGAAAAACCACAAAAAAATGCATTTCCGAAATCATCTCCGAAATATATGAAAAAAACGTCAATTATAGGTCATAACTAGCCTTTTTTGTTTTTTGTAATATTTATAAAACGAAAAAAAAAATATTTTTCATTCAAGCCGAAATCCACCCTACTGAGTACGGAACCCAAATGTTCATTATTTTGTTGTTTTACGTACATACATATAGTAATGTACTACTATTTGAACTTTGAAACGTGTTTGTATTACCGTTTTTAAGATAGACCTGAATCAAATAACGTTAGAAAAATTTAACTTTTTCAGGTACTTCGGGTTTAATTTTTTTTTTATTTATATCATTTGCCGTGATAGAGAACATAGTAACACGTATTTTGTGAAAATTTAAAATAGCCACATACAAGGTGACTTTTTGATCATCGTCCAAATTCATACTGGAGGCTTGGTAAGTGATCAGTATCTTGGATCAGTAACAATTTTTGTGAAATTCGTAAAATGAAATTTCGACTTCCCATAGAAATTCAGTTCCAGTCCCGAGTGAATCACTGTGGGGAGTCGAAATTTCATTTTACGAATTTAACCATAATTGTTATTGATCCATGATACTGATCACTTACCAAGCCACCAGTATGAATTTGGACGATGATCAAAAAGTCACCTTGTATAAAGGCTGAAGCTGTACAATACATGCCTGTGAAAGACGGATAGACCGACGAACGGACGGACAGCGGAGGCTTAGTAATGGGTTGCCCTTTGGCATCTTTCGGGTACGGAACCCTAAATACTAATTCAGTCCTTTGCATTCATGAAACTCGTACAATTTTATTTTGCAAAACTTTCACCAATTTCAAGATATTTATGATTATTCAACTCATATACCAAACCAAACATAGTTCACGTTACATCAAGTACCAATGGTTGCTTTGTTTGTAAACATTATTTGTGTTATGCATCATCTAAATACAATGGAATGCCTAATTAAATTTCGATACTGGTTGAGTGTAGGTTTATGAGATAAATAATACATGTATCTATCCTGAATTTAGTGTTTATTATTGCAAAGTGCTTTTCAATTTTCACAAAGTGCAGCCTATCGCTATTAAAAATCATACTGATCATACTATAATAATGTGTCAGTGACGGTTTTGACTTTTGGAACATAATGTACATAATATTCCGATCTGGCTAGTATTTTCTATTTAGTTTAATTTTAATAATTTTAATTTTAATTTTACTTCATGTTTAATTTTTTTTATGTATCTTATAAATTGATATTAATAAAAGTCAAAAAATATATATATATTCCGTATATTATGTACATTATGTTCCAACAGTCAAAACCGTCACTGACACATTTTTATAGTATGATCAGTACGATTTTTAATTGCGATATTAGTCTAATGGGGATCAGGCAAACAGGAAAAGCTAATTACAGCATTGTTCCAGCCAATAAATACTACGGTCCGGCTATGTCAAACTTTATTATTGTGTATGTTCCGGTTTTCCTACTGTTTTTCTCCAAAAACTCGCATTTTTTTACTTCCTCTTATCACCTTTATTCCAATATGTCAAATATTTGTTATTGTTATCATGTTTTTAATTTTCGATATGATGGTTTCCGGGAATAAATTTACACCATTATTTAAGCAACAATTTTTGCGTAGTTTTTTTATGATCGAAAAATCACAAAAAAGCTACACCAAAACCATAACAATGTACTGAAATGACAGATTTTCATGACCGCATCGACAATGCGCCATTGACAGGGATAATTTGGCAGTCTGGATCCCCATTGTGACCACGATTCGTCACAAACATATCTAGCACATCAAGCACATTATGTATTTTTACGCGATTGGGACCCGTGTCTAACATAGGTACTTCACATTAGGTGGCTTCGAAAAAGGTAGTTGAATCCACCTGTTCCGATCCTCAGCAGAGTTAAGTGCAGTTTGCTCTGGCATGTGAAAGCAATTTTTCATACTACGATTTGCATTTTGTTGGCTTTACCTTCGATTTATCTTCCCTTGTTCCATGAAAAGCTAATAACTGACAGTGTTGTTACTTTGCCAAAAATCTGTAGTACGATGCACGTAAATGGGTTTTGGGACTAGTTTGATGCATATCGAATTTCATCTTAAGAGTCGGAGTTCCGAGATTGGGCAAAACAGGGTTCGGGGTTATGGCTTTTTAAGATAGTAAAATATTAATTTCTGAACAAAATAAATACCACTTGTTACCTTACAAGATGAAGTACAGGTTCATTAAAAAAAATCTTGGCACTAATGTATAGTAACTCCAGAAAAAAAAACAGGATCTTCAAGTTCAGGTTACACCCGTAGCGCTGCATTGCTATTCAAGAGATTTTCTTGAAATTCCTGTTTTTTTTCTGAAGTTACTATACATTATTGCCGTGATTTTTTTTATTGAACCTGCACTTCATCTTGTAAGGTAACAAGTGGTATTTATTTTGTTCATAAATTTGAATTTTTACCGTCTTAAAAAGCCATAACCTCGAACCCCGAATCTCGGAACACCGACCCTTAAATTGTATCTAATTATAGTATTTTTAATAAGTTATTTTTTGCCCTTTTCTCCTAGCTCCACCCACGATGAAGGACAGTTTTGAATAACTTGCATAACAAAGTCCTTTTATCAGCCGGCGCTTGTGCGTCGTTTAAGGCCAAAGAACTATGAGTAATTTTGCGCCAAGCTTTATGAAAACCATGTCATATAAAATCTCTTGGGGTGTAATTTTAATCTAGCGCATTTGCAGCAAATGGTGAACAATACTATGGGAAGATATGTGGCCGACCACATGGATGAACTTTCATTTCACATTATAAATATTATTCTAATAACGTACCAATTGCCATTTTCGCGTGGAGACCCTGACAAAGTGCCCATGGTCCTTACAAGATTGTAAATAATTCCTTCTGATACTGGTATTATGCTTTTATATATATTTATATATAAACCACAAATATACTGTCATTAATAAACCCAAGTGTTGAAAGCTGGCCTTTCAATCTTGAGATCCAGGGTTCAATCCCCTGTTAGACATATCCCAATGAGTTTTTCAGAATTCATGTGCACAGTATATGTTCTTACTTACCACTTACAGAATGGTGAAAGAAAAACATCGTAATGAAATCTGCATGCCTTAAAAAAGCGTGTATTTGTGCCCGTAAAACGGCACGTTGGAACGTAATAATCGTCGGTGAAGCGCGGGTGTACCGATTATGGACTGTGACTTGCAATTCACAGTTCACACTCGGAACACCACTGACAACCCTTCGGTTTATTAATATGTCATGACGATATATTAATAATAAACGCAAATTTGAAAAAAATGTGTAATTTTTAAACTTTAAAATTTGTAAACCCAGATATTTTATCTCAAAACAGTAAGTATTGTATTGTCAGTCAGTTTAAGAGTCCTACTTCCCAGAATTATTGCTTGCGCCTTACCAGGATTGTCTAAAAGTCTATACTACCATTGGGAGTAAGTCTCCAGTCCTTATCATCAGCTCGTCTGCACCGCCATATAGTATTAGTTGCCTTCTAAATTAAGCGCCTATATGAATATGCCTCCTCTATCATCGAGCCAAACACTAAGGAACTTGGAAACCTGAAATTTTATCTTGCTTAAGACTTTCTTCACATCAAAAAATTCGTAGACAAATCACATGAAATAATTTACTTCAAAAATCTCTTTTTGACACAAACTTCCTTTTCAACAAAATTTATCAAAGGCAACTGAGATTTAAAAAAATTCCAAACCGTAAAGAGATAAAAAAAAGAGAAGTAAAATAAGTAATTCTACCTCTGGTTCCGGGAATTTTTCTACAGATCTGGCTTTATCGACTTTTATTTATGGCCTAGCGGTTAATCTTACCTGTACGTATTTAATGCTTTAAAGCATCTGGGAAACAAATTCTATTTTCCAGACTCTATTGTAAATAAAAGGGTTAAAAATCTTGTTTTCTGGATTATAATGTACAAGTATTTTATATTAAATGTTAGGTTAGTAAGATCAAGGTAAAACGCGTTTTCATTAATTATATTTAAAGGAAAATTGTGTGAATATTAAGACAAGAAAATTTTTGTTTGAAATTAGGTTTAAACTTTTGTTTCAAACTTTTGTACCAAATACTCGTGCTGCAACCGATGGAAATAAATAATAAATTTATTTTTATACACGTTTCCACGAACTTTGTGTCTGGATTCTAGATATCTGATTTTTATTTTTTCTGTACCTTAGAATTGACAAATTATTGGTATGACATAAATAATTTAATGATAAATTTAAACAAAATGAAATGTATGCAATTTTTCCAACCTATAAATAATTAAAAAAAAAAATTTAAACTTTTGTATCAAATACTCGTACTGCAACCGACGGAAATAAATAATAAAATTATTTTTATTCACGTTTCAACGAACTTTGTGTCTGGATTCTAGATGTCTGATTTTTATTTTTTCTGTACCTTAGAATTGACAATTTATTGGTATGAAATAAATAATTTAATGATGAACAAATATTTCCTACCTCAAAATAAACATAAATAAATAACAATAAGGTATAAAAAAATGGTTATAGACGGTGAAATAGATCAGGCTACTAGGCATGATGCTGAATTGTCACGGAAATTGAAAACCACATACGAACCTTAAAAAGGATTTGTCTTATCCCTGAGGAACATTTTAAATAAATGAAATCATAAAGCAGCACTCTGTGCATATCAAGGTTTTGTAGCGGCCAATTTCCGCTATGGATTACTACACAAGAGTAACTCAAAAACAGGGTTACCTGTGTTTAGGATGCAAACAAATATAGTAGAGCCATATTCGGAGCCAAACAGAAGGATCGCCGTTATTTAATAAACGATAATTCAAAGGTCCCTAGCATACGAAGCATGTACTCGTTCACAAAAACCTATTCTGTTCGAATTTGTACATCGAAGGATATTAAGAGCAATTACAGAGTATTCCAATTTCATAATACAGACACAGTATTATTTTCTAATACAGTCTACGCCACTGCATAATCATCTTCCAAACGAAATGAGAGAGTTTAATTTGACACAATTGCAATACAAATTGTACAAAATCTTACAGCCAGTTGCAGAAAGGGTTTTTAAGTTAAATGAACCTTTAAAGTTGATGCCATCCCTTACATTGTTCTTGACAAAGAAAGTGACAGCATTCATTTTAAAGTTTCATTAAACTTAAAGACCCTTTCTGCGTTAAATTTCTGCATACTAGTGCTTGGACTTAAATTAATGAACACCTGTAAAACTTATACACATTTTTAGGAAAATAAACGTATCGTATTTTATTATACGTTACTTAGTAAAAGAAATGTTTTTTTTTTAATTTACTTGTGTGGAAAACACAACAAAATTACGAATTTAAAGTTTTTATTTTTATTACTACAGGAAAAACATTTAATTATTATAATATATTCAATTTGACTAAGTTTCGATGTAATATTGATAAAAACATTTTTACTGTTTCATAATATTTTTTATATTACACCGTGCGTAAAATGACCACTTTACGCACGCTGCGCGTGCGTAAAGTCGGCATTTTCCGCACTTGTGCTATAAAAAATTATACGAAACTCGTGCGAGAAACTTTTTCTCGACTCGTGTGATTGCAGCACTCGCCTTCGGCTCGTGCCGCAAACTCACACTCGTCAGAAAACGTTTCATCGCTCTCGTATCGTAATATACTAATATATTGTGAAACAGTACAAGTGTTTTTATCAAGATTATGATGATGTTTCACCAAGTGCCGACAATCGCAAGTATTAAGTTTCGATGTGTTTATTTGCATATTTAATTAATATGTAATTGGATCTTAGTCTTAATTTGGACCTTGTTTTAGTATTTATGTAGTTAAAGTTCTTGAGAAAATCACATTTCAGATAGTATATCGTTTATCATACATATATTGTTTAACTCTCTCGAGATCTTAACTGAACTGGAACTTAATCGGGGTTTTCAAGGTCATTGGTAGGTACAGACGCCTTAATGCTTCTTCTATTCTGGTAAAACATTTAGCAAAGTTCGAATACCTATGTTCTTATTTCTTTCTATACTGGCAACTTTCATAACAGTCTAAATATTAACAGATCCATCATCTTATAGAGACATAACTTTCATGGGTGACATAAATTATATTTACATAGAGGAAGGCAGGATTGATCGAAAATGTCAACCGTACCTTAATCTTACAGCTTTCCATGATCTATTAGCTCCATACACGTTCATAATTTATGTAATTTATTACATATAAGACTCCACCAGGTGGTAGAGCTGATGCCGGGCTTGACTGTGGAGGTACCACCATCTTACTTGAAGACCCCCTCGAAGTAATTCGGGGGAGAGTAAGAGGACAGCTCACAGGCAAAAAACCGGCAGGCCCACCATGCCTGGGACCGATGGTATATCCATTCCTAATAGCCGAGCCTTATATGGAACAGACTGGTGACGGGCAGCGGCGTCACTGGTGCGAGGGTTCCGGCACCGCGCTCACCAACCTGCCTGCGCAGCGTGTGTGAGTATGGGCAATTCTTCCAGGATGACCGCCCGGGAGTGGCAAAGCCCTGGAAAGGCTTATATGTCCAGCAGTGGACGAACTAGGCTGATGGATGAAGGCATGCACTTATTTGCGATTGAATTTCCTGTAAATGGCCACGATTGCGAGTAATATTGAAAATATATGGTCTAACAAAATACGACATACTTCTCCATTGCAAATTCCCGTCGATGCCAATCATCGGTAGGCTAACCACGATTTAGGCCTCGATGTTCACTAATATTTATATGAGAATTTGTGC
This sequence comes from Ypsolopha sequella, assembly GCA_934047225.1. Lineage (NCBI taxonomy): Eukaryota > Metazoa > Arthropoda > Insecta > Lepidoptera > Ypsolophidae > Ypsolopha > Ypsolopha sequella. The sequence continues at coordinate 30,981,940 of OW203985.1, forward strand.
AACGCACCTAGCGGTTAAATTTAAAGAGGTATCAGAATGTCTAATTTAAAATATTTTATACAGTCGCTAACGGGAATTGAGACCTAAGCTCATGGTATGTCTACATATTGCTAGTCACTTTTGAAAAAATGCACCTTAACGTGAAAAAGGCTAAGAGGAGAATGAGCTTCGGGGCTCTTAGACGACAATATATGGAATCATATCAAGTATTAAATCATCAAAAACGCACAAATTATGGGCAAGCTAGAAAGTGTCTACACAGTTGTAAAGGTGCTGCGGTGAACGAAAAAAAACATAGAAATCGAATTAGTTATAAAAAATTACTGCATGAAAATTGTGTTGGTGAACGTGAGTTGTGTTGGGCATGCTTTAATATGGCGTCGGTGGCCGCACGAATAACAAATTTATATGACGCCAACTTGACGTATTTATTGTAAAAATAATAATACAATAGTATTTTGTGCAACTGTAACATAATTTCTCATTAAGACTGTCTCATTAAGACACGAGTACTTGTTTACAAAATGAACGAAGTGAGTTTCGTAATAATTTTGCACGAGTGTCTCAATGTCTAATTATGTTCAGTTGCACACAAAACTTTATCTACGACCATCAAAAATATCGTCTTTATTAATAATATTTTCAAATGAAAATTTTCACGAGAAATGAGAAGAAAACATTCGTTCATGGACCTCGCATGTGACGTTCCGGTAAAGCTGACTTGGTGGCCAATCAGGATAAAGTAGACGTGGCTTAATAAATAAGGTCGTCAATTATTTCTCGTCTCTGTTGTTGATTGGGTCTTTAGCAGTTTTGTAATAAATTTATCGTAACTTAGAATCGCGGTGTTATAATGTAACATGATAACATTGGAAAAACAATCTAAGTACTTAGAAGATTGCTTTTGATGTCGCAATTGGCATTAGATTAAATTATGTTAAGGTGTGTTAATTCGAAAACCATTTCGAGATTTAGGTTTAATAAGCCGCATTTTCGAAGTTTTGGTCTAAAAAACCTCATGATGATGAATATATTACGAAAAGGCTGCAACTTCCATTTGCCCTCGTATGACGTCACTTGAGTAATGGCTGTTTAGAAATGTGTCCTTTGCTATCAAGATAAATTTATTATAATTTGCTTCAGACTAATTTGACAGCTAGATGACAGATGAGTAGACAGACCACTTTTTTTTATAACCAATCACTCATCACAATCAGTATAATGTTTAAAATTCTCAAGTGACAAGGTCATCGGACAATTATTTAAAAAATCATAAAAAATAGCGGTTAATTTATATACCAAAATAATGAAAACTTTATCATAAAAAGGCGTATATTCCATGAAAAAAAAAACTTTAAAAAATTAATCCATGGGAATTTTTTGCCTTATTGCAGTATGGGAGTAGATAAAATGCAGTAAAATAGTGCACCAGTACATTTGTAATTCATGAGAAGATGGAGGGAATCGGTTTTCACGTCTAAGTAACATCGAAAAACAATCTACGGTCAAATTTTTTCATTATTTTTTTTCTATGGGGATGAAAATTACTACTAGCTATTTTAATCAACATCAAAAAAAGGCTCATGAAATTTTTTAATTTATTTATGTATGTGCACAATATCTTCGAAACTGCTCAATCGATTAGTATGAAATTTTGTTTGTTCACTCATTCAACTTTCGTCTTTGGGAATAATGCAGTAATTATTAAAATCAGTAAAATCAGTAAGGTGACTTTTTGATCATCGTCCAAATTCATACTGGTGGCTTGGTAAGTGATCAGTATCATGGATCAATAACAATTTTGGTGAAATTCGTAAAATGAAATTTCGACTCCCCATAGTGATTCACTCGGGACTGGAACTGAATTTCTTTTTACGAATTTCACAAAAATTGTTACTGATCCAAGATACTGATCACTTATCAAGCCTCCAGTATGAATTTGGACGATGATCAAAAAGTCACCTTGTATATGTCTTCTAGTAACAAATAAATTTTCTGTAATGTTTTGCTAATGTTGATAGTTTTATGTATCCTGAAACAAAAAAGTACATTAAATTTAAGCCCTAAAACTATTAATTATTTCCTTCTGCTTTAATTAATGCTATGTTTGATTCTTAGTTTATTTATGTTTTACACTCGGGCAACAATAATAATTTACATATCAGGACATAAACATTAAACACACTCATAGCGATCGGGTTATATCTGCAGATATTTTTCTAACTAATATATATGAACAGAAATAAATATAATAATATAATAGAAATAAGAAAAAAACTTAATTATCAAGGTAAAAAAAAAACAAAACACGACCAAAACAATGATATTAAAGGATGTACCTATACATTGTAAAAACTATGTAATAAAAAAATATATAAGTATGTAGCGGTTATCTACAAATTATTACATATATAACATACAATATACATACATAACTTAAACTAAGTAAGTAAATATAAAAGTATTATAAATAATATTATATTCAATACATAAATATACAAGTAATTATATTTAATAAACAATATAAACTATAAATACATAAGTAATAATATAAGATCAACAATATATAATTAATAATATAATATCAACAATATATAAGTAATTATAGCTAAAACAGGACGGACTGACTTACCCTTCACGCCGCAGAAGTCGTGATGCTCCGTTCCTGAGTACATACCTAGCTGCAGCGTCCACTAGCCGAACACGCTGCCAGCCGCGTGACCAGGGGGGCGCCGCCGCACGGACCGCGTAACAAATATACTTCGCGAACCCTCGGCCGCCGCCTCGCCTACCTGTTGCTTGGTGTGCACGCGCACCCCCCCTGCCGCAGGAGTCCGCGGGGCCAGGCATGCACCAGCGTGCGCTTGCACTGCAACGAGCGATGCACCGCGCGCGGGCCGCGGACCTGCAGTCTCGCCTCCAGCTTCTGCCGTCGTAGACACGTACTGACTTGCCTGCCGCCGCTAGCTTTGCTTTGCTTTGTTACGTGCTTGAAATTATTGTTTACTCCTTCTTATAGTTAGGTGTTTTATTGTGTGGACTTATAACAAGTTTGTGGAACCTCAGAATAGACATTTTACCTGAACTGTTAAGTGGTTTCATTGTGAAATATAGTTATCACCACCAACACTAAACCTACACTGGTGACCCCGTACACTGGACAAAAGCACGTACCTATTTACTGTTTTTGGAAGTAAGATGGCCGGAGACGATGTCGATCCAACGATTAAACGCAGTGCAGACACAGAGCGCAACTCCACTGCACCATCTCATACGCCAGCGGAAGTGTACAGAGTTGGAGTACGTGTCCCGCCGTTTTGGCCGGAAAAGCCCCATATATGGTTTGCACAACTTGAGGCGCAATTCATAATTTCCGGTATTAAATCCGACGATACCAAATTCTACCAGGTGACGTCACAGCTTGAGCCGCGGTATGCTAACATGATTGACGACCTGATTAGCAATCCCCCAGACACAAACAAGTACGTCACATTGAAGGACGAGCTAATCAAGCGTGTGTCGGCCACTAACCAGGAGAAGGTCGAGCAGCTGATGAAGCATGAAGAGCTTGGTGATAGGAAACCATCACAATTCCTACGTCAACTGCAACACCTAGCAGGACCAGGTATGCCCGACCACTTTATTAAAACTGTGTGGACAAGCAGATTGCCAAGCAGCATTCAAACAATTGTTGCTTCACAAGCGAAAGCTACCCTGACGGATCTTGCTGAACTAGCAGACCGGATCCACGACATTGTGCCCAATAACCCAAGAGTGGCAGCTATTTCACATGCAACACCTGGAAGCTCATTTGACGTCATGTCAAGACAAATATCGGAACTTACCAGGCAAGTGCAAAACCTCACTACTAAAGTAGACACAATGGCTTCATCATCAAGATCCCGATCCAGATCCAGAGGCAGACCGCAAAACCGCAACCGCTCAGCATCAAACAGATCGCAGTCAAGCTACAGGAAGTTCCCGCAGTGCTGGTACCATTCTAAATTTGGCAGCCGGGCGAATAAATGCGTCAAACCTTGCGACTACAGTTCGGAAAACTTTCAGGGCGGTCGATAATGGCGACTAACGATTGCCCCAACAATTCATCTGGTCGCTTGTTTGTCACAGACCATACTTCTAAAATGCAGTTTCTCGTTGATACTGGTAGCGATCTCTGCGTTTTTCCTCGGTCTGCTCTTCGAGAACGTCGTCCCAAGACGAACTACCAACTCTCTGCAGCAAACGGTTCGACCATTGACACTTATGGATACGCACACCTGGTACTAAACCTCGGGTTGCGTCGTGAGTTCACCTGGCGTTTCATCGTGGCTGACGTCACGAAGGCTATAATCGGTGTCGACTTCTTGTCATATTACAACCTTATCGTCGACTGCAGACACCAACGCCTTATTGACAATACCACGAAACTCACAACACATGCTACGCTAGCACGTCGCTCGGACAACATATCTTCAGTGAAGATATTGACCGGAGACTCCAAGTATCACGACATCTTGAACGATTTTCCTGATATCACCCGTCCATCAGGTACGCAGCGTGTCATAAAACACAATACAGTTCATCATATCCGTACAACACCAGGCCCTCCTGTATTTTGTAATCCACGACGCCTAGCTCCTGATAAGTTGAAAATTGCTAAAGCCGAATTTCAAGTTATGTTGCAGAACGGTACAGCACGACCTTCAAAGAGCCCATGGGCATCCCTTCTTCACCTCGCGCCAAAGAAGGACAACGAATGGCGTCCTTGTGGAGACTACCGGATGTTGAATGCTCGCAGCGTGCCAGACAGGTACCCAATTCGTCACATTCACGATGTTACCCATAATATAGCTGGCAACACCGTCTTTTCTAAGATAGATTTGGTAAAAGCATTTAACCAAATTCCTGTAAATCCTGAAGATATACCGAAAACAGCGATTACCACACCATTTGGACTCTTTGAATTCCCATTTATGACGTTTGGATTACGCAATGCAGGTCAATCATTCCAGAGATTCGTAGATGAGATGACAAGAGGTCTAGACTTCTGTTACACTTACCTGGACGATTTTTTAATCTACTCTCCCGACGAAAATACACACATTGAACACCTCCGGATTCTTTTTTCAAAAATGTCAGAGTATGTAATCGTCATAAATGTGTCGAAATGTATTTTTGGAGTGTCAGAAGTCGAGTTTCTAGGCTACAGCATATCAGCCAAGGGAACAAAGCCATTACAGACGAAGGTTCAAGCAATTAGAGATTTCCCAGCACCCAAAAACGTCAAGCAGTTAAGAAGATTCCTGGGTATGCTTAATTTTTATCGGAGATTTATTCCACATGCTGCCCAACTTCAAGCACCACTCAATGCTCTATTAACTGGTTCAGTCAAAGGCAATCACCCGGTTGATTTGACAGGAGCAGCTTTACAAGCGTTTGAAGACTGTAAGCAGAGTTTATGCGACGCCGCTCTTCTTGTACATCCAGACTGTCAAAGCAAGCTATCTTTAGTCACTGATGCGAGTGACACAGCTCTGGGCGCGGTACTTCAGCTATGGAAAGATGATGGGTGGCAACCTCTTGCATTCTACTCTCATAAGTTGAGTCCATCACAGCAAAAATACTCACCTTATGATCGAGAGCTCCTAGCAATCTACGAAGCCATCAAGTATTTCAGACACATGGTGGAAGCAAGAGACTTCGTCATCTATACAGATCACAAACCTATCTGTTTTGCATTTCATGGACAGAAAGAAAACTGTTCACCAAGACAATTCAGACACTTAGATTTCATTTCTCAGTTTACCACAGACATACGCCATATTTCAGGCAAAGACAATGTTGTGGCTGATACTTTGTCGCGTGTTGATGAATTGACCGCTCCGATCGACCTCAACGCACTCGCAAAGTCTCAAACTTCTGACCAGGAACTCAAACAGTTTCTAGAAGGACAAACTTCGCTTCGCTTGGAGATAATACGACTACCTGGAAGCAAAACAGATGTTTATTGTGACGTCAGCACTCACACTCCCAGACCGTTCATCACTAAGCCAATGCGACGTCAAGTTTTTAATACACTCCACTCTCTTAGCCATCCTGGAGCCAAGGCATCTGCAAGGTTAGTAGCAGAACGCTACGTTTGGCCAGGAATTCGCAAAGATTGCAAAGAATGGTCACGTTCATGCCTTCAGTGTCAACGCGCAAAGATTTCTCGACATGTTTCCGCACCAATGGGAACTTTCGAGTTGCCTCGCGCTCGTTTCATGAACATTCACATAGATCTTATTGGACCTCTAGCTACCTCTCAGGGTAATAGATATTGTCTTACCGTCATAGACAGATTCACGCGATGGCCTGAGGCTATCCCCATACCCGACATCACAGCAGAAACTGTTGCAAAGGCACTCCTGTCAGGCTGGATATCACGTTTTGGAACACCGTTTTCCATCGTGACAGACAGAGGACGACAATTTGAGTCGAATCTTTTTGAAGAGCTTTCCAAAATAGCAGGATTCCAGCACAAACGAACGACAGCCTATCATCCTGCCTGCAATGGACTTATTGAGCGTTTTCACAGACAGCTAAAAGCAGCAATCGTTTGTCACGCAAATAGCAGCTGGACAGAATCACTCCCTTTAGTTTTGCTCGGAATAAGAAGCGCCTACAAAGAAGACATACAAGCATCAGCCGCTGAACTAGTTTATGGCGAACCTCTTCGGTTACCTGGCGAATTTTTCAGCCCAGACTACCGTAGCACAGCTGATATGTCAGAGTACACGACACGACTAAGATCGTTTGCCGAAAAACTCCAGCCTTCACCAGCATCACGCCATAGACAGAATAAGATCTTCATATTTAAAGATTTGTCTACATCTCAGCATGTTTTCGTAAGGGATGACGCCTTACGTGGCACCTTACAGCCTGCTTATACTGGGCCTTATGAAGTCCTGGAACGAGGAGACAAGGTCTACAAGATTAAAATAAAAGGGAAACCGACGACAGTATCTGTGGACCGCCTAAAACCAGCATATATACTCAGCAGTGCGGAGGAACCCTGTGAAAATAATAAATCCAAAGATGTGGAGAGAGATGAAAGAAGTCCTGAAACAGAAAAAGAGAAAGGCAAAGAAAGAGCACAAGAGATAACCCGCACAACCCGCTCAGGCCGGAAGATACGATTCCCTGATTACTATCGCCCGTAGTGACGGTCTCCGCGGGGGAGTGGTGTAGCGGTTATCTACAAATTATTACATATATAACATACAATATACATACATAACTTAAACTAAGTAAGTAAATATAAAAGTATTATAAATAATATTATATTCAATACATAAATATACAAGTAATTATATTTAATAAACAATATAAACTATAAATACATAAGTAATAATATAAGATCAACAATATATAATTAATAATATAATATCAACAATATATAAGTAATTATAGCTAAAACAGGACGGACTGACTTACCCTTCACGCCGCAGAAGTCGTGATGCTCCGTTCCTGAGTACATACCTAGCTGCAGCGTCCACTAGCCGAACACGCTGCCAGCCGCGTGACCAGGGGGGCGCCGCCGCACGGACCGCGTAACAAATATACTTCGCGAACCCTCGGCCGCCGCCTCGCCTACCTGTTGCTTGGTGTGCACGCGCACCCCCCCTGCCGCAGGAGTCCGCGGGGCCAGGCATGCACCAGCGTGCGCTTGCACTGCAACGAGCGATGCACCGCGCGCGGGCCGCGGACCTGCAGTCTCGCCTCCAGCTTCTGCCGTCGTAGACACGTACTGACTTGCCTGCCGCCGCTAGCTTTGCTTTGCTTTGTTACGTGCTTAAAATTATTGTTTACTCCTTCTTATAGTTAGGTGTTTTATTGTGTGGACTTATAACAAGTTTGTGGAACCTCAGAATAGACATTTTACCTGAACTGTTAAGTGGTTTCATTGTGAAATATAGTTATCACCACCAACACTAAACCTACAAGTAATACAATTACCCTGATAAATGGACGTAGCTCAACTATGTGCTACCAAAAAAAAAAAAAAAAAAATTTAGATAGCGCTGATTTTCAGCTACATCCATCCAATATGCAACAACGGATTTAATACATTATTTGTTACTTTTTAATCAAAGATAAGAAAACAATCATAAGTTTGCAATTGGGAACGCAATCCTGTGCACAAAAGTCAGTTTTTCTCTGATTACGCGAATTTTCATATGGCGTTTTTCAAAAGTATTACGACTCAACTCGTAGCTGGTGACTTCAATAGATACCAAATACGAATCAACTCGTAGTTGGCATTCAATGGGTTAATATATTTTCTATTTCGATGTATTGCTATGAATTGTCGATGATAAAATATGGAAAACATAGGGCGGCACCCAACCCAATGCGTATAATATACCTATATATATATAAAGCTGAATAAAAAAATATCTTGGTACATACATATTTTGTTAACATTTTTAATAGCAGTTTATGCTACAAGGGCGAAAAGGAATAAATAACGAGGACGTAACCGAGTAATTTATTGCTTTTACGCCCGTGTATTATACTACGTTTTTCAATGCATAGTGTGAAGAAATAAAACAAAATAATCTTGTGAACTTTAAATTATGATTGTTACATTGATACTGTTAAACAGTAGAAAAAAAAGTTATACATTTGTGGTACACAGGAAATGTTGCAGATTAGCCAACTTCTCGTAAATAAATTTAAAAGAAAATAATAATAAAGCCCTAGGGCAAAATAATCGAGTTTCTGTTCGGTTTTGATGCATAAAAAGTGAACCTTTACGAACACTTGTATTGAATATATACCACAAAACTGGCGATATAAATTACTTCCACTACAGGGAAACCCATGTCGATTGGGAAGAAACATGACCCACTCAATCATATGTCTATGATTACGTTCAGAATCCTTACCATGTTCATAATGGTCTTGATTGGTTGAAACTCAAACCGGGGGCTTATATTCCGAACATCTATTACGTGGGGATCAGCGTGTACCATTACTGAGGTACTTGGTGAATTATGACTTCGTTCTTTAGTGTAGGTAGTTGGAATTATTCTAAATACTTATTTATTTATTGACCTTTCTGTTACTAGGTATATTGTAACGAAATTATAAGCAATAATGGTAGTTTATGAAAATTGCACATAAAGAGGTTATTAAAACACAAGTGTGAGTTTAAAAACCAGCCGAGTGCGAGTCGGACTCGCGCACGAAGGGTTCAAAAACGTTAAAAAAAACATTTCTGTTGTATGAGAGCCCCTTTAAATATTTTATTTTATTTTATTCTGTTTTTTAGTATTTTTTGTTATAGCGGCAACATAAATACATCATCCGTAAAAATTTCAACCGTCTAACTATCACGGTTCATGAGATACAGCCTGGGGATCTAAAAAGGCCGACTTGGGTCAATTATAAAATGATTTGAAAGTAGGACAGAGTCAGAGCTTTTTCACGTGTGCAAAAGAGATGGCATTAGAACAGACTCATAATGTGATTCATACAAAACGGCCTATTAAGAGGATCTGGTGACAGACGGACAGATAGACGGACAGAAAGTCGGACAGACAGACAGACAGACAGAAAGATAGACAGACGAACAGGCAGATGGATAGCGGAGTCTTAGTAATAGGGTCCCGTTGGTTACCCTTTGGGTACGGAACCCTAAAAAACGAGCCGTAGGCGAGTACACTAAGTACTTTGTCTACACTCATGCAATAGGTTACATACCTATCTTCAAATTGTATAGATGTATAAATTTAAAAGTCGATTTTTGCGTTAAATTATAGTAACTTATTTTATCTATATATAACTTTTGGTATTTTATCTACACCTAAAACGTTAAATCCCGGTTATGAATTCAAATAAAAGTTTTTAATGACGTATTTTATTTCTGTTTGTTTACATTTCATGTTGGTTTTCATAACAAAATAAAGTTTTTTTTTTCTCTATTTTATAGACATACTTTTCCGACTAAGTAAGAAGCAAAGGAACCTTAGCTGAGTCCACAGAAATATATGTGGCTTCGCTCATTACAAATACAGATTTTACCCGCGGCTTCGCCCACATTGGTTTAGTTTTTGTGTAGTCTTACCGAATTTTTTAATATTTTTCGAACCAATAATTTTATAGTACAAGACTTTGACTTTAGAATAGAATAGAATAGAATAGAATAGAATAGAATAGAATAAGTCTTTATTTGCATTGATCAGGGTAAAAAATAGTGGTGTTATCAATTATACAGAAAAATGAGCGCCTTAATCAGCTAATATTAATTTAGCATACAAATGTTGGTTGATAAATTAAGACCTTAATAAATTTAATTAATTAAGCATGCATGTCAAATTTCAAATAAGGTCATAAAAAAAGAAAAAAAATTAAACAGATTACATTCACACAATGTCACATCCTACAAATTATAGAAATGTTTTAATTAAAGTCTTAACTATAATTTCTTATTATTCTAAGTAAGCTTTCAGACTATAATAACATTTCTCCAATAGCCATTGTTTTAATTTATATTTAAACATATTTAGAGGAAGCTCAACCATCTCTTTTGGCAATTTATTATATATTTTAATACACATAACATAACAGTTTCTTTTATACCATTCAGTCCTAGGCTTACAGTCAAGAACTAATCTGTTGGAGTTTCTTGTATTTCTGGGATACAGATCACTTGCTTTTTTAAACATATAAATATTTTTTTTCACAAATAATGCTACTTCAAAGATGTAGAGGCTGGGAAATGTTAAAATTTTAAATTTTTTAAACAGTGGTTGACATGATTCTGTTTGTGTTACTCCGCATATTGCCCTAATACACTTCTTTTGTGCTATAAAAACCCGCGTACAGTCTACACCGTTGCCCCAAATGATAAGACCATAACGGAGAACAGACTCCACATAACCATAATAGGCGACTATAGCTGTTTTCTGCGAAGATATTTGTCTAAGCCTGCCTAAAACAAAACTAAATCTATTCAGTTTCGAACAAACTTTTTCAATTTGGCTGTTCCAGCTTAGTTTTTTATCTATTATTATACCTAGAAAAGTAGTTTGTTCTGCTTCTTGTAAAAAATGATTTTGGTATTTAATATTAAATTGATTGTTATTAATAGAATTATTAAAATTAGTATAAAATGTTTTTGAGAGATTTACCTGTAAATTTAAATTATCTAAATATTTAACAATAGATGTCACTGTCTGGTTAATTTCTAACGCATGTTGGTCAAGTGAGTGTAAGTCGTCATTTGTAACTAAAATAGAAATATCATCTGCGAACAGTATACATTTATGTTTTGTGATTTCTGGAAGATTATTTATGTATACCAGAAAAAGTAGTGGTCCAAGGACGCTTCCCTGTGGTACACCAAATTCATTTAACCTGTACTGAGATCTAAACGTTTCTAAAATATTTTTTTGGTTCAGATTTGAAATCTCAACACATTGCAGCCGTTTCTTTAGGTAGGATTCTATCCAATTGAGCGCTGGTCCCCTAATGCCGCATTGCTCTAATTTAACCAAAAGTAGTTTGTGTTCCACAAAATCAAACGCTTTTGACATATCGAAAAAAAGGGTAGTTGTAAGTTTTTTTTCATTTACATTTCTAGTTAATTTGTTAATTAAATGGAATGTTGCAATAGTTGTATTTTTGTCTTTTTGGAATCCAAATTGTTCACGTTTTAAAATATTGTATTTATTAAAGAATAATTCGATAATCCTACTATACATAGCCTTTTCAAAAATTTTTGATAATATTGAAATTTTTGTGATCGGTCTGTACTGTCCGACGTCAGTCTTGGAACCTTTTTTATGTAATGGTTTCACAACTGACATTTTTAATTTATCTGGAAAACAACCACCCTCTAGTGAAATATTTATGAGGTAGGCTATGATTGCGCAAATTTCATTCTTTTGGTTTTCATGAAAATTATTTTAAATGTCTTTGTCCCTAGGGAACTGCAAATCCTCAGGGAAAAAACTTTAGCCTATGTCAAAGTGTATAGTCTAACTATTACAACTGTGAAATCATTTTCAAAATAGGTACAGTAGTTCTTGCGGTTACCCGCGCGAATTGAATTAATGGAGATATCCCTAAGGAACTGCCTGTCCCAGGGAACAAACTATATAGCCATTATCTTGAGTCTAACTATTACAGCACTGAAAGAATTTTCAGTATCAGTACCTTAGTTATTAATGACTATGTTTCTAGGGAATTGCCGTCCCCAGAGAAGAAAACCTAAAGCCCATGTCCAAGTACGTGTGCAACTAGAGAGCAAAGTTTTTTTTTTTTGTTGCGTGTGCCGAGTTTGAATCCCGAGCAAAGAAAGGCTTCTATAATTGAATCACGAGCGTAGCAAGTGATTCTAAGTTTGAATCCTGAGCGTGGTGAGACATTCAAAGGCACAAGAAACCTGGTGATACATACAACTTTTCACCTCGCTAGCGAGAAAACACAAGATGTAAAGAGAATATAATTTCGAACGAACTTATAAGAATTCAATGGTTTTTTTTCATTAAATAATACACCATATAAGAATATTGTACATGATAAAAAATGCAAGGGATGATGCTGCAAAGAATTGGGACTTTTTGGAATCGTTTTACTACGTTCGGTAAGACGCTACTAGTTTGATAAATTAGTATAAAATTTTCGGAACCTTTTCTAGAATTCTGGAATACAGAGACGTGATTGAAAATCTTTCACGCGATAGAAATAATTATTAAAATGAAGTCTTCAAACACACGCTTTCTCATAGTTTGGCAAATAATTATCATGTAAAGACCCCAAACATATGTTATTACATGGGTTTTAACAATATCTAAAATTTGGTAATTGGATTTTTTTCTAGTCATTTTAATTTTTGTTATTTAAATGAAAAAAGCATTTTTTATCTTTCTCCCTGAACCGGTACCTCTCGCACTGCGCGTTTTTCCGTTTGCAGTGTTATTGTCCGTTAAAAACGCGATGCCTCATCTTAATTGAATCCCAAAAAAGTCAAAAATCTGAAAGTCTCTAATAAACCAATCGAAAACGCAAATCAACATAATCGTCACGCGGGCGTTTAACTCTATCCGTTTCCGATAGAACTTCATTATAGAGGTTCATAGTAGTCTATGGTACAGATTCCACATACGCTGGGAGGCTATACAAAGAATAACAAGAAGTTTACCTTGTCTATGGTATCTGATAAACTAACAATAAACAAAAACCGAAAAACAATTACCTCGCTTAGTCACAAAATCGAACTTCGAAAAAATTCAAACCGAACTACACTTCTAATTAAAAACTTGCCATGTATGTTCTTATTGCTTTCTTATTTTTAATTTTGCAATCATAACATCTGTACTTGTCTACACATCAGAAGGACGAAAAAATTGTTAAAAATGATTTAATTAGAGAGAGAGAGAGAGAAAGAGAAATACGTAACCAACCGCCATCAGACTATTTTTTACGCTTTTACCCGACAGATGCAAGCGAATTGCGATGTTGCTCACAGTATAAGGATTATTATGTGCGATGGGAGTGCCTTACGTGGCAACGTTGCAAGGTTAGCTAAAATGAACCGGCCTAACCTTCCAATTATGTGTAAACATAGCGCTACGCGCCATAATAAATTGAAATAACGTCTACGGAAGATTTGCTTTTCGTTTCGCGCAGGCGTTTTTTTGTAATTCTAAGGTAATGTACAAAAATAATTGTACATTAAAATAATAAATAGTGGATTAGTTGGTTATCATTGGAGGTATTTCTAAAAGCTAAGCTGGTGGGAATCAGCTTCTAAGGAGCCGTCGCCACTGCTAGGTACACCAGTGTTTCACCGATGATCATTGCGGCGGTAGCTCAGGGATAGAACGCTGCCTCTCTATCTTGAAATTCAGGTTCGATCCCCACTCGGGCATACACCAATGAGTTTTTCGGAATTTGTACATAGTATTTGTTTTTACTTATCACTTGCTGAACGGTGAAAGAAAACATCGTAAGGCAACCTGCATGCCCTAAAAAGTGCTCGAAGTACGACGATCACCACCCATCACGTTATATTTAATCACTTAGTAAAACTACCAGACCAAGTCACAAGGGAGTTGAAAGCTACACCCCTTATTCAAAAACTGATTACGAACGTAATTTGCAATCTGTTGGTAATATTATCAGAGGTGACAGAATTTTTCAGAACGATCATTTAAGTATACGAACTAATTTATTTTATGGGTTGTGGAGTGGCCCTTGATGTGAGTTATGTCTGTCTGTCTACCGTCAGTGGCCCTTGATGTGAGTTATGTCGGTCTGTCTGCCCTCAGTGGCCCTTTATATGAGTTATGTTGGTCTGTCTGCCCTCATTGGCCCTTGATGTGAGTTATATCTGTCTGTCTGACCCTCAGTGGCCCTTCATGTGAGTTATGTTAGTCTGTCTGCCCTCAGTGGCCCTTGATGCAAGTTGTGTCGCTCTGTCTGCCGTCAGTGGCCCTTTATATGAGTTATGTCGGTATGTCTGCCCTCATTGGCCCTTGATGTGAGTTATGTCGGTCTGTCTGCCTACAGTGGCCCTTGATGTGAGTTATGTCGGTATGTCTGCCCTCATTGGCCCTTGATGTGAGTTATGTCGGTCTGTCTGCCTACAGTGGCCCTTGATGTGAGTTATGTCGGTCTGTCTGCCTACAGTGGCCCTTGATGTGAGTTATGTCGGTTTGTCTGCCATCAGTAGTGAGATCTTCGAGATATAGCGCATAAATGAGGCTTCATTATTGCGAACATTTGAAAAACACAAGGGAAATTAAGAGTCTTAGTACATATTCAAAGTAAAACGTCTCCGCAGATGAAACAATTGTGGAATTATTGTGGATTAATTTCGAAACGCAAGCTGTGATTCATATTTTATGTAACTGAATTTGTATAAGCTGATTATTTCAGTTATAAATGTTATACGAGTATTTCCTGAAATCTGTCGTTCCAAATTTAGGAAACGGCGCGATATTATCAAAGAGGTAATGCCGTAAGTGACTTCACGTGTTACAATATCTTGTGCTTATATCGATGTCAGAAACTGAGACTCTAACCAAAACACGAGCCAGCCAAGAACCGACATCAAACACCTTCAATGCGCCTGTCAAATAAAGGGCAAATTTCAATTCCTACATAATACTTATTGTTTCTCAAAGTTATATTGTAGCAATTAATAAATTGCGATACTGTAAAACCAATCTAATGACAGGACAACTCTAGAAATATATGAATTTGCATTGATGTTTCATAGTGTAAATAAATTATTATGTGATATAAAAAATTAACGAGCAAGGAGCGAGTCCGGCTCTCTCGGTTCCGTTGTAATACTTACTGAAGCAGTTATTAGACAAATTTAAACTTTTTTTTTTGCAGCAACTATTACACTGTGAAAATACTTGCAGATTTAAGTTTTTTAAAAAAACTTACGAGATCAGGGAGAGGTACAGTCATTTTCAGAAAAATTTGAGCTTTTATTAAGAACACTGAAACAAAAGTTTTTTTCATTTCAAATGATAGGTACCTAACAAAATACATTCTTTTTATTTTATCTGGGCCCATTTGACCCCTCACGTAAATCTAAAATATGTTTTTTTTTCCATTTTGTGATATGATATATGCGCGCTTTATCAAGATTATGCCAAATTTAAAATTCCTTTGTTTCATAGTTTTCGAGATGTGACAGACTAACACGGGAGTGATCTTAAATGGTTCCATTTTTCCTTTAGAACCCTTGAGTTTTTTTCAGAATGCAAATTTTGTTAAGGTGGATGGTCCAAGTCAATCTTCATACAAACTTGTAGGAACCAATAACGATGACAGAAGTATTATTATTTAATTCTGTTATCTTTTTCCACACGTTCCATCAACTTCACACCCGCGAATAATCAGTTTTTTTACAAACAAACTTTTCTAGAATCTAATTTTGTTATTTAAAACTTTTGTATTCCAATATATGAAAGTTTTAAATTGCAAAATTAGACTGTTAAAACATTTTGTTTTTAAGAAAAACTGAATATTTGCGGGTGTAAAGTTGATGGAACGTGTGGAAAAAGGTAACAGAATTAAATAGTAATACTTCCGTCGTCGTTATTGGTTCTCACAATTTTTTTTACAAAAACTACCTTGGACGATCCAGTTTAAACTAATATTTTAACGGATATATGATAAATAAATTGGTAAAGTTAATATGGTTTTAACCTATGACATAAACTCATTGCAGAACGCAACGCAACGGAAGTTGAAAAGTTGTTTGTAACTTATTATTGTTTTCTTCATTGTACTGCGAAGTTTTACTAGCTGCTCAGTGTAACTACAAAGATTGCTGCTGCTATATCGATGCTGCTGCTGATGCTATCAAAAACTCGTTTTTTTCCATACTAAATAATGATTTAATGACTCAGGGCCAGTTTTCAAATCAAGAAAATCTTACTGAACAAATCAGTCAATCACACCGCGACACATTTCATTGTTGATCACCGCTTTATTTAAAATTCTCAAATGTGTAATTGAGGGTTTTTCGTTGCATATACCGAGTAGAAAGAGATTAATTAAATCGCCGAGCTTTAGTGACTAAATTTTAATTAAAACAGGTCTGTTAAATTAAACTTCATCAATTGGTTTCCCAAACGAGAAACGATTTGTGACAAAAAGTCGCAAACGAACGGAATTAAACGGTTTCTATTTCAGTGTTAGTCTGATAGAAATGGGTTTAAAATAACTTTTAATTCTCGTTTTTTTCGTTTTAATAGACAGAGTTAACCATTTTGAAGAGGATCTTAATGTTTTTTAACAGATCTTGTTCGAGGGTAAGTATTTAGTATACGAGATGAACAACACAAAGGCAAACAAAAACGAATCACTTTTGTAAACTTTTATTGTTCAAAGACGTTAAAAAGTTAAAATTTTAACAAGGTAAATAAATTTTATTAAAAAATCAATTTTATTTTTGCAATGTAAAAAATGTAAAAATGTAAAAAACGTAAAAAATCCTTTTCCAAGATTCATTAGAAAAATGTAAGCAGAGTAAATATAAATACAAAAGAATCAATAAAAGAAATAAAACTTAACTAGAAAAAATTAATTCGTTTTTTTATTTATTTTGTGAGTATTTCTGCCGGGCTATATTTGATTAACGGATACTGTCCCAATCGCACTCAGAGCAACGAGTTCTGTTTTTCCTGGATTCTGCATTAACAAGTTTCAAGGTCTTTGTAGATGTGAGAGTCTTAGATGTATGCTTGTGTTTGTACCTAACAATATTATGAAAAATATATATTTTGCCTTTATCAGCTTGTTTTTTCGTTTTTTATATATAATTATATAGGTAAATACACATAAAAGAAACACAATTATTGTAGAATAACATAATATAGTCCAAGATATATTTCGGGCCCCACTGGGCCCGGCATCAGTTGGAGTAATCTTATTATATATATATATTATTAGAGTAATCTTATATAAAATACCTAACAATATTAGAATATATGGTATTACTAAGTGGACCATCAAGTGTACCGGCAGACTTTTTATTGGAGGAAATATATCGTTACATGACGTTATAGGATTCACGGTCAGAAAAATTAAATATATTTGCTATTGGAAAAAAAAAAACGTTTCTTATATTTTCATTGTTTCTTATTTTATTGTACAAAACATTGATCAGGGATTGTTAAGAAATATACCAGCAATCTTAAACGTAAAGTTTTACCTTGACGTTATAATGATGCCATCAAATAAAAGGAATTATGTATCGTCTCGAGAGAGTGCCAGAGAGTCTCTGAGTTTTTAGTGAATGCAGGTTTCCTTACGATGATTTCCTTCACCGTTCATTAACACTATGAAAATAAATTCCGAAAAACTTATTGGCGAATGCCCGACCGGGGATCGAACCTTTAATTGTCACAATATTGAGAGGCTGAGAGGTCATTCGACTGAGCTACCGCTACTTTAAAACAAAAAATATAACAATAATATTCTACAGGTTTCTGTATCGGCATATATTTATGTAAATTACCCACGGTTAATTGGACAGATATTTACATTTTTTGATAATTGTCATGTAAAGTATCTATCGTCATTTTCCTCATAACCTGTCAGACGCGTTGTAATAGTTGAGATCCACAATCAACAATGGCAACGCGTCTCCCTATATAATCTGTGGTTAGAGATCTAGTAACCTAGAAGTGTTATTGCTATTAGACTCGAAGCTTTTGTTCCTTGCTCACTATGATATTTAAATCTAAATCTCTTAAAGCCCTGGGCTTTGTATATCAAGCGACCAAATCATTTAAGTCTGCGTCACCTTTTAAACAGCTTAACTGTTCCTATAAGTAAGAAGTGTGCAAGAATATGCGTCTTCGGTTTGGTTACCACAATATCGCACACGGGCCGGCTAGAATCAGTTCAAAAAGCTTTTATGAGGCAGGATAAAGCCATCATACAGAGTAACAAGAACAGCCTGAAGAGTCATAACTTGATATCACTTGCCGACAGGCGTACAGTAACGGATCTAAAGTTATTGCATGACGGACGTTAGTAGTGGTAGGATGGATAGCATGGAGTTAACTAGACGCGTGCTGGTGCGTGAGTCAGGCACTCGCACCCGGCGTCACCAGCCGCGCCTACTAGACCACGCTCAAGCAAGCAGCAATTACGCGGCAAACTCACCCAACAACCATATCATCGACTGATGTGAAATACATTTTTCGAGCGCTGATATTTTCTTTTTGCAAGTAACCAGTTGAGCTCATTATCAAGCTACTACAAAGCAATTAGAAAAGAAATTATTATTTTACTTTTTTTTATTGTAATTAATGATAAATGTAATATTGGTTTAAATCTACACTCTCTTGACACACATACACACACCCTCAAAACAAACTTAGACACTCTCTCTCCCATATGTATTCATTTTCAACTTATTGTTCTCTCATTTGTATAAACTAATCCTCCAAAAGTTATTGAATGTTTTTATATAAAAATTCAATTTTTCAGCATTTAACCATGATCCTGCAAACCTTTTCCACCTTTTTCACCGGAAAAAATGCATGTATTTGTTATTTTCTAAAGTTATCTTTATTTTTGTGAAGCAAGATATCAATGATATTATTCAATAATAAATAATAAATCTCAAGGTTACACTTAATTTAATTTAAAAATTGTAATGAGAGAAGCTTTTTTACTTTTGAAAAAGTTGTACGTACTTGAAGATTTTTGTGTGTTTTTTGGTGGAATAAAGAGTGTTGTACTGTCTCAAAATTAATTATTTTTCTTTTTATTATTACCATATTATTTTTTTATTATTTGAACCATTGTTTGTAACTGTATGTTGCTGTTAATGTTTGAAATCAATGAAACAGTCATTTTAATTCCTAACATTTATAAATGACTAACCACCCTACTTCAAGGTTCCGTATAAGGTCAGATGTACAACTTCAAATGACCATTTCACATTGTCTAACAGCTACGGTTGAGGGCGCGCTATATTAAACTTAAAGGAAACGTCACAGAGCTTAGTTCTAATCAATGCAAAATGTGGTGTCCAGTCTGACTTTATATACATCCTTAAGCACAAATTTGAGGTTTACCTCAAAGTATTTTCCTTCACCGGCACCGCCAGCAAGTGGTAAGTACTTAAACAATTGTTCGTGTATTTATAACTACGTCAACGACCTTAAATTCAGTAACTTTGTAAGATATTTATAGAATTATTTAAATAATTTAAAGAAACAAAATAATACTTAAATAACTTTAAAAACCTACATACAAAATAAAACTTGCCTAGAACAACAACTAACCTAAAACACTTATAAAACCTATACCCAATAAAAAATATTTTTAATTTTACATACATAGTCTACATGAAAATGAAGCATGTTGTGGTTACTCCTAAATTATATTTTAACATATAGAAGTGAAGATAAAAAAATGTAAATTCACCTTTACTTCTTGGTTTTGTTCACTTGTAACAATATTACTGCTGCAGTTTTTATCAAAACTGAATTTGTAAACTTCCAGATAAAATAACATTAAATGTTATGGATTTATTTTATTTTCAAAATAAATAAAAAACATACTATTTTCGCACTTAGTAGTTGCAGTGACGAACATTTCAGCGCAATCCAATAGAACTTCATTTTAATATGGTTTTGTTCGAAATTTCAACCGCCACAAATCGGGTTGCAAATTTTTCCAAGCACATAAATACCGAAAATATCATAGGTGTATGCTTTACCGGCAGCAATTATAACTTTGTATTGGTATAATAAAACCTACAAGTAATATAATTGCACCAGATTAAACATCTGGCTGGTACCTAGGTTAATTAGAATGACCTGGTTTTTGTTACTTAACACCAATTTAAGAGATCAGCCAGAATGAAGCATGATAAGTAGGGTTCGCCGACACCTGCCTAGTGACGAATTGAACTTCAGAAGTGTCCCGTTTAGGTTATAAGACCAATGAGCTTATTAATAAATGTTTTTATAACCATTCCATAAATGATGCTTTTAAATCCCTTGATTTTTAGTTACGGTGGTTTTGTAGAATGTTCCTTCAGACACTTGTATACCTTACTACGTAACGATAACAAGTTCCTCCCCAATTGTCGTACACAATTGATTATTTTATTAACAGTTGATATACTTACAATTCTTCTTACTCTATACAGTGTGTAATCGTTAAGTGTGACCAGGCGATTATTCCGCAACTATTACAAATATAAAAAAAAACTTAAACTGATCTCGAAAGTATGTTACCTAATCAGTAATATGACATCAATAACTTTTTGAAAATCAACATTTTGACATTAAACATTCCCATACATTGTATCGCACAACAAGGACGTCACTTCGAACATCTGATTTGAATACAAAATGTTGTACTTACTAAGAAATAAATATTATTCAATTAAAAGATGGTTTTATTACTTTGTTAGGTAAATAAACAGTTTCCTTTTACATCAGTACTAAGCTAAAATAACCTTTTAAAATAAGGAAACTAAAACCTTTCTACTAATCTCATACTAAATGTATGGGAATGTTTATTGTCAAAATTTTGGATACTTATCGTTTGATTTTCAAAAAGTCATTGATGTCATTTTACTGATTAGGTAACGTACTTTCGAGATCAGTTTATTTTTTTATATTTGCAATAGTTGCGGAATAATCGCCTGGTCACACGTAACGATTACACCCTGTATATTCTGGAGGTAGGCTTCGTATGTTGGCTTGTCACCACCCTTATGACAAAACGATGCCGCCAAACAAAGAAACGAGAAGTTGTATGGAGACTGGAGAGAGTAGCTACATGAAGTAAGGTTGAAGAAAAAATGGGCAGGTACCATAACTTGGTATAAAACGAAGTGACGGAGAAGTGGCCAAGATCCAGATAGATTAGTGGACAGACCAACATCTCTACGGGCGAACGATATTACAAAGACAAGACAGAAAGCAGTGTTGTAGCTAGTCACTGTTACATAGCTATATGACTTGTGATATGACTTTTATAATACAAACTTACAGTATTAAGCTAAGTTTAGCACAATGGAAGCTTAATTAATTAAGCTTCTTGTATCAAACATTAGCTTTTGTAGCTTTGTCATATAAGCACATTACTTATGGAATATAGGATTTGTGTAATCCTATTCAGTTTTAAGAGTGCTTATAATCTCAGATTGAGACCCTCATTTTTCATCAATTAGAACTGAACGTTTCATTTTTGTTTAAAATAAAGCGCTGAGCCTTGGCCGTGTATTATAAATACAACCGAGAAACACACGCTCACAAAATACTGAGTTTAAAGTAAATAACTCAGCTGCTAGTTTTAATTATTAAAATATTTAAAAATACAATTACGGGGTCATTTGTGTGGTTTGAGAAAGGCCCTGTAAGACGTGAAAAATATAAAATCTTGTTTTTTTCTATCGTGTGAACTTATATAAGGAGACGAATTAGAATAGTGGCACTTTTTGGAGTCGTTTTTACTACTTTCAATATTTTGTTAAATTAATAAAACATTTTTTGTACCTTTTTCTAGATTTCAGTAATACAGAAACACGAGTGAAAAACTTTCACTCGATAGAAATAATAATTGAAAAGTGTTCAACGACACAGTTTGACAAATAGGAGTGATATACAAACCTCAACGATATTTTATTAGATAGTTTTAAACAATATTTAATTGGAAAATATCCTAGCTACTTATATAAATAAAAAAACTACTTTTGTCTGTTTCGGTCTGAACTAGTTACTCTCTCACTGCGCGTTTTTCAGTGACAGTGACCATTTAAAACCCAATTCCTCGCCTTAATGAAATGCATTGTATGCAATTCTTATCACAAGTAAGTTAACTAGCTGTATTATTTTTAATAAACCGATTTAGTAAATTACGCAATACGAAATTGTCATTTGAAGTTGTGCAGTTGACATTATATGGACCCTTAATACAGGTCCATGAGATTGCGTTCGTGTAACTAACTAGCTTTGGCTTATCTCAACATGATTCAATTAATTGCGTTCAAAAATCAAAAAGACTGTAGATTTTATTATTGAGATTAAAACAAACACAAAATGACTAAACTAAACAAAAAAGACATGCAAGGATAAGCATTGAAAAATATATAATTTCCTTCATATCCATAACCCTTACCTGAGTTTATATAATATTATAACTTGTATATGTCACCGGAAAATAACAAGAATCGTAAGTTGATCAATTCACTAGGTATTTTATAATTGATTGAGTGAATTGATCAACTTACGATTCTTAATATTTTCCGGTGACATATATATACAATACAAAATAAATGGTGTATTTAGACGGTCCTAGCCTCGTAGCACAGTGTTTAATCGCGCGCGATGCCACTCAGTTGAATCACAGGTGCGAGGAGCGTGACACGATGTTTTTGAGATTAAACCGTTCGTCACGCTCCTCACGCTTTCCGTATAAATATAATATAATAACAGTTAAAATAGGAAGAAAATATAAAAATACAAAATCTGGAATTTTGGCTTCTACTGCAAAAAAGACAAAAAGATTGGAAAATGTTCTTGGGAAAATTTGCTACATTTTGGATTTTTGGAACTTGAATTACTTCAAATTAGTCTTTTTTCTTCAATTCGATAAAAAAAATATTATCAAAAGATGGTTTGAAATTTTATGATAACTCACTTATATTTTCAAGTTTTTTTCAACTTTAACCCCCTTGGAGCTGTACTTCCTCTAAAAATATCAACAAATCACTATATAATCTTTTGACTATATTTCCCTAGAGAACCAAACCCCCACCACGCGGTATTAAAAATCGGCAAAAACCGTAAATAATCTACCATAAGGTGGATGGTCCAACGCAATCTTCATACAAACTTGTCGGAACCAATAACGACGACAGAAGTATTATTATTTGGGTATTTGTCAAATTAGATGTACGTAACGAAAAACTATGTCACAAATATTGTAACGAATAGTAAACATTAAGGTAAGTTTACCATGAGGCCCCATTGGTGTCGATTCGGTGTTACATATTTGACAAGACTAAACTTAATATAAGCGTTCTGTCCTTGTCTTTTCGATACAGAACGAAAAGGACAGAACACTTAAATTAAAATTAGACCTGTCAAACGTGTAACTTCGATTCGACACCATTATGTCTTTTTTACTAATTAAACACGAAAAATTAAACTAGCTATTTTATCAAAAATTTTCAAATTATATTATAAAAACGAAACAGTAACCAGGTCTTAGGAGCCCAATATGTACGCAGCTTTATTTTGCGATCGCAAAATATTCTATAGAAAATTTTCGTTGCGTAACGAAACGTAACTATTAGTAAGGGAAAAATAACCTAAAAAGTGTTCTAAAAAGTTTCATTTCAAATTCAAATTCAAATTCAAATAGTTTATTTTGCAAAGCAGGTATAGATATATACACTTTTTACACGTCAAATTTAATCTAATAAAGAAAATATATGTAATAAAATAATAAATGTACATGAACTAAATTAAAGGTTTATTTAATTTATGTAGCAATATATTTACGATTAAAATGATAGGTAAAATATATATATATTTAAACTTATTACAACGCATGTAGCTGTACAAACAATTCAACAATATACACTAATTAAATTATGATTGTTAAATCAGAATGACTTGCCGTGAAAAAGGTGGTATCGCTTTTCTTATAACGATAAGTAAATTCACTCGAATGTCACACACACTACTCGTTTTACTGGGAAAAACATGGCGGTGATAGCTAACCATCAGCCAATCAGAAAAATATTGGTGTTACTAGAGTTAAAAACCTACTAATGCGTTCAGTAATTGAAAAATGCACGGTTATTCACGTTACTAAAAGTAATGTAACGAAAAGTATTTTAGGCGTGACAAATGGTTTTCTGCGTTTTATTTATTTTTTTACTAGGAAACCTTGTATAAAATAACTTTATGTCATAAACTACATCACACAAGGTGCTGAATAGAAAAGCCGTAAATTTTAATTATTCGATTTAAGGCCATTACAAACGCGACAAACATTTGAGGTATAGGAGTGACATTTAATTTTTCATAGAACGCAAAATATCTATTTTGGGAAAAAAACTCCTTTCAGAGAAAATTTAAGGAATACTTGTATTTAATGAATATGATTCAAATAATAAATAAATTTTCTTGAAATCGGCACCAAATTGATGATCAAAACACAATTAGAAAAAAAATACTGTTGTTCAAACATTTGCCACATTTTTTTTCCTCCAAATGTACATCCAATTTGACAAATACCCATTTAATTCTGTTACCTTTTTCCACAAGTTCCATCAACTTTGCACTCGCTAATAATCAGTTATTTTACAAACAAACTTTTTTAGAATCTAATTTTGTTATTTAAAACTTTTGTAATCCAATGTATGAAAGTTTAAAATTGCAAAATTAGACTATTAAAACATTTTGTACTACACCTGCTCGGAAAGTACATTCTTTCTTTGTTGAAAACGATGCAGAAAATACGTCATTACTGTCATACAAATATGCGGGCGGCAAAAAAGTATGAAAATTCATTGTTAACGTGCTTGAGCGGGCAGAAAAAGTATATGCAAATCCATTGTTAACGTGCTGTTTTTTTTTAAATAACATAAAGAATTAGCAAGTGGCCAGTATTATTTTGCGAACTCGTACATAAAACTCGAAAAATGATACTGGCCACTTGCTTTTCCTGCACATAATAAAAAATAAGAAAGAAATAAAAAGTGACAATCGCACGCGAGTCAGTCGGTTTCTTTTATTGTATCTTGATTAAAAATAAAATTATACTATTTCCTCGCAGGTGTAGTATACAGCACTATGTATCACTCGGGAGAAAGTGCGATTCCCAACCCGTGTGTGTTGAGGCCCTTGGCTTCGCCTCGGGCCTCAAACTACACCTTCGTTGGTAATCTTCCCCTTTCTTCCTTCGGTGAACAATGTACTATTGTTTTTAAGAAAAACTGAATATTTGCGGGTGTAAAGTTGATGGAACGTGTGGAAAAAGGTAACAGTATTAAATAATAATGATTCTGTTGTCGTTATTGGTTCTAACAAGTTTTTTATAAAAACTATCTTGGACCATCCACCTTAAGCCTGTACCTGAGCCTAGAGCATGACCAACTCCAGTCTATCTAGGATTCGTTTGAAGAAATTCGGACTCTCCTTGTATTGAAAAAAATATATTTGGTTTATTAATCTTTTCTCTAGGGATGTTACGTATAAACAATGTACTAAGATTTATACTTTTGTCAAAAAAAAATGTTTTGCACTCTCTCTTTTTTTGGTTATCAAACGTTCGCTTCAAGAACGCGGTTAAGAGATCAACTTGATTTTTTTTTCATAAAATAGGTAATAGAAATATGAAGGTATATCACCTAAATTCAATATTTTTTTCCCTACAAAATGTTTCAGTATTAGCTAAAAACACACCAATTTGTTGTTTCGCTGCGTGATCACTAGTATTACGCGTTCAAGAAAAAGAGGCCAAAGAGCCAACATATAATCGCCTCTATGACAAGCAAATAAAGTCTTTGCCGTAGGACTTATTGCGCTGGCCGGGTAATAAAAAAAGTTGCTAGGGTATGCCATCTTCTTAAGCGCGGCGGAATCCTAACTAATAGGAATAATATGGGCAAGTGCAAGTCGCATTCGCGCACAAAAGTTTCCGTAACACCACAAAATACGGGTATGAAATTCTAAAAACATGATAAATTACAACAACATAGAAACATTAGAACGACACAAACAAGCCGCTAAAATGGTAGCGCCTGACAAAAAATTCGCGGTTTCCGCTGGGTATAGAACCCTTATATCTTTTTTCGCCATATTTTAGTGTAATGTTTACGTAATTACCTATTACCATGATTTTTTTTATATTTTTCGGTCCTCTTGTTTCGGACACAATCATGAGGGGGGGGACATGACAACTTTAAAAATGCTACTATTCAAGGTTTTTTTTGTATCGAGATTCCCCTTGGGTTTAAATTTTTTTTTGGCCCCGGTAGAGGTAAAACGTATTCTGTGAAAATTTCAACTGTGTAATTACAACACCTGAAGCTGTAGACCCCTGCGACAGACGGTCAGACGGACAGATATACAGACAGCCGGGGATTAGTTACAGGGTCCCATATGGCACTCTTCGGGTACGGAACCCTAAACATGATAAAAACCACCCGCAGGCGCAAACGTGACAATCTTTAATACTTTGTAGCCATTTTTTTTAAATATTTTTAACCGACTTCAAAAAGGAGGCGGTTCTCAATTCGACTGTATGTTTTTTTTTTTTTTTTTTTTGTCTTTGTTACTCCGTAACTCCGTCATTTCTCAACCGATTTGAACAATTCTTTTTTTGTTTGAAAGAGTATACTTCCAGGTAGGTTCCATTTTGGGTTTGGTCATGATCTGATGAAGGTCTTCAGAGATAGGCAGTGGAACTCCTCAGAAAATGACAGCATATCTCTCAAAATTGAGGCAATCGCTATGTACTTGGGTGCTGATTAAAAGGTATTACTTGAAAATCGACGTTCTTCCAACTGACCTTCGATCCTGGCTTCATCAACATATTCACCATAGAACTCTTCAACGGATCAGAGCACATAACTCGAGATTGCGGCAATCACTGCGTTAGGGTGCTGATTCAAGGGTATTACTTGGAGATTATCAGAATACCCACCTGACCTTCGATCCTGGCTTCATCACCATAGAACTCCTCAACGGATGACAGCACATAACTTTAGATTGCGGCAACCAGTTTGTGTTAGGGTGCTCATTGCAGGGCATTGCTTAAAATTGCCAGTGTACCCACCTGAATTTCGATCTTGGCTTCATCACCGTAGAACTCTTCAACGGATGACAGCACATAACTCGAGATTGCGGTAATCATGTTGTGTTAGGGTGCTGATAGCAGGAAGCTACTCAAACATGGCTACTTATACTCACTTGAACTTCGTTTCATATTAACACCACGTTTGCAAGAACTACCTATACCTCACAATTTAACCCAGCAACACTAAAAAATGTGAAATAAAATAAACTTTTAACAAAAAAATAGCAACCGACTTCAATAGTAACAGCAGTCATTCACTAAAAAGTTTATAATAATTATATAAAGACCGATGGTACCGAAGCAACACTTTTGCCGACTTCTTTCTTCCTGAAACATTATGTTATATAGAAGTCGGCGTATTTCCTACGATATAGCAACATAAAAACCAATATAAGAACGCCGACTTCTAGATAACATAACGTTTCAGGAAGAAAGAAGTCGGCAAAAGTGTTGCTTCGGTACCATCGGTCTTTATATAATTATTATAAACTTTTTAGTGAATGACTGCTGTTACTATTGAAGTCGGTTGCTATTTTTTTGTTAAAAGTTTATTTTATTTATTTGAATTTTGTGTCTGATGGATTTCTAGTTTGTAATGCAGCCTTGTAATATTAAGAATATTTCACTATCATCATCCATCCATCATCCATCAGCCTAGTTCGTCCACTGCTGGACATAAACCTTTCCAGGACTTTGCCACTACCGGCGGTCATCCTGGAAGAATTGCCCATACTCACACACGCTGGGCAGGTGGGTTGGTGAGCGCGGTACCGGAAGCCTCGCATCAGTGACGCCGCTGCCCGTCACCAGTCTGTTCTATATAAGGCCCGGCTATTAGGGATGGATATACCGCCATACATTGGTCCCAGGCATGGTAGGCCTCCTGGTTTTTTGCCTGTGAGCTGTCCTCTTACTCTCCCCCGAATTACTTCGAGGGGGTCTCCAAGTAAGATGGTGGTACCTCCACAGTCGAGCCCGGCATCAGCTCTACCACCTGGCATTAGCTAACTAATTCCATCTAATCTTATCTAACTAATCCGAACTAATTCAATTTCGCTATAAAAACAAATAATGTAACAAAATTTCAACAAAATGTGAAAAATAGGTGCGACGATGAGCGCAGTGAAGTGGGGCGTGTTAGGTACGATTGTATTTAAACAACTCTAGCAGTTTAAATTAAAATCACCCTACACTTAAGAACATGTAGAATTTAGTTGTAACCTATCCAGTGTATCGTGTCGGTAGGCTAGTTGCAAATGCTATATGCTTTATTAAATCCCATTTCCATTACACAGGCGACTCTTGTATGCTCTATTGGTTAACAGGCTCTATGTCTCTCAGACCAAAGTTCTGAGCTATGGCTATGCACTGTTGAATATCAGGTACGTTTATTCCACGTGCCGGTTTACCATGACAATTTATAACGGGCGTGATAAAAGCGATACCAAAAAAAAATGGAGTTTTTTCGAATCCATTTACTCCACTATAACGTCATACACGTATTTCATTTTTGAATAAATGTTTATGTTGAGTATTTGATTAAGATTCTCACTGAAGGAAAACGCGGTTGGATGAAATTTTCTTGATTGAATTTAATTCCGAAAAGACTTCTAAATTGTTTTATTTTTTCCTGCAATTCTGAAATCCTAACTAATTCCATTGCAAAATTGAATTCAAAATGTGGATATTATGTATTTGTAAAGTCTCCTTGAAAACCTTTTTGACCAAATAGCTTGGTACATTTTATATTAATAAAAAACCAACTTTTTGCTAATTTTCCACGAATCCATCCCACTCGCACTGAAGGTTTTTCGCATATGGAGAAACAGGGTCGCTAAAACTTTTACGTGAAAAAATTATAAAACTAATATCATCATCACGACATGAACCTGTAAAGGGCTTTCACAGATGTTTCCGAATTGAGCCTGAAATACAAGTCACAGTTCACACTCGTGCACCCCACGTCTCACCGTCTCACATCCCAGCGTGATTGGTGATGAGCCATATCGCCGTACTTCGGAAACAAATATGAATTGGTTTCATGAATTTTTATAAAATAACGGCCAAGACAAAAACTTTCGGATACACTCTAAGCGAGCGAAGCCGCGGGGAGAAGCGAGTTAAAATATAAATTATCCTCCTGTCCTATCACATCCATCAACAGTGACAGTTGTCTGTACTAATGAAGAGCCCCTAACTGCAACACGCATGCATGACTCACATCATTTCACATGTAAAGGGGTTCATAGAATGCTGCCACGTGATTGGTTATTTGCAAAATTGAGCGTTTAACATTGATGAGTCACTTACATGTAACATAAACCACGAATGTGCGCTTATTGCTGTAAACGGTACATTAATAAATACCCCTATCGATTTTAACTTTGATGTTGTTGACAATGCAACTAAGAGACTTAGAAAAAAGATTTTTCAATGTAAGTGCTCATAAAGGCCCACATTTTATGCATCAAAACCGAACAGAAAGTCGATTATTTTGCCCTAGGGCTAATATATATTTTTTTTGTTTATTTACAATGGTTGCTAACCTGCAACCTTTCCTGTGTACCATACATTTTATACTTTTTTATCCACTTTTTAACGGCTCTGGATACAGTCCTTTTGAGCCAATCATAATTTAAAGTTCACAAGATTATATTTGTTTTATTTCCTCACACTATGCATTGAAAAACGTAGTATGATACACGGGCGTAAGAGCAATAAATTACTCGGTTACGTTTTACGTCGTCCTCGTAATTTATTCCTTTTCGCCCTTGTAGCATAAACTATTATTATACAAGGTTAAATGAAATAAAATGGGCCAAATTTTAAACATATGCAGACCATGTCTATATGAACAACGTTTTCTATTAGGATTGCGCAAAATTCTTGAAAATTGTTTTCACCTTTCCATACTAGACCAGTAAAGTGAATAAAAAATACGAATTTCGCTTAGCTCTCATACAAATAGTTGTTCATATAGACTAGTACTACCTATGTTTTGAGTTTCACCAACTAATATTATTTAACGTTATATGGTTTATTATATAAGTAAGTTTTTTTTTAGTTTTTTTTTAGATTTAAGCTTTTTCTTATTTTAGATAGATTTTATTTTATTATCTTTTATTAATTTTTTTCTGTTTTCAAATAAAATGTTTACTAAGAGAAAGCGTTACGGATTTTAGGAACAAAATCTAAAAGTCTATTCCGCCAGCTTATTCCGCTAATGTAAACAACAATTTTATTATTGAATACATATAATTATTTCCATCTATCCATCGGCCTAGTTCATACACTGCTGGACATAAGCCTTTCCAGAACTTTACCACTCCCGGCGGTCATCCTGGATGAATTGCCCATACTCACACACGCTGGGCAGGCGGATTGGTGAGCGCGGTACCGGAATCCTCGCACCAGTGACGCCGCTGCCCATCACCAGTCTGTTCCATATAAGACCCGGTTATTAGGGATGGATATACCGCCATCCATCGGTCCCAGGCATGGTGGGCCTCCTGGTTTTTTGCCTGTGAGCTGTCCTCTTACTCTCCCCCGAATTACTTCAAGGGGGTCTCCAAGTAAGATGGTGGTACCTCCACAGTCGAGCCCGGCATCAGCTCTTATTGTTTCATATAAGCTAAATAAAAGGGAGGACATTGATACTATACGCAATTTAGTAATGTCAAATAAAAGAAAACATTTTATTATTTTCTTTATTTGTGTCATCATCATCACTTGTTGTGACGTGAATTATAATATTAATGGATCCGTTTCAGTGACCGTGTCGATAATGACATCAAGTTTTTAAATATTTTTTCAATGCAAGTGCTTGTAAAGGCTCACTTTTTATGCATCAAAACGGAACAGAAAGTCGATTATTTTAGGGCTTTATTATTATTATTATTTTTAATTTATTTTCAATGGTTGTCTAACCCGCAACCTTTATTGTGTACCATAGTTGTAATACTTTTTTTTCCACTGTTTAACGACTCTTGATACAGTCCTTTTGAGACAATCATAATTTAAAGTCCACAAGATTATATTTGTTTTATTTCCTCACACTATGCATTGAAAAACGTAGTATGATACACGGGCGTAAGAGCAATAAATTACTCGGTTACGTTTAAAACACTCGCTACGCTCGTGTTTTAAATCGTCCTCGTAATTTATTCCCTTTCACCCTTGTAGCATAAACTACTATTATCTACTCCTATTATTGCAGTAGCAATAAGGCAATTGTAGCATCAAAAGCAGCGGGTCTACCGCGTAATTCTCATTTTCATCAACATCAACTTGAGATTGAAATTTGACGTGCGTGCGACGACGCCCGCCTAACATGCCATCTCTTTTGCACGCGTTGAATTTCGCATGCATT
This sequence comes from Ypsolopha sequella, assembly GCA_934047225.1. NCBI lineage: Eukaryota > Metazoa > Arthropoda > Insecta > Lepidoptera > Ypsolophidae > Ypsolopha > Ypsolopha sequella. The sequence goes on from OW203985.1 coordinate 31,013,675, forward strand.
TGCTTGAAGTTGATACAAATGAGAATTACGCGGTAGAGCCCCTGTTCTAAAAGTACCTACATTGTTTATCCGATTTCATAATATTACATTATAACACCGTAATTCTGCGCTGCGTTTGGCCCAATAGTTGGCTGAAATATATTTCGAAACGAATTAATACTTTTTTATTTACATATTATAATCTACTTAAAACAATAAAAGGCCAAAGAAAAGGCTTAAAAATATTATTTGTTCAATTTTTATACCTATATAACGTGTAACAGAAAGTTGTAACCATATTTAAAGAGGTTATTCAGTCAATGGTATAGAACAACTTTTAATACGGAACAAAACCTGTATCTCGAAAAAATATTTTTATTGTTTCATAGAAAAATGCAATGCCGCTTGGCCGAAATGTATGGAAGGGCAGATTTTTTTTGAGATTTCAGGGTTGGCTCCATAGTAAAAGTCGTTCTATACCATTGACTGAATAAGCTCTTCAGATATGGTTACACCTTTCTGTTACACGTTGTATGAATAAAAAAGCATTTTTTTTGTCTTTATCCCTGAATCGGTCCCTCTCGCACTGCGCGTTTTTCCGCTTGGAGTGACACTGCTCGTTGAAAACTCGATGCCTTATGGCGTTGGATTCGAGAAGGCTATCATTGCAAGTTTTAACTATTCCTATAGCCTACTACTCATATTTCACTATTCTTATAATTTTCACTATTCTGTGGTCTATTGGTTCTTATGTCTCGACCACTAATCATATGGAATAAATAAACAATAAATAAATGGTCTCGGGTTCAAATCCCGTAGGGCACATTCATGGTAAAGGTCCACATTTGTGCCTGAATTCGGCGATCGTCATTACCCACGCTTAAACATAAAAATAGTTTTAAAACGTGGTTGTACGAGTGTAGACTGCGACTTGTACTACACAGTCTATACTCGGAAACATCTCTGTCAACCCCTCGGAGATTCTTGTCGTGATGTTGTCCAATTATGTCTGAAATGCCAGTTTGTTGAACTGATAAATAAATCGCTTAGTTACCGTCCATCTTAGTTAGCAGGTATTATTTAAAGTTGTTCAAGTAGCAATTAATAAGCTTGAATGGGAACAATTTAACCCAGTTCAGTTTATCTGAGATCTAGATTTGCTTACATTTAATTTACCGCCTGTTTTGTGTTTACAGTTTTGTAGAGTAATATACTAGACTAACTTTAGCCCGTGGCATTGCTCGCGTGGAAGTGTCTTTTAATCTTTGAGAAGTATCGATAGTTTGCAGATTTATTTATTTTAACGTTTTCCGTGATTTTACTGATCTTTCCGATTTTTTCTCGGTGGTTGTTATACTTGTGTTAAATATGAAAAATTATAATTTAGTTTAACTTTTTAACTACTTACACAAATTTTATTCGTTAAAAATATTTTGTTTTAATAAGCTTAATTGTCCAAACGCGAGAGCATGTTTGGCGCAACCGACCCTTAAGTGTCGGTTATTCGGTCGGTTAATTTATTATTTCAACTATTATATCAAAAATATATATTGTCCTGCAGCGTTCACTATTGGGGTCCTTGTTGTTTTTAATTTACATAAATGACCATCCTTATATAGTTAAAGACTTATCTAAAACTTATCTAAGTACTATTCGCAGACGACTCGTCACTTATTTTTTAAAGTGAATAGATAAAGATATCCTTGACGACGCGAATACAACTCTATCACTGGTTCTTGATTGGTTCACTGCAAATAATTTAGTTTTAAAAAGAATATAGAAGACAAAATAGATGAAATTTACGTTACCAAATGTAATTCAAGTAGATGTGAATTTGGTCTTGAAGGGGTCCAAGCTGGAGTAAGTCTTTAGGCATAACGATAGACTCTCGTCTTCAGTGGGGTCCCCACATAGAAGCCCTATGTGGTAGACTTAGTTCAGCCACTTTCATTGTTAGACGCATAAGGCAAATTACTTATGAAGATGCTGCTAGATTAGTCTATTTCATTTCATTATTATTGTCATACGACATGCTGCTGTGTGGTAGAGCCGCAGATACTTAAGAGTTTTATTAAGAGAAAAACTCAAAGAAATTAATATGTTAACCGTTCCTTATGAATTTATTTACCAAGTTCTTAGATAAAGTTCTTGTTCTTAGATAAAGTTCTTGTTCTTAGATATGGCGCAACCCAGAAATAAACATGAACTGCCTTTTTCAAAAATCAGTCTCGCCATAGTATAAGATTTTATAATAAATTTCCAAAGGAGGTTCTAACTTTGTCACGGAATAATTTTAAACTGTTTAATAAGCAGGGCCTTTTGAAGAAGGCATATTATAAAATAAATTAATATTTAGACGATAATGAAGCATGGGGTTATGGTAATAAGCTTTGTCATAAAAGAAACCAGAAATAAACATAAACTGGCTTTTCCAAAAATCAGACTCGCTGAGGTACCCTCTTTCGTAGGAGGTGGCATAAGATTTTACAATTAACTTCCAAAGGAGGTCGTTATTTTCTTAGTCAATAAGTTTATATTGTTTATTATGCAGGGCCTATTGAAGAAGTTATACTATAAAATAAATGAATATTTAGACGATAATGAGGCACGGGGTTATGAGTTTGACTATTGTCATAATCATAAAAGTAGTAAGTATAATTTCCTTACTTATGTTATGTTTCCTCTAGAATTAACGTTAATTACTTAATAGATGAAATGACTGTAAAAACAGATGTGCTAAATGGGACAGGTAGACAAACGTATCACATTTTTTTTCCTTTGTGACATAAATTTCTCCTTACATCTGTTTAACTTTGTTGCCTTGAAAGCTCTAATGCTTAATAACATAAAAAATGAGCAAGTGGCCAAATGACCAGTATTATTTTGCGAACTCGTACATAAAACTTGAAAAATGATACTGGCCACTTGCTTTTCCTGTACATAATAAAAAATAAGAAGAAAATAAAAAGTGACAATCGCACGCTAGTCAGTCGGTTTCCTTTATGGTATCTTGATTAAAAGTAAAATTATACTATTTCCTCGCAGGTGTAGTATAAAGCACTATGTATCACTCGGGAGAAAGTGCGGTTCCGCACTACGTAATCGTCCCCTTTCTTCCCTCGGTGAACAATGTACTATTGGACAGTCACGTAAGAATTGGCCAGTCTTATGTCGCCCATTACTTTTGCTCGTACCAAAAACCGTGGCGATGCCTGTAACAAAAGTTTTTTACAATATCTAGTTAGTTGTGTGATGTTCTCATTGTACTCGTATTTGTTTTCTTGTAGAAAGTCATGGCAAAGATTTAAAAATGAAAAGCTAAGACAAATTGAATAGTAACAAAAAAATTGTAAATGTCAATCAATAAGACTTTTTATACACATAATTGAGATAAACATTTAATTTTTTAATACTTCTTGTATGTGACTAAAGTATCTGACAAACTAAGTTAACAAATCTTGGAAGTCGATTTTAACCTACTTTCAATAAAATTGTCGTATCGATTTGAAACTTTGTACTCGTAGGTGGATGTAATTCGGATGACAATACAATAATTTTCACATTTTTTCTGGGAACGGCCGTTCCCTAGAGACAGTTACCATCGCACTGGAAATCAGATTTTAAAAATTCTTTCACTGTTGGAATCGTTGGACTCTTCATTTGTACAGTAGAGACCAAGTTAACCTTTACGCATTGGACTTTGCATGCACCTATCTTAGACACTTCACTATAGGGCCTAATTTAGTACAACTTGTGTCTAACTTGGTGTGATCTCCAAAGTACAAAGGCTATAATTGTTGCCTGGGGACATTTCCCTAGGGAGATAGCTATTAATTACATTCTATAATCTCTGGAACTGCTGAACCGATTTTGAAAATTTTCAACTGTTGTAATGGTAAGACTCTTTACTTGGCCATCTAGTTTGTTCTCTGAGAACAGGCATTTCCCTAGGGAGATAGCTATTAATTACATTCTATAATCTCTGGAACTGCTGAACCGATTTTGAAAAATTTTCAACTGTTGTAATGGTAAGACTCTTTACTTGGCCATCTAGTTTGTTCTCTGAGAACAGGCATCTCCCTAGGGAGATAGCTATTAATTACATTCTATAATCTCTGGAACTGCTGAACCGATTTTGAAAAATTTTCAACTGTTGTAATGGTAAGACTCTTTACTTGGCCATCTACTTTGTTCTCTGAGAACAGGCATTTCCCTAGGGAGATAGCTATTAATTACATTCTATAATCTCTGGAACTGCTGAACCGATTTTGAAAAATTTTCAACTATTGTAATGGTAAGACTCTTTACTTGGCCATCTAGTTTGTTCTCTGAGAACAGGCATTTCCCTAGGGAGATAGCTATTAATTACATTCTATAATCTCTGGAACTGCTGAACCGATTTTGAAAAATTTTCAACTGTTGTAATGGTAAGACTCTTTACTTGGCCATCTAGTTTGTTCTCTGAGAACAGGCATTTCCCTAGGGAGATAGCTATTAATTACATTTTATAATCTCTGGAACTGCTGAACCGATTTTGAAAAATTTTCAACTGTTGTAATGGTAAGACTCTTTACTTGGCCATCTAGTTTGTTCTCTGAGAACAGGCATTTCCCTAGGGAGATAGCTATTAATTACATTCTATAATCTCTGGAACTGCTGAACCGATTTTGAAAAATTTTCAACTGTTGTGATGGTAAGACTCTTTACTTGGCCATCTAGTTTGTTCTCTGAGAACAGGCATTTCCCTAGGGAGATAGCTATTAATTACATTCTATAATCTCTGGAACTGCTGAACCGATTTTGAAAAATTTTCAACTGTTGTGATGGTAAGACTCTTTACTTGGCCATCTAGTTTGTTCTCTGAGAACAGGCAGTTTCCTAGGGACGTAGCCATTAATTACATTCGAGTACTCTCGTTATCTCTGGAACTACCGAACCGATTTTAAAAATCCTTTCATTGTTTCTTCACTTGGATCTAGACTAGAGTTTGTTCCCTATGCCAACTACATATTTATTTTTGTCTTGTTAACTTTACTCTAAATATTCGTTCCTTATCGTATTATCTAGCAACTCCAAAGCAACAAGTAATTCGATTACATCAATTTGGCGACACGTCACACGTCCGTTCAAGCTTAACTCTCCCTTCATTCCTGACAAATTATAGCAAATTATATTGACCTAAGTGAACCCCGTCAACTAATTCCACTGCATGATGCATGCATTGACTCAGTTTTAGAGCTGCTATTTGACTTATGATTTAGTAAAGAGAGCTTATACGAGTTTTACCTAATGAAGGCTGTCTATAAAATACTTTTTTTTTCTAAATATTTAACCTCATATGCCTAGCTTTTGCCCGCGACTTCATAAGCGTGGGATACGGATATAAACTCTTATCATATTTTCCCATAGAACTTTAACATTTCTTCAGGTAAAACGATTTTTTTGCGAAAGCACATTTACAATCTTTTAGGAATTGATTTTCTAAAAATCCTTTCTTGGTGCACTGCTTATCCTGAAATACGTGTTTGATTATTTTACACAACTATTTTCCTTGCAAAATTTTGCACCACGTTTCACTCTTTTAGAGGATTATATTAGAAAAATGCTGTAATACGTATTTTATTATTTTTAATAACATCATATTATGTACTAAGTTTGAAATTGATACACGTGGGCTATTTACTATTTTCGATACAAATGTTTTCACCCCATGGACCGTCTGATGATGGAGATACCGGTGAATTCTTCCATCATACTTGTCCACTGTTATTTTTGCATCTGCTTGATAAACTAGCTTGTACTGCACATACAGAACGCTCACGAGGGCGTTATGTGATTTCACGCCTTGTTCTTAAGAAACAGATAGCGCTGTGGTCGCTACAATATTGTTGCTTCAGACAGTTAAAGAATAAGGCGTAAAATCACATAACGCCCTCGTGAGCGTTCTGTATGTGCAGTACAAGCCAGTATATCAAGCAGATGCAAAAATAACATTGGACAAGTATGATGGAAGAATTCACCGGTCGCAAGAGGTCGCAGGTTCGAATCCTGGCCCGGGGAATTTTTTCAAATTCTTGTCTTTGGATTTGTTTCTGATTGATATTTTCTAGTTTGTAATGCACTCTAAATAATATTAATTCATTTCTTTATACATTATTAGTATGTGAATGCAACACTATGGGTTTTTTTTCATTATTTCAGTACCTATTTTTAGTGTAATTTGATTATTTATTAATTTTATTATTTTTATGAATTTACAGGTGAAATAAAATAAAATACGTAAAATTAATCTACATACATATTATCTCAGGGGTCGTGTCTACTTTATCAACAAATTTGTAATCATATAACTGCAAAATTTGAATGTAAAAAAAAAACATAAACATAATTTCGTCTCGACATTCATCCCCGAGAGGGTGTCAGAGGTGTTACTATGTATGAACTGTGAAATGTGTGGTATGCCCTATCGCCGTACTTCGGGCACAAACGAAGTACGTTGTCACTTCGGATTCGTGCTGGGGGCACGGTTGGTGATCATTGAACCTTGTTTCTGGTTCCTGGCCGGGTTTTCGGTATGGGTTCGGGCGGTTGATTGGATTTCACCTTGTATAATATATATTTTACCTTTCATTTTAATCGTATATATATTGCTACATAAATTAAATACACCTTTAATCTAGTCCATGTACATTTATTATTTTATTACATATATTTTTATGATTAAATTTGACGTGTAAAAAGTGTATTATATATACCTACTTTGCAAAATAAACTATTTAAATTTGAATTTGAATTTGTAGGCCTCTGACCGAACACAATTAAATTAATGTGTACCGCGGGGATTGAACCCATGACCTGGCTGGCGGGCTCTCTACTAGCCACCCATAGACGCGGTCTATATTTGCATCTTAATTACTTAAATTAAGAGCGAAAACACTCTCTTACAGAAAAATTAATTGAACGGTACATTTTTGCATATTTCTTTTTATAAAAACAGCTAATAGCGTACACTTGCATAAAATTTTACTTAAGACTGCAAGGCTTCAACTATGAAATGAATTTAGTAATTAAGTTCTCACGCTAATTAAGCAGGAGTCCTTCTACCCCTATTATGCTCGAGAAACGCTAAATTAAATCCTGATGGCCTTCCCTTAATTCCACGGCGGACACTTGCACTGCTATTCAGTAACAACTTAAAGAACTTAGACCGACGTTACTATTTTTGTTTTGTTGTAATTTAATGTGGTTTTAGGGCTATAATAAATATCATTTTGCATTATTTATTGAGCTCTACAAAAAAGATTTTGTAAACTTTGCTTATTAAAAGTAGTTATTTATTATTTTTCTAGACATTTATTGACCATACTTCAAAAAAATATTCTCTTACGTACGATGATATAAAAAAACACATAATTGGGATTCAATATTTATTTTAAAAACAACGATATTGTTTTAAAAGAAAACTTAATATATTACTCATGTACAGGAAAATAAAATAACTGATTAATAATAATCTATTGATACTAATGTATATGTATTATACTTTAATTTAACTTAAAAATTGCAAAAAACCGTTAAAGAACGCATTATTTAATGTCGTTTATTTTTTTTTTACTAGGACAATATAAACAGCATTTTTCATTTTACTTTCGTGCTCAGACGATCAGTTTTATCGTCGGACAACGCCGTGCATCATGAAATCTCCAGTGCACACGACGATTTTTTTTTTAATATTCTGCTGTCAGTAATAGTTGGGCGTCTGCGGGTGATCAAACTGAACGCAACCCTTGTATTATGTTATCTTGCTACCAATGTAAGACGCCGTGGCGTTTAACATTGGTAGCAAGATTGCATAATGCAAATTGAACGTGTGCTTAAGATATGGCATGTTAAGCAGGCATCGTCCGATGTTCTAACTGAACACAGCCTAGAAATTGAAAGGTTCAGTTTTGACCTATTTAAGTAAACGATATAAAAAAAAACGAAAATGTATTCATGTTTAAAGTATCCATGCTTTGCAATGTGACCGTTCGTAACTGTTTCATACTTTGGAGCCAAACTATTATTGTGCCTGTGTACTTCACTAACTATATATATACATTTAACAATGTCATGTCATGATACGGTTATCGTTTAATAATGTCAAGTTAACAATGTCATGTTATTATACATTACTCTAACAGATTTTTGGTAAATAACAATACAAACGATATACCTTAATATAAAAAAATATCATTGAAGCTGTAATATAAAAACTGAAATAAATGTTTCATTTGCTTTTTAGTGTTGCGTTGCATGATTTGGCGATTTTGTAAACGCATATAACAGACGCAGAACAACAATTTAGACATTTGATATATTTGAAGGAATGTACACAGGCGAGATAACCTCTAAAGAGAGATTTTTTCCAGCATACTGGAAAGGGAAATTTTATGGCAACATTCAATTGATGTAATTCTAAATACGTGTACTACAAAATATAAATCCTAAGTAAATATATATATGACGAGGTAAGAAGATTATAACCGAGTTAAACTTCATAATTCACATCAATTAATTAATTACAAAACAAAATCTGATCAACAGGCTATATAATTTTCCCGGCCACTGTCAAAACACAACTGACGCACCACCGAAAACTGTTGACACAGACAAAGTTCACAGATTAGATAAACGGTCTTGGAAGCGTTCATTTTCAGAATATTTCTATTTCTCCCACACGGCCTTGACAAAAACGCGTTTATTTTCAGAGTATTTCTATTTATATCTATGTACATATACAGGATTCTTGGTAATTCGATCTTTTCCTTGAAAGCGGTTATACTAGAGATCATTTCCGACGAATTAAGTCCTATCAACTAGGTGTCGAAAATGAATGGTCTCCGAGTCACGAAGGTTTTTATATTATTTTTTAAACTTTGAGACTAATAACTAAAAATAAATAATTTAAAAATAACTATTCCTCTCTCAGCACTAATTTATTATATTTCTGAGCAATGATAGATGAGTGATCATTAATAAAAAAAAACGTTCCTTGAATCCCCATAATCTCAGAATTAAAAAGTCTTAAGTGGAAAGAAAATCTTTTTTATTTTGTAATTTTTGAAATATCGACGTGTTTTACTTCAAAAAAATTATCATTTTTGACCCCTAGTTGATAGGCATTATTTGTTGGAAATGATCCCTAGTATAACCCCTTTATAGGAATAGGTCAATCTACCAAGCATTCTGTATATTAACATATACATAAATATTCTAGTTTGCAAACCCTTTCATGTCCTATCGAGGGTTAAGAAAATTTAGTCCGCCATATTTAATTTAGGCTGATATTATTTTATCTTATTGTTTTTTCCTTGCCATATCCTTTTTTTATACTCATTTTATGGTCGCATTCACCATATTAGATTAACAAAGATGTCTTTTAGCGCATCATGAATTGTTTTTTTATACCCATTGGTATGGAAATTATAAATCGCCATCTTGTCGCGTCCTCCATAATATATTTTGAATCACAAACTTCACTAATGCTTTTTACTTACGTCACGTGCATTGTAATCAAAACCAAAAGTGTTTGCAAAATTTTAGTTCAATCAGTTGGGACGAATTGGTTTAAAATTAAATTTCAAGATCTGACGCAGACTTACTAATTGACAACGGAAGTTATCAATATAATTTTCCATACAAAATCAGCTATGGAGGGTTACTTGAATGTAAACAGAAATAAACGCTTAATGGATTAGGTACATCCATAGACAATACAGCCCAGAAAGACGTCTATTGTTCAACATCTTGAGTACAAACAATTCTGTCAACAATCGAAACGGGATACTGCAATCCTATTGGCTCTTCCAATCTTACGTATAGCGCCACAAACTTATCTTTTTTGCCCTATGGAAACATATAACATTGGAGTGGCGAATCATATCTGCTGGTTCAGTCAGATGTGTTGACAGAAATCGGTCGCCTGTTATGAGGAGTCTGTAGGCTGTATTCGTCAAATAAACCGTGGACTAAGTTTCTTATAGTTTCTGAATACCACAGCTAAGACAGTGTAGCGAGATGTAGTTTAAAAGTAATTTACATACCTACATCACTTCTTGTATTGTGAGATGAACTGATGGTGGAAGATCATTGTGTCAGAAGCCAAAAATTATTTCTTTAGCGAAAGATTGATAAGGGGACGAAAAAGTTGAAACTGAATTATTCATTTGAGTAAGCCTTTGCGTTCTTATAATGGATTTAACAGATCGCGTTTCAGAACGCATAACATATGATGGCTTTCCTATTTTTAAATACAAAGTATTAAATAACTGTGATTAATGGCATTATGAGACCACAGCTTAATGTCAATTAGGCTTTTTAAGCAAAGTTGTGTTATTTTCTGCTTTACGTTATAACGATCCTGCACACCAACTATAAACACGCTTTAAAGTTTCTGTGCAGGATTATTTATAAAGTAATGTATAAAATATCACAAATTTGCAAGAAAAGCCTAATTTGACATTAAACTGTGGTCGCATCACTACATAAAACAAAGTCGCTTCCCGCTGTCTGTCCCTATGCATGCTTAGAGGTTTAAAACTACGCAATGGATTTTGATGCGGTTTTTCTTCATAAATAGAGTTATTCAGAGGAAGGTTTATGTAAATATAAATAAAATGAAATAAAAGATTATTTATTTGTCTTACAAATGTGCCAACATACAAAATACAATAGATACATAAGTGAAAAGACAAAAAGGCCTAAGCTCGGCATACAGCTAGCTGACACACATGCAGACAGCCCCCGATTTTCTCCTTGTAATACTACATGTTAAAACACATATTAGATTAAATTAAAGTAACTACAATAAATATTAACTACAAAATAAATTGAAAAAAAGAAAAAAAAACCTACAAAGTTTTATGAAATCAAAAATCAAAATAAAAATAATCTAGAAAATAATAATGTTTAATTTTAGGAGGGAACACGTAGAATCTGTATAATGAATGCTCGTGCAAAGCCGGATCGGGTCGCTAGTTATTCCATAAACCACGTTTATTTTATACTTTTTATTCAAAAAATAAGAAAAACAATCATAATTCCGTCGCATCAACCTTAATACTCACGATCGTGATACAACTGAACCTTATCCTCGTGTCGCGAATCTTAATTAGGGTTCCGTACCCGGAGGGTGCCGAACGAGACCCTATTACTAAGCCTCTGCTCTCTGCTGTCGCTTCAGCTGTTATAGGTAGCCAGTTGACATTTTTACAAAATACTTGTTACTATGGCCTCTGTAAATTAATCCCACACAAAAAATGTTATTTACTATATTTTTTTGAATCCGTATTCATACTGTGTGGTAGTACAAAACCCTTTGTGCGCAGTCCGATTTGCACTTGCCCAAATTATCTCTCCGTAATCTCTTGAGGATTTTTGACAGATTAAATAATAAAAATGTATACGTTTAGATACAAGGAAGAAGAACATCGGCTTACGTAAACTTTCACAAATAACTGAAAATTACACAACAAAGCATTGAAATAACTAGTGAATTGTGAACCTCAAATTGTGAACGTGATGACGCCCAACCCCATATCTCAGCAACCTTTTGACCAATTTGGCCCATGTCCAAATTTAAAAATAATTTTTGTCTCATTTATTCGCCTACTTAATTCCATGTAGTTCCGATCAGCGATACCCGTGTTTGTAAATAAAACTAATTCTTGGTAATTGTTCCACTGTTTGTTTATTAGATTAGCGACCGGTTTCGTTAAAATAACATCTTCAGGCTTTTGTGACATAGGTACAAATCATAAGTCTTTGTTTACATTTGTGATACTCGAGTTATCTTAGAACAAACATTCATACATACAAACACCAGATTGTTCAAGTAGACTCAGAGAACTTCGCTCACTCCTCACTTGTTCAAAAGTAGTTTTAGAATCCATAAGCAACGTCTTTTTAAGTGATCCCCAAACAACGACATATAACATTTTTTTTTTGCAGCTCACATTATTTACAAAGAGAAAAAATATTCATCATACAATTACCCATTTACTAGGTACCAAGATAGACACAGACAGACGGACAAAAATACGAATCATTCCCTAAGGCTACTAACTCCTAAGGGTGCCATACGGGACCTTAGCTATATGTCCATATGTCTGTTGTCCGTCTGTATGTCCGTATGTCACAGGGGTTTAAAGCTTTAGCCGTAGCCAGTTGAAATGTTCACACAATGCGTGTTACTATGGCCTCTATCTCGGCTAACTATTATAAAAAAAAATTAAACTCTAGGGAGTACCCATGCAAAGAACTTCGAAAAAAAAGTATTTTTAACGTTATTTACTTCAGCTGTATCTTACAGACGGTAAAATATATTTACAAGTTTCAAATTTGATCAAACTGTTATACATATTAGGTCTTTACATATGAAATTGCCATTTTCTATAGAGAATTTGAAGGAAACTCAATTTTCAGTACTAACATTTTTGCATTTTTTTTTTAGGAATGAAACATCCAAATTGTGTTATTTCTTTGTTTATGATTGAGACAACATTAAGCTAACAGCAACATAATTTGATTTTTGAAAAGTGTCAGTTGTAAAAAAATATTAAAAATTGTATCATGGAAATGGATGGCATTAAGGACGAACTGTTTTTGAATATTTAATTGTTATAATCAAACTGAAAATAAAAACAAAATTTAATATGCAGATGTAAACCTTGAAATCAAATTTCAAATAAAACACAAATAATTGAAATAGCTATTGAATGACAGGAATTATGAACTCATGAATCTGTAAGAAAATTCCGACAGTTTAATAGAAAGGAAGAAAGAAAGAATAAAAAATATTTCTTTGCTTAAATATGATTGGCAGATACAGATTTTATTATATTCATATCCCAATTCAATGACCTCACATTTAACTGTAGCATACAGTATGCGAATATTGTAAAGAACACATCATGCGATTACAATATAGTTTTGTACATTGTTATGGTAACAACGTTACTAAACATTTTACTGTAGCATACAGTATGCAAATATTGTAAGGAACACATCATGTAATTACAATATAGTTTTGTACATTGTTATGGTAACAACGTTACTAAACATTTTACTGTAGCATACAGTATGCAAATATTGTAAGGAACACATCATGTAATTACAATATAGTTTTGTACATTGTTATGGTAACAACGTTACTAAACATTTTACTGTAGCATACAGTATGCAAATATTGTAAGGAACACATCATGTAATTACAATATAGTTTTGTACATTGTTATGGTAACAACGTTACTAAACATTTTACTGTAGCATACAGTATGCAAATATTGTAAGGAACACATCATGTAATTACAATATAGTTTTGTACATTGTTATGGTAACAACGTTACTAAACATTTTACTGTAGCATACAGTATGCAAATATTGTAAGGAACACATCATGTAATTACAATATAGTTTTGTACATTATTATGGTAACAACCTTACTAAACATTTTACTGTAGCATACAGTATGCAAATATTGTAAGGAACACATCATGCAATTACAATATAGTTTTGTACATTGTTATGGTAACAACGTTACTAAACATTTTACTGTAGCATACAGTATGCAAATATTGTAAGGAACACATCATGTAATTACAATATAGTTTTGTACATTGTTATGGTAACAACCTTACTAAACATTTTACTGTAGCATACAGTATGCAAATATTGTAAGGAACACATCATGCAATTACAATATAGTTTTGTACATTGTTATGGTAACAACGTTACTAAACATTTTACTGTAGCATACAGTATGCAAATATTGTAAGGAACACATCATGCAATTACAATATAGTTTTGTACATTGTTATGGTAACAACGTTACTAAACATTTTACTGTAGCATACAGTATGCAAATATTGTAAGGAACACATCATGCAATTACAATATAGTTTTGTACATTATTATGGTAACAACCTTACTAAACATTTTCTAATAAAACATAGTAAAATTAATCCAATTTTAAACATGAAATTAAAATGTCAGATACATTATGATAAGAAAAAAAGACCTATTACTTTAAAGTAAAACAACAAATAATAAAAGTTAGAGTTCCACACTCACAGGGTGCTGAATTTTTGTCAGGTGCAACCTATTAATAGTTCTGTGGGTGCAACTATTTTAGCAGCTCATTGTTTGTCTCCTTGATATTGCTTTTGCATCTATATTTTTGTTATTATATACTATAATGTTTTTAGGGTTCTGAAGTTGTTTTGTGTGCTTTTGTTTGTGAGTCCGACTCGCATTTGGCCAAATTATTGCCTTTTATGAGAACAGGTTTCTAATAATTTTTAAATTAACCTCATTAAAAAAATATATCAATCGAGATTTTATTCCGCGAAGCAAATGTATGTGCACTCCACTTAAACAAATTACATGGAAACTTTTACTTCTTCCGCGGAAATCTTAGTTAGCCTTGTTACCACCAATGTTTTTAAGTTTTTGAATAAACATAGTATTGTTAATATTAATACGTAATGCACTATAAATTGTATAAAATTTTATATATTTTTGTTGTCCGCAAGCCGCTAGTTAGATGTATTAACTGATATTTTTAACGCTATATGGATCTAAATGGTTTGTAAATTAAAAAAATTATCCTGTAGAATTATTAATTTTCAATATCAATTGATTTACAATAGATTTCCGTCTCGATCGGGCCTTCTGCTAGTCTTAACGGGTGATTAATATTTTTGAATAATTTAAGGTGTGAATAATAAAAGGTAAGAATAAAAAGTTTCAGGGCTCTAACATACATACAGACACAAAAAAATATTTTTATTATATTTATTATATTTTATTTTTTTCTTATTAAAATACGATAGTCAGAATCAGAATCAGAACATTTATTTGTAATTAAACCAGTATGGCACACAAATCATTACATACATTAACACACAAACAATAATTAACTAAGGAGTAACACTATAATTAGAATAAAATAACACTCTAAAATCTTGAAAAGTTAACATGTCACTAGTGTATCATATCAGACATAAAATTAGGAAAAATATTGTAACAAGAAAATTGTAAAATTAGGTATAAACAAAAAACTGAAAAAAAAAAGACTTAAATATATATTACTATTATAAATTATATAATGATGTCCATTTAAATTAGAATTTTTAATGTAATAAGCATTGTCCATTTTGCCACCGAGAAAATGTTTTAATTCATACAAGACTTACCTACTCATCCATCCATCCATCAGCCTAGTTCGTCCACTGCTGGACATAAGCCTTTCCAGGACTTTGCCACTCCCGGTGGTCATCCTGGAAGAATTGCCCATACTCACAAACTCTGGGCAGGCGGGTTGGTGAGCGCGGTGCCGGAACCCTCGCACCTGTGAGTCCACTGCCCGTCACCTGTCTGTTCCATATAAGGCCCGGCTATTAGGGATGGATATACCGCCATCCATCGGTCCCAGGCATGGTGGGCCTCCTGGTTTTTTGCCTGTGAGCTGCCCTCTTACTCTCCCCCGAATTACTTCGAGAGGGTCTCCAAGTAAGATGGTGATACCTCAAAGTCGAGTCCGGCATCAGCTCTACCACCTACCTACTCAATAAGCATTAAATATAAAGTTATAAAGGAGTAAGAAGCTGTTATAATAATTAATTTAGAGCGGAACTACGGAGAAAAGAATAATCCCAAGACTCTTCATAGTACCTATAGAAAATCAAGCAACCATCTAACACAGCGCAGAACATTAATCAGAGAGATCTGTTATCTGAAAACTTTACACAAGTCTAATCACCATCGAGTGTTAGAGCGTCGGTAACTTGGCTCAATTTATTTCTCGTTGCTCGTATATAAACCGCCTGTATAAAGTTTATTCCTTGTGTGACGCCTGGAGTTTTAGTGCTCCATATCTGGCGTAGGTAATCGTCCGAAACATAGCAAATACAAAAACCGGCCGAGTGCGAGTCGGACTCGCGCACAAAGGGTTCTGTACCACCACACAATACGGGTACGAAACCTTAAAAGCAAGATAAATAATCTAGTTGCAGTTATGTGAACCAACTAGCCTAACTTGACACTTACGATCTATTAAACTTAATGTATCTAAAGGGTTTAATTAAGTTAGAATCTGATAACTTTCTAAATAAATATTTATTTGTAATTTTTAGATATATTCCTATATATGTGCTATAAGACCTACCTGTAAACGAACTCTTAAAGTTTCTTAGTTATCTGTAAGTGTCCTATATAGATTTTGATTCCCTTGTGAGTGTCAAAAATTCGTATGAAATTGATTATGTACAGTACAATATTTTTTTATGGCGTCGAGTTAGAAGCCTGATTTTTTACAGCAACATCAGTTTCAACTTAATATCTCATACCGGGGCCGAGCAAAAGGGTCTTGACAAATAGACAGACGGACAGACAGAGGGACAACAAGGTTCCGGTTCCGGTTTTTCATTGTGAGGTATATCACAAAAAAAAAACAGCAACTTTTAATGATAACAAGACAAGACAAGACAAATACTCTTTATTGTACACCAAATAAATAAAATAAGGTAAAATATCAAACTTATGAGAGAAGGTTACCATTGGCGGCCTTATCACTTATAGCGATTTCTTCCAGACAACCTTTTTATTTATCATCTACTATTTTCTCCAAATACTGCAATTCACAAATTTTTTATTGTGTACATTTTATTTAGTATTTTCAGAGTTACTCTTAATTCAGTAAAAAGTAGTGAATAATTTTTTTTTACATTCTGCCGAATCAAAATGAAGTTCGAGAATTAACTGCTGCTTCTGTAAACAGAGGCGGTTTGCTTAAATCCTATTATATCAAAGCTTTTTAGGATACGCCACAAAATACATAGTGTTATTCATATTTATATATCGTATTTGTTCTTGAACGCTTCTAGGTCGCCCTGGAAGGACGTATGCTGACCAAACACTTGAATATGCCGGTGACATATTGAAGAAGGGCAATGTCAAAAGTAACTGTCAAAATCTATTACCAGTTTGATGGATGTCGAAGAGGCGAAAGAGGTGTGTCAGGACCGAAGTAGATGGAAATCTGTTGTATCTGCCTACCCCTCTGGGAGACAGGCGTAAGTATATCTTTATGTTCTCTTTTACTTTAAAAATTTATAAGATAAAGAAAAGTTGCAACAAAAAGAGAATCCCCAAGGGTGAGAACGGAAGATACCTTGTGTTCCAACTTTCTTTAAAGAGAAAAGGTAATATATGTAAATGAGTGTAACTTTATTCCCCTGAAGCTATTACCAAGACTTTGACCGTTGATAAGTATATGGGGTAAGGGAAGCTCATCATTGGGATTATGGGCTGAAAAGTAATGAAAGGTAAGAAGTAGATAAAAATGTCAAGAAGTTAAAATTTAGTGTAACTCGTATGTAGGCGGTATTGATTGAAAGTAAGTATGTAAACCATACAAACTTTTACATTCTGTAAGATCGATTAGATTTTTTGTAAAAATGTATTTATGTAGGTACGTATTATACTAGTAGTGGCAGCGGTAACGCAATTGATACGACACCGGTCTCTCAATCTTGACACCCAGGTTCAAATCCTGTCTGGTTGAGTGCTTGAACCAATGACTTTTTCGGAATTTATGTGCATAGTACATATTTTGTGTTGGTAACATTTTCTGACGCTGAACAACGGTCCATATGTATACGAATAGTAGCCCCGGGCTCCAGAGCCCCAGGCCCCAGAGCCCCAGGCCCCAGAGTCTCAACTTCCGCAACATCCTGAATACAGAGCCCCAGGCCCCAGAGCCCCAGGCCCCAGAGTCTCAACTTCCGCAACATCCTGAATACAGAGCCCCAGGCCCCCGAGTCTCAACTTCCGCAACAGCCTGTATACTGAGCCCCAGGCTCCAGAGTCTCAACTTCCGCAACATCCTGTATACTGAGCCCCAGGCTCCAGAGTCTCAACTTCCGCAACATCCTGTATACTGAGCCCCAGGCTCCAGAGTTTCAACTCCTGCAACATCCTGTATACTGAGCCCCAGGCTCCAGAGTTTCAACTCCTGCAACATCCTGTATACTGAGCCCCAGGCTCCAGAGTTTCAACTCCTGCAACATCCTGTATACTGAGCCCCAGGCTCCAGAGTTTCAACTCCTGCAACATCCTGTATACTGAGCCCCAGGCTCCAGAGTTTCAACCAACGGCATAGTTGCACTGTATAACTAGTGTGTCTGCACGTGTCACGTATCTCGGAGACCACAGGCCAGACTTTAGGTGTCATAATCGAATACGGTGACAAAATTTCTGAACGGGATAACGTTAAGGCGATTACCGTCGCCAAATTAGCAGCTCGATATTTGTCTGTATGAATATCGACGGAAACGACATTGAAATAACGTTCAAATCAGTGCACAATGCGTGGTGGCTGTTACGACGCTCGCTGCGTCCTTGAAAGGGCAAAATAGGAGAAAATAATACTTTTCACATGGGCGTCATTGTTCGATTGAATAATTCTATGTTATATTTATAGCTATCAAGTTTATCTATTTATCAAAGCATAAATGAATTAAATCACCTAAGCCGCTTAGGAGCAGTAGGAAATTCAAGCCAAAAAACACCATTCAGTTGAAACAATTTTTCATATAGAAGTTTTGGTGGTACAAAAAAGAAAAATGTTGCATATGTTGTCCTAGAGTTGATAATCCATAATACTTTTTTCAATATTTTTGGTTTGGCCATAAAAGAGGAGTAGGCTTTAGAAAGTACCCATTTGGCGGTATTAAGGGCCTTAAATAGCCCGACTCACGTTCACTGTTACAAATTCACGTGGATTGTCAAATAAATTATTTATTCAAGCAGATCCCATTAGCATTGACGAAACGCTAACTTACAATACCTACTTATATTATACTGAAATAGTAAATTCGCTGGCGGAACACCTACATGTACGTTACGCTTAAAATTCTTTTTAGGTTCTCGTCATCATCAAAACAAATCTAATATTTAATGTAGACTGATTGCATAGATGAAATATACAATATTTCTGATTTTATATATTAGAAATGTTAATTCAATCTGCAATACTTATGTATATATTTTTTGTCGATAACGTAAAATTTTTAAATTATCAATGTGGTCTTGTATTGCATCTGTCAAAACGCAACTACTTTACTTCAACCTTGCCAGTTTCCATTACTATAAACGGCGAACAAGTTGTACAAATAAAACAAGAAAAGTTTCTTGATATAACACTCGACTCTACTCTTACCGGGAAATGCTGGGAGCCCCATACCACAGCGCTTTTTTTTTTTTTTTAGTTTTTTTTTTTTCATTGGTTAAATTTACTTACATTTTGAATAATTTAAAGCCATCCGACTAAAACCACATGGTTTATACGCGGTATGGCGAGATCGCAAACTTTATGCTAAACTAACTTGACTAATTCTAACTTATATTATGTTATATAACATCACGCAGCCACAGGCTGCTGATGTTGAAGAAAATAAAGCTTTATGGCACTTTTTCGCTTTTTATTATTATTTAAGTTTTTTAGTCTATCTAATGTACGGGTAGGTATTTCATTTACTATTAAAGGAAGCATGTACTTCCATGTTCTCATACCATATATATTATTATAGTTAGTTTATAAGTAGGTAGGTAAGTTAGATTTCGTAAGTTCATAGGCCTAGTTTTCTTAATAAGTTTATCTTCATTATCATATTCTTCACAAATAATAGCCATTTTTATTTTACTATAGATATTAACAATTTTACAGTAGTCAAATAAGCCTTTTTCGTCGCCATTGTATTTGTTTTTAATATTGTTAGGCACAATGACTTTTAATAATCTAAGTTGTAGTCTATAGATGTTGTCGATATAGCTTTTATAAGTACGACCATAACTACTAATACCGTAGCTTATAATTGAGTCAGCAAGTGATAGATACATTATTCTTAATACATTTTAAGGTAATTTGTATTTAATTATACACAATTTTGATAAAATGCTTCGCAGCTTGTTACATAGGTATTCAATATGTGGACCCCAGTTCAGATTGTTATCTATAATGAGACCTAGGTACTTATGTTGTTTGACAAGTTCTAGATGCTCACAGTTACATGTATTGTGATTTTTGTGTAAACATTGATGGTCATGGGCAACGATGTACGGAGTGATTAAGGTTTTTATGTATGGGGAGTGAATGTGTAAAAGTTTAGTTTTCGTGTGGACGAGTGAGAGTGCCTGCTTCGCGCTGCGTCAACTGGCGGCTGTGCTGCCCGCGCGTAAAACCCGCTCTTGCTACTTCTCTATATAAATTCCACTCAGTACTGTGTTACAAGCTTGAACTCTGGGGTGATGCGGCTGAATTCGGACGCTCTTTTAAATTACAGATCAGAATCGCATCTAAATACATCTTTCAAATAGCTGTATTTCTGAAGAAAAATCTAGACCAGTTTCACCCAAAATCAAATCTTCAAAAATACATAACTAGAAATTGAAATAAACTGCACACAACTTTCTACAAAATGTCCAAGTCAACGAATAGTAGACTAGGTATAATAGGTAGGATCAAAAATTTACAATTCTCTTGCTTTTAAAAGCAAATTAAATATATTATATAGACAACAAGAATTTATAAATTTGAAAACATATTTTGTGCATGTGATAAATGTACTTAAAATTTAATTTTATGGTGTATTTTATACTATGAATTGACTTTTCCTTTCTTGAATTAAAAAATGAATTGAATGAATTGACTTTTCCTTTATTAAAAAATGAGTTTGTATATGAGTATGATTACGGTTTCTTGTTTAGGGTTCTGTACCCGAAGAGTGCCAAACGGGATAAAACCTTCGCTGTCCGTCTGTCACAGGGTTCTACATCTTCAGCCATTGTAGGTAGCCAGTTGAAATTTTCACGGAATATTTTTTACTATGGCATCTATCACGGCAAAAAAAGAAGTCACAGTGGAACCACGAATTGTTTGCCAGGCGCTACCTACCATTTGGCGGCTTGTTTCTATGGCATCTTTGTAGTTTTTAACAATTATTTACATACTACTTTTTGTGTTCCGTAGCCGTCTTGTGTAGTGGTCCATTTGAGCCTGAGTCTGACTTGCCCTTGCCCAAATACGAGTATGTACAATATTTTTAATTTTGGTTGTGTTATCCGTGTCAATAAGAAACATTTGCTATAACGGCCAAAATTCAAATTTTAACTAAGAGCTTTATATAGGTACCAATAGTTTACTATATGCATAAACGTATTTTTAATGATATAACAGAACCTTCAAATTAATTAGATTTTCCATAAGAGTGAAGTTAGAATTATTTAATTAAATTTTACTAACTTCACTCTAATGGAAATACAATTAATTTTGAAGCTACCTTAATATCATTGAAATGCTATTATGCGTATAGTAAACTATTGGTATACAATTGCTTAAATTTGTATTTTTGGCCGTTGTAATTATTTCTTAACATTTTGTTACAAATCCGGATAATCGACTCTTAACTAATACATAGCGCACAGTGGCGTGCACAGAACTTTTTACTGGAAAAGCAAACAATTGGTCAAGAACAACAATAAGAAAAATATGAAAAAATTTAAATATCTCTTTGAAAAAAAAAATTTGTATGACGCCAGGGTAGACAATGTCTACCCTAGAGTGAAAATTTCCTATACAAACTTTTTTTTTTTCAAAGTGATATTAAAATTTTTTCATATTTTTTTTATTGTTGTTCTTGACCAATTGTGTGCTTTTCCAGCAAAAAGTTCTGTGCAATTAGCGCATCCCCGCAGCTACGACAAGTTTTAATTGAATACAGCTTCTTTGGTACAGTAGTAGCCTGGAATAATTTTATCGTATATTATTTATGGGCACCTAAGTTCAGGCACTCGTCGTACTCTCATTGAGGTTGGTAAAGGAGACGACCTTGGACAATGCGATATTTCCCATGGCAGTAAGCAGGAAGAACTCTTTTAGAAACTTCAGTGTGTTTTTGAAAGACTTCGTGACCAGCACGGTACCAGTCCACCAAAGAGTGGGAATAAGTTCAGCTTTTTTAATGTTTTCCATGTATTTTGCCTGCTGAGCCCTTCCCCCCAGCCCTCTGTGCCCTTGTCGGTCGCTGCGTCAGCAACTGAATCATTGGCGTCGCAATCAGATCCCGCGTCAGATCCTGCACCTACTTCGGATGCGTTGCCCATGACGAGCTCTTCCCTTCAGCCTTTTGAGGCCTTGTCGGTCGCTGCATCAGCAACTGAATCCTCAGCGCTGCAAGATCATAATATTGTGGTATTTACACACACTATTGGAAAAAACTTAGGGCCCTTATTAGGAAATAAACTTATGCAGAAAGTCACTAATATTTGCATGCCAGGTGCATCGTCCATACAAATTGTAGTATGTTTGCTCAAAATGGTACATAATATTAGTTAAATACTACAATTGTTCTGTTGATGGGAAATAGTACAGAGGTGCGATTGTGTAAGGAAATAGTCATGAAATCGTCTATAGCTATTGCTTTAAAGGTAACGTGATTGGCTAGAAATGACGTGACTCATCACTTCTAGCCAATCAGGCGTACTTTTGAAAGCAATAGCGATAGATGTTGAAGTTAGACAATAAGGCATCAGGTATCACACAAAGTGACCTTATAAAATATCTGGAGTTAATGTTACAGTTAAGTGTTAGAAAAATCATAATTTGTTAATTCTCTTATTCAGAATGACCTACAGTGTCACAAAAAGTAGGTAATTAATATCGTTTATATATGTGCATGCATAATTTCTCAGTTGGTCACAGTGAAAATTCACAATACTTTGATACAAATATCTACATTGGTGATTTTGTTTTGACATAAGGTACTTTGTACCTAGCAAATGATTACAAAAAACAATTAGCTACTAAGTTAGTATACATTTCAGCTTGTACTGAATCAAGTGCAATGTATGTAAAAGGAAGCTTTTCAATACCAGTCATAATTGATGGTATTTGTATAAATAATTATTTTTATAATTTTGTCCGTTTTGACACGGTTAGTACCTACAAGTATGTACTAACAAAATTGTTAAATATTATTTAAGAATTAAAGACAACGGTAAAGCCACCACAAAACATACGCGGCTTTCTCGTCAAAATACTTTCAATTGAGTTGTTCTAAGAGGAATCAAAAACAGATATTTTGTGTATAACAGAGCATCATATACTTGATCATAATATGCAGTTTAATGTTAAAAATCTTAGTGTTCTTAGCTGCTACAATAGATTAACAATACAAAATAAATACTTGTTCAAATAATATAAAAGCAAAGGAAAGCAAATACTTTGTAAAACTTTCTGTAGAACATCAAGTAGCTTGAATAGATATCAGTACATATATTATTATTTCTGTTTACCGATCCTCAGGACAAGATTACAACATTTTGAAAAAACAAAAGAAGAGGTTTTTAAATTATTATTTTATACCAAGAAAAAAGTTGTTAAATGTGGAGATTTTAACGTAGATCTACTAGAAAAATCTATAATGATCTTGAAATTAATCAATTTATTCAAATCATTTAACTTGTCTAATGTGTTCTAAGAACCAACCTACTATTACACAGGATACTGCGATATACCTCGACAATATATTGTGTGATTGTGCATATTCAGACAACAAAGTTATGCAGTCTGATCATAATGGCCAAACTATTACCCAAAAAAAACCTTTTGCAGGCCGATTACAACTCACAAAGAAGATGGTTTTAAAGCAAACTCAGAAGTTAAATTACCACACCTTAATCTTCTCCAAGATGATCCAAACACTCTCTTTACAGACCTATTTAACATAGTCTCCTAAGAGTTTTAAAATACGTTTAAACTGCAAACAGTTTCCAGCAACAATAAAATCACTTTCAGTGACTAGGTGGCACCAGGTGTTTACAAATGCAGAAATCATTTAAACGTATTATACGACATAAAATCCTACAATATTAATGTTATATTTATTAAATTATTGAAAAACTACACGTATTTTAAAAAGCAAAAAGTGTTTCCTTGAATATAATACTTTAAAGGTCCGATAATAAAGTAAAAACAGTAATGGAACATCATAAATACCGAAACTTGGAAAAGTAAGAAACCTAATAACGAACTTAAGTAAACTATTAACAATGAAGTCGTTACAGGAGATAAAGAAGTTGCGAATACCTTTGAATAATTATTTACTGGCATTACTTCCATAACAACTAAAGATTTAAATTCAAGCCCTGGGCTAACTTGCTCAGGGATCGCTTGATCTTTAAAGGGATCACTTGCCTCGGTGCCATTCTATATTCGCGTTTATTCATATTAAATAGATAACTGTCATAAAGCATTTCAATCCCTTGATTGAAACTTGAAAAAACCGAGGACTTTTGGGGCCTATCTGTGAAAGTTATGTTCGGTTCTCCCCCCCTTCCTTTTTAAATCAGGCCACAATAGGGACCTTTTAAATTACAGACCTGAGTCAGTTTTATCGGTGTTGAGTAAGGTTTTTGAAGAAATAGTTCTCAATCAATTATTATCTCATTTTAATTTAACTAAGTTGCTTCACTATGAACAATATGGATTCACTAGATCCATCTTATCCCAAAAAGTAGATGATATTACACTATTCATAGGATACGGTTCAGGAAGTAGCATTTCGTTACTTTGAAGGATAAAACAAAGGTATGTTTTTAACATTCCTTTCGTTTGTAGGAACACACTCGCACAATCAACGATTGATACTTGAAGATCTATTTACTTGTTATCTAACGGCTATCTTATGAAAAAATCTAAAACAATATAAAATTAAATTAATAAGTTAGCTTGGAATTTTATGATATAGTATTTAAACCTAACGCGTTTTGAACGCAACTGACAAAGTAAAGTTTTGGATACACTAAGCGAGATTGTCCTTAGAGACCTTCCAACAGAGTTGAATAAATTTAACAACGAAAAACATTACAAGAATGACATTTATATTTAAAAAATATGTAAACATTATTATTATGTTTCTTTCTTGTTATTGAACTAAAAAAAAAACAATAATCTTTTTTATGATATGATGATAATGAAACCTTTGGACAGAAAATTGAAATTGTGATTTACAGAAACCAATGGAAGCTTTGCGATTGCAGCATACACAATACGTATACGTAGGTAATAAGGTTTTGTTGAATAGCTATTGAGTGAACTTCGATTTTAACAATTCTGTAGCGATTAATAAGAAAAAAGCGGGTTTTTCACAATCACGCGTCTGCTTTGATTGGCTGCTACTTCAAACTGCTAATCAAAATGGAGGCCATCTTAATTTATGGTCATAAATGTTGCTATTGTTTCATATTTTGCCCGAAACTTGACAAAACCCAAAACAAAACGCCCGGACATGCTTCAAATTGAATTTATTTATTATTTTGCTGATTTAATTTTACTTTTATTACCTACTTATTAACAATAAAATAACATCTAATTTCACCCCAAGCAACAAATTTTATACGTGACATTAATGTTACTTGATATATTGGTCTTCAAAGAAGTCGTGATGAAACTGCGACAGTACTGGACGGGGAAATTACTGTATTCTGTTTATTTTATAATTTGTTTTCTATAAATGTTTCTGAATAGGTTTTAATGTCAATAAAAGTTATTATCACGACAAGACAAAAGTCAAGACATTTAATTTAAAAATTGTATTTCGGTGATAGTTTCAGATTTTCTTAAAATTCAATTTAATGCTTTGGGACAGCCAAAAATATGCAGTGCGTCATTTTTAGGGTTCCGTACCCAAAGGGTAACCAACGGGACCCTATTACTAAGACTTCGCTGTCCGCCTGTCTGCCCGTCTGTCTGTCCGTCTGTCTGTCTGTCTGTCTGTCTGACCTTCTGTCACCAGGCTGTATCTCATGAACCGTGATAGTTAGACAATTGAAATTTTCACAGATGATGTATTTCTGTTGCCGCTATAACAACAAATACTTAAAAACAGAATAAAATAAATATTTAAGGGGCTCCCATACAACAGACATGTTTTTTATTTTGCCATTTTTATAGATAACGGTACGGAACCCTTCGTGCGCGAGTCCGACTCGCACTTGGCTGGTTTTCTTTTTAAATGCATAGAGAATAAGCATATTGTGTGGTTATTGAAGAAGCCATATTATATAATAAATGAATATTTAGACGATAAAATTCATGGGGGTTATCTTTATGATAATGATATTTTTCATATAAAAAAAGTAAGTATATATTCTTAATGAAATGATTCCTCTAGAATTAAAGTTAATTAGTTAATAGATAAAATTACTGTAAAAGCAGATGTACTGTATGGGACAGGAAGACACAAGTTTAATATTTTTTTCAAATTTAAGTACAGGCTTACTTTTTAACTTTGTACAAATTTGTTGTAACAATTATTAATTATGAAAATAAAAGACGTTATCTTGCTAAGTTTCTTCCCCTTCTTCTTAGCAAGACTAATCGAATGGGTAATCTCCTAAGGCTGCATGTTAGCGCCTCTTCGAAGCCTCCGCTGCAGCTGTTGCCACGCCAGCTTTGGTGGTCGCATTAATGTCGGACGAGCAGACATATTCCTTTTACTAGATTGATAAATACAAATTGTTCTTATAGTTAAGTAAATATATTTTCTCTGTGTGAATACCAACTTAAGCAATATCTTAAAATAAAATAATTTAAAAGACAAAATAAATAAAAATCAGCCTACTTGTACATAAAGCTAATTCTTTTCTTTGGGTTCTTCCTTAGGTGAGATGTTTGTCTGAGCTGAGGGTAAACCTACCATATTGTGAATGTTTTGTTTTAGTAGGCAACGGTAAAAAAACCTTTATCATTTCTTATTATATTTATCTACCCCCATGCTACAGTAAGGTAATTAACAAAATCGACACCAATATATAGTTTAGTAAGTAAACACAGAGTCTTGCGTCTTTTTCTTAGTGTCTATTGTTTTTACGAATTGATTATAATGTTAGTTCCTATTATATTATCTGTGGTTCCTAGTGTAAAATTATATATTTTTATTGTTTAGCATAGTAAATTGAGCCTTGAGCAAATATGACGACATATACGGTGAGGAAGCTGATATTTTCTATCTCTCACTGTCTAGCTATAAAAAGCTTTTAAATTTGGTAAGCCAATCTTACAAATTGAATATTATTTTTATTATTACTCATAACATTGAATTTTTGAGCTTTTTGGAATATTGTAAATTTTATTATTTGTGAGTGGTCACGCAAAAAGGAACCTGACGGACCTGAAAAAATTTGGCACATTAGAGCTTTCAGGAATAAGTTTTAAAATTCGTTTTTCTCTGAATAATTGTATCCCTTCAGGTCCCTTTTCGCGTGACCACTCACAATTTTGTGTAAGTCAACAATATGATAATTATATATTTTACTTTCAGTGGAAACTTTATTGGTACAATTTTTTTTCTATTTTTTAAGTTGCTATAATTTGTTTTTAAACTGTTTGTTTCCCTGAGAATAAATAAATAATAAAATCCGTTAAATTTTGTTAATGTTTACTGTATTTGCTGTGGATTTTTGTTCATAAATAAATAAATAAAAGCGGTTTTATAAGTATATATATTGTTATTGCGATGTTATTGAATACATTATAGCGCCATAATTCTGCGCTATGATTAGCCCAATTTATTAAAACACCGCTAGAGAGCCAATCAACAACAGCGATGAAAAATAAGTCTATTATTATTTCTTATTTCCTCAATATTTCTTAAGTCACGCCCTCTTTTCTCCTCCTTTTTTATACACTGAGGCAACGATACCGGACGATGCACCTGAGGTTCCTGAAATACTATCCTTTTAATTTTTTCTGAAATCATTAGTTGAAAATATTATAAATACTGTCACGCGTAAACGATATTTTTGATGGTCGTGATAATGTATTGCGTCCAACTGGACAAAATTAGAAAAAAATTACCGAAAAATGCTTATTGACTAAAACCTAATTTCCAACTTCTGTGTTGGTGCGATTCATCAACATGAAACATCGTCACGATAAGAATCCTCCAGGGGGTGTCAGAGGTATTTCCGAGGATGGACTGTGAAATACAAGTCACAGTCCGCACTTGTACACTTCGACTATAACGTTTCAGTCTAATGGTCCCAGCGTGATGTGGTGTGGTGGGGGGGGGGGTCTATTGCTCTAATTTGAGCACAAATATACTAGATCCACAGTTAAACGTACCTTCCGGAACGTGCAGACCGCAAACAATGAGCCCCTACGAGATTAGAACCGGATTAGTGGCACAGACGTCTGAACCACTAGACCATGGAGGAGATTTTTGTGGTGCTGGGAAATTGACCTTACTTTTATTTTTATTGATAGCCTCATTTTTTCCACAGATCAACCGATATTTGTCATATTACTCTAATTGCTCGTGTTCAGATATCTCCAAGTTTCCTCAAACTTCTTTCACCGATATAAACATAAAAAACTATAACTATGGCGTATGTTATAAGTGTTTGAGCACACAAACGTACTCATATTTTTAAATATTTTATATATTAAATACTATATTATATATTATATTAATAATTATTATATATTAAATACTTTATGTTCAGGCTTCTATGGCCCATAGATAAACACCTTACAAACCAGCATAATTATATACGATGCTAATAGAACACATGCTAAAAAAACCGGCCAAGTGCGGGTCAAACTCGCGCACGAAGGGTTTCGTACCATTAACATTTATACGGCAAAAAAAACATGTCTGTTGTATGGAAGCCCCCTAAAATATTTATTTTATTCTGTTTTTTTAGTATTTGTTGTTATAGCGGCAACAGAAATACATCATCTGTGAAAATTTCAACTGTCTAACTAGCACGGTTCATGAGATACAGCCTGGTGACATACGGACAGCGGAGTCTTAGTAATAGGGTTCCGTTGGTTACCCTTTGGGTACGGAACCCTAAAAAGAGGGCGGCGCGTCAACCTGTAGCCACGGACAACACTACACATCATTATGTTTATTTTGCGAAATCCATCGCTATGAATACTCTAAATATTATTTTTTTACAAGGCGTGAAATCACATAACGCCCTCGTGAGCGTTCTGTATGTGCAGTACAAGCTAGTATATCAAGCAGATACAAGAATAACAGTGGACAAGTATGATGGAAGAATTCGCCGGTCTAGGTAGGAACCTCGGTGGCGCAATTGGTAGCGCGCTTGTCTTGATAACAAGAGGTCGCGGGTTCGAATCCTGGCGCAGGGAATTTCTTAAAATTTTTGTCTTTGGATTTGTTTCTTATTGATATTTTCTAGTTTTTAATGCACTCTAATAATATAACTACACATCATGTTTATTGATATTGACAATGAGTCTCATTGAGGCCAATATTTGGCCTCATGTGTATGCAAAGCCACGCCTTACGATATCTCTTATCAACAAAATCATCCAAATTCTGTAATTTTATTACTATTTGCGTCAATTTACCCCTCGATAAATTTTAAAACGGATTAGTACTACATTAGCAAGTCAAGATTGTAATTAGTGGATAGAGAGTCCTGACCAGAAGGCGAGAGTTTGCGAGAGTGGAGCCCTAATTGGATACGTTTCAAATAAAATATTCCATTACATCCACTGAACTTTTTTTTCTCCGAACCAAATAAGATTATGTAATATAATACCACAACAGATACTTATCCAAATGTTTAATTAAGGGAAACAAGTGATGCAGAGGCGGAGAAAAGTTGATATATTAATTAACTCCTGAATAAGTCCGTCAGGCCGAAGAGTCACTCTGTTTCACGCACGCGCATTAGGGACCTGTCAACTTGCACCCTTAGCTAGTTTGAACGCGGCTACCGCGGCCTCTACACGTTTTGTGAAGTCACTTCTGTTCGGGCGATCTTTCACATTATTTAGGAGTTTAATCGGATGCGGTGAATTTGAAAATGGAACGTGGTTGAAGTTGCGGACGCGAGTTTAGTTAGAGTTCTTTTTTTGTGCTTTTTGAATAAGGAACTAGTTTTAACTTGATGTTTTGTGAACGATGTGCTTGATGACGGACGAGCAAAGTTTATCCCTACTGACGGTGAGTGAGGGCCTTAAGTGTTTTATAGATGCTGAGGTTGGCGTCTGGATATGTTTTGCAGCAGCTCCATGCTTATATTATGATAATGACATAACATAACGCAATGCACGGTACTGAAAAGATGTCTGTAGTATTTTTTATTTATCCAAACAACACTGGAAGATAAATATACAAGGAGAATTTGTGGACACCGTCCAAATTTATACTAGAGGCTAGGTAAGTGATCAGTATCATGGATCAATGTGAATTTTTTTTTGAAATTCTTAAAATGAATATGATATGACTTCCCATAATTATTCACTCGGGACTAGGAGTAAATTACTACGGGAAGTCGAAATTTCATTCTACAAATTTCACAAAAAATGGTTATTGATCCATGATACTGATTTATCATTTACCAAACCTGCACTATGTTGGAAATACGTCTTGTAGGTATTCAATTATGAGAATTTGCCTAGCTTACATGGGTAAAGTACGAAGTCAAGTTTAAAAAGTTCCATTACATTACTAAGCTAATATAATAAATTGCAAATGGTACTTAAAATTGTAGCTGGGTATATACAAGGTGAATTTGTGAACATCGTCCAAATTCATACTGGAGGCTTGGTAAGTGATCAGCATCATGAACCAATAACGATTTTTGTAAAATTCATGAAACTAAATTTCGACTCCCCATAGTGATTCACTCAGGACCCGGAGTGGATTACTATGAGAAGTCGAAATTTCATTATACGAATTTCACAAAAAATGTTATCGATTCATGATGCTGATTACTTACCAAGCCTCCAGTATGACTTTGGACGATGTTGACAAATTCACCTTGTACATAGATGGTTAAAAGTCAAAAGCGATAAAAGTTGAGTAAATAGTTAAGCAGGGTTTACATTTGGGCTAGTTAGAACTATCTAGCCGACTACTTTATGCACTATACACTCTGCTCTAACAGCTACTATCTTTAGTACTATATTGTAATAACACTAATAAAAGTCTTCTTGTAGGAGTTCGACTATTTTATTAACTACTAGTTTCGTCTATTTGACATCGTCGGGCTAATTGGAATAGGTAAACAGTGAAGTGTTTTTACTGTGAAGTGTTTTTACTGTTTACCTATTCCAATTAGCCCGATGATGTCAAATAGACGAAACTAGTCGCAATAATTAAGTAAATAAAATTGTGTAACTCGTACAAGAAGATTTTTATTAGTGTAAGAATGAAGTTCCATCAAGGAGTCACACCTTACAGTATAAATTATATTGTAACTGTTTACATGGAGCTAGTAATGTTTTTATCCCTTGTACTCTACTAATTACTCTATCCGTGTAAACTAGGCACTATGGTAGATACTTTACTACACTATAGTAGCGCCATCGACTGATGGCTCCTGTGACGTTTAAATGCCTAACAAGCTCCGTATTTACTTATGAGTAAGTGTCAATAAAACAATGTAATACTTCATTGTTGAAAGTGATATATTATATTACTGGATTAGGTTATTATGTTTAGATTGTCTTGTTGCCAAATAACGGCATTTACGGTCATTTTGCAAATGACTTGTTATAGAAACAAAAACTATCGAAAGCTTTTCATTTTTTTTTTAACTCAACAGGTGACAATAAAAGCAACTAAGGGGTTCTCCTTTTCATAATCCTACGGCTACGTCTCTTTCCAAACTATAAAATTGTGAACCAGTCACTTTGTACATTTTATGGCTACTCTGTAAGCAGATTTTGCACGTTTGCCTTTTTAGGGTCTAAAAGGTACAAAAGGAACCTTTAAGGTGAGGCTTCGTTGTCCGTCCGTCCATGTATCGCAGCCTTAGCACCGTTAAAAATAAAGACAAGAAAGAGAATATTAAAGCAATAATTTGCCCATAAGTCAGTGTAAAAAAAATAAAAAAAAATTGAAATTGTTCAATATATTTCCAAAACAAAAGTAAGAATATAAAAAATATTAACTATCCTAAAAATATATTCTAAAAATTTTTTTTCGATATTAAAAAGCTGATTGTACAAATTTTACTTTATTTACAGGCACTGGTTTCGAGAAATCTCTAAAAAACCACAAAAATATGTATGTCCCTCCCCTTATCTCCGAAACTGGTCGACAGAAAAATATGAAAAAAAAAACGATTATAGACCATAACCAGCAAATTACAGAAAAACTATAGCGATTAAAAAAGTTAAGCACAAATGAGAAAAATAAATAAAACATATTTTATAAAAATACAATATGGGTATCAAATTGTAGGCATTAAAAAGCTGATTGTAAAAATATATAGTTGATTATTTATTTAATTGCATCTATTTCAAGAAATCCTTGAAAAACCATAAGAAATTTATCTCCAAAATTGGTAAACCGAAAAATATGAAACAAAATCATGGTAATATGTGTTTACGTAAAGATTACAGGAAAAATAAAGCGGTCGAGAAATTCACAAAAAAATTACAAAATTAAATTTATCATTTACAATACGGAACCCTAGGTACGCGAGTCAGACTCGCACTTGGCTGGTTTTTTATTATTTTATGTTGTATGAAATGTCTTATGTTGAGTAAACTCACACTTGATTTTTATTTTTAACCGAAATTCTAAATGTACCCCATCACTAAACGCATATCTGTCATAGATTCCATCACCCGATGGCTCCATTGTAGCCCTAATGTAAACCTGGTTTAAGTACCTACCTGCCATGTCTCTAAAAAATGCAAAACAAAAATTCACGCAGATTATATACTTAAGAGGCTATGCGAATTTCATTTTTGTCACTGTCACTCCAAGCAAAAAATCGCGCAGTGCGAGAGAGGCGGATTCAGGACAAAAGGGAAAAATTTTGGTTTTATATTTTTATTAAAAAAACTAAAATAGCTAGCAAAATTTCAAATATCAAATCTCTAGATATTCTTGAAACACATCTAATAAAATATGTTTAAGTTCTGTATATGGTTTCTATTCGTCAAACGAGGAGAAAAAGTGTGTTTGAAGACCTCATTTCAACAATTATTTCTATCGGGGAAAATATATCCAAACATGTTTTCCAATTTAAAAACCCTAGATTATATAGTCAATTTGCATATACCAGAAATTTATTAAAATTTTCCTTGTATTCCATGAAATACATAGAAAAGAAACACCCGTATTTTTTCGCATATTGCCTTAATCCCTTTTAGGAGGCTATTGGACTTATGCATATAACGGAAAAAAATATTTTATATTCCATGATAATCTAATAACAGTTTAATGAAACATCGTAACAATTCAAAACATTCTTTTAGTTTTTCTTCTGCTCATCAATTGCTGAAAGTTAAAAAAAAGAAAAAAAAAAACTTGCAACATTGTTGAAAATAACTTTCTTTGGGATCAGCAATTCTTTTAAGCTGCTGTTGGAATTTTTCCTAAGTACTGAAGTTTTGAAGTTCTCTTATTAAATTCTCATGAAAATATGAGATGAGAAATAAAATAAACTGGGTTAATTGGAAAAGTCATAAAGAGGTATTCAAAATGATTTCGGCATCCAAAAAGTTTTGTTTTGTAAAAGTTTCTACGGATTCTGTCCTTGCTTTTTCATTCTATAAATTGGAACAATAAAGACATTTCAAATCTCAAATTTTGAGAACCTTCCCATATGACAGAGAGGTGAGGTCAGAATTTAAATTTATTTTGAAATTTTATTTTTCTATAGCTTTTAACCACGGCTTTGCCCGCGCTTAAGGAATAACATAATTGGATAACCGGTATCAAAATATAATAATAAATGAAAAAAACCTTTTTTCTACTCCCATACTATAATAAGGTAATTACAATACTAAAAGCAGTTTCATAAGTTCATAAGTACAATATTATCCAATTTTTTTATCCAATTTTTATCGTATTTGTTAACCAGTCTGTATAATATAATATCTTGATTTTTTTTTCATTTATTCTAATTATAATGAATCTGTAATTGTGTTAATAGGTATAATTATCTGACTTGTAATGTATATTACTAATAAAAATATGTCTATGACTATATATACTATATATATATGACTATATATACTAATAAAAATATTAAATTATAACACTGCAATTCTGCGCTGTGATTGACCGCTAGAGAAACAATCAAACCTGACAAGGCCCGTCCTTATTTCTTATACTTCCCCCCCTTTATTTCTCGTTCTGTCTTCTGATTGGTCTCAGGTAGAAATATCGTATCATGACGAGTTGACTTGACAATAACATAACAAGTGTTCTTTTTCTCAATTTTGTGAAACTGTTAGTTGAAAAGTGAGGCGCGTGACGTGCTCGATTCTCCTCCCGCCACACCGCCCGCATCCTCTCCAAGGCCGTCCCCCAACCCCTGTACCCCGTAGGCGCGATTAGCACGAAGTTGAAAAGCTATAGATAGAAAAGAGATCCACGCGAGCAACGCCGCAAGCCTCCGCTGGTTTAACATAGTTCTTCGCTTTCCGAACAAGAAAACCAAGACAGATGGATTCTAAAAAAATAGAAAAATGTCGATTGCCTTCGCGAATTATAAAATTAAAAAAGCTAAACGTTATACGAAATATCTGTTTGTTTCAAAATTTAAAATAAATCATACAAATTTTAATCCATAAATAAAAATAATAATCTTAAGCCTCGGCATGAAAATCTTTTTTAAGAGGCATCTTTGGTTTTTCATGTTTGAATATTGCAATGGCTTCTGAAGATTCTGTAGGAGTGTGCATTACATTCTTGACCTATAGGGTCAGTTTGTTGTCCGTCTGTATGTTTGTATGTCTGTCTGTCTATCTATCTGTCCGTCTGTCTGTCTGTCAAGATCCTATTTCTTGGGCCCCGTATGAGGTGTCAAGTTGAAACTGATATTTTTTAGAAAAATCTATGGCTTTATAGTCCTGTAAGAAAATACTGTATAGTTATACTGTAAGAAGTAATTCTTACTCAACGTGGAAAAAAGTTATTGCACTTTTGACACTCGTCAGGGTATCACACACAACCTATAGAGCACCTCCAGTTGATTTTAAACCTTGAAATTTCGTTTACAGGTAGGTCTTATAGTACACATATAGGGACAATTCTAAAAATTACAAATATCTAAATATTTAAGAACTTACAGTGACCAACTTAATTGGACCCTTTAGATACATAGAGTTTAATAAATCGTAAGTGTCAAGTTAAGTTGGAATTGTTTACCATGTATTTAAAGTTTCGTACTCGTTTTGTATTGTGTTGTGGTACAAAATCCTTTGCGCGCAAGTCCGACTCGTACTTGGCCGTTTTTTTATTTGTTATTGTAAATACTCGTATGTCTGTTTTGTGTTAACTTTTTATTTATGAATGTTGTGAATGCCTCTGTAACTGTGTCTACATTATCAGAATTTTAGTTTAATAATATCTGTTGTGTAGTATGTGTAATGTTGGTGTTTCCTCGTAAATAAATATATAAGAAGAAGATTGCCTGCAAAATAAGCAATATATTTAAAAGGGTAACGAGAATGGCGTTGTATATTTTGAAGGTAATATAATCTTTCATCAATGTCCTAAAATATGTAGGCAAAGGGATTGAAGATAACAAAAGAACCTTTACTGAAAAATATCCTCTTTACTTTTTTAAGACACTAAGACCTTCTCACGACACAAAGTCTTTAAATAATTATTTGTCTATACTACTAACTGTATAGCTTGAAATTCTATAGTAATAAATTCTTGCAATTTTTCACTCCTGTTTACGTTAAAACACCTCGAATTACGGTAACTTTAATGAAAAGTTATTTGTTTATTTATTTATTTGACACCAGAATCTTTACCTTCTAACAGCAACAAACATTATAATGTTTTAAGTTCTTATAATTTATATTATATTATATTGACCGCCTCTGTAATGTAATATAATGTATTTATTTATGTAATTTAGGTATTACAGATACACTTATTACAGGTCATTTCTAATGTAATATAAGTAATTAAATAAATCTATGTCTATAGGTTATAGTTTTATGTCATAAATAATAATATGGGGAAATACGCAGGGGAATAATAAAGGTTGGGTTTACTTTAAAATTAAAAAAATACACTTATATAAAATTAAAATGTAGGAATAAGCAATAAATAACATTATAAATATATGCAATACGTATAATAAATATATGCCTAACTTCGCCCATTTGATTAGTCTTGCTAAGAAGAAAAGCAAGAAACTTAGCAAGACCATGTCTTTTTTTCATGTGGTAATGGTTTGAACGTTTCGATCACTAATCTAAACGACACGGGTTCAAAGCCGTAAAGTCACATTGCGTGCTTCGGAAGGCACGTTAAAATTTGTGGCCGAAATACTGTGGTAGAATGGTAGAACTCAAGAGATCGTGGGTTCAATCCCCGCGGTGCATATTAAATTGTGTTCGGTCCGCGTGGTTCGGAAAGCACGTTTAGCTTTTTGTCCATTTGTGTCTGAAGCACAGCAATAGGGCTTACCAACCATCACATTTGTGACGTCATAATCGTTGGCCTTCGTTTTTTCAAGAGTTTTTGAACGATCGTACAGAATCTACCACTTACCCAATCAATATGAAACTTATAATATGTTTTTCACACCTTTATGTTGCCTTTGTATGTAGCGTTACCTAATTGGAAAACTTATGCTTGATATGTTTTATTTTTAAAAATAGTCTCTTTTTGAGTGTTTTTTTGGTATTGTGTTTAATCCATTTGATCTTTGTGTTTCATATTTTACGATCAATTCGAAAATATTGTTTATTATCCAATGTAAGTTGAAAAATGACTTAAATGCAATATTGTAATTTTAGTCGATCTTAATCTTAAAATTAGACTCGTTCTGAATCGTTTTACGTGCATTTTGGCGCACGTGATTTTCAACTTTATGAAAGTTTCTCTACGGGTTATAATTGCAAAGCCGCTGTGCTAAACTATCTAGTGTGGACTGTGACTCGGGAGCACTCTGATATCTCCTCGGGAATTCATGTCGTGACGATACGTTTGTGTACATAAACTACGTTTTGTTTATTGGCATATCTTTTTGACAGAACCCTTCAAATGTGTTCTAAACCTTCTCTGCGTAACCTCAAAAATGCAACAGCTTTTCTTTGTTGTTCGCCTTATAAATAAAATTACTTTGTTTTCTGGGTTAGCGTGCTACCCTCACTGAAAAGTTTAATCTTAAAGTTGAGCTCGAACCTATTAAGCGATGTAAGATAAAATTCAAATCAGAGTTGGGCATGATACGCTAAACATTTAATAGAGTAGATTTTAAATAGTAGCTGAATATACTGGAGTGAAATTGCTTTTGTTAATGAAGCTGGAAGACCTATTTTGAAACGTTATTTGAATGTGAAGAACGTCAAGAGAGATGTTGCAAATTATATCATGCAAAATATCGTTTGTCTAGGATCTAAATTGATTAGTATTTCTGTCAATTACGCGATTTCTCTTATAATCTATATGCTTGTCGTTGTATATCGTACATTTCTTGTGAGTAAACAATCAGGTTTGGAACTTTGTGTCCCTAAATGGCCACCCATCTCTCCTTATCCATAACATGCCTCTACTTATGTGCTTCTCTGCGATGAGAACAATATAATACATAGTAAGCTTCTATGACAAACCTTTCCCTTTCTGGTGTACCCGGCTGGCACCAACACCTGTTTCTTCATCACCTTTCATTCTCACTGACTCTATCTCTTATCCTTTAGGTAAACCGACAATTTAAGTATATAACTATTTTACTATAAATACTCTCCGCGTTCAATATTTACAGTGTCTCTACCGTTCCTTCTCCCTTTTATCGCAACTCACCACACAGCACACCGCCACAATCTGCCGTCCCTCTCACTCAACGAGTTGCTTCGCTGCCAACATTTATATTCACAGTTTCCCGACCTTCGACCAGCGTGACAACAGTCGCGAATTAGACAACGATGAAGAAAGTTATTCATGGAAAAGTTACTTAAATGTTTATGATATTTTATCAATGAACAATTTATCATGTCAGTATGTGTCACATCTGCGGGTTTAATTTTCTTAAACTGTGATTTACGTCGTAAGGCTTGATACCATCTTCCTCGGTGGGTCATCCCACCGGTACCAGGGTGGATGGAAAATAAAGTGCCCTCGTCCCCGGTGTTAGTTCTAACGGGAACGTTGGCACAGATCAATTGCCATCGCAGTGCCATCGTCCCCGGTGATGGTGTTTATCAAGGAAGATGGCATAAACCAAGAGCTATCGTACCCGGTTAAACGAAGAGAGAGACAAAGATGAATACTAAGTTATTACTGCAAAAAAATACGATCACAAATGAAATGAATTGCTTTGTATTTTAAACATTTTTATTACTTATCATACTCTCGTAATCCATGAAAGATGGTACCAAGGCGTCACGGTGCCTACACGCAGTAAGTAAATACTTATTGTTACGTATTTGAAAATGACTTATTATATTATTCATGTTCTTTAAAAATTTCGTTCATTTACCGGTGGAAGGTGAAACTTTGACTTTTATTACATTTTATGTGTATTACCTTATGTGTCTGAAACGTTTTTTCAGAACACAAGATGGCATTTTTCAGTTTTGTGGAGCACAAGAAACCTTTTACGTCACAAATAGCGTCACTCAATTAATGAGATAGTTGCAGCCTGCGCAAATTACAATTCGTGGCGCAAAAACTTGATCCGCGGTGTCTTCTCTGTAATATAACTCAATGACGTCAACTGACGTCCAGAACACAAGATTAAATAAACCAATATGAAACGTGGTGTTACAATTATAAACTCATCTATTAATTGTAGACTGCATTCCAGACAATTTGAAATGAGTTGCCAGCACTTCGTCAACTTTAAAGAGTGCTACAGCAAAATTTTCGCAAAGTTAGCATTTTTAACGGCTTAATTCTCAGAATCAGTAAAAGTTTTGTATAAAAATCTTTTAACTACCATAAGGTGCTTTATTTTTATTATGAAACTTTTATTTAGAATTTTGATTTAACTTAAGCAAATTACAGAAATATACAGAAAATGAATACAGTTTTCTTAAATTTTCACTCTGACGCATAATTTTGAGGCTCTGTTTTCGGTAATGTGTCTACTATTACATGCATAATTACCGTTTGATAATAATATAATGATATTGAAAAACTAATGACTATTTTTTGTACTAAGGATGAATTAACAAATTTAAAAAATGTATGAAATTAATGCGATCATCGCTAAACACACAAGAATAACCCCATTTAGTCGTAATTCAATTCAATTTAATTCAGTTTAATATTTTTATTTCAGCCAAATGTCCATAAGGTATATATTATTATGTATATATTATAATTATAATGTATATATTATATATCCATAAGGTATTATAACTTAATTGGTATTTTAGTAGGTACAAATTTCTTAACTAATTGTAGTATAGCACCATGTCATCAGCATGACTAATATTATTGATGCAACCCCGTCAACATGACATCCCAAACCAGTTCTACTGAGCTCACCCATAAGCTCATTCATATAAAGGTTGAAGAGGCGTGGAGAGCTCAAACCTCCCTACCTCACCCCACAATCTAAGTAATAATAAGTCAAAATTGTAGTAAATTAAAATAAATGTAGTTGAATAATGTATTAGACTACTGGATTTCGTCTCTTGATTTATTTTCCATATCATAGAAAAGTCGTTAAAAATCTAAAACTTCACTCGAAAATTGATATTTATCGCGTGGCTGCAACCGTATGCATTTTGCACTTCTTGAAGGAAGGATGTTATAAAAAAAAATTCCCGCGCCATTTTTGTTGCTTACGATACTCTCGTCGGCAGAAGTTGGAATTTACACCGTTTTATACACTAGCTTTGAAACTTTTAAGGCAATATGTAAAAAAATAGGGGTGCTTCTTTTTTGTATATTTCGTGAAATACACGGAAAATTTAATTAAATTTCTGGTATATGCATTTTGACTATACAATCTAGGGTTTGGAAATTGGAAAACATGTTTGGATAAATTTTCCTCGATAGAAATAATTATTGAAATGAGGTCTTCAAACACACTTTTCCTCCTCGTTTGACGAATAGGAACCATATCTGTATACTGTATCTGTAACTCAAACATATTTTATTAGATGTGTTTCAACAATATCTAGAGATTTGATATTTGAAATTTTGCTAGCTATTTTAGTTTTTTTATAAAAATTATAAAACTTACATTTTTCGCTTTCGCTCTGAGTCCGCCCTTTTCGCACTGAGCGTGTTTTCGCTTGGAGTGACAGTGA
This sequence comes from Ypsolopha sequella, assembly GCA_934047225.1. Lineage (NCBI taxonomy): Eukaryota > Metazoa > Arthropoda > Insecta > Lepidoptera > Ypsolophidae > Ypsolopha > Ypsolopha sequella. The sequence goes on from OW203985.1 coordinate 31,053,984, forward strand.
CAAAAATAAAATTCGTTTAGCCTCTTAAACAGTGTGTTCTTTGACTATACACCTGAAATAGCTTTTTAATTAAAACTCAATTCTAACCTATAATTTTAGCTATGGGACGAGTAAAAATATTATCATTGTGTCGAAAAAAAGAAATTCCACAATTACCTATCTCTCTAATGAGAAAAGCAAGAATAGAATTAAGTTTAATTTATATTTTAAGACTGTAGTATTATAAGTATACCAGGTGTATAATGGCGAGCTCAGAAAATTAAACCACATGATTGACTGATCATACTGACCAACTTCTACAGAAAAAAAGACAAAATAATTTCACATGAAAAATTACAAGTAGGTTTATGTGTAAACAGTGACTGTGAGTCCACACTCAGTACAACCGCGTTTCACATATGATTATTACATCCTAATAATATTACTATCCTTTATTAGAACAATGATTATTATCTAACCAATAATGATTTGAACGATAAAGAAGCTTAGAGTAATAATAATTCAGTGTAATAGTAATTAGTATATTTTCCTGATTTATGATTCCTCTACAGGCTTAACGCTAATTAAAAGATCAACCAATGAGATAACTGTAAAAGCTGATGGACTATATGAGACAAGTAGAAAATTATATAAATTTTTCCCATGACATGAATTTCTCTTGTCTTGTATTTTTTACCACTTTACATAATTTAAGTATAAGTTATATCTTTGTAAAATAATAATGTATTAGAAAAGAACAGACATGTTCTTGCTAAGTTTATTGCCCTTCTTCTCAGCAAGACTAATCGAATGGGCGGAATTAGGCATAATATTTATTTATTTTAATTTCAAAGTTTATTTTTACAACTTAATTTATTTATTTATAATAATTTAAATATTAGAATATAAAAATATATTAAGTTAAATTAACTTATATTAATAAGTATAAGTCGAGTCAATAGACAGTGGAAAAAGAAATGGCTACTTTTCTATCCACCTCTCATTTACCATAATATGTCTGTTTATATTCGCAAATGGAAATACAAATATAGTTAAAAACAATAGCAGTCAATGTATTTATTGTCGACTCATATTGGTCGGAAATTGTCAGGTGTGCGTTTGGTTTATGCTGAGAGTACCGCAAAAGCAGGCGGCCGTTTCTATTCCGAAGGTTTTTGTCTCGGGCAACAAGTCTGTGTTTTAATTATAAGATTAAGCAGTTGCTGATTTTCGTTTTAATCTATGCGTTAGTTTACAATTCATCAGCGACACGTTATACGTATAACTATCGAAATTTCTGTATCCATATTCACAATAATATAAACTGACTCAAATTTCAATAAAAACATCGATCGTATTCAATATAATTAACGCTACAGTCCCGGTTAATATTTAAATAATTACTGGTTTTTATTTAACACACTGTACGGTCCAATTATGGAGTGAATGAACTATATTGCTTACAGTTCATTAACCGATTTCATTTGAACGAATGTTTTCAATGCTAACTTTGTATGAGGACAAGCGATGAGCGAAATGAATTGCTATTTTTCCCTAAAACTTTATTTGCCCTGTAAGTTACAATTAAGAGGATGACATACTCTAGCAACTGTTTTTATTATCCGTCCAGCACAATAAGTCTAATGGTAAAGACCTTATTTGCTTTAATAGAGGCGATTATATGTTGGCTCTTTGGCCTCTTGTTCTTGGACGCGTAATACTAGCTATCACGCAGCGAAACAACAAATTGCTGTGTTTTTAGCTAATCCCACTATCCCACTAATATTATAAATGTGAAAGTTTGGATGGATGTATGGATGTTTGTTACTCCTTCACGCCGTAACTACCGAACCGATTGGTCTGAAAATTTGCACAAATGTAGTTTTGGACCTGGAATAGCACATAGGCTACTTTTTATCCCATAAATCAGTTCCCATGGGATGGCAATGGGGTGTCAAATTTCTTTAGAAAAGTGATGTTTTGCTCCTTCACGCCCCGTACCTACCGATTGGGCTGAAACTTGGCACAAATGTAGTTCTAGACCTGAAATAGGACATAGGCTACTTTTTATCCCATATATCAGTTCCCATGGGATGGCAATGGGGTGACAAATTTCTTTAGAAAAGTGAAGTGTTTTACACAAGCTCAAGCACAAGCTCCTTTAAATTTGCACAAGCGCAAAGTACAAAAAAATGGTACCAAATAAAAAGAAAAACGGTCAAGTGCGAGTCAGACTCACAAGTCGTCCGTAATTCGACAGTTTTGCGAATAGAAAATTTAATTTTGACATTTTTGGAACTTTAACGGTGAGATTCCGTTGTCCATCTATCCGTATGTCACAGCCTCATAACTTTAGCACTGTTAAAGACAAAGACTTAGAATTTTGCACAAAAGAGGAAAAAAAAATTATTCCTAAAACCACAATATGGGTATCAAATTATAAGTATTAAGGAGCTGATTATAAAATTATATAATTTGGCTATATTAACTTGCACCTTTTTCAAGAAATCGTTGAAATACCACAAAAAAAATGTATGTACCCACCCCGATTATAGGTCATAACTGGCCAATTACAGGATAATTATAGCGTTTTTTTTTTCAATACAAATGAAAAATAAAAATAAAGTTAAATAAGTTTATACATATTTTTTTAATACAATATAGGTATTAAAAAGTCGATTGTAAAAATATATAGTTTTGATAATTTACTTGCATCTATTTCGATAAATCCTCAGAAAACCACAAAAAATGTATGTCCCTTCCCTTATCTCCAAAACTGGTGAACCGAAAAATGTAAAAAAAAAAACCTCGGCAATAAGTGCTTACGTAAAGATTACAGAAAAAAAAATTGAGAAATTCACGAAAAAAAAGACCAAATAAAATTTTCTGTTCCCAAAACTGTCGGATTACGAAACCTAGGTACGCGAGTCTGATTCGCACTTGACCGGTTTTTCGCCAAATATAACAGGAATAATTAGCGTACTTATACGGCTACAATCTACTACGCGGACTCAATGCGGAACTTATTGAAAATCATTTTTGAATTAGTAAACGTGCGGCAACAAATTTTATAAGCAATCGTGCTTTTTCCGTTCAGAAACGCTGATACGCCTTCGACCTCGCCAAAGACACTTTATCTGGGGATAAAATATCTAGCCATCTATCAGCCTGTGTTCGTTTACTGCTGGAAATAGGCCTTTCTAAAATTTTGCCATTCTTGGCGCTCCTCCGTCATGCTCATCCAGCCGCTACCCGCTAAGTCCGCCGGGCCAGCAGGCACGAGGTCGGTCTAGGCTACGCTTTGCTGCACGTGGTGTCCATTCTAGGCCTTTTGGCTCCAACGGCAATCACGTCGGCGACAAATATGGGCCTACCCACTGCCACTTCAACTTACTGATTCGGCAGATTATGTCAATGACTTTCCGCAGTGCTTAAAGGCAAAAGTATTTAACTGATAAGTTATCTCTTACCAAGGGCTTGATCCACCGACTTAAGGTCGCTTAAGGAGCTATGGAGCGAGCTTTGCGTGGGATATCTCTAATGAATAAAATCGAATCAAATAAAAGTAAAAAATAATTTCGTTCGGAAACGCGGCTCGGCCTACGGCCTGAACAAAACCACTTTAGCAAAGGACATTTCAAAGAACAAAAAATTTTTGGAAAAGCATTTGGAAAAGCGGCTCGGACTTCGGCCTCGCCAAAGACCACCAAAGATACTTTACAAATTATGATGACATTTTTCAGGGTATTCGGAAAATCATTCCATAAGGGCAAGAATATTTTTCGAAATACAGTTGCTTTGAAGTTATAGAGCTGAAATTTCGCTTCTGTTACTAGGGTTGGGTTTAAGGATTTAATATATTTAAGAAAAAAATATTGTGTTTCAAAGTGTTAACACACTAACCGAAGTTTAATTCAGAGAAAACAATTATAATTTCGTTCAGAATTTACCTAAATTTTCAATTATGAATTTACAAATTTTACCTGGGAATCAAATAAGTGATCGAGAAGTTATTTCGTGAGGAAACGTAGCTCGGCCTTTGGCTTCGTCAAAGCCTGAGAATCAAACAAGAGATCAAGAAATAATTTTAAACTACAAAAAACTAAATCCACGCGGGCGAAGCCGCGGGCAAAAGCTAGTACTGAAATATTTTGTAGGGAAAAAGATATTGGATTTAGGTAACATCCCTTCATATTTCTATTACCTATTTTGTAAAAAAAAAACAAGTTGATCTCTTAACCGCGTTTTTGAAACAAACGTTTGAAAACAAAAAAAAAGAGGGTGGAATACATTTTCTTTTGACAAAAGTATGAATATTAAAACATTGTTTACAGGTGGAATCCCTAGATAAAAGATCGATAAATCAAATGTATTTTCTTTAATATGAGGAGAGACCTAGTTTCTTCCAATGAACCCTTGAAAACCTGTTGTTGTTGATGTTCTAGCGTCAGGTGTCCCGTTAAGTTGTATTTTTAGTAGTGTGACTCTAAGCGAGCTTACAAAATGTCAGATAGACGTAAGATATAAAAAATTACGCGTTAGACTACTTTTTACTTTAGACCTGATTAAAAGTTAATTAAATAATGAAAAAAAATATATATAATTAAATAAATAATTGGGCTAAATGCGAGTCAGACTCGCGCACAAAGGGTTTCGTACCACCACAAATATGGGTACAGAACCGTAAAAACATTATGGTAAATAACAACAATATACATGCCAAAGCAACATAAAAGCGACAAAAAACAAGGCGCTAAAATAGTAGCGTCTAACAATTTATTCGGCACCCTCTGAGGATGGAACCTAATTTTTATTATTTGTCAATCCAACCATATTTTGAGACTTGTATTTTAACCGTTTTTAAGACAAAGCTGAAAAAAAAAGTCATAAAAACAAATTTTTCGATGTGTTTTGTACAGGAAAACGACTTGGGTGAAAACACCTTAAAACCTTCATCCATCAGCCTAGTTCGTCCACTGCTGGCCCGGCTATTACGGATGAATATACAACTATCCATCGGTCCCAGGCATGGTGGGCCTCCTGGTTTTTTGCCTGTGAGCTGTCCTTTTACTCTCCCCCGAATTACTTCGAGGGGGTCTCCAAGTATGATGGTGGTACTTGCACAGTCGAACCCGGCATCAGCTCTACTACCTGGTAACCTTAGTTTTCAATTTAGTTTTTTATTTTCCGTGTTAGAAGAAATAGTAACGTGTATTCTGTGAAAATTTCAACTGGCTATTACGGATGAATCTATAGACCCCTAAGACAGATGGACGGACGGATAGCGGAGGCTTAGTAATGGGGTACGGTTTGGCATCCTTCAGGTGTACGGAACCCTAAAAAGTGCGTATGCAGGCACTACTACAACCATAGCCATACGGACTCGGTGAGATATAATATCTATACCTTCTTCTTCTCAATATTCTTTCACAGGATATTTTAAGAAGAAGCATAGACTAATAAACATTTCGATTATTTAGTCGGTGTAGGAGCGAGGGTTCCCTGCACTTTATGGGACCCTACCGTACCAATACGTTAAGATGGCTGGTATCTCGAATGAAGTTGTTTTTTGTACGAAAAATTCACGTCGCACGCATCGCATTTTCGCCAAAGGGGATTTCGTACATTTTCCTTATTGTATAAAAAGGATAGAGACCCAAGTACTTGAGGCTTTTCTAGTTTGTGACTTGTATGTAAAGTTTTGCTGTGTGCTGAAATGTGAAGGTGCCTAACCTATTTTAAATAAGTTGAAAACAAACGAGTATTTAGGTAAAACTTAATATAACTCTATAATAAAGAATACATACATACGTATACCTACGCTTGTCTCCCAGAGGGGCAGGCACAAACTACAGATTTCCATCTGCTACGATCCTGACACACCTCTTTTGCCTCTTCTACATCCATCAAACTAGTCATACAAGCTATTCTATTCCGGGTACCTACCTTTCCGGTTACTTATAAAACAAACATGAAAAAAAAATGTTTTTGCTTGAATATTATTTTTCTAATATGTTATTATAAGTTTCCCAACCAAATATATGTATGTCTGGGACCGATGGATGGCGGTATATCTACTCCTAATAGCCGGGCCTTATATGGAACAGACTGGTGACGGGCAGCGGCGTCACTGGTGCGAGGGTTTCGGCACCGCGCTCCCCAACCCGCCTGCCCAGCGTGTGTGAGTATGGGCAATTCTTCCAGGATGACCGCCGGCAGTGTTATGTCCAGCAGTGAACGAACTAGGCTGATGGATGGATGGATGATGGAGAAAATAATGTTTTTGTCAATTATTGACGTGCTTCGCACTTATTTAGAAAGAAATTAAATATTTTCAAGTGTCTGTAGTTCCCAAAGCGCAATTTTCTCAGTTAAGTGTAGGGCAATAAAATGTTGGCTGTGACTTCCTCTATCACCTACAGCAAGTTTAATTTTAAATAAATATGAAGTTTTCAAGTAACTGACAGAAACATTATTTTCTCCATACAAAAAAAAACAATATTTTTTTTCTCAGAAAGTAATGCATATTTCAGAGAAAAGACTAGTTTAAAAGGTTTTTGTAAAGGCGTCAGCAGTCTACAAAAAAAAAAAATTGTTCGATTCCTTGACCTCCAACTTGACTTAATCCAAAGTCCACAATTTCTTGTTATGGAACCAGGGGCTCTACCGCGTAATTCTCATTTGTATCAACTTCAAGCAAATGCATGCGAAATTCAACGCGTGCAAAAGAGATGGCATGTTAGGCGGGCGTCGTCGCACGCGCGTCAAATTTCAATCTCAAGTTGATGTTGATGAAAATGAGAATTACGCGGTAGACCCGCAGTGTGGAACGTCTCCGGAGTACATTTTAATAAATAAATAAAATAAAAAGACATTTATTTAACACACCATTATAGATAAAGTAGCACAATGTTGAACGTAAAGTTGTATGGCACTGTTAAAAAGGACGGTGACTCAGCATATGTTCCTATACCAAAAGCATTAGGAACGCTGTTATTCTGCCACCACCAGTAAAAAAGAAAAAACATACCTAATTAACTTACTTTTACCTAAACATATTCAATAAAATCAGCGTATAGTTAAAATAGTTAATTTGGGTTCGTTCGGCGTAATTGTGCCCATAGAACGGCGATAGGGTTCACGTTATAATGGTCGGTTAGACGTGGGTGTAAGTGTTGACTTTGAATTGCATTGCAAAGTCCATACTCGATAACACCTGCGATACCCCCTCCGGGATTCATGTCGTGACGATGCATATCAAATAACGACGGGCCAATCTGAGCACTTATGAATTATAGCTTACGAATCGAGCAAAGGATCATAAATAGATAAGAGTAGTAAGTAAGAGTAGATTTGGTTCAGTAACTCTTATAATTATAATTAAATAATATTTTCAATGGTCATTTATTGTATTGTGATTTTATTGTGTTATCCAGCCGTAATACGTAAATTTAATTTAGTGCATGAAAAAGGGACAGACTGAAAATCAGCGTTGTGCTACTGTTCTACAACACACAACAGATGCTGAGTCTGCCCCTTTTTACCACATTTTAACTATTTCAATATGCATGCACCTTTTTATTCACAGATATTTTTATATTCTCTTATTTTATATGTATTGTTTTTTTTTATATTTGTTGAATAATATGATATTTATATTGTGTGTGTAGTCATTATGGTGATAAATAAATATTTGTTTTCAATTTGAAAAGAGTAAAGTTTTGTTGAAATTTTATACATAAGTAGGTATGTACTCGAAAAGAAACCTTATTCTAAACTTTTCCATTAGATTAAGAATAAGATGTAGTTGCAAAATATTAACTGAAATCTTTTGAATCATCACGTTTCGACTTAGGTATAATAAGCCTCTGAAATGTCAAGCATTTCAATTTCGGCGAATCCATTTTGGCAAATTAATTTGAAACAACCTTCAAAACTTGACTGAATTTTTCATTTAACCATTTTATATGTAGGTACGTGAGTAAACCTTCATCATAAAAGGTAAGGGAAGCAAATATGAAATCCGTATTCCAAAGAAAATTTAACCCAAATCACTCAGTTGTGCTACATTGATGGCAAAAATTTTAACCTTTTACAAATAAATATTTATTATGCTTTCATGAGCTTTTAGCTCACTGAGCGCCACGTAGTAACGCAACCGCCATAAATAACCTTCGTGGTTATTTTTTTCGACAAACCAAAACTACATTGGCCTATGCCTAACTTGTTTGTCCTAAAATCGGGTTTGGCCGGTAAATGTCAAAAGTACCCAAATAGATAAGCTTGTATGACTAGATTGATAGATGTGGAAGAGATGAAGGAGATGTGTCAGGATCGTAACAGATGGAAATCTGTAGTCTTACCCCTCTGGGAGACAGGCGTAAGTATATGTAAATAAATGAATAAAACATTAAATAAACTGACTACGACCTATTTAGGGCCGAAATATGTTTCGAGGTTTCAATTTCGTTTTATTTATATGTATCTTTAAATTTATTCAAATATGTAATTGGGCAAAACTGAATTTAGGACAAACAACTTTGGGTTTGGCTGGTAACATAATATAGCGTATCTAGCTTAAATATTCTTTTACGAAATTAGATATTTGATATTAGTTTTCGTATCCATTTGTTGCTTGATTTTACATTCATTTGAAAATAGATTATATATATATATTTTTTTACTCTACAACTATATTTGATTGTGCTGTTAGGACTTAGAAGATACAGACAGGGTGAGCTCAGTATTTTTATTTTTAAGATTTTTATTTTGAGATGTGCGTGGTCACTTAAGGGTATCTCTTCCAGACGCAAGTAACAGACACCCTCTCTTTGTAACAAACTACTTGCAACAGTAGCTGGGACAAACAACATCAGTGCTTTCCAAGTCAACGTACGGTTCGGTCACGCGATTCTGACAAACTACGTTGCCGTCTGCGGTGAACAGTTCAACGCAACGTCATGACGCGTCACGACGTTAACCCACCTAGTGGTCATTCGATTCTGCCACAGCTAGCGACGTGGACGTAAATCTATATTGACGCACAAGCAAGCGCACAAGTCACGCGACGACGAACTCACGCGCACCACAGTCAACTTAGAGTATTAAATGTAGGCGTACAGCCAATGATACTATCATTGCGTACAGCGCTCAATATCGCAACGCTCTCACAATACACAGCGTAGGCAAGTGACATATAGCTAGTTACATTGATAGATGTGTGACAAATAGAGATGGGCAATTGTGCGCTGCAAGCGCAATTATCGATAAACATAGCTGCAGAATTAGAAGCACAACCGTTCGGGGCTCACTCGTCGACTGATGAATTTTGATGGTCGACGTCTCAAACGGATAAAAACCGAGAATATAGGAAGCAGTTGTCACTGAAAGATATGGAATAAAATTAAATAATTAAAAACACGGCTGCCGTTACAAAAAGTGAATTAATAATATCAAAACAGGTGGGCCTAATATATATCTTTGAATCGGTTAGCAACCAGTTGTATGAATTAGCAGCAGGCTTTGGTGTGAGTGACAAAACAATTTAAATTCACTTGAAAGAAATTGGAAACGTGAAAAAGCTCGAGAAATGAGTATCGCATGAATTGAGTGAAACACACTAACAAACACGCATTGGTTGCTGCATTACATCACTTAACCGTTACCATAACGAAGAAATTTTGAATCGTATTGTTACTTGTGATGAAAAATGCATCCTGTACGACAATCGAAAACGCTCATCACAGTAACTGAGAAAAAGGTACTGGTGAGTGTTTAGTGAACTAGTGCTGGTGTCATACACTACAGTTACTTAAGATCTAGCTAGACAGTTACGGCAGATCTATATTGTCAACAGTTGCAAACCATGATGGTAAAATTCGCTATTCAACAACCAAGGCAGGTCAATTGTTCTAGCCCACTGATGCTTCAGGACAACGCTAGACCTCACACCGCACAACAGACGGTTGCTAAATTAGAAAAGCTGCGATTGTAATATCTCCGACACCCACCATACTCCTCATAACTTGCATCAACAGATTACCACTTTTTTCGCAATTTGGACAATTTCTTGCAAATGTATACTCTAAGGCAGTCAATGACTCCGAGAGCAACACCGCGCACGGAGAAAAAATATTTTTACAATACTACCAGATCGTTTTGTAAAGAAAACCTGGTTAGCAAAAACAGAATTATGTTATGTTTACTTGAATTATTGTATACATGAGATTGTTCAAGTAAACTGAACAATAAATAAGTAAACTTAACAATAAATATAGACGTCACATATAGTACAATGTTTTCTGTTTAAATGAACTATATTCAGGTTAACGGAGCCAGAATTTTTTATCAGTGCCGTATGCGGTGTGCGTGCTCCCCGCTTACTTACCGCTGACGCAAACCTTGACGGAACGAATGACCAGTCTTGAAGATTCCCATACATTCATTCTTTCGACGACGCACACCGTTTAACGCAACGTTGTGCGTTGGGATCACCAGACCGAAGCTTCACTCAGACTGGGCATAAATTATTCTCCTTTGTAATTTGAACCCGCGACCTACGGTTTAAATGCATCTAATTTTATTTCATTTTCAAATGCTGTCTTTTTCAAAGATATTTTGAAAGAAAAATTATCGTCGAAAAAATATAAAAGTTGTTTAAAAGATTTTTCTTTTATTAAAATAAGAGTGTCTCTCACGCTTCAATTCCGGCACAATAGTTAAAACAAACTACCATGGCTGCCCAAACCAAAACTTGTCCGTCATGCTTTAAACATTTACTAATTTTGTTTGGTCATATGCGAATAAATTAGTATTAAACTTTTTAGTTTAGTAGTGTATGACACAAGCACTAGTTCACTACACACTCACCAGTACCTTTTTCTCAGTTACCGTGATGAGCGTTTTCGATTGTCGTACAGGATGCATTTTTCATCACAAGTAACAATACGATTCAAAATTTCTTCGTTATTGTAACGGTTAAGTAATGTAATGCAGCAACCAATGCGTGTTTGTTGGTGTGTTTGACTCAATTCATGCGATACTCATTTCTCGAGCTTTTTCACGTTTCCAATTTCTTTCAAGTGAATTTTTAAATTCTTTTGTCACTCACACCAAATAAAATAAAATAAAAATAAATAAAATAGTTTAGTCACAGAGCGGTAGCTCAGGGGTAAAACGCTGACGTATCAATCTTGACATCCAGGTTCAATCCCCGGTCGGGCATGCACCAATGAGTTTTTGGGAATTTATGTGCATGGTATTTGTTTTTACACACCACATGCTGAACGGTGAAGGAAAACATCGTAAGGAAACCTGCATGCCCTAAATAGGAGTATTTGTACCCGAAGTACGGCGATAGGGCTCACAACTCATCACGTTGGGACGTAATAATCATCGGTAAAACGCGGGTGTACCGAGTATGGATTGCGATTTGCATTTCACAGTTCACACTCGAAACACCTCTGACACCCCCTCGGGGATTATTTTATGTGTATTTATTTATGCTTTAGTCACAAGAAAATCTACATATATACGAAGCATAGGAATTAACCTTCCTTTATGATGGATTTTGTGATAGTTGATGAAAGATTGAAAAACCGAGGCTCTAACGTAGAAATGGATCATTATCTGGTGATCAGCTGGATCAATGGTCTGTTTGAGGGTTGGCATCATCGGCCGAAAGTGGCTATAACTATGTTAGAGAGAATAAAAGTTGAAAGATTACAGAATATCGGTGTCAAGCATATGTTTGTATTTTTCATTTTACTTTTTCAAGATCTCTAACTTATTTGAGATAATGGTACGGAACTTCTCTCATTACACTGGTTATTTTATGTTTTGAAGAAGAAATAAACTTGAGTTTGAAGACGATCTAGTTATATTTTGTTTGATCCGTTGAAGAGTCATAGCGCAAATGAGGGTCCCGTTATTTCATTGAGTACTTGAAAGTTTACGGGTTACGTAGAGAACGCGCTGACCTGAAAAAAATACGTATCTTACACATTGGTTACATGTTTTGCTTTAGCTCGTCGAATAAATAATTCCAAAAATAAGTATATACCAGTCTCAAATCAGACAAGATTTATCTTATTACTCTAATTGTACCTGTTCAGATGTCTCCACGTTTTTTCTTACTTATTTCACTGATATTTACAGAAAAATAATAAGTATGGCACATATACTAAAATTTCTCATGCGCACTGATGAAACACATGCAAGAAGAGAGCTGTACTTCAACCTGGGACTCTACCGCGTAATTCTCATTTGTATCAACTTCAAGCAAATGCATGCGAAATTCAACGCGTGCAAAAGAGATGGCATGTTAGGCGGGCGTCGTCGAACGCACGTCAAATTTCAATCTCAAGTTGATGTTGATGAAAATGAGAATTACGCGGTAGACCCGCTGTAGCCACGGGCTACATTCATTGCTATATTGACATTATGGGGCGTGGCGCTATGCGAACGCATAAGGCCAAAAACAGGCTTTACGCCAGGGCCACAGCTTCAGGCTTCTGGCAGCGCTTCTTCCTGCGCTTCCAGGTGGTTTTTGCGACGGGCTTTGCCCTGCCATGGCACCCGTCGGTGCCTTCCACCGCATCGGATGTATAGCGCGCTCGCTCGCTCAAAACGCTCGACACTAGGTTCGTCCTGTGCGCTCGATCACTGTTTTAACCGCCCGCCTCCCCACTCACCGCTGTCCCAAGAGCGCAAGTCACTCGAAGCCGGACAAGACGCGCCAGTGGCGACCCATTGCTGGCTCTATACAACTTGATACTCGTACATTTGTTCTATCCGCCGGTGCCATCGCAAGAAGAACCGCTGGGCACGCCTCTCGAAGCCTGAAGCTGTGGCCGAGGGGTTATGCGTTCGCATACCGCCACGACCCCTTACCATACCTTTTCGGTTCAGATATCTATGATACTAACAGATACTGGCGTGGATCCCGTTTCTCCCGACCACGTGGGAATTTACAAAAATCCGGCCTTAGTCCGTGCCTATATTATAAAGGGAGACTTGAGTGGAACTCACGCGTGGAGGCTTTCTATTAAACTTAAAAATTATTATAAATTTAATAGTATTACCACATAGTATATGTTATTGTATGTAAAAGAAAATATAATAAATTTGTCAAGCAAGAATGCCACTCTTGGTTCGTGATTGTTCCTTACAAATGACCCGCATACAACCACTTAGTGTCCTTCCAAGTTCACTGGTTTGAGAGGTGCATTGACCCATTTCATAAATACCTCAGTAAACTGTGATAAACTTAAATTAAACCTTATTAGGCAACCTTTAAAGGCCATATTACATGAAATGGAAATTATAGGTACTAATAAAAGTATAAAATGTTAAAGTGGACTGATAAAATAAGTCACCGCTGCCCTTTTGTAGGGCTAAGTTCAATCAAACCAGTTTGTACCATTAATAGCAACAACATCATATATCGTCATGACAATTGTCTCAAAGAGGGTGTCAGAACAGCTTCCGAGAGTGGAATTTCATTAGAACTGTCAAAACTCTCGTTACATTACACCCTCTTTTCATTGACGATTTTACCGACTCAACGTAAAACTCAACGCCGTACTTTGGGCACAAATACACGTTTTTTGGCGGATTCAGGTTAACCTCACAGTGTTTTTCTTCACCATTAGCAAGTGGTTTGTAATTTTATTATATATATATTTATATATATTTTATTATTTTATGTAAGTTCCGAAAAACTTGGTGCCTGCCCGACTGACAGGATTTGAACACGGGTGAGTCGTCGTCCTACCGACTGAGCTACCAGTGCTTTTCTTATTTAAAATCCGAAAGAACATAAAAAATATTTTCTTTACAACAAGATACGCATTTTTTAAATCACTTATCATAGTTCGCATACCAAATATCAGACTTTTAGGACTTTTGAAAGTTTGAAAAGAAATTCTTATATAATACAGAACCGGACCACCCTTTTTGAGAGGGTGGAGGGTGAAAGTTACAGATTTAATATATTATTTTGTTGTTTGTGTGCCAATCCTAGCTTGCATACCAAATTTCATCTTTCTAGGACCTTAGAAAGTAACCTTGACGTTTTGATGATCATGAGTAAGTGAGTTAGTGACGAAATCGACGTATTTAAGGTACTAATAAAATCCACAGTATGAAAGTTTAACAGATGAAACTTAGTCTATTTCACAAATTTGATAATTGCATCTTATACTGAAAAATTGGGCTCTTTGGTATTATCCAGGCCGAATCTATGAGGGTTCGAGTATACGACGAAACATTTCAGGAAAGGTACGTAGTGTCCCGCTTCCTTCGGCTCGTCTTGGCGAGGGCACTGCCGTGTCCCCAGATATTAGAACCATTAGTTAGTACTAGTACCATTAAGTTATAGTATCCTGATGCTAGTACGAATATGGTCGATATTTCAAGACAGATTTTTTTGCCTCGACGCAGTTGAGGTCTCCATTACATAGATTAAATATAATATTACAATATTAATATTACAAGGTGGTAGAGCTGATGCCGGGCTCGACTGTGGGGGTACCACCATCTTACTTGGAGACCCCCTCGAAGTAATTCGGGGGAGAGTAAGAGGACAGCTCACAGGCAAAAAACCAGGAGGCCCACCATGCCTGGGACCGATAGATGTCGGTATATCCATCCCTAATAGCCGGGCCTTATATGGAACAGACTGGTGACGGGCAGCGGCGTCACTGGTGCGAGGGTTCTGGCACCGCGCTCACCAACCCACCTGCCCAGCGTGTGCGAGTATGGGCAATTCTTCCAGAATGACTACCGGGAGTGGCAAAGTCCTAGAAGGGCTTTTGTCCAGCAGTGGAAGAACCAGGCTGATGGATGAATAGAATATAAATTATGACGTCTACAATTACATTTAATTTTTTAGTCATCCATATTTAGTAATTTTAATTCATTAAAATTCAAACTTACAGTTTCTATCACAGTGCAGTTAATTAAATAATCAAAAAGTAATCGATACTTCCAACAGCCCCTATGTTTGTTCAATTTCGATAAGCCTTTCACAGTTGAGAAAATCGAATGTTTTGTATTGTTCTGATTTTCCGAACTGGAATGATTTTGTGAATTTGAATTACGAATAGGCAGGTTGGTTAACAATAACTCTTATTAAATAGAACACATCTATATTATATAAGAAATTGGTAATAAATAAAAAATATAATAAGTTAATATAAGAGTGCAATAAAAACTAGAAATCAATCAGACACAGATTTAAAAACACAAATATTTTGAAAAAATTCCTCGAGCCAGGATTTGAACCTGCGACCATGACATTACATGACAGGCCCGCTAAACTGCGCTACCGAGGTTCGTTTCTGGAACGAAGAATTTTTCCACCATACCTGTGGGTCTACCGCGCAATTCTCATTTTCATCAACATCAACTTGAGATTGAAATTTGACGTGCGTGCGACGACGCCCGCCTAACATGCCATCTCTTTTGCACGCGTTGAATTTCGCATGCATTTGCTTGAAGTTGATACAAATGAGAATAACGCGGTAGAGCCCCTGTACACATTACAAATTAAAAATCAATCAGAACGTTCAATATGTGCATTACAAGCTGGTATATCAAGTAGTTACAAAACTCCGGTGTACAGCAGTGGCGTGCACAGAACTTTTTGCTGGAAAAGCAAACAATTGGTCAAGAACAACAATAAAAAAATATGAATGGTTTGGTTTGTCCGTTTTAATTAAAGTAAATAAATAAATAAAAATAAAATAAAAATAAAAAATGAAAAAATTTAAATATCACTTTAAAAAAAAAATTTGTATGACGCCAGGGTAGACAATGTCTACTAGATTGAAAATTTCCTATACAAACTTTTTTTTTCCAAGTGATATTTAAATTTTTTTATATTTTTTTTATTGTTGTTCTTGACCAATTGTTTGCTTTTCCAGCAAAAAGTTCTGTGCACGCCACTGCTGTACAGATATGGTGGAAAAAGTCGTCGTTCCAGATACGAACCTCTGTAGCGCAGTTTAGCGCGCCTGTCATGTCATATAAGCCGAAGGTCGCAGGTTCAAATCCTGGCCAGAGGAAATTTTTATAAATATTTGTGCTTTTAAATTTGTTTCTAATTGATATCAAGTTTGAAATGCACTCTAATAATAATTAGAGCGATGGATTTGGCTATGAAAACATTGTCATAAACGCTAATTAATTTTTTTAATTATATTTATTTAGGACACGGACAGTCATTTATACATTATACTTAAATAAATTATCTTAAATCAAGCACAGTCAAGGAGGTCCCTTAATAATAAGTTCATTTTAAAGGTTATTTTACATCAGTACTATATAAAAACATTTTTTCTAATTTGAGCTAAAATACTCTTTTGTTCCAGCTCTATCTTTAAAACGGTAATACATACGATAGAAATATACAATTTAGCCATATTGTTTTATAAGTATAATCTATTAGTACTCGTACATAAATAAATAAAAAATCCACTCTCAGAGGGTACCGACAATTGAGTGTCACTGTTTTATGTTGCCTTGGTGTTGCTATGACATCAATATTTTTGTTATTTTTCAAAATGTATTTAAGTGTTCCGTACTTATATTGTGTGGTAGTAAGGAACCCTTTGTGTGCGAGTCTAACTCGAACTTGGCTTGTTTTATTAAATAATTTTTGTACAAGGTTTTATAGTTTAGTCGAGTTAAGGGATAACAAATAAAAGTCAGGAGGAAATATCACGAGGAAAAAATATCTTTTCTGAAACAGATTCGGCAATGGGTCACTTTTCTCTTGAGAAACAAACACGGAAAATGCCTCTTTTTTGCCTTAGGGGAAAAATAAATGTATGAAAATCTATTTACGCCCTTGGGGGTAAAGTATTTTCAGACATTTTGTTACAGAATGACTTCCGCCAGTACTAGATATTATGACATCCTCGTGTTGATCTAATATTGCAATCGTAAAATAACAAATTTATTGGATAGATATTAATTACATTTTCATAAATTTTTAAAAGATTCAAATTATTATATGCATAGTTTTCTGATAATATTAAATTTTGCGCCTGTGACAATTACGCAACTAGAGATCCGACGTCATTAATTAAAGTGATTCAATAATAACTGTGACATCTTTAAATATAACAACTTGAAATAATGTTATTTATGTCACTTAATTAGTTATTAAAAACGTAATTTTACAAGATGATTAACGTCATAAATTATACTAATTGACATATCAAAATATTGTGTCCATTTTTGCTTTGAAATTTGCTAGCGGCCGCCATTTTCAAACGTATGCAAATTTGTAAGCGGAAACTGTCCGTAAAATAGATGCTAAAGCTCTGGTTTCTTGAGAGGACGGTACTAAAATATAGCAACTGCCTTACATCAAATGTATCTCTCATTAACAAAATTAAGGTAACACATTTACAGAGGCCGCCATATTATGGCACCGGTCTTAGGAAAACAGAGCTTAACAACTTAAATTATTTATCTCGTAAATAGGACAACTAACCGAATGAAAATCCTGTAAGCCATAAATACGCCGGGGAAGACCAGAGTAACGTTTTAACACTAAACCATTATTATACTCTGTTTTCATTAGCGTGCCATTCCACGAAAATGGGGCAAAAAACGTAACAACTCCCAAAAGCACACGGCCATGCGGAAGGTCATAAAAAAATCTCGTATAGTGCGCGCCAATCTTTTAGTCGCCTCTGATTGAGTTACGAGTGCAAGCTTGCGCAGGTACAGTCAAGGAAACAATAATATGAACGGTTGATTATTAAATGTTTACTATAAGTTGGAAGGTGTACTTGTTGTACCTACCTATTTAATATATATTTATTATTTTAGTGCAATCTTAACTGTTTAAATAAAACAAATTAATATAAACACCATTTTCCTACATTTTCGCGTTAAAACGCTATAACGACCGCAAGGCATAAATCAACAAAATCAACAAAACAACAAATAAAGGCAACACAAACAGATTCAACGATAAACTTAACGAATCATGGAATTTTTTAATCGAATGTACTTTTCATGGAAAGCGCGCATGTGTAGTGTACGGACGTAGCACTCACACTAACGCATAGTGTTGACACCTGCTAAATGGCGAGCGGGGGGTGTAGTGCGGCACGCAGGCGGGTGTGCTCCGCGCCCTCGCTCCTGTTACGTCCTCCTGACACTGTAAAACGGCTATTGCGTCGCCTCTTGCGTCTATCTTCAGAGGAGACTAAAAGATTGGCGCGCACTGTACTCATAGTTACGCATAGCTAAGTAATTCTGTGACTACGTACGCGTACCACACGCACATTTACGCGAGCTTTTCGAACATAATGTGTATATATGTATGTAAATACTTTATTGACCAAAATAAAGAATACATAAAGGTGAACAATATTTATATATTACCTACATAAAATTAAGAAAGAAAGAAAAATATGTATTTCGAGCAATCAATCAAGCTTATTTACATTTCACAATACAAGTAGGTATTTTAGTAGGTATTAACATTTAAGGTGATATAAAAAAATTGGGTACTTTCGAATCCATTTACTCCACTATAACGTCATCTACGTATTTCATTTTTGGGTAAATGGTTATTGAGTACTTGATTAAGATTCTCACTGAAGGAAAATGCTATTGGATGAAATTTTCTCGATAGAATTTAATTCCGAAAAGACCTCTGCATTGTTTTATTTTTTCCTGTAATTCTTAAATCCTATCTACTTTCGTTGTGAAATTGCATTCAAAATGTAGATATTATCTAGGTATTTGTAAATAATTATAAATAATAATTCTCCTTGAAAATCTTTTTGACAAAATAGCTTAGTACATTTTAACCGACTTTTTGCTACTTTTCCACCAATCCGTCCCACTCACACTGAGGGTTTTTTCGCATATGGAGTAACAGGGACGCTAAAACTTTTACGTATCGCCTTAATTATCTTATTATGAGTCGACAGAAAGGGACAAAACGGCGGGAATAAACTTTGCATTGCGTTTTTACTCGGCAAGTAGCTTCGCCCGTGATTTTGGCTGTTTGTTTATGTTTGTCCACACAATTTTACCTCTGCTGTCTTGTACTACAACTATTATATTCACACATTATTCTTAAAACAATTACTCCAAAATGGACATAGACTCAGCTAGATGCCAACTAAAAAAAAATCAAGATGACGCTGACTTTCAGCAACTCCCTTGCCACTAACAGCTTTTATATTTGACATAAGTTTTTTATCATACATACAGGTAAGAGATAATTGTGCACGCGTTAGTTAAGCATAGTTATTTAAAAAAAAAGCATTTAAAAAAGTTATCATGCAAAAAAAACACATTTTTTGATCAATCTTAGAACATTTAATGACTGAAATTAAAGTACGAGACTAGGTAAGTATATGTAATTACACGTCTAGCGACTAATAACACACTAACATTAGTTACACACATCAATCATATCAGCGTATTAATATGTAGTACCAAGGATACTTCAAGTTTTCAATTTCGATTAATACCTAGGCCTTCTCTTTATGTTTCAACGTTTTGTCTGGTATAAGTTTATTATTAAGTTTTTATATAGGTATAGATAGTATACATATTATCTACTCATAAATACAAAAACTATACATATAATACATAAATAGGTACATAACAATATCTCAGGGTTAGATGTGAATTTTACAAGTTAGGTGACTGATTCTGTAGATGTAGATAGTGTTGATAGACTCTGGTTTTGAAGGTAGAGATAGAGGGAGACTGCCGAATGCCAAGAGGAAGACTGTTCCACAGGCAAATTGCTGACACTGTGAAAGAATTTGTATACTGTCATGTTGGTGCTGTGTACAGGAAATTGGAGGAGCATAGCTCTGCTTGGTCACTGAAGGCGGCCAAGAGGTTCTTTAGGAATAAACTGGTCCTGAAGATAAGAAGGAGAAAAAGAACTTTTG
This sequence comes from Ypsolopha sequella, assembly GCA_934047225.1. Classification (NCBI taxonomy): domain Eukaryota; kingdom Metazoa; phylum Arthropoda; class Insecta; order Lepidoptera; family Ypsolophidae; genus Ypsolopha; species Ypsolopha sequella. The sequence continues at coordinate 31,073,903 of OW203985.1, forward strand.
AGACCCTTATAAAGAAGTGAGACGATGTGTGAGTTCCTACTATAGCACATATTGACCCAGTTTAACCGGAGACAAAATTGGGAGACATGATCGTATTTACGCAATCCGAAGATGTATCTGATACAAAGATTTAGGAGACGATCTAACTTGTCTAAGAGTTCTTCTGTGAGATCAGGGTACCACACATCGGCGTAATCTATTATTGGAAGTAAAAGATAATTGACAAATGTAACCTTGACAGAGTATGGAAGAAATTTTTGCATTGGCTTAGTGAGTGCATTGAGGCACTGATCTTACTGATTTCTGCAACCTGCATGTTCCAGGACATATTATTGGAAATGAAATCCCTAAGAGTTTGACAGATTTTCAGTATTTATGTGTATTTCAACACTTTTGATCAGGTTTAGTGCATTTCCTGGATCTCTCCTTACTGTATCTTAAAAGTCTGCCGACTGTTTTGTAAACAGAGGTTTTACGCTTGGCCAATAGCGCCTTATGGATATCGTAGATATGAGCAGGCGCATGTCCAAGTTTCAAAACAGGGGGGTCATTGGGGGAATATTTCTTTAATTATATGACAATATGTTATATTATTCAATTTTTATTATTTATATGTTATATTATACAATTTTTTGAAACATACTTAGGCTTTTTGGGGTAGTCGTGACACCCTAACTCCCCCAAACTGGATAAGGATATGAGACCTAGGATGACAGGTGTTTGCTTAAAAAGAAGAAGAGTATAAAACAGACGTGGCGTTTATCATTCTGTCTACGGAAGTCGGTAACGGACGAATGACTGACACTACGCAACTGCTTGTAACCACTTTCTTACTACGAATTCTCATGAAGTCATACCAGAACACATGATGATGATGATGTCCTCCTCGACGTATCCGTCGACGGCGACCCTTATTGTTTCCTGGCATGAGCTCGGATGTGGCTGGAAAATCCGAGTTTCGTCAGAAATATCCTGTCACACGAAATACAGTACAGTTGTCTATACGAGTTGTCCATACGAAAACTCATTGAAGACTCAAGACAAGCTTTAAATCATCAATCTGGTAGCAGTCAACACAAATCGGTTCATCAAGATCTGAAAGCAAAAGTACGAGAGCTCAAGAATCGTTGGTGGTGCAAGAAATCTGAAGAGCTACAAAGGTTTGCCGACACTAACCAAACAGCGAAATTCTATGAAGGGCTTAAAAGAGTTTTTGTACCAAGATGCAAATTAACAGCCCTCGTTTATTCTCGTGATAGATCCAAGCGTTTGACAGATCCGTCGGAAGTCCTTCTCCGGTGGGCTGAACACTTCAATGAGGTGTTGAATCCGGGAAGCCAAGAAGCCAATCTCTCATATATCACGACCTCGCTTGAAAATTTACCCACAGCACCAGAACTCGACCAGAACACAAGTCGTTTGGCAACATAGTTTCTTCATGAGGCTAGTGATTAGCCGCAGATGACTCAACATTCCAAAAATATATGTGACGACATTAAAAGTTTTCTGTATATTTTCCACAATCGCTTAATAATTTTGAACAAATCGACTAATACCAGCAAGATTTCATTAAAGTGTACTTGGCCTCAGCCCGTGCCAATATTATCCACCAATAACATTATTGTTACCTGATTTAACGGCACATATCATGAGCGCAGCAACTCAGGTATTATTACCATTTTATTTTTCTATCACATGCGCGCTCGATGAATGTTGCGAAGGCAATACAATACAATCGTATCGATTTCGTCACGCGCGCAATATTGAAAACATGTGTTAGAAAGACAATTTTGTCAATACTGTAAAAGCATAGACAATTTTGTCTATGTGTAAAGGTCTTCAAACACTTTATTGGTTAAAATTAATCTAGCTAACATTTTCGATGCAAAATTATTATTATTTTTGGATTTTGCTTAAAACAATGTAAACAAATTTGTCTAAGCTTTTGGTAAAAAATGTTAAATTTACAGGGGTCGGTTGTTAACATAATATTATTAAAATTTCGTTATTTATGGTCCCAATTTGGCATAGATCTAAATCATCTCAATGAACTAAGCCTAAAGTATTAGGGGGGATCGGGCAAGAGGTTAAGAGGAATGTTTGACGACAGACTTAGTATTTCTTTATGGAGAGCTTTTTGTAACCCCTTGATACATTAACAACAACAAAATAAGCGTATAGCTGGATAAAAATGGTTTATAATTTACAAGGGTGTGCTTGTTTGCAGTTAAGTTAAAAATTGTTCAAGAAATATTTTCTTACTGAATTGACAGTAGGGCTTCTTTGTGTTTTTTTGGGAAATTTGATCACTTTTTTAGTAATGGAATTTTGCTTTCGAAAACACGAAACCAATGTGATGGATATTTTGAGAATCACGCACTCAGAACATAGACAATTGAAGATTTATGGTGTGACCCGTAGTTTATTAAAGCGTTAAAAAAATTTAAATACAAAGATTTTGTCGAAAGTTTCATTCATTAGGTTAACAATGTCACCAGGGATTCAATACTTTGTAATTTTCTCCAGTAGGTAATTTTCGTCTCAACTCACTAAACAGTATTGCATAGGTGATTAAATAGTTTTTTTTTTGTTACAGATTTGGAGACAGAGCAGTTTTATTGAACTTCAGGAACGGAAACAACGCAAACCTTAGCAAATACATCAAAATTAAAACAAATACCCGTCTCTAAATTAGTTCTATCATACTGTAAATATTTGAACAAGAATTTAGGTAGAGAAATTTAGCGACATGATTGTCGTGTGTTTTCAAAGAACTTTAATAACATTCCTAGTACTCGTCGTATCAACCTCCCCAACGGCGACGCTGAGTTCCATCAACTCGGGTGAGTTTACTTACAATAATAATAGGCTAATAATATATTATTTAAATAATGCAATAATAATCAAATCTTTAGCTGTAATTTCCGCTACTTATTCTCCATTTTTGATAAACAGTGTCACTACTGAAATTAAAACTCCTTTGTTCAGCAATATTTGACTTGTCGTACTTACTCGTAACATGTTGTTTAAATTGAATCAGAGCACAAATACCCTTTGTTGTAATATTAAACACACCAAAGCTTCATTTAACATTTTAGTGTTCCTTTAACTGTATTCGTAGTACGTCTAATGAACCGAATTTTGTGTCAATTTTATCTGCCGATTCTTTTAACACCAATATACTCCTATGATACATTTGGGCATCTACCTTTACACCCTGGAGAGTAATAGTTAATATTCTTTGTCCAGTTTTGTTCAAAATCTTCTGGATGACCGATTTATAAAAATTGTATTGCTATGTAAGTAAAAAATCTTAGATCCATAAAAGTAACCTATTCGTTTATCTAGAACTATGCAAAGTTTGAGCCCAATCATTGTAACAGTTACGGCGTAAAGTATTCAAACTTTCGAATTTATAATATTAGTGGGAAGTAGATGTTTTAAAACTATACACGAGGAGACAAAACAGTCAAAAAGCTGTGCCAGGCTACCAACTTTGGAATAAAGAAATAACAGCAAAACAAACATTTTTGGCGGCCTTGTTTCTTCCTAAATTAAAAGGGATAGTTATCGCTCATTATGTCGCACAAAATTTGAAACGTTACGTTGTGAGATTGGTTGGCCTGACCATCTTTGAAATTGTTTTGCTAGTTGTTCTGTGGGTTACCAAATAATAACAGCGTAAAAGAAGTTTCGATATCTTTTGATTATTGCTTTCGTTAAAATTTCTGCACAAGATGCAAATTTATAAGCCAAAAAATGTATAGTAAATATTGCCCCCGTACAAAGAACAACAATTTCGTTTGACTAAGAATAAGTCGTCCTCACATTGTGTTCCAACACAACCGTGTCGTCGTAACACATAGGAACTTACCAAAACCGTGCTCTGAATTTCAAATGAACAGAATATGCCATAATATTTGACTTCTACTGCTCGGGCAGTAGACACACGGAAACTTTTATTAATGTTCTTGTCAGACATTTTGCTTAAACCCTTATCTAGTAGCTAGTCATGTACTTGGAACAAAAATATGAGTACACAGTTTTATGCTTAGTTTTAACATATTTACTGACACATAAAACAAAGGATTTTTTGGAGGTGGGCGTTTTTCAAGCAAGTTCGTGCAAGTTTTGACTTAAATTCATTATAAATTTCATTTGTCATGGCAGCATAATCCAATGTATATCAGCTTAGTCATTAGTGTCTGGTGTCATTCTATTCTTCAGCACTTAGCAAATCTCTAGATAATTCGTGAGAATTTCCAGAAGATGACCTAGATATCACGAGCAAATAAATTCTGTGAAGTCCGAAAAACCTTTATATTGAAAATATTTTCCGCAAATGAAATTTCTACAGACCAAAAAACTTAGCAAAATAAATTACCGTATAAAAGACGTACCTTATCTAAGTACTTAATTGTCAACAAATAAATACTATAATACCTAGAACTATACGGGCTTAGTGTTTACTCTCTAGAATATTAAAAAAAATCGTCATCCTAAAAATAACCGGGTCCTTGATAAAGTAACTAAAAGATCAGAAAAAAAAATTGGCAACCATTATGTTTGATTTAACCAGTTTGTAGTTAATAATTAAAAAAGCCTGCATTTAAACAACACCAAATAAAAAATAACGTGAAATCTAGTTTTTTCATATAATTTTAAATCACTAAAATTACATATCAACTTCTACAAGGTATTTCTGAACAACTGTGAATGTTATTTGATGCGACTTTAATACCTTCGTAAAACATCTCTTGTACATTTAAACGAGACTGCTTCGTAGCTATTTTGTGTTTAACATTAAAGCATATTTACGAAGAACACATACTATATAGGTACTCTCTGTAAACATGTGCATACGTTTTCACCTTCCGGACTCTGGCACTAAAAAATATGTCTTTCCCCTAGATACGCTACGAGCACTGCATTATCTAGCTTTAGTTTTTTTTTTTAAACGACATTATACGCGTTAGTTTTGCTCTTTTCTGTCTTGTGTAGAATAAAATCAAGGCTATCTATTTCAAGTCGTTAGCTTCTAAGAAGATATTTCTTTGTGCATAATTAAACGGAAATCTCTTAGTGCAAGTGCTTGAATTAACACATTACTCTTCAAGACGTTTTGGTTTCAAAATAAATCAAGTTAGTAGTCAACCTCCTTTTAATTTTTCTGGTTTTGCATATTAAATGTTTGAAGTGGATACTTTTATGATGGCATCTCGTGTAGAGGGGCCTGTTCAGAACTTGACGTCACTCCGGTACGAGTTTTTTCAACGAAGGATAATTTGATTTCTGATTATGGGTAACTAGTTTTTTTAATCTTGGCCACCACCGTCCTTGATGGCAAGCACCGATGAGAGCTAGGATAAAGCGCGCTTTTCTAGAGGGTACCTGTTTATTCTTGTTTTATAAAAATCTGGGTTATTATATAACTAACTCGATATACGGACGCGGTTGGTAAGATAAACTATATCTACTTAGATTAACTCTCGTAGTAACGTCCTAGTAACCCTCTTGTATGGACAAAGGAGTAAAACGCTGCTTAATTTGTGCCCAAATGGACATACAGCAGAGGTATAGCTGGGATATATCCAGATATAGAGCCGGTTCGTGTTGCTTCAATACTTAACGCTTTACTCTCTATGGCTCTTGTATGAGTTTTTTGTTAGTTGGGAGATATAGGTAGTCAGTTCATCGATTTATACGCTCTTGCTCCCAGAACGATCGATTAAATAGCGTAAAAATATAGACCTGTCATACTTATCAAGCTATAAATAATGGAGTATCGCGTACATTGACGTACTAATGATGGTGTATTATTGATACTTGACAAATTTTTGTTATAAGGGGTTCTATACACAGTCAAAACTTTCTTTAAATTAGGCCCACTTGCAGCATGTTCTTAACTCGACTTTGACTCGGGTTAAATTAAAAGATAATGGGTTAAGAAAAAGCTTTCTTGCACCAATCAAAATATCGGGTTAAACTAGGGTTAAACTCAGAGAAAATCATCAGAATTTAACCCGACTCTCAACTTGAGTTAAACTCGGGTTAGCGAAGTAATGTTACCAGTTCGACTTAAATTGTGTTGTTTACAATGACATTATATAGATAATTAAATTATTATGGTAACATTCTAAATAAATGTCAAATGTCAAACAATCGTTAAGCTCGTGTTTACTTACTCGTTTCGATATTAACATGGTGCAATAGGACTAATGAAATGTCGGGTTAGTTAACCCGAGGGTTAAGGATTTTTTCTCGATCATGCTGCAAGTGGGCCTTAATGTTTTCTATTTTTATAATTTACAAAGCAAGGAGCCCACTTGGATGATAATAAATGTCTCACAAAAACGTCCCACGACAACATCACAATCAGGAACAACTAACTCGAACTCATGTTTCGACGTCTCTCAAGAAATCCAATATTGGACAAAACTTGTCCGCTACCAGAAAAGTACGGAGATATTGTTAAAGTTATAGGGCGGACACTTCAAATAAATCTTAGAAGGATAGATAAGGGCCGGACTCGATGACTGTGGACCCTTAAAAGCTTTGACCCTTATACGAAATTCGGGTGGATTTTGAACTCAGCAACGGTTTTTCATTAAGATAGTCCTTTTTGTAGGCTGTCTGGGCAATCGTGAGATACACTTATAATAAGGTTTCTTTATTAGGGTCATGTGTCACTTTCAAGTTTAAAACATTGACGGATGAATAAATGTGTGGCGTGTCTGGACAAAGAGTTTATTCAGTCAGAAATGGAGTTGTAGCCAATTTGTTACCCAATTTTATCCATCTTTTATTATTACTCAACTTAATGAAAGTAAAAAAACCGGCCAAGTGCGAGTCGGACTCACGGACGAAGGGTTCCGTACCGTTATCTATAAAAATGGCAAAAAAACATGTCTGTTGTATGGGAGCCCCCTTAAATATTTATTTTATTCTGTTTTTTGTATTTGTTGTTATAGCGGCAACAGAAATACATCATCTGTGAAAATTACAACTGTCTAACTATCACGGTTCATGAGATACAGCCCGGTGACAGACGGACAGATGGACAGACGGACGGTCAGCAGAGTCTTAATAATAGGTTCCCGTTGGTTACCCTTTACGAAACCCTAAAAATGAAGTATAAATAAATATTAATTAAAAATATATATAAATATTTCGTCTTTATTGTACAACTAAAACTATATCAGGGGGGAAATTGTGTAAGAAAAACATATTCATTAGACAGCTTGAAACGTATGGTTTCAATTGTCAAACTGCTTTTAACCTGAGCAAATTAGCCAGTTTGTTAAAATCGTACGTTTTAGGTCGTACGTTTCTTACACAACTCCAGCATCCGTATCACATTGTTTAATCGCACGTGACGAGACTGTTGATTCAGCTAAGCGCGTCGCGCGCGATTAAACACTATGCTACGGGTGCTGGGCAGGTTACTTATAAAAATATTAAAATTTTTAAACAAAAAATATTGCAATTAGCGGACGCACATTAGGACTAAGATAGAATTTTGGGAATTACTAAATTAGAAGAATAAATTAGGTCACGTGTCAATTCTATGACATAAATGAAGCTCATCAAAAATGTATGAGACTCCATATTATATAGCATTACTCGTAAAACTTTTACTTTGATTTACTTTAATTTTATTTATAAACTTTACATAAATAAAAAAATAAAAAAATATTAAGTTTAAATTTCATAAATAAGACATTTTTACCAATTAAGTGATGAACTGATGTGTTAACAAAGGTATTATTTATTTATTTATTTATTTTATTGCGAAATTATGTGATACTATGTTTGATCTTAATATCTTATTTTAAATTTATTTTTATATTACTTCTTGTCATATTATGCAAATTAACGATATTAATATAAGGGTTCTGCAAATAAACGAAAACCCTCACCTTCGGTGTTTCATTTCATTTCATTTATTCACCAACAATATACATTGTATTTGAATTTTTAAACTAAATTACAACGTGATTACGTGGTGTGATTACGTTTGGTTGTCTGTCCAGACATGCTAGTTTTTGATCATGGTTTCACCCGTGTAAATGTAGTTAATGACTGTTGAATTAAATTAAATGTATTATTATGTACCTGAGTAACGCCCCGTCCCCGCAGAACAAACTATAGCCTATGTCCAAAATGTAAACTCTATAAATATTTAACAGACAAAATGTGATTGTGACTGTTTTCTAATTGTTTTCGCCTGAAGATGTCGATTAAATCGATGAAACCGGTAGCGTAATCGTGCTTAAATATATAAGTGGAACACAGTATGTACGTATTTTTAAATTTTCTATCATTGTTAAAATGTTCCATCGCGAAGTGACAACATATACCATTAATTCCTATGTCAAAGAGTCTAACCGTAACAACAGTGATTTTTTTTTTTTGAAAACTGTCAATAGTTCTACAGATTATTCCCATAGATATAAAAAACAAATTTTACCTCTTCACAATATAAGTTTAATATGTAAAAAAAATTGAGAAGTAAAAGGATTTGTTTCAATTCGGCTATTTTTTATTTATAATTTGTTTATACTATGTACTTTTATGGTCTTTTGCGTTATATTCTGTCTCATATTGTATAATAAGCGGTGGTAGCTCAGGGATAGAACGGTGGCCTTGCAATCTTGAGATTCAGGTTCGATTTCCGCTCGGCCATGCACTAATGAGTTTTTAGGAATTTATGTGCGTAGTATTTGAATGGCGTAATATTTATTACTTGCTGAACGATGAAGGAAAACATCGTGAAGGAATCTGAATACCCTAAAAAGCGTGTAATTGTGCCTGAAGTACGGCGATAGAGATCACCACACATCACGTTGGGACGTAATAATCGTCGGTGAAACTCGGATGTACCGAGTGTGGAATGTGACTTGAATTTCACAGTTCACACTCAGAACACCTCAGACACCCCCTATCACATTCGTGTCGTGACGATATATTTTTATATATATTTTATTTTTATTTTCATATTATGTAAAAACTTGTCGCGTGTGTTGGCTTTCGCTCTTTCTGTTTATTTTCGCGTCTCATCGTCTATTCGCTACATTTCCGGTGTACAAAGGGCGTTAACCTAAAAATGCTATTCGGCTGTTCATACTATTTTAGTAGCCCTTCGTTCTCGGTTCCACCCGTGCTTATTCAATATGTACCCCGTTTTAGCTTGGTGGTTATTTTATCAACATCCCTTATAGCTTATTTGACCAGGGCCTGTAGCATAGTGTTTAATCGCGCGCGACGCCTCTATAGTTGAATCACAAGTGCAAGGAGCGTGACATACTGTTTAATCGCAAAAACATCGTGTTACGCTTTTCGCACTTGTGATTCAACTAAGTAACTGTACATGCAGTTTTCTGGGTCATGTTTAGTTTTATGATAATGTACTTTTTTGATAAATAAAAGTATTCATTCATTCATTCATTCATCGCGCGTGATTAAACACTGTGCTACGGCTGCTGGATCACTACAATGCGAATAAAGAAAACCATACCCAAATCCAGTGAGTGGTTCTTAAGTTAAAACGAAACAGACAAACAAACAGGAAGACAGACAGACAGACAGACAAACAAACAGAAAGACAGACAATCAAAAAATATTAAATTGTAGTTTTGGCCTCAGTTCAATAAATAACACATTTCATTTAAAATTTCGCTTAAACGTTCAATGTATGACACGATTTTTTTACTACTTTTTATTAGTATACCTATAGATATAGATTAAAAAAAGAGAAAACTTTGATAGCCAATAGATACGCATTTTCATGACAATTCTACAAATCCACTTGCTCAGAGCAGGGGTAGCTCAGTAAGTAGAACGCTGGTCTGTCAATCTTGAGACTCAGATTCAACTTGCGCCTGTCGAGCATGCATTTAATTTTTGGTGATAAGACTCATAGGACATATTCATCCAAAGCAAAATATATAAGTAAACAAAGATGAATCAGAGATTTAACATTCTGAATATAATTTTTTATTAAAGAAATAAATGAGACTTTAGGATAATTCATGATTTATATAAAAACGGCTCACCTCAATACGTGTTATGATCGGGAAAACCGACCAGTTTCAGCAGATTAAGACTGCCTTCATCTGGGCGAGTAAAGACGTTTACGCGACGAAGTTACCCCTCACACTGAGTCGTCGTCGCGTAAACGTCTTCACTCGCCCAGATGAAGGCAGTCTTAATCTGGAGAAACTGGTCGGCTTTCCCGATCATAACACGTATTGAGGTGAGCCGTTTTTGCGTAAATCATAATTTTTTATATTGTGTGTTTTTATTTCGGACGCTTTGCAAGGCCGAACTTGGATGATACATTTATATTTCTTGCATGATACATTTATAATTTCTTGGTATGAGAACATAATCACTTTTAAGAGCTTCTTGATTTTTTAATACCTTTATTTATATTTCTTGTAACATCATATCTTATACCTGTTTTCAACGAACAAATATACTTTCAACATTGAATTTTTTATGCCCCTTTGTAAAGAATATTATTCAAACGAGAAAGTAGCATACATATTTTTTACTAAAATATTATTGTTTAAGACAAGCCAAGAGACTTAAAATAAACAATATTCAAAATCAAGAACCTAGCAACAAGGCAATTGCTACGCGGGAGATTGAAGAAATCCCTCGAGAGGATCAAAAACAGTTTACATACGATTTGCACAAGGTCAGAGCTGAGAACCCTTCGTATCTCCTTTATTCTCACACGGTGGCACTTGATGGGTTAAATTGGGTAAAATCGGAGACAAAAGAGGCAGTTTTTGCTTTGTTATACGCGCGGGTGGAATGACAATTGAGTGCTTTTATTGTCAACACCGTGTTTTAAACTGTTTTGTTTTATATAAAATCAAAAACATTTAATAAAGCAGTGGTGCTCGAGTCGGAACGATGCCGGACTCTCCATACTGAGATCCGAGTTTGAATCCAGCCGGTCGAACATGCACAATACATACATATACTCATATTTGTCTCCCAGAGGGGTAGGATGATTATGAATGACCTACCTGAAGTGGTACAGCAGTCATACGTGCTTCTGTTTACAGACGACGTCAAGGTTATCAAAATTATAATATCCAACTAAGATTGTTTAGCACTTCAATGCTACCTTGCGAGGTGTTCGCTGGCGGCGCCGGACCGATACGTGATGCTGCGGCGGCGCTCCTTCTTCGCGACGGGTGTGCTATGCACACAGCATGCTCAGTACGCTCCCACTTTCCATGCGTGTACACTTTTGAATGAACTGATCGCTCAGTGTCAAGAATTAGACATTTTTTTACACCACACTCGCAAAATTTGCTGCAAGTGTGCGTAACTTTTGAAATTAGTTAATTATGTAAGGATAATTATATAAGTAGAAATATATGTAATTTATAGTAGTTTATGCTACAAGGGCGCAAAGGAATAAATTACGAGGACGATTTAAAGCGTAGCGAGTGTTTTAAACGTAACCGAGTAATTTATTGCTCTTACGCCCGTGTATCATACTACGTTTTTCAATGCATAGTGTGAGGAAATAAAACAAATATAATCTTGTGAACTTTAAATTATAATAAGCTCAAAAGGACTGTATCCAGAGCCGTTAAACAGTGGAAAAAAAGTATAACATTTATGGTTCACAGGAAAGGCTGCAGGTTAGCCAAGCATTGTGAATAAAAAAAAAAAAAAAAAAAAAACCCTAGGGCAAAATAATCAACTTTCTGTTCGGTTTTGATGCATAAAAAGTGGGCCTTTACGAGCACTTGCATTGAAAAATATATAATATTATGTAGTATTGTCTTAACCTGCGAGTTGGTATAAAACTGTAAGTAAGTATAAGGTTCTTGTGTAAATAAATAAATAAATAAACAGAGACGCTGTTCTACAGTGGAGTGTCAAAAATAAGGTGCTGTTCAATCCGAGTAAATGCGAGGTTATGAGCTTCACGCGGTCGCAGGCTCCCGTGCAGCACCAGTACACGGTCGGGGGTGCGCCGGTGATGCGGGTCACGACCTCGGCGAGCTGTTCGACCTGGAGCTCACGTTCCGCCCTCACGTGCAAAAGGTAACGCCACCCGCGTACCAGAGGCTCGGCTTCGTGTTACGGAATAGTATTCCTCTGTCCCTTGAAGCGACTCGTACCCTGTGCGCTGCTTTGGTCCGTAGTACCAAATAATGCTGTGTTCTGGAGCCCTGATCAGAAAAAATATGTCCTCATGTTGCAGCAAGTCCAAAAACGATGCCTTAGCAATCTTTATAAAGGGATAATTTATCTTACCCGCTCCTGTACCCCACGCGGTTTTTAGAGGATCAATTGAGATATAACGCTGTACAACTACGCCGATGTCTCTCCTTAAATTTATTTTGAACATAATTAGCCAAAACTAGATAGTATTGATCTGGCCAATAAAATATTAAACTTGTTTGTACCAGAGGGACACACTAAAGGGCGCGATTCTCGGCGTGACCGGTATTTTCTCGGCGCCAACCTGCCGGACCATCTCGCACTCTGAGTCAGTTCTCTCGCGTACGGGCGCTGCTCAACTCTCTGTTATCGGAGGCACCACAGTGTGACTTGTTTGTAACAGAGATAGAGTGCCTGAAAACTGAATTTAAGGCGATTACCGTCGCCAAATTAGCAGCTCGATGTTTGTCTGTATGAATATCGACGGAAACGACATTGAAATAACGTTCAAATCAGTGCACAATGCGTGGTGGCTGTTACGACGCTCGCTGCGTCCTTGAAAGGGCAAAATAGGAGAAAATAATACTTTTCACATGGGCGTCATTGTTCGAATGAATAATTCTATGTTATATTTATAGCTATCAAGTTTATCTATTTATCAAAGCATAAATGAATTAAATCACCTAAGCCGCCTAGGAGCAGTAGGAAATTCAAGCCAAAAAACACCATTCAGTTGAAACAATTTTTCATATAGAAGTTTTGGTGGTACGAAAAAGAAAAATGTTGCGTATGTTGTCCTAGAGTTTATAATCCATAATACATTTTTTCAATATTTTTGGTTTGGCCATAAAAGAGGAGTAGGCTTTAGAAAGTACCCATATGGCGGTATTAAGGGCCTTAACAGAATACTAGAAAGACGTATAGAAACTACTTGCCTCAATAATAATTTAGATAAAGTTTTTGTCTGTATTTGCCTAGATCCGCCTTTGTAACGTTTTTGGTGTTTTTATAAGTACTTTTTATACAATTGTATTTATAATATATTGAAATTGAATATGCCCAAATTACTCAAGCATAACTTATTCATTTTCATTCCATTTTCATTCCATTTTCATTAAACATTAAGGTCAGCTAGTGAGTGATACAAAAAAAGTAGGTAGGTATATAAATTCTGAAAACCTTTGTTATACCATAGTAACTACGGTTATACTTGATCAGCAGGCTTCAAAACCGGTTACATAATTGCCAGACCGTATTGTCACACAGATAAGGGTTATTCGTTGGTAGTTTGCATTATAAATCAAGACCATATTAAATATCAATATCTGTGTTGAAATACATTTTGCTTAATTATGTCACAAAATACGAATACAGACTGTCACTAACCCCGTCAAATATCAGCAGACTAGAAAGTCTGCTGATATTTGACGGGGTATTTACGATGGTATACAACATAAAATAAACTTTTAACAAAAAAAAAGTAGCCGACTTCAATAGTAACAGCAGTCATTCACTAAAAAGTTAATAATAATTCTATAAAGACCGATGGTACCGAAGCAACACTTTTGCCGACTTCTTTCTTCCTGAAACGTTATGTTATCTAGAAGTCGGCGTTTTTAAATTGGTTTTTATGTTGCTATATCGTAGGAAATACGCCGACTTCTAGATAACATAATGTTTCGGGAAGAAAGATGTCGGCAAAAGTGTTGCTTCGGTACCATCGGTCTTTATAGAATTATTATTAACTTTTTAGTGAATGACTGCTGTTACTATTGAAGTCGGTTACTATTTTTTTGTTAAAAATTTATTTTATTTCACATTTTTTAGTGTTGCTGGGTTAAATTGTGAGGTATGGGTAGTTCTTGCAAACGTGGTGTTAATATGAAATGAAGTTCAAGTGAGTATAAGTAGCTATGTTTGAGTAGCTTCCTGCTATCAGCACCCTAACACAACATAATTACTGCAATCTCGAGTTATGTGCTGTCATCTGTTGAGGAGTTCTATGGTGATGAAGCCAGGATCGAAGGTCAGGTGAAAATTCTGATAATCTCCAAGTAATACCCTTGAATCAGCACCCTAACGCAGTGATTGCCGCAATCTCGAGTTATGTGCTCTGATCCGTCGAGGAGTTCTATGGTGAATATGTTGATGAAGCCAGGATCGGAGTTCAGGTGGAAGAATTTCGATTTTCAAGTAATACCTTGTAATTAACACTCAGGTACAAAGCGCTTAAAGTCGAATTGAGAACCTCCTCCTTTTTTGAAGTCGGTTAAAAAGTAAAAAATTGTTTCGATGATAACCAAAGCTAGGTGATCACAAATTCGGGAGACGAGAGAAGCGGAGCAGTGGAAGAACACATAGGCTGATGGATGAATATATATTGACGAGCACAACAGCGGTCCAGTCTGTCCAATGTGTCGTGGGCAGATCGTAGAGTATGAAATCGCAAATTTTTCATCGAATGTCAAAAATAGGTGCGACGACGAGCAGAGCGAGGAGGAGCATGTTAGGTTTACATGTAAACAAATTTGGATATCCGAGCGAAGCGGAGCGAGGTGCACTTCCTCATTTTAACAGAAATACGATATGCCTAAGCAGATCATGATATACCCAATTCTAATATTTGCCGACAATATTCAGGAGCACTCAATACGAGTGATGTTTAAAGGGAGATCAGTTCACGGATTCACGTTCAAACAACAAAGCAAACTGGAGCGGGTTTTGGGAATGTAAGTATATAAATAGATCAATTCAGGCACTAGTAGATACTAGTTTCAACATGTTCAAATAATACATTCAGTGACCAACCAAGGTTGATTTTCCGAGGCCGAAGCCATACATACATACACACATACCTACATAATACACACACGTCTGTCGCCCAGAGCGGTAGGCCGAAGCCAATGTTCGGTTTATTCTTAGGCCAAAGCCGAAATCGAAACCGAAACGGGAGAAATAATGTCATGCTTATTAATTTGTATTTCATAAGCATATCTAAATATAAAAATAAAAAATAAGCTCGATACATATTTCGGGCCCTACTTAGCTAGGTATCAGTTGCGATTATACTTATTAATTAGTTTACAGGAAATAATAACATAACTCTCTTCTCTGATGCTTTTAAATCTTAAAATGTTTTAAACAATGTTTTCAATATTTCGTTGGATGATTTTTGATACAAGTTGAAATGTAAAATTATGCAATTTTACTATTCAGTGCGGAAAAGTACCTAAGTGTAAATTTTCATGAAACGAGGAAGAAAATGTCGTGGAATTTTTGAGCGCTGAAACGACCGCAAGGAAAAGCTGTGGTAAGAATAAGCTGTTCATAAACGTATTTAAGCTTTTACGATCATCTTGTTCATTTTTGCCTTCCGCCAAAGCATCGACTCAATTTTGGCCAAACGTGAAAACGTTCACCCAAAGGTGCCGAAATAGGCCGAAGCTGAATTCAATACCCCAACTTACCCCATAGTACGGGGTTATAAAGTTTTTCGTATGCTTTTTATCTTTTATAATAAAAAATTTAATTTTTTATTCCTTACAAAAACCATGCCAAATTGTATTTTGATTAATAACTACGTGCCATTACGCCCATAACCAAATAAGAAAAATTAAAATTGTAACCTAACAACTAGATTATATTTGTTTCAATACGATCACTAACTTGAAGGTTACGTGTTCAAATTCCATAGTGGCACTCTAACCCCGCTCCCATGAGTTGTTCTGAATTTATGTGCATACTATTTGATATCTTATACTTACTATTTGCTAAATGGTGAAGGAAAACATCGTGAAGAGGAAACCTGCATGCCCTAAATAGCGTGAGGGTATTTCTGCTCCAAAAACGGCGACAGAGCTCACTACCCATCACTTATAGGACTTATACAACGTGTAACAGATAGGTGTAACCATATATGAAGAGCTTATTCAGTCACCTATGATTAATATTATATACAACGTGTAACAGATAGGTGTAACCATATTTAAAGAGCTTATTCAGTCACCTATGATTAATATTATATACAACGTGTAACAGAAAGGTGTAACCATATTTGAAGAGCTTATTCAGTCACCTATGATTAATATTATATACAACGTTTAACAGATAGGTGTAACCATATTGAAAGAGCTTATTCAGTCACCTATGATTAATATTATATAAAACGTGTAACAGAAAGATGTTATATTATTTGAAGAGCTTATTCAGTCAACTATGATTAATATTATATACAACGTGTAACAGATAGGTGTAACCATATTTGAAGAGCTTATTCAGTTAATGGTATAGAACAACTTTTACAATGAAGACTGTGAAATCTCAAAAAAAAATCTGCCCTTCCATACATTTCGGCTGAGCGGTATTGCATTTTTCTCTGAAACAGTAAAATTTATTTTTCGATATACAGGTTATATATCTCGAGATATAGGTATAGAACAACTTTTACTATAGAACAATAATTGTTTCTCGAAAAAAAAATGTACTGTTTCATAGAAAAATGCAATACCGCTCGG
Source organism: Ypsolopha sequella (assembly GCA_934047225.1). NCBI lineage: Eukaryota > Metazoa > Arthropoda > Insecta > Lepidoptera > Ypsolophidae > Ypsolopha > Ypsolopha sequella. Next base: position 31,090,612 of record OW203985.1, read on the forward strand.
CCGAAATGTATGGAAGGGCAGATTTCTTTTTGAGATTTCAGGTATGGCTCCATAGTAAAGTTGTTCTATACCATTGACTGAATAAGCTCTTTAAATATGGTAACACGTTTCTGTTACCCGTTGTATATATAGGTATAATCATACGTGAAACGCGGGTGTGCCGAGTGTGGACTCTGACTTGCATTTCATTCACAGTTCAAACTCGGGAACACCTCTGACACCCCCTCGGGGATTAATGTCATAAGGACATTTTTTATTTTTTTATTTTCCATGCAACCGTTAAAGTCTATTTCTACTATTGTAATATCTTACCAACAAATAAAGTGGGGCAGCCAGACAACTTTTGCGATATTAAAATATGGTAAAACGAAGGAATGGGTTTTCTTATGACAACTGTATAAAGACTAAAGTCGATTGGGAGGTAAAATCTGTATCTGCAAAGAAAGCTCAAGCATTTTGACAGTTCAGATAGCTTGGTGAAACCTGTGAAACTATGAATAGGTACTCGAAGATTATGTACACGAAAGTTGGGGCTCTTGGAAAAACTTTTCTAGCTTTTATTTTATAACTAGTTTTTATACCTTGCTGTGCTCGGACTGAAGTAAAATTATGAACGTTTTTATGTACATAATTTATAAAAGTACGTGAAAGTAAGTTCAAAACGCGTCACCTGCCTTCATTCTCTCTTCATGCAAGGTCTTATCAACGCTATTCATGCTAGGTCTTATCAACGTTATTCATGCTAGGTCTTATCAACGCTATTAATGCTAGGTCTTATCAACGTTATTCATGCTAGGTCTTATCAACGCTATTCATGCTAGGTCTTATCAAAGTTATTCATGCTACGTCTTATCAACGCTGTTCATGCTAGGTCTTATCAACGTTATTCATGCTAGGTCTTATCAACGCTATTCATGCTAGGTCTTATCAACGTTATTCATGCTACGTCTTATCAACGCTGTTCATGCTAGGTCTTATCAACGTTATTCATGCTAGGTTTTATCAACGCTATTCATGCAAGGTCTTATCAACGTTATTCATGCTAGGTCTTATCAACGCTATTCATGCTAGGTCTTATCAACGCTATTTATGCTAGGTCTTATCAACGTTAATCATGCTAGGTCTTATCAACGCTATTCATGCTAGGTCTTATCAACGTTATTCATGCTATGTCTTATCAACGCTATTCATGCTAGGTCTGATCGACGCTGTTCATGCTAGGTCTTATCAACGCTATTCATGCTAGGTCTTATCAACGCTATTCGTGCTAGGTCTTATCAACGCTATTCATGCAAGGTCTTATCAACGCTATTCATGCAAGGTCTTATCAACGCTATTCATGCTAGGTCTTATCAACGCTATTCATGCTAGGTCTTATCAACGCTATTCATGCTAGGTCTTATCAACGCTATTCATGCTAGGTCTTATCAACGCTATTCATGCTAGGTCTTATCAACGCTATTCATGCTAGGTCTTATCAACGCTATTCATGCTAGGTCTTATCAACGCTATTCATCAGGCCCGGCAAACGCCGAACATAAGCCAAACATTATAAAATAAAACCGGCCCAGTGCGAGTCAGGCCTCGCTCTTTTAGGGTTCCGTACATATGACAAATTATTTCAAACTAGATATTTATTTAATTTTAAGTAATCCTCTAATTCTGTCAGACACAAACAACTGCAAAATTAAGTTGGTCGAGTATTAACTTAAACTGTATTTTAAATCGGCGTTTTTAGTATTTGTTGTTTAAATATAGCAAGTGTTACAAGATAATATACAGACATTTGAAATTCCTAACTGCTTTGGCCTTTGAGATAGACCCTGTAACAAAAGTGGTCTAAAAATGGCAACTTTTTCTTTATTTTTTAAGATAAAAAAATAAAAATAAATATTTATTATCTACTTAATGTGTTCTAGGCACTGAATTCCTACATGCTAGAGAAATTTTTTTGGCTCCACATCCGTGTATGAGGCCCCCCCTGAAAAATAATTGATATTTTAAATTCAAAATTCGGTTTTGGGTCAACATTTTACATAATATATAAAAATTTATGGTTTCTGTCTCATTCCGTCTAAGATCTAGAGACTCGTGGCATACAGACAGACAGACAGACGGACAGCGGAATGACATTAATAGGGCTCCGATTTGCCCTTTTGGTACGGAACCCTAAAAACTCTATATCCCAAGTGTACCGATCGAGATACCAGCAACCACAAACCTTTTAAAGTTGCCGCTGTATTTAATGAACAGCAATGCAGATGAAAAAGGTTTTTCTTGTGTACAAACCTTCGTATACAAACAATGTGAGTTTCTTCGATGTGTTTCACCATTTATTATCCGTTTTGCTATTTGCACTGAAAGCAGAAACCGCAAGCTGTGGTATTTTAAAACATCTGTATGCAGGTTTTATGTTCAATGATACTCAAAGTCTTTTAATCTGCCGTAGGTAATTAATAATAAATTAATCTGCCTCGATCTGGATTGTGATCTCAATCAGTTCCATCCATCCATCAGCCTAGTTCGTCCACTGTCGGACATGACTTCGCCACTCCCAGTGATCATGCTGAAAGAATTGCCCATACTCACACACGCTGGGCAGGCGGGTTGGCGAGCGCGGTGCCGGAACAATCGCGCCAGTGACGCCGTTGCCCGTCACCAGTCTGTTCCGTATAAGGCCCGGCTATTAGGGATGGATATACCGCCATCCATTTATCCCAGGCACGGTGGGCCTCCTAGTTTTTTGCCTGTGAGCTGTCTTCTTACTCTCCAAGTAAGATGGTGTTACCTCCACAGTCGAGCCTGTCAATCAGTTTATTTATATTATTTCATATTCAGTATTGTTTAAGAAATAATTAAGGTTATGTCTATCCATCCATCCATCAGCCCTTATTCGAACACTGCTGTACATAGGCCTCCCTCATATTACGCCACTCTTGGCGGTCCTCAGTCATCCTCATCCAGCCGCCACCCGCAACGTCCTTTTTTTTTCCGATCGTCAGTCCAGCGGGCACGAGGGCAGCCTACGCTGCGCTTTGCTGTACGTGGTCTACATTCCAATGCCTTACGGCCCCAAAGGTTATCACGTCGCCGACAAATATGGCCAGTCCACTGCCACTTCAACTTACTGATTCGGCAGGCTATGTCGGTCACCTTCGATCTCTGACGGATATCTTCGTTTCGGATTTTATCTATCAGAGATATGCCAAGCATAGCCCGCTCCGTAACTCGTTGAAGCCTTTGGTAAGAGACCACGTCTCAGCGTTATATACATGGACGTAAAAATCAATGGCTAAATAAGTCCTTTGCAGTTAGCGCTATTTCATTTGCGTTTTTGAAGTGTCTACTTATATGGTATAATATATATTATAAATTAAAAATAGATAATAAACATATCGTATGTTCATGAATCCCCCAGGAAGTGTCCGAGGAGTTCCAAATGTGGACATGTTTTTTTACAAAACTGGTAATATGCTATTAATAAACTCATATTAACAGAATGTTTAATGGACACGTCTCCTGAAGTAAAATATCAGTATATTTTTATAGTAACCAATTAAATTGTCATAGCAAAGCACAAAAGGTTTTGAATTTTTGAAAAATTCCTTTCATTACCAGAGTTAGCGATGTCCCACTTTTAGTAATACTTTTTATAATACTTTATATTGAGATATGAACAATAATTTTCAATGCAAGTGCTCGTATAGGCCCACTTTTTATGCATCAAAACTGAACAGAAAGTCGATTATTTTGCCCTAGGGCTTTATTATTATTATATTTTTTTGAATTTATTTACGAGAAGTTGGCTTACCTGCAATCTTTCCTGTGTACAATAAATGTTATACTTTTTTTCCACTGTTTAAAGGCTGTGGATACAGTCCTTTTTAGCCAATTTGTAACAATGTAACTTTCAACTTTAATAATTAAATTGTTTTCTTTGATTATATTTGTTTTATTTCTTCACACTATGCATTGAAAAACGTAGTATGATACATGGGCGTAAGACCAATAAATTACTCAGTTACGTTTAAAACACTCGCTTTCCTTTTTGCCCTTGTAGCATAAACTACTATTATTACTGCTTTTAGCTTTTTAAACGCAATTGATTTTCATAAAAATCTTCATGCAGGAGATAAGCTCATTATAAGCTTCTGATAGACTCCCACTAGACAAAAGCTTTTACAGGTGTCATTATAATCTCATCGGACGAATTCTAAGGACGAAGGACGAAGAACGTCAGTGCAGGGACTTTGTCCGCTGACGACAGACCCTCGCTCGCTTGACAACGAATTTGGAAGGAATTCGAATCATGTCGCGTATCGCGAAGTAAATTCATGTAAGTCGATCCGTCTTTATACTTTATTACTTATTATCTCATTATCACACGTCACACGTCACTTATTTTATTTTATTTTACTTATTTCAGAAACATAATGTGCATCACCACGATATAGCCTGCGATCTTTTGTTATACGATACTATTGTTTTAGCGATAACATTTGAAATGGGCAATCCATAACTGGCCTGTCTTATATTTGATGATAAAAATAGACAAAAGCCAAACCCGATTTTAGGAAAAACTAGTTTGCCAAAGTGGTTCTGGGTTGTCCTCCGTTGTTTTGGGTTGTCCTCCGTTGTTCTGGGTTGTCCTCCGTTGTTTTGGGTTGTCCTCCGTTGTTCTGGGTTGTCCTCCGTTGCGCAACTCGCCATACGCAATCTTCTAACCTAACCTGTACGAGCTCTCTTCTGAGCTGAAATTGTAACCGAAAATTTTTATAAGTAATTTGTCATGTGTTTGTTGGAAAATTTGAGACTTATATTGTGCGTGTTAATTAATGCGATACATAAAAATATATAAAATTTCAATTCAATTTCCAAATTGGTATCAAATTGTGTGACCTCATAAATAAACACTTCAATTACCAAGTAACTTAGGGTAATATCAATTTCGACGTTTCCATTCGAAAATTGACTTATCGGGGCTGCGGTCGGGTAGCGAGGGGGGGAGGGGTAACCCTAATTTAAGTTTTAAGGCGGAAGATGACGCAAAATATAAATAAAATCACAGACTTCATGATTTTGTTGCGATAATGGGATACCCGTTGTTACCTATGTCCTTCTAACGTTTATGGAATTAGAACGAACCATGTCAATTGATCTCGTATTTATTTTCTGTAAAAAAAAAAACTTTTCGTTGCAATCTATTTTATTCTACTTTGGACTTCTTATTGATTACTTCTCGAGTATAATTATATCAAGCGATTAAAAAATATGTACATTTTTTTTCAGCTAGAAGCCTGATATTTGTTTAAAAACTCGGTTTTTCGGAAACGAGTGATGTTTTTGTTGCCGTAACGGCTTAAAGCCTCATAGAGTTCAGTTAAAGAGGTGCTTAATCTGAGATCACCCATGCCCTTAATACTTTAGTGGTGCCACCCTATCTATGTTAATTACTTTTATCTTTCAATAGTAGGGTTTACACATAATTAAGTTGCATGCTGGTTCTGTAGACACTTACACTACTCGTAGTTACAACACAACATCTAAACTTTTAATTTGGAAAGTTTCATTGCATATTGCCTTTCATAATATTATGTTGCAACTACTTTACGCGAACATGCCTCGGCATGACAAAAAAATAAAGTGAATTTCCAATAATATATCTTCATGACATGTATCCCCGAGGGGCTATCAGAGGAGTTTGCGAGTGTGGACTGTGAAACGCACCCAATTTTCACCGACAATTATGACGTCGCGGCGTGATGGGGCACAAATATAGACTGAAGGCTTAAGTGGACACCTGACGCTTGAACATCAACCACACCAGGTTTTCAAGGGTTTATTGGAAGAAACTAGGTCTCTCCTCATTTTGAAGAAAATATATTTGATTTATCAATTTTTTATCTAGGTGGAAACCTATAAACAGTGTATTAAGATTTATGCTTTTGTCAAGAAAATAATGTTTTCCACCCTCTTTTTTTTTTGTTTTCAAACGTTAGCTTCAAAAACGTGGTTAAGAGATCAACTAGATTTTTTTTATAAAATAGAAAATAGAAATATGAAGGGATGTTACCTAAATTCAATATCTTTTTCCCTACAAATATTTCAGTATTAGCTAAAAACACAACAATTTGTTGTTTCGCTGCGCGATCGCTAGTATTACGCGTTCAAGAAAAAGAGGCCAAAGAGCGAACATATAATCGCCTCTATGAAAAGCAAATTAGGTGTTTGCCATTAGAGTTATTGTACTGGACGGGTAATAAAAAAAGTTGCTAGGGTATTCCATACTCTTAACATGCTTTCCGAAGCACGCAGACCGAACAAAAACTTACCCCCACGGGATTCGAACTCTCTACCTCTGGACTGAGACGTTTGAATCACTGAACCAGAGGCAGAAACACCGCCAGCCTGTAGTTTTGAGCTAGAAATTGAATCCTTTGCCTAAGTAACTAGGTAATACCAAAACAAAGGAAGGGCAACTTTGTCGGCCCCACATACTTAGGACGGGTATCTAACTAATGTGACGACACAAAAACGGCTGAACGTGCGGCAGTGGACTTGTTTGGACGTTATTTTGGTCCTTTTATTCCTTTGAAGTGCCGTCCCACTACATAGAACGGCAATTTCGTGAGAATTCTGTACCATTAGCGGCACCAATCGCTTGCACCCCTGCACAGGTACTTACAATATGTGCAGGTGATCGTTTTCACACACTGGCATAAAGTATATTGTCTATCAAATAAAAAATGAATAAATAGTATTTTAATTGATTGTATCTACTCCACAAATCAATATGGTAACTGTGTTGAATCTCCTTTTAAGTTGTCTTTGGCGTTATTTTTGATTTTATAAATTAAAAAAATAAGAATGTAACAGACAAATTAGAGAATTTAAAATGAAAACGTCTTAAGTTTTATTTATGGATTTTTACCCATATATTAGGTGTTTTTTTGGTGTGTTTTTGGATCACCACCCAGCTATGGTTGTGAGATGCTTACCTATTGCTACTATGATTTACTATAAGTACCAAACTCCGCAATCACTGATAAACCCTATGGGTTTTTGTTGATTGTGCATTTATTTAACTAGGTTAAGATTTTTGAAAATATAGAAAAAAATAAAAAAAAAGTTTATTGCACCAAAAGCAGGGTAAAAATCGCCACCTCCGGGGTAAAAATCGGTACAGTAACAACATCAAAAGTGGTTTTATAACAAGCTTTCTTAGTCTGTGGCCATAGGGAAACTGGTTTAGTGTAAACATTTAAAATAACATTAATTAGGCAAATGGCACGTTTCTTTTCGTCATTATAAAACGTATTTTTTAAAAAACATATAATTTGTATTGTGTAAATCACTACATTGTTTGACCGATGTTATATTACATTATAACTCTGCTATCTAAGCTGTGATTGGCAAAATTTATAATAATACCCTTTTTATCGTTAACATATTATTTTACATTCCACCCAAAGGTTGCTTGGAAGATATTGCTATTAGCAATAATGCCGCCTTTGTACATAATGTCTGTCTTTTATGTGAAAATGTGTTGTAAATTGTGTTTGTAAAGGTACAAAAAGTGTAATAAATAAATAAAATAAAAATAAATAATAACGATAGAGAACTAATCAGTAGTCACAAGTGACAACGAGTAAAGAGGTCGTGGTTTTATTTGCTAAACCGCTCTTAAGGCGTATAACCACGCTAAATAAGCAACTTGATGTGTGTCGGTACAAATATTAACGGAAACGACATTGAAATAATGTTCATTTCAGCGTGCCTTGAAAAGTGGCTGTTACGACAACCACTGCGTCTCCGGCTAGCGCAAAATACGAGAAAATAATACTTTTCACATTGATGCCATGAACGGAAAAAAATATTTCAACTTAATTTTTTTAGATCTAAATATTTCCTATAATTTGGTGAAATAATAATTAAAATCGCTTTAGGCGTTTGGAAGGAGTAAGAGAATTCTTGTGTTAATCATGTGAAACTTTCGATGACTTTCGTTTTTTTTTTGTCAAAATTTACAATAGAAAAACAATTTATGAAACTTAAAATTTAATTTAAATGCCTATCTTATAATTTTATGAAAGTTTTTGGACCACCCGTGTGGGAGAAGTAGGCCTTCAAAGACAGGTCCAAATTGCAGTTAGCGTATCCATTCGCCTTAAGTCAATTATGCTTGGAGATACGGTTAATCTGAAACAAGTTAAAAACAAATAATATGCTTTTTTGTATCATACTAGCCTTTCGCCCGCGACTCCATCCGCGTTTATTTAAGCTTTGCCCCGTTTTCGGCTTGGCGGTTCTTTCAACACCCCTTATTGCCTATGTTGACCTCTTAACACGGTAACGTGTGACTTCATTTGTCACGAGTTTAATCGCACACATCGACCAGTACATACATACAGACAGACAGACATATAGACAGACAGATAGACATACAGAAATACTGACAAAATTTAAAAATGTACGATACAAATAACCATTTAAAAATTTCGAAAAATATTCGATATATTATACTACCTAACTACTTTATAATTAAAATGGGAATAATATACCTATAAGAGACATAGATTTTCAACTCAAGCAGTTAACGGGACACCTAATTCTAGGACATCATTATGAAATCAACAACATCAGGTTTTCAAGGGTTCATTGGAAGAAACTAGGTCTCTCCTCATATTGAAGAAAATATATTTGATTTAGCGATCTTTTATCTAGGGATTCCACCTATAAACAATGTATTATTAATTTATAATTTTGTCAAAAAAAAAAACGTTTTCCACCCTCTTTTTTTGGTTTTCAAACGTTCGTTTCAAAAACGCGGTTAAGAGATCAACTTGTTTTTTTTTATAAAATAGACAATAGAAATATGAAGGGATGTTACCTAAATCCAATATCTTTTTCCCTACAAAATATTTCAGTATTAGCTAAAAACACACCAATTTGTTGTTTCACTGCGTGATCACTAGTATAACGCGTCCTAGAAAGAGGCCAAAGAGCCAACATATAATCACCTCTATGAAAAGCAAATAAGGTCTTTGCCATCAGACTTATTGTGCTGGACGGGTAATAAAAAAAAGTTCCTAGGGTATGCCATCCTCTTAATTTTTATTTTAGTAAATTAGTACTAATGTCATTTAGTCTGCCCTTTAGTATATTATTTCGTACATATTCTTTAGTAAAATGGTAGAGGACCAACAGTGGTGGTCATTAGGGTTCAATATTGAGTGAGTTTGAAGGGTTTCGGATTTAATTGTAAGCTTTGTTGTGTAATACGATTTTCGAATGTTATTGCAGAGTTTCAAATGTTTCGGTTGGTGTGCGCTGAGGTGGAAGGGATGAGGGTAGTAGCTACCGCGATTTGGGCTTGTAATACAATGAATCAGTTAGGAACTTGGTGATATCGCTTTTAATGCCGCATTCTATATCTTACATAACACTTTTAAATGGAACGAGTCCATAAATTAACAGAAACTTATTTTAAATCTATATATCTTGTATAAAAGTATACTACATATATTTAATACACAATTATAAACAGACGAACAAACAAACTGTAGCTTGGTTAAGTAAAGTTTTCAAAACAGGAGAGGTAACTTATTTTGAAATCCATCCATCCATCAGCCTAGTTCGCCCACTGCTGGGCACAAGCCTTTCCAGGACTTTGCCACTCCCAGCAGTCATCCTGGAAGAATTGCCCATACTCACACACGCTGGGCAGGCGGGTTGGTGAGCGCGGTCCAGAAACCCTCGCACCAGTGACGCTGCTTTTGTCACCAGTCTGTTCCACATAAGACCCGGCTACTATGGATGGATATACGCCATCCATCGGTCCCAGGCATGGTGGGCCTCCTAGTTTTTTGCCTGACAGCAGAAAGGTTTACCTGGCATGCTAAGAGCAGTGCTGGCCACTTTGGTGCGTGCGTTTCACTTTCTCGCACGACTCGTCAATAATGATCTCTCTGTCGTTCGAGGTGGCATCACGCTTTGAACGAGCTCAAAATTACATAAACAAATAATTACAATTATTGTTACTAAAATTCTTCAAACATAATCAAAGGAAATCATTTGTTGTAATAACTTATTATCAATTTGACTAAGTTTGAATTCATTTATTTGCATACATAATGAATTAATACGGATCTTAGTCTTAATTAGTCTTAATTTGGACCATGTTTTAATATATTTAGTGAAAGTTCTAAATATAAATTTAAAATTTTAACCATAGCACATTATTTCATATATTCTGTAATTTTTCAAATAGTATTTTTTTTTACTAACGTTACTTCTAAATTAAACTGGACTTATCCCCAGCGTTTATTCCCTTCTATTAAAAGCCGATTTTAGTTTGAGTGCTGTCAATACTTAATTTATTCCAATGTAATTTTATTTCAGAATATTTTGCTTTGAAGAAAATGTAATTTTGTCGACACTGAAACTAAAATAGCTAATTACTAAGCTTTCAGAATCGGCTTTATTTTTAATTTATTTTTGTGCTGATATATTTACGGTTATACTTTTATTTGAGTTTTCATATTTTCAAATTCAAGTGAACTAAGTATCCCGTCAGCACATAATTGCTAGTAAAATGTTAAAAACGAGGAGAATAACGTTGCCAAATAAAATGCCAAGATAAATTTATCCTGTAACGACTTTGCACAAGAATTTTGGTTGTAAATTGAGTTCCTTTGCTTAAGTTAAGTTTTGTTTATGTAATGAGGTCGTCCAAACCAATTTAGAAAGTAAGGTGAAAAGATAATATTTTCTGTTGAAAAAAGCTTCCCAGACCCGCAAAAAACGCTACTTTTCCTGATTTATATGCGCCTTGAATACTCTGAATCTATTAACGCTACCCATTCAGCTCATTTGCATTAAAATATTAAACTTAAACGGGTATAAAACAGACAACAGAACGAAATGCTGTTTCAGACGCAAAAATATATCGGTCATTTTAATTAAAACAGAAGGATTTTACGTTCTGCCGGAGAAGACTCGTAATTGCTTTTTTTTACTTTTTGTTGATAATCTCGGTGGCCGGGCGAGAGAAAGATAAATACCCACATTTATATAAACCGGCCAGGAACGTTCTTGAAAAGCGTTACGAATTCTACAAATTCTATTCATATGATATTCCTTTGTAGCACTGTGAGTGCAAGTACATATCAATTTTAAGCAAAAATTTAAAAAGGTAAATAATAACGAAAGAGATATTATAAAAAAGGTATCGCACGCGCTGGAGCCTGATGAAGGTCACACTTAAGGGGCTGCACAATGCTAAAATTCAGTCCTGCTCTAATGCTTTTGTTTTTTAAGAGCAGTTTCGCAGCCGGATTGTGAAAAACCCGCCTTTTTCAAATTAATCAAAACAGAATACCTGAATTCAAAATTCACTCAATACTTATTAAACAAAACCTTATTACCTTTGTAGTCTGTATGTTGTTCTCGCAAAGATTCCATTGGTTTCTGTAAATTAGAATTAAAAATTTTAGACAATGAAATATTCTAATTTATAGAAACCAATGGAAACTTTGCGATGGCATCATACACAGTGGTAATAAGGTTTTAATTTTATTGAAAGAATTTTGAATTCAAGGTTTCTGTTTCGATTAATTAGAAAAAGGTGGGGTTTTTAACAAACTGGCAGTGAAACCGCTTTAACTGTCTATCCTGCTCTAATCAGATGCCACGCACGCAAAACTTCAGTTATTTTGATATCGCGACTACATTAGGACATTACCTTTATTTTCTTAATGTATTAAATGTTTTTTTAGTAAGTATCTGCGCGTGTTGGTTTTGTTTTAATCGGTTTTGAAATATGGAAACTAAATAATTTTTTTGGTGAAATTTAGGCTTTTCTAAAAGTATCATAATTCAAATAAGATTGAAAGTATGTTTATTTATAAAGTGTAATTAATAATTGTCTTGAGTCAAAAAACACGCCATATTTTTTCAAATTGTTACCGTCTATATTGAATGAACTGAATACAATACAAAACTGATGTTGAGCATTGTAGAGCACCTTAAGTTGACAGAAACTTCTAGTTTTTCTCGTATAGATGAAAGTGAGTGTTAGCTGAATATAGCTATATCAAGCAATTTTTTGGGGTTTTAATAGCAAAACGATTTTCGAAGTACCAGTAATGATTTTAGAAATATGAGATATTGTGCTTTTTAAGCTTTATTTATTTTTTTGGTTGACTTATTAACATTAAAACAATAAAAATATCAAAACAAGAAGACATAAAAGTTCGCTATTCTCATTATTTTGTTAAAATGGACAGGTCGCAAAAACCCTCTTGGACAAAATTAAAAATCTCACTGAAACATTTTAATTTTACCCGCAACATAACGGATTAGCATATGAGGTAAGAGGTTGTTAATCTCGATACGGACCTCCAAACATTAAGGCCTTGCTTATATTTTGTAAAACGGAACTCGAAAATTTCAATTTAGAAATACTCGAACCTAAAATAACAAAGAATATTTTCACACAGTATTGTAACAAGCGTTCGTGTGGTTTTTTTATACGCCATTCTATATTTGTTCGTCTTTAAAAACGAGAATTTGTTAATAAAAATCTATTTTAATTTGGTGCAGCTTTTGTAATGCTGGTGCCACGTACAACAATTTATATTTATAAGGTTAAATAATATTAGTTGGTGAAACTCAAAACATAGGTAGTACTAGTCTATATGAACAACTGTTTTTATGGGAGCTAAGCGAAATTCGCAACTTTTTTTCTCTTCCTCCCATACAAATTGCCCCGATCAGCTGACTGGTCCAGTATGGAAAGGTGAAAACAAATTTTAAGAATTTCACTTAGCTCCCATACATACAAACAATTGTTCATATAGACTAGTACTACCTATGTTTTGAGTTTCGCTAACTAATATTATTTAACCGTATATACTAATAACTAGCAAAAATTTAATAAGATAATTACAACATCAAAAGCAGTTTTACAAGTACCTAAATTGTTTTTCCGATGTTGTAATATAACATTATAACACTACGATTCTGCGCTGTGATTGGCCCAATGTATTCTCGCTTCTAATTGGTCTGAGGCATGTACATACTTATTCAATGGTCGTAAGTATCAACATCGTATAATGACGAGTAATATTAATATGCATTGCTAGTATGCTTTTTCATGGCTAGTGTGCTTTTTCTCATTTGGTGCGAAATTTTTATTTAAAAATATTATAAAACATCGGGACATCGTGCAGTATATTAGGAAAAGCACTCGTGTCTCAATGTCTTATTGTCACAGAAGCCTTTTTCAAAATTTTAAATGTAATGGGTTATTACTATTGCACTTAAGTCAAAAATCTGCCATTTTTAGAATTTTGTCTTATCTCTTTGTACGTATTGTACGTTCCGTTTTAACTCGAGAACCACTCAATTGATCTGGATGCGGCTTTCTTTTTTATCGTTGTAGTAACCCTGGTCATCATAATAAGTAGCCAAAATAGTTTGAGGCAAAGTAACAGGGCAAAGATCGAACAAACGCGGGCGGAACCGGGAAAAAGGCTAGTCTACAATGTGTACATTTCCCGTAATTACCGTCTAGTGGTCTAGGGGCTTAAGTATTCATCTACTAATCAGGACATCGCGGTTTCAAATCCTGTAGAGGCATATTTGTGATTGTACTGTGTGCTTGTCAATATTTGTGCCCGAAGTACGGCGATAGGGCTCACCACCAATCTCGCTGGACGTCATAATCATCGGTGAATCGTGGGTGTACGACTTGCATTTCACAATCCATACTTGGATACGTCTTATTTCGATGGGTCCGGGCATTCTTCATTTCGCTTTATTTTTATTTTATACTTTTATTAATTAAAAACAAAATAACTTTTCAATTTTATAAACGGACACAGCTGACGGAACCCAAAATGGGTTTATGTGTTGCTTGAAGCGCTCACAAACTGAATTGTACTTATTTAATTATATAATATAATTAATATTCAGATAATAAGACTATGAAATAATCTTGACGACATATAAGTGTATTACCAGCCAATTTAGGACAAACTAGTTTGGCCTATGTTAAAGTGGGTTGTCATTAAAAAATATACTTCCAAGGTTATGTATGTCACGTAGTGGCACGATAGTTCCAACCGTGTTACCTAATTCGCTTAGATAAAATTATTTTAAGGTGTGTTAATTCGAAAACCATTTTGAGATTTATGTTTATTAAGCCGTATTTTTGAAGTTGTGGTCTAAAAAACTTCATGATGAATATTTTCACGAAAAAGCTGCAACTTACATTTGACTTCGTGTGACGTCACTTGAGAAATGGTTGTTTAGAAATGTTTTCTTTGTTATGAAGATTAATTTATAATAACTTGCTTCCGACTTTATTTTACAGATGGATGACAGATGAGTAGACGGACAGAGACAGACCACTTTCTTTATAAGCAATCACACATCACAATCAGTATAATGTCTAAAATTCTCAAGTGATGTCATATCGGACAATTCTTTAAAAAATCATTTAAAAAAATGGTTAATTTATATACCAAAATAATGAAAACTGTATCTTAAAATGGCGTTTATTCCCTGAAAAAATCTTTTAATAATTAAGCTATGAGAGTTGGCTCTCTTCTTCGGTGTAGGATTTCCGAAAAACTAGCGTGGCGTAGGCCAAACTAGTTTGGCCTAAAGTCAGGCTTGACCGGTAACAATACAACTATAGTAAGGCAATCTTTGTTTCATATATAAGACTGAACCTGTTAATGTGAAAAAGTGCACCTGTTATTTATGTAGAAATTTCAAGTAAATAGTGCAAGCTGGAAACGACGGCAGCTCGAATAAAAAAAGAAAAACGGAAATTTGGTTAAGCTTCAAAAGACTTTCACAAACGATTGATTTCGTTTTTTGAGAGCAATTTCAGATTTATTGAAACCTTTTTTTATTTTTAATTCTACGGATAATAAATAAATATTATGAGTTAACAAGCCTTTCATTAAATTAAATTAAATATACACAATAAAAACAATAAAATAATATTCCAGGCCCGTTCTCCGGGCCCGCAAAATGGTTCTCCTTACTTGCAACAAAATTCATTTTTATTGTTGTTTTTGTTTTTTCTGTGATAAGTATGTTAGATTAATTAGCTATAAGGTTATGTTATGTTTTTATATCATCTCATTACTGGACATATTCTGTCATCTGCATCATCTGTCATTCATTAGACTGATGCCGGCTCCAAAGTGGGCCGAATTTTATCTCCGGGATTTATTTTATTGTTTTTATTGTGAACATTTAATTTTATTTCTTGATATTACTAAAATCTACAAGTTTATTTTATGAAAAGCTTACAATGTCGGAAAGTATGGTAATAATGTTTAGAGAATTTTTCATAACTTAAAGTGATGACGTGAAAATTTGCGGCACCTTATCCGTAAAATTGCGAAAGAAAGATAATAAATTAGAACCATAAGAGAGCACCTGGGGACAGACTGTTGGTAATAAAGTTTCAGAATTGCCCGCTACCCTGGTGTCGGAACAGAAATTTAGAATTATGTCGTGAATTTGGTATTAAAGCTGTATCTCCTTTAGCAGAGTTTCCTTCCAAGTTAGCCGGCTTATAGGCCTTAAAAGTTGCTGAAGAATTAAGTATGCGTCATTCATGAAATTGACAGATTATACTGCGTTTAGCGAGACAATGCAAAGCCGACAAAGATGATGCAAAGTGATGCAAATGATAATGAGAAGGCTGATTCTTTAAGACTGTACCTGAGCCTAGAGCATGACCAACTCCAGTCTATCTAGGATTCGTTTGAAGAAATTCGGACTCTCCTTGTATTGAAAAAAATATATTTGGTTTATTAATCTTTTCTCTAGGGATCTTACCTATAAACAATGTACTAAGATTTATACTTTTGTCAAAAAAAATGTTCTGCACCCTCTTTTTTTTTGGTTTTCAAACGTTAGCTTGAAGAACGCGGTTAAGAGATCAACTTGATTTTTTTATCATAAAATCGGTAATAGAAATATGAAGGTATATCATCACCTAAATTAAATATTTTTTTCCCTACAAAATATTTCAGTATTAGCTAAAAACACACCAATTTGTTGTTTTGCTGCGTGATCACTAGTATTACTAGTATTACGGCCAAAGAGCCAACATAATATATAATCGCCTCTATGAAAAGCAAATAAAGTCTTTGCCATTAGACTTATTGTGCTGGACGGGTAATAAAAAAAGTTGCTAGAGTATGCCATCTTCTTAACAAAGCTTAGTGTTAGTGTTAAAATTCATTAATACATATTATATAGTATGCCTTAATTAGCTTTTTATTTATAATTACACAATATAACTTGAAATATATACAATAAATAAAAGAAAATTGAAAACTTGAAATATATTTCGGCCCTTAGTGGGCCGTCATCAGTCAAGTATTAATACTTCACTGATGACGGCCCACTAAGGGCCGAAATATGTTAAAATTCTTGATATACTTTTATGATGTTTTAGTTTAGTACTTCTATTACCTACATAATAATATTATACATATATAAGTATTAAAGTATGCTCTAAAAATGTGCATGCTTGAAAAAGGTAAATTTTGCTGAACCTATTTTGTGTACCTCACCACTTTTATTTATATCACAAATTATGCAAATAAATAATCTTTCTTTCTTCTTATTCTTGCATACATACAACACACAATTACAAGCGGTAATTAAATAAACATTATCGAGTCTTTCAAGAGTGGAATAAGCTTGATTTCCTGTTAAATAATCAGCAACGGAACCAAATCGTGACCAAGCCTTATCTATCCTTTGCAAGATTTATAACCAACTGGGTGGTAGAGGTGAAAGGGAGAAAGTTAATCTTTTCACCCTATCCCCCTCTTGCTTAAAGTTTACCCCATCATTCCACGCGTCTCGCTATTGCAAGAAACTAAAGTAAGGTTTTAGACTCACATTTTTAATTATTTTTTATATACTCGACATAAATACAAACAATTAAGGCGATTATCCCGGACAAAATGTGAAATTCGACATTTTAGAATTTCGAAGACGCTGCATCCTGTCGCTTTAGAAAATAGCAGCTCTGCATAAACATACGTTGATCCTTATTCTAAGACCCCTTGGAATTCGTTTTTACATAATTTATCATTTAAAGCTATAATAAGCTTCATGCGTTACTACAAAGTCATAAAAATAAGAAACTGTTTATCATCAGTGTCTCACCAAATACGGGCTAAAATGCAGAAGACATCACATATTCAGGTATGGTTCAAAGAAGTAAAGATTCCTATGAGATTCTTTTTTTATTCAATTTGTTTTAGAAGGAAAAAGCTTGAAAATATTTAATAGCGCCTGAAAAAAAAATACCAAAACAAGATCTAACGATTTTGATTATTGCTTTTAAATTTAATCAGGCACTTAGAGTCAAACGACACGCTCCCGTCACGCAAAAATAAAAAAATAAAATGTCTTTATTTCGGGCAATGAAAAACACATAGAAAGTGGAAAGAAAATTTTGGCTAATATCAGGTGTTTTTGTGGTGGTGTAGTGCATTTGACGATTCCGATTTGTTGTGTGTTGTGTATAGTAATGTAAATATTCCCTTTTGTTTTGTTTTTGTGCAATAAGTGTAAGTGTAATGTATAGGTTAGGTTAGTTTGCTGTATCATTTATTAAATAAATTAACATTGTAGAAGACAATAATAAATGGTAAATAATGGGTAATAAAAGAATAATAAAGTACTACGGTTCTGGTAAAGCCAAGCGAGTTTACCAAAATAAAGGTCGACGACTCCTCGGTCTCAAATAGGTACAGAGCATAAAATATAATCTTTACGTCAAAAATAAAATAAATCAAAATAAAAAACAAATAAAAGGCCAATAGAGGCAATATTATATATTTATTAAAGTATTACTCGCACATGTGATTATATTATAAACTTATGAACGAATAACTCTTTTCGAGTGCAACAACAATAAAAAGATTTTATGCAACAAGGATTGAAGAATCACGTCGAGGTGCATAATTGAAAAACTGCAGAGACGCAACCACACGTGCATTTGTCCCAAGAGCTGCAGTTGATTTCATACAGTGCATTGTGTGCGCAAGACATTCGAAGGCAGCCAGAGACTCAAAGGATTTCTCTCCATTCTTCAGAGGGCTATGACGGTCTCCAATATCAATACGTAACTCGATGAGGACTGCTTGAAGCAGGCATATGGAACAGAACCCACACAATTATTGCTGCTCGTTTGATGGACTCTAATCTTGTGCTATATAGGTTACACTGTGTTCTTCTTACTGCCGTCTCAATTCAGCGTATCCACGTTTCAAAAACATCTTTAATTATTGTTATATGCTCCTTTGTGCATTTTTGACAAATACCAAAATCTTGATCATCTGTTACAGCCTTCTGTCAAAGTCAGTATAATTTTGATGAACATAAATACTCGCAACGTGCCAGTTAATCAAATTAGAACCTTCTTACTTAAATTTTAACGTAAATGAAGGAAATCGTAAATAAAATAAAAAATATAACAGCCAAACTTTCCCAATATTATACCCATTTACAATTTTTAGGAAAATGTTTGGAAATTGGTGCAGCACCGAAAGGGCTGATACCAAAAATTGCCCTCAATGCAATACCACCAATAATCAGAAGCAACATGATTATGGTTAACTACATGAACGCCTTACACTCTACACACATGCTCTACATACAATATATACACCTCTGCACAGATCAGAAAAATAAGCTAGATGCACTTTTAAAAGTCAGCCTTATCGCCTTTCCTCATCTGTTTTTAAAAATACAAACGCTCCTCTCAAAAGCTACGAGAAATATCTCTCAGGAGCAAATCAAATCACAAATAAAACTAAAAAATCTACAATAATATTACAAACAAAACAACATTAATCTACCATTAAGATACCAACAAATAAATATTCCTGCAGATCTAAACCTAACTCCGATAGACCTCTCTAACCCATTCTCCATTCCTCCACCTCCTCCGCCGGGATACTATATACATTATGATAAAACGCCCACCACTGACACTATAGTAAATCTATCTTCAGTTCAATTAACTCCTGAAGATAGAGCCGTGTTGAACAAAGGGCTATCATTTTGTCCCACAAAAAAACTTGACAAGATTAAATTGTTGAACGATTTCGTGAGATTCGGGCGCAAGCTAAAATGGAAACATTACTGGGAAACTATCCCACGTCACCATAATAACAATACACACGCAGCTCAAAAAAATTCAAACCACCATCACCTAACGAACCACCACCACTACCTCCAAACCATCCTATCGAAACATTTTTAACCAGCCATTTCGCAAAATTGTCAGATGACAGATATATAAATAGTCTACAAGACAAAACGCAAAACCTTACCTATAAAGAAAAAGAATCCCTAAAAAAACTTCAAAACAACAATGACATCATAATTACCACCGCAGACAAAGGATCAACAACCGTAATAATGAACAAAGAAGACTACATTTCCGAAGGACTTAGGCAACTGACTGACTCGACCTTTTATTCTGTCGCACCAAGTGACCCATGTGAGCAGATTGTTGACTTGGTCTGTGACATGCTCCACACAAGAGGTGAATCTGAAGGCCTATCTGAGACTGACCAACAATCCAGGCCGTCCTATCGTTGCGTCCTATGACGCACCGACAGAAAGAATATCATCATTTGTAGATTACCACATACAACCATTAGTCAAAGAATTATCATCCTATGTGAAAGACACCAACCATTTCCTCCAAATTATTAATTCAATATAGTTACCAAACAACACACCACTTCTTTTAGTCACAATAGACGTTATATCCCTCTATACCAATATTCCGCACGCCGATGGCCTTGCAGCACTCCGTTCCCAACTAAATACCCGATCCCTAACACACCATCCATCAACCGACTTCATCACCACCCTCGCAGACATCATATTAAATAACAACTACTTTAATTTTGAAAATACATACTATCACCAATTAAAAGGGACGGCCATGGGTACTCGGATGGCACCAAGTTACGCAAACATATTCATGGGTACAATTGAAACCAGTTTTCTATCTACAGAACCGTTGAAACCTCTTGTGTGAAAAAAAGATTCATTGACGACATCTTTATGATCTGGCCACACAGTAGCGACTCCCTCTGTAAATTCCTTGACAGACTGAACAATCATTCATCACTTAGATTCACCCACAACATATCCTTACATAAAATAACTTTCCTTGACGTCGACATCACCATTAATCACAACAACCAAATAAACACTGGCGTACATTTCAAGCCCACAAACAAATTAGAATATCTTGATTACTATAGTTGTCATCCATCACACATAAAAAAATCCATTCCATACTCACTTTCACTCCGCGGCCATCGAATCTGCAATACCCAAACCTCACTTAACCACTACCATAACAAAATACATGAAGGTCTCCGCAATAGAAACTACCCCGAAGCATTCCTACAAAAACATATACATGACAGACCAAGATTTTATAACCCACAGAACAAACACAAGAACTCATCAGATCACCCAAGATTAATCACCACATATTTCCACGGTAGCCATAAACTTACACAACTTATCAAAGATCCTATCTATACTCCGACAACACGATGACACAAAAAACCTACTCCCCTTAAATCCACAAATTTGCTACAGATAAAACCCAAACTTAAAGTCATCACTCACAAAAACAAGACCCACACAATCACTCCACCAATCAATAACTTCACCTGGAACAACCCCATGTCAACATCCTCGCTGCAAAACCTGTCCCCTGATCAAACCAGACACACAAATTAACACATCACACATCGAATACATTCAAAGCACAACCTAACTCCTCATGCAAAACGGCGAACTGTATATACCTGCTAAAATGTCGACTCTGCCCCGCATTCTATGTAGGTGAAACAAGAAACGCTCTCCACATCCGCATGAACAATCACCGACACACAACAGACTCAGTACAAAATAACACTCTACCTATCCCGACACACGCCCGATCTCATAATCAAACCTTCAATAACTGCTTCACCGTTCGCGTCATTAAATCATTTCACCCTCCACTAACTGACATTGACCTTAGGACCTGGGAGTCGTCCTACATCTGGTCACTTGGTGCCCACTACAACCATGGACTGAACAGAAAACACTAACTGACAGACAAACTAAACCTACCTCTCATCACTTCCATCACGCTCTTCCACACATACCCTGAATACCCCACCAACCACAGAAAACTCTCTGTCCCTTTCAGGGAACACATATACCAGAATTGGGATGGCATGAGAAAAATTTATGGTGGTGATTGTTGGCACTTGAAGGGCTTGTACTTGTCCACAAAATTTTTAAAATTTTATAATTTTATTATTTGATAAAAAATTTGTGGACCAATACAAACAGGTTAGGTTAGTTAAGAAAAATATTGTCTTTTTTTTTTTTTTTTATTTCTTTTCCTGTTTTTATTACTATGGTATATTTTTCTTTTTTAATACTTGACTGATGACGGCCCACTAAGGGCCGAAATATATTTCAAGCTAAAAAAAATTATTTTATTTATTAATTATATTTAAAGTAATATATGTATAATTACAAATCAATGATAAAATAGTATATGAATTCTAGGTAAAAGAAATACAAATTGCTAAGTTAATATTTTATATGTATATTATTAAAATATTATATATTTCACAGAAATTTAGGTGCCAGTAATGAATGACCATTCTGACAAAGAAAATATATATGTCCTACTGAGAGGACAAGATAATTTAAATCAAGAAAGGGTAATGAGGGAGTACCTAAGTATCTCGCTGCTGAATCTTCATTCAGTAAAATATAAATCAATGCTTGATAACAGAACTATTGAAACGTTAGAGGCTTTAATGATTATTTAGAATAATTTGTTTGTTTTTTAGCTTTTAAAGAAAATTGAGTGTCAGTAACGACCATCCTGACAAAGAAAACATAAATGTCATACTGAGTGGACAAGATAACGTTGTGCCGTTCAGGGTCAAGGTCATTATACTGCCAGAAGGACAAGTCAAATTTTCATACAAAATACGTACTGCAAGCAGGACAACATATTGATTTTGTCAGGACGTTTCGCACAAAAAACCCATCCTTCCAGAAGAGCTCCAAATAAATATCCAAATACGCTACAAATAAATTTAAATATCTGCCTAACTTTGCCCGTTCAATTAGTCTTACTAAACAACCAATCAACCCAAATTTTGGATTTATTTACGTATATAACATGTGTTATTATTTTACTCTAGTTAATGATTCTTTCGCTAAACTCATAAACTAAACATGAAAATCAAAGGTGCGATTGTGTAAGAAAATAGTCATGAAATCGTATTCATTTGATAGCTTAAAACTAATCATTTCACTTGTCAAACGGCCAATTCGAATTGTCTATGGTATTCATAGATGCTTTACGATTTGTATTGTTATTTTAGACAATGAGTGAATGATTTGTTAAGATTGACAGATAATTCGAATTGTCTAAGATTTTTTTAGTTCATCGCTAATGTCAAATGATTGCGGCGGCTTGTTGTCTATGACAATCGTTTAACGGTAAGTGTTTTTGATTATTTTGGAATAAAATTAGGTAAAACAATTTTTATTCTACTATTAAAATCAATAAATGATGTTCAATTAATTAAAAGTGTGGAGCTTTTTAGTCAAAACCCTTGGCTTTGGCACAGAAATAAGAATTGTTTTTTATATGAACACAGTTTGGGGTTATATTTTTGTAGGAAAGATATTTTGAAAAGGTTTAGGGCAGTTCGGCCACAGATTAAAATATTTTTTCTTACTTTTTAGGGTTCCGTACCCAAAGGGTAACCAACGGGACCCTATTACTTAGACTCCGCTGTCCGTCTGTCTGTCCGTCTGTCAACAGGCTGTATCTCATGAACCGTGATAGTAAGACAGTTGAAATTTTCACAGATGATGTATTTCTGTTGCCACTATAACAACAAATACTAAAAAACAGAATAAAATAAATATTTAAGGGGGCTCCCATGCAACAGACATGTTTTTTCGCTGTTTTTATATATAATGGTACGAACCCTTCGTGCGCGAGTCCGACTCGCACTTGGCCGGTTTTTGTATTTTGGTTCGGTTGCTATTTCGTCATACTAATATAATAAAGAAACATACTATAAAATAAAACACCAACCGATTCAAAAATATTTTGCAGTTGCAGTTGACTTGACACTTGAATTGATTCGAAACTATGACGCGTTATTATAACTACAAAACTCGGACGAAGACAAATAATACGATAAGATATAGCGGTGTCTCTTTCAGACATCACATCTAGTAAAAATAGTAATCCCGTGTCAAGCTCTTCAACTACATCTACTGTTGAGTAGTAGTAAACTTATGCCACCACCTGGGGTCGAGCAGCTGAAACTCGGTTTTCCTTCAATTGTTGCGTTTGGATATACGAGTTGCATGGAGATAAGTTTCGATTGAATTCTATGTTTTAAATTATAAAAAATTATTTTTGTGGTGGATTTAAAAAATGTAATCAAAAAGATCTATTATTTTTGTGTTTGACATAATTTTAAAGTAAATAAATTATCAAATTTCATTTTACGTAGGTAGTACACAATAAAACGCAATTTCATTTCGCATTTTTTAAACCATCGGTCATTTCTAAACCTTCGGTTACTTTTCGGTTATCATTTTATGGACAGTTTTACACAATTCGAATTTGCCCTACACGATCCTTGACAATGGTAAAGATTTATCATCTATGACCAACCTTACACAATCGCACCTCTTTACATTACCAGAATACGGACGCCTCACAGAATAAGGTTGCGGGAAGCGCGCGGGGCGACTCGCTTGCAAGTGCGCCGCGCAGCAGGAATAAGACGGCTATAGTTTTTTTCAAATACAGACTGTTCACAGGTATTTTACCTCTGACAGCTGTTCTATGTCCAATACTTAAGAAACATTTTCGATCAGCCTAGAGGTAAAATAACTGTGAACGATCTGTACCTATCGCGGCCGCGGCCGCTAACTCAATGATTCCCTTAAATGGTTTTAGTCGCTATATTTCGACCCCTCAGTGGGGCCGTCATCAGGCGAATAGGAAAAAATATTATATGACATATATGTATAGGTATTTGAAGTAAGAAAACCGCTGACATCTATTGATATAAAAATATAAAAAAGTATACTATAAATCATGAACCAGACTTTTTGAGGGAGAATTTAGTCAGCCGGCGCTAGGTGGCGTTATCATACAGAGTGCTCCGATTCTTAATATTTTGTTATATAAAAAAATAATAAAATAAAAAAAAATAAAATAATAATAATAATAAACTGTAAATTTGGATTTGTCAGTCAGTCAAGTTAGTCAGTTAGTCAGTCAGTCAGTCAGTTAGTCACTCAGTCAGTGTTGTTTGTTCAATCCAGGTCCATAATGAGCTCCAAGTGACCATATGAATGATGTCTCCCATGTCCGTAATTCAATGTCGGTTAATGGAGGTGTGAATGATTTAATGATACGTAGGGTGAAACAGTCGTTAAAGGTCTGGTTGTGGAGTCGCGTGTGTGTAGGTATGGGAAGAATGTTGTTTGGTATGCGATCTGCTGTGTGTCGGTGTTGGTTCATTCGTTTGTGTATTGGGTTCTTGGTTTCACCTACGTAGAATGCCGGGCAATGACGGCATTCTAGTAGGTAAATGCAGTTGCTGGTTTTGCATGATGTATTAGGCTGTGTTTTGTATGTGTTTGATGTGTGGTGAGTGTTGATGTGTGAAGCTGTGTTAATAATGGGACATGTTTTGCACCGAGGCTGTCGGCAAGGAGCTGTGCCAGGTGATGGGTTGATGAGGTTGATGGGTTGTGTTGTTTTTGTTTTACTGAATATGTGTCTGAGGTTTTGGTTTTGTCTGTAACAAATGTTTGGATTAGCGGGTAGTAGATTTTGGGTTTCGTTGTGTTGTCTGAGAATTGGAAGGGATTCTTTAATAAGTGATCTGAGTTTGTGACTGCCGTGGAAGTAAGTGGTGATGAGACGCGTTTGGTTGGTTGTGTTTATGTTCTTGTTTTGTCTGTAAAAGTGTGGTCTGTGGTGTAAGTGTTTTTGGAGAAATTGGTTTGGATAGTTTCGTTTGGAGAGAGCATTGTGGATTTTGTTATGGTAGTAATTAAGTGAATTTTGATTGTTGCAAATTCGGTGCCCGCGGAGTGAAAGTGAATATGGTATTGATTTTTTTAATGTGAGCTGGATGGCAGCTATTGAAGTCCAAATATTGCAGTTTGTTAGTTGGTTTGAAGTGTACAGCGGTCTGGATGTGGTTGTTTTCGTCAATGGAAATGTCTACGTCTAGGAATGTAATTTTGTCAGCTGAGATGATGTGGGTGAATTTCAGTGAGCTGCAGTCGTTAAGTCGGTTTAGAAAAAGTGTCAATGATTCCCTGTTGTGCGGCCAGATCATGAAAATTTTTAATTATTGAAAATTTATTTGTATGTAATACAATAACATCGTGCCCTCCGGCGAATAAACCGATAATGTGCTATTATGGTATTTTCCATGTTATCAGAGACGGCTTACCCAAGGTTTTTAAATTTTTATTTACGAATTTCAGAAAGTTATTTGAAGTAATCGCTTTATTTGCTAAAAATTTTCATCAGAGAGAAATTTGATCACCGTCACTTATTAATCCACAAAGTTATATGCAAAGACGATTATAGTTTAATTCGTGTGAAATAATTCCATGCACATTCGGTATTATAGGTATAGTATATTTTGATGCTAGTGCGAAATGGTCGATATTTCAACGTCTCGGCAAAAAACAGCCTGGACCAGAAATATCGATACTCGTACGTGTATCAAACGACGTTTTTAATTCATCTGCGAAAAAATACATGAAACAATGACACCAGCCGACATTACATACAAAAAAAACCTTTTTGCTCCATGTCTGAACTGCCTGTCAGTCTGCTGCTATATACAAAACAAATCATACGTGTCTTTTTGATTATAAATTCTAAGATATATTTATTATAGAATATAAATAATGGCGTCTAAAATTGTTATGAATTTATAAAACATATTTTACAATTTAACATATTTAATTATATAAAAGTTTGAAAATACTCATACTTAAGAGCGGTTTTGCAGCCAGATTGTGAAAAACTCGCCTTTTTCTAATTAATCGAAACAGAACACTCAAACTCAAAATTAAGCTTCTAATTTGATATTTTCAACGATACGGCTGCTTATTTTTGCCTTATTTTCAATGGAATCTTCAATGTACCTTTCTGCTACTTTATCAGATTTCTATCCTCCGTGGCGCTTGAGAACAGTTAGGTCCACACCAGAATCAGCTAAAAGTGTAGCGGACGTTCGACGAAAGCAATGCCCTGTATACAGCTTGGTATCGCGCAGCTTCAGATAACTAGCGATTTCTTGCGGCATGTTGCAAATCTTGTTATTTCCAATTACTTGTTTGAAACACTTGCCGTTGTGATAACGTATAAAAAACCGATCGGTTTTTATGTCGGAAGGGCGTAGGGCCTGGTATTTCTCTACAATATTTAGATTTTTGTTTAAGAGGCTGTCAACTTTACTAATAATAACTGATCTGAGTGCTCTCAATATCATCAATTGTATTGTTATTTTTATGAGTTCGTTACCACGACAAACTCCATGTATCCCGAACATTAATGCCACCTGTAACAAAAATTATGTGATTTAGACACAACATAATTATTATAAAACCACTGAGGTTAAACAATAGCTGTCTATCATTTGATCCTATAAACATTACTGTATAAATTAAATCTACCTTTAATTTAGTTCATGTACATTATTATTTAAATATCGTTTTCTTTTAATATTAAATTTAACGTGTAAAAATTTTTACTAAATAAACCATTTAAATTTGAATTTTTACTCACTATTATGGCGAGACAGTGGTTATCGCGTGCTTCATTCAAGAAAGTCTCCACATTTTGGCGGGACAACACTTTGGACTTCCTTGATTTGTGTCATTCAGAGAGTCTCTCTGGGTATGCTGTCAACTTACTGTAGTTCTCAATTTTAATGTCATCTTTTGTTCTGACTGTTAATTTTAACATACTCCAAAAAATAGAAGGTTGTTTAGATTTGGCAAATTTTTGGAAATAGGCCAAGAAAACAGATTCCGAAAAAGTCTTCGCTCCGTTTGCATTTTTCCATAATTATGAGGAAATTATCATACGCTTTCAAATATTTTTCTCGGAATTTACATGGTAATAGGTTCTCTATCACATTAAATGTGTCTTTTCTTATATTTTCGGGTGTTAATGTAACACTTTTACTATCTGACGAACCCATTTTTCTTTAATTATATTAAAACTAGCTTTTGCCCGCGGCTTCGCCCGCGCTGAATAAATTTTCGTTAATGAGGTAAAAAAAGGAAATGATGTTTCGAGCCTATGACTTTATCGTCAGCCCAAACTTCAACGGAAATCCTCAATTATCCTTTTGAGTTGCCGTTTCCATTTTCTAGTGCCATTATCAGACCCTAGTTACTTTGTTTTACTAAAGTACTAATCAAGACCAATCAAACAAGCCCGAATTCGAAGGGTCTGCTGTTATCCGTTGAGAAGACATCGTATCCACCTTCCAATCTCATTATTAGAACCTTGTCACCATATTTTACAAACACACTCATTAAGACCGACCAAATAAGCCCAAACTCGAGAGGTCTGCTATTGTCCGTTGAGAAGTTACCGTATCCACCTTTCAATTCCATCATCAAACCCTGAGACGTTCAAGTATATACTGTCCTTTCACAGTATTTC
Source organism: Ypsolopha sequella (assembly GCA_934047225.1). Classification (NCBI taxonomy): domain Eukaryota; kingdom Metazoa; phylum Arthropoda; class Insecta; order Lepidoptera; family Ypsolophidae; genus Ypsolopha; species Ypsolopha sequella. Next base: position 31,118,453 of record OW203985.1, read on the forward strand.
TTTATATACAATTTTTTCACTAATTCAGCAGCGGGCACTAAAATAACCAGGCTAGTTGGAGAGCTCACACGTGAGCATGCCACATAAAACTGGCCGTGGGAGAAACAGTCCTGGCGCAAATCAACTCCAGCAAATTTCAAAGTTTGCGAAACAAACCTTCATTCGGAACTGCAATCTTTTAAATTCAAACGGAAAGTCATTTAGGATTAATGGTATACGTGGCATGAAGACTGTTTCTCCTCTGCAGATCCAGTTAATATTTTGGCCTCAATAACATTGCGGCGGAGAGCTGTTACTTGGAGTCTAGTGCCATTGCACAATTTTGGAGGCCGTATATTTCTAACCAACATGACCGGCGTACCTACACGCAACATAAGCCTATGACACGGAAGACCCGGCGGATTTAAAGAGTTTAAAAATTCAACAGGATAATTTACCGATTCGATTCGTCTTTTTCACGGATCCTATACTTCCCGCAACACGGGCAATATTTGCCTTTTTTAATTATTAAAAACATATCTGCGGGCTGCAACAACATATAACATGATAATAATACGTAGTCGGTAGTTTGAATATCGTTGTATGTACTATATAATTATAGTATCATCCAAGTTAAGTCAGACAGTAACTTGCAATATTTTGCATTTTTGCTTCTTCGCACTTCGCAAGCGTCCTTGCCTTTAGCCGTTGCTGAGTAACTAAAGCGTTCATAGTCAAAATTATGTAATATATACCGAGCATGAGAGGAGTGCATCCGCAAGACAAAAGAACATTAACCCATCCCTTGAATTTCAATGGACATCAAAACACTCATTTTCTATTCCTTTTATTGGATTTAGAAAGTACTTACGAAAGTAAACACACTCCTAATACTTGCAATATTTGTGAGGTATTTATATAATTATATAGCCAAACATACATACTAAAGACTCGATAAGGGTCAGGACTGAGGTTCAGTAATCCTTTTTGAAAAAAAAAACACGAAAAAAATAGGTTTCCTATACTAATTGACTGTTCTTAAATTAGTATAGGGCACAAATTTTATTTTGCGTTTTTTACTAAAAGGGTCGTTGAACCTTGGTTTTGGCCACTTACCGAGGCTCCAGCTTATACGGACGGACAGCCTAAATAATAAGTTTAGTAATTTTACTTTGAAAATGAAGGACTTTTCAAAAACAATTTCATCCCCCTTTTAAACCCTTTTGGGGTTGGAATTATCACAAACGCTGAGACAAGTATAAAGTAATTTTTAATTTTCAGTCTAAACACAAAATTTAAAGATTCTTACTTTGAAACTGACGGACTTTCATACAAACTTTCATCCCCTATTTTACCCCCTTAGCAACGGAATTTCCAAAAATTCTTGCTTATTGCTTGCCTACACTGTATAAGGTATCTATGTGCAAAATTTCAAGTCTGTAGGTCTAGCGGTTTGGGCTGTACGTGGATATATATATACATTCAGTCAGTATTATGCTACTCATACAATGGTATTCGTACCGAGCACGTAGTTCGCGCGTTTATCATTTCATTTTTTTTTAATACAGCCGTCCGCGCTGCCCAGATAACCGGCCAGTAACTTTTTTTATACAATATTTTCGTTCGAACTCTTTGGTCACTAAGGAACAACATTCATGTTCGAAACTCATTATTGCCATATGAAAGTCTCTTGCAGAAAAAACCTACTTTGTTCGCATTTATTGAAGATGAAAATAAGTTATGAATTTAATAAATTAAAATGAACAAAAGTGAAATTAACATAAAAATATATAATATTGTACAAAATACGTACTACATGCATTGTAAATATTTAACGACATAAACATTTAATTCATAATTCATTTATTGCATTCATGTAGAACAAGTTGGCGTTATTAATAATAACATGTATTATAAAGTTCAATTACATGATACCCTTTGTTGGGCATAGCAATATTGTTGCAGTGCATGCTTAAAAAATAAAGTTCCAAAATAATTACAATTTTCATTACTTAAAATTTATATTAATTAATTACGTGATTTTTGATTAAAATTAACTAACAATGAATAAATAAATAAATTATTTGTATTGTATTGTAACATTAATTATATTTAATTTCGTCAATTTTGTTACACTAAAATACATATTATTGTTTTTTTTTTGCATAAAATGAGATATCTCTTTATTAATGTATCTTCTCTTCGTACGATTTGTGAAATTATATGCTGTAGTTTGGCTTAATAGAGAAATAAATAATTGTGCTCAACATAATACCAAAAGATCGTAAAATAAAACTAATTATTACACACTACACGTGCATTTATGTCTCTCGTGAAAAAAATTGTGAAAATGACTATGTTGTTTTTGTGAAAAAACCCTACAATTATCTAAATTACTCTGGTGACTTGGTAAGTGAACAATAAAAAAGTTCAAAGACCTTTATGGCAAAGTTACGAGCTTAAGTAGTTAACATTTAATTTTGCAAAATACTTTATCCTTAGTTACCAAGTCTTCATCGACCAAAGTCATTTTCTCCTATTCCTCTACTGTGTTCGTATACTCTAAACATATAAATTAAAACGAATGTCTGTCTGTGTCTCCATGGTGTACTAAGCTTAGGTATACTAAGCTTAGGTTATAAGGTATAACTTGAGAACTATTAAGCGGATTTATGGAGATTAAATGAGATAAGTTTTAGATTACCTACTCGCTTATTTAAGAAAAAACTGTTTAGCTGGTTGTCTGTAAAATGTTTTATTCTATTAAAGAGTTTATAGATCTTAGACCTAGAGAGATTTTTATTGTATAAAATTAAGAATATAGAACTAATACTTATCCTATTATAATTGTACAATAATTGTATAATAAATTGTATAATCTTACCGTTTTAAATTTTGCATGCCTATTTGGGCAAATTGTGCTGAACTATATATCATTTATAACAAATTATGTAACACAATTTATGCAAATAAATATCTTTATCTTTATCTTATCTTTATCAAGAATTATTACGCAGTATTTTACCCTTAAATTCACGTTGTTGCCAAAAATCTACTTGATGTGTAGATTCTCGACACAAAAGGTTCGTCTAGATAATACTTAAAATAAATATTTCATGCATCTAACTTTTCGCATGTCTGCTATTTTTAGGGTTCCGTACTCAAAGGGCAAAACGGAATAAGACTCTGGTGTCCGTGTGCGTCTGTCTGTCCATTCGTATGCCATGGGTCTCTAGCTCTTAAACAGAATGAATTTTGATAATCAAAAGTTAAGTAAAATTTTGACCTAAAACTAAAATGTAATAAAAATATTAATAAATTATGTTTCAAGGGGTAGCCACCTACATAAAAATGGAGTCGAAAATTTTTTTTTTACCTCTCATGTGGCGTCTCATTGTCTAGTATAAATAAGGTAGAGTAAAAAAATTTGTTTTTTTCAATGCAAGTGCTCGTAAAGGTCCACTTTTTATGCATCAAAACCGTACAGAAAGTCGATTATTTTGCCTTAGGGCTTTATTATTATTATTTTTAATTTATTTACGAGAAGTTCGCTAACCTGCAGTGTACCATAAATTTTATACTTTTTTCCACTGTTTAACGGTTCTGGATACAGTCCTTTTGAACCAATCATAATTAGAAGTTAACAAGATTATAATATTTATTTCCTCACACTATGCATTGAAAAATGTAGTATAATACACGGGCGTAAGAGCAATAAATTACACGGTTACGTTTAAAACACGAGCGTAGCGAGTTTAAATCGTCCTCGTAATTTATTCCTTTTCGCCCTTGTAGCATAAACTACTATTTTATCTTCAAAAATTTTGAAATGAGGCCTGTAAATGTTGATATTTTAAGACCATTTTTGTTACGGGGTCTATATCAGGTCCGTATTACGTCCCCGAATACTCAACCAAATTAATTTTGCAGTTTTGTTCCATAAATATTGTTTTGTAATTTCTGTTTAAATTATGGAAGTATATTAACTTATTTAAATGGTACCGAACCTTCAGGGCACTAATCCTGCTCATACTTGACCGTCTTTTTACATTTGCTTCAATTGCGTCTATCGTCTGGAACCTTGACTAGAGAGGTGAAGAGTAAGGTCAAGCCGAGCAATGATTATTTTAGTTTGTGTTTATTTTAGCGTATAACTTGAGAACCAAATACGTTTAGTTCGTATAAAGATGCGTTTTTTTTTCGTAAAAGAAGGTTTTTACTTTAACTAGGCCTCTGCTGTCTGTCCGTCTTGTCACAGTTCAGGGGTCTATAGCTATTATAGGTAGCGAATTGAAGTTTTCGCGCCTTTTTTATCGCATTGATGTTGCTATGGCATTTATATTGTTGTTATTTACCATAATGTATTAAGGGTTCCATATCCATATTGCGTGTTGGTACGGAACCCTTGCACTTGGCCAAATTATTACCGTTATAAAGGTTGCTTCTTACCTAAGGTTTGAAGGTATGTATGTATTCATGTGTCATGATTATATCGTAGAATTGACCATTTTATGATCTGATTAGCCGTTATACATTTTCGGGAGCCAAGCGAAGCGTAGCGAGGCAAAGCGAGGCGAACCCTATAGTTTTAATAAACTTTGTTAAAACTAAAGAGTTCGCCTGACTACGCTTTGCTCGGCTCCCGAATTTATGTTTCACTACTCCTTGCTTCGCTCATCGTCACACTTATTTTTGACTTTTTATTGAATTAATATCGCAAATTTCTTACTTTATATTTCTCTTTAAATACGGGATGTTAAGATAATGAAACTGGCGATAGTGCTCGACCATACGAACAATTCTACGTAAAAAAAAAACGAGAAATAGAGAAAAAAGTAACTATTGTTTCATAAATTTTGGTCGAGTAGGCATGTAACTTTTCTATGGTACAGCTGTTTTTTTTTTGGCGATTTGAGGTTTAGTTCCATAGTAAAAATTGTTCGTATGGATGAGTAATATATATTGCCAGTTTTCGGCTTCCGGTAGATCATCTTAGCACCCAGTATTAAGTTAAATAGAAAATAGTCAATATATTATGTTTATTTCATACCCCATGATAAGGCCAATGGTACACCTGAAGCCTAAAGGATGCTGGGAAGTAAGCGCTTTATTGAATCAAGTTTTAGGGCTGTAAAATTAGCAGGCAATTTTAATTAACTAAAAAATATATGTATATGAAAACCCGTTTATTATCCCGTCATATTTTCTAATTCTAGTTCAAATAAAATAGTACCGTAAAAAAAATTCTAGTTCTTAAACTCAACATTCACCAGCTTCATTTTAGTTTTGATGAAAATGAGCCTAATGAGTAGCTTCCTTTACCTTCATTTTTCAAATTTTATTTGGAATGGAGTTTAATCGATGCCTAATGCGTTTTTTTTTTTCTATCAAATCACATGCGCAGCGTAGGCCGCCCTCGTGCGCGCTGGACTGGCGATCTGAAGGACATTGCGGGTGGCGGCTGGATGAGGATGACTGAGCACCGCCAAGAGTGGCGTAATGTTGAGGAGGCTTATGTCCAGCAGTGGACGAAAACGGGCTGATGGATGGATGGATGAATCACATGTTAAGTAGTTAGTTAAATTGAGAAATTTTCATCAAAACGCTTTTAATGTTTCCTTTTTTACTCGTTGTTACAATGAGATGATAACTGAACTAAAAGCTTTACCATCAACATGAACTTAACAACTTATAGATCTTAGACCTAACAAAATGATTAAGTATGTAAAAATAATATGAACTTAAGGGAATCATTGAGTTAGAGCCCGCGGCCGCGATAAACCGTGGGCAGTGGAGATCGGAGACTCAACCGTCGCTTGAGCAGATAAAGACCAATTTGACATAACACTGTACAACCACGCTAAGTAGAGGTTCCGAAAAGGAGGAGTTTTATTCATAAGTTATATTATAAAAAAAAAAACTTAACGTTTTGGTGAAATCTGTTCATTCAGAGTGTAATAAAGTTTATACAGGTTTCAATACATAATTAATATGTATGGAATTTTGCTCAAGTAATCATAAACCTCGACACGACAACTTTTTTTAAAAGCAATCTTTGTTGTTTTTTTTTCTCATTACTGGAATGATTTTAGATGATTCTGTTTAGCTAAGTGTGTGCATATTCTAGGTAGAAATACATTTTTTTTCACTTATACTATTGCTTAATTTTTCAAACCACGAAGAATAAAATAGGGAACTTTAATGTTTTTGCGGGGCCTATCCTCAATGATAGCCTTAAGTTCGATAAGTAATAATATTAAGAATAATACTTGAATGTTACCTGCTCTAATATTATATAGACTAAACTTAAAATTAAATAAAGACTATTTTAAATTTTGCATGCCCATTTGGGCAAATTGTGCTGAACCTTTATATAACGACTTATGTACCACAATTTAAGCAAATAAATAATCTTTATCTTACATTATTGCACTAAGTGCCTGTCAGTTTACTCTATGCAAAAAAACACCTTCCTGAAATCTCTAGTGTCATTCAGAAGGCTCAGTAACTTAATGTTGGGACTTTTGGGATGGCTGACCCGTGTCTTAATTTCCGTTGTCACATCACGAATTCCTTTTAGGAAAGGGAAACGGGGAATTTGTATAAAACATTTCTCATAGAAAGCGCTAGTTAGGTACCTTTTTGTTTTTGATTTTCTATGTAGCTTGAAGGACGCGACTATACTTAAAATAAAAATATTTTTATTCAATATATTATTTGTAGAACATGCAAATTGTGGCCTCTCAATCTTCAGATCATGGTTCGATCCCCGGTCGGGCATGCATGTTCTTTATTCTTTAATGAACACAGAAAAACAGTTAAAAATTTTTTATTAAAAGGTATGTAGACAGGTGAGCTTATCTTTAAAAGAGATTTCTTCCAGCAAACCTAAGCGGGATAGGGAAATTTTCCCGGGATAAAAAGTAGCCTAAATCGTCGTACAAGGACCAATACCGCGAATGTCATTTTTTATTGTTATTTTTCCTCTGACTTTAAAATTCTGAACAAAATAGAAAACGGTTAACATTTTGACTTACGCGGTGTTAGCACTCAATTTTGTCGGTTTTTAGGGTTCCGTAGTATCTAAAAGGTATAAAAGGAACCTTTATGGTGAGACTCCGTTGTCCATCCGTTCGTCCGTATGTCACAGCCTCATAACTTTAGCACCGTTAAAGATAAAGCCCTAAAACCTTATACTAGACTAGCTTTGGCCTACGGCTTCGCCCGCGTTGAATAAATTTTCGTTAATGAGGTAAAACAAAAACAAGACTTTTCGAGCCTTATGACTTTATCGTCGATGCCCAAACTTCAACGGAAATCCTCAATTATCCTTTTGAATTGCCGTTTCCTCCTTTCAGTGCTATTATCAGACCCTAGTCACTATGTTTTACTAAAATACTTATCAAGACCAATCAAATAAGCCCGAATTCGAAGGGTCTGCTGTTGTCCGTTGAGGAGACATCGTATCCACCTTCCAGTCTCATCATTATAACCTAGTCGTCATATTTTACAAACACACTCATTAAGACCGACCAAATAAGCCCAAACTCAAGAGGTTTGCTATTGTCCGTTGAGAAGTTACCATATCCACCTTTCAATTCCACCATCAAACCCTGAGACGTTTGTAAGACCCTGATGGTTTTTCTTTATTCCTCAAAATATTTTGCCCTTTATTTCTCATAATGCTGAAATTTTTTATTGGAAAAAAAAGGAATTTAATATGTAGAATATATACTCTTTAAAAGAATTTTAGTTTATATTTATTATGTTGACATAATTAAAATTTGATTTGGTATAAAATAGCAATATGCTTTGACATTTGTATCAATCTAATTTATACTTGTATCATTAGAAAGAAAAATATATACAAAGCTACCAGATTTATGTTGTGTAACAATTTTTCTATGAAAGTATGACACTTTCTAATTTAGGTACTTATGTCTAAGCAACAAATTATTTATAAATCAATCACTTAATGCATGCTATGGAATCACTCATTGCTATTAAATCTTTTGTGGGAAATAAATAGGCTTATTATTATTAAGTAATAATGCAGAATATTTTTGTGAGGGTACATTTTCGCTGGATTTGAAATTTGCATGAGTCAATTTATACTGCCATAAAATTACACATATCAAACCTGAAATATAATAAAAGCAAGACGCTGCTCGTACATCTCCAACCTGACTAACAAATCGTGAGCGCTGTCATAAATGGAAGCACTTCATAATTTTCTTCGCTGAACAAACTTTCAAGAATTCAATTACGTTCGTTTAACTCGAAAGGAACCATTTACAATCGGCAGAACTCCTTGTAAATAAATAATTCAACAGTAACGAAGCTTCGTCTAGTGGGTACAGTGTCTTTACTCTTTACCTTACGTTTTCTTGTGCAATTTCCTTGATGGCAACAAATTAAGTACCCGTCGTGACTGTTGTTTGCTTACAAGCAAGCGTGCTCTGTCACTACAGAAATGTTTTGACTGGAAGGTTGTTTCTGTTGACAAAAGTAAGGAGAACTTGTGATAAACTTTTAATGTTATAATGTTGTGGCTGTTTTAATGTTGAGGCTGCCCCGATACTGTAGCGCATCGGGCATGTTCGCCTGGGCTTGCATTGACTGCTTCCATGCGACCATGCGCAGACGATGCGCGTCTCTGCTACACAGAGTGCGGGCCAGCGCCAACACAATCCTGGCAATGATCGCGGACAGGCATTGTCCCTACATACGCCACTGTTGCAACAGGCATGCAACAGGCATATGTGTGTAGCCGTGGTGAGCAGTTATTGTATATATTGTGTGTTTTATTATTATTATTATTATTATTAGTACAATTGAATGTTATATTTAATTTAATTTGTTTATGTTTTATTCAAATATGAGTCTTAGTAACTTGAAATAAATGAATTTTAATTTTAATTTTTAATATTCAATAATTAAAAAAAATTATGTTCATTATGACTTAGAAATGTAAATTATTAGAAAAAACACATGTGCACCTAGTACTTTTTGTACAAAATTAAACAACAAAGTGAAAGTATTGTTGTTAAATGTATGTATGTTTTCATTTCAGTAGTAATAAAACTGATGTGTTTTTATTACTTGCACGTAGAAAAATATTTAAAATACATAATAAATAAAATCCGATTAGTGCCGCATAACAATGCAATTCTGGCGGATTGAAGATAAAAACTAAATATTTTTCTCCACTCAATGAGCTCCAGAAAATGATACCCCGCATGACAGGGTAAAGTAAAATGTTTTTTTCGGCTCCTTTTTAATTTACGGGAGCACCCCTAAAATTTTTTTCCAGTGTTCGGTTTTGGGTCTAAATTCTTCACATACAACATTTCAGGTCACTATCTTATTCCGTCTAAGAGCTAGAGTACCCATGAAATAGGGCCGGACAGACAGCCAGACGGACAGCAGAGCGATATTAACAGGGCTCCGTCTTGCCCTTCAGGTACGGAACCCTAAAAAGAAACACAGCGGTTCCTTTCTCAATTCATATAATTGTTATTTGAATTAAAATCACAGATAAAATATTGTCTTTTTTGTCTCTACGAGTATATACAAATTATACATAGTGTAAGATAGAAAAATAGGACAACAAGAAAACAGCCAAACAGAAAAGACAAGTTTTCATTTCATGGTAGGTAAGAAAATAAGAAATCACTAACTCCAAAATGTTTACACTGGTGATTGTTGGCACTTGGAACTTGGAATACATGATGAACAGACAATCACTTGAACTATGTGGGATAGTACAAGTGATTTTCTATTCATTTCTCGTATCTCTTCACGTTCAAAAGATACTTTTTATTTACACTTCTGCTCAACCAATTATGCAAAAAATACTTTTTTCCGACGTGCTTTATAAGCTACTCGTATATAGATAACTTTGCATTATCCTTATCTAGTTATAAACATAAAGTTGGAGAAGCTTTATTCTATGTATGAATGTGTTCTTTGCACTTATTTTTTATTTTTTATTTTTATTATTGTTAAACTGCTATTATTATATAAGAAATTAATTTATGTACAGTTAATATTGCTTGTTCATTAATGTTTAGCATATTTTTAGTTTATTCCGTCTTGTTTAATTGTGTTCGAAATCGTTCGATAAGTGTTTCACTTTTATGGGACTTTAGGTCTGTTTGTTTTTGTCTATTTATTTCTTATTATACGTAAATGACTGTTGGTTTCCTAAATAAAATAAAAAATTAAAAATGCATTACACACTTCATCCAAATCAAACTTCCCATGAGTTTTATAGGTTTTAGGCCCTGCACCAACGCTTTTGTTTTTGATTGGTCCGCCCTGCTCTAATAAACAGCTGCGCATGCAAAACTACAGTTATTTCAAATTTGTGGCTATTTCAGAATTGTAATTAAAAATATTTCCTGCCCCAACATTAAGGGTTTGTAAATCAAATATTTATAAAACATTTCGTGGCGCTATCCTCAAAAAAGCAGACCAATAAGTTGTTTTTCCTTAGATTCGAGGCCCATTTCTCACATTTCTGTGATTTTTTTCTATGGAGGAAAATTATCGTCATTACTTTTTTGGCACATCAGAACTCTTAAACATATCCTTGAAAATGACATATACTTTTTTGTATTTTTAGGTACTAAATTCATTCTTATACAGTTGTCTACAAAAACTGCATTTTCCTTTATACTTCGAATTAAGAAGCCTTTGTTAAGAGCAGCTAAAAAAAACAGTTGGGCACTCACCTTTAATGCATGATAACAAAGGGACTCTAGAATGTACAAGGTAAATCATACCCTACATAAAAAATGTATACTCGTATGTGTTCTTACATGAAGCTAATTTACACAATATGCTCAAATATGCTACGCAACTCGTATGTAGACGGCATATAATTTGATATACTTTAACGGTTTCTTACCACGTTTTATTTATTTTTATGAGTTCAATATTTCGGCTAAATTACATTTGCCATGAACGTAGGTAGACTGGCGAATGAAATGAAGTCATAAAAAGTTATAAAAGAATGGTAAGTGGTAATCAATGGTAATGGTAAACAATCAATGGTAAACAATGGTAATCTGCCACAACTTGTTAAAGAAATATCCTATCACTAGTGGTAGTTTAAGGCCCAGTATTAAACTAAACTTCCGTCCTACACCAAAACATTAGTTTTTAAATTATCTATAACCTGCTCTAATCAACTGCCACTCACGCAAAGCATCAGTTATTTTGAATTTGCGGCTACAATAGTAAATGTAATTAAAATCCTTCTAAGTATAATTACAAATACCTTAAATAATGTTTATGTATAAATATGTTTTTTCGTGAATTTTGAGATTTAAATCTTAAAAAAAACATAACGTTAACGCCATTATAAGTCGTTTTTAGAGCTGTATTTGCGTTTTTTTTTCATAAAGCAAAGTTAATGAAATCACGTTTTCAGATCAACAGATGTCTTAAGTATGTCCTTATTTGTAACATATATATTTTTCTATTTCAAATGTGATAACACACTGCCAATAGTACATATATAAATAACATGTGCATTTGGCTTTGTACCGAACCTATGATATTCAACGGCAAGTCACTTGACTACTGGACTTAAGGCCCTTACTATTGCCAAATGGGTACTTTCTAAAGCCTACTCCTCGTTTATGGCCAAACCAAAAATAATGAAAAAATGAATTATGAATAATCAACTCTTAGACAACATATGCAACAGTTTTCTTTTTATTACCACCAAAACTTCTACATGATTTTTTTTTATTACTGAATGGTGTTTTTTGATCTCAAATTCCCTACTGCTCCTGAGTTGCTTGGCCGATTGAATTCATCTATGCTTTGATAAATAGATAAACTTTATAGCTATAAACATAACATAAGATTATTCAATCGAGTAATCACGTCCAAGTGAAAAGTATAATTTTCCCCTATTTCGCTCTATCAAGGACGCAGCGAGCGTCGTAACAGCCACTATGCATTGCGCGCTGATATGAACGTTATTTCAATGTTGTTTCCGTTGATATTTGTAGTGACAAATATCGAGCTGCTAATTTGGCGATGGTAATCGCCTTAAATGGGTTCGCATGATTCGCCGCTTTAGATATCGAATCGTTGGTGGTATGAAATGAGAGTAGATAAGTAATAACCAGGTTTTGGGGTTGACATTACGTCAGAACTTTTTTGATTTTTGTGTTTCTTTGAGGTTCCGTACTTCAAAATTAAAAAATGGAACCCTTATTTATAGGTTCACTTTGTTGTCCGTCTGTTATCTGTCCATCTATCAAGACCCTTGGACTCCAGATATCAAGTTAAAATTGTTATTTATTACAGAAGTTGACGGCCCCATGGTGCCTTAAAAACAACAGGCTGAACAGGTTTAACTGAACGCGAAAAAAAGTTATTGCCCTTTACATAATAAATTTCGTAGACAAATTTGCTTACCATGAAAACTATAATACACAAGTTGACTTTTTGATCATCGTCCAAATTCATACTGGAGGCTTGGTAAGTGATCAACATCATGAATCGACAACAATTTTTGTGAAATTCGTATAATGAAATTTCAACTTCCCATAGTATTTCACTCCCAGTCCTGAGTTAATCACTATGGGGAGGCGAAATTTCATTTTATGCATTTTACTAAAATCGTTATTGGTTCATGATGCTGATCACTTACCAAGGCTCAAGTATGAATTTGGACGATGTTCACAAGTTGACCTTGTATATAATACATATAAAAACTTAAAATTGGTTCACAGGTAGGTCTTTTATAGCATGCATAGGTATAGGAAATTATCTGAAAATTACCAAAATTCAAATTTTATTATTTACCAACCATTTGATAAATAGATTTGAATAGATCGTAAGTTTCAAATTATGTTGGTTCTTCATAACTACAAGTGGAATTATTTACAATAATGTGTTTTGGGTTCCGTACCCGTAATGTGTCGCACTTGGCTAGTTTTTATTTGTCAGTATTAGGAGATTTGAGAAATTCTTTCAAAGGGTTGCTGTTTAAATATAATCACGAGCCGAGCGGAGCAGAGCGGAGCGAAGTGACCCTATAACTTCAACAGAATTCATCAAGACTGGCCAGTGTGGAAGTCCTTGAATCGGTGTACATCTCATGTTGGCCGGTCCAAGAATAAACTTGAAACGCTCTGGAACTCTAATCGAACTAAGCCGAGTTATTTCCACACTATTTGACACTTGCGAGTGACAAAAGGGAACTGTGAATACAAGCTTAATTATTGTTCCACAAATGACAGACCATCTCATGCGAGCACGCTGTGTCCGACTTGCAGCACCTGATGCAGGCTAATGACAAAGCCATTATAGTGACGACTCTCTGGAAAGACACCATTTAGTTTCAATATACAGAAGAATAAGATGGTAAAGTCAACATATCAAAATTTCAGGGTTCTATCTTATTCTGTCTACCAGCAGAGACCCGTGACATACGGACAAGATGGATGGACAGACGCACGGACAGAAAGTAGAGTGACATTAACAGGGCTCCATTTTGTATTCAGGGGAATCGTTGGCAGAAAAAAAAATAACGAAAATTGGTGGCAGCCTAGTCAATTATTTAACTTTAAAATGCATTTTTATATGTTTTGTCATAAACACGGAAGTTTAGAAAAAATACTGCTGTACACAATCGGGACGTTTACTTGACATAATTTTTCACATCGTTCAGTGGAATTAAAAAGAAAATGTATTTAGAAAATGCGGATAAAAACTCAGAGTAATGAGGAGTAAAGCCGCCTGCTATCGTCAAATAAAGTCTTAACGCTAAAGCTGACATAATATTAATCCAAGTCTTAAAACTTGAACCATTAAATGACGAAGCAGTCTTGGTGCGTTTTCCAGGCCACATTTCTCGTTAGGATTTGTGTAATTTTCTTTGTTTCATTTAAACAAACTCTAAAGGAAGATGAAAAATAATAATGTTATAACTTCTTCAGTCAAAAATTGACGCTTAATATATAAATAAATCCTTTTTTTAACTACAAGCTCAATAACAAAGTCGCAATATATTAAAAAAAACTTCAAGACCATAACATTTCCTTCCATTTTTAAATAGTTTCTAATATATTTAAAAAAAAAGTAGGCAACAGCTGTTATTTTTTCGCGATTTCAGGGTTGGCTCAGTAAAAAAAGTTGTTTATAGTACCTGACATAGAGCAAGCACGCCATTTTGCATGGAGTAAGAACTAAACTCTATGACGTTTTTCTGAGCCTGTTTTTCTGGGGCTGTTTTGACAACCAAAGCATCTTGCGCCCTCATAAAGCATGTAAATCACTCGAAAAACATTTTTTACTAACGATTTATGTTGAGGTCAGTTATTTTTACAAGCAAAGTTGCATGATTTTATTTACGTTCGTGATTAATACACTTGCACTCGTTTCACAGTTAAAAACTAATTTAACCCGACCGGTTTCGGTTTAACACCATCATCAAGGGTTTAGATAAGCTACTTTGGAAGTTATTCCGTGCAATAAATGATAATACTTTGGAATAACTTCCAAAGTAGCTTATCTAAACCCGTGATGATGGTGTAAAACCAAAACCGGTCGGGTTAAATTAGTTTGTAACTGTGAAACGAGTGCAAGTGTTTTTATCCAAGTTTCACCAAGTGCCGACAATCGCAAGTATTTACTTTATTTAAGTTATTAATTGAATACTAGTGGTTTATTGTACGGTTTGGAGGTAAGTTTGCAATTTTTTTCTATCGGGAAAATTTAATGGTATCAATTTATCGCCATTCTAGGCGCGTAGCATAAGACCTCAACTTTACCATGTAGGTATTAACTTCGGAGTAAATGGTGCAGTATTGTTGATATAAAAGAGGATCATGTGAAGCAGTGTGAGGTATTATAGACTCTTAAAAGCAAGTATTATCTCTGGTTTTTGGCGTTCTAGTGACTAAAAATTTAGCCATATCAATGCCCGAAGCCCAGGCGCTGCTAGGTATTGCGTTGTCAATCCTTAGGTTTGACAAGAGGTATCAGTAAAAGGCCGGAACTAGTTTGACTTATATTTTTTAGTCAAGCCTAGGATTTCTTGATTCAGTCAGTTAGATAAAATACAAATTAATGCAATCGGCCTTTGACTAGTCACACCTATTGCTTTTCAACAAAAAGTCAAAATCATTTAGATGCAATGAAAAGTGAAGTGAAAAGGAGCATGTTAGTTGCTAGTGATCATAAATCCGGGAGCTGAGCAAAACGGAGCGGAGTGAGGTAACTCCTTTAGTCCTTAACAGCAAGTTGACAAGGGTTGCCTGACTCCGCTCCGCTTCAGTTCGGTCTCGAATCGATAATCACATGCAACCTTCTTCTCGTTTTGCTCGTTGTCGCTCAAAATTTGATTAATTTTGACTGCTTCAATACCAGTAAGTAGCCAATTTTTTTTTTTAGATTCTTCATTTTATACTAGTTCTGTCCATCATAGATTTGCCTAAAAAATACGTCAGTCAAAGGCAGAAACCAAAATCTTTCTTGGGATTTGGAAAAATTCGTTGGTCAAATCAAACCAGGATAGCCTGAAGTCACATTATGCGGAGAGTCACACATTATATATCGAACTTTGATCATAAAATAATTCATTAAAACGTTCTGTGCATATAGAAAAAGGCGAGTAACAAAAAAATACAATGCGAGGTATACTCAAAAGCAGAATTTCTGTAAAACCAGACTGTTTAGTCGCGAAAGTAATTTATTTACCTGCTCGGGACAGAAACAATTGAGCATGAAATAAAAAATAAATGAAACAATCTCGTTCAAGAAATTCGCTTCAATAAAGACAAAGCGCGTCTTCGATGTGATGCTTTAACCCTGGTTACATTCACTTCAGGTTTTAGGATTTTACGGGTTGAAAGGAGGGTTGAGGTAATGCTTCTCTTCGTAGTTTAGCTCTCAAAATAATCCTGTTGAAACTTCTTCGCAAATTATAATAATAATCTCATTGTTAATCAAATTTTCTTTTTAGAAAAAGAAAAGGTCGATTTTTTTTATTTCAAATCTGTTTAATTGATACTTAGAAGGATAAACGACATTTACATTTGGCTCATCCTCATGAAAGTTTTTGGTGAAACTTTCAACACATAACGTATATTATATTGTATATGGCGAGCATCTATAGTTGTCATTTGTTGTTTTTAAAATACCTACCATGGTTTATTGCAGTGGTGGTCAAAATAAGTTTGGTGATTTATTTGTCGTAGAGTAACTTACAATTTAAAGGATACAGCTTTTTGCTGAAGGCCCCACTCGTGCTAAATCAGAATAAACTTAAACATTTTGTGACACGGTTTTATAATTTGGATTCTCTTAAATCTGATTCCGTTATAGAAGGCAAACTTGGTCACAGAGAGACAAAACAACCTGTCAAATTGCAAGCTCTAAATTTTAGAGATTTGTTGCTGAGTTCGTAGATAAGTAAGTGTTATTTCACTTTTATACGTTTGAAGAGTACCCAACTGTTTAACGCTACAAATCTTGCATCATTAGAAATCCTTAGCTTGTATCTATAGCTATATTATTAGCTGTCCTACCGCTAGAACCTGATAATTTTTAGAATTTTGCAAAAATAGCAGCGACCCGGAATGTAATGACTTTTTTCTGGAATAAGAATGATTGAAATAGACGTCCTTACAATATCCTTATAATACAATAACATTTATTGCACACAATAAAAGAAACAGAAGTCAAGAAACAAACTTATAAAAGGTAGCATGGTACAGATAGCGGCTTAAACACTAAATAGCGATCTTTTTCAGACAACCTTTGGATGAAAGACCTCTGTAAAACAAAAATGTGTAGAATAAATTATACACTTTAAATGAAAAGGATTTTGAAAATAAATAAACAATATACTTAATGCTATGAGAAAACGGCTTTAGGAGGCGTTCACCTGCCAGGGTATGCATTTGTTTACGAGTGTGTGGCAGGCAAATAGTAAAATTCGGTATTTTACAAACGGCATCGTCAATTTCTAAATGCTTGCTGTTTTGCAATTTCCGACTTCGTCATTTCATAAAAAGTTGAAGTTGTAAGTCTTTCAACAAAAAGTGAAAAAATAGGTGCGACGAGGAGATGAGCGAGGAGCAACGCGTTATGTTTACTACTTAGCTGAGCGAAGCAGAGCAGAGCGTGGTGACCCTTAATAGTTCTAAAAGAACCTATATCTATATCTAACAATAAAATGCCTAATTCTACTATATGATGAAGATTTGTCAAATAGCAAAATAACGAGCATTTAGAAACTGAAGACGCAGTTTCTAAAATGCCGAATTTTACTATTTACCTGCGACATATACTCGTACAAGCCAAACAACACTGCAAAGCCAAACTTGACAAGCCAAAACGCAACTAGAGTACACTTCTTGTTACAAAATAACCTGACATTTATGCTGCCTGCTGTCACTCTGTAAATTGATGTAAGCCAGCTGGAAAAAAAATTACCGCTCGTACATATGCAAAGACTGGAAAATAATATTTATAGCATTTCCGAAGTACACACACCCGATAAAAATTCGTCATTAGCATAGTGATTAGTATTTATGATATTTATAAAAATAGTATAAGCGATATAGGAACTATGTTTTATTTTTAAACAAAAACAAGCATTATTATGCACAATTATGTATTATTTCTAAAATATTTGTTAACAGACCAATTTGTTATATTTGACGTTCCTAAGGAAATATATACTTCTTACTGGAAAACTATCTTCAATTGTTTTTTTATTGTTTAAAAAATATATATTACCAATACATCACTACATAGAATAAAACAAAGTCACTTCCCGCTGTCTGTCTGTCCCTATGTATGCTTAGATCTTTAAAACTACGCAACGGATTTTGATGCGTTTTTTTTTATTAGATAGAGTGATTCAAGAGGAAGGTTCATATGTATAAAACATGCCCGTGCAAAGCGGGGTGGGTCGCTAGTTCTTTATAAATGCAACTATAGCGAATACAACAATCTGGACGTTACTTTACTTCATCACAAACTTATAAGAGAATATAAAATGAGAATGAAAATTAACACTCTATTTTGCAATGGTTGCATTAAATTGCACGTTAGTTTTTTTTAACAATATGTAGGTTCGCAGAAAATAAAATCACTTGCTCTACTGATCATGCAGGTACAATTTTATTTTGACTTTTGCAAAGTAAAAATTAAAAGCATTCCCATATAAAATGATAAGTTTGTACTCGTAGGTATTAAACGTTTTCATTAGAAAGTGAATGTTAAATCTGCATTTTTCAGACTTTTTTCGTGTATGTTGTTAAGTAAGATCGAAAACGAGCATGTGGTAAAATTTTTGAGTACATCAATTAGTACACTCGGTGAATCTAAAAGAACGCTCGTAATTTTTTCCGGTCAAATCTAATTTACGAGAATAATGATGGTTATAAACAAATATGTGACAAAATAAAATTGATACTCCAGTCAAGGACGACAATTTAAAAGGCTTTTTGGTAAAATTTTCCACTGAATTTCTGATGTAGTTAATTTGGCGTTGACATGCGACGCGCCTACATCTACTATAGAAGTTCAAATAGAGTTGGTGTGTTAAATTGGAGTGACATTCAGATAGCTGTTATGCATTTTGCAGATTGTTGCTGTAACAATATTTTTTATAATACTTCAGCAAACAAAATGTGTTTTATTTATGTTATCTAAGGGTTCAGAGGCTACGCGAATTTTATCTTTGTCCTATCGCTCCAAGCAAAAAAACGCGCAGTGCGAGCGTCGCCGATTCAGGGCGAAAGAAAAATAAGTTGATCACATTTTTTTTTTAATATTAAAATAGCTAGCAAGATTTCATAGAGTTCCTTTTCGTCAAATCAAATGAAACAATAATTTCTATCAAGGAAAATTTATCCACACATGTTTTTCAGTTATACTAAAACCCTAGATTATATAGTCAAAATGCAAATATCAGAAGTTAATAACAATTTTCTGTCTATTTCATGAAATACACAGAAAAAAGGCACCCATATATTTTTGGCCATATCGCATTAACAAACTATATTTTTCCAAATTCACGTGTCTGCTAACATTTTAAAGCTTCGGCCAAGAAAAAAATCATTTTATTTTTGTCATGGCCGAACATGTCGATATGTAAAAATTTTTCATGTCAATTTGTTTATTGACATTCTTATTGTATGAAGTGTGTTTCTTGAACCGTTCAGCAAGTTGTTAGTATACAAATTCTGTTTATTCAGAAAGACTCACTTGTGCAAGCTTGACCGACAGGATTTAAACCTAGGCTCAAGATGTTTACTACCGACTGAGCTACCCCTACTTCTAAACTGAAATGTAAGCTTTTTAATATTGTTATAAGCAATTTCAATAAAATGGAAATAACGTAATTAAATAAAATAATTAAATAAATAAAATAACGCAACATGCGTGGACACACTGGCGGCTTCCTATGTCTAACAAAGCTGCAGGGCCGCTGGTGCAGCGGCGGGCACTGCTGAAAGCAACAAACGGCGCAAGTATTCTGCACTGGACAGGTGCTATATGTTTGCGCCGTTTGGGGTGGAGACGCTGGGTCCGTGGGGTCCGGAGGCGCGGAGGGTCGGTATAATGTCAGATGCACAATTTCAAATGAGCATAAAACATTGTGTAACTTGGTCAATCGGTTTAATAAAAATAATATAGATAATAGACTATAGGGCTGATATTCGTGCAGAAGCAAAAACGCAAAAGCTTTAAGTTCGCTCGATAGAAAAAAATTATGAAGTTACCTCTATATTTCATGTTTTTCAAGTGTTAAAGGACCTTTCTTAAAACAGTTTGCCTTGAAATTTGTATTAAAAATAAGAAAACAAATGACCCCGTATAATTGCACGGGGATTTTGAATAATTCTGTTTCGTTTTCATTTAATTTAACATCTAAGAATTGGCGCTTACGTCGATTTATTCTGAGACAAGGCGGCGACAAGATATCTCGGTCGCACGCGCTTTTTGTTCCATGCTTTGTTTCGTCACTCACCCGTCGGTCAGTTGTGATCGCTCCGTTGAGACGGGAGGGCTACGTTTTTGCGCTCTCGACGTCCCGGTTTCGTAATTTAAATAAATCTCGTAATTTGAAACATGGGAAATAAATGCAACCAATGTAAAAAATGGAATAAAAATGTTTTACGAGTGAAAATAAAGCAGTGGATGAAAGTAATGCAAAAGTACGCCATTACTTAACAAAATAAGTAGATAGGTCATGTTTTATTAAAGATGTTGAACTAAAGGTTGTCTCAATGGACTAATGAATATCGCTATGTTTTTCGTCTGAGGTATTTTTTTTTAGCTTACAATTTAATATCACAATAAATATGGTTGATGGATGTGGAAGAGGCGAAAGAGTTGTGTCTGGATCGTAGCAGATGGAAATCTGTAGTCTCTGCCCAGCTGCCTACCCCTCTGGGAGACTAACAAAACCTTATCTCACCATCACCATCGGCGTATCGACGTATTCTCGTATCGGCGTATCGACGTATCGGCGTATCGACGTATCGTTGTATCGACGTATCCCCGTATCGACGTATCGTCGTATCGACGTATCGTTGTATCGACGTATCCCCGTATCGACATATCGACGTATCGACGTATCGGCGTATCGACGTATCCCCGTATCGACGTATCGACGTATCGGCGTATTGACGTATCGTTGTATCGACGTATCCCCGTATCGACGTATCGTCGTATCGACGTATCGGCGTATCGACGTATCGGCGTATCGACGTATCGACGTATCGACGTATCGTTGTATCGACGTATCCCCGTATCGACGTATCGTCATATCGACGTATTCTCGTATCGGCGTATCGACGTATCGGCGTATCGACGTATCGGCGTATCGACGTATCGTTGTATCGACGTATCCCCGTATCGACGTATCGACGTATCATTGTATCGACGTATCCCCGTATCGACATATCGACGTATCGGCGTATCGGCGTATCGGCGTATCGACGTATCCCCGTATCGACATATCGACGTATCGGCGTATTGACGTATCGTTGTATCGACGTATCCCCGTATCGACGTATCGTCGTATCGACGTATCGGCGTATCGACGTATCGTCGTATCGACGTATCGACGTATTCTCGTATCGGCGTATCGACGTATCGGCGTATCGTTGTATCGACGTATCCCCGTATCGACGTATCGTTGTATCGACGTATCGTTGTATCGACGTATCCCCGTATCGACATATCGACGTATCGACGTATCCCCATATCGACGTATCGACGTATCGACGTATCGGCGTATCGACGTACGTATCGTTGTATCGACGTATCGTTGTATCGCCGTATCCTCGTATCGTCGTATCCCCGTATCGACGTATCGACGTATCATTGTATCGACGTATCCCCGTATCGACATATCGACGTATCGGCGTATCGGCGTATCGGCGTATCGACGTATCCCCGTATCGACATATCGACGTATCGGCGTATTGACGTATCGTTGTATCGACGTATCCCCGTATCGACGTATCGTCGTATCGACGTATCGGCGTATCGACGTATCGACGTATCGGCGTATCGACGTATCGTCGTATCGACGTATCGACGTATTCTCGTATCGGCGTATCGACGTATCGGCGTATCGTTGTATCGACGTATCCCCGTATCGACGTATCGTTGTATCGACGTATCGTTGTATCGACGTATCCCCGTATCGACATATCGACGTATCGACGTATCCCCATATCGACGTATCGACGTATCGACGTATCGGCGTATCGACGTACGTATCGTTGTATCGACGTATCGTTGTATCGCCGTATCCTCGTATCGTCGTATCCTCGTATCGACGTATCGTCGTATCGACGTATCGGCGTATCGACGTATCCTCGTATCGACGTATCGTCGTATCGACGTATTGCCGTATCGTCGTATCGTCGTATCCCCGTATCGACGTATCGTCGTATCGACGTATCGGCGTATCGACGTATCGGCATATCGACGTATCGTTGTATCGACGTATCGTCGTATCGACGTATCGACGTATCGGCGTATCGACGTATCGTTGTATCGACGTATCGTTGTATCGACGTATCGTTGTATCGACGTATCCCCGTATCGACGTATCGTTGTATCGACGTATCCCCGTATCGACGTATCGACGTATCGGCGTATCGCCGTGTCGTTGTATCGACGTATCCCCGTATCGACGTATCGGTGTATTGACGTATCGTTGTATCGACGTATCCCCGTATCGACGTATCGTCGTATCGACGTATCGGCGTATCGACGTATCGGCGTATCGTTGTATCGACGTATCGTTGTATCGACGTATCGTCGTATCGACGTATCGTTGTATCATCATCGTTATCATTATCTTTGCAAGTATGACTTTCGAAAAATAAAATTTTGAAATATAAAAATTAGATGCAAACACAATTACGCAAAAAAATGCCATTGCGAACAAACCGTTCTGTCAACTGGGTTGAATTTTATACATCGTAGATGCATTATACTTATTATTGAAAACTAGCACGTGCACGGGTTAATGACCGCGGATCCACACCGCTCGTGGGAGCTAAGAAATAGCGCTCGCGGCCGGTGACGGCCGGTCGCGCAAACAGTTGAGGTGCGGGGATGCGGGGGCAAAATCACTAATTTGTCCAGGTTTATACGCAGCCTTAAAGAACTTTCGTCGCGCCTGGTCGATGTCTCGGGTGACCGGAGGGCTGGCGCTTACCTTGGCCAGAGGATCAGTCTGGCCATCCAAAGAGGAAACGTTGCCAGCATTCTGGGCACCCTACCAGGGGACAGCGACCTGGACCGGGTTTTTTATCTTTAATTTTTGTAATTTTAGGTAATATTAATTTAGATTAGTTTAATTTAATTTATAGATTTATTTTATTTATAGGATAGTTTTAACCAGTTTTTTTTTTGTATAATTAATTTTAGGAATATTTAGTTTTATATTAAGTAACTTTTTTTGTTTGTTTTTTTATAAAAATACAATATGGGTATTGATTGTATGTATTAAAAAGCTAATTGTAAAAAAAAAAAAAAAAATAATTTCAATAAAGCATATTTTCTTAATTTAAAAGCTACGCTCTTGTTGGTGGAGTAATAGCCATTTTCGCTGATTGTATGACATAACATTAACTTTCTCCTTCACTTGAGTAAAATTGGTGTTTCTAGGTCTTCCCCTTCCTTAGTTTCTCGACCCTTCCTTCTATGATATTTGTCAAAAGTTAAGGAACTGTTAGGTAACTAAAATATTATTTCCTATGTGATTTTTTAATCTATTGCAGTTCAAGCTTGGGCAAAAGCTTAATTAATCATTAATAATGAATTCATAAAATAAATTCTCATTTTTTTTTTGTTCATTGTTTTAACATAATATTAGATTTCAATGTCGTACATTTCCTATATTTTTTTATATTTTTTACCCATATGCAACGAGATACATAATATCTGTCCATAATGTCATTTATTCGACTGATGACGGCCTCATTAAAGAGGCCAAACTACATTTCTCCATTTCATAAAAAATCTGTTTATGTTTTATTATTTGTGCCTAAGTAACTTCCCAAAAATTATGGTCTTTGTTCATTTTCATATGCCAATTTGACTAATGGTTTAATTTTCAAGCTTGTTGATAAGTTTTCTGTTTGCATCCTTAGACAGACCCTGAATACTTTACTCCTTGTATTATTCTATTTTATTAAATTTAATTTTAAACTTTAGTGACGCATCCATTAATTTCAGAAGTTTTCTCTTAATATGTTTAATATGTATATGAGAAAATATAATTTACCTCAGCTCTAAAATGTCCTGCATAATTTAAATTGATAGTAGTCTGGCGAAGTTAGTTCAGCGAGAACACTGCATCATCCTTGTGGCTTAGATGACAGTTATAGGTGGAAAGTTCGCTGGTGTTACTTGTAACATTTCAGATTAAAATTCACTTTTTGTTTTCAAAATTAAAATTTTTCTATTTTTTGACTTTCTTTTTATTATATTCTTCTTTTTGTTTTGTTTATTGAAGGCATGGTTGTAAATTAATTTGTACTTAATTATTATTACATACGGCTTGAACACTCACGTGTAATTGTTGTTGACTATATGCCAACTTTTTCACCGATACAATTTCGGCATTATCAAGGCGAGTGTCGTTCTTAGGACGACGACGCGGCGTTCACCGTCGTTGTCAAACGGGCACTGGCAGCCGACGACGACAACGACGGTGAACGCCGTTTGACAACGACGGTGAACGCCGCGTCGTCGTCCTAAGAACGACACTCGCCTTGATAATGCCGAAATTGTATCGTTGAAACGGTTGGCATATAGTCAACAACAATCACACGTGAGTGTTCAAGCCGTATGTAATAATAATTTAGTATGTCAGCTCACGCGAGTTTTAATAATATTATAATTTGTACTTGCCCACTGCTTAATTTATTCAGACAACCGGTTTCGATAATTATTAACATAATAATATTATTATCATCACGGCATAAATTAGAAGTGTCAGAGGTGTTCCAAAGTGTAACTTGTGAAATGTTAGTCACAGTCTACACTTTTTTCACCTAATTTTCTCTGACGATTATAACATCCCAAAATATGATTGGTATATAGCCCTTTCTTCGTACTTCCGGCATAAATGGGCCAACAACTGGCCCGAATCACAAGTGCAAGGAGCGTGACGTACTGTTTAATCGCAAAAAACGTTGTGTCACGCTCCTCGCACTTGTGATTCAACTAAGTATCGTCGCGCGCGATTAAACACTATGCTACGACTGCTGAATGTGCCTTCCGAAGTACGAAGATCGAACACAAATTCATTATTTCTATTATTCATCAGTACCAAAAAACTGTTACTACATGCACTACGCGCTATTTAACCAACACGCTGCAAAAACTTATACATAACTAGGGGTTTAGCTATATCGCAAAATTATATCAATATTTAATGAAATATTGAAAACAAATTCAAATAATTCCATTAATTATTGAATACACAGCAAACAAGATAGATTATTTCTTGCCTAATATGATTAATTTACACAGTAATTTCGATTACTGAACATGAGTCAAGAATAAATGTATAGCAGTAAAGTAATTAAATAATATTCCCAAACCCACCTTACAGAGCATACTATTATGTTATAATGAAATGTATCGTCGAAGAATCAGATATTTTTTCATAGAATTATTTTTCAAGCATGAATAATGCTGATCTATTTACTAGTTGGGCAAATTTTTATTCACATGAAAAAAACGAAAAGCTCTATGTAATCATCTTGACATCAATTTGCGTACAGCAAACCTAATTATTTAGTTCAAATCATGGGTCTATGGTTCAAATACAGTTATTTGTCTAAAGATGTCCGAAGATGATGACACGAGTTCCAATATCGCAGGTATCTATATACGTATATGTAAACAATGTGGAAGAATATTTGATTATTATATCAGTCTCAGAAATAGTAATTCTTCAAACAAAATTAGTCATTTTCATACAACTACTTGTATTTTCAAATTGAGTTAATATATTATAATCGGGTCTACGGCTATATATATATAATATATTTCAAGCTTTTTACGAAAAGGACACCCGACGTTTCGACGCATTGCAGGTTTTCGTAAAAAAGGTTAAAAAAAAATTGATCGCGGTTAGGGTTACCATAAAATTTAGAAATTTGAAAAGTCCTGACAAAAAGCCTGACATTTCGATAAAATTCAGGACTTTTTAGTCACAAAATAGAAACTTTATTCACTTATTTACAGTGGTATGGTAGGTTTGGTTTGATGATTATTTTACGTAAATTATTTTTGTTTTGAAGAAAATATTTTATGTTTGATTTTGTTGATTGTTTGCAAATGTTGCAATAGAAGATTTATTGTTTGATCTCATAAGTTGATTGTTAAAGAAAAATTTATATTTTGTTTTTAGATTAATAAGAAGTCAATAAAGATTAATGACTTTTGATATAATTTAATATGTAGTTTTATTACTCTTATTCCAAAATCTGGACTAATAAAAGAGCCGGACAAAGTCCGGACTAGAGTCTGAAAGTCCGGACATGTCCGGACATGTCCGGACATGTCCGGACTAATCCGTACGGATGGTAACCCTAATCGCGGTAGACCTGATCATATATTATTTATTATAATGTGAACAAAAACGCGAGTGTTTAAAGTTATATATTGAGTTCGAATTGTCACAATTTCTGCAGACAATTTTATAAGTATTCTTGGTCTAGCTAGAGTATCTTCGACTAGTCTAAATCCACTTAATTTCAAAAAACATGCGGTAGCATGGTGGCATGTGCTATTTTGAGACCTAACTAATATCTGTTTACATATAATATATAATAACATCTTTTAAATTAATGAAAATTAAAATTCTATAAATTCTAATTAAGGAATGAAAAAAAAACTCATGACTGTCAAATGAAGTCAACTTTAATGCAAGTTTCGGAAAAGTCTGTTCCGCTCAAGCACCCTCTGGGCTGGTCCGAACTGGTCCGAACTGGTCCGAACTGGTCCGAACTGCTCCGAACTGCTCCGAACTGGTACAGGACTAACTTGTTAAATACTATTGAAGTGGATACTCCTTTGTCCACATGTTAAGGGCATGTTTAGAACTTATTCGCTACTTCCGGAACGACATTTTTAACGAAGGATAATTTGATTTATATTTATAGTTTATTACGTTTTTTTATCGTTCATTAATTGTTATATTAATAATGAATTAATGTTTATTCGATCGACATCATAAAAAATTGTAATGATCTAATTCACATTCACAGTCAGCCGTGCTTGTCCACAGGAAGTCAGTTGACGTCCCACAAGGGGACAGTGACGCGCGTGTCTGCCGTGGTGGGGGGCGACGCGGAGCTGCCATGCGACTCACGACCACCACAGCGCAACGACAGCTTGCTGCTTGTCGTTTGGTACCGGGATGATGAGCCGGTTTACAGGTGGGTCTGGTGTGAAGGTGAAATGATAAATGTCCTGGGGCCCTATGGTCTAACTTCAATATCTATCGCTATCGCTTTCATGGACATCTAATGTAGTTTTGGTTTCAATCACCAACCATCTACAGACTCCCTAACCTCCCTTGCTGAATTAACATAAAAAAAAACAATTATTTTACATTTGAAAATAAATTCTATCAACAAATCAAAGGAACTGCAATTAGGTCAGATTCTCAACTGATGCCGGGCCCAGTAAGGCCCAAAATATATCTTAAGGCGATTACCATCGCCAAATTAGCAGCTCGATGTTTGTCTCTATGAATATCGACGGAAACGACATTGAAATAACGTTCAAATCAGTGCACAATGCGTGGTGGCTGTTACGACGCTCGCTGCGTCCTTGAAAGGGCAAAATAGGAGAAAATAATACTTTTCACATTGGCGTCATTGTTAGATTGAATAATTCTATGTTATATTTATAGCTATCAAGTTTATCTATTTATCAAAGCATAAATGAATTAAATCACCTAAGCCGCTAAGGAGACGTAGGAAATTCAAGCCAAAAAAACACCATTCAGTTGAAACAATTTTTCATATAGAAGTTTTGGTGGTACGAAAAAGAAAAATGTTGCATATGTTGTCCTAGAGTTGATAATCCATAATACATTTTTTCAATATTTTTGATATGGCCATAAAAGAGGAGTAGGCTTTAGAAAGTACCCATTTGGCGATATTAAGGGCCTTAAGTAAAATTCTCATTTTTACCTTTTTATTATTAACTTTTAATAAACCAAAACTACATTAAAAATCTTATAACACAGAGACAAGCTTAAAGAACACTACCTCTCACAATCTGAATAGATAGATATTATATATATTTATGTAGTTTATTACACACTATGTGTTTTTATAATATTTTATACATTGTATTTATAGTAAGTATTGATATAAATTTTTATTTTGTTATTAAACTTGTATAGTTCTTTGTATATTCTTCTTCTCTGTGTACACGTGTATGATTACTCCGTTTATGTTCCTTTTTCCTATTGTGATGGTTTTGCTGTCAGAAATCTCTGTTTAGAGATAAGCTCGCCAATGTGCATCTTTTTACTGTAATTTTGTTTATGTTTATATTTCCGTGTGTGTACAATAAAGAAAGACAAATATAATATATATTTATCAAAAAAATTTCATAGACATTGTGATTTGCATAATATTATATGTGACGTCATTTCTAGCCAATCACGATAATAGATATTGAATTTAGACAATAAGGTCCCTGGTTTCTAGGTAGTAACAGCCAGCGCTTGTTCGCCCGACAGCGCCTGACAGTTGCATACTAACAAATGACGATAATAACAACAGATTGGTTTCTTAATTTAAAAAAATATAAGATCTTTAAAATTTCACGCTTACGTATGAAAATACAATCGTTACCTTTTAAAAAAGAAAATTAATTGAAATTCATTAAAATTTAAATTAATTATTTACATTCATTTTTATTCATTATCATTTTTTTTTTCATTTTTAAATGAAATTTAATTAATCTCCAATACAACCGATTAACAATAAAAATAAAATTCCACCTCTGAGGTCCAGATGTTGTTCGAGTAGGTAGGTACTCGAGTACTTGGAAGTCGCGGGTTCAATTACCGTAGATTCAATTATCTTGTTCGATCCGCATGCTTCGGAAGTCATGTTTAGCTCTGGGTCCATATTTGTGCTCAAAACGTGTGTGTGTGCACACAATGTGCCTGGCATAATGGTGTCAATTCGGTATAGCACAACTTAACTTATTTGACAGGACTCACCTTATTTTAGGCGACGACGCCCGCCTAACATGCCATCTCTTTTGCACGCACGTCAAATTTCAATCTCAAGTTGATGTTGATGAAAATCAGAATTACGTGGTAGACCCGTTGTCATTGTCTTTTCAATACAGAAATAAAAAGACAGCATGCTGAAATTAAATTTAGTCCTGTCAAATAAGTTAAATCGTGTTACACCGCATCGACACAATCACAATACATACTCACCTCTGCCTCCATCTATTTTTAGGGTTCCGTACCCAAAGGGTAAGGGTCGGGACTCCGCTGTCCGTCTGTCATCAGGCTGTATCTCATGAACCGTGATAGTTAGACAGTTGAAATTTTCACAGATGATGTATTTCTGTTGCCAATATAATAACAAATACTGAAAAATAGAATAAAATAAATATTTAAGGGGGCACCCATACAACAGAATTGATTTTTTTGCCGTTTTTATAGATAATGGTACGGAATTCTTCGTGCACACGTCCGACTCGCACTTTGCCGATTTTCGTTTGTTTTGAAAAGCCAGTCAAATGTCTGTTGAAGTTACACACCTAAGGTTTCATACTAATATCACATCTTAGTCATTTAAGTAATTGTACCTACATACGCTAAAACAGGGGTTGGCAACCTTATGACATTGGAGGCCCCAAATGTTACCAGAGGACCAGCGAGGGCCGCATATAATAAATAACGCATTAGTCAATTTCACAACCTATTTATTGAAGTTTAAAACACGATTTATTTTTAAAATCTAATGTGATTTTTGCGGCTGCATTTGACTTCCATTTTAAACGTGGAAATGCGCAGTATTAGGTCTAAATACACATCCGTTAACTGAGAACAATGCTTGCTTTTTCGTTAGTTCAGAATGGAAAATGTCTGCTCACACAAATATGTACAACCAAACACAGTTATCATACAGCGATTGGGAGGGCCTTGAGGGCCGCACCGAAGTGGTTCACGGGCCGCAAGCGGGCCACGGGCCGCCGCTTGTCGACCCCTGTGCTAAAAGAATAATCATGTTAAGGCGATATGCGAAAAAAATACGGATGTTTCTTTTCTGTGTATTTCATGAAATACACGACAAATTTTAATTAATTTTTGGTTTACGCATTTTGACTATATAATCTAGGGTTTTAAAATTTCAAAACATGTTTGAATAAATTTTTCTCGATAGAAATAATTGTTGAAATGAGGTCTTCAAACACACTTTTTCTCCTCGTTTGACGAATAGGAACCATATACAGAACTCTAACATATACTATTAGGTTTCTTTCAACGATATCTAGAGATGTGATATTTGAAATTTTGCTAGCTATTTTAGTTTTTTTATAAAAATTATAAAACTAGCATTTTTCGCTTTCGCCCTGAATCCGCCCCTCTCGAACTGAGCGTGTGTTCGCTTGGAGTGACAGTGACAAAAATAAAATTCGCATAGCCTCTTAAAAATTGTTCTTTTGATAGTTTTATTCATGGAAAAAAATTAAAAGAGGTGTATCGATATCCTCAGAAATGAATACCTAAGCCTGTCTATCTATATTACCCAACTGGAAAGCAGGCAAGCATATTTACAAAATGTATATTTTAATTGTGCAATGTTTGTGTATTTATTATGTCGAAATTTTCTGCAGAAAAATGATTATGTGTTTTTGACTCTTCACCTATCTACTTATACAACGTGTAACAGAAAGGTGTAACCATATTTGAAGAGCTTATTCAGTCAATGGTATAGAACAACTTTTACTATGGAACGAAACCTGTATCTCGCAAAATTTTTTGAGATTTCAGGGTTGGCTCCATAGTAAAAGTTGTTCTATGCCATTGACTGAATAAGCTCTTCAAATATGGTTACACCTTTCTGTTACACGTTGTATAAAGTACCTTATTATTATAAATAAACAGAAATAGAAAAAAATTAGAAAAAGTTATCTGGATACTTAAATGATAGATAACCGATTGAGGTAAAAGCCAAGGAAGTACCTCAAAAAGACAGGCAGAGGTGCATTATGTAGACTCACGTTTCGCCAGATCACGTTTACTGTAGGTAGGTAATAGGGAGTAAGCTTATTGCAATATACGAGCATATAACCGAGCGCAAGGTTCTTAACATTAACGACAGACACGATGCGGAACTTTTGGAACAACATCCTTTATGATAACTACATGAAAATGTTGGTGACTACTACATACTACTATTAATTGACACGTGTTGGTAGTACTGATTTTAAAACAGTGCTTCGTCAACATCAGTCGCTCGGTACAAAGTGCACAACTTAACTTTGTTTTTCTTGTTAAGAAGTTTAAATTGAAAAATATATTGGTCTATTAATTCACGCCAATAGTTCAGTATAAGTTAGGTTTATGAAGCAACAACTTGAAATTTAATGTACGGTTAAGGATGATTTTTTCGAAACAAACTTTAACAGCATTTTAAGCTTGTTTGGACAAAATCATGAATAATTTGCATAGATTAAATTATGTTAGGGTGTGTTAATTCGAAAACCATTTCGGGATTAAGGTTTAATAAGCCTTATTTTTAAACTTTTGGTCTAAAAAACTTCATGATGATGAATATATTTCGAAAAAGCTGCAACTTCCATTTGCCTTCGAGTGACGTCACTTGATAAATGGCAGTTTAGAAATATGTCCTTTACTATCAAGATAAATTTATAATAATTTGCTTCCGACTGATCTGACAGATGGATAACAGATGAGTAGACAATCAGAGACAGACCACTTTTTTATAAGCAATCACTCATCACAATCCGTACAATGTCTGAAATTCTCAAGTGACGTCATAACGGACAATTGTTTAAAAAATCATAAAAAGATAATGGTTAATTTAAATACCAAAATAATGAAAACTATGTCCAAAAATGGCGTATATTACTGGAAAAAAAAATTTTAGAAATTAAGCTGTGGGAATTGTGCATTTTATTTCGAACTGTTGGTTTATAAACCTAACTTATACTAATATTTTGTCGTGAATTGCCACATACCAACTTTTATTTATTTATTCCTTAACAAGAAATAATAAGTTAAGTTATGCACTTTGTACCGAACGACTGTCGACACTGACGTTACCTTAACCAGCGGGCCTATTGTGTATCTCTAGTTGCCTTCTGTACGGGGTGTCTATCATCAAAAACATAGATATACTATCGAATTCCGATGTCCTAAGGATATTTTCGCACTTGAAGTGACGACACAGATTGTTAATAGTTCAATACCCACTAAAGGCAATTTTGAAATTTCAGTTTTTAGCTATGTTTTTGATGATAGGCACCTCGTGCAGTTGGCAACTAAAGATACACAATAGGGGGGCAGGACGAAATAAAGTCGAAAACCAAGAAATACATTTTTGTACGAAACGGTTCTGTTGAAGATACTAATATTATAATTTAGTAAGTAAGTAAGTAATATATTTATTTCATACCACCAATATTTCAATACACACACATAACACAGAATGGTAACTTAAAAAAAACTAAAATGAAAAAAAAAAATATAATAAAAACCTTACACTATTACCAGAATAAAGTAAAATATGTACAAAAATAAAAACTATTTGGTAGCAAGAAAAAGGTATTATTTCAGCATATTGCTACAAAACATTTAGCTTTGTAGCACTGGTTTTCGAATAATACCCGAATGAAGTGACTCACGGGAGCCAGTGTGCGATAAAGTCATTCGGACCTGTGACTATTTACTGAATTTACTGAAACAGGCGTTACTTTGCGTTCTATCATTGCAATATCTCCCTAAACAGTCATACCACGGTATTAAAAATGCAGACTCAAGTACCACCTGATGCCCTCCGGCATAAAACATGCACATGCAATCAGCACGAGTATCTAAAATAAAGTAATCTAAAATAACAAGCAAAAAACCTAATCGAAAGGTTTTTCGCCTTTTTGCCACCACCAAACTGTTTTGTCAAAATTCATAGGTTTGGAACTAATGGGTTGTGTAGCAACTATAGGGATCATAACCAATTTAAGGCGATATGTAAAAGTTTTAGCATCCCTGTTACTCCATATGCAAAAAAATCCTCAGTGCAAGAGCGACGGATTCGTGGAAAAGTAGCAAAAAGTTGGTTTTTTATTAACATAAAATGTACTAAAGTATATTTTTGCTATCAAAATTTCGTTTAACCAGGTCCTAGATATCGTTAAAACCCATGTAATAAAATATAATTGGAGTCCATATGTCATTCTAAATTGTCAAACCAGGAGAATTGGTGCCGAAACAGACCTCACTTTAATAAATATTTCTATCGAGCCGAATTTCTCCAAACGAATTTATGTTTTAACCGATCCTTACAAAAAGAATCCAAAAATAATATATATATTTTTCAAAATAATACATTATTTACTGAAGTAGATATGCACTTATATCTTATAGTGTCGATTTTTTTTTTGTAGCGCCTTAAATGAGACTTGAGGGTAATTCATGATTTATATAAAAACGGCTCACCTCAATACGTGTTATGATCGGGAAAGCCGACCAGTTTCAGCAGATTTAGACTGCCTTCATCTGGGCGAGTAAAATTCGCGAATCTATAGAAATAAACCGACGTCCGAATTTCAATAGAGACAGTGGTTGGGTTTTGCCCACGGTGTGGAAACCTGTGCTAAAAACAGTAACCGGATCACTCACAGACTTTAGTGAAAGTGACGTAGATACTATAAGTTCCGCGTGTTTATCGTTGTTTGGTGTCACTCCGGTAATTAATAACGCAAGCCCGGAAGTAACTAATTGTGCGGACGCCCTACTGATCCGACCACCAATACCATCTGCATCGATGTCACCCCGAGCCCTGCGGGCCGCAGCCCGCAGTGTGAGGCGTAACGTCGTCGCGTAAACGTCTTTACTCGCCCAGATGAAGGCAGTCTAAATCTGCTGAAACTGGTCGGCTTTCCCGATCATAACACGTACTGAGGTGAGCCGTTTTATATAAATCAGCAGTTATGAATTATTTTGTTGTTTTTAGAGTTCCGTACCTCAAAATGAAACACGGAACGCTTGCAGGTTCTTTGTTGTCCGTCTATTCATCTGTCATGACCATTTAGCTCGGGACCCGTGTGAGATTTCAAGTTGAAACTGATACCTCCTACAGAAATCTACAGCATCGTGGTGCTGCGCTGTACAAACATCAGGCTTCTAAGTCAACGCGTAACAATTTATTGCCCTCATATATGTATTAGGAAACTTCAGTTGACTTAGAAACTTGGGGTTTCGTTTACAGGTAGGTCTTACGGGTAATATCACACATAGGAAATAATCTGAAAATAGCCAATATTTAATTTATAAGAAAGAAATTGAATACCAACTATATTAGATCCTTAAGAACAGAGATTCCCAACCTTTTTCCATATGCACCTCCCCCAACTTTGACTTCAACTAAAATTATGACGCTCCCCTTTACCTGTTAGTCTGAGAACAGCGACCACCTGCTCATTGTTGGACACCTACGATTTTACCTACCTACCTCAATGTTTTTTTAATAATAAGTAATTAAACAAACGATTAAAATATCAATAAGCGTGTTTTAATCAAATAACAAGTAGGTAATCAACCAACTAACATAAATAGAACATTATAATAAGTCGGAATGATAAACGTCAAGTAATATACAGTTTATTTTTGAAGGCACCTCGTGCTCCCCTTGGCTCACTCTACGCCCCTCAAGTGGGGAGCACCCCACTAGTTGGAAACCCCTGCTTTAGACACATAGAGTTAATAAGATCGTAAGTGTCAAGTAAAGTTGATCCTCTATAACTGAAAGTGGAATTATTTACCATAATGCTTTAAAGGTTCCGTAACCATATTGTGTGGTGGTACGGAACCCTTGTGCACGAGTCTGACTCGAACTTGGCCGGTTTTTTTACGAGTTTACGCTCGGCCATTATTGCACCTGATGGACAGCATCGATAAGACCTAGGATGAAGAGCAGGTTCCAGAAACTGGGACAGTGACAGCAAGTTCCAGGGACTTCCGCAAAAATCTACCGAAGTGTTACGGATGAATGAGTAATACTTCGGCCCTCTCATGATCTTATGTTATCTACACAACTAATTACGCGGAACGTTACTCTGGATCTTTTACAGTGGGCGCTGTCCGTCTTTGGAATGATCTTCCAAGTCTTCCCTCAACCGCTTCCTTCAAATTCAACTTGAAGAAGCACTTTTTGTTCTCTCAGCAGCTCTAGCTACTAGCCTTTGGATCGCAAAGGCGCCCGCTCTATGTGGGAAGGTATTCTTATCTGTGTACAGGTGCGGCGCGGTTAGAGCGCGCGCGAAAGTTTAGACTAATTGTTGAATATAACAATATATTTGTATAGGAGACTATGTACTTAGCTATTGTTTTTGTTTGCCAGATAACTAATGAATAATGTAGAGCAGACTAGAGCATACTTTAGTACCGCAGGTATATTGTACAGACGGTTGAATAAACCACTTCACTGAATTTGTACCTAGTGTAGGAAATGATATTTTGATCATAATTTGGCTATTTTATTTGAGTTTGATTATAATCCCATGTGAATTAGCATATAAACTAACTGTTTTTATTAAGAAAGTATACTTACAGAAAGAAATACATTGAATAAATACACTTTCAATATTGCATGATCACTCACAAAGCTGATGAATGAATTTCAAACTAGAATATGACGCGAATAACGGTCGATTGATCGAATGTTTATGGTTCTTTCAGTCTCTTTGTATATCATTCTTTACTCTTAAAACCACTTTAAACTATATTTTCATGGGATTAGAACCTAAAATCGCATTTTTATGGGCCATGTATTTTTTGCACAGATCTGCTACTACACATACTCGCATGAATAAGATTTATTTATTTATTTATTTCAATAAATTGTACAGCATTACAGTTAATACCAATTCGCTATACAATTCAAACAAAATGAAAATTAAACTAAAAATAAACACTATGTAGTACGTATAGCCTGCGACGTACCACGAACTTGCGGAGTGTCAGTGTCTGGAATTCTTCCACGGAATCGACGAAACACGACACTTTTCGGCCAAAACTCTTCATTCATGAAGGTCGAGAGATGTTCAGTTGGGACACGCAGCACAAATGAATTAAAATTGGCATTGTGGCGTGACTCCAATCGCTGGACCCGCAGTTGGAGTTTAGTTTTTAGCATGACATATTTCATGACATCATCAGCCTTCGTGGAGAAGTTCAAACGGGACACATACAGCAGCGTCACGGGAACAGCCGGTCGAAGTAGATGGTTCGGTCCGGTCGGTGCGGTTCCACATCGATTGCGGCAAGGGGGCTTCCTCTTCTTACGCTCCACCAGGGTGAAGCCCTCCTCATCGAATGGGTCCTTCCTAGGGTTCTTGGTCTGCTTTCTTCCCTTTGCTACTTGCTGACCTTGTTGCTGCGCAGCAGGTTGTCTAGAGGGGGCAACGGCGGCGGCAGCGGCGTAGGCGCGGGGTAGGAGGGTACACTCTAGCGCACGTGGTGACTCTTCTGGCGAGGAAGTGGGGCGGGCGGGGCGCAGGGCATCACGCGTAGTAGCGAGGTCAGCGGCCGGCAACGAGGCATCCAATTTCACTGACTCAAAACTGCCTACAGATACATTTTGCGCTCCACGACGACAATTTACGTACGAGGTACCGGGTGAACGACTCACCGCTATAGCGTTCCGTAAAAATGCTACCTCGGCACGAAGTTCACCAATGATATTTTGAGATCCCTCAAACTTTAACTGCATCTCAGCCAAACTTGCTTTCATAGACGTTATGTCCTTGAGCAGCCTGCTTACATCGACGTGACCAAAATTAGTCGGAAGAACTTTGCGTCCTGTCGCTACGAAGTCTGGCACGTCGTCCGGATCAGTCTCTTTCAGGAAGGCGACTATCTCGTCGAGACTCCTTTCTCCCTCGTCGTCGTCCGTACGGTGGGACGGCACGGTCATGTTTGTAGACACAAACAGCAGCGTCTTCGCAGATCGGATCTCATCCTCGGAAAAACTGGACTTGATGATTTGCGCGATACTGGCTTCGTCCATGACATCTAATCGGTTTTGAAGAAATGCCAGGAGATCGTTAGCCAAACATTTTTTCGTACCCATGGCGGTCGAAGCGGGCAGCTGTCAAAGCCGCGTGGAGCGCGAATAAATATTCGTATCGGTGCAGTGAGACGCGTCTAATCGCTAGCGCACTCAGCACAGATCTGTGTTTACACATATTCGAGGGAGTCACAGATCTGTGTTTACACATAGGAGAGGCTAGTATGTATTTATCGTACGTATTTATGTAGTGTATCATATTTAAATACATATAAATTATATTTTATATATTATTTTAGTACCTACTCTTTTTGTTTAGTTTTTAGACCGTTAGGTCGTTAGTACTCGTTAGGTATACTTTTAGGGTTAGAAGTGTATGTTGACTATTATATTTATTATAGTTACATACATATTTATATCACTCTTTATAAAAATAAATAAATAAAAATAAACTCAAAATTATGCACTCAATTTAAATTTCAATAAGCCAATGTATAATGTTTCTTAATCTCTGTCACTTTTGGTTGACTGGAATAAATTTCTTTCAGAAATAAGTCCGCCTTTACCCTGTGTTTTTGTGTGCAATAAAGTGTTTATTATTATTATTATTATAAATACTTCGCAACTACCTGTAACCACTCCCCGGGTGCTGCTACCTATAACGTCATGCTGGAACACGACCAATCACTTAGCGGCGTGGTTTCGTCATGAAGGTGATGATATAAAAATATCCTTCAATAAAAAGCTTAAAGAAGTGTGTATCACAGTCAGTCAAGCTCAGAATGTATGTGCATATAATTTATTTCAAATTCAAATTCAAATAGTTTATTTTGCAAAGTAGGTATATAAAATACACCTTTCACAAGTCAAAATTTAATCTTATAAAAAAAACATATGCAATAAAATAATAAACGTACATGAACTAGATTAAAGGTTTATTTAATTTATGAAGAAATATATATACGATTAAATTTATAGATAAAATATATATTATACAAGGTGAAATCCAATCAACCGCCCGAACCCACACCGGAGACCCGGCCAGGGACCAGGAACAAGGTTCAATGATCACCAACCGAGCTCCCAGCACAAATCTGGGCGTCCGACCAAATCCCATCCTACATATATATATACTACATACTAATGAGGTTACATATATAAATACATGCCTACCTCCGCCCATTCGATTAGTCTTGCTAAGAAGAACGAGCAAGAAACTTAGCAAGATCATGTCTTTTTTTTCAACATAAAACTTATACTATACAATATATGACATATCTACTTTAACCAAGGGATAAGAAAACACAAGACACTATTTGTACACTTTTAAAATTACTCAAATTCATTGAGTATAATGTACAATAATACATGCTGCGAAGTTCAGTATGTTATTCTTCTAATGAAATGTCGTCTGGATAAACAAAGTGACGGGTTCGTAATATCCGTTAGGAGATGTTACCCGCGACAGAATTGTAAATGAGCTTTTTAGATAATTGGGTCAAATATGATGAATATTGTTTGATTAGGAGTCATACTAAATATACCTACGTATGTGTAGAATGTAGGTTTGTGTAGTACAGTACTACAGTACTATTAGGAGTCATACTAAATATACCTACGTATGTGTAGAATGTAGGTTTGTGTAGTACAGTACTACAGTACTATTAGGAGTCATACTAAATATACCTACGTATGTGTAGAATGTAGGTTTGTGTAGTACAGTACTACAGTACTATTAGGAGTCATACTAAATATACCTACGTATGTGTAGAATGTAGGTTTGTGTAGTACAGTACTACAGTACTATTAGGAGTCATACTAAATATACCTACGTATGTGTAGAATGTAGGTTTGTGTAGTACAGTACTACAGTACTATTAGGAGTCAAACTAAATATACCTACGTATGTGTAGAATGTAGGTTTGTGTAGTACAGTACTACAGTACTATTAGGAGTCATACTAAATATACCTACGTATGTGTAGAATGTAGGTTTGTGTAGTACAGTACTACAGTACTATTAGGAGTCATACTAAATATACCTACGTATGTGTAGAATGTAGGTTTGTGTAGTACAGTACTACAGTACTATTAGGAGTCATACTAAATATACCTACGTATGTGTAGAATGTAGGTTTGTGTAGTACAGTACTACAGTACTATTAGGAGTCATACTAAATATACCTACGTATGTGTAGAATGTAGGTTTGTGTAGTACAGTACTACAGTACTATTAGGAGTCAAACTAAATATACCTACGTATGTGTAGAATGTAGGTTTGTGTAGTACAGTACTACAGTACTATTAGGAGTCATACTAAATATACCTACGTATGTGTAGAATGTAGGTTTGTGTAGTACAGTACTACAGTACTATTAGGAGTCATACTAAATATACCTACGTGTGTGTAGAATGTAGGTTTGTGTAGTACAGTACTACAGTACTATTAGGAGTCATACTAAATATACCTACGTATGTGTAGAATGTAGGTTTGTGTAGTACAGTACTACAGTACTATTAGGAGTCATACTAAATATACCTACGTATGTGTAGAATGTAGGTTTGTGTAGTACAGTACTATTAGGAGTCATACTAAATATACCTACGTATGTGTAGAATGTAGGTTTGTGTAGTACAGTACTACAGTACTATTAGGAGTCATACTAAATATACCTACGTATGTGTAGAATGTAGGTTTGTGTAGTACAGTACTACAGTACTATTAGGAGTCAAACTAAATATACCTACGTATGTGTAGAATGTAGGTTTGTGTAGTACAGTACTACAGTACTATTAGGAGTCATACTAAATATACCTACGTATGTGTAGAATGTAGGTTTGTGTAGTACAGTACTACAGTACTATTAGGAGTCATACTAAATATACCTACGTATGTGTAGAATGTAGGTTTGTGTAGTACAGTACTACAGTACTATTAGGAGTCAAACTAAATATACCTACGTATGTGTAGAATGTAGGTTTGTGTAGTACAGTACTACAGTACTATTAGGAGTCATACTAAATATACCTACGTATGTGTAGAATGTAGGTTTGTGTAGTACAGTACTACAGTACTATTAGGAGTCATACTAAATATACCTACGTATGTGTAGAATGTAGGTTTGTGTAGTACAGTACTACAGTACTATTAGGAGTCATACTAAATATACCTACGTATGTGTAGAATGTAGGTTTGTGTAGTACAGTACTACAGTACTATTAGGAGTCATACTAAATATACCTACGTATGTGTAGAATGTAGGTTTGTGTAGTACAGTACTACAGTACTATTAGGAGTCATACTAAATATACCTACGTATGTGTAGAATGTAGGTTTGTGTAGTACAGTACTACAGTACTATTAGGAGTCATACTAAATATACCTACGTATGTGTAGAATGTAGGTTTGTGTAGTACAGTACTACAGTACTATTAGGAGTCATACTAAATATACCTACGTATGTGTAGAATGTAGGTTTGTGTAGTACAGTACTACAGTACTATTAGGAGTCATACTAAATATACCTACGTCTGTGTAGAATGTAGGTTTGTGTAGTACAGTACTACAGTACTATTAGGAGTCATACTAAATATACCTACGTCTGTGTAGAATGTAGGTTTGTGTAGTACAGTACTACAGTACTATTAGGAGTCATACTAAATATACCTACGTATGTGTAGAATTTAGGTTTGTGTAGTACAGTACTACAGTACTATTAGGAGTCATACTAAATATACCTACGTATGTGTAGAATGTAGGTTTGTGTAGTACAGTACTACAGTACTATTAGGAGTCATACTAAATATACCTACATATGTGTAGAATGTAGGTTTGTGTAGTACAGTACTACAGTA
Organism: Ypsolopha sequella; assembly: GCA_934047225.1. Taxonomy (NCBI): domain Eukaryota; kingdom Metazoa; phylum Arthropoda; class Insecta; order Lepidoptera; family Ypsolophidae; genus Ypsolopha; species Ypsolopha sequella. The sequence continues at coordinate 31,159,110 of OW203985.1, forward strand.
CTATTAGGAGTCATACTAAATATACCTACGTATGTGTAGAATGTAGGTTTGTGTAGTACAGTACTACAGTACTATTAGGAGTCATACTAAATATACCTACGTATGTGTAGAATGTAGGTTTGTGTAGTACAGTACTACAGTACTATTAGGAGTCATACTAAATATACCTACGTATGTGTAGAATGTAGGTTTGTGTAGTACAGTACTACAGTACTCCTGCTTTTTTTTCGTGGGTAGGTGCTAAGTGACAAGCATAATTTTTTGGCTAATTATTTATTATTTACATAAACCATATATAAATACCTTTAAATCCAAAACCAGTAAGGTGTTTACAGAAGAAAGGAACAGAAGTATTATTATGCACTAAGACAGTCACAAGCATCACTGCAAATAACATAACCTCACATCACTGCACATGCACAATTGTACAAACATATAAAAATGTCCAAGAACCAGAAAAAGGATTTTAAAACTGCAGCTCTCGACCCACTTACAGCAATTACCAACCTTGAACAGAAATTCACGGATGGTATGGCTGCCTTCGAGGCCCGGATTCAGTCAACAACTTTCACAAAATCACCCCTCACTGTGGAAAGTCTGGCAAGCGAGTTCAACTTATTCAAGGTTTGCATGAAGGATGCTATAGCTCTCTTGCGTGAGCAGTTCTCCTCACTCAATCAGATTGTTGATGACATGGACAATCTTGGAAGGCGCAAATTTTTGTTGTTTCGAGGGGTTCCGGAGTCAGTGGATGAAGATTTGCCAACAGTGGTGTCTCACATAGTGACGGATAAGCTGAAGCTAGCTGACTTCACAAAGGAGAGTATCAGGTCCTCCTTTCGCCTTGGAAAGCCTCCCCAGAGTGACAGCCGTTCACGTCCCATACTAGTAAAGTTTGCTAAACTGGATATTCGATCTTCAGTGTGGAGCAACAAGACTGGTCTGAAAGGCAGTGATATCTCCATTGGTGAGTTTCTCACTGCCCAAAGGAGACAGGTCTTCCAGGAAGCTCGTAGGCTGTATGGAGTTCACCGATGTTGGTCACAAGACGGCCACATTTATCTCAAGCTACAGGATGGTGTGAAGCAACGATTGAGGTCCATTAACCAGCTGCTGGATATCTCTGCGAAGTATCCTCCTGCTGCTGAGTCCACATCCGGGACTGGAAAGCTCAATACCAGAACCAGGAGGGATAGATCAGCGAGTACAAAAAACAAAATATGATTTCTTCTCAGCTTAGTGATATTTTCGTGTGCACAGCTGGCACTGGTAATTAAATTCAATGAAAATGTGATAGTTACTGATTTTCAGACTTTCAGCTCTAACAAAATTTCAGAAGATATTCGTAATTTACCTTCGTTTTGTAAAATTTTATTTATTTATTGACTACATGACAGTGACGTCGCATCATTTCGTGTTTCACGGAGATTTCATTTTTCATTTTAATTTATAGTACCTATCATATTCTGTAACTTTGAACAAAACATTCATTCTGTTGTCATGCAACTTTAAACATAAATCGTTAACTTATATTATGCTTAATGTTACCTGTCTTCTGCAACTAACCATAACTTTTGTTGTTTCAAAATGATTATTTGGTTAATGTAGGTACTTACTTTTGTTTATTTTTTTTTTCTTTGTGCATTTTCTTATCTCAGTAAATTGGCGGTGATGTAGAAATTGTTGTACGTAGCCTTAAGCTCATATTATTTTAAGTATACTTAAGTATCTATTTATTTTATTTATATTATTATATTTATAATGGATCTTTCACATAATCCTGAACTGTTTCAATCTTTTGATTCTGATGACTCATATGTCGACGCTTTGGATGATTCTGCATCATCTACTGTTCCTCTTAGTGATCTGCTTCACAACTCTTTCTCCCCATTTAAAAAGAATTTGAACATCTGCCACGTCAATGCTCAAAGCATCTCTGCACATCATTCCGAATTTCTTGCTACTTTCTCTAGCAATCACGATCTCATCCATGCTTGTTTAGTTTCGGAATCCTACTTGAAGCCCACTATCCCCTCAACTTCTGTCGCGATCCCTGGCTATGTTCTTGTCAGAAATGACCGAACTGGAGCGGGCTGCGGTGGAGTCGCCATATTCTTGCGCTCTGATATTAAGTACAGAGTCATCTCTCAGTCTCCTTCACAGTATACTCAATCCATGGAACATTTGTTCGTTGAACTTGACTTTGGTACTGTTAAATTCTTGCTCTGTGTTGTATATCCCCCTCCCAAAGTTGACTATTTTGACAGCCTTGAAGATCTCTTTGTTACTCACTTGCCTAATTATGAGCATGCTCTAATTATGGGTGATTTCAATACCAACTTACTTCCTTCATCTGATTCACAGATTTTTCACCGCTCACAAAAACTTCAGGCCCTGACCTCTTCTGTTAATGTTTCCATTCTAGAACTTGATGCCACTCATCACACTGGTGATTCACATACACTTCTGGATCTTATTATGACCCCCTGCCCTGATCGTATTGCTTCACATGGCCAGTTTACAGCAGCTGGTTACTCTCACCATGATCTCATCTATGCTTCCTATAAGCTAAAAATCCCTAAAGTCAAGCCTAAAGTAATTCTTCAGCGTAATTTTGCAGATATGGACAGAAACAAACTTTTGGCTGATGCAAACAAGGTAGATTGGTCTCAGTTAGACAGTTTGAACAACATTGATGACAAGGTCAACACATTTAATAAATTGATCACAGACCTCTACGATATTCATGCTCCAGTTCGTCCAGTACGAATGAAACACGCGCCAACCCCTTGGCTCACCGATAATATTCGCAAACTGATGTCCTCTAGAGATAGACTTAAATACAAACACAAAAAAGATCCGACTGAGGAGAACTGGATCAAGTTTAAAGCCGCAAGAAATCGTTGCAACCAGGTTATAAGGAACGCTAAACGGCGCCACATTCACACCAATGTAGAAAAATGTTCCCCTCAAAATCTCTGGCGATTTTTGCGGACCTTAGGATTCGGTAAAAATAAGGAGGAGCCCATTTCTTCTCTTGACATTGATGGTCTAAATCGACACTTCTCATCCCCCCCTCACAGTATTGACTCACTCTTGAAACACTCAACGATAAGGCGTCTTCTTGCTTCGCCCCCTTTAAATGACAACAGTTTCTCCTTCGAGCCAGTTTCGGATTTCAGTATCGAAAAAATTATCTTGTCGATTCCTAGTAAAGCAGTGGGTCATGATGGCTTGGGCCGTGACCTTCTTTTGCCTATCCTCAAAACCATTCTTCCTTCTCTGACACACATAATTAACTTTTCGCTTTCTTCAAGCAGTTTTCCTTCCCTATGGAAAATGGCATATATGGTCCCAATTCCAAAGACTACGAATCCCACCACATTCAAGGATTATCGACCTATATCTATCTTACCCTTTCTTTCCAAAGTGCTTGAACGAGTGGTCAATCGCCAACTTTTAAACTTTCTCCACAAGAATAACCTCCTTAACCCCTTTCAATCGGGATTTCGTCCATCCCATAGTACCTGCTCTGCTCTTATTAAAGTTACCGATGATATCCGCCAAGCTATGGACGATAGGCAACTTACGCTCCTTACCTTACTTGATTTCAGCAGTGCCTTTAACTGCGTTGACTACGACATCCTCTTGGCTATTCTCCGTTCTCTTAACATCTCTGACTCTGCTGCGTCATGGTTTGATTCCTATCTAAATGGGCGCCATCAGCGCATTCGTGTCAACGATAGATTCTCCAATTGGTGTGATGTGACAGCTGGTGTTCCACAAGGGGGGGTTCTATCTCCTTTGCTATTCTCTGTTTTCATTAATACTCTTGTCTCTGTTGTGAACTTCAGCTCTTATCACCTGTATGCCGACGACTTGCAGCTGTATTTATCTTGCAAGCAGGACTCATTGTCTCATGCTGTTCAGAAGTTAAATTGTGATCTTGATTCTATCAGTCTTTGGACCGAGCAGTATGGACTTTTAGTCAATCCTGCTAAGACACAAGTAATAATTTTAGGAAGTAAGGCTCTGGTGGACAAAACTGACTTACATACCTTACCCCAAGCTTGTTTCAATAATATACCACTACCATACTGTACTGAGGTAAAAAGTCTGGGTTTGCACATCAGAAATAACATGTCCTGGGATTTACATGTGTCTGAAAGCAGCAAGAAAATATTTGCGTCTATGCATGCCCTTAAACGCATGCAAAAGTTTCTACCATATTCTGCCAAAGTTACTCTTGTTAATTCGTTATTGCTCCCCATCTTAGATTACGCGGATGTATGCTATCCCGACCTCACTGAGGAACTTCTTAATAAGCTTGACCGACTTCTCAACTTATGCATCCGTTATATATTGGGACTGCGTAAGTATGATCACATTTCTAAATTCCGCACTGAACTCAATTGGCTTAATATCAGGTTCCGCAGAGATTCCCATATTCTGACCTTTCTTTATGGTATTCTCCATAACCCAAGTTCCCCGTCATATCTTAAGGAACGTTTTGTGCCTCTTTCGTCCCTCGATCGCATTGAACGACCCAGCAAAACTTGGCTTCTTCGTACACCTGAGCATAATTCATGCATGTATACAAATTCTTTTACTGTGAGTGCAATACGCTTGTGGAACAGTTTGCCGCTACACATTCGTGAGGCTCCGTCTGTATCGGTCTTCAAGAATAAGATAAAACAGCACTTTCTTGATTTACAGAATGATCCACAATAATTAAATATTTTATTAAATCTGTTTTAAGTTTTTAGACAAATTCTCTTCAGTATATATCCATTATACTTATTTATTTATGTAGTGGTATATGTAGTTTATCATTTAATGTTGTTATCTCCTATTAATTACTGTATATGTTTATTAGCATGTAGTATAATATAATTTACTAAGTGTTTGAGTAATATATATATTTAAATCGGTACCCTATAATATTTTGACATCATGGCACTACCCGCAACAACTTCCCAATTACCAAAGGTTAGCTGGTAGAGAATACTAAATAGTATTAAGCTCGCCTATGTACAAAATTTTTATCTTGTGCAATAAAGAATTTTATTATTATTATTATTACAGTACTATTAGGAGTCATACTAAATATACCTACGTATGTGTAGAATGTAGGTTTGTGTAGTACAGTACATACGCTAGAGGGCTTGCTCGTTAACCACCTACCTAATTATGAACATGCCATCGTCATGGGTGATCTGAATACGGATTTACTCTGTGAATCCGATTCACAATTTTATTACCGTACCCGCAAATTGTTGTCTTTGTCAATTTCGACTAACCTCTCTATCTTGAAACTTAATGCTACGCATCATGTTGGTGACTCCCATACTCTTCTGGATGTTATCTTGACACCCAAACCGGATCGTGTTTCCTGTCATGGGCAGTTTACAGCTTCGGGTTTCTCCCACCATGATCTTATTTACGTGTCCTATAAATTGAAAATCCCAAAAGTTAAGCCCAAAGTCCTCTTCCAGCGTAACTTCTCGGGTCTGAACAGAGACAAGCTCATTGTTGATGCGCAAAGAATAAATTGGTCACAGTTGGAGCACCTTACCACCGTCGATGAAAAGGTTGCCATTTTTAATGAGCTTGTCATTGACTTATATGACATCCATGCTCCTATTCACCCTGTCCGAATGAAACATGCTCCAGCTCCTTGGCTCACGGATGCGATCCGTAAAGCCATGGCGTACAGAGATAGTCTTCGATGCAAGCATAAAAAAGTTGCCTCTGGTGAAAACTGGGATAGGTTCAAGGCAGCGCGAAACAAATGCAATCAAATGATCAGGAATGCAAAACGCCAACACATCCATTCTTCTATAGAAAATTGTTCCCCAAATAATCTTTGGCGATTTTTGCGTAAATTGGGGCTTGGTAAATGTCACCAGGAACTAAACCCTTCACTTGACTTAAATGGTCTTAACCACCATTTTTCTTCACCGCCTCATATTATTGACCATTCTTTAAAAAATTTAACAATCCAGCGCCTTCTTGCAGCCCCTCCTGTCACGTCCCAAAAATTCTCATTTGAACCTGTTTCTGACTTTACAATTGAAAAGATCATTCTCTCCATCCCCAGTAAAGCCATTGGTCATGATACATTGGGCCGTGATCTTCTCTTACCCATTCTCAAAATTATTCTTCCTTCTCTTAGCCATATTATAAATTTTTCTCTTTCTTCAAATACATTCCCTTCTCTTTGGAAAATGGCATACATGGTCCCTGTGCCAAAAATTATTGATCCATCTGAATTCAAGCACTACCGCCCCATATCGATTCTTCCTTTCCTGTCCAAGGTGCTTGAACGTGTAGTAAATCGTCAGCTCCTTAACTTTCTTCATGCTAACCATCTCCTTAACCCACTTCAATCAGGATTTCGTCCTGGCCACAGCACTTGCTCTGCTCTCATTAAAATTACTGACGATTTTCGTAAAGCTATGGATGAACAACAACTCACTCTCTTGACCCTCCTCGATTTTAGCAATGCTTTTAACTGTGTTGATTATGACATACTCATCACTATCCTCCGGTCTCTAAACTTATCTGATTCTACCATAACTTGGTTCTATTCATACCTCATTGGGCGCAAACAACGTATACGTCTTAACGACACTTTTTCTGATTGGTGTGACATAACAGCTGGAGTTCCACAAGGTGGCGTACTGTCCCCTCTCCTGTTCTCTATATTTATCAACACCCTTACTACCGTTATTAACTTTAGCTCTTTCCATCTTTACGCAGATGATCTACAATTATTTCTATCATGTAAACAAGATCTGTTACCTGTGACCATACAAAAGATGTCATCAGATCTTGATTCCATTTGTCTATGGTCAGAACAATTCGGGCTTCTTGTAAATCCAGCAAAAACGCAGGTCATGATCTTGGGCAGCAGAGCGCTAGTGGATAAGCTTGACATCAGCACTCTGCCTCAAGTAAAGTTTCATGGAATCTCACTAACTTACTGCACTGAGGTAAAAAACTTGGGGCTTCACATTCAGAACAATATGAGCTGGGATCGCCATGTTGCTGAAGTAAGTAAAAAGATATTTGCATCTATGCATTCTTTAAAGCGTCTGCAAAAGTTCTTACCATACTCCGCTAAGGTTACGTTGGTTAATTCTCTGTTGCTTCCCATTCTAGACTATGCTGATGTCTGCTTTCCCGATTTAATTGTAGAATTATTAAACAAACTGGACCGTCTTCTTAATCTTTGTATTCGCTATATCTTTGGTCTTCGAAAGTACGATCATATCTCACAATCTCGCTCTGAATTGGGTTGGCTTAATATTAAGTTTCGTAGAAATGCCCACATCCTTGCTTTTCTTTATAGTATTTTGCACAACTCATGTTCTCCTCCCTATCTCAAAGAACGTTTTATCCCCTTTGGTTCCCTTGGACGTCTTCTACGTCCAAGTAAAGCTCTGCTTCTCCGTACTCCAGAACATTCTACTCAAATGTATTCGAATTCCTTTACTGTGTCAGCAATTCGCCTTTGGAATAATCTTCCACTTCATATACGCGAGGCTACATCAGTGACTACTTTTAAAAACAAGGTATATCAACATTACCTTGATCTACAAAATAAAGAAATGGGTCTACTCTAAATACGTGTTATAATCTTTGTTTAACCTCTCGTAAATACTATTTGTGTTTATATATTTATATGTATCAGTGTATGTATTATATAGATGTAGTATATGTATTTGATTATAAATTATAAGTTACCTATTTATGTATTTTACCTATATATATATAATTATTTTAGTTAAAATATAATTGTATCATAATAATATGCCTAGTCATAATACTGTTTCCTCACCGAAGCACTACCCTTGACAAGTTCTACATCGCCAAAGGTTAGCTGGAAGAAAATGCTAATTAGCATTAAGCTCGCCTATGTACATGTTTTTATTTGTGCAATAAAGAATTTTTAATAATAATAATAATACTATTAGGAGTCATACTAAATATACCTACGTATGTGTAGAATGTAGGTTTGTGTAGTACAGTACTACAGTACTATTAGGAGTCATACTAAATATACCTACGTATGTGTAGAATGTAGGTTTGTGTAGTACAGTACTACAGTACTATTAGGAGTCATACTAAATATACCTACGTATGTGTAGAATGTAGGTTTGTGTAGTACAGTACTACAGTACTATTAGGAGTCATACTAAATATACCTACGTATGTGTAGAATGTAGGTTTGTGTAGTACAGTACTACAGTACTATTAGGAGTCATACTAAATATACCTACGTATGTGTAGAATGTAGGTTTGTGTAGTACAGTACTACAGTACTATTAGGAGTCATACTAAATATACCTACGTATGTGTAGAATGTAGGTTTGTGTAGTACAGTACTACAGTACTATTAGGAGTCATACTAAATATACCTACGTATGTGTAGAATGTAGGTTTGTGTAGTACAGTACTACAGTACTATTAGGAGTCATACTAAATATACCTACGTATGTGTAGAATGTAGGTTTGTGTAGTACAGTACTACAGTACTATTAGGAGTCATACTAAATATACCTACGTATGTGTAGAATGTAGGTTTGTGTAGTACAGTACTACAGTACTATTAGGAGTCATACTAAATATACCTACGTATGTGTAGAATGTAGGTTTCTGTAGTACAAGACTACAGTACTTGTTCAGAATAAAATGTATATTTCGGAACGCATCCATCAATGGTCTATATAATTTGTCTATGGACTTGGAGCTGTCAAAAAATACGAGGGACGTGGAAATTGGTACAGATCGCGGACGATTTATAAAATGTGAGATTAACAATTTAACCCAAGGGAAATCGGTGCGGACATCGTAAGAAACAGTATTCAGTCAAGGGTTGACAATATTTTGGCGTGAAGGCCACTTTTTAGTGAATTTCCTGTGTGTGTGTGACATAACCTGTGTCCACGCGGCTTCCGACAAGTGGACTTGTTAATTACTATTTCTGGGTTGGATGCATCCCGGGTTAGGAGGGTTGTGTTTAGATTCATCGTGGAAGGTGATCTACGTGTCACGGCACCGGAACACTTTGGACTCCACAGCGAAAGGACTTCATGCGAGGATCAGTGGATGACGTCATCATACAACTGTCTGGTAGGACGTTTTATATTAAATATTATAGAATATAAGATACTTGTATACTATAAATCTGGGACAGCTTATGGGCCCCTGTTCCAGCTGCAAGTATCACCCTTTAGCATACAATTAGTGGTGTCTGAGCGTGGTTATGGAATCCTCGCACCAGTGACACCGATGCCCGTCACTAGTCAGTATTACCACTTTTTATATGCTACAATTTCTGGTAGCAACGAGCGTTTTTATCAAACAATTTTTGGTAGCTAGACCGTGGTTAATCTACCTTCAGTTTATATACATATAAACAGCGGAACTGGGCGGCCCCAGTGTCATTGAACTGTTAACATAGCTAGGCTATTTACATGTACATGTAGCAATTACAAATTGGATTTGTTTAGTGCTTTGAGTAGATAATTGATTACCGGAGGGTACCACATTGATGTGGTTCAGTAATATCAGTATAAATTGTTAATTTAGTACATATCAAGTGTTCTTGTATTACAATAACATAATCATATAACGGTTTATATTATAGATTTGGAAATCAACTTGTTAGCTAATATACTGTTATCTTGGCTTGAATGTATGTACTTACAAGGATGTATACAAGTGCATAGTGGAATGTGCATTCGGGTTTGTGTGTATTGTATACACCAAATATAATTTAAATTTGGTAATATAGAATTAGGTAGGAACCTATTTGTTTGTTTAGTATTGACGGACAGTACATACATTGGTAATTGGGAATTAATTTTGCTAATTAAATTCTATTTATAGGTAGGGTATCTATTGAGCAGTGCTTCTGTATTTTGTGCCGTGTCAGGGTGTTTGCTAAATAGTTTTTATTTATACATTTCCCGGTTCATTGCGGCATGATGTCCAAGTCTCACAAGGCTGCGTTGGCGAAAGAGCTCCGCTGGTTTACAACCGTCCAGGGATTGCTTTCTCGTTCGGATCGCGACAATGCAATCCTGGAGAGAGCCGAGCGGATGCATCAGCGGCTGGCTGATGCAGAGGCGGCTGTGGAAGCACTGGAGGAAAGTGAAGAGCCTATGAAGAGGTATGTTACGGATTTAGCTCAGATAAAAGGGATTTATGATGATATAACAGAGGCGGCCTCCATGATCAAGAGGCGGCAATCGGGCAGCCCGGTTGTTAGCACACCTAGACCAATAGATGGCGCCACTGGTAAGACGCTGGTTATAACGTCGAATATTGTTACTGATCTAAAGAGGCAAAATTCAGGAGGTCCTGTAGTTGTCACGCCTCAACCGGTAGATGGCGTGTCTAGTAGTTTGGCTAATTTAAAACTAAATAAATTCAATGGGAAAATGAAAGAATGGGTTTCATATAGGAATATGTTTACGTCATTAATAAATTCTAGGGTAGATTTATCAAAGGGGCAAAAGATGGCATATTTGATGTCAACATTGGAGGGCGAAGCAAGGTCGCTCATCCAGCACCTCAGGGTAGAGGATGATCATTATGATACAGCGTGGGGCTTATTAAATGATAGGTATCAGAACATGCGCTTACTGGCAGATGCGCATGCGTCTCAATTGTTGACGTTACCTAGGGTAACCGACTGGGCACAGCTGAGGCAGCAATTACTAACTCCGGTCACTGTGGCGTGTAATGCCTGTTCGCGCCACTTCTTGTGGCTCTCATACTGCGGGGTAGTTGTGAATTAATATTTTCAACTGTCATTTTCGCTGCATCTCCACCCGCTTAGTTTTGGACGCAAATCAATCAGTCGTCAATCAGAAGCCTTTCACGCCGGAGGTATACGCTGATTGTCATTCGACTAGGTCCTACCTCGACCCTACCGCCCGCCATTTTGAGATCGCACCCGCTGTGCGCCTCATTTTCATCTATTACTATTACGAAGAAGATTAGCCGAGAAGAGCGCAACCAGGCACGAAGAGGAAGAAGAAAACCATCTTGGAGAACACCAGAGACTTGGTGGCTCAGGCGAAGCGTGGTTTGTGGTGCATGCAGCTCCTTCCCAAGGTCAGATCTTTCATTCGTAATTATTTCTCTTCACTTCCCGCTATTTTTAAAACCTATGGTGATACAAAGCACTGCCGTCATATCGCGTGCTCATTTTTTTGGTCCTTCGAGCCGGATCTAGATCCATTTTAGGCCCTTTGATCTGCGATCTATAACCATTTTTTGGTATTTCCAACCGCTATCTTCATGTTCTTTGTCTAAAGAACACGTGAATTCCGCTCTAATTTTCACTCTGCCCGCAGTATTACCCCGCATTCCCGCTCTTATTTGCATTATCTATGCATTAAAACCCCGCATTCGTCAAAATATTAGTGATTCCATTTCCTATATACTGGAAATTATAAATTATCTACAGTGAAATACGCCATTCTGTTAATTTATCCGCTGCGATTATACCATTTGATCATTTCACAGAAAATATTATCTGCCTACCTGCTAATTCTTAATATTATCGAGAGGTACTCGTACACAGGTTCGTCCGCCGCCCGTGTTATCTCTAACTCATTAGCATTATTCTATGTTGTAGTCAGTATAAAACTTTCAATAGTTCTGGTACTTGCCTAACTTTGTACTATATAACATGCCAAATTCCGCAGAAGCTGCAAAATTAAAGATGTCGTATAGTTTAAAGAAGCTTAAAAATAAAAGGCAAGAATTGTTTAATCGCCTTCAGAGAGTTTATGACTTTTCTAAAACCGCTTTAGAGGATGTTTCTTCGGCAGAATTGTTTATGGCCAATGTCGAAACTTTGGATACTGTACGCTCAGAAATTCATGTAATCATAGATGAAATTAATGACACAGAGGTATTGATAAATCCTAATTTTGAACCAAATTATCAAAGTTGGTCAGCTTTTGAGGATCTTTACTCCCATTGCAAATACATCAACCGGAAGTTATCACATTCTTCGAAATCGGCTGACTCTAAAGTTAAAGCTCCACTTGACATGGAATGTCCCAAAAAACCTACTATCAAGCTTCCAAAACTGGAACTCGTTGGTTTTTCTGGTGAAGCTACTATGTGGCCAACATTCTATGAAACATTTAAAACCACGATTCACGATAATCCGGACTTGACCGACAACGAACGAGTACAATACCTGATGGGTAAACTTTCTGGCCGGGCACTTTCGATTTGTTCTGGAATCACACCGAACGCAACTAACTACGACATAATCTGGAAAACACTCGTTTCTACTTTTCAAGACTCGCGTAGTTTAGCCACTACTTATTTGGATCAAATGTTTGAATTTCGCCCTTTAACTACCGCTAGTTCAAAAAACTTGGACTTGTTTTTAGACAAGTTCTGTTCCGCTGTTTCGTGTTTAAAATCGCTGAATATTAAAGATCTTTCGGATTTTATCCTTATGTATTTGGCCCTTAAAAAACTTGATGTTGAAACCGCTCGTTCATTTGAAATGTTTAAACGTGGTTCCGATTTACCCCATTATGATGAATTAATATCATTTTTACGGGAACAAACTAAGATACTGAACCGCACTGCACCCGCAATTACCGCTCCCGCTCCGAACCGCTCCGTTAATAATAATAACAACAAAACCGGGTACAGTACCAAGTCAACCCATGCTTTTGTCTCCGCTTCGACCAATAATAATTGTTGTCCGCTATGTAAACAATTAAAACACTATAATTTATATAAGTGTCCCGAATTTGTGAAACTAGATATCGAGAAAAGATTTCAGTTCATCAAATCTAATAACGGTTGCACCAATTGTTTAAGTATTACGCATAACAATTCCGCTTGTAAATCGTCTTATAATTGCCGCCATTGTAATTGTAAACACCATTCGATGTTGTGCCGCAAACAAAATGTGATGAATACTCACACCGCGCTTGGTCAAAATATTACCGTGTCTCCACGCACACATACGCAATCTTCGAGGTTGGTGGATCCTGCCGTATCGGCGACTAACACAGAACATATGACTAATGATTCTCAATCCGTACCAACTGCGAGTAATAATATTTCTTTATGTAACTTACAGCCTAACTCGCAGCGTAATGAAACATGCCTTTTAGGTACAATTCAAGTGATCGTGAAAGATTCTAACGGTATGTCAGTCCGTCTACGTGCGCTCTGCGACCCTGCGTCACAATCCAGTTTTTCGACGGTTTCCTGTTGTGAGAAGCTTAACTTAAAATATGAGAAAATTCCCCGCGCTTTTGTTAAGGGCATCGGCTCTTCATCAAACCCAATTAAGGGTGCGACAAACCTTAAATTGTTTTCACGATTTGATGATTCGGTTTCAATTTCGCTTGACACTTATGTAATCGACCGTATTACCGACAACTTACCATCGGTGCAGGTCGATTTGTCTACGCTTTCATATTTAAAAGGTATCACACTTGCTGATGAAACCTTTTACTTACCGGGCGAGATTGATATTCTTATCGGTGCATCTTTATTCGCGGATATCTTGTTATCAGGCCGCGTCTCTGGTCCCCCGGGTACGCCGACGGGATTTCAGACCATCTTCGGTTTTACGCTAATTGGTAATACGCCTGTTTACCAAAATACCGCATGTTCAATTTCGTTATGCTCTTATATGGAGATTGAACCGCCAATAGATTTTATTTTACAAAAATTTTGGCAATTAGAAGAGGTGCATTGTGAACCTGCTTCTAGTCCCGCAAATGATGAATGTGAAAAATTATTTATTAACAATGTGTCACGTGACCCCGCTGGTCGCTATTCGGTTTCTTTACCGTTCGCACGGAATCCTAACATACTAGGAAACTCGTACCATCACGCAAAAAAGTGTTTTATGTCTCTTGAGCGTAGGTTTGTTTCTAACGCAGATTTACGTTCCGAGTATAACAATATAATAAATGAATACCTAACTAAAGGTTACATATCCCCGCTTCATAATGATGACCAATTATCTCTTGGTTATTATATTCCGCATCATCCCGTAGTGCGTGTTGATAAATCAACGACAAAGGTGCGTATTTGTATGAATGCCAGTACTAAGACTGACTCCGCTGATGGTACTCGTGTCTCATTAAATGACACGCTGCACACAGGTGCTAATTTGCAAAACGATTTGTTTTTAATTTTACTTGACTTCCGCTTGTATGAAATCGCTTTTACCTCGGATATCAAACAAATGTTCTTACAAGTTTTGGTTAACGCCGATGATCGCAAATTTCAAAAGTTTTTATACCGCTTTGACACGTGTTCACCGCTTATCGCTTATCAGTTCAATCGCGTCTGCTTTGGACTACGTAGTAGCCCTTTCCTTGCGATGAGAGTAGTCAGGAAACTCTGTGAGGATGGGAGTTCAGCGTACCCGCTCGCCGCTACTGTAGCCGCACGAAACTGTTACATGGACGACATCTGCTATAGCACGCCCACCGTGCAGGGCTCCTTACAGCTCAGAGATGAGCTGGTAGGATTGCTTAAGGCCGGTGGCTTTGAGCTCGTCAAGTGGTCTAGTAACTGTCAACAGTTACTTGATACACTGCCTGATACTCACCGCTTAAATTCTAGTAAGAATTTTGAAGAACAAACTCAAACTCTTAAAGTTCTTGGCTTACAGTGGTCGCCTGATTCTGACGAGTTCTCTTTTACTGTATCGCTAGATAGTCGCCCATGTACTAAACGCAATGTTTTGTCCGTGATAGCACGTCAGTACGACGTCCTCGGCTTTACCGCTCCTGTGATCTTGTACGCAAAATTACTCTTGCAGAAAATCTGTATTTTAAAATTAGACTGGGATGAAACACTACCCTCTGATATTGCGCAGATTTGGCAAAACTATTTGAAGGAGCTACCTGTTTTGCGGGATTTACGTATTAAACGCCACTTAGACGTGTTCCAAAATTCGAAAATTTCGATAATATCATTTGCAGACGCAAGTGAACGTGGATACGGATGTGTCGTATATATTAGAGTACAAGATGACTCAGACACTTGCACTAGCATTCGGCTGGTATGCGCAAAGTCAAAAGTCTGTCCGCTCAAGACCGTCAGTGTCGCCCGCCTTGAGCTTTGTGCCTCGTTACTCATGTCGAAATTAACTCGTCGTGTAGTTGACGCTTATAAAATACGTCACAATATTGAACGTATTTACTGTTTTACCGATTCTATGGTAACTTTACACTGGATACATTCCTCACCGCACAGGTTTAAAACCTTTGTCGCGACGCGTATAACAAAAATAATATCCGCTATTCCCGCTGAATGTTTTTACCATACAGCTGGTTCTCAAAACCCGAGCGACTGTCTTTCCCGTGGTCTCACTCCCACGCAGTTGATGAGTCACCCGCTCTGGTTCACTGGACCTGCTTGGCTTTATCTGGACGCTAAAGAGTGGCCAATCAAAACAATAGAATCAGCTTCTATTGAAGAAAACTTGCCGGAATCAAAAACAATTTCTCTTCCCGCTTTTAGTAATGAAGAACCGCATCCACTTCTTTCTCTTTCGGAAAGAATTTCGTCATGGCTTGTGCTTTTACACACAATCATTTACATCTACCGATTTTTACGTATTTTACCGCGCTCTAATATTTTTACCGCTACCGATATGGATTTCGCTGAAGTTGCATTGATTAAAGCTCTTCAAGCATTTTATTTTCTTGATGAAATAAAAAGATTAAAGTCAAATAAACTTTGTTCTCCCGCTTTAAATCGACTATCGCCATTTTTAGATAAAAATGGATTGTTACGCGTTGGTGGTCGACTTCGCAACACAGACATGACGTTCGATCAACAACACCCTGTGTTGTTACCTCGTAAAAATCATATTGTCGAATTGATTATCATTCATTATCATCGCAAAAATTGTCACACTGGACCAGTGGCTTTAATGTCAATAATCCGCCAAAAATTTTGGATACTTTCCTGTCGAAATATTGTTCGTCGCGTAATACATAGCTGCAATTATTGTTTTAAGGCGAAGCCGAGACAAACCTTCCCTTTCATGGCAGATTTACCATCATGCCGCGTTAATGAGGCTAAAGCTTTTGTCCACTGCGCTGTGGATTATTGTGGTCCTATCAGTATCACTCCGTATCGAAAACGTGGAGTCCGTCCCGTCAAATGTTACCTCTGCATATTTGTATGCCTGGTGACTCGTGCAGTTCACGTTGAATTGGCAACTGATCTTAGCACGAACACTTTTCTTTCCGCGTTCAAACGTTTTTTATCTAGACGTGGAGCAGTGTCTTTCGTATATTCAGATAATGCTACGAACTTTGTAGGCGCTAGAAATGCCCTCTCAGAAATTTACAATTTGACAAACTCCGAAGAATTTAAAACGTCTTTCGCGAATGAACTTGCCGATCATAGAATACAATGGAAATTTAATATTCCACGTAGCCCACATTTTGGGGGACATTATGAGATATATGTCAAAGGATTTAAGACGCATTTGCATAGAGTAGTAGGTACTCAACTGTTGACCTACGAAGAATTATTAACTGTAGTTACGCAAATAGAATGTGTCATAAATTCTCGTCCGCTTACGCTGCTGAGTGAAGATCCATCTGAACTTAGCGCGTTAACTCCTGCACATTTTCTGATGTCAACTCCTTTAAAAGAATTACCCGCTTGTAAGGTGGCTGATGAGCCAGTTAATTTATTACGTCGCTACGCGTTGCTTGATCAAATGGTAGAATCGTTCGCAAGGCGATGGAAGAATGATTATCTCCATCTTCTCCAGTCTAGAGGAAAATGGAATACACCTTCCAACCCAATCAAAATTGGATCTGTTGTCGTTGTAGTTACCGATAACACTCCACCGCTTCAATGGCCGCTCGGTGTTATTGTAGCTGTATACCCTGGCAAAGATAATGTCATTAGGGTAGCTTCTGTCAAAACGACGACAGGTGTTTACAAACGACCTGTCGTGCGTCTTTGCCCTCTCCCATCTCAATAACTCCTTTCTTTGCCCCCGCTTCAAAATTTCGTTATTCTCTGTCTTATTTTTACTTTTCTATTCTTATTTTAAAACCAATGGTTTTAACGCCGGGGGCAAATGTTCGCGCCACTTCTTGTGGCTCTCATACTGCGGGGTAGTTGTGAATTAATATTTTCAACTGTCATTTTCGCTGCATCTCCACCCGCTTAGTTTTGGACGCAAATCAATCAGTCGTCAATCAGAAGCCTTTCACGCCGGAGGTATACGCTGATTGTCATTCGACTAGGTCCTACCTCGACCCTACCGCCCGCCATTTTGAGATCGCACCCGCTGTGCGCCTCATTTTCATCTATTACTATTACGAAGAAGATTAGCCGAGAAGAGCGCAACCAGGCACGAAGAGGAAGAAGAAAACCATCTTGGAGAACACCAGAGACTTGGTGGCTCAGGCGAAGCGTGGTTTGTGGTGCATGCAGCTCCTTCCCAAGGTCAGATCTTTCATCTTCGTAATTATTTCTCTTCACTTCCCGCTATTTTTAAAACCTATGGTGATACAAAGCACTGCCGTCATATCGCGTGCTCAATGCCCTTAGAACATTAGGTTTACCGGTGGACGAGTGGTCGTTTTTACTCGTTCACATTATTTTAGGTAGGTTGCCTAATGACGTGAGGTCACGTTTTGAGCGGGTGTCCGCAGGAAAAGATGGCAGCACTGTGCCTAAATTTACGGACTTAATGAGGTTTCTTGAATATGAAGCTAGGGTAGCAGAAACATCACAGCCGGACTTGGCGCCATCTGGGGCGCAATCATTTTCGTCTGCTGGCTCATCGGAATGTGGGGAGCCCAGACAACCGCAGCAGTCGCGGGGACGCGATATGACGCGTTTGGCGGGGGTCGCCGTGATCGAGAGGTCATTGACCTGTTATCAGTGTGGCCATACAGGGCATGACCTGCTGAGATGTCAGCAGTGGCGAAACCTGCACGTCACCGAGCGGCGACGCATAGTAAAGCGTAAGGGCCTGTGTTTCGGTTGCTTGGGCAATCATTTTGAACGTAATTGTCCCGAGCCACGACGTTGCAGTGTTTGTGAGGGGCCTCACCATTTATTGTTGTGTGCCAACAGATCTGAAGCGGCTTCACCGGTCCCGCAGCGACGGAGCCCTACGGGCGGGGGTGCTTCAGGGAGAACTCCCCCCCCCTTGGATAACGGGGGTGTGTCGGGGAGAACTTCCCCCCCCTCGGTCCAGGGAAGGCATGCTGTCGGGCAGAGCTCCCCTCCGTCGGAACGGAGGACTGCAGCGCGAGGCGCGCCCCCTCACCGGGAGGTGAGTTATGTATATGCGCGTGTACCCGTAGGGGGCTTGCCTACGGGCTATCACACATATGGCCATGTAGTGAATTGGGCCCCTACGGGCGGGGCCAATTGGAATTGGCAAGGGCTAGGCCCCCCCTCCCCGCGCCGGTTTTGGTGCCAGCTGGCAGGGAGCACCGTGTTAAGACGGAGTCACGGGGTTACTCACCGCCGTACCGGGAATACCCGCGGTTAGAGTACCACCCGCCGTACTCAGGGAGAGTTGGAGGCTACGCTCCCTCCAGGGTGGGGATGTGCACGCGCCAGCCGTATTACTGCCAGTGGACTGGTCCTGCACTCCACAGGTGGGGTAGCCTGTAACCAGCTTGTTCAAGCTATGAGTACGGAACCGCGGACGGTTCTGTTGCCTACCGCGATGGCTCGCGTCTAGGGCCCCAGGGGGGATTGAGTTAGGGTAAGGGCCCTCTTCGACTCGGAAAGTCAAGTGGCGCACCGATTGGTTTTGAACCTGGAAGTTTCGTCGGTGCCGCTCCTAGGTATTGGTGGACTGGAGTTGAATCAGCGGCTGCAGCCATGGTTATAGACAATATTGTCGGCTGGCAGCCTTCTTTGGACCTTCCTCCGTCCATAATCTCATGCACGTCAGGTCTGCATCTGGCAGACCCACGTTTTGTCATCCGGCCCCAGTCGATGTTTTCCTGGGCGCGGATTTGTTAGGATGGATCCTATTTGGTTTTTAAAAGACTCTGGGTTCTTCTTCATTGGTGGAGGTATCCACAATTTTGGATATTCGATATTTGATTCGATACTTGGATGATTATGTTCGGACTTAGGAAATGGCTTTCAAATAAACATATACTGTTTGCAGATTTGGAGGATCCCAATATGATGGTGGTATTATGGTGAAATACCAACCAGTCAATGATATTCATATATTTTGTCCCCAGCCGTGAGTGCAGAGTAGCGTTGGAGCGCATTGGTACACTGGGTTCGTGTACTTCAGGCGGACCTCATCAAGTTTAGACTTCGAGTTCTGCGCGAGGATCACGCCAGGCTGAAGTGAGCGGTTGCTCGTTTGAATCCTTTCACGGATTATGAAGGACTTCTGCGTTTCGGAGGCTGATTTCGGAGAGCTGACCTGCCATACGGAAGTCTTCATCCTTTGCTTCTACCCAAGGATCTTTGGTAAATTTGTTGGTGTCGGATTTGACACATACGTAACGCGCACGGCGGTTTTTAGCAATCGCAACGCTCGGGTTGTGAAAGCATACCTTGTGTATTTGTGTGCTTGGCCACCAAGGCCGTTCACTTGGCAGTGGTATCAGCTTTGACTACGGAGGCCTTCGTCGCCGCGTTGGATCGTTTCGTGTCGCGTAAGGGATTTACCTTCACTTATTCGCTCCGACAATGGCACAAACTACAAAGGTACTGCTAACTATCTAAAAGATATTGATAATTTTTTGTTTTGTAAATAACTATGCTAGTTTAAGTTAAATCTTCGCCCGGAAAGGGGTAACTTGGCGGTACAGTCCCCCAAATTGCCCTCACTGGGGAGGGAATTTTTTGAAGCTGCCGTCAAGTCAGCGAAGACCCACCTCCGCTGCGTTATTGGGGAAACTGTCCTAATTTTTGAGGAGCTTGCCACTGTGTATTGTAAAGTGGAAGCGGTCCTCAACTCTCGTCCTCTCTGTGGTCAGACAGGACTGAGCATCCTAGGGAAGGAAATTTAATTCTTTTGAAGGATGTGAACTTGCTATCCTTGTTTTGGCGCCGGGGCCGTATATTAAAGTTGTTTTGGCGGAGACGGAACTCCACGCGTCGCAGAGGTGTTGGTCGAAGGTTCGATTTTGTGACGAGCCATGACAACTCTCTCCCGTCTCCCGGTTGTATGAGCTAGTGGACTGATTGCTCAGCCCAGAGCGGGGGATGTTCAGAATAAAATGTATATTTCGGAACGCATCCATCAATGGTCTATATAATTTGTCTATGGACTTGGAGCTGTCAAAAAATACGAGGGACGTGGAAATTGGTACAGATCGCGGACGATTTATAAAATGTGAGATTAACAATTTAACCCAAGGGAAATCGGTGCGGACATCGTAAGAAACAGTATTCAGTCAAGGGTTGACAATATTTTGGCGTGAAGGCCACTTTTTAGTGAATTTCCTGTGTGTGTGTGACATAACCTGTGTCCACGCGGCTTCCGACAAGTGGACTTGTTAATTACTATTTCTGGGTTGGATGCATCCCGGGTTAGGAGGGTTGTGTTTAGATTCATCGTGGAAGGTGATCTACGTGTCACGGCACCGGAACACTTTGGACTCCGCAGCAAAAGGACTTCATGCGAGGATCAGTGGATGACGTCATCATACAACTGTCTGGTAGGACGTTTTATATTAAATATTATAGAATATAAGATACTTGTATACTATAAATCTAGGACAGCTTATGGGCCCCTGTTCCAGCTGCAAGTATCACCCTTTAGCATACAATTAGTGGTGTCTGAGCGTGGTTATGGAATCCTCGCACCAGTGACACCGATGCCCGTCACTAGTCAGTATTACCACTTTTTATATGCTACAATTTCTGGTAGCAACGAGCGTTTTTATCAAACAGTACTATTAAGAGGCCCCTTTACGCCTATAGTTTTCTTAAGATTCGTACAAAAGGTAAGAAATGAATGTGAAGTCAACAGCTTATTTTCTTCATAATTTTAATAAGTATTATCTAGTGACATCTAACTGCGTCTCTATACAGCCTAAAAGTAAAATTTGATGAAACACCATAACAATAGCTGTCAGGATATTGTGAATATTGTCTTGTTTTTATGCAAAGATCAGTAAGTTGTATAATTTTGATCTACACTGAAAACAAAAAAAGAGAGAAATACCTATACAAACGTCGTCATGTTAAGAAGACTAAGTTTATACACTTTTCTATAAATTTACATTACCTACAATTTGATACCCATATTTTATTATTATAAAATATTTTTTTTATTTATTTAAAATATTTTTTATATTTCTTTTTTGTGTTTAACGCTCTTTGAATTACTATAGTTTTCCTGTAATCGGCCAGTTATGATCTATCATCGATATTTTCTTCATATTTTTCGGTCCACCAGTTTCGGAGATAAAGGGGGGACATACATTTTTTTTGCAACCAAACTTCTTATTATCTATTCATACCCATATTGTATTTTTAGGATAATATTTTTATTTTTCTTCTTTTGTTTTGGAAATATTTTGAACATTTTCAAATCATTCAAATTTCTTTCACACCATGCTATGTGGGCAAATTAATGCAATTTTTGTACCAAATTTCAAGTCTTTATCTTTAACAGTGCTAAAGTTATGAGGCTGTTACATACGGACGGATGGACAAAGGAGTCTCACCATAAAGGTTCCTTTTGTACCTTTTGAACCCTTAAAAAGGCCGTGGTTTGAGGAAAGTACCCTAAACATTAATGATAGCGAATTTTACTGAAAAAAAACAGGAGTTTAATGATAAAACGTTGCTTAATTTTAAATAATTTACTTGCTCAATTAAATATATGAAACATTCGAATTGCGGTAGTAAAACAAGAAAACGCAAGTCATGCGATGCAAAGGTGGCCAGAATTTGGACTAACAATAGTGTGCTTAGACATGTACAGCTCGCTTTTTAAGCTCACATTCATGTTTTAATAAACTTTTTAGGTACCAGCTTCATGCACCATTATTTTATATAATGTGAGCGTTGTCCCATTAAAAGTCCATTAAGTACCTTAAGGCTGCGTATAAACCTGGACAAATTAGTGATTTTGCCCCCGCATCCCCGCACCTCAACTGTTTGCGCGACCGGCCGTCACCGGCCGCGAGCGCTATTTCTTAGCTCCCACGAGCGGTGTGGATCCGCGGTCATTAACCCGTGCACATGCTAGTTTTCAATAATAAGTATAATGCATCTACGATGTATAAAATTCAACCCAGTTGACAAAACGGTTTATTCGCAATGGCATTTTTTGCGTAATTGTGTTTGCATCTAATTTTTATATTTCAAAATTTTATTTTTCGAAAGTCATACTTGCAAAGATAATGATAACGATGATGATACAACGATACGTCGATACGACGATACGTCGATACAACGATACGTCAATACAACGATACGTCGATACGCCGATACGTCGATACGACGATACGTCGATACGGAGATACGTCGATACAACGATACGTCAATACACCGATACGTCGATACGTCGATACGGGGATACGTCGATACAACGATACGTCGATACGTCGATACGTCGATACGGGGATACGTCGATACAACGATACGTCGATACTTCGATACGGGGATACGTCGATACAACGATACGTCGATACGCCGATACGTCGATACGCCGATACGTCGATACGACGATACGTCGATACAACGATACGTCGATACAACGATACGTCGATACGCCGATACGTCGATACGTCGATACGTCGATACGACGATACGTCGATACAACGATACGTCGATACGCCGATACGCCGATACGTCGATACGCCGATACGTCGATACGACGATACGTCGATACGGGGATACGACGATTCGACGATACGGCAATACGTCGATACGACGATACGTCGATACGAGGATACGTCGATACGACGATACGTCGATACGAGGATACGACGATACGAGGATACGACGATACAACGATACGTCGATACAACGATACGTCAATACGCCGATACGTCGATAAGTCGATACGACGATACGTCGATACGGGCATACGTCGATACAACGATACGTCGATACGACGATACGTCGATACGGGGATACAACGATACGTCGATACACCGATACGTCGATACGCCGATACGTCGATACGACGATACGTCGATACGGGGATACGTCGATACAACGATACGTCAATACGCCGATACGTCGATACGGGGATATTTTGATACAACGATACGTCGATACGCTGATACGTCGATACGTCGATAAGACAATACGAGGATACGACGATACGTCGATACAACGATACGTCGATACGCCGATACGTCGATACGTCGATACGGGGATACGTCGATACGCCGTTACGTCGATACGTCGATATGTCGATACGGGGATACGACGATACAACGATACGTCGATACAACGATACGTCAATACGTCGATACGACGATACAACGATACGTCGATACAACGATACGTCAATACGCCGATACGTCGATACGTCGATACGACGATACGTCGATACAACGATACGTCAATACGCCGATACGTCGATACGTCGATACGTCGATACGGGGATACGTCGATACGCCGATACGTCGATATGTCGATACGGGGATACGTCGATACAACGATACGTCGATACGACGATACGTCGATACGGGGATACGTCGATACAACGATACGTCGATACGCCGATACGTCGATACGCCGATACGTCGATACGACGATACGTCGATACGACGATACGTCGATACGACGATACGAAGATACGTCGATACGACGATACGTCGATACGACGATAGGGCAATACGTCGATACTATCTATCTATCTATATCGTCTCCCAGAGGGTAGGCAGCTAGGCAGAGACTACAGATTTCCATCTGCTACGATCCAGACACAACTCTTTCGCCTCTTCCACATCCATCAACCATATTTATTGTGATATTAAATTGTAAGCTAAAAAAAATACCTCAGACGAAAAACATAGCGATATTCATTAGTCCATTGAGACAACCTTTAGTTCAACATCTTTAATAAAACATGACCTATCTACTTATTTTGTTAAGTAATGGCGTACCTTTGCATTACTTTCATCCACTGCTTTATTTTCACTCGTAAAACATTTTTATTCCATTTTTTACATTGGTTGCATTTATTTCCCATGTTTCAAATTACGAGATTTATTTAAATTACGAAACCGGGACGTCGAGAGCGCAAAAACGTAGCCCTCCCGTCTCAACGGAGCGATCACAACTGACCGACGGGTGAGTGACGAAACAAAGCATTGAACAAAAAGCGCGTGCGACCGAGATATCTTGTCGCCGCCTTGTCTCAGAATAAATCGACGTAAGCGCCAATTCTTAGATGTTAAATTAAATGAAAACGAAACAGAATTATTCAAAATCCCCGTGCAATTATACGGGGTCATTTGTTTTCTTATTTTTAATACAAATTTCAAGGCAAACTGTTTTAAGAAAGGTCCTTTAACACTCGAAAAACATGAAATATAGAGGTAACTTCGTAATTTTTTTCTATCGAGCGAACTTAAAGCTTTTGCGTTTTTGCTTCTGCACGAATATTAGCCCTATAGTCTATTATCTATATTATTTATATTAATCCGATTGACCAAGTTACTCAATGTTTTATGCTCATTTGAAATTGTGCATCTGACATTATACCGACCGACCGAGTTGGTTTACTATATCTCCTTGATACCATGCAGGGAAAAAAAGAAAAAAAAATAAACCTTAAAATTACATTCAAAGAAGCAAACACAATTAGTATTTTATGTTGACCTGATTCCGGAGTATTATTTTTTTTTGTTGATTACAAACAATATTAGAATATAAGGCTGTGAAAACTTTTCTAGTCTGTGTTTTATTTAGTGTTTTCTAAACTGTACGTTTCAAATTATATACTAGACGTTTTCTTTATTCAAACTATTTAAATAGATAAATACAAACTAAATGTTTTTTTAGCTCACATTAAATCGCAGAGCTAGGATTTTATGAAATAAAAAATGTAAACGTTTATTGACAACGCGGACAATATGTTTATTGACAACGCGAATTGAGAAACTCTAAAATATTTTCAGCCATCAAGGTTTCGTAAACCACGGTGCGGCACACTGCGGTAACATGCCGCAAATATTGTGACAATATGTGTCTCGTTGGTTGATCCAAAATTTACTTTACACGTTATAATATGAGAAAACTGAAACAATATACCGAGACTCGGGAGAGTTGGTCTGAAACTGTTTCAATATAAACATTTACGAAAATAAAGGGAAAACTAGGTAAAATTACAACACTAGCTAGCGAAGAAGTGTACTGTTATCCATCCACCAGTCTAGTTCGTCCACTGCTGGACATAAGCCTTTCCAGGACTTTGCCACTCCCGGCAATCATCCTGGAAGAATTGCCCATACTCACACACGCTGGGCAGGCGGGTTGGTGAGCGCGGCGCCGGAACCCTCGCACCAGTGACGCCACTGGCCGTCACCAGTCTGTTTTCTATAAGGCCCGGCTATTGGGGATGGATATACTGCCATCCATCGGTCCCAGGCATGGTGGGCCTTCTGGTTTTTTGCTTGTGAGCTGTCCTCTTACTCTCCCCCGAATTACTTCGAGGGGGTCTCCAGTGTACAGTAGTATCATTTAAATAATGCGCATAAGAATCTTCGCCAATCTTCGGCAAAGATCGTATTTCCTTACGCTTTCTATACAATGCATGACAGAAAGTGCACGTCCGGTCGGTCGGCTTTAAATTTGTATGCGCAGAATGTCTGTGGCAGATCTGTAAAACTCTATGAACGTCGAATCTGTTGATATTAGGTGCTCGCACCAAAAAAATTACCACTGTAGTTATTCAGTACGAGCAAGATTCGTGCCCCCAGGGTTTCGTACCTTTTTAAATTTACAAAATTAGCTTGGTCATTCTTATTCCGCATATAGTTAGAATTTTATAGGTTTTCGTGATCAGTCAGTGAGTGGAACTCTTAGTATGAAAATACGCTAAAAGGGCGTATATGTGTTTATTGTGTTAAACTTGATTTTTTTTATTCATAACACTTATAGATTAACGCACATGTATACCTACTTAACAGGTCGTTATTAGAAGATGAATGCTGCGGCCAGCAAGTTAGGCATTGATGGCCGAACGTGATAATGTGGGGCGAGGCTTAGCCAAGGCACATATTATACGTGAATTTATTAATTTCCAATTATCGCAGTATAGTACTAGCTTGTTTAGTACTTTTCTCGGGTAGTGTGTAAAAATTCAAACAATTCCTAAAATACGTTTTTACTTTTTGCAATTAAAAATGTTGATATGTTAGGCACTGTTAATAAGAAAGGTTTCTACTGGAGGCTCTAGAGGTACACTTACATTGACGTCTAGATATTCACTATCTAGTTCTTCTTTCAAAATATTTTCATTGGACTCTTTTTCTTCGCTTGCGCTCATTTTTTATGAATAATTATTAATCCAATAACATTTGTACATCACGCGCGCTGTTTTTTTAGCGTTACTTCAATTTGTATAAAATTAATACCGTTAAAAAAACCTATTAGTAAATTGAATTTATTAGTGAGTTACCGTAACATATAAATACCCTTAATCCATTTTGTTGTATTTATTACATATTGTAACGTATAGAGCTGATGCCGGGCTCGACTGTGGATACGTCTACCATCTTACTCTCAAACCCTCTGAAGTTATTCGGGGGAGAGTAAGAGGACAGCAAAACAAAAGGTGGCCCACCTTACCTGAGACCGATTGATGGCGGTAAATACATCCCCAATAGCCGGGCCTTATAGAAAACAGACCGGTGACGGGCAGTGGCGTCACTGTAGCGAGGGTTTTGGTACCGCGCTCACCAACCCGCTTGCCCAGCGTGCGTGAGTATGGGCATTTCTTCCAAGAGGACTGCAAAAAATAGGGAAATCTTGGGAAGGCCTATGTCCAACAGTGAACGAAGACAGGCTGATGGATGGACGTATCGATTGTAACATTGTGTTTTGGAATGCAGCGTATTTTTTTCAGAAATAAGACAACGCTTTTGTAGCAGTGCGGAATTTTGAGCGTTGTCACGTTGTCAGTTAGGACGAGGTGTGGAATCTCTGACCAGCGTGAAGTGGGTTGTAAGATGTTAACAAAAAGCAATATTTCCAGAGAAGTTTTTCTTTTTCTGTAGACGTGGTCCACGAGAGATGTGATCTTTTTAGCACGGGAGAAGGGAAGCGGCCATTTGGGAACGGCACGTTTCACAAGTTTTGCTGGTTACAAAGGAAATCTTGTTTTACGTTTATCATTCTGAAGTTTAAGATTGTCGAAAGGATTTGGGAAGGTTGGGAGATGTTTACGTCATCCCTTGGATTTTAAGGCGATTACCATCGCCAAATTAGCAGCTCGATATTTGTCACTAAAAATATCCACGGAAACGACATTGAAATAACGTTCATATCAGCGCGCAATGCATAGTGGCTGTTACGACGCTCGCAGCGTCCTTGAGAGAGCGAAATAGGGGAAAATTATACTTTTCACTTGGACGTGATTACTCGATTGAATAATCTTATGTTATGTTTATAGCTATAAAGTTTATCTATTTATCAAAGCATAGATGAATTCAATCGGCCAAGCCACTCAGGAGCAGTAGGGAATTTGAGGTCAAAAAACACCATTCAGTAAAAAAAATAATTCGTGTAGAAGTTTTGGTGGTATGAAAAAGAAAACTGTTGCATATGTTGTCTAAGAGTTGATTATTCATAAAACATTTTTTCATTATTTTTGGTTTGGCCATAAACGAGGAGTAGGCTTTAGAAAGTACCCATTTGGCAATGGTAAGGGCCTTAAAGGGATCGAGTATTTGTTTAAACCGCGGGTCATGATGTCTTCTCTTCTTTTTCCTTTATTGCCACGATGCAAGTCTTCGTCTAGGGGTGCTGCATCCTATAAGACAAAGACCCGGATTGAACACCCGAATATGATTCCACGGACACCTTTAGGAGTTGGGGCCGCTCGTCACGGGAACCAGACTTCCTCGCAAAAAAATATTAAATATGTTTAAAATATAAAATATACCTTGAAATACTCGTAGCCCATGTCACGCAAACGTTATAGGCACATCTAGGCAAATATAATAAACGGACGTTAGAAAAAGAAAAAGAAGACTTCGCATATTGTTGAATCTATAAAGACTATCATAAAAATACTGTCTCAAAATCTGCTCTATAACTACATGTTGCGAAAATGAAATTTACACACCAAACAAAAATTAGAGACGTCTAAGGGCAAAAGCGCTGCACAATGCAGAGTATAGTAATAGTTTGAAACTTTCCTATTTGCACAACCTTAGGAATAATAATTACTCTTTAACCCACTTTATAATCATTGTCGCTTTAGGTTGATGTGTCGGATTTCGTCTCCATACGCTCAACTTATGATTGTTGTTCCTCTAAAATTTTTTTTGTTTGGTTTATTTTTTAGTTTTTAGTTGGTTCGATTCCCGGGTGAGACAAGCGAATTTTAGAAGATATTTGAATGCAGTTTTGTTTCTTTTAAAAAATAAAGGAATGTTTCCTTTCAGTAAAATGAGCTAACTAAAGGATTTAAGGTAGTTCTCCTCCAGGGCCCATTAATTTTTTCCACCCTGTATACCTACATAGGTATTTATTTTCTGTTTCATTTATTTATTTTAGTCAACATGTAATTTTATAAATTATTTGTATTATCTTGTCTGTTCCTAGAAATTTATTATTAAAAAAAATATTTATTCAACAAGCAGAAAATAGACTTGCTTAATAAACGAGACTTAATAGTTACTTGTTTGAATGTTTTTATGGCGAAGCAGATAATATTTAATTTGGATACACAATTTTTGCGTAAAAATTGCAATATTTGATCAAATTTTATCTAATATCATCACACTACCTAGAGACAAACTTTCCTACATATAGGGATTGTTTCACTGTGCTAGACTTGAATCGCTTTAAATTGACTTGGTAAATTTGACCACTGGGTTGTTTGACTTGCAAAAGGACCTGTTTGAACTTCTTTAGTCTAATCATTATATATGTTTGTTTGGCCCTTGTAATTAAATAGTCCTTTGTTGAATTGACCCATTCGTTAAGTTTCAAACTTATGTAATTTGAGATCCCGGAAAGTTTCTTGTAAAACTTTTTTGAAATTTGTTCAGTTAACTTGCAAAACATTGCCGGGCGTTAGATAGGTTGCAAAAACCTCGTTGTCTTCAGCTACAAAGGTGTCTAGTAAATGTTGGGCTTATTTTGTTTGCCGTTCGAAGTGTCCAGGGCGAGATATCTTCGACTACAAAGGTGTCCAGACAATGGTCTGGGTTGCAGTGTGGAGTGCCCAGAGAGAGATTTATTCAAGACAAGGTGTCAAGACAGTGTTGGTCTGGGATACGGTGTGGAGTGCCCAGGGCGGGATTCTTCTGCTACAAAGGTGTCCAGACAGTTTTGGTCTGCGATGCGGTGCAGAGTTCCCAGGACGGGGTCTCTTCCAATACAAAGGGTGTCCAGAAAGTGTTGGTCTGGGATGCGGTGCGAAGTGCCCAGGACGTGAGCTCTTCCGCTAGAAAGGTGTCTAGATAGTGTTGGTCTGGGTTGCGGTGCGGTGTGCCTAGGGCGGGACTTCTTCCAACAGCTCGATGATTGCTTATCTTGGTGATAGTAGTGAGGTATTTTTTGGATGGGTTTTGTAGTCGTATTTAATATTTTTCCTGCAAAAAATATAACGACAATAAAGATGTTCCGTCGCCAGTGAAATTATTATAATTAAATTACAAAACTGGGCAACTTCCTGACAATGATGGTAGGTATAAAGTAACGCTCATTTAATTTAGAAGATACAATGTTTCGTAATTAAATTAAGTATTGTCAGTTTGACTGAAAATTTAATCTATTTTTCCTCTTCTACTCTAAAACACACTAAGCTCTGGACTTAAGGCTTGAATAAGCGTGGATTTAGTAAAATTGCGTATATTTAGCTCGATTTGTAGGCCAAACTGGCTACTAGAAAATTCTGGGAAATATATATGTATTTAATCATGTTTTTCTGACGAATTAAGCCTTTATAGATTATCGAAATTTTATATCTTTATTCAAATAAATATATATCTGTAGATACCTAATTTCATTCTGTACATTCAATTCGCTCTGACACGGAATTTGCGTTTCAAATGAATATTTCACACAATTAAAGATCTCATTATTATCTACAAAAAAGCCTTACTACTTTATTTCTGTATGTCCTAATGGAGCCACGATTTCAAAATAACTGAAGTTTTGCGTGCGCGGCATCTGGTTAGAGCAGGATAGATAGTTAAGAAACAAACGCAAATTTTAGCATAGTGCAGTCCCTTAAGAAGAAGGTACCCAAATGTACAGGAAATAAATGACAACGTTTTTAAAACTAACACGTAAGCCTAAATGTTTTTACTGAGGCTCTGTTCCTCGAAGTACTTTTTCTTTGCTTAACGCCTTGTCTATTCGTGTTTTTCCGGATAAATGTCGTATTCTTTCGTGTTTTTTTTTTTTGTAAAAATCAAAGATTTGGATTTAAAAAAAAACATACCTCACTCTATAGTTTCAACATTTCGGACGTTCGATAAACGAATTTTTGAATTTTCCCGCGTCAAGTAATATCGCAAAGATAGGCCTAAACTATGATATATTAATATAATTTCATTTGCTTTATATTAGCTTTTGAACAATCAAACGTATATCAAAATAAACGTCGTACAAAATATAATATAAAACGGCCGTCACATTAAAAACCTATCCTTTAATTTCAAAAAATTAATTAAAGCACCTCAAGTGGCGAATTTTTTAAGCGACCCGCTTCCACTGAGCAGGAAAGACTAGTGTAAAATGTAAGCGTTGGAGCAGGACAGATTTCTCTAAAGACCCTATGTATGCGACTCACTTGTATGGGTATAACCTGCTTGTTCCTATATAAAAATACAATTTTCGGCTCATCATGTTTTATTGGCATCGACTGATCGACGACACAAAAAGTGCAATTATATTCAAGTAAAAAAAATTACTAGTAAGTTTTTATTGTTCTGTGGTTTTTACTTGGTATATGGGAGTTAGAATTGATAAAGCAATAATGGTTGTAACACTAGAGCAGACACCGAGATAACTGAATCAAATATGTCATCTAGGGCATAGGGCATTATTACATTATGGTCCTTCGTAACATATGATTTATATAAAAACGGCTCACCTCAAAGCGTGTTATGATCGGGAAAGCCGACCAGTTTCAGCAGACGTAGACTGCCTTCATCTGGGCGAGTGAAGACGTTAACGCGACGACGTTACGCTTCACACTGCGGGCTGCGGCCCGTAATATATATTACATAAATATATAACTAAAAAATATATCGTCATGACATGATTCCCTGAGGGGGTGTCAGAGGTGTTTCGAGGTGTTCTGAGTGTGAAATGCAAGTCACAGTCCAAACTCAGTACACCCACGTTTCACAGACGATGATTATGTCCCAGCGTGATGGGTGGTGAGCCCTATCGCCGTACTACGGGCACTAATACACGCTTTTTAGGGCATGCAGGGTACCTTACGATGTTTTCCTTTACCGTTTAGCAAGTGGTAATTAAGAACAAATACTAATGCACATACATTTTGAAAATCTTATTGTATTTATTGTTCGACCGGGATCGAACCTGGATCTCAAGATTGAGAGACCATCGTTCTCTTGCCTGAGCTACCGCCGCTACCCTTATTTATTTAATATAAATATATTTTAACATTCCTGCCTCGCTTAAAATTTTTACTGGAACTACGCCATTTTGCCCCCTTATAAAACAATCTACCAACTCTTTTATACCTTCTACAAGGTCTCAAATAATTAAACTGTTAACGGTCTGAAAACGTAAACAATAATTAAACAATTTGAACTGCTGCTAAATATTTGATCACTCCGTGAACTGTCCGGAGCGTTGGCTGGACCAAAGTTTCGAGTTCTACAGGGGGTAGATTTGCATAATTGGTCTGAAGTTTTACGCTTCTTGGCTTTCAGTGAACACGAAAAGCGTTCTGGTAAATTTTACTATGAAGTTATTGTCATATTTTAAGACGAATAACAATTCTTATTGAGTTTTTTTTTTGTCCTGTTGTGATTTTTTATTGTGTTGATTTAAAATTATACCTATGAGACTGCCCGTAGAGTCTGTCTAGCGAAAGCTGAGAGTAACTTTATCTTGAAACGGGTATGGAAAAATTATGAAAAAAATATTTTTCCATACTTGACAGTTCCTCTCACTCTTAGCAACATTTTTAAACATAAACGGCTGAACATTTACATCTCTTTCATAATCATGTATTTATTTATTTATTAAATGATGTATTTTTCTCATGAGCAAAAACCAAAGTTGGCAATTTTGTCTGCTTCTCACTTTCAATATTTTTTTTCAACGTTAAACATTGTTTTTATTTAGATATAATGTCAATTGTATTTTATTTTAGAAGAACACATGCAAATACATTTTTCATATTTACCTATGGCCTTTTGTAATCATATGGATAATATAGAAACTTAAAATAAATGAAGGAAAAATACAATATATTTCGAATGTTTCAATGAAGTCGTCGTCAATCTGATAAAATTTTGGAATTACACAAAGGTCTAAAAGTGTTCCAGTAGAACTAATAAGTTCTGATTATCTCAATTTGCTATTTTTTTTTTTGGGTTTTCTTTTTATTGTATGTGTATTCTTTGAATCTCGATTCCATTTTATTAAAAAACCAAGTCTGAGACGATACACATACTGACACGACATATATCTTCGGAGAGGTTTCAGGGGTGTTCCTGAGTATAGTGTCACTTGGACAGTTTCAGGGGTGTTCCTGAGTATAGTGTCACTTGGACAGTTTCAGGGGTGTTCCTGAGTATAGTGTCACTTGGACAGTTTCAGGGGTGTTCCTGAGTATAGTGCCACTTGGACAGTTTCAGGGGTGTTCCTGAGTATAGTGTCACTTGGACAGTTTCAGGGGTGTTCCTGAGTATAGTGTCACTTGGACAGTTTCAGGGGTGTTCCTGAGTATAGTGCCACTTGGACAGTTTCAGGGGTGTTCCTGAGTATAGTGTCACTTGGACAGTTTCAGGGGTGTTCCTGAGTATAGTGCCACTTGGACAGTTTCAGGGGTGTTCCTGAGTATAGTGTCACTTGGACAGTTTCAGGGGTGTTCCTGAGTATAGTGCCACTTGGACAGTTTCAGGGGTGTTCCTGAGTATAGTGCCACTTGGACAGTTTCAGGGGTGTTCCTGAGTATAGTGTCACTTGGACAGTTTCAGGGGTGTTCCTGAGTATAGTGTCACTTGGACAGTTTCAGGGGTGTTCCTGAGTATAGTGTCACTTGGACAGTTTCAGGGGTGTTCCTGAGTATAGTGTCACTTGGACAGTTTCAGGGGTGTTCCTGAGTATAGTGCCACTTGGACAGTTTCAGGGGTGTTCCTGAGTATAGTGCCACTTGGACAGTTTCAGGGGTGTTCCTGAGTATAGTGTCACTTGGACAGTTTCAGGGGTGTTCCTGAGTATAGTGCCACTTGGACAGTTTCAGGGGTGTTCCTGAGTATAGTGCCACTTGGACAGTTTCAGGGGTGTTCCTGAGTATAGTGTCACTTGGACAGTTTCAGGGGTGTTCCTGAGTATAGTGTCACTTGGACAGTTTCAGGGGTGTTCCTGAGTATAGTGTCACTTGGACAGTTTCAGGGGTGTTCCTGAGTATAGTGTCACTTGGACAGTTTCAGGGGTGTTCCTGAGTATAGTGCCACTTGGACAGTCTCAGGGGTGTTCCTGAGTATAGTGCCACTTGGACAGTTTCAGGGGTGTTCCTGAGTATAGTGCCACTTGGACAGTTTCAGGGGTGTTCCTGAGTATAGTGCCACTTGGACAGTTTCAGGGGTGTTCCTGAGTATAGTGCCACTTGGACAGTTTCAGGGGTGTTCCTGAGTATAGTGTCACTTGGACAGTTTCAGGGGTGTTCCTGAGTATAGTGCCACTTGGACAGTTTCAGGGGTGATCCTGTATAGTGCCACTTGGACAGTTTCAGGGGTGTTCCTGAGTATAGCGCCACTTGGACAGTTTCAGGGGTGTTCCTGAGTATAGTGTCACTTGGACAGTTTCAGGGGTTTTCCTGAGTATAGTGTCACTTGGACAGTTTCAGGAGTGTTCCTGAGTATAGTGTCACTTGGACAGTTTCAGGGGTGTTCCTGAGTATAGTGTCACTTGGACAGTTTCAGGGATGTTCCTGAGTATAGTGTCACTTGGACAGTTTCAGGGGTGTTCCTGAGTATAGTGTCACTTGGACAGTTTCAGGGGTGTTCCTGAGTATAGTGTCACTTGGACAGTCGGAGAGGTTTCAGGGGTGTTCCTGAGTATAGTGTCACTTGGACAATTTCAGGGGTGTTCCTGAGTATAGTGTCACTTGGACCGTTTCAGGGGTGTTCCTGAGTATAGTGTCACTTGGACAGTCGGAGAGGTTTCAGGGGTGTTCCTGAGTATAGTGTCACTTGGACAGTTTCAGGGGTGTTCCTGAGTATAGTGTCACTTCGACAGTCAAAGTCGTTCACTCACAAATTTTACGTTCCAACGTGACAGGGAGTGAGCCCTACTTCAGGGAATGTGATGTAATGTAATCCTTCATCGTTCAGCAAGTTAACATATTCATATGAATATCATGCCAGGATTTCAATCCAGGTTTTAAGATAGGTAGTGATGTGTCCTACTAACTCAACTACTGCTTTGTTTTAAAAAACACTTGTACTTATCCACATATTACGTACAACTTTATTATGCCCGACCGGTTTCGCTGTAAAGCATTTTCTAGGGCTTTTTACACATCCTAACTAACTATGCTTTACAGCGAAACCGGTCGGGCATAATAAAGTTGTACGTAATATGTGGATAAGTACAAGTGTTTTTTAAAACAATGTTTTATAAACTCCACCAAGTGCTAACAATCACTAGCATCTTCGATATCAACTACTGCTGCTTAAGAATTTAGAGGTTTAAGACACCACCCCAGCAATTAACACAAAATACCTGTCAAATCCAAGTAAATGACATGTTATTTATCATACAATGTACGTTCAACTACAACTGGCATCGAAGCCAAAAAATCATGTTTTGCTCTGATTTATTGTGTAAACGTTTTTGGATATATTCCAACACTCTGTTGTTACATTTACACAATTTCCTGAAAATGATGCAGGAAAAATAAACAGGTCCTTTTATATTTTTTATTATAAGAATAACTCATCTCATAACACACTGTTAAAATTGTTATATTTTAAAGCTTACAAATGACAGGTATACAATCTAACGAGATAAACATTCATATTAAAGTTCGAATTCCTTCAAATATTACAAGCATACAAGTTTTTATTACCCTTATTATCCATTTAACACTCAAAATGCATAAGTGAATGAGTGAACGAATAAAACTTGTAACAATATATATAACAATACATAACATGGGGTCGCGGAAACTGCGTCCTTTCTTTTATTTTTCTATGGTCCTGATCCCTCAGAGAACCTTTTCACAGTAAATAACCTGCTCACTTACACATTCAACATTTCAGTTTCATCTTCATATTTCTTTAGTATCGACGTTTGGTGGACATGATTTATTTTTAAGTGAGTGGGTCAGGAATCAGTTATCGACGAACTTCAATTAATTAGCTTAATAATTTAAGATTGGTTTCGCAGCTGGATTGTGAAAAACCCGCCTTTTTCTAATAGATCGAAACAGATCACTTAAGGGTCTGCACAATGCTAAAATTCTGTCCTGCTCTACGCTTTTGTTTTTTTACTGTCTATCCTGCTCTAATCAGAGGCAACGCAAGCAAAACTTCAGTTATTTTGAAATCGCGACTACTTCAGGACATTAGCTATACTTTCTTTATGTAATAAAGATGTTTTTTTCTAATAAGTATCTGCGTGTGCTGGTTTCGTTTCGATCGGTTTTGAAATATGGAAACTGAATCGCTTTTTTCTTGAAATTCATGCTTTTTTGAAAGTATTATAATTAAAAGAATATTGAAAATATGTTTATTTATAAAGTGTAATTATTAATTACACTTTATAAATAAATTACTAATTAATAATTGTCTTGAGTCAAACAACACGCCATATTATTTTCAAATTTTTACCAGCTTCATTGACGGAACTGAATCCAATGCAAAACTGATGTTTATCATTGTGGAGCCCCTTAAATTCAAAATTCACTTAAGGGTCGGTAAAATGTCAGATGCACAATTTCAAATGAGCATAAAACATTGTGTAACTTGGTCAATCGGTTTAATAAAAATAATATAGACAAAAGACTATAGGTCTGATATTCGTGGAGAAGCAAAAACGCAAAAGCTTTAAGTTCGCTTGATAGAAAAAAATTACGAAGTTACCTCTATATTTCATGTTTTTCGAGTGTTAAAGGACCTTTCTTAAAACAGTTTTCCTTGAAATTTGTATTAAAATAAGAAAACAAATGACCCTGTATAATTGCACAGGGATTTTAAATAATTCTGTTTCTTTTTCATTTAATTTAACATCTAAGAATTGGCACTTACGTCGATTTATTCTGAGACAAGGCGGCGAAAAGATATCTCAGTCGCACTTGCTTTTTGTTCCATGCTTTGTTTTGTCACTCACCCGTCGGTCAGCTGTGATCGCTCCGTTGAGACGGGAGGGCTACGTTTTTACGCTCTCGACGTCCCGGTTTCATAATTTAAATAAATCTCGTAATTTGAAACATGGGAAATAAATGCAACCAATGTAAAAAATGTTTTACGAGTGAAAAGAAAGCAGTGGATGAAAGAAATGCAAAGCTACGCCATTACTTAACAAAATAAGTAGATAGGTCATATGTTTTATGAAAGATGTTGAACTAAAGTTGTCTCGATGGACTAATGAATATCGCTGTTTTTCGTCTGAGGTATTTTTTTTAGCTTACAATTTATTATCACAATAAATATGGTTGATGGATGTGGAAGAGGCGAAAGAGTTGTGTCTGGATTGTAGCAGATGGAAATCTGTAGTCTCTGCCTACCCCTCTGGGAGACTTACAAAACCTTATCTCACCATCACCATCGCCATCGCCATCGCGATCGCGATCGTGATCGTGGTCGTGATCGTGATCGTGGTCGTATCGTCGTATCGACGTATCGACGTATCGTCGTATCCTCATATCGACGTATCGTCGTATCGACGTATTGCCGTATCGTCGTCTCGTCGTATCGTCGTATCCTCGTATCGACGTATCGGCGTATCGACGTATCGTCGTATCGACGTATCGTCGTATCAACGTATCGTCGTATTGAAGTATCGTCGTATCAACGTATCGTCGTATCAACGTATCGTCGTATTCAGGTATCGATAGACGTATCGTCGTATTGACGTATCGTCGTATCGACGTATCGTCGTATCGACGTATCGTCGTATCAACGTATCGTCGTATTCAGGTATCGATCGACGTATCGTCGTATCGACGTATTGCCGTATAGTCGTATCGTTGTATCCTCGTATCGACGTATCGTCGTATCGTCGTATCATCGTATCAACGTATCGTCGTATCGACGTATCGACGTATCGTCGTATCTTCGTATCCTCGTATCGACGTCTCGTCGTATCGAGGTATTGCCGTATGGTCGTATCGTCGTATCGACATATCGTCGTATCGACGTATCGTCGTATCGACGTATCGTTGTATCATCATCGTCATCATTATCTTTGCAAGTATGACTTTTGAAAAATAAAATTTTGAAATATAAAAATTAGATGCAAACAGAATTACGCAAAAAAATGCCATTGCGAACAAACCGTTTTGTCTTACTGCGTTAAATTTTATACATCATAGATGCATTATACTTATTATTAAAAACTAGCACGCACGGGTTAATGACCGCGGATCCACACCGCTCACGGGAGCTAAGAAATAGCGCTCGCGCCCGGTGACGGCCGGTCACGTAAACAGTTGAGGCGCGGGGATGCGGGGGCAAAATTAATAATTTGTCCAAGTTTATAGGCAGCCTTAATAGATATTTAACAAAACTTTATTACATGTAATGTGTATATTGCCATCGTAAACTTTCCATGGTTTCTTTATTATTATAATTTAAAAAAAATTATATTCAAAAATTTTAAATTTAAAATTTTTGTTATTCTTATTTACAGAAACCAATGGAAACTTTGTGATGGTAACATAAACAATACAAAGGTAATAAGATTTTGTTGAATAACTATTGACTTAATTTTAAATTTAAGTGTTCTGTTTCGATCAATTAGAAAAAGGCGGGTTTTCACAATCCGGCTGCAAAACCGCTCTTAAGAACATAACAATTTATTATAAACGTTGGCGTGTGGCAACTTCACCTAAAAAGAACATTAGTGTCGATTCAGTGTCACACGTCTTAATTTATGTGACAGGACTAACCTTATTTTAACGGACTGTTTTTGTCCTTTCGATACAGAAAGAAGAATACAGATCGCTTAAATTAAGTTAGTCCTGTCAAATAAGTAAGATCGTGTCACATCGAACTGACACCAGTGTCACTCCATGTCTTCTAGTGGATGAAGTTTGAGGCGATTGTATATATATTATATCATTTACAAGGTGAATTTGTAAACATCGTCCAAATTCATACCTGAGCCTTGGTAAGTGATCAGCATCATGAACCAGTAACGATTTTGGTAAAATTCATAAAATGAAATTTCGACTTCCCATAGTGATTCACTTAGGACTGGGAGTGAATTACTATGGGAAGTCAAAATTTCGTTATACGAATTTCACAAAAATCGTTATCGGTTCATGATGCCGATCACTTACCAAGCCTCTAATATGAATTTGGACGATGGTCAAAAAGTCACCTTGCATACAATCAATGTCTATTCTATTTTTATTTTTTTTGTATTTATTTTTCTTTTTTCGTTGTAAATGTTACTGTTATTTTATGTTTTTGTTCAAATTGTATTTTTATTTAGATTAACATTTTCTTTATTAGGATTTCTAGTACTTAGTAAGCCTTTAATACAATCACAATTCAAACTTAATTAAATGCTTAGTTTCAAACTTATTAAAGAAATCACAGCATGCAAATGATTAATTTATCTCACCTTCTAATACTAAATGTTAACAAAATACATATTACAAATTATAATAATTTTGCAATTTTGGTTAATTTTAAGTTTTTCTATGTTATTTAAATTAGTTATGATATGTCAAGTTTATGATTTGTTATGTTTAAATTGTGCAGTTTTTTGGAAGAATGTTTCTGTAATGCGATACAAACTTTTTTGGAAGTAAGTAAATGTCTCTCTTAGTATTGAGCGTCATAAGGTCATCGGATTTTGACCTCGTCTACAGAGACGACGTATTATAATGGTATTATTCAATTTCAATTTCAATTCAATTCAATTTATCATAGGCACTGGTGGTAGGCTCGTCACCACCCTCGTGATATAACCATGTCGCCAAGCGACTCCTCATGTCGCAGCTAGACGTTATTACTAAACGTACCAAGGCCGAGGTTAGGGTAGCCAACTCTCGAAGGAACCCGGGAGATTTGATCAAATCGGTGGACAATTGAATGAAAGTTGGTAATATTTGTAAATTTTTTATTTTGCTTTGTTTTGCATCTAATATTTGTCGGTTTTTGAGCACATAATCGTAAAAAAATTACATAGAAAATTAAAATTTATTTCATAAATAAATTATTTATTTCTCGCGATTCTATTTCGTAAATGACATTAATTATTTTATTTTAGAAATTCCGGAGAATTTATTGCATCCCGGGAGGTTGAACAAAATTCCCGGAGTCTCCCGGGCATTCCGGGAGGGTTGGGAACCCTAATCGAGGGAGTGGTTACAGGCAGTTGCGTAGTGTCAGTCATTTGTAGTAGTATATAGGATGGGATTTGGTCGGCCGCCTGGATTCGTGCTGGGGGCTCGGTTGGTGATCATTGAACCTTGTTCCTGGTCCCTGGCCGGGTCTCCGATATGGGTTCGGGCGGCTGATTGGATTTTACCTTGTATAATATATATTTTACCTATCATTTTAATCGTAAATATATTGCTACATAAATTAAATAAACCTTTAATTTAGTTCATGTACATTTATTATTTTATTACATATATTTTCTTTATTAGATTAAATTTGACGTGTAAAAAGTGTATATACCTATACCTGCTTTGCAAAATAAACTATTTGAATTTGTCTGTTATCGACTTGCGTAGATTTTTACGGCATTCCTTGGAAAGGCCTTGCCTCCCGTCACTTTCCCAGTTTCTGGGTGATCGCGTTTCATTCTAGGTTTTAGCGACGCTTTCCATTAGGCACGGTTATGGCCAAGCGTAAGCCCATTGTAAATAAAAAATAACGGCCAAGTGCGAGTCGGACTCGCGCACAAAGGGTTCCGTACCACCACACAATACGGGTACGGAACCCTAAAACTGGTAAATAATTCCAGTTGCGGTTAACACGACCAACTTAACTCGATACTACGATCTATTCAACTCTTTGTATCTAAAGGGTCTAATTAAGTTGGTGATTGAGGACTTCCTTAATAATTAAATATTGGTAATTTTCAGATATTTCCCTATAAGTGTACCATAAAACCTACCCATGAACGAAAAAATTAAACCGAAACCATGGGGGCCGTAGACTTCTGTAGGAGGTATAAGTTTCAACTTGATATCTCGCACGGGGCCCGAGCAAAAGGATTTTGACAGACAGGCCAACGAACAACGAAGTGAACCTATAAGGGTTCCATTTTTCATTTTGAAAGGAGTAATTAACATGAGACACAAAATCTGGTATCCGAAACATGCAACTTGTTTACTTGTAGTTGACATAACCAGCTTTCCACTGTTAATTAACCAGAAAATCGATTAAACCGAAATGAGCTAGAAACGTTCACTAAAACTGTTATCAAAATCTGAATGGGAGTTACTCGTACATTTGCGGTCTCATTGTGTGCAACAAGGGTAATCTCCTGTGCATTTACATGTCAGGTCATGTCACGTATTGATCTGTGCCAATGTTACTCGTAATGGGACTTTATAGAGAGGGCTTGTAGGTCAATCGGTATCGAAGTTCAAAGAATTTGACAAACAAACATTATAAATTTATAAGGTTCCTTTTTTTGGTTTTTTGCAACGTAACCCAAAAATATCGATAACACCCACCCATTTTGAGTTAACGTAAGACCGTAAAAGATTCGTAAAAGCAAAAATATACATTGTTGTACTGCCGATTTTGGCTTTTATTTGCCCAGCATCAGTGAGAATTTTTATATAAACGTATACAGAGTGTTTGGGACATCGATGTAAATATTTTTAGGGATGATAAAGGAAGTGATTTTAAACATTTTTGACTGAATTTCTTATCATGCAAAGTTTTGTAGTTTCCAAGATATAGACATTTTTCAGTTTTGTCCACCTAAAATTACAATAAAACA
Organism: Ypsolopha sequella; assembly: GCA_934047225.1. Taxonomy (NCBI): domain Eukaryota; kingdom Metazoa; phylum Arthropoda; class Insecta; order Lepidoptera; family Ypsolophidae; genus Ypsolopha; species Ypsolopha sequella. The sequence goes on from OW203985.1 coordinate 31,200,648, forward strand.
CTATTCATAGCTAAAAATCCTATTTTTATTTCAAATTATTTCTTAATATTCTTCTATTGAACAAAAAAACTAGGTAAATGTGTTCAAAAAGTAGTTCAATTAAACATAAAACTAAATACGGTACGATGAAATACTTTTTTTAATTAAATTTGAGTAAAAACCGAAACAAAAAGTGTTTTATAATTTTTTAAATGCAGTTACTTAATTTTTAGAAGATCAAACTGATAAATTTCTATATCTCAAAAACTAAAAAACTTTGCATAACAGTAAATTCAGTTAGAAATTATCAAAATCACTTGCTTTATTATCCCTCAAAATATTTACATCGATGTCCCAAACATTCTGTATACTCGTATCATAGTATAAAACAAAGTTGCTTTCCGTTGTCTGTCCCTATGTATGCTTAGATCTTTAAAACTACGCTACGGGTTCTGATGCGATTTTTTTCAATAGATAGGGTGATTCAAGAGAAAGGTTTATGTGTATAATACATGCCTGTGCAAAGCTGGGGCGGGTCGCTAATATATTATGATATATAGAAAAAAACTTCACCTTACTACAGCGTACAACTTATTATTTCGATGGCGTACAAGAATACTTAAACGATAATAGTAGTTTATGAAACTGGCCCATAATGAGGTTGTAAAACAAGAGTGTGAGTTTTACTAATAGTATTGTTGCGGACAGAACGACCATACTTTTGACCATTTTAACTCACGAAAACAAAGGAAAAATTCGCCGTAACCATGACGCCAACGCGACAACCAACCAAAATGCAATAGTACACCCACTTCACCATAGATAATAAATGGCCGATAATAAATTGAAATATATCCTCATAAGCTCCTAACCTCTTCCTAGTCGGGCGGGTATTGTTTTGTACGTCAATTTCATATGAAACTTCTTTGGTATAAGATATTAAAACCTAGTCATGACCAGTGGCGTGCACAGGACTTTTTTTCCGGAAAAGCAATCAGAAGCAAAGCAAGCAATACGACAATAAAAAAATATGAAAAAATTTCAATAACACTTTAAAAAAAAAAGTTTGTATGAAAATGTTCACTCTAGGGTAGGCAGTGCCTACCCTGGCGTCATACAAACTTTTTTTTTTCAAAGTGTTATTTAAATTTTTTCATATTTTTTTTATTGTCAATCTTGACCTTGTGATTGCTTTTCCGGAAAAAAGTTCTGTGCACGCCACTGGCCATGACGGTATGGTAAAGTTCCTTTTGAAAAAATATTCCAAAGCAATATTTTGTAATGAAAAATGTACTTTTATTTATTTTTTCTGCAAAAAAGACGTTCGTACGCTAGACGACGCACTATTTTTCAGTTCACATTCATTATTTATATGAACGAGTATTCTTTTTCTCATTTTTCGCGAAAGTTGTTAGTTGAAAATATTATCAGGTGAAAGCGATATTTATGATGGGAGCAGATAAAATTATTTTGTGCAACTGTGACAATGTCACCACACCAGTTGCCCCTTGTGTCACAATGTCTCACATTATGACATTAGGACACGATTGCTTGTTTACGAAATGAAGGAAGAGAGTAAGTTAGTTTCATCGTATGCTCATCTATGCTCATCAGATAATTATTAATAGTCTGTTTATATTTTGTCTTACTTTGTGCGTAGGGTTTAGTTGTCTTAATAACATGATCTAAAAGTCTCCTTTTTCAAAGAAATTAAATCTTTTCCATATTTTGTCTTTACAAGTGGCATAGTAGGTGTGTGTTGTCACTATCGTGGAATCAGATTTAATCAACTTTAGTACAGATGTTGAGACAAATAGTCGTTGAGCCATCAGTACCTTCGTCTCCTGTTAATAAGAGTCGAGTACTTTATATCATATCCTTATGGAGCACTATTTGCTCTGCTCTCTAATGGAAAGTTTTAAAGATTTAGATCATATATTTTCCTGATCCTACCACGTGGTTCTTTCAGATGTGGTTGCCATTAAAGCTTCTCATATCATAATTATAGCAAGATACTTCAGTTCCGAGACGGTTTCAAGTTTTAGGCAAGTGCACGATGTGGTCACAGTATCCTTACACTCGCAAATTCTGAGTGTGATAGTGGCACTTTGTTTTGTTTTAAAAATGTAGATGAAGTTTGTTTTTTTTTTCAGAGTTCAGGGTTAATACATTAAGTTCAATCATTGTTTGTTTTTTTTTTATTCCAGCGTTTGTTTTGTCCATGGTTTCCACCTTTGTAGTTCCAAAATAAGTAAGAACCGTATCATGAGCAAAGCAAACAATATACTTGATAATGCATCTATGTACAGTAGGAAAAAAACGAGACCCAGCACACAGCCTTGTGGAACTCCTAAACAATCCATGTGAAAGGCCTTTGCAACCATAACCTTCCTGTTTTTAAGTAGCAGTGGAATAAATACTGTATCAAAGGCCTTTGCCAGGTCAAGGAAAATACCGATAATATTCTGTCAAACCAGATGTAATTAGTCAGGTATATATCCAACCACATAATATACTGATCACACTGGATAACTTTCCTAAAGAAACATAACGGAGATAAAATAAAAATATACACATAAATTTTCATACAGCAAGTAGGTTTTCAAAATCGGTATAAAAAAAATTCAGTTCCGCAGGTCTGTTTGTATGGGAATGTTGTCTAGTATTATCAGAAGATTATTTAGTTCTAAGTGATAGAAATAGAAACATAATTGTTTTAAGCTAAAACTTGGAAAATGCAAAAATTAAATTTTACTGTTTACAATAAATTATTTCGTGTAAGTCCATTTGAAATGTTAATAAGCCGTGGGTTGAGCTTAGATAAAACAACATTATTGTACCACTTCTATAGTAATAGATTGTTTTTTTTTTCAACAGTTATGACAGCCGAGTGCCAGGTCCGTCAGCCCATTGGATGGAAGGGCACCTATCTGACCGAGCCAGGTGGCTGAGCTTGCCGACGTCAGCGCTTCACATCCGTGCCGTCAATCCTCACGACCGTACCGTCTACAGGTGTCGCGTCGACTTCCAAGTCTCACCGACCAAAAACTATAAAATTGCGCTTGATGTTATTGGTAAGCTTTATTTAGAGATACTAAAGATATAATATTACTTACTTACCACTTGCTGAACGGTGAAGAAAAACATGGTGAAGAAACCTGCATACCCTAAAAAGCGAGTATTGTGCCCGAAGAACGGCGATAAGGCTCACACTCATGACGTTAGGACGTAATAGTCGTCGGTGAAACGCGGGTGTGCCAAGTGTGGACTGTGACTTGATTTTTACAGTTCACACCCGTAAACACCTCTGACACCTTCCTTTGACACGGGTATTCTTGTCGTGATGGTGTATTTTTTTATTTTTTTATTCAGAGATTTTTATTATATATTCATATACATACCGTGTGTAAATGGAGAGCCATTTTTAAATAACGTCACGTAATCTACTGATCATACTGAATAACTATATAAACTAAATACTATTTTACGTTTTATTATGTTTTAAGGTGGTTGCTCGTAAATACTGAACGTCAGGGCTCGTTCCCAAATTATTGCTTTCCTTATTTTTGAATACAAGGCATTAAGACCACGTGGTCTGTGCATTAAGGCCTGGTCTATGGTACGCAACAATACTATTGATCGATTAATTATATTGTCAGAAAGTCTAAATTAGAATGCTCACTTTGTGCGGTGTCGGTGTAAGTGAATTTGAGGTTTTTCTAAAAACGTATTTGATGTAGGTATATTTTGTTTTGACAAAGGAAAATAAACCATGTTTTCGTGGTAAAGTAGAAATTTCAGACCTAAAACTCAAGTCGCTTATACAAAAAACCTATTCATAACTTAACCCTTAACTAGGTGCATTGAAAAAATCACCCAATTAGGCGCATGGGGTCTTGAGTGACCCCAAAAAAACATTGGGAAAGGAGTGTCAAAAAGAAATAAAACTTAATGTATTTTATAGTAATTAGTAAAGTTCTTTAATATAATTAACTTTAAGAAACGAAAACATAACTGGAACATTATATTCAATAAAAAAATAAAAAAATGTAACCTCTCTTTAAGATAATTTTTTTTTGGCATGGCCGAGATCAACTTAAAAAAAGTTATAAATCAGTCTCATCAGCGGATTCTTCTGTTCTGCATCCGACGCAGTAAACCCTCGAGTGTTGCTGACAAATAAATTTCTGACACTTGAAGCATTTTGTTGGCACTTTTTTGTCGTCCTTTCTAGGACATGATGAACAGCGCCCGCGCTTAGCCGTCGGTTGTTGGACCGTCTCGTCCACATCATGAAGTTCACGGAGCCGTTTCTTTGTTGTCGTTGGTACAGCACGTAGTTGTACGCGACGTTTTTGGTGATCTTCCACAAGTGCTGCTGCTAATTTATTCAAAAAAATCCGTCTTGTATGTGTAATAATCTTATCAGTATTCGCTTTGTGTACGACAAATGCGTTGATGCCAGATATGTTTAGAAGGTGAAAAAATACAGCCAGTGGCCATCTTTTTGTTCTTCTTCCAACATTATAATTGCCGCAAAGTTGGTCATTACAATCCACACCACCTTTAGTACTATTGTAATAAGTAATCATTTCTGGTTTCTGAGCTCCGGCTGTTGTTTCGTCAATGGCGTTATCATTGTGCATGGTGGAAAGTAAAACAACAGCTTTCTTTGGCTTGGGAACATATGATACTATAGTCATTTGATCGTGAAATCCGAAAACTGAACTACATGTTGGTCTATTTCTGTTTGGCAAAAATTCAGTTGGGATGTCAGGCTTCCTTTTATTCAATGTACCAACAAGAGTCAATTTATATTCAGGCGTTAGCAACTCCTTAGCCAGTTTTGTACTTGTGTACCAATTGTCAGTTGTTATGTTTCGACCGCTGCGTTTTATTGGTTCAACAAGACGTTTCACAATCTCATCTGGAGAATTGGATATCTGATATTCTCCATCAGGTTGTTTTCCACAATAAATTTCAAACTTGCACAAGTAATATGTTTTCGAGTCAACCATGGCTTGGACTTTTATGCCGTACTTGTTTGGTTTATTAGGCATGTAAACCTTTCCTCTAAAGCGACCACGAAAACCAACCAACTGTTCATCGATAGTTACATTCTCGCCGGGGCAATAAGCAGCTAAAAACTTATTCTCTATAATTTGACACAAATATCTTATCGCTGCCATATTATCAATTTTTAGTCTTTCCTCTCGATCTGACGTATTATCAAACCGTAGACATCTCAACAAAAATAGAAAACGTTTATAAGACATTGTTAGCTGAAACATTTCTATGCCTGATCCATCTTGTGCCCATAAATCAACAAAATTCAAGTGCGACCCTTTCAGGACTCCAGCCATAATTAGTAAGCCCAAAAATGCATTTATTTCCTTATCATCAGTAGGGAGTGCATCACGATCTCTTACGAACTTTTCTTTTATTTTATCAATATATAAATTGGTATTTGTGACCAAAAGTTCAATAACATCACTGTCAAAGAACAATTGGAAGCATTCAAGGGGAGATTTGGCGTTTCTTGCATAACCTTTGACTCCCGGTAAGTGAAGAATAATATTTTGTGCTCGGGTCCTTACTGCGTTCGATGGTGGTACTTTAGACCATTTCACTTTCGGGCCATTTCTCTGAGTATGTCGAGATAAAAAATAGTTACCTTCCGATGGTTCAGGGATTGCTTGAATGTCTTCGGACTCTTCAATTTCGCTTTCTGAATCATGAGCACTATCAATAGCGGTATCGTTTACCGTTTCGTCTTCAGAATCCGAACCAGCTACATCTTGCTCTTCATCGGACACCTCCTCCAGCCATTGGAATATTTGTCTTTCGTTAGACATTTCAAATCGGTAAAAAACTGAAAAAAAAAAGGAAAAAGGATCAAAAGAAACTCAAAAATACATAAATCAATTACGCAGTATATAAATACACACATACGAAGAAAAATAATAAACAATATACTAATATAAACTAAAAGAAAACACAAAAGTAAAAACTTACCTCCGCCAAAAAATGTAACGTAACTGGTCGCATGGGGTCAGCGCTCTAGAGAGCAGCGATACGTGCGCACGCGTTGATGTTCTGGACGCGACTAATTTGCGTACCCCGCGGGGAGTGAGGAAGCTAGAAAGAGCGTGAGCGCGCTCTAAACACTGTAAAACATTTTTTTTCCAATTTCAAGTGGCCCTGACCCCATGCGCCTAATTAAGGGTTAAAAAGGCGTAATTTTGAAAAATATAATCTATCGATTGAAATGTGTCCCATTAGGTAAATGGCTTTTCAACGAAAACTTAAAGATCTGTAAAAATATGTCTGCGAGTTTAACATTGATAAAGTCAGTAGTTGCCTCAGCATATTTAAGCTAAAACCCTTGGATTGGAATACGAAAGGCAAGGCCTTAAATGAATGTGATTTATTGCATTACGCGGTAATGGTCTTTTTTAGCAATGTTTTTAATGCATTGCGTTGTAAATAATCCTCCTAACTTTAAGCACTTTAAGCTTTAAGCACGTTTAAAAGTTGTCGTGCAGGATCATTACCAAAGTAATTTATACAATAACACGACTTTGCTAGAAAAATTGTCGCGTAATACCATTAATCACATTTATTTAATACAATTTATTCAAAAATAATGAAAACAATAATAAGTTGTGAATTTGGGAACGAAAACTGACGCAACCACCTTAAGTGTAATAGTAAATTTCATATTGTACACCGTCATGACATGAATCCCCTGTGAAAAGCAACTTACGTTTCACACTCGTACACCAACGATTCAACGACGATTATTAAACTTCGGATCAAACTGCCGAAGTATTTAAATTTACTATGAAGAACAGCTCATTTACCACAACCTTTTACTCTATATACAACGTGTAACAGAAATGTGTAACCATATTTGAAGAGCTTATTCAGTCAATGGTATAGAACAACTTTTACCATGGAACAAACCCTGTATCTCGAAAAAAATATTTACTGTTTCATACAAAAATGGAATATCGCTCGCCTGAAATGTATGAAAGGGCAGTTTTTTTTCGAGATTTCAGGTTTGTTTCCATAGTGAAAGTTGTTCTAAACCATTGACTGAATAAGCTCTTCAAATATGAAATTATTATTACATACGGCTTGAACACTCACGTGTGATTGTTGTTGACTATATGTCAACCGTTTCACAGATACAATTTCGGCATTATCAAGGCGAGTGTCATTGTATCGGTGAAACGGTTGGCATTTAGTCAACTACAATCACACGTGAGTGGTCAAGCCGTATGTAATAATAATTTAATATGTCAGCTCACGCGAGTTTTAATAATCTTCAAATATGGTTGTATACCATTCGTCAACACAAAATTAAAACAATAGTAAAAACATTTCAGAGACAATAATGTAAAAAGTAATACAGTAGTTAAACAAAGAAACTAATTTTGGAAAGTTACGGAAAGACCAATTTTTCTGCTATTAATTTCCAATTTTGAAATTTTAACAAGCTGGTGATGGTTTGTTCAATTACCTTTAACTGACCGGTGATCGTTTGGTCAATTACTTACGTGACAATTTGTCAACTACTCTGGACCAATCATTGGGGTGTGTTTTTTGAGCCAGAACGTATGTTATTATCACAAAAATTATCTTACCCTAATAACTGTATCCTTGAAAGTAGCGACGGACGTTATTACCTTCCGATATTTGACCTTCTAAAATATTAAGGTTCATATGATTGGATCACACAGTCCAACTTTTTTAAAGAAACGAACACGCGCAATCTAATAAAAAAATAGACTTGTCCATACAAAATTGGAAGCGAATAGTCTGCCCCTAACGGCATCTTAGTACATTTTGATATTCTGCCGTCAATTAAAGAAAGAACATTGTTTGACCGATGTTTTAATATAAAATTATAACAGCGCAAGTCTGCGCTTCTGATTAGCCACAGGCATGTCATAGCAATCCGAATGTCATAGCGTACGAGTATCATAAAAATATCGTAGTTACAACAATTACTTGAAAATATCATTAATAAGTTAACAAGATAATATTTTTAAAGTATTGCGTCAAACTGAACATTGAGACACTCGTGCAGTCTGTTACGAAACTTACTTCATACGTTTTGTTAACAAGCACCCAAATGTCCCAATTTCTCATATTACCCCACAGTTTCACAAAATACTATTTGTACCAGCATCTGTGGCAAAATTATTATTCACTCTGGTGTTCATAACATGAATATTATTAATGTATGAGAAACTAAAGTAAAACAAGAAGTCGAAACGTATCTTTTAAATATATTTTCTTAGTTTCTTTGTTATTTATCCACAGAGAAGTACTTCTGAAATCAATGCGTTAATTATTAGACGTAAATTAAATGAGGCAGAGATATACAGGCTGGAGTAATAGTCACTGAAAAACCAAAAATATTCAGCCAGTATTTTAGTTCTTGTATCTCACCACCAACATCAAAACCCCTCATTAGAAGAACTCAAGGTCAGATAAAATTAAATTTTCATACCGCCTCACATTTTTATTGTCAGTACCCAAATGTAAATCATCGTTGGGAGCCATTCTGAGTTTCCTCAAACTTTTCGTGTTGATTCGGTGAGGATAAGGGGGGTTAGTTTACGAGCGGACGCAGCCCAGCTTATCGAGATTTACTTACAGGACAAGCCGTGGTACGACTTCTTTCATAGTTTTTGTAACATTGAGTTGCCATTCAATAATATTGAATTTCTGTTGTTCAGAATTTAAAAACATCAGTGGCATTGGAAATTAAGGGGAATATGACGCAAATAGAAATAAAATGACAGATTATTACACGCAAAATTATAAAAACTAATGTTTCTCATGGCCCGGTTATCTATTGTTCTTCAATTGTTTTAGATCATTTCAAAACAAGACGGTAACCTATTTCTTAAGTTATCGTATAATATATCTATAAAAAACAGACCCATCATCAAAATTTTATTGTTTCTTGTTACAATTCGGTGAGTTTATTTCAAAACTGGGATTAGGGCCTATTTTTGTGAAGACTTGGCGGAAGCACGGCTTAGCCCAGTTTTTAAATCGACAATTAAGCCTTTAGGTATTTGAGCATATGAACAGTTAAAACATATTTAAAACCAGAAGTACAATACAATTTAATATACGATTTTCCATACGTTAATTTCATAAAGTTGAGTCTATTCAATACGTATAAATTTGAATTGCGCTTTAACTACCTATAATTATTTCTCAGGTAGCAATTATTTCTACAACTTATGAAGTAACGTTGCAGATTTTCTTATAAACACATATTTTTACATTTTCTAAAGTTTGCTACAAAAACGAAAATGCTTTGTTTAGTTTAAGTTTTAAAGTTTTAAAAGAAGTGACTCTGTTGAGCCATATCTTCGGTTGGCAGTGCATCGCAAAATTTTTAGGTCATCATTATGAACCACCTCGAGCCATTGTGTGGAATTTATTTAATAAATTTGTAACTGTTGGCTTCGTTCAGGATGCTAAAGCAGGTGGCCATCCACGTACGGGTCGATTGCTTGAAAACATTGCCGCAGTTAGAGAAAGTGTACACGAACCCCCATCCACCTCTATTCGTCATCGGCATTAAACTGCGGCAATATTTACAAGCGATCGATCCGTACGTGGACGGTGAATGGAGCCAAGAGTTTAAAATGTATTAATTAAATTCTCCACAGCGGCTCGAGGTACGATATACCGAAAAATTTAGCGATACACTGCCAACCGAAGATATGGCTCAACAGAGTCTCTGCTTGGACGCGCCTAAAACTTAAGTCGTATGACCACGCTAAATAAGCAACTCGATGTGTGTCGGTACAAATATCAACGGAAACGACATTGAAATAATGTTCATTTCAGCGTGCCTTGAAAAGTAGCTGTTACGACAACCACTGCGTCTCAGGCTAACGCAAAATAGGAGAAAATAATACTTTTCACATGGACGTCATGAACGGAAAAAAATTTTGAACTTAAATTTTTTAGATCTAAAAATTTCCTATAGTTTGGTGAAATAATAATTAAAATCGCTTTAGGCGTTTTTAAGGAGTAAGAGAATTCTTGTGTTAGTCATGTGAAACTTTCGATGACTTTCGATTTTTTTTGTCACAACTTACAATAGAAAAACAGTTCATGAAACTTAAAATTTATTTTTGACTCTATAATGCCTATCATATATTTTTATGGAAGTTTTTGGACCACCCGTGTGGGAGGAGTAGGCCTTCAAATATAGGTCCAAATTGCAGTTGGCGTATCCATTCGCCTTAAACTAAACAAAATATTTGTACATTTTTTTATTATTCCAAACGTCTCTATAAAGTTCTAACCATTTCGGTAGTAAATTTTCACAATTTCTATGCGTTGTACGACTGAAAAACGCTGCATAACTTAAGGGCCCGTTATCCCTGACATTGAGCACCTCATTTCGCATCAAGCAGAACTGAACTCTATGATCTTTTGCTACAGCTTAAAATAGCGTTTTCCGAGCCGTGGCTGTTACGACAACCGAAACATCGCGCGCTCTTAAGAAACACGTTTTTTGCTTAAGGCGATATGTAAAAGTTTTAGCGTCCCTGTTACTCCGTATCCGAAAAAACCCTCAGTGCGAGTGGGACGGATTCGTGGAAAAGTAGCAAAAAGTCGGTTTAATATTAATATAAAATGTACTATTTTGTCAAAAAGATTTTCAAGAAGACTTTACAAATACATAATTTCCACATTTTGAATGCAATTTCACATTGAAATTAGTTAGGATTTCAGAATTACAGGAAAAAATAAAACACTTTAGAGGTTTTTTCGGAATTAAATTCTATCAAGAAAATTTCATCCAATCTCGTTTTCCTTCAGTGAGAATTTTAATCAAATACTCAATAAACATTTACCCAAAAACGAAATACGTAGATGACGTTATAGTGGAGTTAATGGATTCGAAAAAACCCCATTTTTTTTGGTATCGCCTGAAAAACGTTTTGACAGTGAAAATTTTCGAATACCGCAAAAGTTCTTACTAAATTATATTTCCTTAATTTTCTGTAACCTTCCTACAAATTGGTAATGTTAATTTTATATGAAATGAAAAAACATGAGAAATCGACCAAGTTTCGGTTTTTTTTTTGATCGAGCAAAGTACAACGTATCGCGTTTTGAACCGCAAAAAATCTGTGAAAGAATATATCTTAGATATTTTATATTTTTTTCAGACATAAAATAACACAATTTCATGGTTTAAAATGAATCAGAAAAGAGACAAAATTGGTACAAGCCCCCCCCTTAACCTTAAACGTTGCTGATGCTGACAATTTTGAAATATCCGTGTTCCATGTTCCATGTTTTGAGAGACACATTAAATAGCTTGTCAGTTTTTCAGTTGCATACACGTGATAATAACGTTTCCTTTTATAGATTATTTGGAACCCACACTCATGCATGTTAGACACGCACGCACAAAGCCAATTATTTTAAGATATCTTTGTTTATTTCCTCTAGATGTCTTTGTTTTGTAAAATCAATACGGTGCCAAGCTAAAACAACATAGACCCAAGTTGAAACAACATGGTCACTCACGTGTGCTATCTCCATAAAACCGGGATTGCTCTGGTCCCTCATAAACTGGTTCCCTATATCCTTTGTCCCCAGAACGTAGAATGCTTTTGTACGTGTGTTCAGGAATCATTCATAAAGATTTACTATGTCCGTGGTCAGTATGGGGGACCTTGTAAATCGATAGTAATTTTTTCGAAACGGGAAACAGTTTTCAATACTGAAGACCCTTTTTATTAAGGGTTCCGTACGCAACCGCTGTCTATCTGTATGTCAGCTCTTAGACGGAATTACTTAGAGACCTTAAATGTTGATATGTTGTGTAAAACAACCAAAACCGAAAATGATATAAAAATGTAATTAAACTATTTTTCAAGGAGGGAAATCAGACAGGAAAATGTAGCCGAAAATAATGTTTTTTTTTATTGTCTAGAGCTCATTGAGTAGAGAATAAAGGTATTTTTTCATTCTCAAAAATAAAGAAATGGGGAGCTGTCAAAGTTGTAATTTTGAGACCATTTCTGTTACGGGTTCTTTCTCAAAGACCTAAGTAGTGAGGAATTTTTCATTTATGTATATTATGTACCCGTATACTCAACCAACTTATTTTTGCAGTTTTGTTTCATATAATTTGTAGGTAGATAAGTTCGTAATTTCTGTTTAAATTATTTAAGTATATCAACATATTTAAATGGTACGGAACCCTCAGGGCGCGGGTCCTACTAGCATTTTAATTCATATCAGTACTGAGTCAAATATAAAGTTTAATGGCGTTCTCAGGTTTGGCTTAAAATACTTAAAGTAGAGGAAATTAAGGATTTAACGAGAACTTACCCTAATTACGAAGATTTACTCTAATTAAAGTCAAATAAACGACATAAAAACGTCGAAGAAGAAACTAAAACTAAACAAATATCTACATATTCAGCCGCCATTCACGGACCTAACAACGAAACTAACATAACGGTAACAGCGAATTTAATGCTAGTTTCTTTGTTTGCCCGATTAATAGAATTTACAAGTGCCATTATCATCTGCTATAAACGTAGGTCCGTGAAGGTTCGTATACGTGTACAGCGCCACAACGATCTTGATAAAACTACTGAACCACGGGCCGACCGCCTCATAGGCCCAAACTCCCTTTATCTTCACAAAATCAACACGAAAGCCCGAAAAGGAAAAAGTTTTTCGGAAAAACTTTTTTATTAGCGGCGTATAAAATATACACATTGCGGGAAAACTGTATCCCTTACTTTTCCCACGGTGTGATTTGGCGAAATTGAATTTCATAAAAAAAGGAGCAAGCTTTTTTGAAGTTATGCATTTAATGTGTTTTACGTCTGTTTTATAGCAACCTGTCTGTGTTTCCTAAACTTAAAGTAAGATCACAAAAATGTTTTATTTTAATATAAAGCAGAGTTTACGGTGTCAGTTTTGGCTCCATAAAAAAGTAGTTTGTAGGGTTGCCAAACGGGACCATCCCAAATTACTTAAAGCTAAGCTAAAAAAAAATTTTTTTCGCTGTTTTGTCACGTATGAAAAAATAATTAAATACATTTTTTATTTCAATATTTGATTTTGGGTTGACGTTTACAAAACAGATGAAAAATTCTGGTCTCTATTTCATTCCGTCTAAGAACTAGAAACCCGTAACTTACGGACAGACAGACAGATGGACAGCATAGTGTCAATTATGTGCTCCGTTTTCCTTTCGGGATATAAAAATGATTTTAACATTAAAACACTTGATTTCATAATGCTGTTTAATTTAATGTTTATTTTTATTATAGCCGAATCTTTTAGTCATTTGAAATATGTTTTTAAGGGTTGGTTGCGCCAAACATGCTCTCGCGTTTGGACAATTTAACATATTAAAACAAAATATTTTAACGAATAAAATTTGTGTAAGTAGTTAAAAAAGTGAACTACTGTAGCCGTCAATAGAAATTGTGGACTATGTAAACAAAGCGCCATGTTGTCTTTGTCTATGAATAGGTGAACTATCTAGAGATGGGTAAGTATGTGATTACAATATGTTAGGTGCTTAATTAGTTTTCTTTATTTGATTCATCGCTAAAATATTCTGATGAATCGCTAGTCAAATCGCCCACGTTAATTACAAATGGTTCCGTCACAGAGTCGTTGGCCGTATCTATTATCCCATCCAGTTCTTTCATTTTTTCTTTTACTTTTAGGACATGAGCTACACATTTTAGAGCAACGCTGGAAGATCACACAGCTCTCGATAGAATCACACACACGTTTATGTCAAAGATTACGAAGTAACGCTGTTAAAAAAAATTACGGAATAAAATAACATTACGAATAAAATAGGTTTATATTCAAATAGATTCGTACATCACCAATTTTCAAAGACAATACAGATTCGATGAGAAAAAAATATGACAGCAATCTCGACTCAGTACAGAATTGACTATTGATTCTATAATTTTCCGTAATTAACTGGTGATTATTGAATATTTCATGATGAAATACAGTGAATGACTGGTAAGACTTGATGCTTCATGATTTGGAATAATGTTCAATGAGACTCCGTGACAGAACCTTGAGAAAAATTGAGAAAACGGTTTGTTTACATAGTCCACAATTTCTATTGACGGCGACTTTACATTATGATTTTTCAGATTTGACACAAGTATCACAATCATCGAGAAAAAATCGGAAAGATCACTAATATCACGTAAAACGTAATTTGGCTTTGCAAACAGAAAAAAAAAATGTTTTGGTTCCAAATACAATTTTTTTTTGCGTAAAGAGATCAAAGTACCTTATTTATATATTATTTTGATATTGTTTTCCTTTCGTTATTTAAAAAGAAATACACAAACTTTCAAATTATTTTTGCGTAATTTTTCTGTACAGGAAAATTGTAGAATGTTTGAGTATTTATTTTAAAATAACGAAAGAAATAAAAAATCTGTAAAAGCTACTTTCATTTCTTTACTCTACAAAAATATATTTTATTTTGTAGTTAGATCAGTAGACTGATCATACTTATTCCAATGCCAATTGATTTTACTGATCTTTCCGATTTTTTTTCTCGATGATTGTGATACTTGTGTCAAATCTGAAAAATTATAATGTAGTTCAACTTCTTAAACATTAACATAAATTTTATTCGTAAAAATATTTTGTTTTAATAAGCTAAATTGTCAAAATGCGTGTTTGGCGCAACCGAGCCTTAACAGATATTGTTTTAGTTTGTTATGCACTCTTAATTAGTATGTATCCAAAGCGATGAATTTTGCTTTAAATGATATAATATTTCTATCTTTGTACCATTTTGTAAAAATGCTCCAAAAACACTGCTTCAGTTTTCAAAAATGGTATTTTCAACATCTCTCCGGGTATGAAGTTAATAAAAATTATTGAGGCACAATTCCTCCACAAAAAGTAATGTTGAAGCTTTCTTTTAGATTGAATTCGACCCACGTACTCAATACTTTACATTTATCATTCCAAAACTTTCTTTAAACGTTCTTCCCGTATCATTCATGCGGCATCCGCACTTATGCGGAGTACTATAAAAAAACAATGGGTACGGCGCCAGCTGTTCATTTCGGTAAGCGATCGCAATGTTACGAAGAATAGGTTTGAATGAGGCTGAATGTGAGAGAACGAGGACATATTCAGCGAGACTTTGCTCAATACTCATATTGCTGGGCTTTTGTTTCGTTGCCTCGAACATTTTTATTTCCTCAGTTTTGTACAGTTCAGTAGAGTAGTATTTTAAACTGACGTCTGCAGCTTGATTGATTAATTAAGGATTGATTAAGGAGGTATTTTGCAAAATATCTGGTATGTGTGCTAGTTGACACTTTCAAATAAGTGGGAGATTGCCACAAGGATAAGTGTGAGCTATACTTAAAATAAGCTGGTATACGTGTGCCAGTTGACAATTTCACATAAGTGGGAGACTGCCTCGTGGATAAGTGTGAGATTACTACTCTAAAAAGTAGTAGTGGTCATCTCATCACATTTTTGGTTTTTGGTTTTATTATCTTTACCCCCTACCCTTTTAGGAAATAGGCGTGTAGTCAGTACCATTATTGCGAATACAATTAAAAAGCCACGGACTAAATTCATTCAATATTACAACTATGACAGAAATAAATTTCTATGTTTGAACACTTGGCGATTTATCCATCGCAAGGAGATATAAATTAATATTATATCATTGCAGTATAGAAACGCAGAAATAAAAGTAAATCTTAAAGCGAGAATAAAATAATAATAAAGAAATAAAAGTAAAACGAGAGGTCCCGGGTTCGATTCCCGGTTCAGAGCTCCTCACATCCAGATTTACTTTTATTTCTGCGTTTCTATACTGCAATGATATAATGTTAATTCATTCAATATTAAATAAATAAATTTGCCCAAGTATGAGTCGAATTCCGTACCACTCCACAATAAGAGTACGGAACCCTTATAACATTTTGGTAAAAAACAAAAATGTGGTTGCCATAGCAACATCAAGGCAACAAAAAGCAAGCCGCTTAGATGCTAGCGCCTGACAAACAATTCGCGTAGCTTAATTAAAAAAAGTATTTTTTTTTATTTTTTTTTAGAGAATTTACGCGCTTTTAGATCAAAGTTTTCAATATTATGGTATTTAAATTAGTAATTATTTATTTATGATTTTTTAAAGAATTTCCGGATGTTACGTCACATGACTCATTTTAGGCCTGATACTGAATGCGGACTTTTGCCTTGCTTGTAAAAAAAAAATCTGTCATCCACAGAGTACTATATTGCTACATCTGGCAATAAAAAATCCTGAGAAAAAATCAAACAACAACAACAACGGAACTATGTTGAGTGTTACCAACGCCTGCAAAAAAAACCCTAAACTGGTGCCTATTAATCACGTGACGTATATTTGGCTGAAATTTAACGCCCTACCATCTCGGTTATTAAATTTTAAAACGCAAATAAACTAGTCGTTCGCCACGAAATATGAACTCGCGATTCGATCTTGACCGATTTGGCTCGA
Source organism: Ypsolopha sequella (assembly GCA_934047225.1). NCBI lineage: Eukaryota > Metazoa > Arthropoda > Insecta > Lepidoptera > Ypsolophidae > Ypsolopha > Ypsolopha sequella. Next base: position 31,217,200 of record OW203985.1, read on the forward strand.
ACTTAAAAATTCAAATTTCATGTCGTTCCGATCAACGATACTCTCGGACAAACACACAACAATTCATACATACATACATACATAATTATATTTGGTATCTCTCATGTATGATTGTCAATATTAATCCATCACAGAAATTGTTGTCATCAAAATTTATATTTATTTTAATAATGCGTTACTACATAACAAATAAAATTAACCGATCAATCTGGGATTTCGTAACAAGACAGCAACACTTACTGCGTTCAGATATATTTATACTGTGACCCAGACATGGACTTCATGTTCTGTTCTGTGACTCTGACAGTAATATTTTTTAACTTGATGGCAAGCGACACATTTCTATACAGCCTTCAGTCAAGTGACGTCACACGAAGGTCAAATGAAAGTTGCAAGCTTTTTCGTAAAAATATTTATCATCATAAGGTTTTTCAGAACAAAAGTTCTAAAATACGGCTTATTAAACCTAAATCTCGAAATGGTTTTCGAATTAACACACCTTAACATATTTTAATCTATGCGAATTCGGCACCCTCTGAGTAAGAAACCTTATATGTATACATATAACATAATAACACCATAATAACACCGCGGATTCTGTGAAAATTTTAACTGGCTACCTATTACGGCTGAAGCTTTAGAAGCCTGTGTCCTTCGGGTACGGAACTCCATCAACAAAACATCGTGCAAAATAAAATCTCTTATCTTTTATGAGCCATTCCTGTTCAGGATTATTTCAAAAATAAAAACTGAAAAGCACTTTGCCTAAGACTTGGGTTTTACTAAAAAATTTACTTGAGATGAATTTATTTGCAGAGCTACCTGCCAAGCCGGTGATATTTGACGAGTTTGGGAAGGAAATCACTGGAGTCGCTGGTCCTTACAACGAAGGAGGGAATTTTAAACTCAAATGTTCAGTCGATGGTGGTAAGTAATCATTTGTTGAGAACACGTCCTTAGAATGTGACAATAACCACTAAGCGGTCAATTTTAGAACTTTCAGATACTAATATTCGTGTTTTCCCGGATAAACGCCGTTTTGTTTTGTGTTTTATTTGTAAATAACAAGTATTTCAAATTAGAAAAAAGAAATTAAACTTGAGGATAATTCGTGAAGTAAACAAAACTGTTCACCTCAGTATACAATGAGTAACAAAAAGGTGTAACCATATTTGGAGAGCTTATTCAGTCAATGGTATTGAACAACTTTTACTATGGAGCCAACATCGAAATCTGAAAAAAAATCTGAAAAAAAATCTGCCCTTCCATACATTTCGGCCGAGTGGCGGTGCATTTTTCTATGAAACAGTAAATTTTTTTTTTTCGAAATACAGGGTTTGCTCCATAGTAACAGTTGTTCTATACCATTGACTGAATAACCTCTTCAAATATGGTTACACCTTTCTGTTATACGTTGTATATAGGTATTATGAGCGATATAGCCGACCAGTTTTAGCAGGTTCAGACTGCTTTCATCTGGACGAGTGAAGACGCTTACGCGACGACGTTGTACCTCACACTGCAGGCAACGTCGTCGTCACGTAAGCTTCTTCACTCGCCCATATAAAGGCAGTCTGAATCTGCTGAAACCGGTCGGCTATCTCGATCAAATATTGGAATGAGCCATTTTGTTTACATCTTTGAGAAAATGTTGCATGCGAGTATTTTACTGTTTGATCCTAATATTTCGGCCGTTTTATACACGATTACTACCATTTTACTGCATGTGTTATAATAAACGTAATAGTTGTGTACCTTTAAAAATAATCAATATTATTGTAATAGTTTTTAGCGACCAGATAATTATGTATTTGAGTTAAAAGTAGATAGTTGCAAAACAAAGACGTTGTCTGGAAGTTGAATAGCTTCATTTCAATATATATTAAATAAAATAATTATCTTACCATTGCTGGTCTTTCTAGATATGAATTATATTACAAACAATGAGATTCCTACCTAGACCGGCAAATTATTATATTACAAACAATGAGATTCCTACCTAGACCGGCAAATTATTATATTACAAACAATGAGATTCCTACCTAGACCGGCAAATTATTCCAACATACTTGTCCACTGTTATTTTTGCATCTGCTTGATATACTAGCTTGTACTGCACATACAGAACGCTCACGAGGGCGTTATGTGATTTCACGCCTTGTTCTTAATCACATAACGTCCTCGTGAGCGTTCTGTATGTGCAGTACAAGCTAGTATATCAAGCAGATGCAAAAATAACAGTGGACAAGTATGATGGAAGAATTCGCCGGTCTAGGTAGGAACCTCGGTGGTCTTGATAACAAGAGGTCACAGGTTTGAATCCTGGCCCGAGGAATTTTTTCAAATTTTTGTCTTTGGATTTGTTTCTGATTGAGATTTTCTAGTTTGTAATGCACTCTAATAATATTTAAAGTATTCATAGCGATGGATTTCTCAAAATAAACGTAATAATGATTACTTTCAATAAAATAAAGAAGTGTTATGTCATAACACTCCACGTTAAACACTCTTTGACTCGTTGAGTTGTTGAACAAAAACCGAGTAAGTCTTTAATATTTGTTAGAGAGCGGATAATGATCAAAGAGTAAAGTAATATTTCTGGTGATTAAAATATAATTCAGTGTTCAGAGTGATACACACGCGATTTTGAAATAATTATCAAACGGATTAGATATCTACGATGTTTCATGGTCGTATTATTAAGCTGCAAAAAGGCGTACATAAAGAGAAAACAAGATGATTATACTTTTGGATAATTTACTTGTTTTATTGTTTCTTTGACATCCAACTGATTTGACAATGTATTTGTTCAATATTTTATGTGAAAGTTAATACAAATAATAAAATATAGGTTCTATTCCTATTTTATTGTATGGCATAGCTGACAGAATAAACATCCCACATAATGATTAATGCTCTTGTTTCATGGATTTATTTTCAAACACAGATCTTATATGGAAAGTTCGACTCCTGACATAACACAAAATATTTTTTTCATCTAAATTAAGAAATATAACACAGATTTCAAGCGTTTTTAAACACATGCAACAAAATCGTAAGTAAATATAGGCCTATACTATGATACAAATATAATTTTATTTGAGTTAAATTATTAGGTTTTTGATAATAAACCAAATTTAAAATAAACGTCTTAAAAATATGTGTACACCGACCGTCATAATATTAAAAGCCCATCCCTCTAATTCTTAAATGATAAATAAAAACTTCTCGAAATCGAAAGTTTTCTGAGAGGGCTCTCACTGAGATAGATAAGTGTAAAATAAAAGCGTTGGAGCAGGACAAATTTCTCTGAATACCTTCACGAATCTAAACAACGTGCTTCACTGATCATAATGAAAAACTTTCTTAAATAAACATACCTAGTAGGTAAATAATATAACCCGAATCAAAACACCTTGGGAATAAAAATGGCGACCGGAAGTATCCACCTCCCACTTACACACTATCTCCTTCTATATTTGCACATGGATATACAGATAGCAGTCAATGTGTGTATTGTCAATCGTACAATTCCCATACTATGACGTAAATATGTCTGGTGTGTGTTTGGTGTACTCTATGCTGACAGTCCAGCCAAAGTGGGCGGACATTTTGAATCCCAAGATCTTTTGACTCAGATGAAAGCTACATAGGTATTACGTTTATTTTCAAATTTGAACGAAATTATCGCCTCTATTTGAAAAATAAAACGTTCAAGTGCGAATAATTCTCGAGCCTTGAGGGATGCCGTTCAAAACGCAAACTTATTCCATGTGCAGTTATAGTTGACAAACTTAATTTGATGAAACAGTAAAAGTGTTTGTTTTCATCCAACTTAATTTGACTCTTATTAAACTATATGTATCCAAAAGGGTTTAATTAAGATGGTCATTAATTTCTTCTTGAATATTTAAATTTAGGTAATTTTTAGATTTTAAGGGTCCAAGATAAAGATTTGAAATTTGGCACAAAAATAGCATTATATTGCTCACATAAGAAGAAAAAAATAAATTTAATTTGTTCAAAACATTTCCAATACAAACCAGAGAAAAAAAAAATTGTCCTAAAAATACAATATGGATATCAAATTGTAGACATTAAAGAGCTGATTGTAAAAATATAAGTATGCCTTATTTGTAATTACTGGTACTATTTGGCATCTATTTCGAAAAGTCTTTGATAAACCACAAAAAATGTATTATCTGAAACTGGTGGATCAAAAAATATGAAAAAATGTCGAGCCAATTACAAGAAAACCATAGCGATCAAAAAAAAGTCAAACACAAACAATAAATATAAAAAAAAGAACAAAGTACAATATGGATATCAAATTGTAGGTATTAAAGAGTTGATTGTAAAATATATATCTAAGCTATATTTTCTTTCACCTATTTCAATAAATCTTCGAAAAACCACAAAAAAATGTTTCTCCCCCCCGTTATCTCCAAAACCGGTAGACAGAAAATTATTAAAAAAAACTCATGATAATTGTGTGTACGTATAAAGATTACGATTTCAGGAAAAATATAGCGGTTGAGAAATTCAAGAAAACAAATTGACAGAACTGAATATTCTGTTCCCTAAACTTTTGAATTATGGAACCCTAGGTATGCGGGTCTGACTTGCACTTGACCGGTTTTTTCCTATAGGTTTTGCTATAAAGATCGTAAACGAAATTTAAAGTACCTTTTGGTTTTTATAGTAAGTCAATTTATGTGAATTGAAACGTAATATAATATATATTTGTATATATACATTTTTGCTCTTGATTTTTTACCAGCACTATGATGACATAGACTTAATGTCTATTAGGTATTGGTTTCAACTTGATATCTCTCTCGCGACCCGAGAATAAGGGTTTCGAAGGAAGGACAAACAAGACGGATAGACAGACGGATGGACAACAAACTGATCCTAAAGGAGTTCTGTTTTTTTTTTTTCATTTCGAGGTACGGAGCCCTATAAAGTAAGCCACGAGTTACTTTATTCAGGGGTGAGGGCCTTAGCAGATTTGGGCGGTTAAAATAATTCCAGCGGCTACTCTCCCATTTTTATTTAATTTTTTTTGGTGTTAGGTTATAAAATAGGTCGCATAATTATCCTTAGACTGTTTGTCTACGGTCCGACTCCGGACATATTCGGTATATAACGAACTGAAAATCTCATTATTAGGAGTACGGGACTCATCGTGTTTGGTTTTTATATTTTCCCAAAATTTCAACGTGTTTCTTGATTTCAAATGCATAAAACTTTCAACTGAGAAGATAGCTTCAAATACAGTGACTGAATTGTGCAAGAGCAAGGCTCGTAAAACATCGTATGATTACCGAACGGACACTGTTAGTGTAGTGTGTAGGTCGGTGGATGAAGAGAATCCAGTCGTCGCGCCGCAAGTAAGAATAAACAACAGAAACGAAGGGTAGATCGCTACATCGCTGGACCAAACCAGAGAATATAAACCAAACAGTCATCCCGCGACTATGGCAGATGTAACTCTGCCGAAAATTCGTGAAAATATAACACTATACTCCTAATAATGTTAATAGTGACCGTGTAAATTTAAAATATTATCGAAAAGTGCAAGAATTTAGAACTCTAGAATTTAGAATTGTAATACACGTTTCAGTCCATCATACATACAGTGCTACAAAGATCTGATGGCGCGTGGATTACAGTATAAGTAGTAGGTAAAGATTACTTTCTTCAAGGCGTTCTGTCAATCTTTTTACACGAGCGGACTGTGGGTGAGATACACGCAGAAGACCTACAACGCTCTACGGGTGCAATACAATAATGCCTTCAGGATGCTATTGGGGCTGCCGTGGCGCTGCAGCGCGTCCGGCATGTTTGCTGAGGCGCGAACTATAGATTTTTACACAATTATGCGCAAAAAAGTTGCCTCTCTTATGCCGGCGCCAGACATGTATCCACTTATTTGCACACTCGAGTGGACACACTGTGTGGCACGAGACTTTGTCTATGTGTTCCAAAGTTTGTACACAGATTTGCACTTTGCCGAGCGGTATCGGTTTTTTAGCGCACATCAAAGGAATGTGTTCAAATAAGTGCGTAGCCTGCCACACTATTTGGCCTATTTGCAAAGACCAGTTGCGCGAGCGCTGTTGTACGGAATGGTTGTGTGAGATACTACGTGCTTGATCGTTCAAAATGGACACACATCCATTCACGCCTTTTTCTCGGACGTTTCGATATATTTTGTTGCACATGTAAAAAATAATTACATGCACATAAATAATATAAGCACACTGCGTCCACGAAATCGTCGTCCATCTCCTTTGTTGTCTACCAGCATACTGTGGAGAAAAGAGTTTGCGAAGCATGTGTGGCAGGTGCGCCAAATGTGTGTACAAAGTCGTCGAAGAAGTGTGCAAATAATTGGACACATGTCTGGCGTCGGCATTATGCACAGAGTGTGCGGCAGCCGCAATACTATTCTGAAAGTAGTGGGAGGTAGGTGCGGGTGTCCTATCAGCCATCACTGGACGACACTACACGTTAAATAATCTTTAATGATTAAAATTGTTTTATACTGATTTTCTTTGAGTTTTAATTTTAATTTTAATTTTGTTGACATACTGTTTGTGACATTTTTGTATTTTTCTTTTTCTCATTTTCCTATGTAATATTATGTTATGTTTTTTTATGGAACCCAGTTCTGAAATAAATGATTTTTATTACTTTTTCTTTTTTTTTTTATTATAAGAGGGCGCAACCGTGAAACAAGGAGTATGACAGCGGCGTAAGTTCCGATTTTGGACACAAGCAATCCACGCGCCATAAGATCCTTGTAGCACTTGTTTATAATTATACCGCGGATGTGGAACCGGACCGAGGACGAACCATATATGTAGAATACTAAAAACGTTCATAATCGGTGGTCCGATTGTCAGTAGATCTGAAAAATTATAATCTAAATATCTACATCTGGACCAATATATTTTATTGTGTCTCTCTCTTATTTTCTATCTAAATCTTTCAGACTTTAAATGTTTTTTTTTTGTATGGGTTTTGTACGTTCCAATACTCAATGTGACCTGAAATAAAGAAACTATTTTACAACGTGTAACAGAAAGGTGTAAGCATATTTAAAGACCTTATTCAGTCAATGGTATATAACAACATTTACTGTGGAACAAAACCTGTACCGCGAAAGAAAAAATTAACTGTTTCATAGAAAAAGGAAGGGAAGGGCAGATTTTTTTTTGAGATTTCAGTGTTGGCTCCTCATTAAAAGTTGTTCTATACCATTGACTGAATAAGCTCTTCAAATATGGTTACACCTTTTTGTTACACCTTATATAAGGTCTTTCAATTTAAACGGAAAGTAATTTAAGAGGTGATTCGGTATCGTTAATACATCACATTCCACGGCAAAGTACATTTTTTTGCGCGAACTTTTTCTTCACTTGTCCATACAAACTGAGTCAGCTGATCGGACCACTTTGTACTGAGAAGTGAAAAAAAAGTTCGCGCAAAAAAAAGTGCTTTGCAGCGGAATATGATAAATTAACGATACTGAATCACCTCCTAAAGTACTTTCCATTTACATTGAAAGACCTTATACTATTGATATTTACAAGTTAACTACGAGTACTTATAAATTACAGAATCTTGTTATTTTTTTAATCTCTTATTGCTGTATTTTAGTGCTGTATCTTTTAGTAAGTTAAGATTCAAGATCCGAGTCAGTACCTAAACATGAAAATTTGGGTCTAACTTATTGCCTATGCCTGACAAAATATATTTCCTAGGGAACCCCACCCCCCGAGTCCAGTGGCTCCAGGGAGACACGATAATCACCACCCTTGGAGCAGGGGAGATTCAGCTCGAAGCTGGAACCACGAGGTCTTTGACCTTGGAGGTGAAGAACGCGACGCGTGCGCTGCTGTCGTCACTGTATACGTGCACGGCTGACAATACGCTGCTGGCGGCGCCTCAGAAAGCAACAGTTAGAGTAGAGCTTTACCGTGAGTACATTTTTTATAAGAGATATATTTTGATGGACTATAAAAATAAAAGTTCTCAGTTTAAGAGGCCTACCTTTATAATTAATACTTTGCATTTGCACTAAGAGATTAATACTTTCAGTATAATTGAACTTTAAAAATAATGGTTTCTACTATAAACTTTTTAAAGAAAATCAGCGCAGAAGACAGCCATAGGTTATGTTAGAAGGTTTAGTATGGCGAGTCACGGAACGTTGTGAAGCGATCGCCAAAAATTACCTTCGTGCTAATTTTTTTATGACAACCCAGAAAACGTTGCATTGCGAAGCATTAATTTTTTTGTGGAATTTGTGTTATTTTTAATTATTGTTGTTATTAACATTAATTTTAAAGTATTGTTCCTGTTAATAAATATGCCACCATAAGGCATTATGCAATCATAGTTTAATGTCAATTGGGCTTTTCTAGGTTAATTGTGATAGACAAGAAAAAAAATAAGTCCATAGATTTCATAATGTACTATTGTTCAGAAATCTTCATTATTTAATACATTTTATTCAAAAAATAAGAAAAACAATCATAAGTCCCGTTTGGGAACGCGTCCCGTCGTGTGTTAGTTGGTGTTCGTCATTGACATAGGAAGTGAACACGTTGACATAGGAGGTAAACACGTTGACATAGGAGGTAAACACGTTGACATAGGAGGTAAACACGTTGACATAGGAGGTAAACACTTTGACATAGGAGGTGAACACGTTGAAATAGGAGGTGAACACGTTGACATAGGAGGTGAACACGTTGACATAGGAGGTGAACACGTTGAAATAGGAGGTAAACACGTTGACATAGGAGGTAAACACGTTGACATAGGAGGTAAACACGTTGACAAAGGAGTTGAACACGTTGCTCCTAAAAGTTAAGATATGTAATCTTTACGTTATTTTTAAATTAGGATTTTATAAAATAAAATGTATCAAATGTACACCAATTGGATGGTACTTTTTCCGGAAGGCTTATCTAAATTTCGTATTTTACGTAAATTTCGGTTATATAGTATATTTTACGTAAATTTCGGTTAGAGTTTTTGGAAGAACAGAATGAGTGTAGGAATATGAATGTATGAGAATGAATACCTAGTTTTAAAATTTCGGTACATTATTATAAACATAAATATAACACATAATATTTTTTAAACAATAAAACTAATTTAATTTTAAACGGGAAAATATAACACGTGAAATTAAATTAGACTTTGGGATTACTCTTACATGAACTAATATAAAATAAAACGCTTTGTGGAAACTCTGAAAGTTACAAGATTTAAAATACCAATTAGAAACAAACCTCAAGAAGACATATATTCTGAAACAATAGGTTTGGGTTATGATTGTGCTTTACTAGGATGATAGGTATGTGAAGTAACAGTTATCATGCCTTGGGATTTTTTTTGAAGTATCTGTACAACAGTCGCTACAACCATTCATTTTCATCACACAACTACATACTAACATTATCTTTACGGTACACTAGTCATAATCTTCTCCTTTTGTCCTTGTGTGGGTGGAATTATCGTTGGATGAATGATCGAAATACATTAACAATAGCCTGCGGGATAAATGTGTTTTGTTTTCTTACGGTAATAAAGAGTCCAAAATGTGAGGTTTGACTAATGTAGTGTTTCAAATTACAATTATCGACACAATATGAAAACAATTTTCATCAAATATGTTTAATCGATCCTTGATTATTAATAATAGAAGTCCTGTGAGGATTTTTGCTTTAAGATTTTATTAAGAATATGAAAATACAAAATTATAACATCATTTTCTGGTGTGAGTAAGTGGTATCCTTCATCTACACAAAAATTATGACAAATATGTGGAAAGATGATACATAATTTTCCATTTAAGGCACATTAAATAAACTTCGTAGACTGACCGCCCAGAACGAACTTCTCGCAATATATTTAAAATTATTTATACTCAAATGTATATTTAATGGTTAGCTCAATATTTCATATAAATTTTCATCTTTTTCTGTTTTTTATTCATTTAATTAAATAATTGAATGGCCAAAGTATATTCCGCAGTATACACCGATGTAAATATACATTTATTATTTCTACCAAAATATTGAATTATGTTTGAATAAACTCAAGAATTTGTCGTAACTGAAAATTAGCCAAAAAAAAGGTAATTTTTTCCATACACAATTTTTTTTAATTCTTTTTGTTACTGTGACATTTTCCAACCGATTCACAACCAAAAACTACTGGCGTATTCTTTACTCTCACTACAACCCTTTATCTCTGGAAGAAATCGTCCGAGAGCAAAAATGAGGGTACCATTGGATTTGGTAGACACAGGAAAACCTTTTGTACATTTTTTTCTCTTCCTACACTGGGATCTGTTTTCTTTTTGTCTCCTGCGCAGCCTGCTGGTAGCACTTCTTATTATAATGTTATACATAAGTATGTTTTTGAATAGCGCCAAGTTTTATCCCAGCAGAATAAAGTGCAAATTTATCTTCCGTACTACATTACATAAAAAAACATGTGCGAAAGATACCTCTGAACAAGTAAAATAGCGATGGAATTAGGAATTTGACGCTGTCAATATTCGGTGAATTTTTCCATTTCATCTTCATAAAATATCATACAGACGAGGCCGCGAAAAAGTATTCGCCATTTTGTTTAGAAATAATAGACTAGGAGTCGCTAAACATATAAACATGTTATTTTATAATGAATATCTTATGTTTCTATAGTGATCTTGCACTTAAATAAATAACATTCACCTTGGTCTGACAAGGTATGGATAAGGTATTAAATTTTAAAATAAAAGCTACACTAACAACAATAAGTCTGTTTCCAGAGCAGGTGGAAAAACTGTACGTGTCTAAAGAAAACGATAAGACAATCTCTCCATACAATCTCTATCGCTTAATTTTGCATCAATCAGAACTGAACTCTACGACGTTTCGTTTTAGTTTAAAATAGCGCGCTCTCAGCCGTGGCTGTTACGACCACCAAGAAACGCGCGCTCACAATAAACTGAGCTTTTATTTAATAACTCTGCTTTTAGAAGAAATTATTAAAATTAATTTTAATAAGACCACAAGTTGATCGAAATACATATCGAAAATAGTTATTACTTTTTCATTTATATGTAATCGGTTTTTAAAATAATTAAAAGCAAAAAGGCTTTAAAAAATATATTTATTAAATTATTAAAGTACATTTTTAATTTATTTTAAAGCAAATTCCAAGGCTGTATGATTTGAGAAAGGCCCTTTAACACTCCAACAACATGAAATTTAGAGGTAACTTCGTAATTTTTTTTTTTAATCAAATGATTTTAAAGCTTTTGCGTGTTTTCTGAAATCAATAGATCAGCCCTATAGTCTACTATCTATGTTTATTTTATTAAACCGATTGGACAATTTACACTTTTTGAAATGTTCATTTGAAGTTGTGCGTTTGACCTTATACGGACCCTGAACACCTTAACCCGTTTTGTGGTATGGGGTCCAGTACAAAATGCGCAAAGACCTATTTCCGAGCTCTTTTAGACATAGACTTTACATCTACGTTATTCATTTACGTGACGAAAGTTACGTCAGCTTCAGACCTAAAATGTTAGACTTTCCGCTGATAAAGAAAATGATTTGTCCCTTTAGGTAATTTTGCTTTGTTTGTTCACGCCAAGGGCCGATAATCACTTTAAAGTTTTAAAAAAGCTCACATTTATCTTATATTATCTTTGATCAATTATTGTTTCTTCACAAAATAATATAAAGTTATACAAATAAAAAAAGTAATAATTGAATTATAGGCCCTTATTTTAAATTAAAGTGCATACATTTTTACATATTTGTTGAAACACAAGAGATCCCAAATACAATGACCTGTAAAATGTCGTGTCACTGCCTCCCGGACTATAAGAATAGAAAGACATGTGGCGGCTGGCGGAATACTTTTCCATTATTGGCTCAGCTGACAGACCGTTGGCGATGTTGGGTAAGTTGATATTGTCGTAGCCACGATATATCACATATTTTGTCGCAACCATGACATATCACATATTAAAGCTTTTAAACATGATATTATCTTTAAAATTTACGAGTTTTCCTATCTTATCTAGATTTTAATACACGCCAAGGCATAACATCCATCCATCAGCCTAGTTCGTCCACTGCTGGACATAAGCCTTTAAGGGAATTTGCCACTCCCGGCGGTCATCCTGGAAGAATTGCTATACTCACACACGCTGGGCAGGCGGGTTAGTGAGCGCGGTGCCGGAACCCTCGCACCAATGACGCCGCTGCCCGTCACCAGTGTGTTACATATAAGGCCCGACTATTAGGGATGGATATACCGCCATCCATCGGTTCCAGGCATGGTGGGAATCCTGGTTTTTTGCCTTTGAGTTGTCCTCTTACTCTCCCCCGAATTACTTCGAGGGGGTCTCCAAGTAAGATGGTGGCCTTAATTTCGAAAGCATTTTTATTTGAAAAGCTCTCAGTTTGCCGAATTAAAAACCCGTTTTATCTGTCAAACTCCAAACATTTTTATCTCGAGTTTTAGAAATCTCGTTTCTCCGGAATAACTCCCCTGGACTGCGATCTATTGTTTTGGCAATAATACGAACTAAGCAACTTTTTACATCGATTTTGAATTCTAGCTCTTAACGTTTTTTCACTAATCTCTATATCCTATATACCAAAATACTGACTATGTTTATTAATTATTTATGAACTACCAAGTGGTTAATATGTTATTAAATTCAAGAAAATTAAGTTGTTATTTAAGAAAAATTTCTGTAAAATGGGACTTTTTGTGGCTTAAAACACAACATTTCTGATTAAGTACTTAGTTGCATTTGTTGAGTTCCGTAGTACCTAAAAGGTACAAAAGGAATCTTTATAGTGAGACTCCGTTGTCCGACCGTCCGTTCGTATGTCACAGCCTCATAACTTTAGCACCGTTAAAGATAAAGACATGAAATTTGGCACAAAAATTAAATTAATTAGCACACATGTCACGGTGTAAAAAAAATATGAAAATTTCCAAAATAAAAGTGAGAAAAAAAATATTATCTTAAAAATACAATATGGGTGCAAAATTGTAGATATTAAAACGTTGATAGTAAAAAATGTTCTTTAACTTAATTTACTGCAATGGCACTGGTTCCGAGAAATCTTTAAAAAACCACAAATATGTATGTCCTCCCCCTTATCTCCAAAAATGGTAAACCGAAAAATATGAATAAAAGGTTAATGTAAGGTTATAATTGGCCAATCACAGGAAAACTATAGCGATTTAAAAAAATTTGATCACAAATCAGAAACAAAAAAAAGAAGTAAAATAAATAAAAAAAATATTTTTTTAAAAATACAAAGTGGGTATCAAATTATGGTTATAAAAAACTGATTGTAAAAATATATAGTTTGGCTATATTTAATTGTATCTATTTCGAGAAATCCTTGAATAACCATAAAAAACGTATATCCCCCCCTTATCTCCAAAACTGGTGAACCGAAAAATATGAAAAAAGTCATGGTAATATATGTTTACGTAAAGATTACTGGAAAAATAAAGTGGTTGTGAAATTTGCGAAAAATATGACAAAATTATATTTATCATTCATAATGCGGAACCCTATTTTGATTTTACCATGCAATGTACTCGAAATTTCAAGACAGATAGGAATTTCAGGTTGGTTTACAGATAGATTTATTGAATTTTTTAATTAATTATATGCATTAGCGTTCAAATGAGACAACAAATCTTTTTGTATTGCATGAAAATCTGACCCTCTTCCCCTTAATAATTATGACATACGATCACCTATCAAGACGTCCCATGGCGCAAACCAGTTTTGCAGAATCGCCAGACGGGACGAACTAACTTTATCTATTTGTTACAGTGCGGCCACTAAGCGTCGAAATCTTGTCAAGAGAACAACCGCTCTCCGTAGGGAGAACAGCTGAGCTAGCCTGTCGAGCGACGGGGGCGCGGCCACCCGCCATAGTCAGCTGGTGGCTCGGGGGGAGAAAACTGAGCTCCGTCACAAAACTACAGGTAAATAAATAAATACGAAAAATTGACTCTTTTCTCTTTAAGTTATAATTTGTATAATTGGATAAAACACATGAAATTTAAAACTACTGTGAGATAAAATATAATGAAATAAGTAAAAACTTTGGTTGACTGGCCCCTCTTGCCTTTTGTTATTCTGTACTCTGTGTTTTTGTTAAGATTTTCTGTGCCGTTAAGTCTTTTTAATCAATTCATTCATTCATTCATTCAACATAATATTAAGAAAAAATATCTAACCTGTGGGTCTACCGCGTAATTCTCATTTTCATCAACATCAACTTGAGATTGAAATTTGTCGTGCGTGCGACGACGCCCGCCTAACATGCCATCTCTTTTGCACGCATTGAATTTCACATGCATTTGCTTGAAGTTGATACAAATGAGAATTACGCGGTAGAGCCCCTGATTACATATTCAAACAATAAATAAAATATGTACAGATTTGTGTGGCACGTGGCGCCACCCTACCGCATCGATTCAGACTTTCAAGTTCATATGCTTTGTAATTTTCTTCAGTTGCGCAACGATGAAATGGGATGACACCACGCGATAAATGCCGTTCGTGTTTATTTATTTGAGATAAAGTAGAATGGTGGCAAAAAACAACAGGTATTTATTTATTTATTTAGGGAAAAACAAGAGAAGCAAACTGCAGATATAACTAAAAGGAACTAACAAAAATGATTTTTTTTACAAATATTTAAATCTACTCCCTTCAACATTTTCCTGAGAGAGATAACAAGAAAAAATATATAATTTGATGACGCTACAGAAAAGACCTAAATCTAAACCTAACTTAACATAATGACATATGACATAATGATTTTGTCATAGAAAGCTTACATTTATCAATTATCACATAAAATATCCTTCAAATATGTACTTCATACAAAGTTTTCCATGTTTTAAATCATTACCTAGTGCTTATATTGGGTTACTATATTTAACTAACCCTCAATAAAATTGAGCTTCCTGATATAATTATGTCTAATAATGTCAATATCTAGTAGATTCCGTTGATGATTCAAGCACTCACTTAGAAGTGTAACAAAGTCATCAAAAATGTAAATACTAAACTCTAATACTGGAAGTTCTAGTTTGACACCTCAAGCGCAAGTGAAGCTGTGGGCAAAAGGGCTAATTGGGTCATAAGCTCTAAACGTGTCAAAGGCAATATTTAATTTTACATATTTTGTGCATATATGAGTATTTACAATTAGATTCATAATATTCTCATTTAAAGTTTATTTAGCAAATCACAAAGAATTCCCAAGTAGCACACAAGCAGTATAAGAAGGCACTGTACCGCTTCTTTGTTGTATAACAGCGGTTGAAGAGAGTTTGTATATTCCTTAGACTATATATAAGAGATTGTAATATCTCTTTAAGAGAAGGGTGGTATTGAAGAAGTAGAGTAGCGACAAATTACGGCTTTGGAGAAACAGAGGTGTGTTATTTAGTTCTTGTACAGGCTTTAGATACAATGCAGAGTTATAAATATACTAAATAGCACTATGAGATCTAAAATAGCAATTAGTAAGGTAAAAGCGCTTCAAAAGAGTTACAAATATCACATATAACACTCAAGCAGTTACATGGTAGTTGTATCTAGTCTATAGCGTTAGAATCGATCTGTAAAGATCTTTAGTAGCACCTTTACCGTATTAGAGTATTGTAGCTCAACATTAGCACCAAAAACCGTTTAATTGAGAAATATAACTCAAATATATGACTACAAACAGGATTAGGCACGCTATAGATATCTTGTACGGGTAAAAAAGTTTGTAATCTGTTCTTTATCACAACTTACGCTGCTAAGCCTATACAAGAGGTTTAATAATCACCTAGTTACATAATAATCCGCCATTTTGCGGACATCATTGTTTCACCGATTACGATTTCTTGTTGATGATGATGACGATGTCGATGACGATGACGTTGATGATGACGATGACGATGACGATGACGTTGAAGATGACGATGACGAAGACGATGACGATGACGATGACGATGACGATGACGTTGACGTTGACGAAGACGATGACGATGACGATGACGTTGACGATGACGATGACGATGACGTTGACGATGAATTTGAAGATGACGATGACGTTGATGATGACGTTGACGATGACGGTGACGATGACGTTGACGATGACGTTGACGATGACGTTGACGATGACGTTGAAGATGACGATGACGATGACGTTGACGATGACGGTGACGATGACGGTGACAAGGACGATGACCATGACGATGACGTTGATGATGACGTTGACGATGACGGTGACGATGACGATGACGGTGACGATGACGATGACGATGACGATGACGATGACGTTGAAGATGACGATGACGATGACGATGACGATGACGATGACGATGACCATGACGATGACGTTGACGATGACGTTGACAATGACGTTGACGATGACGTTGACGATGACGTTGAAGATGACGATGACGATGACGTTGATGATGACGATGACGATGACGATGACGTTGAAGATGACGATGACGAAGACGATGACAATGACGATGGCGATGACCATGACGATGACGTAGACGATGACGTTGACAATGACGTTGACGATGACGTTGACGATGACGTTGACGATGAATTTGAAGATGACGATGACGTTGATGATGACGGTGACGATGACGGTGACGATGACGATGACGATGACGATGACGATGACGATAACGATGACGATGACGATGACGATGACGATGACGATGACGATGACGATGACGATGACGATGACGATGACGATGACGATGACGATGACGATGACGATGACGATGACGATGACGTTGACGTTGACGTTGACGATGACGTTAACGATGACGATGACGATGACGATGACGTTGACGTTGACGAAGACGATGACGATGACGATGACGTTGACGATGACGATGACGATGACGATAACGATGACGATGACGATGACGTTGACGATGACGTTGACGATGACGTTGATGATGACGTTTACAATGACGTTGACGGTGACGGTGAGGTGACGGTGACGATGACGATGACGATAATGTCAACGTCATTGTCAACGTCATCGTCACCGTCATCGTCACCGTCATCGTCAACGTCATCATCAACGTCATCGTCATCATCATCGTCATCGTCATCGTCACCGTCATCGTCACCGTCACCGTCATCGTCACCGTCATCGTCAACGTCGTCGTCAACGTCATCGTCAACGTCGTCATCAACGTCAACGTCATCGTCATCGTCATCTTCAACGTCATCGTCATCGTCATCTTCAACGTCATCGTCAACGTCATCGTCATCTTCATCGTCATCGTCATCGTCATCGTCATCGTCGTCATCATCATCATCATCATCATCAACGTTGTATAACGTTATATCTTGAACTCCATAGTAACTGTTTAAGGGCTAAAAAGAAGAATTCAAGCGCTTCTGTACCCCAAAAAGAGTAAAAATACTCCATAGTACGGTGATTGTTGATCCCAAAGCGTTGTGATAGTGGTCACTAGCGCCTTTCTACTTCTTAAACCGTTTAAATGGATATAGTAAACGTCTAAGCCAGTTGTAGCAAGCCGCCATTACAGTTTTTGATAAAGAGATTAATCATGTCGAAAAATCGATCACTTTTCTTACCTCAGGCCATAATTTAAAAAATAAACATACCCATTTTACATGTAATGCTGTAATAAAATCACAAAAAGTCCTAATGTCTCATTCGAGAAGAAATTACAAGTTAACCTAAAAAAATTATTGCACTTCAATAATATAAATGACTAAAAATTCCACGAGTTTCGCAAGCGCATGAAATATTTAGCTAAATGAATGCATATTTTGTCAGTAACCTGATGCTCGCACTAGTTTTTTACGTATGTGAGTGAAAATTCATTCCAATTATTTACCTACATTTATTCGTCCATTATTGACATTTATCCGATCACTTTTAAATCATCTAAGAACATATATTCCTTTCACTCATGCTATTGAAAATGTAATAAAAAAACATTTGAGTTTTATTTCACTGTTACAGTCACGTCGCAATTATGTTTAAATTCTATAAAGGTGGTATAAGAACTTATTGTATTTCTTTTACCTCCTACAATCGCTTTTCACGCACCTTTGTATATGTGCATATTCTATTAAGGTGGTACAAAAACTTATTGTATATCTTTCAACTCCTACAATCACTTTTCACGCACCTTTGTATATGTACATATTCTATTAAGGTGCCACAAGAACTTATTATATATGTTTTACCTCCTACAATCACTTTTCACGCGCCTTTGTATGTGTGCAAATTCTATTAAGGTGCCACAAGAACTTATTATATATGTTTTATCTCCTACAATCACTTTTCACGCGCCTTTGTGTCGTTAAGGCCCGTATAAAGTGGGCCCTTTTCGGTGTTATAGAAGTGATTGAGAAGTTCTCTATCGCTACTGTAGCGCTTGCTTAAGATGGTTAGCCGTTATAAATCTCTCTTAAGCGGCATTTGTAACGCTTATTATAACGCTTAGGTGCTAGTTGGGTTTCCTCTCTTAACAGTTAATTATTATTCCAACAGGAATTGGAAAATGGCAACGAGACTCAATCGGTCCTCCACTTGACTCCTTCGAAAGAGTACAATGGCCAAGTCCTGACTTGCAGAGCGGAACATCCCAACCTAAACCACTCCGCAATAGAGAGCAAGCTCCCATTGAATATACACTGTAAGTTGAACTTCAATTTAACTTGCAACGAGAAAAAGAGGTGAAAGTTTCTGTGCTAAAGTAAGATAGAATAGGTGAGCGCTTCGTTCGAATAAGAGCTTTAATAGCTGCTTTAAATTGAACACTAATATTCTGGTTAAGAGGCTATGCGAATTTTATTTTTGTCACTGTTACTCCAAGCAAAAAAATTGCGCAGTGCGAGAGGGGCGGATTCAGGGCGAAAGCGAAAAATGTTAGTTTTATAATTTTTATAAAAAACTAAAATAGCTAACAAAATTTTAAATATAAAATCTCTAGATATTGTTGAAACACACCTAATAAAATATGTTTGAGTTCTGTATATGGTTCCTATTCTTCAAACGAGGAGAAAAAGTGTGTTTGAAGACCTCATTTCAACAATTATTTCTATCGAGGAAAATGTATCCAAACATGTTTTCCAATTTCAAAACTCTAGATTATATAGTCAAGATGCATATACCAGAAACTGATTATAATTTTCCGTGTATTTCATGAAATACACAGAAAAGAAACACCCGTATTTTTTTCGCATATCGCCTTAAGGTTCACTTGTACTTGTCCAATGTTTAATATACTTTTATTGCGTCACCTAACCGCTCGAGATTCTACTATAGAATTCTTCGCTTCACTCTGAATTCAAAATAACGCTCTCAACGTATAAAGAGTTACTTGGGCCCCTTGTAACACAAATAACTATTCCTGGTCCTGATAACTTTTCATTTGTGTGTCTACACTTTATTATATGACATTAGTCAAACAAGATCAAAAATAGTTTGGTTTGAGGTGACATGTAACTGTTTTAGCGTCCCTGTTACTCCATATGCGAAAAAACCTCAGTGCAAGGGAGAGAAAGGTTCGAGAAAATGTTGAAAAATGTCGTTTTTTTATTAATGTACTCAAGTTGCTATCAAAATTTCGTTTCACCGGGTCCTAGATACTGTTAAAACCCATCTAATATAATAAAATCGCAGTCCATATGTCATTCTAAATTGTTAAACTAGGAGAACTGGTGTCGAAAAAGACCTCATTTCAATAAATATTTATATCGAGCCGAATTTTTCCAATCGCGTGTCTGTTTAATTGATCCCTAAAAAAAAAGTACCATTTATCAAAATAATACCCTTCTTACTATAAAAACGTCGATTTTTACTCTATATATAATCTCTCCTGCTGGTCCGACGTTTTCATTTAACACTTGTCAGTCAAAAAACTCGCGATTTCGAGGGGTATTTTCTTATTGTTTTGGAATTACAGGGACGCGTTTTTAATATGACGGCCGGTCGTTTTGAATCACATTTTTACGTCTAGAAATATTAAAAACCTAATATAACTCATAAAATGAAATTATAACTTACAAACAATTAATTTTTGATCGTAACTTAGGCCTATCCTTGTGATTTTATGAGATGCAGAAGAATGTAAGTAATCATGTATATAACGGCCGAAATATTAAGATCAAATAGTGTAAATATTTATTTTTTCATAATTTTATTTTTATCCGGGAAAACATGAGTACCCTCGCCGTAATGATTTGTTAGATTACATACGATGGACACATACAGTCTACGGAGTTGTAGCGGTTGCTACGCCACAGTAGCAGAAAAGAGACACGGCCGTGTCAATGATTTAACCAAATAATATTCAATAATTAAAAACTTAAAGACAGAACATTCAACCTGCTCTTTTCAGTGTTTGTGTCATAATGATAATGAAATGTAAAGAACGTTCTGAACTCCTATGTCATTAAAATAAAAGTTCTCTTACTTAACATTCTAGAACAGCTCAATTCATTCAAACAAAGCTAAAATTAAATTCCGACCTGTAATTTAGTTGGAAAACTTTAGGGGACATGCTGATACCTTGGAGAGTTTTACATACCTAATCTTTATTTTATAATGAACCTTAACTTGTATGGTCTAAAGTCGAATTTAGATTGTAACGAAATTTTCAAATGCATTAGATGTGCCAGTGGCGACAATGCAGTTGGGGGCCAAAATGAACCCGAACGATATTGAAGAAGGGGACGACGTGTACTTCGGTTGCGAGGTCGACGCCAATCCACCCGCTTATAAAGTGGTTTGGGAGCATAATGTGAGTATACACGTAAAGTGTCATTTCATTTTGTCAGGTTACACTTTTATGAAATAAGAATGTGAGAAAAGCGGAGGACTTTTGTCGAAGCAACATTTTCTTTGTGGAAGGTTTCCGTTTGAACATTGATAAAATTGCTTTTTAAAATGGAATTTTGCGGATTTCTTTTATTGAAACGGTATTAAAGTCTAAAGTTATGTCGATGATTTGAAGATTAACAATTTTATGCCTGATCTTGGACAGATCGTAGAAATAGGCAGATTGACCAAAAAGTCAAAACTAGGTGCTAAGATCAGCTGAGTGAGGAGGAGCGTGTTAGGTTCACATGTAAATAAGGAGGAGCGTGTTAGGTTCAGATGTAAATGAGGAGGAGCGTGTTAGGTTCAGATGTAA
The DNA here is from genome assembly GCA_934047225.1 of Ypsolopha sequella. Classification (NCBI taxonomy): domain Eukaryota; kingdom Metazoa; phylum Arthropoda; class Insecta; order Lepidoptera; family Ypsolophidae; genus Ypsolopha; species Ypsolopha sequella. The sequence continues at coordinate 31,238,476 of OW203985.1, forward strand.
ATGAGGAGGAGCGTGTTAGATTCACATGTAAATAAGGAGGAGCGTGTTAGGTTCACATGTAAATGAGGAGAAGCGTGTTAGGTTCAGATGTAAATGAGGAGGAGCGTGTTAGATTCACATGTAAATAAGGAGGAGCGTGTTAGGTTCACATGTAAATGAGGAGGAGCGTGTTAGGTTCAGATGTAAATGAGGAGGAGCGTGTTAGATTCACATGTAAATAAGGAGGAGCGTGTTAGGTTCACATGTAAATGACGAAGAGCGTGTTAGGTTCAGATGTAAATGAGGAGGAGCGTGTTAGATTCAGATGTAAATGAGGAGGAGCGTGTTAGATTCACATGTAAATAAGGAGGAGCGTGTTAGGTTCAGATGTAAATGAGGAGGAGCGTGTTAGATTCACATGTAAATAAGGAGGAGCGTGTTAGGTTCACATGTAAATGAGGAGGAGCGTGTTAGGTTCAGATGTAAATGAGGAGGAGCGTGTTAGATTCACATGTAAATAAGGAGGAGCGTGTTAGGTTCACATGTAAATGAGGAGGAGCGTGTTAGGTTCAGATGTAAATGAGGAGGAGCGTGTTAGATTCACATGTAAATAAGGAGGAGCGTATTAGGTTCACATGTAAATGAGGAGGAGCGTGTTAGGTTCAGATGTAAATGAGGAGGAGCGTGTTAGATTCACATGTAAATAAGGAGGAGCGTGTTAGGTTCACATGTAAATGACGAGGAGCGTGTAAGGTTCAGATGTAAATGAGGAGGAGCGTGTTAGGTTCAGATGTAAATGAGGAGGAGCGTGTTAGGTTCAGATGTAAATGAGGAGGAGCGTGTTAGGTTCACATGTAAATGAGGAGGAGCGTGTTAGGTTCAGATGTAAATGAGGAGGAGCGTGTTAGGTTCAGATGTAAATGAGGAGGAGCGTGTTAGGTTCACATGTAAATGACGAGGAGCGTGTTAGATTCACATGTAAATAAGGAGGAGCGTGTTAGGTTCACATGTAAATGAGGAGGAGCGTGTTAGGTTCAGATGTAAATGAGGAGGAGCGTGTTAGGTTCAGATGTAAATGAGGAGGAGCGTGTTAGATTCACATGTAAATAAGGAGGAGCGTGTTAGGTTCACATGTAAATGAGGAGGAGCGTGTTAGGTTCACATGTAAATGAGGAGGAGCGTGTTAGGTTCACATGTAAATGAGGAGGAGCGTGTTAGGTTCACATGTAAATGAGGGGGAGCGTGTTAGGTTCACATGTAAATGAGGAGGAGCGTGTTAGGTTCACATGTAAATGAGGAGGAGCGTGTTAGGTTCACATGTTAATAAGGAGGAGCGTGTTAGGTTCACATGTAAATGAGGAGGAGCGTGTTAGATTCACATGTAAATAAGGAGGAGCGTGTTAGGTTCACATGTAAATGAGGAGGAGCGTGTTAGATTCACATGTAAATAAGGAGGAGCGTGTTAGATTCACATGTAAATAAGGAGGAGCGTGTTAGGTTCACATGTAAATGAGGAGGAGCGTGTTAGGTTCACATGTAAATGAGGAGGAGCGTGTTAGGTTCACATGTAAATAAGAAAGAGTGTGTTAGGTTCACATGTAAATAAAGAGGAGCGTGTTAGGTTCACATGTAAATGAGGAGGAGCGTGTTAGGTTCATATGTAAATGCGGATCATGATGTGCCCAATACCACGATGTGCCAACGACATATTATGCAGTTATTGTTAAAGGTAAGCGTTTAATTTCAAATGCAGCACTATGATTGGCTGATATTTTTTTAATTCAGAAACTGGCCTGTTATCTAGGGTTAACATAACATATTTAAAGACATTTAAAATATGCTTAACAATCGTTGGTTTACCGAGTGTAGACTGTGACTTGCATTTCACAGTTCACAGTTGGGACACCTCTGACACCCCTCGAGGATTCATGTCATGGAAATATAGATTAAAATAATAAGAAGTGTGGGGATCAGCAGACTCGTCATATTCAGCAAAGTTCCAAGTTGATTATTTATGTCATTTCATCGAGAGAAAATTATGCACAAGTACAGTAGGTACATAAGGTCATTCAATTTAAATGGAAAGTAATTTAGGAGGTGATTCAGTATCGTTAATACATCACATTCCACTGCAAAGCACTTTTTTTTTGCGCAAATTTTTTTTTCACTTCTCAGTACAAAGTGGTCCGATCAGCTGACTCAGTTTGTATGGACAAGTGAAGAAAAAGTTCGCGCAAAAAAAAGTACTTTGCAGTGGAATATGATGTATTAACAATACTGAATCACCTCCTAAATTACTTTCCATTTAAATTGAAAGACCTTATTATACATACACAAGCAAGCTGTTCGAAATAAATGAAAAAAACGATTCTATTTATCCTATTCTCGGGATAAATAGGATCGTTTCCTCGGATCGGATCCTATTTTCGGGCATACATCGAATTTAATGTCGATTAACATTAAAATATTAAATTAGAAATTTAAATTATTAAATTAACAAGAAACTTAAATAACATAAATAATACAAAATCAAAAATAAAACTTAAAATATAAACTAACTACAAAGAAAATAAAAAAGAAAACAGTAGAAATTAAATAAATAATACTTGCCCTAGTGAAGAGTCGATTCATCAATAAATTACATACATTTGAATCAATTAATAAACTTACTAAATTTAATTAAAAAAAATTCTAGTGCTTACTATTTTTATTAAGATAGTTTAGTTATTTATATGCAGCTGAAACTTGTGTAATTGTATAATAGAAAAATGTAGCTTATCAATAAGTTTTATGATCAAATATGTAAACATGGACAGTACCCTGAGAATCAGAATAGACTAGTCCAGGGTCCATTTGTAATTCAACAACATATACAACATAACTGTATTTAATTCATTCACTAAACGTATTTGTATTGTATTGTGTCGTATTGTTGGTTCTCTCCATAGTTTGAAAGTGGCAAGAAAAGTAAGACAGTGCACTTCTTTGAAGCATCGCGGTGACACGGTAGGCCAACGGTAAAAGATAAATAGTTGAACCAAGTTTGGTTTTGGCGGTCACCAGAGGTCAACCTCGGATTCGTTGATGAATCAAAGCGACTTAATGAGCATCTGACGCGTACCACGTGTCCTGTGAAACGACTGTTTAAATTCGCAGAAAATGATAGTTGTAGTGTTTTGTACATTCATTACTACGTAGTAATACTTGAAACTTGTGGACGACTCATCCCTACAGTATAATGTCCACGGATGATTTCATACCGTAAATTAGAGCGACGATTGGAGCGAGATGTCCTTCCATTTATATGATATGTTATCAAAATAAATCTAATAGAGTGAATCAGTTCTTGAAACTTGTATGATAAAGAATAGTTAAGAATATAAAATAATTTAATACATAATCATTTAACAATATAAAAAAATGATAAATAGATTCAATAATTAACTGTGAAACGAGTGCAAGTGAATCTATTCATCATGTTTTTATCCAAGTTTCACCAAGTGCCGACAATGTAAAATATTAATCATATATAAAAACATACATAACATAATAAATACAATGGGGCCATGGGGCTCGGTTGCGTGACTACTGTTTCAAGAACTGTCATCGCGTCTAGTTGACACCTCTGGTGATCCAAGAGCTGGAGCCTATCTCGGCCAGAGGATTAGTCTTTCGATCCAACGAGGTGACGCTGCCAGTGGGTACCCTTCACATCGGCGACGTACTAAAACTCTTTTTAAATTTCGTTATATATATTTATATTTATATATATATTTATATATTTTTTTTTCTTTTTAGATATTGAGTGTAACTAGGCATATTGTTACTTAAGTTTCATTTTTATTTTTATCTTTAGTTATATTAATAATATTAATTGCAAAAAAATGAATCATAATATTTATTTATTATAATTATTATATTTATTTATTTATTATATTATTAAATGTATTAAGAGAAGTTTTAACTCACTCACTGATTGACTTATCAACGCCCAGCACAAACCTAAAAAGCTGAAATTTTGCACAGAGATTCCTTTTATAATTTTAACAAGGAATAAGGCCGGATTTTTAAATTCCCGCCGGATCGGGAGGATCAAGATCCACACGGGCAACACTGCAAAGTGTCCGCTAGTAGTAAATAAGTGATGATTATTAAGATTAATTGAAATCTTAATTATCTTCCGTAAAACGCGGGTGTACCGAGTGTGGACTTTGATTTGCATTTTACAGTTCACACATAGAACACCTCTGACACCTCCTCGGGGATTCATGTCGTGACAATATATTTATTAGTCTTTTAAACAGAAAGTGGTACATTTTACTCTAGTAGTAAATATTTTGTACCCTGTCCTCGGTATATCGAGTGTACTGGATGTAAAAGACACGTTTTTTTTTTAAATAAAATCACATAATCTGCTGATCATACTGATAAACTTAACCAAACAAACATAATCGCGCATATTAAGAAATAATTGACGTAGCTATAAAAAATTCACAGCAGGTATTCAAATTTAGTAAGGAAACGTGAAAAAGGGTTGATACGACAGATTTTATTCCCAAACGCACACCTTATAATTGCTTTTCTTATTTTTTTACAAAAGCTATAAAATAAATGTGAATTATGCACTGGTATGTATGCAACAATAGTATTATGATATCTATGGATTTATGGCATAACGCGACAATAGTTTTATGTCAATTAAGCTTTTCTATCATTTTTTTTTTATTTAATGCATAACGTTGTAAATGATCCTGTGCAACAACTATAAGCACGTTTTAAAGTTGTTGTGCAGGATCAATAAATGAATTTGAAATTTTTACAATTTTACAAAGAAATGCGTAAAATAAGAAAACTTTGCTAAAAAACCTTAATTGAAATTAATCTAATGGCGAAATGCCATCCACCCATCCATCAGCCTAGTTCGTCCACTGTTGGACATAAGCCTTTAAAGGACTTCGCCACTTCTGGCGGTCATCCTGGAAGAATTGCCCATACTAACACACGCTGGGCAGGCAGGTTGGTAAGCGCGGTGCCGGAACCCTCGCACCAGTGACGCCGCTGCCCATTACCAGTTTGTTCCATATAAGGACCGGCTATTAGGGATGGATATACCGCCATCCGTCGGTCTCAGGCATGGTGCGCCTCTTGGTTTTTTTCCTGTGAGCTGTCCTCTTACTCTCCCCCGAATTACTTCGAGGGGGTCTCCAAGTAAGATGGTGGTACCTCCACAGTCAAGCCCGGCATCAGCTCTACCACCTTTTAATGCCATAAATCACATTTATTTCATAGTTTTTATTCAAAAATAAGTAAAACAATTATATATGTAGTGCGATTGGAAACGAGCTCCGTCGCATCATCCTTAAGTTAAATTAAAGGAATCTGTCCATTTACACCTGGTAAATTGGTAATATTTTACTTTTTATTTAAAACATAAATTGTATTTCTCTACCCAGGGTGTCCAACTTCAGCACAACCCCGCAAACGGGGTGATCCTTAATGGCAACACCAATCTGGCTGTACGCAACGTGTCGAGGCTTCAAGCAGGCCAGTACACCTGCACAGCCTCAAATGTGGAAGGAGATGGGAAGTCACCACCTCTGCATCTTCAAATTGTTTGTAAGTAGTAATATAAATGAAAATGGTGAAGTGCTCGTATCTTGGCTTAGAATTGAACAGTACAAAATGATTTAAATTACTACAAAACTAAGGTGGTCAATTGCTATTTCAGATTGAATTAAAAATTAATGATTTTCAGATTTATTCTTTTATTTGTACAAAAATAGTCCTTATTGGTTCATAATTTTAATTAAGATTAATTTTACTTTTATAATATCTTTCTTTTTCTTTAAATAAACCCTAATCTGAGTTTACCCTATGAGCCTACAAATTACTACTTACCTGCTACGCGAGACTGCGGCGAAAACAACGAAACAAAGAAACCAATAAACTCGATAATATTGTTCTAAATAAATTATCTTATTATTAATAGCCATTTTATCTGGCTTCTTTAAACGTATCTCCGCCTTAGTGTCGAATTTATATTTGAAACAAACGTAGGCTGATTGGTAATTGCCAAAAATTAAAAAGTATAAAAGTAGTTTATGAAACTGGCACTTATCTACACTCATGCAAAAATTATTGACAACATCAAGCTGTTTGGAAAAATATGATTCGTTCTTTTCATCGCTGTTTCATAATGTCAGGTGTAGTCAAATCATTATCGTTAGCTGACTGCTGTCGGCCATTTTAGACCAAAATAAAACTTTTGACCAACAAAAACAAAGTAAAATTTCTCCGTAAACATGGCGCCGAAGCGCCAACCAACCAAAATTCAATTAGTCCACCCGCTTCACCATAGACAATAAATGGCCGAAAATAAATTGAAATGTAGCCTCCTTACAACCTAACCTCATCCTAATTCCTTATATAGTCGTAATAGCCTTCTATATTTGGGCAGGCATTGTTTTGTACGTATAGGCAATTAGATATAAAACCTCTTAAGTTTATGTTAAAACCTTAGTCATGTGAAGGTATAGAATAAATTCCCTTTGCCTTCCTACTAAGTGCAAAGCTGTACTTTTATGGCAGAAAAAAAAGTAGAAATAACGATATTCAAAGCCCTAGATTTAATATGCTTATAAAACTCATTGATTTATGTTCCAACTGGTTGAAAGCAAAGTACTTACCCGGATCTCAAAAACGAAAATCTAATATATTTTACTAAGCTACCGTCACTTTTAACTATTACTCCTGTATGCAGTTTTACATTATTTCTAAATTAAAAGAAACCAATTAATGTCTTCTGCATTCTTCTACAGCTTATAATTTTTAGAACAAAACGTAAACAACAAGCATCTACAGATACAGAGCCCATTAGTTTGGAATTGTTGCAATTTATCATAGTCTCGAGATGTTATAAGTGCAATTTTCTTCGCAGACAGGCCTCTGTGTCGGAAGAGAGAAGTGAAAATGATTGGAGCCGCTTTGCAAGAGTCTACTAGTATAGTTTGTGAAGTGGAAGCCTTCCCCCCTCCAGATACTTTCGAGTGGACACTGAACAACTCCGCTGGCTCGTTGAAAGTTGATCCAGTAAGTCTACACTGATACATATAGGTACATAAAGTTGATCCAGTAAGTCTACACTGATACATATAGGTACATAAAGCTGATCCAGTAAGTCTACACTGATACATATAGGTACATAAAGTTGATCCAGTAAGTCTACACTGATACATATAGGTACATAAAGTTGATCCAGTAAGTCTACACTGATACATATAGGTACATAAAGTTGATCCAGTAAGTCTACACTGATACATATAGGTACATAAAGCTGATCCAGTAAGTCTACACTGATACATATAGGTACATAAAGTTGATCCAGTAAGTCTACACTGATACATATAGGTACATAAAGCTGATCCAGTAAGTCTACACTGATACATATAGGTACATAAAGCTGATCCAGTAAGTCTACACTGATACATATAGGTACATAAATCTGATCCAGTAAGTCTAAACTGATACATATAGATACAAAAAGCTGATCCAGTAAGTCTACACTGATACATACAGGTACACAAGGCTTTAGTCCGTGGCTCCACCCGTGTGGATATAGTTTTTATAACTGAGTTTATGTTGCAAAAGTGTAAAAAATATGAAAAACATAATTTGTCAAAATCTCAAAGATTTCAAAGGTGACAGGTATCAATAATTAGACTTTTCGAAAATAACAGGTCTCAAATTTAACAGACGTACAAAAGTGACTGATGTTAAACGTGAAATGTTTCATTAGTTATTGACTTTTGCCATTGTTATTTAGAACCGTGTTCGTTTTTATTTAGAAAAAGTAGTTTATAAAGATAATAAGTAAAAAGTATTTAATAAAGATAATAAGTTTCCAAAACCTACGACACGTTAATATGTTTCTGATATAATGTCAGCGTCAGATTGACATATTTAGGTCAACTTTTGAAATGGGTTGAGTAATTAAAACGTATTTGATTCCCTTGGTTCGTAATTGGAACATGAGTTTAAGTAGCAAGTAATTGTTTCATAACAAGGTAGCTATTTGAAAATAATTAATGGTGTAAGTCACTATCAGTTTAGAGTTAAGGCTGCGCCGAGCGTAGAACGATTAGACACATCGCTTGCTCTCTTGTGGTCGTTTTTTATCGTGGTCGTTTTTATTGAATTTAACAGAAAAAATCATATTTAATTTACCAGACAGAATTTTAAAAATGTGAAACGGCCCAGTTGTATTTTATAACGTTTGTGATTGTCTTGAATTGTGGTTGAGACAAAATTCGACAGTTAAGTTATTGAACTTACTAAAACCCCAATATCTTTTTTAGATTTTGGGCCTACTTTAGATAGACACCATAAGTAATTTTTAATATTCGCTGCGGCGAAAGTGTAGATACATTCTCTGTGATAATAAATATATATTTTATTTATTTATCATTGAAATATTATTCAATACATCAATTTAACAGTGACTATCGTTTAAGATTATTTTGCTCGGCGCCCTCTTAAATAATGCACTACAATACTAATACTTGATTATTGTTACAAAATTTTTTTTAAGGAAGAGAAATTTTGAAGCTGAAAGTATTAACATTATAGTGCAATATTTTATTTTTAAAGGAGACAAATTTTAAATCTACAAGTATTAATATTATAGTGTAAAGTGTTAATTTTAAACCTAAGCCTTTTAAAGTGGGAACCATTATTGTTAAAGTTAATGTAGAGATATCCCTTATTTTTATTTACATTATGTATACGAGTATACTTATCTAATTTTTATTTAAATTCTTTCTAGATCTGTTTTAAATAATATTTTAAAAACTTATAAACTTATAAAATAAAACCGTGTAAACACATTGAGCGAACCGAAAGAGTGCGCTAAAAGAAGATGTTGTGACCGAAATTACTTTTCTCAGGACCGGTTTACCATTGAAGTCAAAGAAGGGCGGTCAGTCTTATCCTATACACCTGTGTCTGACACGGATTACGGCTCGCTATCATGTCGGGCAACCAATCTGGCGGGACAACAGACTTCCCCGTGTGTCTACACGCTCCTACCAGCAACTCGGCCGGACCCTCCTGCAAATTGTTCCGTCTATAACTTGACGCATGACTCTATGGATCTAATGTGTATTATGGGTAAGTTAATTATTATTAACATGTTTATTTATTAAACTTTTTATATATTAATTTATGTTACAGAAATTTAAAATCTTTACTTAAAGACACAATACAAATACCAAATAAAACAAACATCATCGAGATATACAGGGCATTAATAAACTGCGACCTGTACATAAAACCATATACTCTACTGATCATATTGAACAACTCTCTGAAGAATAATACCCGCGCAAACCTTCAGGAAAAATATATGCAACTGTACCATAAAGACTTTATCTCGCAGGAGGAAGGTCTATATTAGATCGCTGCGCGTGAACAGCTGTTTCACAGACCACGCTGCTTTAGAAAACGCCCGTAAGTTGATACGTTAGGGGTTCACATATTTTTGTTTCTAACTCAAATATTTACCAAATTCAGTATGATCAGTAGAATATATGGTTTCATTTAAAGGGAGCAGCCTTTTTACATCCGGTATTTCGGCTCACTTAGAATATTTTAATGAAAGAATCAATGAGTAAATAAACACGTTATTGCACAAAAAAACAAGATACTTAAAAATACAAAAAAGACAGAACGCAAGGGCTGAATTACTCCAAAATGAAATTTATTTCACTCAACCGGGGGTCCCCGAGGTAACATTAATACATTTTTATTAAACTTTGAATAGGTAAATTTGTTTCAAATCTTGATTTTTAATCCTATAATCTAAATACAAATAAAATATTTTCCAACCTTAATTACCACCTGTAAAAAGTAATGATTTTGTTGGGTTTAACTATATAATGTTGTATAGCTGACAACTGTAGAAAGCTGTAAGGAGATTTTATAATTAATTTAATTACCGTTTTTGTACTACAATATTACCAATATTCCAAATATGTTTATATTAGACTGATGACAGCTCCATTTCGTGGGCTAAAATATATCGAGCAAAAATATATATTATTTATACCAATAAATAAAGCTTGAGAAACCATAATATATATTTATTCACATTTATACATCCTAGGATACGATGGCGGTCTCCACTGTGTTTACATAGCAGAAGTGTGGGCCAATGAAGGCTTAGTGACCAACTCAACGAATGCTGCTGCTTTGTGGAATCTCCGAAGATTAGGAGCAAAGAGACAACTCAGGGTAGTGGTGTATGCTGCCAATGCAAGAGGACGGTCTGAACATATCACGTTTACTGTAGAGACCGCAACACGATTGGCTCCGAGAACTGGTTAGCTTTTTACTTTTATTTCTTTGTTACCGTCTCTGTTATTTAGTAAAATGAAATAATAATTAATTTACCTAGTGAACTTTATTTTCAGAAGTAAGAATACCACGTTGACGCTTTTCTGACGTCAATAAATTAACAACAAATTTTGTTCGAAAAATGTCCGCACACGCACAAACCGACAGACATCCACATCATCCCACTCTCACCAAAAATGTATATTTTAAAAGGGGGACGCCATGAAAACCGGCTAACCATCAACAACACGCGAAAAGATCCCTGTTAGACGACTGTAAAAATGAAAAAGAACCAGGGTAAAAAGAAAGTCAGGTTAAACATGCAATATACATAGCTACATGTTTTACTTTATCCGATATATATATTTCTTAAATTATAATAAATATACACATTAGTCACATAGTAAGTACTGGTTAAAATTGCTGAGAAAACTTCCAAAGTTTCTAGAAACTTCAGAAGTTTTCAAAAATAATTGACTTTTGTATTTCCCTACTTTCTATGGGAACAAGAGGATCAATATTATATGGAGTTAGGTTTTCCACAAAAAAGTTTGAAGATTTTAATATTGAGTCTCTGGTCTCCCAACCGTCGGTTAAGTAAAGTTTCACATTTTGAAAATATCAGTGTCATTTATATACATTTATATATAACTAGCAAACGCTCCGCGGCGTTGCTCGTGTGGATCCGTTTCTTCCAATCACGTGGGAATTTCCTAAAATCCCTTTTTAGCGAATGTGAACGTCATACAAGGAACCTACAGTACAGATGTGTAACCTGTGAGTTAAAAAAAATAACACTTAGATGTCGATAAGAACTATATCATTATTAGAGTGCAATACAAACTAGAAAAGATCAATCAGAAACAAACCCAAAGACAAGAATATGAAAAAAATCCCCGGGCCAGGATTCGAACCTGCGACCTCATGTTATTAAGACAAGCACGCTACCAATTGCGCCACCGAGGTTCCTACCTATAAGAACTATATCGTTTTTTTTTTACTTTCACCTGAGCTAAATTTTAGACCAATTAATCAATGGAATCTAAGATACAATAATTCAAGAGACAAACACAACAACAAATAATCTTAATTATTTCTTAAATAATAAAGCCGATTCTGAAGGCTTTATTTTAGTTTTAGTGCTGTCAAAACTAAATGTTCTTCCATACAAAATAGTCCTTAAGAGTTAGAATTAGAAGCTAAATTTCTTTGGAATTTGAAATAAGCTTATTTGAAATAAGCTTTGACAGCACTAAAACTAAAATTAAAGCTTTTAGAATTGGCTTTATTGGCTACGAAAACCTTAAAATTATGAAGGTAAGTCATTTTATTTTTGTAAATACATTTTTACAGGGAATTCTGAATAGCTAAAGAACCATAAAGAAACCTCCAATGCGAACTTAATTGTTTAATTCATCATCTTTTGAACAATATTTACTTAGTCTCTATTACAGGCCTTAACTCACTTTGCGCGATTATGCGGAAGTGTCCTTTACACTAAATTGATGGCAACAGTTTCACAAAGCTAATATTACGAAGTTCACGTTTAAGCCGAGAAATATACAGCCACTCTCCTCGACTAAGCGGTGTAAAGTTAGGTTGTAAAGCTACTCATGTCCACAAACATGTCGCTTACACGCAGCACCCCACTATTAGAACCCAGTACGTCCCACTGTAGGAACAACGTATGAGTACGTCTCACTAGAGGAACAATGTAGCCAAGCTAGTCCTTCCTTTCCAATATCTTTGTTGCATTTCTAAGTTGTTACTTTGAGGTCACGGTAAATTCTCACTCGTTGGCTCTTTCTGGTTGCTGCTTGTCAGCTTGTAAAGTCACTATTTAAAGTTATTGTTCTTCCCAAGGACTTGAGGATAGAACAAGACGGTATGCGCTTCTTAAAACATCCTTTCATGGTTTAAGTATTCAGTTATCAAGGGTCAAAAAAAAAAAGTCCAGCAAGATTTTAATTTTACTAAATAATGAAAAACTTCACTTGAACAAATATCACGTTACACGTTAGAACATAAATCAATTCTCTTTATCACCATAACAACAAATTGCAGTCCAGACCGTGGTAACCACTTGATATCAGACAAAATTGTGACTCGAATATTTTAAGGATTCAAGAAAAATTTCAAATCCCAGCTCAACGGACGCTCTCAGCAATTCTCTATGAAAATCCGTTCCTCGCAAAGTTCGCGCGTGAAGAAGTATCCGAGGAAATTGATGACCTAACAAAGACATCTTTGCAACTTGATTTGCAACATTGTGCCCACAGCAGCAGAGCCAGGGAAAGTTTTAAACATAGACTGAGTGTACTTGTTTCAGTGCAGTCCGTTGCTTGGGTTTTTTTTTGTTGTTATATTAATAAACTGTTTGTTAGTAAAATACGTTCAAATATGTTCTAAACAGATTATCTGTTTTGTAAGTATCTAAAAAAGTATTTAATTTTGACTATTAACATAATCAAAGTAAATTAAAGATAACATTGCCAAAAAAGCTAATTACTACCTTTTTTGTGACCTTTTCTGACAGCAAAAGTTTTAAAATTATATCTAAAATAATGAAATTTTAGAATGCCAAATAAATAAAAACAAAGCATAGGAGGTCAATGAAACAAATTAAAATTATACCATTGCAGTATAGAAACGCAGAAAGAAAAGTAAATCTGGATACGAGGAGCTCTGAACCGGGATTTGAACCCGGGACCTCTCGCTTACCGGGCGATTGCTCTAGCGATTGCTAAGCGAGAGATCCTCTTAAGGAGTTAAGTCTATTATTTTATGAAAACCCACAATCTTAAATTATTATTACATACGGCTTGAACACTCACGTGTGATTGTTGTTGACTATATGCCAACCGTTTCACCGATACAATTTCGGCATTATCAAGGCGAGTGTCGTTCTTAGGACGACGATTCGGCGTTCAACGTCGTTGTCAAACGTGTTGAAATATCAGCTCACCCAAGTTTTATTAATACCCATAATCTTTTTTGATCAAAAACGATTCAGCTAATACCAGAAAAATAGATACGAATTCTACGGCAACCGCAAAGCGTAGCGTGTCACATACTTGCCAGCTGTACATTAGGGATTGTATATAATATTAAAGGACACCCTGATTGACTGACTGACTCATATTTCAACGCCTAAACGAAATGGCTGGACCTAGAAACATGAAATTTGGACTTTAAGTTTCTTGTATGTCGAAGACAGGTCGTTGACATCCGCTAAGAAATGATTTTCCACGAGATCGATAGAAAAGGGATCGGTTTAAAAAAAATTGCATTTTACCATCCGTTGACAAACGTGTTAGGTCGAGCTCTGTCCGAGAATTAATGTTCAGTGCATCCTGTATTACAATTTTTGTGTTTTAGTTGTTAAAGCAAATAATTAAACCATATATTTTTATCCAAACAGAAGCTCAAGAAGCGTGGGAAATCAACTGGGCGCTTAGTGGCGTTCTGGGCGCGGCTTTGACAATTGCCTTTGTATTTTGTCTAGCCCTTATTGCGACAAGAATACGACATAGAGCGAGAGATTACGAAGGTTGGTATTATAGAAAAGGTTTTTAATTATTCTCAAATGCTTAAAGTGTCACTTGCACAAGACAGTTTAACTTTAAATGTGACGAGAAATTCTTAGTTTTTAGGGTTTCGTAGTAAAGGAACTTTTCTAGTGAGACACCGTTGTCTGTCCGTCCATCCGTCTGTATGTCAAAGCCTCATAGTTTTATTACTGTTAAAGATAAAGACTTGAAATTTGGAACAAAACAGCATTAAATTGGCCACACAATATCATGGAAAAATTTTACATTATTCAAAATATTTCCAATACAAAAGAGATAAAAAAGAAATCATAAAAAACCTATCGAATTGTAGATAGGTAAAAATATACACCTTAACTATATTTACTGGCAGTGGAATTGATTTTATAAAAATACAATATGGGTATCAAATAATGGGTATTAAAGAGTGGCTTGCAAAAATATCTAACTTGGCTATATTTACTTGAATCTATTTCGAGAAATCTTTGAAAAACCACAATTAAAGTCTCCCGCTTGTCTCCTTATCTTGTTATCTCTTTAAGGAAAATGTTGAAGGGATTTAACTATATGTAAAAATGTTTTTTTGTTAGTTCCTTTTAGTTATATTTGCAGTTTACTTCTTTTGTTTTTCCCTAAATAAATAAATAAAACACAGATGTACCGAAAAATATGAACGAAATTATGATAATATTGGTTTACGTAAAGATTAAAGGAAAAATATAGCGGTTGAGAAATTCACGAAAAAAAAATGACTAAATTTAATTTTTCATCCACGATACGGAACCCTAGGTATGCGAGTCTGACTTGCATTTGACCGGTTTTTTTTACGTTTATTAGGTAACTCAAATAAATTGTGTTAGAGCCAAATCTTTAAGGACCCACGAATATGCTAATTTCCATAAGCGAGCTGTCAGTGACATTTTGTCAAACATTTAACTGTGCAATCGACCCAAAAAAATACTTTCAAATGTATGTTAAATTTTTTAACAGAGCGTATGTTTAATTTAATTCTGAGGTATTTTTGTTTCCAAATAAATTTTGTAATTGTTTTAATAATTGAAAGTGGTTTTGATCTATGAACAAAAACAACTAATTATTTATTTGCTAATAACTGTTTGTATAGAAATTAAAGATTTACAGACCGTCAAAAACCATGGCAAACGATATATTTTACAACTGCAAAGTAAATAAACATGTTGTGATTGCAAAACATTATTCAGGGAATAAAATCCAGTAAAGCTTTTGTTGTAAATGACGTAAATTTATAGGCAACCAACTCATTTTGTTACAGTGATTTACTTACAAAATAGACTACCTACTTGTGTCGCTTTTGTACCGCTGTGCTGTTCAAGATTTAGTGTCCAACCATGATCAAGATTTGTTATGATCGTGGTCAGAGAAAAATCTGGGGAAGGACCACAATTCTAATTTCCTGTACTAACTTAATATTAAGACTTCGAAGTCTTCGGACCAAAAAAGCATTCTGATTCACCTATGTGATGTTGGCAACTGGGTATACGAAAATAAATAATTATGACTACGATTCGATATAATCTTGATGTGATCTCCACTGTACTAGGTTTGAACCATATTGTACCGACATTTAAAGATTCAGTAACCAAAAAAATGCATTTTTAGGGATCCGTAGCACCCAAAAGGTACAAAAGGAACCTTTATGGTAAGACTCCGTTATCCGTCCGTTCCTCCGTCCGTATGTTACAGCGTAATAACTTAAGCACCTTTAAAGATAAAGACTTTATCTTTTTTTATTTTGCTTACGGCAAAAATATAGCGATTGAGAAATTCACGAAAACAAAATTTATTATCATCCATATTTTTCATCCACTATACGGAATCTTAGATACACGAGTCTGACTCGCACTTGACAGGCTTTTTTAATTATATATTGCTAAATTTTTTAACTTTCTGATGAATAAAATCCAAAACGAAGATATCCGTCAGAGATCGAAGGTAACTGACATAGCCTGCCGAATCAGTAAATTGAAGTGGCAGTGGATTATCCATATTTTTCGCCGATGTGATGATCTTTGAGGCTGTAAGGCATTGGAATGGAGATCACGTACAGCAAAGCGTAGCGTAGGCCGCCCTCGTGCTCGCTGGGCTGACGATCTGAAGGACGTTGCGGGTGGCGGCTGGATGAGGATGACTGAGGACTGCCAAGAGTGGCGTAATATGGGGGAGGCCTATGTCCAGAAGTGGACGAGTACGGGCCGATGGAGATTTTTGATTTTCATTTGGATTCTACCTTTCATGCCTAAAGGTTGAATTTCTGCCTTGATCCGGGGGTCGTCTATTTGTATCCCGGAAGGGCACAATATATTATTTGCACAGTCTGTGTGCCCCGGCTGTTGTTTGCGTCCGTCAAACGTTAGCCTTCAGTCCCCGTAGTTTTCTTCAGAATTATAGTATGCTAAAGCCAATTTTTATTTTAACATTTTTATTGAGTCGAGCACCATATAAGTTGTACATTTGACGGTACTTACGTAGTGAAGAATTAAATATAATAAAAGTATAAATAATAAAGCATATCATTTCAAATAAAACTGGTGAAGTTAATAGACGAGTAATAAACTCGCTGAAACCTTGACCTGTGCCTCGTTGCAGAGTTAAAAAGTGAGTTAAATCAGTGTTTTTAAACATTTAAGTTAAAAGACTTAAATAATTTAAACAAAAATTACAAACTTTATCATTACCTACAAAATGTATGAATTAAAAATGCGAAATTAAGTTGTTCAATTGATAGAATAAACAACTCTAAAAAAACATGGTTAATAACAACAATAAAGATGCAATAGCAACACCAGGCGCTAAAACGGTAGCACCTGACAAACTTTTAAAAAGTGATACGGAAGGATATCACAGGTATTCCTTTACTTAAAGGCAATCCCAACCACTGTAATATTATATATGATTAAGTTATCGTAATAAACGATTTCTATTTTTCAAAAAACAATGCGGCAACCTCCGGGTAAGAAGCCTTGATTCTTATATTACTTGTTGTTTTAATATAGAGCACTATAAATTGACTTAACTTGAAAATTGTAATACTGTTTTTAAGATAGAGCTGAAAATAAAACGTTGATTAAAATGCAGATTCAATTTCTTGTTTTTTAGAGTTCCGTACCCAATTAATTTCCGTCAGTCTGTCCGTATGTCACGGGTCTCTAGCTCTTATACGGAATGAGATATAGATCTGAAATTTCGATATGTTGTCTCAAATTTTGACCCAAAACCGAATATGAAATTAAATAAAAAATTAAATTAAATTATTTTTGAATGGCCGAAATTGGAGCCGAAAAAAAAATTTTTTTTACTGTCCCAAAATTCAGGTGTCTCTGTCTAGAAATAGTTAAGTAGAGTGTAAATGTGATTTTTATTTTTTTTCATCTACAAAAATAAAGAAATCGGAGGCTATGAAAGTTGTCATTTTTAGACCATTTTTGTTACGGGGTTTATCCCAAAGACTAAAGTAGTTAGGAACTTGAAATTCCTGTATATTATGTACCATTTGTTGTATTTATACAAAAAAAAACTGAAAGCACCGATTTATGACGCAGTTTTAGAGTTACGTCCCCGAATACTCAACCAACTTAATTTTGCAGTTTTGTTCCATACAATTAGGTAGTGATAAGTTTGAAATTTTTGTTCTAATTATATAATTAAATTAATTTATTAAAATGGCAACTAGACCGGTTTTTTTTTTGCAAGTTCCAACTGGTTACATATAAGTTATATGATATAACACATAGACACCGGAGACTGAGTAGAGTGTACCTTTTTGAAAGAGAGTTTGGCATCCTTTGGATATGGAATCCTAAAAATAAGAATACTCGTAGGTAATTCTTATTTCGTAACAACGAAACGCTAGAGTATTTTTTTCAAATGTATACTTAAAAAATACTCATAATGGAATTACTCTCTGAATATCAGGAATTTAAAATATCTCGAGAGGCTTGAAGAGCCTATTAACAAAACATTACTTATTAAGCGTGTTTTTCCAAGTATTTTTCTTGTGAATGAAGAAAACTTGATTGTTTATAGATATCACAGTTTACTCCTCATTATTAAAGTATAACACTGTCTTGTTCATTATTATATTAATAAATTAGTGTCCCACACATCCTATACAAAGGTTGAACAGAAAAATGTTACTTAACAAATTTAGAGTTATAAACATTATTAATAATTTTTTCTTAAACATACGCTATAATGATAATATTTCCGCGTATGTTTAAAAAAAGCACTATATATGCCTCGGCCGAAATGGCAATTGCCTGTCTCGTATCATTGATAAACTCATACTCGACCTGCAATTGCCTATTTCGCTGCCTTTGCAATAATGTACTATTTCACACCACCTGCTCGACAATGTCCAATTACATATCATGCAACTTCAACGTAAAGTAACGCATCATATCTCAAGGGATATAAAGTTATATGAAATTCCCTAGGGATTATAAAGGGAACGTCAAATTCGTGTGGAAACTCGTGGAAAACAAATGCCCATATGGGATTGTAAAGAGGTTTGTTCGAAAATCGAACTGGCCACCATAAGCAAAATTCAACAAAAAGAAAAAAAGCGTTTACAAAGAATGTGAAAGAAAAGACGGTGTTTGGTGCTGTGATTGTCAGTGAATTTTATTGAATTATTAATGTTGATAAAAAATGTCGAGCTTTTTATTGTCTCGCAGAAGGTGTGAAAAGTAGAATATGCTCCTCTGGAATAAAGCCTGTCTTTGTCTTGGGCAGCTTGAACCCCTCGCTTTACTCAGAACTCTATATAACTCCCTCGCTACGCTCAGGAGTTAACACTAGAGTCCCTCGTTACGCTCAGGGTTCAATATGCCACCCGTGCCGTAATAAGATACTGCTTTATTCCCTTAGTGCATAATCTACTATTTTTTGTTAAATTATAGGTCTATATAAGATGAAATTTAATCAACCGCTCGAATTCATAATAAGGACTCGGTTAGTGATCGGGAACAAGGTTCAATAACGCTTTTATTCGAAACCATTAAAAATAATTTTGTTCTCTTTAACAGAAAGAAAGGAAATTTTTGTTTTTTCGAATTTCACCTGAAGGATAACTAAATATTATTCCTGATCATTAACTAAGTCTCTAGTATGAATTTGGGCGGTTGATTAAATTTCATCTTTCAAAGCAATTTGCTTCCCTTATGCATAATTATCAATTTTTCCTTTGCTTTGGTACGAAACTAAAACATTTGACATTGATTTTTATGTTTATGTAAAAGCATTGAGGTAATGTCTTTTTATCTGAGGGTAATGTGTGTAATTTATATGGCAATGAGAAGAAACAGACAGCATTTCTTATTAGCCCGAGACAAATTTTTCTGTTCAGCCATAGTATAAAGTCAAATTTAGGTTAATTCATTCGTTTAATTATTTATTATCTTAAAACTGTTTTTTTAATCAGCATACCATGCAATAAACATGCAATACCCAATTGATGTATGAGGTAGGTGGTAGAGCTGATGCCACGCTCGACTGTGTACCACCATCTTACTCGTAAATCCCCTCGAAGTTATTCGGAGAAGAGTAAGAGGACAGCTCTCAAACAGGCACAAACCAGGTGGCCCCCTATTGCCTGTGACCGATTGATTGGCGGTATGTCCATCACCAATTGCCAGGTCTTATATAATACAGACTGGTGACGGGCAGCGGCGTCACTGGTGTGAGGGTTTTGGCACCGCGCTCACCAACCCGCTTGCCCAGGAGGACCACCAAGAATCGTGAAATCTTGGAAAGGCTTATGTCCAGCAGTTGACAAATACAGGCTGATGGATTGATGGATGACCCAATTGAAAGGTAATGAGAGCTTGCCGTTTATAAGCAAAATTAGTGACTTTGTATTGCGAATACGGGTATACTGAAGAAAACTAGGTAAAAAACACTCGCATATAACTTATTGGTATGCTTCAACAAAATAGTGTTTATTTTTAACTTATTCAAAACCAGAAATTTTGCATTTTCAATAAAAAATTTTTGTTGCAGTGACGATCCCTTCATCAAAGACACAAAAGGCTACGTTAACCGATGGAAATTCACCACATCCACCTGACGACAAGAACCCTGACTTAATCCCTTTGAGTAAAGGTATGTATGTGAGTAACTAGATTCACTATAACTATCCCTCTGCCCACCCCAATCTTTAATAACAACCATCCTTCCCCTTTTAAGTTAAAGTATGTATATGAGTAACTAGATAAACTATAATGTCCCTCTCCCTACCCCAATCTTTCACAACTACCGTCGTTCCCCTTTTAAGTAAAGGTATGTATGACAACTACCGTCCTTCTCCTTTTAATAAAGGTATGTATGTGAGTAACTAGATTAATTATAACTATCCCACTCCCCACCCCAATCTTTCACAACTACCATCCTTCCCCTTTTAAGAAACAAGTAAGAGTATGTTAGTCCTAATGGAGAGGTATCTACGTCATACATGACATAACACATTACAACTATTATAAATAATTCTTTGGTGGACTCATTACGTCATTGGGTGGCCTAATAACTAACATCACACTTTATATAACGTATAGACAAATGTGAAGTAAAAAAAATGTATATTTTATGCTCATATCATACATCACATACATGTGTATTTGATGAAGAATTTTATTATTTATATTATGACTTATGAGTTATGAGTTATGACTTATGCACCTATTATTTTTGTGAGGTTTTATGTCAACCTGTAATAATAATACCTCTACAAACAGAAAAGCTTTTCTTTTCTTACTAGAGGGTTCTTTAATTCGTTCTCTAAAAAAAGGAAATTTTAGAATTTATAAAAGTATCCAGAACATTTTGTAAAATAATACTAAAAACTTACATACTTTTGTTCTTAAATTTCAAATACTCGTGCATGGAAAATAAATTATTTGAAGAATAGTTTTCGGCGAACATGTAACGCTTACGCTATGCAGTCTCAAATTCGTATTGACACAGATGTTGCCAAACTTCTCTCTTGGACACTAACGCGAAAACTTGACAACGTTCTCAGTTTTCGTTGGTAAGAGTTTTGTTACGTGGTTGCTGGAACTCGTGCCTAGAGTTGATGGAAGCTCGGAGAGTTGATACTTTTGGCATATTTTCTTTTAGTTTCGTTCGAAAACCCTATTTACTAGACAACCATCTAAATCAATGGGTTAGAAAGTAATAATAGCTTTGCCAGTAATTTGACACATCTACACACAATACACGCTATGGTCTGGGTGGCGACTACAAGCAAACATATCTCACGATATAACAGAACCAATTAACTTTGTAGGGACATTCGACCGTTAGTAGCTTCAAAAACAACTGGTCAGCCGCGGCGCTGCTTGGCACGTTTTGCATTAACAATTCAAAGTTTATAGGGAATTTTATTTTTTATTTTCTGGGAGTCCTAATACCTTGACCTTAGTTGACTCCATACAGACTTATGTTCCTTATCAGCAAGAAAATTGCATAGTATATAAAAATGTATATTTTGTTTGGGGAATTTCTTTTTTTTGTTCTATTATTTTATATTGTAACATACATAGGTTTACTTGTAAGCGCCGCTCGGTCCATTATCGTGATATGAACATTGGCGATACACTCATTCCACCAAAATAAATTAAATGTGAAAAAGGGGTTGATTTCGATACAAAAGAAGTAAAGGATTGTTGGTATCGCCGAAAAAAAAATTGATAACAGTCATATGCTATTTAAATGTTTGTATAAACCTCCCTGTTTTTAATGTCATGATTTACAAAGCATTACGTAATCATTTGGTGGTCTTTCATTTACAAAGTTTAAAAATCAAAGTTGGTCGGGCTTACCTAGCGTCTTCTTCCGTCCGTCATTTCGTCTGTATGTGTGTCACAGCCTCATAACTTCTTAGCTATTAGTTAGTGTCTTGAAATTTTCTCAGATATTATTATCATCTCGGTGCGTTAGTTCGGCTCACACTTGACCCGTTTTTAATAGTATTTTCGATCTTAATCCCAAGTGAACCTTATCCTTGATCTGCGAGATAGCTCTGAAACTTAAACTTCAAGGTGTTCTTCAGAAATGTTTCAAGAAACTTTTCTCAATATTAGCACTGGTCCCGCTAATAAATTTAAAGAAACAAATTTGAACTCAAACCTCATTGATGTAAAGTCTGTTTCTTATCGCATCACTGCATTCGTTGCTGGTAAATATCACTGAATATCACAGTAAAACTTTACTTATTTACTAAGTCAGCAATCCACTTAGACCTTTTTAGGGCTACGTATACCTACTAAGAAAGATAAAAGGAAAACTTTTGTTGAAAACATGTCTACCTGTTTTCTAGTCAGAGGTTTTGTCATTCTCTAAGATGGATGAATACAACGTCTTGATTGCCAAGTCACGGAATGAAAAGTAAATTGCGGCGGTTTTGAAAATTTTGTTGGGCTTATATTTAAATTCTATCTTAAACCTATCTGAAGTTAGTATTTTTACTTAAGAAACTTGGCTCTCATCCAATTTCATTCCAATGAAAGTCTGTTTTTACCTGTAAGTCTAGACTGAATGCACCTATAGATAGAACGGTTTCTTGTGTAAAGTCAGGTCATAAGCTATTGTTATTGCTGAGAAGGGAGCCGTACTAAAGATATTAGAACGTTACGTCTTTTTTTTTACGTAAATACATGTACTTGGGCTTGTCTTCCAGAGGATATTTCCCTCTGCTACAATCCTGACACACCTCTTTCGTCTCTTTTACATGCATCAATCTAGTCATATAAGCTCTTCTATTTGGAGGGCTTTTGACTTTGCCCTTCTTCAGTATGTCAGCAATTTGGTCGGCATACGCCCTTCTGGGGCGGCCTAACCGAGCCCTTATTTTCACGTGCGTCTATTTATATTTATTTTGTCATTTTGTTATTGTAACTCTCTAAATTTAATATCCCTATGTATATAAACTACCGACACATTTCATTTTCTATTCTTTTCTAAATCTTTATTTAAAACACAATGGTCCTTGTATCGATATTTCCAACTCTATCGTCCATTGTCTAGCTGCACGGACTCCGTACATAAGGAACGCATTTCTACTGCATTCACTATAATTCAGTGCTTGCGTCACTGTTCCCAACATTCGATATCACACAAAAGTGTAGGAGTACTGCCAACACTCCATTATGCACCCCCAATCGTGCCTTTGCAGTCACACTTTTGCTGCCGGTTAAAGGGTGCAGGGTTCCGTTTACTTCATTAACTTTTCTGTCAATTAAACCGTTATACTTCCCAAGCATAAATAGATAACCCAGAGAGATAAATGGGTAAAACTGTTCTACCTCATCGTTTTCAATGTGAATCTAACATTTAGTAACCGCTGCATCCCTCTCAATCTTTTCCTTTAAAGGCATCGTCTATCACTGTAACGATCTTAATTTATTTGCTCTTAAATTCCTTTTCAATAGGAATTTAATGAGTCTAAGAGTTTTTCTGTTTAATTTCTAATCGTTCACAAAGTTTTAACCAAATATAAATATATTATTCGCAAAAAATAATATTAATCAGCTTTCATTTCAAATATCTATGGAATTTAAGTTAAAGGGAACAACTTGCGTAGCTAGTCACCACCTTATCGTGAGATGACGCTGTTTTGCCAATATTTATATTCAATTTTCTTATGAACTTTGTAATATTAAGTAACAGCACATCATTTCGCGATGTAATATAAGTAAGTAAGATTAGTTCTAATCATAATACAACCGATAAATCATCAAACTTTTACATAGTACATTGGCATAAAAGTTTTAATTCTAGCCGATCTCCGTTCATACAAGAAATCTTACCCACACATGTAAACGATCAAACAGAACAGAATACCGTGTGGCGCACTGTGACGTGTACTTTACAATTTCCATAAATTCAATCGAACCATTTCGATCCGCTGCAAGTCATGAATTCTTTGTGTTTTGATTTGTATTATTTTGCTAGCTATGGCATTTTTTTGGTTTCCTTAAGATTACTTAGAGTAGAGAAACTTTGATGTCAGTTTTTCCCTGCCCGTGGACTCCGTAACTCCGTTAGGCACTCAAGAAACTGAAATAAAGCATTTAGGTAAAAAAATCTGTAATTAGGGTTCCATCAAAAGACAAAACCTTACAGCAATGTTTCTGTTCAAATTTGTCTGGGTGTGAAGAAGGTATATTTTTATCCAGATTTCGTACCTACATAATATACCTACGCCTATCTCCCAGAGCGGTAGGTGAAGCCCACAGACCTCCACTAGGCACGATCCTGACATATCACTTTTACTTTTTCCACATTCATCAAAGAGATTTTTTTATAATTAAATAATAAAACCAGCCAATTGCGATTCGGACTCGCGCACAGAGTTCATTTTTGTGATTTAATAAATATAATGAACGAAAAAAATAGTTTTTTAATTTTTTTATTTATGTAATTCATAACTCTAAAGAAATACATATTTTACAATAATAAGGTGTATCAGAAACCTGTTTGGGTTTTTACGTACATCGTCATTCCCGCCTTATGCAAGAATATAGAAAATTAGATATACAGGTAGTCTAAGTAAATATTGATAATGCCTTAGGATATCGAAATGCTTTGCTACAAATTCGTAAAATAATGGAAAACACACAAAAGTAACTAGGTAGGTGTATCTATAAGTAAACAATATGAACAAACGTCCATAGCTGCTCTTTCAATCATGGAGATAACAAAAAAATACAAAGTTAAATAGCCGTTACAAACTTATAAATTGTTTTTTACACAAGTTCCATATATAAATGCACTGAGTCTCAAACTTTAATGTATATCGATACTAAAAAATAAAGGTGTAACGTAAATACATATTTTTTTACGCTGAAATATGACGTTTTGTTTTATTCAGGTTACATCCGCCAACATGTTGATAATCTGACACGAGCATGCCTTTCTAACAAAAATTCATCAAATCTCATTATTTCCTAATTGAATTTTTTGCTTTTGGTTAGTTCAAATCTGGACTAAACAGCTCCCCGCACTTTTTCTTCACTACAGAGATAACGAGGATATCGAGCCACCGTTTACAGATTTTGTAAAGGAAAAGAAAACAACAGGCTGCCTCAATACTCCTCCAACACCGCCATCACCGAGGCAATGTACTATTGATACTTTAGACAACTTGGACTTGAACGCTATTCTACGCCGCAAAGTACATATGTTTTAGAACTACTGTTCTCTTGTTTACATTTTGTCTCACGGCCGGCTGAATGAACTTTGGACAGAAAACGTTTCTGTGATGCAAATAAGATTTGTATCTCGAGTATATAATCACGAAAAAAGAAAAAGGAAGGATCAATAACCTTTATTGTTTCCTTAACATTGAGGCTTTACTGCACTAAAAAAAAACATCCGCTTGAAAGCTTTTTAAATTTTATAATTAAGATAGGAAATAAATCTCCTTATTTTAACAAATAAATCAAACACTAAGCTCCGACTTTTAATTACATGCAGTAAAATGACAGTACGGAAAAGGAATGGATGCTGTGCAAGTAAGCGAGATGAACTATCTTAGTCCCTTTTCACTGAATTTCAGCACTGTAAGTTTAACATCTAATTAAAAGTCGGAGTTTGGTCCTCATGTGACGTTGCGCAAACTTGGTATCGCCTTCTAACCATACATACAATAGTCTTTCATCGCAAACCACGCTTCGTGGAGTATAATTGCAGTCAAGTACAGGAAGCGATACAAAGCTGCGTGTAGCATGGTACGAGTACCAGCAGAAGGTATCATCGCACAGTGTATTATGAGTTTATTCGCTTGTCCTAAAGCACAGTAATAAACACAGGTGCATCGGAAAGCCTGCCAGAGCCGCCGCCATACGTGGCTGTAGCCAGCAACCCACAACCAAAGAGTTCTAGCAGCGCGCACAGCTTGGCACGCCACTCACTTTCGCCTAGCACGCCGCTTTCGCCGCACTTACAGTATCCAGATTTACAGGTAGGCCAATTTAACTTACACTTTCAGATGCATGCACTATTTAGGTATTACAACATTATTATTTAATTATCGTATTCACTCTACTATCACAAATAAAATTTAATATTAACAAATTCGATACGCAGCTTTAAAACGCAATAATACTTTTAAAGATCAAGAAACTAATTGAATTATCCTTGGAGCAACACAATTTTACTCGACAGATATTAAATCTTTAATTTTATATTTTTTACCAAGATTGTAAAATGTTCATGTTTTCAAAATTGCTTTAGTTTTATTTTTATTTTTTGGCTAGTATTCAATCACTCACACACCAGAAAATACTTAAAATGCTTAGTATCGCGTCCTATAATGAAACAGCACCTAACTGATAATAATTTAGTTCAAGTTGTTTTAGGACAAAAAGTAATACTGCACTATTTTCGGATTTCTGATGTGTCATAAAAATTTATTTATTTATTTATTTACAAACAAGGAGTACAAACAGAGAGAGGCACATCATATCTTACAGTAAAGTTATAGGTATTTTTTCATTGTACCACTATCATTAGCATACTCACAGATAATATAAATGTTTGAAGTGACGCAGACAGGAGATCAAGATAAAAGTAATATTATATTTTTGTTTAAAGAATTATACTACAAAGCTAAAACCCACAACCAATCTTAAAACTAACATGCATACAGAAAATTATAAAGATTAATTAATTGTTAAAATAACCTGAAAAGCTTCTTAACTAACTTACCGGCTCGCTTTTTTATTGGAGACATTTGATGTGCAGTTAGTATTTTTAATGTGCAGTAAAATATTCCTCTTTATTATGAAAGTAAGTGGCAGAGCTAAGTTTGTAGAATGCCGGTCTCTCTGGATCTAGGTTTGAATCGGGTGGTCAAGTATTTCACCAACGATTTTTTCGCAATGTACGTGCATAAAACAATTAATTCTGCATATAGTATAGGTATGTTAAACAGGTTACGTGCTGATTTGTTAAGAAAATACTGAGATGAAACCTGCATTTGAATTAACCCTTTCAGCCCTGAGTAACTCTCTACTGGCAAAAGAGCGCTATTCACGCAATTCCCATAGTTTAATTTTAAAAATATATGTATTTTTTTCAGAGAATATATGTCATTTTAGGACATAGTTTTTCGTTATTTTGGTATATTATTTTTTATGATTTTTTAAAAAATTGTCAGTTATGACGTCACTTGAGAATTTTAGACATAATACTGATTGTGATGTGTGATTACTTGTAAAAAACTGTTCTATCTCTGTCTCTCTACTCATCTGTCATCCATCTGTCAAATCAATCGGCAGCAAATTTTTATAAATTTATCTTGATATCAAAGGTCACATTTCTAAACAGCCATTTCTCGAGTGACGTCACACGAAGTCAAATAGAAGTTGCAGCTTTTTCGTAAAAATATTCACCATCATGAATTTTTTTGGACCACAAGTTCTAAAATACGGCTTATTAAAGCTAAATCTCGAAATGGTTTCCGAATTAAGACACCTTTACGTAATTTAATCTATGCGAATTGTACAAGACGGATCTATAAGGGTGTAACTGAACCTGAAGTACGATAATAGCTCGCCCTCTATCATGGTGGGACAAAAAATCGTAAGTGTAACGTGGGTGTACGAGTGTTAACTGTTAAATTTACGGTCACATTTGACACCCAAGTCGTTACGACAGGTTTACAGTTGTTCATATCTTAGAAATTCATATAAAACAGATGTACAGAATATAAATTATAGAAGTACACCTAAGACTGAAATTTTAAGTTAAATTCATATTAATGTAATATTAAGGAAATTCTGCTGCCGTTTGCTCCGTACTCAAAATATACATCATTTGCATGTAACATGCAAATACTCGTTGAACATTGTTGGATTTTCATATAAAGTACGATCTTTACGATGTTGCGGTGACATTTTTGGCGCGTGTGAGCGATGTAAAGCTTGGCTTTGGATTTAGTTTTGCTATCCAGCACCAAACTTACACAACATTTTAGTAAAATCGTGTGGATATGAAATGTTCTTTATCGTCTCCCTCAGTGTGCCAATTTTAGTTTTCCAAGCTGTTATTCAGAATGGTTATGGCCTTTTGTCAGTAAGGGTTTTAAACATAGTGGTTAATACAAAGATGTCAAAAGTTTGGATGAGTTCTGACACTTAAAATCTATTGCATTGTTTTTGAATGTTTGCGTTAACATAATTCCGATGCGTGCACACTTATGAGTGCGCAATCTGTCTATCTACGGTCAGCAATCTGATCAGACTAATAAAGTCGTAAAAATTCAAAACTGTAAGTGCACTTAAAGCGTAGAACTATCACTGTGTTCAGATGAGCACTGATTCCAAACGTATGAGCATCACCCATTTAAAGGTGGAAACATTTTGTTGCTGTCATAGTACGGTAAGGGCTTATCTTTACTTTTGAAATCTTTGGGTTAATATAGTTTCTGACCACTGCAAAATATTTCTGTTGTACTAGGATTTAGACGTAATTCCCTTTTGTATGACACCCCATTTGATTCGATTTTAATGCATAAGATTTATTTTTCTTAAAAGTTTTCTCATGTCTCACATGTCGTAATTGAGGCGTTTTTTACAAAACGAACCAATGTCAAACGTCTTACATTATGTCACAGTTTCACAGTTGCATAAAATACTATGAGATATTTCTTCTATAGAGGAGTTAGGCAAAGACTAATCACTTATTGGCATAGACGAATACAGCCTACAGACTCCTCATAACAGGTGACCGATTTCTGTCAACACATCTGACTGAACCAGCAGATACAATTCGCCACTCCAAAATTTATATGTTTCGGTAGGCCAAACCAAAATTGCTTCTTTATTCATTACGTTAGAGTCTTCATCTTCGGGAAAGATAAGTTTGTGGCGCTATACGTATGATAGGAAGAGCCAATGGGATTGCAGTATCCCGTTTCGATTGTTGACAGAATTATTTGTACGCAAGATGTAAACGTCTTTCTGGGCTGTATTGTCTATGCTTCTTGGTATGTCACTAATTTTGCATATTCTCGAGCTTTCAACTTGTACTCTATTTATATTTTGTCGGTGTTTTTTCCATATCCTTACATCATTATCTCAGTTATATTTTTAGATACAAACCAAACAAATAAGTAAATGAAAGAAGTACTACAGAAATTCTTTCTTACGAAGGCCGTTAGGCTATGGTTGTAGTAGTGACGTGTAAAGATAAGCGCGTTTTGTAGTGCTTCTAGCACACACTAGAAGAAAGTGCGTGAAAAAAGTTTAGGAAATATAATTTGCACCAATTTGGGGTAACATTGGATAGCAATTGAACAAAAGAGGTACGTACTTGTAAGTCATGACTCACGGTCACGACTATTCATAAAGTGTGAATAGCGAATGTTGATACTTATATTTATCTTAAAAGTAACTAAAAGAATTGTAAGAAACTTATATACCTAAAATTTTTATTCACTACTAGCAATACAGGGTTATACATGAAATAGTAAAATAATATTAAAATTTGAAAACATTCACTGATGGTTTCAGATGTGATGAACAACCAGTACACACTCATAAGAATATATCAAGACCTTTTACTCCATTTACATTTTTTATAAAAACAGGTGATCTGATTTAATTAATCTTATTTAACCTTAGGGTATTTATTATTCAAAGATTTTAACACAATATTAATAAGTCATCCCATGGACATTATATTTCCTGAAATATACTCACTACTACAACCATAGTCAAACGGACATAATGAGATAGAAAACTTGTAACAGAAAATGTTTCCATGGATCTTGTGTCAGTTATCAGATCTTTTATTTTCACAGAGTGATTCCGGGAAGAACCTCAACAGAGTGATGCGTTTGCACCGAGAAGTGGTAACAACCAGGACTCCATTACTAGCGGCGCATCAAGAAAGTCGTGTTTAAAGTAGCATTTAGTTAGTGTAAAAGTGAATAACGACTTGCTAAAAACAAAACAATGTAAGAAATTGCAAGAAATATTCGTTTGATTTAGTACAGTTTAAGGTAAATTATCTGTACATCTGATCAGAATAATGGTGGCAATTTTTTTCTTTTCAATTATTCAATGAATTTGTTTATTTATTTTCTACAAACAGAAGAAATTTTTGTATTTGTTGATTGTTCAGCTAACTGACGTTTCTTGGATTTATCGGTCAAACAGTACTTTATATTAGTGTTACGTTTTATCTGGTTTCGTTGTAATAATTTTTTTATTAACTATCGTTTGCACGGATATATTTTTGAATATAAAGGTATAAAGTATTTTTAAAAACTCGTTTAACTAATAGGAAATTCAAAAAGTTCGTTTACAATTTACAGTTAAGAGACGAAAGACAGCATATTTTGGTCACATTTATCGGCATGAAAAGTATAACATGTTGAAGAGCATTTTAGAAGGGAAAATGGACGGAAAACGGGGAAGGGGGAGAAGGCGAATGACATGGAGTGATAACGTAAAAACTTGGACTAACATAAAAGACGCTGCCAGTCTCTGCAGACTGGCACAGAATAGAGAAGAGTTTCGTGTGGTGGTCGCCGACATCCGCTAGGATATGGCACCCACAAGAAGAAGAAGTTTACAACATTTTTTTTTTTCGTGTGTCTATTCATTGTGTTACTTTTATTTAATTTCTTTTACTAAAAAGATTAAAAGAATAGAACGAAATAAAAAGTTTTAATTTAAAATGTCCGTTGTTGAAGTAAAAATAATTTGTCAATTGAAACTAAATGTACTGCAGATACGAGTATGTGAATTAAATGTGACTTTAATGATAGAAGCATGCAGCTAGGTTACATAATAATATATAAAATGTATATACAGGTATAATTTTAAATAAGGCAGTTTCATTCAATTCAAAACAGCAACCTCGAAAACTCGTCTCTTCGGAGTTGAAATTTAATTTATTTTCTGAATTTACTTTTGAGACCATGAGGTTGATGTTTTACAAAATATCGTTTGCAAAGTATTATCGGATTAATGTATATAAAATAGACCTTATAATTTTTAATTTACTTTTTTTTTGACTATGATAATAATATTGTATAATTTTTATAACTATTGTTTTATGGAATAAATAAACTGACTGTTTTATAAAACGTTATTTAATAGCTCTATTGTAAATAGTAATTGTAAACCAAAATATTTTATGTTCATAAAATCCTCTTAAAGACGAATTTGACGACTGTTCTATTTTAGTTTAAGTATATTAGGATAAAATCTATATGTTTACTTTACAGGTAGTAAATTATTATAAATGTTACAACAACACGAATCTTATTCTAAAATGTTTACGAACTTTCAAAAAAAAATTAAAATTGCTCATGAAGGAAATTGATAAACATGGATTATTCTATAATGCACAAAATTTATGATTCCCCAAAGTGACGTTATCGAACGAATAAACGATGCGAACAGCATTTTTATTTACACATGATTCAATAAAATGTTAAAATTTTATAACCCTTTGTTTAATTTTTACCCGACTAGCGACTTTTCTGTTATCCAACATAATCGTAAATATGTTCCTAATGGCGAATAAAACAAAAAAATGGAATATTTCCGCAAAAATGTAATTTTTTTTGTGGTGTAGATAACAAATTCGAACCAACCATCTAAAAAAAAACAACAATAAATAGTAAAAACGAGCTTTGAATCTATACTACGGTCAGCTAGAGATTTCACTTGAGAAAGCTGCAAATAGTGATGGATTAGATACATTTAAAATTAATTCAGTAAAATAAAAGTCAAGTGTAAGTTGTGCTGACTTGTGCTTTATTACGAAGTTGTAACGTAAATTGTTCTGCTCTCGGTTTGTTCAATTGAATAAACTATTTCTTTCTTATTCAGCAGGACTGCGTATCTCTTTATTCATCTCATTTAAACCGTTCTGAGTTTATCAGAAATGAATCTTTTTACTAGGATATAAAGATATAAATAAAAGCAAGAATATTTATCTTTTGCTCGCGAGCTAAACAAGTCTGTAACTTGAGTTAAGAAAAAATGAGAAAAGTCTTTAAACCTTTGTGAAAAATTGTTTTGTTGACCCATAAATATTTATGTAACTTGGTTGGCATTCAAACGTCATCAGTGCCATTTATCGTTGACTCTATTTCAATTAGTACAGCTCTGCTTCCCGGCGAAATAGTAATTACGAAATTTGTTAGAGATCTTTAAACTCTCGCGTTAAGTATGGCGAGGGGCAGTGATGAAATGCAGGTGACGACACAAGTATTTTCCTTCTACCCGCAAAAACATTTTTGTCTTTAAAATTAATTGTTATCTGTTTCACGGCACACAACACTCACAGTATCCGGAGACGCACGGGAGAAATCCCGCGATATCAATTTCTCGATAACTGGACTCCATGTGGGAGACAAATCCCTTGACCCTTTTGTGTATGCTGCGTTTTGTTTGGCCAATGTAAGAACTTCCACAGCTCCATTGTATCTTATACATACCTGTATTTAGAAAAGGAATCACTTCCTTTGGGGTGTGTAAAAGCTTGCCACTTTGGATAACGGAGTATATACAGTCTTAGTGGAGTACTAACTTAATGCTGTTCCAATCTTATCCGTAATAACTTTGATATAAGGCTGGTTTTCTGTTAACCTGAGGACACTTTTCCTTTTTTGGTCTTGGATGTTGCTTTTTCATCTGATATCCGTTTTGTCTGAGTAGGTACCTCTTGAACATGTGACAGCTCATCTTTAGGATGGTCAGGTCACGTGCTCTGTTAATGATGTCATGACGGATTGGATGTGACGAAAATGGTGAAGAGGTGTGCTTGATGTGTTGATTTTCGATATACAGTGTGGGCCAGAGAACCATCGGATCTCACCACTTTAACATCAATGAATGCCAAATATAAGTTAAAGTTAATAAAGTAAGTACCTGCTTTCTTTATCAGGGTCAATATTTTCTCCAGATAGATGATATGGCGATGGGAAGTCCTGTAGCTCCGGTTCTCGCCAATATCTGGGAGGAGGCTTTACGTACCAGTCCCTTAACAATCAGAATCTAGAAGAGATATGTTGATGATGTTCTCAAGGGGGTAGCGAGGAAGCATGCAGAACATCCTAACTCCATCCATCCGAACATAAGAAAAAAGTCATAATTTAATAAAAACTTTTTAATTTCGTCTGCTTCTTTGCATATAAAACGTTAGTGTGAGAGAGTGAGACGTAGGCACGGTAATGCACGCCAGGTCACCAGCAATATTTCCTGCTTTGTCGCATATAAAACGGTAATTTTGTAATTTATGGTACGTATATTTAATAAATACTTTGAAAGGTTTAAGTAAGAAAGTAAGAAAAAATTAAAAACGGTATCGGTAAATACCAATATAAAATTGGTCATACAGAGAAAACTACCAGGTAATTTCATAATAATTTGCTCAAAGCCACAATGAGAAGTACCTTGGTTGCATACTGGTACTAGATGATGGAGAAACGATCCCCGGTTGAGAGCCTTACTCTCTGAAAATGAACTAATTCAATTAGACTATGACTAGGAACAATATTGCTAGTGACAGGTGTCTAATAATTTTGTAGCACAATAAAAACGAAAAAAAATCTACCAAAGGGGAGGGGGTATATCTTAGAGTTCCCCTTTCCCCCTCCCCGTATCCGCTATCCCAAATTAGGCAAACTAGGGGATTTCATCAAGGCCACAATAATTCATTGGTTGCATGCTGGTACTCGATAGGATAAAAACTACCTCCGAATGCGCCCATAACATCGATCTGAAAGACCAAACGGCCAAGCTGACTCGTGGCAGCAATTTTTTTTCTAGCTATACTTATCAAGTTATTATGATAAAAGTTTGATGCTGATACTACATGAAATATTTTGACATGAAAAAAGCCCCACTTTTTTCCATAACTGTTCACAACCTGCCAAGTTTCACCAAGGTCTGCTGGCTTTTTTAGGAGTAACTTTTCGTCGTTTTTCTCACAGTAACTGTATCATGCTGGTACTCGATAAACATTCGGTCTAGTATTGCGACAGGGGTGGATTTAGGGCGAAAGATAAATAATTTTTGTCACTATCACTCCAAGCAAAAAAAGTGTAGTGCAAGAGAGGCAGATCCAGGGCGAAAAAGAATAAATCACGTCTATTTTTTAATTACTAAAAAAAAAATTCGACAATGTAGCTACCAACATTTTCACAAACAAACATCAAAATAAACTGTTGAAACCATCTAACAAAATACGTTTAATTTCAGTACAATTTTTTTAATCTTCAAATGTAGAGAAAAAGTGTGTTTGATGCGATTTATTAAATTAGTTATTTATATAGAGGATTTATCCAAAAACATAACCCTAGACCACTTAAGTACCATAAATTAATAAAAAAATTACAATTATCTCAACGAAAAAGGTGTGTAAGGGTCGTAGCAGATGGAAATCTGCGCTATTTGTTCGTATGTATTTCATATAATAGCTTTTTTTCACGTACCATATGGGAAAGTCGGCATAGTGCGAACTTCAGTATGAAAATTTGGACGGTTGGCATTCCGCGAAAGTTGGCATAAACCGAATAAATCGGCAGATATCGATTCATTCGGTTAAGGCGGTCACACGAAAGGTAAGATTATTAAAAATGTATATAGTAAATCGATTATTTGTAAAGTTTAGCCTTTATTGATAATAAGAATTAATGATAACAATAATTTTTATGGTAAAATAAAACCTACATGGAAAAATATTCCGTGGTTTCTTTACGACAAGAGTATCCGATGTCTTGGATTTATTTTATTGTTTGGAATTTGTAAGGTTTAAATCAAAATAATAAGGTTACACCCACACCGATACACTGACACACACAACAAAATCAACAGACCAGAAGGTTCTAAGTCAACAGAACCTTTTGTTGTGTAGTTTTATGAAGAAAGACAAATATTTTTTGAAGAAGGTCCTCGGACCAGAATTTTAACCTGCGACAAGACAAGTGCTCTTCCAACTGAGTCACCGAGATTCTCACCTTGACTTTTGAATGTTTCCACCCTATACGTTTTTTTTTGTCTTACCTGGCGCAAAGACTTTTTTTTTTAATATTAAAATTTGTAGTTCTACGCAAATTAAACTATACATAATGCAAGTTAGACTTTTTAAATCTAATCTGATGTAATAATAATTCATTACAATGTGATATATCCATACTCGTCTGTCGTTTTAGAGTTTATATACTATTCATTTTATTTTGAAAAGAAAATGCTACGCAAATCCTACCATTCATAGGAACGATAACTACGACAAAATTCTTCCCATTTTTCTCAAATATTACTCTCGTTCAACCCTATTCACACTAAAGATTAAACGCTAAAGGGGCGACCTTAAGAAAAATTCTGGCCATAAATAACAGCTGTATAGAAGAAAGGCTGATATCCAGAAGCATTGTGCGAAGAGCAATGCAGGTCCCACACAATGTCCGTCATAGACGAGGCGCTGAAACCATTTGTTACATATTCAAAATGCCTTGGTCATTTATCTTTGAGCTATTGACTGGACATGTCGTCTATCAATTTGGCGCGTCGTCGTCGTATACACCCATACATCAAGCTACTTCCTGTTTGGAGGCGACGCACAGTGGTCTTGCTTCATACTCTAGCAGCTGAATTTATAATTAGGAAAGGAAGATTAAAAGATTATGTGCACGATATCTATATTGTTGTTGTTTACCAAAATGATTTCAAGGCTCCGTTTCCATATTTTTAATAGTACGGCACCCTTCGTGTGCTAGTCCGACTCACACATGCCCGGTTTTTATTTGGGTCAACACGGTGTAATTACTAAAACTACCTTTTACTTTTGGACATTATACATTTTAGTTCGTACATGTTATTTATTTCAAATGCACACTCACAACCACCGTTATGTATTTAGTTAATTGGGAAAATGGTTTTAGTGTAATGCAGACATGAACAAATGGGGTATTGCGGTCGACGTGCGCTGTTACGGCTTTTGTTCTTTTGGAAATTAGTCATTATTAGAGATCGGGTTGTGTGATTTTGTGCTAAGTTGGTTATTCTGGCTCAGTTTTGTTAAAAGAAATCAATTGATCCATATCGAAAGTGGAAAAGAAAAAGTTACCAAGCGACAATTTGGTCGATTATCACCGGAATCGGAAAAAAATGCATCGATTAGTCCTACTCCCAAGCTTCTGTAATGACTTTTGATGTCGCTTAGATATTTTGGATTTTGTGGATTTTTTCAGTTTCCAGCGACCAAACGAAGTAAATTTGATCTATTATTAAAAATATTTCGTTTGGATTATTTTTTACGATTGTTTTTCTACTTAGTTAATTTTACATGTTCTTAATATTAATTATTCTAGCATGTAGCCACTCTTAAACTATCTCACAAAAAAAAACTTCCTTTGCTATTCTTCCCCAATCGATTTTTTTTGTGACATTGTGCCCTTTAACCATTCCTATAATATTTGCTATTTGATATTAAGATATTTTTTACAAGTTCTTGTTTTCCAAAACATGTCGTTTGGTAGTTTGCTTCCTTCATGTAAAAGAGATTACATATGTCACTTAGGAAAATATTATTTGCTGTATCCTATTTTATTTTTGGCGCTTGGATACCTTTCACGGAGAACAATTTTAACTCAAACGAAGGTTGTGCATGCCGCCGTGCGTATCTTGAATAGTCGTTTGACCATGCCGTCACGCGTCACCGTGCTATCCAAATGATAACAGCCGTAAGTGCAAAGATAAAAACGTTTCGAGAAAAACATGTCTAAACCTTTAATTTTTATTTTTGTTGTCATTGCTTAATAATTTAAAACAGTATGTATTTAATAATTTTATATTTAAGTGTGCAACATCTCACATATACCAGCATAATATTTTATATTTTAAACAAACCTCCATACAAACGCTGTCACCACATTGTGGGGTGTCTATGGAATGTTATTATAATATTTTATGCGGAGTCCATTAAAATTATCTAGATCTATGTTTAAGTGGAAATAAAAACCGTAAAATTTGAAAAATATCTTAACAACAAACTCGTAAATAAAGTTAACGGTTTTTTACCAAAAGTGTAGCCGAATGTGCTTTTATTGTTTTAGATAAAATCAAAAATGAATACGGCGCAAACTTTGATTGTGTTATCTAGATTAATAATAACCAAAAATATAGTTTGAAAACGTCCAGTGTTGTTAAAAGTGGTTTCTACTGAAAAAAGTTATCAATTTTGCGCCAGCGACGAAATCGGCACCATTTTATTGTCCTCCCATGTTTCATGTAGCGTGCACCTTATAGCGAAATGAAACAGCATGACATTTCACCGTTTGAACTATGCTGAGCGAACCTCGGTCTTTGCGTTGAAAATAATTATTATTTCCAAATACTAACCCTATTGTGCGTCGATTATTTGTTATTTTTAAGTATTTTGTGATAATTTTGAATATTGATGATTCTAGTGTTTGATTTTGTTCTGTGATTTTGAAAAAAAAGGATCATTGAACCTTGTTCCTGATCACGAACCGAGTCTCCAGTATGAATTCGGGCGGTGGGTTAAATTTCACCTTGTATAATAGGAGATCATATATGTAACTTTCACCTTTTATAGGAATTCATACTGGAGACTCGGTTAGTGATTAATAATAAGGTTCAATGTGATTAAAATCATAACTGGATGAACTGGACTAATACAAATACAATTCCTAATGTAGGCAGTACGGGAGCAAATCATTTTTTTTTCGTATTTCACCTGAAGGGTCATTAAACTTTGATCGTGGTCAGTGATCACTAACCGAGTCTGCAGTATGAATTCGGGCGGTTGATTAAATTTCACCTTATATATTTATTTAAACAAATAATTATAAATTGTATAGTAAATTAGTATATACGTAGATTTATTTGGATTACTACTCTTCTTTTTATTAGAAATGACTTACAGTCAAATTATAATAATATAATAATAAATCGTTTAATTCAGTCAATTATAGACCATAGTTACACAACACATACATTTTACAAATAATATTAAAAAATTGTACAATAGAAATCAAAAAAAGCTTAAATTAAGAATAAAATAATAGCTTACTCCAGTATTTTACAATTGGTGCATCCCATCTATCTCCTATCACCCTTAGAATGCTGTTGCTACTACCACGAACCCTAGAGAAGCGCACTTTTTGCGACGTATTGCATAAAAATCATCTGTGCGTGCATCTGCAAACATGCCAGATGCACTGCATGAACGAGGTAGCCCCAACAGCATCCTAAAAGCATTATTATACTGAACTCGTAGAGCGTTCATGGACTTTTGGGTATAGTTGGTCCACAAGCTGCTCGTATACATTGATGTGCAGTAAGCTTTAAATAGAGTTATTTTTACTTGAACTGTACAACGAACAAACCTGCGGGCCAACATGTTTGCCCTCACCGCTAACGCTCTACGTTCCCTTTCGACATCAGTATCATCTTTAAGATCATCAGTGACAATATGACCTAAATATTTAAACTGAGTTACTCTTCTTAAAGCTACTCCATTTAATTCTAGTGGAGGTATATGTGACGGACATTTGCTACCAGCCTTAAACAATAAAAACTCGCTCTTTTTTACGTTATAACAGAGGCCATGACTTAGCGCGTAAGATTCACAGGTGGAAATCAGCTTTCTAAGGGCACTGATCGATGGGGCGAGCAAGACCATATCGTCTGCATAACTTATATTATTGATGCATATACCATCCACGAAGCATCCAACATGCTGGTTGCTGAGCCTGGTGATCAGCGCATCCATGTAAAGGTTAAACAGCTTCGGTGAAGTTAAACCTCCCTGTCTAACACCGCACTCCAACCTGTATGATTCCGACAGACAACCAGCCCATTTCACAACATTTACTTGGTTCTCATACCAGTGTCTAAATATACATCTGAGTTCAACAGGAAGTCCCACGCACTTTAGTTTATCCCAAAGTATCTCGTACGCAACCAAGTCGAAAGCCTTCGACAAATCCAGAAAACACGCATAAACAGGTGTGCGCCTATCCGTGTAGTACTTAACAGTGTGCTTTAAACTCAATATTGCGCTTTCAGTAGATAAGGCGGGCCTAAAGCCAAACTGAGCGTCATGAAGTTGTAAATATTGATTAATATGAGAGTTAAGCACACTGTCCAGAACTTTCGCTATAATGGTAGCCAGTGAGATTGGCCGATAGTTGGACTTGTCAGAAACGTCCCCAGACCTGCTTTTGACCACTGGTATAACTACAGTTCTCATCAAATCATTAGGGAGGTATGAATGCCCTATACATACATTAAATAAAAGAGCAAGCACTCTTGGGAGATGAGGTCCCGCATTTTGTAGATGCTCAATGCTGAGACCATCATGTCCAGGTGATTTTCCTCTTTTTATTTTGGAAATAATTAATGCCAAATCTTTTGCCTGGAATCTAGTTTCGATATCTCTATCATTCATCTCATCACTGGGCACACTGGGTGAAGGACCTAGCGGTGATTGGACTCTGAAACAGTCTTTAAATAAATTTGCTATTTGCGTCGGCTCACACACCCCATCGACACTTACAGGCAGGCTAGGCTTAGCGTTCATTTTATTTGTATTTTTCCAAAAATTTCGAAAATCGTTTTTTTCGTGGTTTGATGCGAGAAGGTCCATTTTTAACTGGTCCTGATGATTTTGACACCACTTAAGCCGCGATTTAAATATTTTTCTGCTCTCAACCATTTCTTGATAAACCCTACCTGTTGAGGGTTTGTTACTTATGAGCCACATCTGAAATCTGAGTCTAGCCTCCCCATGTGCTTCGCTTACATGTTTATTCCAGCCAGTTAGGTGTTTCTTTCTACTTACAGTTTCTTTACCCTCATAACTCTCTGTTGCTGCATCACACAATGCAGTTACAATATTATTGTACAAATTTTCAATTATTTTTCTATGATCTATGTTATTGCAAGCTTTTTGACAGCAATCCTGAAACTCTACTGGGAAATCGATATTTTTCAGATTTTCATGACACAATTTGTAAAATTTATCCACTTGGTAACAATTTCTATCACCCCATAATATTTTATTTCTATTTTGAGCATCAAAAATCTTCTTAGGTCTGATCAGACCTAAGTTACATGTTAATATCAAAGGCAAATGATCTGACCATACTGGGTCATATTTGACACAAATATTTTCCACTGATAACAATGCTGACCTGGTAACTATTACATGATCGAGCCAACTTGTAGTCCCGTGTACGTCACTTATGAAAGTAAAAGTATCCGAATCATATCCTAACATTTCAAAATCAGCACATAGCCACTCTAAGTCTTCACAAAACTTTAAAAGTTCATTATAAAATAATTTGTTTGGATGCGCGTTAAAGTCCCCAAGTATAAAAACTGACTCTACATTTGTTTCTTCTGTTATTGCATGTATAACACCAAGACACTCCATAAACTCAGGCACGTTGTCTTTGTTATCGGTAGGCATATGTACGGTAACTATAACCAGAGTTCGGTCATCTGTCACGATCTTTATAGCCACTATACGAGGGTTATCACAAGGTATCACAGATACACGCTGAAAAACACTTTTACGCCACAGCAAAGCCACACCTCCATACGGCCTGCCCTTCAAAATACCAACAGAAGTATCCACCGCAGATGTCCCGATAGAACTGAAATCGTCATCAATAGTTTCCAGAAATGGTAAATCATGTGGGAGAAGCCACGTCTCCTGTAAAGCTATAACATCTGCATTTTTACATAACTCTCTTATATCTTCTAGAGACCGTTTAACGTTTTTACAATTAAAGGTGACAAACCTAGTCTTGTTTTTCGTAAACGTAAAACGTAAGCCAAACAATTCAATACAATCACAATTTCTGCGAGAACCTTGCAAGAACAAACGTTTAGTCGGCACTAATCCCACAAACTTAGAAAAATCGCCTCTGACGCAAAAGCTACCTGTGACTAACTTCAGGCCCGCCATAGCCCGAACTGCAAATTAAAATGTAAAACTTTAAGACACATCAGAAATTGTCAAAGTTCTAAAAAAGAACTGACTCATTTTTTGGATTTTCAAATCACTGTGCAAATTCTTGTATATCGCTGTATCGTTATCGACGCGAACTATTTTTGGTGTATTTTTTGCAAATGTGACGTGCTTCTATTTTGAAAGGCAATGGTGCGGCGCGGCGGTCTGATATGCCGCGGCGCGAAAACGGTTGACGGCGTTTCACTAAAGCATAAGGGAAGACACGGTACTGGGCCTCGATAAGTGGCAGAGCAGAAACTAACACAAATTTACTCAGTACGCTTTAGTCGCTCGCGGAACGTCTTGGAGGTTAGCTGTGCTTTCTATCCTACTGATTATTGTTGTTATACGCTGATGCGCTTTTGATAAATGCAATAATTACTATATAAAATGTAATAAATATGATGGAGTCACATATCATGCATAAGTATGTCAAAAAGTCATTGCTTTTAATTATTTTTGCTTAAAAGCCGAATATTTTACGGAGATCGACCCAAGAGCGGCCATTTTAAAACACAACCAGTTGAATGGTACGAATTATTCCAGTACACTCCCCGCGGTGGCCTATTAGTTCAGCAGCAGAGGGGGGCGAGGTAGCGCTCTACGCGATACGTAGATTGGCCGAAACCAACCAAGCTCATCGCAGGTATTCGCGCCGTTTTTGAGTAGAGATTTGTGTGACGGTAGCCGGTCTTCTCTTATGCTTAAGTCAAAGATTTCCCCATACTAAAATGTATGGAAGATTTGCCCGGCAAACGACGTAAAAGTTTAGAAGGCTTCAAACTAAAATAATATATGTATATAAGC
The DNA here is from genome assembly GCA_934047225.1 of Ypsolopha sequella. Taxonomy (NCBI): domain Eukaryota; kingdom Metazoa; phylum Arthropoda; class Insecta; order Lepidoptera; family Ypsolophidae; genus Ypsolopha; species Ypsolopha sequella. Next base: position 31,280,241 of record OW203985.1, read on the forward strand.
TAAAATAATGTCTGGAAATCAAATCTGAAACAAGTTTTGTTACAAGTTAACCAAGTTAATAAAAATAAAAAAAAGTTTCTTTGACTTATTCACTGTGAAATTAACGAATTGTATTTATATTTTATGCCCTAGAAAAAACGTGCTGTTTTTCGTTGATTCAATCATTCTGGTAAACTTTACTGTTTTTTTATGAAGAAGATTGTAACATTTTTACTAAATCTAATAACGGTTTATTATGAAGCACTTTTATAATAAATATAAAATAAATATAATTCATAAACATATCATATTTTTGAATACTTTACTGTAGTAACCCCAAGACTCGATTGACGCAAATCTGGAGAATGAATCTCATCGGCATGAGCGCAATAGTTCTATCGCAAAACAAGAGAGATAAACATATCTGAGTGCGTTTCCGAGTAGTGCTATTAATCAAGAAGAGATTGGATGTCGCTGTTTTGAATTAATAAAATTTTATATAAATTTATAAAAGAGCGTTTTGGAAAAAAACGCACATCTTATGTTCTAGGTACACTCCAGAAGGCGAGACCTGAGGAATGCGTTTGTATGAGTGATACCAAAATGTACAGTCAGACAAAAAGATTACATATAGAGTTTTATTTACTTAAAATGTTATAATATTTATTCTACACCTCACACTGCATCTTTATCCACTTGAAATTCACTCCCTTCCCATAAACCACTTACGTTTATGACTCGCTCTTTTCGCCCCTTAAATTTAATAACATCTTTAAAATAGTTTATCAAGTTTTACACAATTTCTTTCGATTGGCTGCTCAATGTTTTTCGTGTCAATGTAGGAGCTATTTCACTTATTTGTATTGACAATAATTAAAAATCTAAACGCGCTTCAATCTGCTAGCAGTACCGGAAGTGAAATGGGGGAAGTGCGCAGCAGGGTGACGCCATGTGCCGGGCGAGGCCGGCCGGCTTCAAGCTGACTGTAAAAACCGGTCTAGCGGACGCTCCGTGTTTCAAGCCGCTTTGTTCTCTACACTGTAGGTTTGCACGCACACAAACGCAATTCTCAGTTCTCGCCTTCTGCAGTATTTATTATACTATTGTTACAGCCCATGCCTTGATTACATTTTTTTTATAGTTATACAAATAATAATTGGAGGATTTAGAAATTGAATAATCTTCTATGAAAAAAAGCTAACAAAAATAATAAGAAAAAAAAACTTACCTTTATGAATGGGTTTATGTGAATAAAACAGTCATTATTTCTATTTCTACTCTATAGGTTTAGAAAGACTACTGTTTTGAACAAAAAATTTTGCCTTCCCTATGCATTTTTTTTTCGATGCAGCGAAATTTTCTCTACGTTTACGTTTTGGGCTCTTTTATTGTCTTGGAAAAGGCCTTCTCCAACACATAATTTTTTTCCAGAACCCTTTTTATTGTAATTTGGGAATCAAACTGTTTCAAAAACTCCTTTTTTTCTACCTACATCGTCTTAAGAGGGTAACTAATGTGACTAAACCTGATCAAATAAATATAAGAAATAATTATAAAAAGTTTTTAACAAAAATAAATTAAACTCATCCGAAGAAAAGCCATTGTAAAATCACTTTAAATCTGCCTTCACAATTTATTGCACGCGCCAGAAAGGGCGTCCAGGCAAACAAGACACCTTATCAATCGTGGACTTAACAGCTCAGCTGTTTCCCTCACCCGTTATTGGGTTAGGCTCGGTCACTTGGGACCACGAGGCCTTCATTCAATTTGAGGGCTTGTGAAAAATTACTTGTGTGTTCATCGTATGCTGCTGGTATAAAAAGAGAAATTTTTTTCAAGGCAAGGGTTGGATCGCTTTTGAAATTAAAAAAAAAACATTTATTTATGACTCAACGCCCATAGAACACATGTATTTATTGTCAAAAAGTTACATTATTAGTCGAAAATTGTATTTTTTTTTTACATTTTAGTCCATAATAGTTGGATTTGTTCCTTAGTCCCAGATTTAAATAAATCATTGTGTTTTCCAAAAAAATACAAATAAACCAATAATTTAACTTTATAAGCACCAACCGTTAAAGTTATTGACAAAAAATTGCTTCAGCTCCTTTAATATGAGCTCGAAGTATGCCTTTTTGGTAAGTGTATCTTCTAAACTATGTAGTTAAAAAATTTAACAAATAAAGGGGCGCCTTGAATAGACTTCAAAGTTATATTTTGGAAACAGCGCAAAACCTTGCAGAGGTTACAGTACGGAATCCTAAAATTTGGTCACGTAGAGGTAGAGGCAGTGCGCTTAGGGTGCTGTTACTGGTAAATGGGTTTGCCTTGTATAAAGTCGGCAAAACAGCGACGCACTTCGGCCATCCAAAACTTTGTCATCCATTTTGACAAATATCGTTAATTATTGTAGCCAAGGCTCATAAAATTGCGACTCACGCTAGTGAACGAAATGAGCGCATACTGTGATATGCGGCTGTTTTTGCGGCCTCTGTTTTGGATTAGGGTGGATCAATGTTTCACTTTTTTCAATTTTCACGTCGTAATATTGAAATTACTATGAATCGATGTTTAAAAAGCTCACATAAAAATATATTATATATTATTATATAATAATAATATATTATAATGATATAATAATATATAATATATTTTTATGTGAGCTTTTTAAACATCAAGTACAAAGTACAAGTACATTCAGGTTACTTATATTAAATATAAGTAACCTGAATGTACTTGCTGTGGATTTTTGTTTATAAATAAAAAAAAAATTTGGCTATCTTTATGCTGCCCCCTTTATTTAAAGGAAGAAAAACAATTTTTTGCTATTTTTTTTTAGTTGAAGCTTTATATAACGATTTCACATATGTATCGCTTTATTGACTTAACCCTTAAATGCGTCGCGTTGTAGATCTGCAACAGTCGTTTGACGTTACATAAAATATGAAAATTTGGTTATGTGAGCTAAAAAGATTATTCCTGGCAACAGCTTTAATTTTTTTTTAAACGTTCTATTTTATGTACTTTTTTGTGTTTCTTTGAGTTAAGGCTGAAAAAATGCTAAAGAGACTTTAAATATTTTGATTATTTTTTTCATACTTTTTGAGTATTTTTCTAACATTGTTTTTCATTCATCATTAATTTCATTCAAGAAGATAAAATGGCGCATTTAAGGAACAAACTTGTTTTTTTTTCCAGCAGCATGATGCTACCTTTGTATATACCTTAGTAGGTAGGTATTCGTTATTAACATCTACTTGATACCTCAAGCCAAGAAAAACAGCCTTGACTCACGGGCAGATTAACAGACAGACATAGTTCTGTGAGACAGACAGACGAACAACAAAGTGATCCTATAAGGGTTCCATGTTTTGATGACAAAGTACGGAGCCCAAAAAAAGTAACACATATAAACATTTAGCATCAACTGAGTACTGGCAATTACAAGCAACAATCTATTTTATCATCCGTACTATTTTCCATCGCTCAGCCATAAACAGTTAAGGGTTCATTTAATGCTCGACCAGCGTAAAACCGCTCTTTGCCGACCGCAAGTAGTTGCCGGCAATACCGAGCAATAATGAAACTTGTTCACCAGTTCTCCTGCAAAATACAGCTTGTTGGCGATTGCCATTTTAAATTGAAATTCTGACGCATGTTTACATTTAACGTACCTACATAACTCTTGTAGACATCTAATAGTGTGACCATATTTGTACTTAGCGAACTCGACTCGCACTCGACCAGTCTGAATCACACTTAGCCAAATAATTTAGAATTCACCATGACTCTGTGGTAAAAACCAAGATTAATCAGGTCACTTCCGATGAAAGTCCAAAAAGTAACGTTTATTTAAATTTGAATAACTTTAACTTTTACCATCTTCACTTGATAATCTTAGGTTTTACCAGAAAATTTTAGGATTTATCACTATTCGGGCTTCAAAAAATTCAAATTCAAAATTCATAAAGTTTATTTTGCAAAGTAGGTATATTTAATACACGTTTCACAAGTCAAATTTTAATCTTATAAAAATATATGTAATAAAATAATAAATGTACATGAACTAAGTACTTAGATTAAATGTTTATTTAATTTATGTAGCAATATATATACGATTAAAATTATAGGTAAAATATTATTATACAAGGTGAAATCCAATCAACCGCCCGAACCCATACCGGAGACCCGGCCAGGGACCAGCAACAAGGTTCAATGATCACTAACCGAGCCCCCAAAACGAATCCAGGCGGCCGACCAAATCCCATCCTATATACTACATAGTAATAGGTTACATATATAAATACATGCCTACCTCCGCCCATTCGATTAGTCTTGCTAAGAAGAACGGGCAAGAAACTTGGCAAGATCATGTCTTTTTTTTAAATATAAACTTAAACTATACATCAAATAACTTATATCAGCACAAATACAAGACAGCAGGAATTCAGGTTAATGAAAAAATAACAAATCGTCAATTATTTGCTCATGAATGTCAAAATGCTAATGTGACACATCTAAGGAGGCTATGTAAAAATAAAGTACATTGAATAATAATATGTAGAATATATTATTCGATCGACGACTGTTGAAGGACTAGAAAGAAGTGTGTCAAAGCACATGAATATTTAATCACAACCTATGTGTCTCTCTGACAAAAGGTTAAGCATATCATTAGAAATGAGTATATTTGTATTAACGCAACCAAAATTACGCCTACGTATTTACTATCCTTGGCTATACATGAATAAAATATATTAAGGAGCAATCGTAATATTCCGGTAGTAACATAATAACATCCCTTTATGGCTCCATTCTCATGTACACGTACCATTTACTACCTTCATCTGTGAAGAAACATTCATGCAGAGATTAAACTAATAAGAGAATAACCAGGAAATTAGTTCTCCCTTTCTTGTATCGTGTTCTCTACGGCCACGCGTGGTGCACCTGGAAGTTAGCAATACAGGTACATCATTTATGAGTAATATGTACAATATACATCACCAAAAATTATAAATAATACTCTCCGCCTCATTTTTAATGACTTTTCCGAACGCTTTGATAACATTTCTCATATGTCTGGCAGCAGCAATTTGGATCAAAATTTCCATCTTTGAAATTCATTTCAGGTAAGTTTGTTATTTTATTTTAAATATTTTTGTTACACATGTTAATATTCTTTATTTTAATTTATATTTTTTATGTTATTTCAGTTTTATATTTAGATTGAATTTACCTATTAAAGTAAATTTTTGTTATAGTTTATGTTTTTCAATAATTAATTCGCTTATTTATTCACAAATCATATACACGATATTTGAATATGAGAAAGTACACAAGTAACTAAAACTAAATTACAACAAAATAATTCTTAACACTACCGAAATAATAATAATATAAAGTATGGCTAAAATTTTCGAATAATTTTGTCACACGTTCGACAAAAAATAATACAACTATTACATGCAAATCATAAAATTACCTACAATAATTCGTCAATCGAATACAAGCACTTCTTCAACGAAAAAACTTTTCAATTCATTTTTGAATTTACTGTAACTAGTAATCATTTTCAACTCTCGTGGCAATTTATTAAAACAATGCAACTGATGTAAAGACTTGGAGCAGTCAAAATTTCTAGCTCTGAAAAGTATTCCCTCCATGATTCCTGCTGTGGAATACGAACCATAGTTATTATAATCAGACTAATTAGCATAAATTAAATATATGATAGTAGTTTATGCTACAAGGGCGAAAATTAATAAATTACGAGGACGATTTAAAACACGAGCGTTGCGAGTGTTTTAAACGTAACCGAGTCATTTATTGCTCTTACGCCCATGTATCATACTACGTTTTTCAATGCATAGTGTGAGGAAACAAAACAATATAATCAAAGAAAAAAATTGAATTATTAAAGTTGATAGTTATATTGTTACAATTTTGCAAGGTGTAATACTTCTTCCCACTAGTTTGAACGCTTGACTTAAGTTACTATTGTTATTTTAATAATTATTGATTATTAATTTCCTCCCTTTGAAATTCAGTGTAAAATTAAAATATTGTGAACTTTAATTATGATTGGTTCAAAAGGACTGTATCCAGAGACGTTAAACAGTGGAAAAAAAAGTATAACATTTATGGTACACAGGAAAGATTGTAGGTTAGCCAACTTCTCGTAAATCAATAAAAAAAAGCCCTAGGGCAAAATAATAGACTTTCTGTTCAATTTGGATGCATAAAAAGTGGGCCTTTACGAGCACTTGCATTAAAAAATAATTATACAAGTATTCATATACGCTAATGAAGAGAGTGTACATATAAAATTATTATTTTGGGATTTTTTAAACCGTATTTCAAGCAATTCAACCAGCCTAGTTAGGGTTCCGTAGTCAACAACAAGGAACCCTTATATATAGTTTCACCATATCCGTCTGTCTGTCTGTCTGTCCGCAGCTTAGCTTAGAGACTATTAGTACTAGAAAGTTGTAATATGGCATGGGTATACATATTTATCACGCCGATAAAGTGGTATTGTAAAATTTTGAAAAAGATTTTTTTAGGGTACCTCCCTTACACGTAAAGTGGGGATGATTTTTTTTCTCGTCTATCCTCTAATGTAGGGTGTCGTTGGATAGGTAATTTAAAAATATTGGGGGTGTGAAAAACCATTTTTCGATCCAGGGTTCCGTTTATGAAATATTAAGCTTAAAAGTGTTAATTTTTGTTAGAGTCAAGTGTCCCCCCCTCTGCCAGCGAAACGGTTGTATTTGGAGACGTGAAAAAAATCACGGCAGTAGTATACATAACGAAATTAAAAGGAAAACTATGATAACTAAGTAGGCTTTACAAATTAACGAGTAAAGATCGCGCCAAACATTTAGTCCCCTCTAAACACGGGGCGATTCGCATCAGCAGGAACAAAATGTATGGGCCGTTCTTGGGAAGAGCAACTTCCGAGCGTACTAGAAGTTTGGCGCGATCTGTATTAGTCGAACAACTTATAAAATGTACTTGGAGAAGAAGTCCGCATATTGTGCAGGGCAACTATGGAACCCTACACTGCGCGTGGCCCGACACGCACTTTGCCGGTTTTCTTTTTATTTATTTATTCTCTTAAAGAATTTCGAAATACATTACGAATACGTTATAGTTTAACCGGCCAAGTGCGATTCAGACTCGCGTACCTAGGGTTCCGTATTGTGGATGATAAATTTAATTTTGTAATTTTATTCTTTACCTTTTAGGTACGGAACCCTAAAAATCAATGCACACTGCATACCCACCCACGCTGCTACAATGTGATGCGTGATGATAATATATCTATTAAAACATTATACCGGTCTGTTATTACAGATATCAACGTTATGGGAGCCACAAATAGCATTTTTGCATTGGGTGCAATTTTGTTTCATCATCCTTCGAGCTTTAAATGCATATAGGTGGCAGTTTTTGGGCACATTCGACTCAGAATAAGCAGGAGCTTCGAGCAACATGTTGTTCCGTTCATAAAAAAAACAAAAAAAAGTTGTCTATGTAACTCTGCAAAAAAAAAACATAGTTACTAAACTTTCGTTGAGCGAACTTCCCTTGAAAGACCTAAGTACCTAATCAACGTAAGCAAGTGCGTTACGCAATGCCATGTTGAGACAAATCGGGAAGGTAGAAAAAAAATCGCAGGTACGGAGTGCAGGGAAGTATAGTCTAAGAGCTAGCTACGGAAAAAGTTAGTCTAGTTAGTATACCATACTATCATTATTTATTAATTCGAGCGCCTGGCAGCTTTTCAGCGGTGGGTGTGAGAGTGGATGGGCAACAAAGGGGTTGTAAAATCAATTGAAGGTGTGCAATTTATAGAGCTCTGAGTTTGGTGTGATATAATAGCTGATTATATATTTAATTCGAATATAACAATGCCATGCGTTTTAATTGGGGGAAAAGTAGACGAATGTTTAGTTATCTAGAGTTAAGTAGTCCATCATTGCACGGCGTGAGTTAGCGCCCGAGCATAGCCAGCGGCTTTAATTGGGGGAAAAGTAGACGAATGTTTAGTTATCTAGGGTTAAGTAGTCCATCATTGCACGGCGTGAGTTAGCGCCCGAGCATAGCCAGCGGCTTTAATTGGGGGAAAAGTAGACGACTGTTTAGTTATCTAGGGTTAAGTAGTCCATCATTGCACGGCGTGAGTTAGCGCCCGAGCATAGCCAGCGGCTTTAATCACCATGCAATCGGAATCTATAATTGTATTTTATGCAACTGTGACATAATTTGTGACATTGTTAGTTTCGTAATAGTTTTGCTCGAGTGCCCCAATGTTAATTATGTTTAGTTGCACACAATACTTCATCTACGGCCATCAAAAATAACGTATTCGCGTGAAATTATTTATAATATTTTCAAGTAACAATTTTACAAAAACCGAGAAGAAGAACAGTCTTTCATGAACCTCAGGTGCGTCGTCCACGTTAATGCTATCTTAGGGCCAATCAGAAGCCACAAGGATAAAGGGGGCGTGGCTTAAGAAATAAGGAAGGGATTTATTTCTGTTCACTGTTGTTGATTGGCTCTGTAATATTATAACATGGGATAAACAATGTAGGTACTTAATAAACCGCTTTTGATGTTATAGTTACCCTATTGTAGTACGGGAGTAGATAAAAGTAATTAATATCAATCCAGAAACGGTGGTGAATCTTAATAATTTTCTCCCAAGTTTCAAACTCAACGTAGTCTCTTTGGAATATTATAGAGGAAGGGTTCGTAATAGTGCGGTGGGTAATAAAGGGGGATGACAAACTTTGTCACAATATTACCCGAAGCACTTCTGACGCCAATACGGCGTGCGGTTTACTTAACAATTGTTATCGGTAGTATTATTGCTAGTCCTGACACCTTTTCATATCGTTATTGTTTCATGCGGGTGAACAATATTAAAGATATTGAATACTGGGCTTTTATGGATGAGAAAAAGATATCGGTTAAGTGTTTTCTAGTTTATCAAGAATTTTGTTTTGATTGTTTCAGAGATTTTTTCAACAAGTTTCTTGGTTTTGTCAATGATGATTGTTTTTTGAAAAAATATGTATTTTTTCAGGGATCCGTTAAAAATCCATCCATCCATCCATCAGCCTAGTTCGTCCACTGCTGGACATAAGCCTTTCCAGGACTTTGCCACTCCCGGCGGTCATCCTGGAATAATTGCCCATACTCACACACGCTGGGCAGGCGGGTTGGTGGGCACAGTGCCGTAACCCTCGCATCAGTGACGCCGCTGCCCGTCACCTGCCTGTTTCATATAAGGCCCGGCTATTAGGGAAGGATATACCGCCATCCATCGGTCCCAGGCATGGTGGGCCTCCTGGTTTTTTGCAGGTGAGCTGTCCTCTTACTCTCCCCCGAATCACTTCGAGGGGGTCTCCAAGTAAGTTGGTGGTACCTCCGCAGTCGAGCCCGGCATCAGCTCTACCACCACCGTGCACCGTTAACAATATTTGGATGATAATGTTTTAGGATTGTTTTAAAGTACAAATTATAGTTTGATGTAACCTTCATTGTGTATCGCTTGTTTCATTGGAACTAAGATCTCTTTAATGACGAAACTGTAATTTTAACCGATTTTTAAGGATTGCATATTGTTCATCCCTCCACCAACCTGTCTTTGTCCACTGCTGGAGATAGGCCTTTTTGAGGTTTCGCTACTCTTGGCAGTTCTCTTAGAAGTAATGCTGAGCAGGACACTGGGCAGGCGGGTCAGCGAGCGCAGTGCCGAAATTCTCGCACCAGTAACGCCGCTGCCCGTCAGCATAGTCTGTTTAATAATATATTATAATATTCATATTTAACTACTATCATTTTGATAAAATTTAGGAATCTTACAAAGAATAAAAATAAAGTAGAGATTAAATTTACATCGTCTTTGCACATACATGGTGTTCACTTAGTAAACAATATTCTAGCTGATCTGGGTCGATGACTAGATATTTGTAACTGATGTAAATAACTTAAAGGGAAAAAAGACTTTTTAAAAAGTAAAAAAAAAGTATCTTTTGTTATTTGACTTATTCACATCGTTAAGGGTCGAATCTCCGTATCTGTTACACAATATTAATAATAGATACCTATTTATGTTGTTAGTATACTCAACTGATGCCGGGTCCAGATCGGACCCAAAATATAACTTGAGCGGTTTAATCTTACGATATCAAGTATTTTATGTAATTATTTAAAAATAAATTTATTATCAAGGCTATCATAAGATTAATGTTAATAATTCATCGCTAAATTATATACTAATTAAAAATATCTTTAATTAAATGAAAAATTACCCAAGAGTACCCAAGAGACTGGCAGCGTTACCTCGTTGAATCGATAGACTAATCCTCTGGCCGAGGTAAGCTCCAGCTCTTGGATCACCAGAGGCGTCGACCAGACGCGACGACAGTTCTTGAAACAGTCGTCGCGCACTTGGGCCCCATGGTCCCAGAGTTTCAACTACGAACGGCGCAAATATGTAGCCCTCGCCAAGGACGACATACCCGCGCCGCTTTCGGGACTCCGCTGCCTCTGCAGCCGCGCCAGCACCGACCGAGGTAGCCTGTAGGTAGGACGGGGCAAGTGTGTCTGCACATGTGGCGTCCCACACAAGCGGCTTGCCATGCTTCCATGCAAGGAGCGTCATTTCATCGGGCCGCTTACCATCGTCCCGGGTTAACCCTGGTGGTTCGAGAATGCTCGGTACATTGGCACTGACAAGGGCCCGACGGATGACGTCATTGAGGTTAGAGTGGCGGGCTGAACGTCCGGCGCTTAGCTGGCATGATAGACCATGGTGCCCGAGCTGGCCGACGTGCACTCCATAACAGCAACGGTGTGGTTCATTGATTTTCGTGCCTAAGCGAAGACCGCAAGCCAAACTCAAAGTGTTACGGTCTAATAAGGTGCCGATATTACTAGATGGGATGGCGTTCAACCAATAACCCGACTCGCGTTCATTGGAGGCTAGGAGACGGGCCCAGTCTGCTGGGTCGGTTGCTCCTTCGAGCAGTTTCGTTTGCTCCAACTTGCAGAGGGGCTCGTCCCATAGCCTCTGCGATGACGGTGTAATTGGAAGGTCCTGATTAGGACATGCTACTGCCCAGGCGCTCTTAGCCTCGTCCAAGCCCGAGACCTCAACGTCAGCAATTGACTGGAAAATTATCTTACCAAAGAGGTCTCGTGTGCTGTAGGCTGAGGACAAAAACGCTGGGAGTGCTATACTCGAAATTTTGCGTATTCCCAGGCCACCAAAACGTACTGGTAACGATGCCTGGTTCCAACTCCGTTCGTCTAGGTTGCAATTCAGAACTTCACCAAGAATTTTTTGTATTAATTTGTCTAAAGTGTCCAAAAGGTTTTTATGATTCCAAACGGGTGTGCAGCGCAGAACGTAAGTGAGTTTTGGTACAAATAAACAGAACCGAATTATGAATAGTGCCATGTGTGGATTTATTTGAGTTAGACGACTTGATGACTCTTCGAATTTTGCTATTTGATCCGAAATATATCCAGGGATACCGTTGTCTAAAATTGGAGCTCCGAGGAGGCGAAGCAAATCACTACTAATAATTTTGATATTAGGTGCCAGGATGTTGAACTTATCAATAATTATTTATTTAATTTTAATTATTTAATTATTATTAAAAAACAAGTCAAGCTTTTCAAAAGTGAATATATTTTATACAATATTAATAAATAATTATCACGGTCAACTACAATTTTTAGCTAAGATAACTGCTTGTTAAAAATTTGCTATATGCATAAACACATTTTTAATGATTTTATGATAGCTTCAAAATAATTGGATTTTCCATAAGCGTGATTTTAGTTTATTTAAGGAATTTACGGCTGGTATCATGAATAATCAGCGAAGGTGTTGAAAACAGAATGTCGTAATTTCCTAATAACTTTAAATTTAAGTGGTTTTGGAAAATAAAATCTTTGATGAATATTTTAAAAATGGATTTAACTCATTTTTTTTTATCCGTGTAGGGGCTAGGGAGGGAAATCTGTTTTTTAAATATTTATGATATCAACTTACCCTTATTTTAATAAAATCTGTGACATACATAAGTTATACATACATAAAGACTTTAGAATACATATCTGATGTAATAACTGTTGTGTTTGAGCACTAAAATATGTCAGCTTGCATGCACTGGACCCACTGGTCGTGTAATATATTTAACTTTATATTATTAAGTTCTCATTTTAAGTGAATATGTAAATGTTCTTATGAGAAAAAAATAATCTTAAACCTTAATTGGGAAAAAAAAGATATCCATTAATTAATGGAATTAAATGAATTTCTGTCAGGTAGATAGATACCTCATCCATATTCCCCATTTTAAGGCGGGGCTTGACATACCTTTTAGGGGCCCACTTTAAAGGGTGAATACATTAAAAGCGTTTCATACCATGTTTTATTTATGTCGTACGCATTGGAGCTCTATCAGAAGTTACTAACTGATCCATGTAGATTAGGGAAATCCAAATGATTTTATAAAGGACATATTTAAAATTAATGGAAATAACAACACAAAAAAATATAAATAGATTAAAATAATAAGAGATTAGATATCAGAACTGAAGAAACAGTAAACAGATGTGTAAAACCACATTAACAAATATGAAAACGCACACTATTTGGTTAACTGAAAGAAATTTGTTTTAGAAATAAATCCGCATTTGCCTTATTTTCCCAATATTTTAAATTGTATTCTTCTGTGTATTTTGTGATATAAAGAGTTAATTGTTATTAAAATTTTAAAGTATTTTGTTTATTCTTTGGATTTTGTGACCCCCATTTTTAAAGTATAAACAAAATATTTTCAAATAATGTAACTATATAGCCGAGGTGGCCAAAAAGTCGACCGCGAAGGCAATTTAAGTACCTGGTGCGAGTTTTAACTCAACACAACAACACGTTACCCATCCCCACACACATCATAACTGATATAGAACTGAGAACATGGGAGTCCTCATCAGTGGCGTGCACAGAACTTTTTGCTGGAAAAGCAAACAACTGGTCAAGAACAACAATAAAAAAAATATGAAAAAAATTTAAATATCAATTTGAAAAAAAAAAATTGTATGACGCCAGGGTAGACAATGTCTACCCTAGAGTGAAAATTTCCTATACGAACTTTTTTTTTTCAAAGTGATATTTAAATTTTTTCATATTTTTTTTATTGTTATTCTTGACCAATTGCTTGCTTTTCCAGCAAAAAGTTCTGTGCACTCCACTGGACTCCTCATACATCTGACAAACACTCTTTCACATTTACTCTCGCAACTTCTCATCCTGATATTCTTCCACCTCTTTTACATCCATCAATCTAGTCATCCAATATATTCTACTTTGCTCCTATTTTACAATTAAATAGTTTAGAATTATGTGTCAATGTCAGCATCTATATATAAATGTCAAATATATTTTTTACTTACTTATTCGACTGACGACGACAACAAGTTTGTCGAATTGTATTTCGAAACAAGGTAATAATTTTTTATTTATATATTATGTTGTATACTGGCCGCTCACCCAAGCTGTCACGCGGACGCGACATGTATGTGTCATTAGATTTTACATCATCCATTAAAGAATAAAATATCAACTTATGATTTTAAATACATACATAATAAATTGGCGACGAGATGTCGACTATTGATATTAAAAAACTAAAAAAAACCCACGCCTCCTTACGGGGCAATCTTATAAAACTAGAAAACTATGTAAACTCTCAAGAAACAATATCCTATGAAGAAATTCAGACAAGACTCGAAACACTCCAGGAAACACTACGGAAATTACGGGAAATACAGCAATCTATAGAATTGGAGACACCAGAAGATCAACTTGACCACGAGATAGAAGCCAGGTACGACTTCGAAGAAAAGTTTAAAACTATAAAAACAAAACTTCTTATTTTTCAAAACAGAAACAACCAACCTATCTCACCTATACAAACATCGTCATCACAGACGAGTACACAACAAGAGCGAGGGCCAAAAATGAACTTCCAGCCACTCCAAGAGAAAGAAACCTTCAAAAATTTTTGCAACAGACTGACAGTATTTTTCTTGCTCAACAAGATCGAAGACGCTAAGATAAAAGTATAAATGATACTTTCGGCTCTACCTCCAGAACTACACGAGAGGTTATATGACTTATGCTCTCCGGATGACCCTCTTAATATGAATTTTAAAGAACTTACACAATTACTAGATGATTACGTAGATCCGAAACCTAGCATATGGGCGTTGCAACACAAATTTATCACACGTGTACAAGGTGAAAATGAAACGGTGACAACATACGCTTCACAATTGAAGAAACTTTCAGTAAACTGCGAATTCAAGTGTCATAACTGTCATAAACCCACTTTAGAAAACTTCCTATCCTTACAATTTATTCGAGGGCTGAGAGACAGCGACGTGCGAACTAAAATTCTCCAAGAAAGAGATACCCCTCCTTTTACCAAATTAGTACATTTCGCTACATCCATAGAAATGGGAAAATCGGAGGACACGCGAATATCCGCAGATATTCACAAACATTTGGACACAGTAAATAGAATTACGAATACAACAAGCAAGCCTGGCTATCCAGGTACCTCATCCTTACGACCAAGCAGACAGGCAAGAATACCTGCGATGACAATAAAAGATTAAAAAAGGAAAATGTTTCCGATGCGGCAAAAATGACCACAGGGCTAACGATTGTGGTGCTATCGAATCTACCTGTTTAAAATGCAAGAAAATTGGTCATCTGGCACGAGTATGTTTACAAAGAAATATTAGTGTCAATCAACTAGATGACAGTACAAGTAATACGAGTAACGAGAGTATGGGAGATATCAACTTAATTAAAAGTGAGATATCTGAAAAATATATGATTAGAGTTAAAATAGAGAACAAACCAATTCACATGGAGTTTGACACGGGGGCGAATTTATCATCAATGTCGCTTAAACAATACAAAAGCTTAAACATAGAAAATAAAATATTCAAAACCGAAATGAAATTAAAAACATACACGGGCGAAATTATTAAGCCTGCAGGAGTTACACAAATTAAAGGGACTTATAAAGACCAGACTTTCAACGGAAAATTGTACATTATCAATCAGAATATTGATCCAATATTTGGCAGGAGCTAGATGAAGGAGTTGAACGTGGAACTTGCAGACATACGAGTAATAAAATTATCTGAACAATCCACCGAACTTGATAAATTGTTAGAAGAATATTCATCAACTGTTTTTAGATATGACCTAGGAAAAATACCAGACTACCATGCTCATTTATTTCTAAACGAAAATGCACAACCTATTTTTATAAAACCGAGACGTATACCGTACGCTTTCAAAGAAAGGGTCGATAAAGAGATTGATCGATTATGTGCAGAAGGGGTCATCACCAAAGTGGATCATTCAGATTGGGGTACTCCAATTGTACCTATCGTGAAACCAAATGGTAGCATTCGTCTATGTGCGGACTACAAGGTCAGCCTTAACAAGGTCATTAGAGATGAACATTACCCAATTCCTATAATAGAGGATATATTTGCAGAAATGAATGGAGGTCAATATTTCTGCACCCTAGACATTTGCCAAGCTTACCTTAATATGGTAATGGATGAAGAAAGTGCCATGTTACAAACATTAAGCACGCACAAAGGTACTTATAAAGTCAATCGCTTGATGTTCGGAGTTAAAGTGGCACCAAGTCTTTGGCAGAAATTCATGGATCAATTACTTCTGGGACTAGACGGAGTTAAATCCATTTTCGATGACATTATAATTCAAGGAAGCTCAGAATAACAACTCTTAACACGACTAAAACAAGTCTTACAGAAATTGAAAGTTAATAACCTTCGCGTCAACAAGGAGAAATGCAATTTTTTTAAACGGAGCATTAATTATCTAGGACATACGATTGATAAGGACGGCTTACATAAGAATAAAGATAAAACCAAGGCCATCATGAAAACAGATAGACCAACCAACACAAGCGAACTTAGAACCTTCCTTGGCATGGTGAACTACTATAACAAATTTATACCGAACCTCACCTCTTTATTAAGGTCCTCTAAACGAATTACTAAAGAATGAGAAAGATTTCATCTGGACATCTAATTGCGAAAACAGCTTCAATAACATTAAGAAGGAAATCTTAAGTGAAAGAGTTCTTATTCACTTTGACCCCAGTAAACCCTTAATACTAGCGACCGACGCCTCACCAACAGGATTAGGAGCTGTTTTGTCTCATAAATTACATGATGGCTCAGAAAGGCCAATCGCATTTGCCTCTAGAACACTGTCAGCCAGCGAAAAGAAATACAGTCAAATTGACAAAGAAGCAACGGCTATCTACTGGGGTATTAAAAAATTCTTCCACTACTGTTACGGCCGGAAGTTCACATTAATAACTGACCATAAGCCTCTTACGTCAATATTCCACCCTCACAAGACCTTGCCAGCATTAAGCACTATGAGACTGTTCCATTATGCACATTTCTTATCAGGTTTTAATTATGACGTAGAATACAGAGCCTCAGCGAAACACTCAAACGCCGATTACCTATCAAGATTCCCGGTAGAAATAGTAAAAGAATCCTCAATAGACCAACATTGTACTTTCCAATTACAACAGATTAACGTTCTTGAAGTTCGACCGGAAGTGATAGCTGCAGAAACAAGAAATGACAACGAACTAAAAACCCTACTCGTAGCACTACAAGCTGGTCACTCATTACGTCAATATGGCTACAGTGATAATGAACTTACACTCCAAAATAACTGCATACTGAAAGGAACTCGAGTAGTAATACCACAAAGCTTACGCGTGCGCGTACTGAATGAACTACACGCCGGACACATTGGCATTCTAAAAATGAAATTGTTAGCCCGCAGTTTTATATATTGGAGAAACATAGATAAAGACATCGAGGATAAGGTAAGATCCTGTAGAGCGTGCAGATTAGAACAAAATGAGCCATCAAAGGCACCTCTACACCACTGGGAACAACCTACTGGACCCTGGCAAAGACTGCACGTAGATTTTGCTGGACCTATCCTTGGACATCAACTTCTGATAATCGTAGATGCCTTCACAAAGTGGGTCGAAGTCTTTCCCACCAAGACCACGACAAGTTCATGGTGCATCCGAAAGATGAAGGAATTGTTTTGCATATTTGGCATACCATACACTTTAGTATCAGATAATGGACGCCAGTTTGTATCTAAAGAATTTAAGAGCTTCCTTTCCAGTTGCGGTACAAAACACGTGACGTCTGCTCCATACCACCCAGCCACCAATGGGCAAGCCGAACGCTACGTCCAAACAATAAAGAGATCACTACGCGCAATGGAAGGGGAGGGTGGCGACCTTACAGACAAGCTGTTTGTTTTGAAAACCAGACTCAGACGCACACCGAATCAGAACGGCCAGACCCCCTATGAACTAATGTTTAGTCGAGACATTAGAACTAAAATGCACGTGATGTTCAGAACTTCAGCCTCTCCGATAGTATCCAGATCCAACAACACCCCGCCTACCATCAGGGCATACTCAGTAGGCGACCGAATCCAGGCTAGAGCCTACTCACACCCTAAACAGAAATGGGAGTTCGGGACGATTGTGCGTCGGCTTGGCCGACTACATTATCAAGTGATGACAGACGGTGGCGCCACGTGGCGCAGACACCTGGAGCAACTGTTGCCGGCCCCAGGGGTGCAGTCACCAATCGCGGCGGAGGACTGTTGTATACTGGCCGCTCACCCAAGCTGTCACGCGGACGCGACATGTATGTGTCATTAGATTTTACATCATCCATTAAAGAATAAAATATCAACTTATGATTTTAAATACATACATAATATATTATATTATTTTAAAAAAAATAATACATCCATAAATAAATATCAACACTTTAAAAAACCCTAAACATATATAAATAATACGTTTGCGCAACAAAGTAATATTTGAAACGCATCAAAAATAATGCTCTCCACAACGAATTTATATTTTGCACTATAAATTAACCACCAAATTTTTTTTCTCCACTAATTACGAAAGCAAAAGGAACATAGCCCATAAAGCCAGGTCCGAGTCTTAATTAAAAAAAAATCGTCATAATTTAGTAACAAATTATTAACATGCCAATTATACTGATAACCAAGGTAGATATAATGTACCTCAGTCACTTCTGCAACTGATGCGGCGCTGCGCGAAGTGCAGCCTCTTCGTTACAGGCACCCATGCGCACCTCCGCAGTTTCAGCTTAGAAGGCAACCAGTTTCAGATGCTACGCACGGGTTCGCACGGGTGCCTGTGCTTTGTGACTGCGGGCGAAGGCAGCCCTCCCTCCACGCCTCCGGCTTTTTGTATACACTCAAGCGGTAGTAACCACGAGACTGCGTGGAGTTGGGATGGTCTAATTCAGTTTTGGAACAAATTCAACCTATTTTCTGTGTGGAGTCAGGGTGGTAGGGCGAACTGACAGGCCAGCGACAAAGAAAGGATAGACGAAGAAGTTTATAACTTAAAGCTTCTTGGGACAAACTCTTTAGATCATCCTCAAAAATATAATATCCTAATTCTATGGGATGGAGTGACTATATATGTATACAAATATTAAAAACCTCAGAATAGGCTTTAATGTGTAAGCAAAATTCCCTTTGCTATTACTTACTATTATTTTTAAGAAAGAGAAATTTTAAAGCAGAAAGTGTTAATAATATAGTGCAAACCAAAGTATTAATTTTAAAGCTAAGCTTATTGAAGTGGGAATCATTATTATAAAAGCTTATTTATATTGTATACCCTGTAAAGCGTCACGACATGAATCCTCGAGGGAGAGTCAGAGGTAATTTTCGAGTAAGGACTGTGAAATACAAATCCCAGACCAAACTCGTACACCCACGATTCATCAACGATTACTACGTCCTACTGCGACTGCTTACCAATAAATGTATTTGAAATTTTATACACAATGCCGCATAGATATATTTAGAATGAAGAGACTGCTCTCGTTTCTTATTGATTCTAAACAGGAGCGTTAAAAGAGCTTACGCAGCCACGATATTTTTTATAAATACCGAGCCTGCTATAAAATTAATCCTCACTTTTTTAAATCTTTCTTACGTAATTGCATAAGTTAACGTATGTAAATATATTGTGATCTTGTGATTTTATTGTGTCATGCGCACCCCAAGAGCATTTACCTCTCAGACGCGAGGCATCGCTGTCCTGTTAATTTGTAATAATGGTGACAAAATGGATGCGAGAGATCAATAACTCGCAGGCAAATAGTAAAATTCCACCGTTTACAAACGGCATCGTCAGTTTCTAATTGCTTGCTATTTTGCTATTTGATGATTCTTCGTCAAATAGTAGAATTTGGCATTTTCTAATTTGCTTCGGCGTATAGTAATTATGTTAGAAGAATTGAGGGTCGCCTCGCTCCGCTCCGCTCCCAATATATTCTTTCATATAAACCTAACACGCTTCTCGCTCCACTCGTCGTCGCACGTATTTTTCACTTTTTGGTGAAATACTTTCGGTGTCGGCTTTTTTGAAACGGACTGTTGGGAACACACAATGATTAGCAATATACCTACCATTGGCAGCGCACTCGCATGCATTCACGTCCATCACGGGTCCGACAGTCGTTTCCTATCATCCACTCCAACTGGCCGTTGCGTCCGCTCAGCTATCTACACCATGTAAATCCATTTACATAATACAGTTTTCATACAATTACCTACTTCATGAGTTATCAGTTTCCCTGCTCTCACCGCATCTAAAGTGAACACTAAATATTCCTGAATAACGAAGTCATTTTATAAACGGTGGGCATTTTTTAAATTTCTGGACGGCAAATTTCAAAACAGCGAGCGTTTAGAAATAGACGACGACCGCGCCGTTTATATACGGCTGAATTTTACATTTTCCTGCCACGTTTAGCTCGCATCCACCTCCGGCTAAACCCTATTTTAGGAGAAAATAGTTTTGCCTAGGCCAAACTCTTTTTAACTATACGCAAGAGGATCACGTCGTTTAGCCTAAGCCAAACTAGGTGATCATAAGCACGAATAGATGAACCAGTTTAGCCTAGGCAAGGCCAAACTGTTTTCTCTTAGTATGTATTTCTCATTAGTCTATATACAAGTCTCTTGTTGTACACAATAACACAAGGTAAAATTGGTAAATTGAATATAATAAGCAATAGAAAAAAAAATGAGAAATTGAAAATGTCTTTATCAAAATGTATTCAAGAAAGAAACGTATAGAGAAAAACTTTAATAATACTCTGCAATTCTTAGTTCCACCCCAGGGGGAAGTAAATAACAGTTCACTATAAAATTAGTAGCAGACTTCAAAACAAAGTTCACTAAAAACACGTTTTTTTGGTGCTTACATATTTTTTCGATTTATTTATTGTAGATGGTTGCTTGTTGAATCCGATTTTTATCTCAGTTTTTCTATCACCTCACAATATTCGTCCAAACGAGATCGTATTTTGAAAATTTTGCGACACATTGCGTTAGAAAAATTCATTTTCCGGTTTTAATCTTGAAAATATTTTGCCACAATAATTATTTTACGTCGATAAAAAGATTTATCAAACCACGTGTAGCTTTTAGGGTTCCGTACCCGAATAGTACCAAACGCGACCCTATTACTAAGCCTCCGTTGCCTCTGTTTGTCTGTACGTCTGTCACAGGAGGCTACAGCTTCAGCCGTTATTCGTAGCCAGTTGAAATTTTCACAAATTACGTTTTACCACGGCCCCTATCACGGCAAATAACCCATTCATAAAACCTCGAAAAAGTAGCATTTTTAACATAGTCCTTAACTCCTTTATCTCTGAAACAAGAGGACTGAAAAATACAAAAAAAATCATGGTGTAGATAACTACATAAAGATACAACAATATTTTTTGTGTTCCGTACCGGTGGTAATTCTTTTTGCGCAAGTCTAACTCACAGATGCCAATTTTTTTATTGAAACACTCTTTAACTTTATAAATAAGAAACCGGTCAAGTGACAGTAGGACGTGGTCTCTATGGGTTCCTTATTCCAATTGCAGTTGTGAACGTTCAATTTTACTTGACACTTACGATCTTTTACTTATACTTAGAGCTCCGTGTTCGCCCAAACTGCAAATAAGCGCTCTTTACTGTTAAATAGCCCTATTTATTAATTTTTCAAAAAAGGTTTCAAAGTCCTTTACATTTGCAATAAGGGCAAAAAACTGAATGCCTTAGAAGCCCTTGAAATCAATATACTAGTACTCCTCAACCAAGACACGATTCTAAACCATCAATTTGACAATAATAGATCCCCCCTTTTACAATATTTTAACAAAACAGATTAACTTTTATAAATTGACATTGCATGCACACATTTTTACATAATGTGAAATTTATTGACTTTATTATAATTATTTTTAATAATTTTGTTTTAACCAATTCTAATTTAATTACAATAAAAATTTTATTTTATATTTACATAACATGAATTTAAAATTCCCCATATTTAGGCAAAATTTTTTCGTTTGGTATCTACTTGAACGGATAAATAAACGATTACCCTCACTACAAAAATGTGTTAAGAGTCTTTGATCGCACTGGCTGATGTAAACTATTTATTGTGTAATTAAGATCTTATATTAATTCCTTTGATAATGCCATAAAGGCAAAACCAGTCAGGAAGTATTAAATAAATGTGTGGGATAGTACAAGTGATTTTCTGTTCATTATATATAATTTATTAATATTTACCTAAAATTTTAATTTGTGAAATCTATGACATGAACTTAAACATTTACCAAAATCAAATACACACAAAAGTAACAAGCATTTAAAAGTCCGGGAGTGTAAATTTCACGTGTAACGCTTGTAATTTTTGTGAGATTTTGGTAAATTTTTTAGGTTCAAGTTTATATTACTATTTAAGAAACGCGTAATTGAAAATCATTTAAAATTATTAATACTATTTCTTGCTATTGAGTGGTACTAGACATTTATAGTGGTAAAGCTCTACCCGCTATCAGCGCTGACCGTATCAAGTTGCTAGATTGATAGGCCTACGATGGGAGTCAGTAGGTCAGTTCATTTACTTCGGGCTACAAATGGCTCACGTGATCTGAAAACATTATCCGTACATATCGGGGCTTGAGGGAAGGAACTGTATGTGAGTGAATTTAAATGTTGTGTGATGGATTTTCTGAAGATATTGTTGGTACGCTAGATGCTTACGATAAATATCGGTAACTAGGTGTAAATAAAATGCTTTTAGACCTAAAACTTTAAATAATATTTCGTTTGATTAGAAAACATAAAAAATATTGTGTGGCAAAGGGGAAAGTTGGGATTGTATCTTGTGCATAGACTTTTTAGTGTTCCCTGATTCTTTGAGGCACAATCTTATACAAATTATACAGGTTGTTAAGATGAAGTTGCGGAAGCCGAAAACTGGCGATAGTACCCGTACATACGAAGAACCTTCCGTGAAGAAAATTAGAGAATTCGAAAAAAAAGACTGTTATTTCATAAATTTTGGTCGGGTAGCTACCAAAACTTAATTTATAAAAATCGCTCGTCGTCGCACCTATTTTGACTTTTTGTTAAAAAGCAACCAAATCGTACATGGATGGTTAATATGAAGTTCTTTCCTAGTGTACATTTATCCGAACCTTTGCAATCATCTTGGGATTTTCGTTTTGATCCGTTACTTATGAATGACCTACGACACATATACCATAGAAAACAATATAGCTTTCAGTTAACTTATGGTTAAAGAAGTAATTATAATTATATTCCTGTATCAATGGTCCTCGCTAATAAATATTGCCACTGTTATATACACCGTTCATTTACAGACATCTTCGTCTATTTTCGCACACGGCAAAACATCAATCAATCAATCAATCAATAATTATAAAAAGCTTCGTCCTAAGTGACTGACCAACTGACTGACAGACAACGTACAGCCCAAACCACTTATCGTACAAACTTGATATTTCAAGGGTCTGCTTATAGAAGGCTTAAAACGCACACTACAAAGGAATTTTTAAATTGTTGCCCAATAATTGTTTTGATTAAAATCTCCAATATTGCCGACACCAGTGGCGTGCACAGAACTTTTTGCTGGAAAAGCAAGCAATTGGTCAAGAATAACAATAAAAAAATATGAAAAAAATTAACTATCACTTTGAAAAAAAAATTTTTGTATTGGAAATTTTCACTCTAGGGTAGACAATTGTCTAACCTGGCTGGCGTCAATCAATTTTTTTTTTCAAAGTGATATTTAAATTTTTTCATATATTTTTTATTGTTGTTCTTGACCAATTGTTTGCTTTTTCAGCAAAAAGTTCTGTGCACGCCACTGGCCGACACCATTCGCCAACATTTTTAAAGTAGACTCCGGAGATAAAATAAGCATACGTGTTTCAGGATTATCCGAAATGACAGTGGGCAAATTTGTATGGGAGTTGGTGCAAGAACCGCCACGATCAAGATGTTTGTTAAATAAAAGGACATTATGTGGTTCTTAAGCAAGCAGAAGCCAATCAAAATATATTCGAGAAGTATCGAGATACGACATAATTATTCTTACAACCTCAATTATATCTTTATCTAAAATCACATGCTCGTTCTTCAGCCTTGTTCGGCTTTCGGTCTTGGAAGTATGAGGAGCGTTCGGCGTTCGACCTCGCAAGTGTGATGTGATCGCATGCAAAAGAGGTTAGGCTGTACAAGTACGTCTACAAAATTTCAATATAAACAGGGTCTATGAGTGCCTGATGTCAGGGTTTTTCCCACTCAGAAAGAGTTGCTTGACATTTCACCCATACATCACTTTAATGTAGCTCCACTTTTTCCAACTAAACAACATGTTCATGTGGCAGTGAACGTTTTGTAACCCATCTATCTATCCATCAGCCTGTCTTCGTCCACTGCTGGACATAGGCATTTCCAAGATTTTATAACCGTTGACGGTCCTTCTGGAAAAATGCCCATACTCACATACGCTAGGCAGGCAGGTTGGTGAGCGTGGTGCCGAAACCCTCGCATTAGTGACGCCGCTGCCGGTCACCACTCTGTTTTATAAAAGGCAATTACCAAAAGGGTGGCAATTGAGGATGAATATACCACCATTAATCGGTCCCCGGCATAGTGGGCCACTTGGTTGTGCGTGAGAGCTGTCTTTTTACTCTCCGCCGAATAAATTCGCGGTGGTTTGCGAGTAAGATGGTGGTACCTCCACAATCGAGGTACCACTATCTTACTTGCAAACACAACAAAACACAGGTGATTATAGCTGGTAGTCCGTATTTTATGGCACGAGGTGACCTGAAACAGTTATCTTGAATAATATTTAATAGGGTACAAAGAGGTGGATGCCGGGCTCGACTGTGGAGGTATCACCATCTTACTTAGAGACCCCTCGAAATAATTCGGGGGAGAGTAAGAGGACAGCTCACAGGCAAAAAACAAGGAGGTCCACCATGCCTGGGGCCGCCTGGATTCGTGCTGGGGGCTCGGTTGGTGATTGGTGATCATTGAACCTTGTTCCTGGTCCTTGACCGGGTCTCCAGTGTGGGTTCGGGTGGTTGATTGGATATCACCTTGTATAGAAAGAAAGAAAGAAGAAAGAAAATAAATTTATTGGCGCGTTTACAAAACTATAAAAAGAACTTATAGCTAACACAGTAGATAAGTTTATTTAAGTAGGAGTAATCTATAGATAAAAATAACACGACAAAAGGATGTAGCTCAGCTATGTGCCATCCAAAACATGCTTTGGTTGGCGCTGGTTTTCAGCTACCTCCGTTATAATTGCCTGATAAGGTATTAACGAGTTGTTAACAATTTTATTTACTAAATTGAAAAATCAATAAAAATTGGCAGAAATGGCTTATAACTAAATTAAAGAAAATAAAAACAAAAACCAAAAATGCGTAACAAGACAAAAAACAATAAAACAAAAAGGTAATTAGTATATACAGATATAGACTTATTAGTAGGGTGTATAGTCTTAAGCATTGTAGGCTTTCCAAGGATGTTTCAAATGTCCAGTGTCCATTTGCTTTTTCATAAGATACTGTTTATACCTAAACTTAAATGTATGGGCTGAGCACTTTTGTCTCAAGGGCGGTGGTAAATTATTCCATATTTTTGTATAATATATATTTTACCTATATTGCTACATAAATGAAATATACGTTTACTCTAGTTCATGTACATTAATTATTTTATTACATATATTTTTTTTATAAGATTAAATTTTGACTTGTGAAACGTGTATTTTATATACGTACTTTGCAAAATAAACTATTTGAATTTGAATTTGACGGGCAGCGGCGTCACTGGTGTGAGGGTTCCGGCACCGCGCTCACCAACCCGCCTGCCCAGCGTATGTGAGTATTGGCAATTCTTCCAGGACGACCGCCGAGAGTGGCAAAGTCCTGGAAAGGCTTATGTCCAGCAGTGGACGAACTAGGCTGATAGATGGATGGATGAGGTATAAATCCCTTACAGTAGTAAGGTGAAAAACTTGGATATCTTTATCGATACAAGTTTATCATGGAGTGCCCAAATGGAACATGTAAGCCGGAGGATGTTTGCTTCTGCAGGGTCGGTGAGAAGACTCGAGAATTTCCTTCCAACAACAACCAAAATTGCGCTTGCTACATCACTCCTTTTACCCATCCTTGAGTATGCGGACGTTTGCTATCTTGATTTAACTTCAGAACAGTTGGATAAGCATGAGCGTCTCCAAAATTTTGCCATTAGGTTTATTTTCGGTCTTCAAAAATTCAATCAAGTATCTGAATTTAGGTCACAGTTGGAGTGGCTGCCAATTTGCTTTCGGCGGGGCATCCTCTCGGGGCGTTCTCTCTTTTCTTTATGGTATAATATGGTATAGTATACTGTTCAATCCTTCAACTCCAAAATATGTTAAGGATTCTTTCAAACTCCTTCACGCAACCCACTATTGTACACTACGATCCTCTGAAAATTTGCTACTAGCAAATCCGTCTCACTCTTTCAAGTTTTGTGGTAATTTTTATGGTTCCTTTACTGGTAAATCGGTCAGGCTGTGAAATGACCTACCCATAGCCATCAAGCGTTCTCCTTCGTTACCTGTTTTCAAAAGATTAGTAAAGTATAATTTTCTTTCTTTCTAATCTTTTCAATAATCCATCTTCCTCTGCTACTATTATTATTATCGATTAACTTATGGCTTTTTACGTTATTTTTGTATTTATCTATCGATATTTATATGTATGTGGATATATGTATATATATTATTATATTAGTTTATTCTATATATATTCGTATTTAAGTATTATGTGGTATTCATTGTTATTTCTTTTATGTACACCGCCTTCACGACATCTCTTTTTGACAATAGTTTCACCCAAAGGTTGTCTGGAAGAAATCGCTTTAAGCTATAAGGCCGCCAATTGTTTGTTACCTACCTTATAACTGTTTTATCATGTGGATATTTTTTTTTCTTTTTAAATGGTGCACTATAAAGAGTATTTGTCTTGTCTTGTCTTGTCGAGCTCGGCATTAGTTCTACCACCTTTGCAAGGCTTTGTAATACCTATAAAAAAATCTAGATGTCTAGTTTTTATCTAAAATAATTTCTCGGATAGATTTTTATGGGCTTCTGCTTGCTTGAAGACTACATTATGTTTGGTCTTGGCGGAGCTTGGACCGAATTTGCCCACTGTCATTTCAAAACCGAAAAAACAGAGTCAGCTTTTCATAAAAAATTAGGAAAATTGCGATATTCTCCAAGTAAAGCTTTAAAACGATAGTATTTGGGCATCTTCAAGTTGTCTGCAAAGTGGTCCTGGGCTAGATGATGAAATTATTTACTATCCATGGCAACTATAGGGTCTGATGATGGAGTAGAAACTGAACTGTTCAGTGGATATCATACCATTATCATGTTTAGACTGTTTTATCTTGCCTTTTTGAAACCTTTTTCAAATCAATGACAACAAGAGTCTCTTGATAATGTGCCAAATATGGAACTCCGCTTGAGGGCTGCGTTAAAAAATAAGTATGTAGGTATTCCTTAAACTATTCCGTGACTGACTGACAGACAAGACACCGCACAGCCTAAACCGCTGAAGATAGAAACATGAAATTTTAATTATACGCTCCTTAGAGAGTGCAGGGGTGCAATAAAAAATATTGTATCTACTCCCATACTGCAATAAGGCAATGACAATATTAAAAGCAGTTTTATAAGTACCTACATTGTTTATCCGATGTAACACCGCGATTCTGCGCTGAGATTGGCCCAATTTATTATAACACCGCTAGAGAGCCAATCAACTACAGAGACGAGAAATAAGTCCCGATCTTATGTCTTAAGCCACGCCTCCTTTTACCCTGATTGGCCTTTGAGGCATTACCGGGACGACGGAACCGAGGTTCATGAACGAATGTTCTTTTACTCATTTTTGGTGAAGTTTTTAGTTGGAAAATAGTTAAAATAGCAAATTTTTTTAGTGAAAATCGCATTTCCAGTGTGTATATACTATATGCAAGAGGATCAAGTTTGCATTTAATTCTTGAAAATAAATAATTATTAAACACAATGTATTTTACGTTTAGCGATGCACCATGAAAGAACTGTACGAAAATTTACTCATAAAAGGGTAAAAATATAGTTTTATAAGAAAAATCGTTTTGCCTAACAGGGTGTAAAAATTTTACAGGAAAATCTGATTCGAATTTATATCCGAAGCCCACGGAGATGAAGTCACGGGCAAAAGAACAGCCGTCAATGTCAATATTGTCAAACGCTCGCATTTTATAAATAGGATGTATTGGGGTGGGGTGTGTGGTTGGTCTATGCTGACGGTACAGCCAGAGAGGGCAAATATATATTTATTCCCAAGGTCTATCGATACGGGTGGTATTTCAAATATTTTATGAAGAAAAACACAGCTGCTTGCAATGTGTAAAACTTTAGAAAGGCTATATTTTTTTTAAAAGAAACTATAAAAACAACCAACTCTCAAAGCTTCTCAGGTAGGTATAAAAAGAGAGCAGCACCATTTGAAAATAAATCACTCATATTTCAACTCTAAAGTTATAATAACTAAGCTTTAATTTGCTTGATTAAATCGAAAAGATGATTAAAGGTAAATAGTGATAGCAACGCTCTTCAGTGTACTAAAGAAAACATCTCTCCTCGTGTTCACTACTTCATTAAGTAACGCAAACATTCTAATAGACTACCGCAATGGCGATACTATCTCTCTGAAACATTAAGACCAATAAGGTTATCAAATATAGTCTTTATTGCTACAAACATAAGAGTTTGGCGATAGGTCGAGCAATCTTAGTGTTCTTCATGTTGGTTACAAAAACACAACATCAGCTTAATACCGTTGCAAAAGTTTTAAGCATGCTTGTAGGTTAAAATTACAAAGGTGAGCTTTGGTAATATTTCAATTTTAATTTTAAATTTGTCTATTACATAAGTCGTAACTGTGTGATTAAAGTTTTTTAATGAGCATTTGGATAAATTAGTGTAAAATTAGATACTCATTATAACTTAACAACAACATTCGAATAATTAAGCATAAACTTGTAATAACAATAATTTAAGTCCGAAATCATTCATTAGGCTAAAGCTTAACAAAATAGCAGAAAAATTATTGAATGTCGAAAAGAATTGAATCTTATCTAATGAAATTTACTTTTTCTGAGATCACAGACATTCAATATTTGTTTTTTTGAAATTTTGGCTTTATATAATTTTAGTTTTATTTTTTTAACAACAGTCCGCCTTTTAAGGGCAAATATTATAAACAAATAAAGAATATAATGGAAAAATAGTAGACACTGAAGAATTTCCAATACACAAATGCTTTACCGCTTGGTTTGTTCACATAGTTGTGTAAAGTTCCCGTTTTGCAAAACAAGAATGCAAAGTGGATATAAAGGTGTCTCCATTTATGGCACCACAGAGCTTTAGAAATTTTTATATAGGATTTTTACCTCATAGAATGTGGGTAACCTAAATATAGCGTGTCAATAAGAAATAAATTTGTATAAAAAAAGCACAACTTTTCGCTTCAATTTTTTTTAAGCAATTTACCAAAGAGTTGCAAAAAGTTTCACATGCAGTTTTTGACATAAAATGTAAGTCACAGTCCACTCTTGGTACATCCACGTTTGATCAACCATTATAACGTCCCAACGTGATGAGTGCTTAGCTAGGAAAATACTTTAATTAATAGTGCCTCTATTATAGAGTCAAAAATAAAATTTGAGTTTTATAAACTGTTTTTCTATTGTAAGTTTTGACTAAAAATATCGAAAGTCATCGAAAGTTTCACATGATTAACAAAAGAATTCTCTGACTCGTTCTAAACGCCTAAAGCGATTTTAATTATTATTTCACCAAATTATAGGAAATTTTTAGATCTACAAAATTTAAGTTCAAAATTTTTTTTCCGTTCATGGCGTCCACGTGAAAAGTATTATTTTCTCCTATTTTGCGCTAGCCGGAGACGCAGTGGTTGTCGTAACAGCCACTTTTCAAGGCACGCTGAAATGAACATTATTTCAATGTCGTTTCCGTTGATATTTGTACCGACACACATCGAGTTGCTTATTTAGCGTGGTCATACGTCTTAAGCTCACTTGACATTATTCATCAATTTTCTAGCATTTTTAAGAGCCTTAGTCAGCTAGCGCTCGGGTCTCAAACTAGCGTTAAATTAACTGAATTTGCTTCATTAGTTACCGTAAACCTCAACAGCATAAAGAAAACAAAAAACGTTTTGACGTCGCATTCAGAAGACTTTCTAGGTGCAGAATTCCATACCGTTTTACTTTTACTTGAAATAGACGAGTTCGCAATAAGTAAATTAGTGCGCATAAAATATTTATACATTGACTATAAATTATTTTGATGTTTTACGACTTGGAAATGTGTTATTAATGTTGCAATAAGTGAAAGTGGTTGTTTGAATGTGTTTTGATATAATATTCACATTGAATTTATTTGTTTTCAAGATATTGTATTAGGAAATTGTATTTAGAGCGGTCGCTCCGCAGCGTTGCTTGTTGCGTGAATCTCGTTTCACTCAATCCCGAGAGAATTTATTAAAATCCCTTCTTAGGTTATGTCTGCGTTTATATACAAGGTGTAACAGAAAGGTGTAACCATATTTGAAGAGCTGATTCAGTCAATGGTATAGAATAACTTTTACTATGGAGAATCAGGGTTGACCCTGAAATCTCAAAAAAAAATCTTTCCTTTCATACAGTTCGGCCGAGCGGCATTGTATTTTCCTATAAAGCAAGTAATTTTTTTTTTGATATACAGGATTTGTTCCATAGTAAAAGTTGTTCTAAACTATTGACTGAATAAGCTCTTCAAATATGGTTACACCTTTCTGTTACACGTTGTAGGTATATATTTCACAGGTGAAGTATACCCATCAGTCAATGTATATAATATCTAATTACTCCATTAAATGCCGGGTTCGTCAGGGTAATGTATAAAATAGTGTATGTATTGTTCACTATTACATGTTGTATCTAAGTATCGTATACAATATAGGGATTATATAAAATACCTTTATAGGAGTTCAAGTAAAGTATACAAAAATGGACTATGGTGTAAGATGTCATGCAAAATCTATGAAACGAAACGCAAAAAAAATGAATTTGCTATTAAGAGCGGTTTCGAAGCCGGATTGTGAAAAACCCGCCTTTTTCTAATTAATCGAAACAGAACACTTAAATTCAAAATTCAATCAATAGTTATTCAATGAAACCTTACTACCTATGTATTGTGTATGCTGCCATCGCAGCATAAGCAAATATAACATTTTTTAAATTTTGCAGTTCCGATTTACATAATGATAAACCAACGTAAACTTTGCGATGGCCGCATACACAATACATAGGTAATAAGGTTTTGCTTCATTGGAAAAAGGCAGGTTTTTCACAA
Source organism: Ypsolopha sequella (assembly GCA_934047225.1). Classification (NCBI taxonomy): domain Eukaryota; kingdom Metazoa; phylum Arthropoda; class Insecta; order Lepidoptera; family Ypsolophidae; genus Ypsolopha; species Ypsolopha sequella. Next base: position 31,311,269 of record OW203985.1, read on the forward strand.
TCCGGCTGCAATGAGAAATCACTTTTAACATAATAACGGTGATCGCAAAGTTGCCAGCAGTACAGTGTCAGTATTATATGGAATGCCTAGGTAAAATATAATTTATTCCATATTTTACCTAGGCATTCCATACAATACCGCCTTGTTTTTTTTCCTCAAACTTGGACGTCAGGTAGTACAACCGGTAAATGTAACCCACCTTATACTGACAGCAGAATAGCAAATATGGTTTTTAATATATAAAATCAACAAAATTAATCTATTTTCGTTATTATTAATCATAAAATATAGCAAACATCTCTACATTTTTAACACGAAATTGCAAATAATTTTATTTTCCCCTCTTAAGCTCAAAAAGCGTGCCTAGGTTGCTTAAAACCAGTGAGCAAAAGTCAATTTTGCTCACTCAGTGAAGAAAAGTGTTTTGAATTAAGAACGCAACTCCATATCCTTTGCTCGAGAGAAAGAGAGATAGCAAACATCAGCATGGCGGATATCTCTTTCACTTTATATGCATTCCATACAAAGTGGGAGGCTATACACAGCCCCACAGTTTGTTGGATAACGTAGACAAGATAAACTTCTCGAAATCCTGTGTATAGCCTCCCAATGTGTATGGAATCCGTACCATAGACTATGAAATCCGAATAAACAACTGACCTCTATAGTAAAACAAGTAACCAGGCTGGCTATTGACGATCAGTTAATGATGGAATTTGATTATCGACATTTTGGCGCTTATCGCTGCAGTGAGTCACGTGAGCGTACTCGGAACTAATGATAAAGATGAAAAAATGACGGCGCTACTGGTATGTTATATCGCGATATCGTTTTATCTTTCTCAAAAATGTTCGTGCACCTGAGTATATTCCTTCACCAGTGTACTGTTAAGACTAAAACTTACCAGCAATGAAAATTACAGTGTGAGAACACCTCGATAATGAAACAAAAAAACACTTTTTGGGATTTACTGGAGACTTTAAATAGCTCTCCAGGGTAACATACTTCCATTTCAATTTGTAGTATGAAATGTTTACGGTACAATATATTTTTGAGAAATAGTTATTTTATAAATGAAGTTGCATACAATATTTTGTCGGATCCTAGAATTATATACCTGGCTAAAACATAAAATAAAACATTCTTCACTGCATGAATTTTATGAATGGATGATTGATTTAATAGCTTTTTCAGTTATGTTTTTATCCCAAAAATTTAATTTACTTTGCTTGTTTCGGAGACTGGATAGTGGATTAATATCACAAATTAAACAAAAAAAGAAGTTTTATTTTTAATTTTTGTGTCCTGTTCATAAGCAAGGTTCTTAATAATTCAGCCTAGCTATTGTTTATTCAACGTACTTAAGGTGTTATGGAAAACGTTTGAGAGTGTAAAGCAAAGACAATGAAACAGGGACAATGGACCTAGTCCGGAAATTTCTGACAAAAAGCGCACTAAAAAACAAACGCAGATATACAAATGGGATTTTCTAGTATAAAAGTTAGTCTTATCATTATTCAGATATTGACCTCTTAAGCACACCAAGAGTAAATAAATACCTTGTATCTGCGAAAAAAGTTATCTAGGCGAGTTATAAATTAATTATATTACTCTAATATTTCCGACCAATTTAACCATAAAATATTCTCAAGAAACAATGACTATAAAATTCAATAGGTGTCATTATTCAAGAATTCCTCAACTAGTTAAACAAAAAGCTTAAAAGATGGATTTTGCTCTTGTTTTTTTTTATGTACGGAATTTCAGTTTGTGAAATTTTTTGTGGAAGTTTATTTAGGATTTTTTAACGAATAGACTCAACGCATGACTCAACGTTTACTTTTTGTCAGCTTGCGTGAAACTCTTATGCCTAGTTTACACGGGCAAAGTCGAGTGCGAGGGTTAAGGCGCCTCTTTCCAGCAAATCCAAAAATGACTCTATTGAAAAGTTATTTTCTCTTAAAAATTTATATGTTTAAAAATTAAGAAAAAAGTATAAATTGTAAGTTCAACTATAAAAAACCACTTAATTTAAGTAAATTATTTTCACGTATAAAAACAGCATGAATATTTTGTTCTATTTATGAACTTTTCAAATTTTTTTAACTGAAATGTTTTTCCTTCCGTCGCGTCCATGTGAAAAGTATTATTTTCCTCTATATACGGAGACCCAGCAACTTCGTATTGTAATGCGCGCTGATATGAACGCTACGAATATTATTTATCTAGAAGCGTAACTAAGCCCAAAAAATGGTTTCACGAAATAGAGCCCACAGAAGGCGGACAGCGCGACCCGACAGTTCGTTATATACCTTGTGTTTGTCCCGTGCGGGAAGTTTCGATTGTGTATATTATTTTGTTTTTGCTCTTACAGATATGAAAAATATACTAGAATCACCTTTAACTAAATAAACACTAAGTAAACTAAATAAACAGTTAGTTAGTAACTAAATAAACAGTTTTAAAACTATACTTAGTACCGACACAGGTTGACTCAAGGTCGTTGGTGGTTACCTGTTTCTTAAAAAGTACCATACATTACTTGTCAAATGTAAGCGATTGCGAGATGGTACTAAAAATTGTAGCTGGGTAATATTTAAAAGTAAAAAGCGACAAAAGAAGACTAGTTGAATAAACAGTTACGCATGTTACTCTACTACTAACTAGCCGTACTTAAACCAGGGCCCGTAGCATAGTGTTTAGTCGCGCACGATGTGATTTAGTTTAATCACAAGTGCGAGGAGTGTGACACGATGTTTTGCGATTAAACAGTACGTCACGCTCCTTGCACTTGTGATTCAACTAGTGGAGCGCGCGAATAAATGCTACGGGCAACCTTCAAACTTCAATGAGTGTTCAGCGTTGACAAAGTCACGGGAAAAAGCTAGTTTTCTGAATTAGAAATTAATTTAACGTAATTTATTAATTAACGTATTTCGGATTTCAAATTGAAGATATCCGTCAGAGATCGAAGGTGACCGACATAGCCTGCCGAATCAGTAAGTTGAAGTGGCAGTGGACTGGCCATATTTGTCGCCGACGTGATGATCGTTGGGGCCGAATGGAGACCACGTACAGAGAAGCGTAGCCGCCCTCGTGCCCGCTGGACTGACGATCTGAAGGACGTTGCGGGTGGCGGCTGGATGAGGATGACTGAGGACCGCCAAGAGTGGCGTAATATGGGGAAGGCCTATTTCCAGCAGTGGACGAATACGGGCTGACGGAGGGATGGATGAATTAAATGTAACACTCAAACAAATTTAACGTAGAAATATGCCTAATAATGTACCAATGCAAGCAAACTGACCAAATTGTCACGATGTACTACAATATTACGTATATACATTTTCCTCGCTCGGAAAAGCCCCCAGTGTTCATATTTACGAAGATGTATGTCCAAAATACGAACAAAGGGAGAAATGTTCGCGGCATATTTATTTAGAGTCATGCATCAAAACATATGTCGTAACGGTCTCATTTGTATCTGCCTTCCGCCCAATGTGGATTTGTTTCGTTTGTTGCCCTTAAGGCGCTAGGTAAACAAAATAGGACTCCTTTTTTTCCGTGTATTTCATAATATTAAATTTTCAGGTTTCTATCTCATTCTGTCAAAAAGCTAGACGCCCGTAGCATATGGATAGATGGTGCCCTATAAGTGACACCGCAGTGACATTAATAGGGCTGTGATTTGCGTTTTAGGTACGGAACCTTGAAAAATTTCAAAGTTACCTCCAAACCGTAAAATAAATCACTAATATTAAACAAATAATTCAAATTAGATCACAAAGCGTCGAATACTAACTTATCTCAATATAAAGTACGCACAAAATGTTTTACAGTTTGAAAATAACCATTATTTACACTGCAAAAAATGTTTTTTGGGGGTGCATATAAAGTCAGACTGAGTACTTTTGTATTAATCAAAACTGAACTCTATGATGTTTCCTTTTAGTTTAAAATTGCGCGCTCTGAGCCGTTGCTGTTACAACCACCAAAAAAGTCGTGCTCACGAAAAACCGAGTTTTTATACAATCACTTGGCTTCTATATGAAATTATAAATATATTCTAAAACGATTAGATGGGGTCATTGTTGACTTATTTTGAATGCAAATGTCAAGGTCGTATGATTTAAGAAAGGTCCTTTTATTATTCGAAAAACATGAAATTTAAGGGTAACTTCGTAATTTTTCTGGTAGGCTATCCCGATCAAAAATAGTTATTAAAGTGAGCCGTTTTGCAATAATCATAATTTTTAGGGTTCCGTAGAACCTAAAAGGTACAAAGGGAACCTTTATGGTGAGACTCCGTTGTCCGTCCGTCCGTCCGTCCGTATGTCACAGCCTCATAACTTTAGCACCGTTAAAGATAAAGACATGGAATTTGGCAAAAAAATTGTATTCATTTGCCCACATATAACAGTGTAAAAACATAATGAATAATTTGAAATTGTTCAAAATATTTCCAAAACAAAGGTGAGAAAAATAAAATATATTATCTTAAAAATACAAAATTGTTATCAAATTATAGATATTGAAAAAATGATTGTAAAAATATATACTTTTACTATATTTACTTGTACTGGTGTCGAGAAATCTTTAAAAAATCACAAAAATATGTATGTCCTCCCCCCTTATCTCCGAAACTAATAGACCGAAAAATATAAAAAAAATGACAATTATAGGCCATAACTGGCTAATTACAGAATAACTATAGCGATTTAAAAAACGTTGAGCACAAATGAGAAATATAAAAAATAAAGTAAAATAAATAAAATGAAAAATTATAAAAATGCAATATGGAAATGAATTGTTGGTATTAAAAAGTTGATTGTAAAAATATATAGTTGGGCTAAATTTAATTGCATCTATTTCAATAAATCCTTGAAAAACCATAAAAAATGTATTTCCCCTCCCTTATCTCCAACCACGATGGACCAAAAAATATGAAAAAATCATGGCAATATGTTTTTACGTAAAGATTACAGGAAAAATAAAGCGGTTGAGAAATACACGAAAAAAAATTAAAAAATTAAATTTATCATCCACATCCTAGGTACGCGAGTCTGACTCGCACTTGGCCGGTTTTTTTTCTATCGAGTGAACTTAAAGCTTTGGCCCTTTAGTGTTCTATCTGTATTATTTTTATTTTAAACCAATTAACCGAGTAATACATTGTGAAATGGTCATTTGAAATTGTGCATCTGACCGTACACGGACCCTTAAGTACGCGATGCCATGGTGTCGTAACAGACACGGATTAGAGCGCGCTATTTTAAACAATAATGAAATGTCATAGAGTTCAGTTCTACTTGATGCAAAATAACGTGCTTAAAGTCAGGTACTATAGACTTTAACACTCCGTTACACGCGCATCTAAAAGTTACACCATTCCACGCGTGGGGCACAAAAGTGCCCAAAGTTATAATTTAATTATTTTTCAATGCATGTGCTCGAAAAGGCCCACTTTTTATGCATCAAAACCGAACAGAAAGTCGATTATTTTGCCCTAGGGCTTTATTATTATTATTTTTTTAAGTTATTTACAATGGTTGGCCAACCTGCAGCCTTTCCTGTGTACCATAGACGTTATACTTTTTTTACACCGTTTAACGGCTATGGATACAGTCCTTTTGAGCCAATTATAATTTAAAGTTTACAAAATTATATTTGTTTTTATTTCCTCACACTATGCATTGAAAAATGTAGTATGAAACACGGGCGTAAAAGCAATAAATTACTCGGTTACGTATAAAACACTCGCAACGCTCGTGTTTTAAATCGTCCTCGTAATTTATTCCTTTGCGCCCTTGTAGCATAAACTACTATTAAACTACAACAGTTGAAAAGAAAAAAATCAAGGTTATTATAAATAAGTGCTAAGTAATGAAATGAATATCTACAAATATTTAAACTTCTTATAATTATTACAACAATTAAAGAAATAAATAAGTATCGACAAATTTTCTTAAGCAGCAACATTCAATCTAAATGATCGGCAGTCACAGTACTAAAAACGTGCCCTTGCATTAGTATAACCTTCTTAGAAAACTTTTTTATGCGCAGATGCTGTCGAAACTTGACTAGTACAAGCAATGATACACAAGCTGCAGGTACTCAGGAAAAGAAGACTGTTGGTATAAAAGTGCTCAAATAATTACAAAATATTCATCACTGGGGCACGCCTGTGCCCCGCGCGTGTAATCAAGTGTTTGGATAAATTAATGTCGTTCTAACTTTTATAATCATTGTTTAGGTTATCAATATTAAGGATAATATAACATGAATAGAATATACATAATCATTTACTTTAAATCCAATCCTGTTTGGTTCAGATATAAAACCATGATGCCATGATGCGTCAAAGGTACACATTATTCAAAGTCGGGGTTGTTTTCTTTCTGATTAGTATTTATGCAGATCAAATATTAGAAAATTGGGCGTTCAATTATTTTAAAATACTTTTTCAAACTCAACTGATGCCAGGTCGGGGTAGGGCCCAAAATATACCTTGAGACCATTTTATTATGTAGCTACATCTTTATATTATAATTTTGATGATGGTGATGATCCACTCCGACCGCTTTTGGTGGTACGACTAATACTTTATATTATCTGGTACGGCACTGGTGCGCTCGAAGATGGCTAATGTAGCCAATTTTCCTAGCAAACCCCCGTGCATACTGAGTGTAGGTATACCGTCCGTCTATATAATTAAAGTGAATGGCCGCGGGTGGTCAGGCTTTTAAATCGTCGCATTTGACGTCGAGGTCATTTTTGCACTGATTCTTAAAATCGCGTACTTGCCTCTGTACTGTGCTGACAGTCTTTTCCGTTTAGAGGGTTCATTATTACACATTTTCATGTACCACTTCCGAATATCTTTGTACAGGTTGTGGCAGCAAACAATGTACAGCGTATCGTTATGCCATCTCTATCGCACGAACTAACAGTCCGGTGTCAGAGACGACGCTCTACAGAGCCGAAGATAGCTGATGTGCATTATTTTCTGCCGGGTACTGTAAATCTTACTTTTCGTACTTTTGTAAATCCTCTTGGATGCAAAAGAGTGTTACAAAAAGGGTGAAATTTACTTGAAGACATAGAAAAGCGTTAGCTTATGCTCTCAGCAATTTTCGATGCTTTGAGCTGCAGCAAAGAGTTAGTAAATGCTATTTTAGCGATTTACAACTCTAATAGACAGCCATGCACTGTAGCATAGTGTCGAATCACAAGTGCAAGGAGCGTGACGTACTGTTTAATTGTAAAAACATCGTGTCACTCTCCTCGTACTTGTGATTCAACTAACACTGTGCTACGAGTGCTGGAGTGCTTAGGAAATATAAAGGGGTTACAGTAATGATTTCGTTGTCCTGAACGGATAAAAATATGTAATCATAACGCCATTTGAGACTTATACTTTGACCTGAGTTTCACAGAAAAAGTTGTGCAGTATACATGAGCACTACGACTCTTTAAAATATTTGCAGTAAATTACACAACTGTATACATGACTTTAAAATTAATTTTTGGTAAACTTTTCTTAGGAGAACGTTACGTTTCTTCTGCAGTTTGAAACAAATAAGTATTTCTGATGGATTTTCGTCGTTACATTTATAAATTTACCATATTGTACGACTATATTATACATCTGTTAATGAGAAAAAAAGGAACGCAGATTTAATAATATAAATTCCTAGAAATCAACGTCACCGAGCGGACATTAAAAAGGGGCTCTTTTTTGAAATCGTGTTGTCAGGCGAATTGCGGCTTCACACTCAAGAAAATTAAGATTGCTGCTTTGCAAGGTACGCTAAGTCAGGGTAACTCGGTTAAAATAATATACAGTTTTGGTAGCAATGTTAAAGACCATGATGTAGATATAACCATCACCAAGTAGGACTTGTCCACATAGGACGTTTTCTGGTTATCCAAATTAACTCTTGAATTAAAACCACTGGGCTCGTATTTTTCTTACAACAAGTAAAAGTCGATAAAATAAACTGTTGGCTACTTCATGCAAAGTAACCAGTGCGTGGTACAAAGGCAAAATTTTGAGCTCTTTTGTTTGTGAGACACTGTCAGAATAGGGGTATTGTCAAACATAAATTCTTAAAATTAAAATTAATAGCTATTACTTAGATTAAAACATATTAAGTAGTTGGTTGGTTAATAGTGGTATTTATAAGAAATAATATATTGACATTAAAATAAAATAGAATAGTTAATCGTTTATTTACTGTCACAATCACACACAACACAGAAAAGGAAGACATAATACATGAAGAAAATTTCAATCAAAAATTAAAACAAAATAATTTAATACGAAGAAACACTTAACATTATCACACATTAAAACAGAACAAAAACAGTACATGTACTTAATCTACCTTAAACTCGAGTGGCGTGAGATCGTGACGGCAAAAAGGTTCGGACTCAGCATAGTTTTGCAGACGGATCTGCAACGCTGGTTATTCTGCCAGAACCAGCCGTAGTGAATGAGACCACGCTGATTTCTCTAAGTAGCAAAGATTAGATAACATAAACAATTAATTTTGAAATAAAATAATGTGGTGTAGGTAGGTGACATATATATAGAAAAATATTTGTAACAACATTTATACTGATTTAATAAACCTGATGGAATAAGCTGCCTAAATGCACGTGGAAATCACTTAATCAAGTTGCAGTCACTATTTCGATTTTTTTTTGTGTGGCCAGCAAATGGGAACGATATTTTTGTTTAAAACTTTTACCATTAATAAAGTTTGTCAAATTCATAAAATTCAAAAAAAGTAACGAAGAGACAGCAAAAAGTTGAGGTAAAACAAAATAAAAAATCTATCCATGTACACACGTAGTTAGGATGGGAATTGAGAATCTCTTTTCTTCTTTTGGATCAATGACTTTGACTATTTAATTTCTCCACAATTTTTTTGTAACCAACACAACTTGCTCTATACTTTTTAATTCACTTTTCGTAGCTTTTTTATACATTGAGCAGCACTTTTATGATAACAACAATACACTAAGCTGGAGACTAACTTAAACTGAGAAATCCAATAATACTGAATAAAATAATCCAATCGCTTTCGTTTGCAAGAACAGCACATCGCAGACCCCGAGGGATGCAGCACAGTTTGCCTGAGTGCGAGGGCTGGACGACTTTCAGCCACTTTAAGTCGGAGTCGCTACGTGACGAACGAGATCCCTTGTGGATCTATCTGTACAAGAGCCCGCTATTGATATTTGTTCGTGTATTGTTTATAAGATATATTAATCTGTTAGATGGTTCCGAGCCATCTATTGTTTTAGAGATAATGAGGGTACACAAATTGATGACGAAGAAGTTTTATACACTTCTACATCTAATTTTTATATAATTTCCTTTTTTGCGTGATTGTAAGGGACCGACCACATAGAGCTGGCTGAAACAATATTTATGCTTTTCCGTCTCTTCATGTCTGTGCAAATGTGGTTTGTGATTTTGTAGGATTACCTGGCAATATTTGCTTTTTGCTACTTCGCTTCCTTTAATGGTGTCAGGGGTAGCCAATTTTTTAATTAATTTCTTTTCAAGCCATTAATTACAAAAAGATTATGTTTTCTTTTTAGATGGTTTTTCGTATATTACTCATAATCCGTTCATTTTCTGTTTGAATCACAATCAGGCTATTTCGATTTTTCTTTGGAAACTGGTATCAAATTATTCAGAAGATGGATACTTTTCGTGAAGTGTTTCAGATGTATTCTGCTTATAAAGGTTACAAAATTCAAACTAAAACTGTTTTCAAAAAGATAAAAATGCTTCACAAGCAAAATATCTACTAGTATCATAACAAATTTAATCAATCCCAGAGCTTATTGAGTAAATTCTGAACCAAACAAGCAACCCTAAACTTGAGTTTTCTGCCGATTAGTTTAATAATTAAATAAAGGTCAGCCAACATAGCCACTGCCTTCAAATCTACCCAGATGACAAAATCTACCCAGTTGTAAAAACAAGTTTAAAAAAAGCCCCTCTTATATCTCTTGCATGATATTTCCAAGTCCAATTAAACCTCCTATTAAAGTTAATCTATTTAGAAAGGTTTCATTTTCTCCAATTTGACCCTGGAGGAGATAGACCGTATATTCAAGCTATTCAGGCCAAACCAAAACATTTATTCCCCTTTTGGTCAGGTTTCCCAAGTTTTTTTGTTACAGTAACGTAAAAGGAAAAGGGTTCGTATTTTTAAGGTTCCGTACTGAAAAATTTAACCCTTTTGGATCACAAGTTTCTTTAGTTTATCGCAATAAAAGGACACGGCATTTCAAAGCGTATTTTCATACTAAAAATTCCAATCACTTATCACAATCTTCAAACCGTCCCAAGGGAGGTCCTATGGCACAAAAGAGAGAAAAGAACATTACTTTCCAATTCTATATGGAATAAAACTTGACTAACTTAATTTTGCAGCTTCTTTCATACATTTTTACGGTCCCGAAACTAAAAAAAAACAGAACCCTTATAGTTTGACCCTGATTTATTGCACGAACATCCAATCAGTCTAAATAAACCCTTGATGATGGTGTAAAACCAAAACCGGTCGGGTTAAATAAGCTAATAAACTACGAAACGAGTGCAAGTGTATTTATTCATAATGTTAAAAACCCTCATAATATCACTTTATTGTCCGTCTGTCAAAATCCTCTTTCTTGGGCCCAGTACAAGATATTAAAGAAAAACTGAATCCCCCAGAAGACTACGGCCTCATGGTGCTATAAGGAATCAGTCCTCTTTATCAACAAAAAGTTATCGACCTTTACGGAATCAATTTCGTACCAATCGGCTCACCATGAAAACCTAAACCTAAAATCTTGAAATTCCGTTCAGAAATTCTTCTGGAGATCTAAAAAGGCTACTCTGAGTTATTCATTCATAATCAAAAATTAACAAGAAAATGACTTTATCAACTTGGTTTTGCGGTTTTGTTTCATACATTTATAATTTACGACGAACTTATTAGAATATATTTGTAGAGAACTTTGATTTGATTATTTTTGATTGAGTTTTGATTATTTGGGCTAGATATCTACTTGCACTTGACTGGTTGTTGTAACGTTCGATTTCTAGGAGAAAAAATGTGGACAAATTTATAACGATAATTTTGACTTTGATTTATGTTAGTTAGCTTTTTATAAATGGATAATTATCTATTCAGAAACGAAATAAATTGATATTAACTATTAAAAATGGTGGTAAGCTCTATGTTTGTTAATATTATAATCATAAGCTTTAAACAACAATTACTTATGTACTGCTGACAACTTTTGTTTTAGTATGAATTCCATACGCTATGTAAATAGACAGTATCCTTAAACGAAACGCACAAAATCTACTGATCGGACTAAACAATTTTTCTAAACAAAGATACACAAACAAACATATACAAACAAACAAAAAAAATTACATGCCTATGCAAAATACACAATATGTTTTTCGATTAGTAATTGAACGTAAAATAGTATTTTGCACAACAGTAACATAATTTGAGACTTTATGACACGAGTGTTTTTTTAACAAACGAACGAAGTGAGTTTGGTCATAATTTAGCACGAGTGTCGCAATGTCTAATTATGTTCAGTTGCGCGCAACACTTTATCTTCGACCATCAAAAATATCGTCTTTATTTATAATATTTTCAACTAACAATTTCACGAAAAATGAGAAGAAGACATTCGTTCATGAACGTCGGTTGCATCGTTCCGGTAAAGCTGCCTTGAAAGCCAATCAGGGTAAAGGGGGCTTCAAAAATAAGGTCGAGAATTATTTCTTATCTCTGTTGTTGATTGGGTTTCTAGCGGTTTTATAATAAATTGGGCCAATCGCAGCGCAGAATCGTGGTGTTATAATGCAATATTAAATATCGAAAAAACAATCTAATCATTTTGCTAAAAAGAGTGTCAGACGCGATATAATCGTATATGTCGTGAATCGGAACGCAGGGAATTTCGATTGTAAAGACAAGCTAAGGACGTCAAAAAGAACCTACTTTAGCATGAAATGAAGACAAACGCCAAAAAGAACCTAATTTTGCAATAAATTAAATTTCAATACGATATTTCAAACTGACCTGATAGTCATTCCGCAATGGGGCCCGGAGAGTTTAATTTTCAAAACTAATTTCGAGTATTAAATGGAACTTTTTCATAAAGACAGTAGAAAAATAAAATTTTTATTTACGCAGGCATGTTATTTTGGTTTTTTTTTCAGTATGATCAGATTATGTGGTTATGTTATGTGGATTATGTGGTTTCATTTAAAAATACCTGTCTATTTCTATCCCGTATATTTTAAAGTTATAAATGAAACAAATTATTATATATTCAGCTATTCTTATACCTACCTACATACCTTACTTACTGGCCAGAAATATGTTATCCAATACTCCAACGAAACCTTGTATTGCGGTTGAGGCAGGGAAATGCAAAATGACTTGCAAGTGACAGCCACAACGAGCTTCCTTGCTACCTATGTGGAACAAGCTTTAGTCAAATTGTCCCATAAATTAATATATATTCGTGCTTATTACATCTGAATAAGGGTTAATTTGGAGGAAAGGTCTGAAACGGTGCTATATTTACTTGAAATTCTATCTAGTTCTCCAAAAACTACAGTGTGCTCAAATGTTGCGGGCTTTCTGAATATGCTAATTTCAGTAAGAAATTGCGAGGCTGCAATGTGATTGTTTTGTATTGTATTGTTTTATCTAAATTTAAGTTCTTTTATAAATTACGAGCTTATGACAAATAAGGAAATTTAAAGGATATTTAAAATAAATTTAAAGGAAAAAAATGAAAGTTTTCGACAAAGAAGTTACTTACATCAGCTACTATAAGCATAGACTAAGTATTACTACTTATATACCGACAACTCCCATACATCAAGGCGTAGCAAATTTTTTACGCGCCCTAACAACACTAGGTGTTGCCAAGTGTCGCAAATAAGCATAATTTGTTTAATTGGCTGCAAGTAAGCTCTCATGGTTACCAAGTAAACATGTGGCAGTAATAGCTTTGCTAAGAAAAACTAGATGGCGCTAAGTTGGCAACACTAACAGTGAATATTTCAGCGTCATATATTATCGAAGTGGGAATTATTTTTATTTTACGTGACATCGCTGTGCCACTAGCGTCACCAATCGGTCTTTTTTAGCATCGTGTTCGTTAGAGGATTTAACAACGCCATCTAGATTGCGTTAGAATTTTACACCTTTTTTGTGGCTACAAACTGATGTATGGGAACTACTAGTCTATACGTAGTAATACTTAGTCAATGCTATAAGAAACTTAAGACGTCATGTCCAAATAACGAAAGCATTCATGTTACATTGAAAATTCCATTTTATACCGTTATAGATTCAAAACCAGCCTCACATCCAGATTTATCGTTTTGCTTTTCTCCCTTTTAGGTATTTTCCAAAAACAGCAACTGTCTGTCAAAGGGTATTTTGGATGCCTCCACTTCCGGCTGAGTTTGTCGCGACTGATATTTCTGATGTAAACAGTTATTTTGTTTTCCTCACGATATAAAAGCGCATATTTTTTAAAATACTGAATCTATATTTTGGGCTCGCGCTCTGAGGAGTTTTATCTATGACTAAGGAATCTGTGCTGTTTTATGAAATAAGAAGGTAACGAAGGTATAAAAAGCAGTGGGTTGTGTCAGAGATAAAAAGCAGTGGGTTGTGTCAGAGATAAAAAGCAGTGGGTTGTGTCAGAGATAAAACCATAAATTATTTAAGTGGATACTTCCTACGTACCCACTTTACTCGATCACAAACGAAGGAATTAATGGCAGCCATAATAGTAGTTTATGCTACATGGGCGAAAATGAATAAATTACGAGGACGATTTAAAACACGAGCGTAGCGGGTGTTTTAAACGTAACCGAGTAATGTATTGCTCTTACGCCCGTGTATCATACTACTTTGTTCAGTGCATAGTGTAAGGAAATAAAACAAATATAATCTTGTGAACTTTAAATTATGATTGGCTTAAAAGGACTGTATCCAGAGCCGTTAAACAGTGGAAAAAAAATATTACAATTATAGTATACAAGAAAGATTGCAGGTTGGCCAACGTCTCGTAAATAAATTAAAAAAATAATAATAATAAAGCCCTTGGGCAAAATAATCGACTTTCTGTTCGGTTTTGATGCATCAAAAGTGGGCCTTTACGAGCACTTGCATAGAAAATATTATAATTATTATAATGTATCAGTGATGGTACGCTTACGAGGTCATTTCAGTTTTTTTTATTGTTTCAATCAAATATCCATCAATATGTTATCTTGAATAAAAAAAATAACAAATAATGTACGATTAAAAACATAACAATCTATAACCTGAAATCAAATTATCTTTTCGTAAAAAAGTTCGCCCGGAGTGACGTACAAGTAACAAACTAGTATACACGTCAAAAAGTTGTGAAAATGATATATATATTTCTGCACATGTATGTAGTTTAAGACATAACTATTTAAATTAATAAGTTTTTACAATAATAAAACGTTATCAAATTGATGAGTTTATAAACGATATAAAATAGGGCGTGTCCAGAAAATAATTAGTCAAGAATAAAACGTATAACAAGTATCAGTAATCTTACAGCTTGAGCAAAAGGCAAGCTAATCTCTGAAGGATATTTCTACCAGCAAACCCTTGGTGATAGAATCATTTAAACATAAAGTGAGTATTTCATAAGTGCACACAAAGACAAAAAATTGTTTAAAATCCATGAGTTAAAATATAGTAACAACAATTAAATACTAGTATACAAAAATAACTGCAATACATATTATTTTAAACAGAAATATAAATAAAATGTATAAATTATTTTCGAGATATATTTCGACCAACTTGTGGTTGTCGCCAGTCCAATTAGAAAAATAGATATTTGACCTTTATTTATTTATATTAATCATTTCAAATAAAATAAACACATATTAATCAAAAAAATATATAAAAATTTATATACACAATAAAAATGTATAGAAATTTCTTACAGGTTCACAAAAAGTAATTGATTTCGTTTGAATATGTGAATACACAATTTTTCATTTGGACACTATGACAAAGCACAATACTTTGATACGAATATCTAGAGGTACATTCGTAATTTTGTTTTGACAGGCGGTACTACTTTGTACCTTGAAAATTATTATATTAGCTACCTACTTAGTTAGCATGCATTTTAGCATGTAGTGAATCTGTTACAATGTGTGTAACAGAAAACTTTTTAACACCAGTCATAGTTGATGGTATTTGTTATAATCATTATTTCTATAATTTTGTGCCTATTGACACGGTTAATAAAAGTACCTACTAACAAAGTCATTAAAAATTTTTTCAATGCATGTGCTCGTAAAGGCCCACTTTTTATGCATCAAAACCGAACAGAATGTCGATTATTTTGCCCTAGGGCTTTATTATTATTATTTTTTTTTATTCATTTGCAATGCTTGGCTAACCTGCAGCCTTTTCTGTGTACCATAGATGTTATACTTTTTTTTTACTGTTTAACAGCTCTGGATACAATCCTTTTGAGCCAATCATAATTTAAAGTTCACAAGATTGTATTTGTTTTCATTTCCTCACACTATGCATTGAAAAACGTAGTATGATACACGGGCGTAAGAGCAATAAATTACTCGGTTACGTTAAAAACACTCGCTACGCTCGTATTTTAAATCGTCCTCGTAATTTATTCCTTTGCGCCCTTGTAGTATAAACTACTATTAGAATTAAAGAAAACGGCAAAGCCGCCTGTATTTAGGCAGCAGCTGGTACATCAAAACATTAAGGGCGGCTTTCTCGGCAAAATACTTTCAACTGAGTTGTTCTTAGAGGAATCGAAAACGGACTTTTTGTGTATAATTGCAGTTTAAGGTTTAAACATCAGTCTTTTAAAACAAAGTGCATAACTTTACTTTGTGCATAACTTTTCTTGTTTAGAAGTTAAAAATTGAAAAACATTTTGGTATGTGGCAGTTAATACCAATAATTCAGTATTAGTGAGGTGTAAGCAGGAGTTTAAAAATTTAATGTACAGTTATTCATGATCTGGTTCAAACAAAACAGCATTAAAAGTTGGTTTAGATAAGACCATGACTAATTGTGTATACAATTTCAAACTCTTGCTTTATTTACTTTACTAATACCGAACTATTGGCGTCGAATGGCACAGATCAAAATTTCAATTTTAAATTTATAAGCAAGATAAGCAAAGTAATGTTACGCACTTTGCGCTTAGCCTTAATGTTAATAATTATAAGTGTTCTTAGCTGCTATAACAGATTTATAGTACAAAAAGGTGGCTCCATGATTCTTCTCACAATAATATACAAAGGAAAGAAGTTATAAAACTTTCTGTAAAACATCAAGTAGACTTAGCTTGCATAGAAATGAGTTAATACATCGTTCTTTCTGTTTACCGACCCTCGGGACAAGATTAAAATATTTTAAAAATAGCACTGAAGGAGGTTTTAAAATTCTTATTTGATACCAAGATTGTGTGTGGAGATTTTAACTTAGATCTATACGAAATGTCGATTATTCGCATGAAATTAATTCAAATAATTTAATTTGTCTAATGTGTTCTTAGAACCTACTCGAAATACCCAGGATACTGCGACATGCCTCGACAATTTTCTTTCGTCGAAGGTAACCAGTACAAATTAATCGTGATAATAAAAATAAAAGAAAAGGCGCAATGTTACGTTTTAAAAGTGCTTACCTTTGTAACGTAAGATTCATTTTTTTTTCTTGTTACAAGTTTTCAGCTAGCTTTCTGTTTTGCAAGAAAGCTACATTATATTTTATTCACGAAGTTACGTTTTTTTTTAAATTCAACTTTGCTTCAAAGTAGAAATACTTACAGAGCGCGTTTTTTTTAGACAAGGTGTGAACATTTAAAAACTCTTCAGTTTAAAATACAACAAATACATACTTGTTTATTTGATTTATGTAAAATTTTTCTTACTTTGAATAAGCTGATTAACACGATGATGGACAGAACTGCTTATGACGTCGTTAGCAACACAACTTCAAAATACACAACGTTGTAAGCAGTCCCCACTTTCTGTGAAAATATAGTCCTGCGGTACCTGCAGTCCTATTTTCCCCTGATTGAAATGGAGTAACTTTTGTTGTGATTCTTTATAAAGGAGCTCTGGAGCTCTATGTGCATCATGAGCATAGTTTGCACACTTGTAAAAGATTTACCATGTGAATAAGAAATTGTCACTGTCTTACGCACACAACTGCAAATAACGTCACCATTTTGTAAAGCGAGCCCAAATACAAATAGGCAGGCCACGTGTACGCCACGGTACAGACGTATTTTTCTGTTTGGCGCGCTTTACGCCGATGACAAGTTTTTAAAGCGTAAGTATGGATTTTTCTCGCTTGAGTGTATTGTTTTATAGTTAAAATGATGTGAAACATGTGTCAATTATTTACTTTATTCAAAAGACCGGTAAATAATTGTCTATTTAGATAATATTTTATGTTTTACGCAGGTTTTTACGTCATGGTAGGTAATCAATCTCAGATATTTTTTACGTGTACGATTGAGTACAAACTGTCCAATAATTTTGTCCAGGCTTTTCTATGTGTTTCAAACATATACATAAGTATCTTCGAAATAGATACATGAGTAATAGTTAGGTACTTACTGAACATATGCTTTTGTCATGTAGATGACAAGACGATGATCTGCAAGATTCGGACGGTCATATGAACAAAATGATGAAAATATATTAAAATTGTTTGGTGAAGTATCGTCGGATGAAGCGGAACAGCAGGACCCATATGCTGATATGCTGCACAGCGCCGCTCTGCACCTGGTACGCTCATGAGTCACCAGCAGGCACTGACTGAAAATCAGCGCTGAGGGACTACACCTTCAGCACATCGCTGAGTCAGTTGCCTTTTTCAGCAACAGCCTACCGTATAGTTTTAATGTAATTTTAAGTATAATAGATGTAAGTAGAAATATTGTATGTATTGTATTGTAATGTGGCTGTTGCAGAAATAAATGTGTTTCTTTCTTTCTTTCTTTCTTTCATACCGATGGGGAGTTCGGTTCTGATGAAAACTATAACCCGGAGACTTCCAACGTCGGACGTGTATTTCCGTTGTGTCTTGTATTAGTAACTTTTACAAATCAATTAGTGCACCACTGCATAAGCAGTTGCTCTAATCTCCATACAATATTTTTGTGTTATTTTTAGTATTGAACTCCGTCCATCAAGGTGTTAAGGTGAATGGTTCGAGAAAAAATCTTCATACAAACTTGTGGGAACCAATAACGATGACAAAAGTATTATTATTTCATTCTGTTACCTTTTTCTACACGTTCATTATCTTTGCACCCGCGAATAATAAATTTTCTTACAAACAAACTATTTTCAAGGTTCAGTACCTAAAAGGTACAAAAGGAACCTTTATGGTGAGACTCCGTTGTCCGTCCGTCCGTCCGTCCGTATGTCACAGCCTCATAACTTTAACACCGTTATAAGATAAAGACATGCAATTTGGCAAAAAGTTGCAATAAATTGTCCACATATCACTGTATGAAAAAAATATGAAAAATTTGAAATTGTTCAAAATATTTCAAAAACAAAAGTGAGAAAAAAGAATGTCCTAAAAATACAATATGGGTATCAAATTGTAGATATTAAAAAGTCGGTTGCAAAAATATATACTTTTACTGTTACTGGCACTGGTTTCGAGAAATCTTTAAAAAACCCCCCTTATCTGGTAGAACAAAAAATATGAAAAAAATGTCGATTACACTGGCCAATTACAGAAAAACTATAGCGATTAAAAAAAAGTTAAGCACAATTCAGAAATATTAAATAAGAAAAAAAAATAAAAATATAATTTTTTTATTAAAATACAATATGAGTATCAAATTATAGGTCAGTATTAAAAAGATGATTCTAAAAAGATATAGTTTGGCTATATTTAATTGCACCTATTTTGAGAAATACTTGAAAAACCTTACAAAAATGTATTTCCCCCCCTTATCTCCAAAACTGGTAGACTAAAAATATAAAAAAAATCATGGTAATATGTGTTTACGTAAAGATTACAGGAAATATAAAGCTGTTGAGAAATTCACGAAGAAAATGACAAAATTAAATTTATCATCCACAATACGGAACCCTAGGTATGCGAGTCTGACGCGCACTTGGCCGGTTTTTTTATTTCTTTTTAAATTCGCTTAGATTAAATTGTGACAAGGTGTGTTAATTCAAAAACCATTTCAAGATTTAGGTTTAATAAGCCTTATTTTAAAACCTGGGGCCTAAAAAACCTCATGTTGGTGGATATTTTTACGAAAAAGCTACAACTTCCATTTGCCTTCGTGTGACGTCACTTGAGAAATGGCTGTTTAGAAATGTATCCTTTGCTATCAAGATAAATTTATAATAATTTGCTTCCGACTAATTTGACAGCTGGATGACAGATCAGTAAACGGAAAGAGACAGATCACTTTTTTATAAGCAATCGCACATCACAATCAGTGTAATGTCTAAAATTCTCAAGTGACGTCATATCGGACAATTATTTAAAATATAATAAAAAGTAATGGTTAATTAATGTACCAAAATAATAAAAAGTAATGGTTAATTAATGTACCAAAATAATGAAAACTATGTCCAAAAATTAAGTATGTAAATACTCTGAAAAAAAATGAAAAAAAATCTTTTTAAAATTAAGCCATGGGAATTATCAATACATTTTATGTATTCATATTCATTCAATAAGTTACCATAATTTTATAACCAGTACATGTTGGTAATAATTCCTTTATCAAACTTCATCGTACACCAAGGCATAAAACAAAATTAACATCAGGCTTGGAAATTTGCTGAGAGTTCCGCATAGCTCCTCGGTTACGTAAAACAACATTGGATTTTGTTAACGTGTGTTATGCGGAAAATCTCTTTAATTTACGTGACAGGAGGTGGCACGTGGAATGTATGTCGGATCATCAAAGAAAGGCTTTCTCTTTAACTCACTTATTGTAAGCATGTCGGGTTCAATATTCTTGCTCTATGGATTTGTTTGAGCTTAAACAGATTAATTACTAAATAAGAGGCAAAAACAAGAATATATTTCATAAGAAAATAACAAATGTAGCATGTTTATAGATTTGGTTTTCTAGGTTGGGTGATTGAAGATTATCGCTTGATTTTTGTCCGTAGGTTGACTCAAATTCAGATATTTCAAACATATTATTTTTTTAATTTATCGCTTTTTTGGACAAAACAATTAATTTACCAAAATGTTGAAAACAGCTAGCTTCAAGATTGTTTTCTGTAGCGCTGTGGTGGTGTGTCATCCATCATCCGTCAAGTACCTTATATAGTGAGTGAGAGCTCACCAAAAACATAAATGTAAAAAAGGGGTCGAGTTCAGTACAAAGGAAGTGCAGGATTGTCGGCTTCGCTGAGAAATGCACCGGGTTGTGCCAGAGATACAACCGTAAATTATTTAGGTGACTACTTCTTAAGTCGCCTCTTTACTCAACCAAAAAGGAAGAAATTAATAGCGGCCATAGATATCTTAAGCCACCTCTTTACTTAATCAAAGAGTAAGAATGGCGTTAATGATTGATGGCATGGGAGCGCAATGGTTACGCGGTAATAAAAAAAAAAATCTTTCGATCGAATCAGCATTAACTTATTTTGAAAAGATTAAAAAACTTTGATTAAAAAACTTAAAAATCTGTTATAAGAAATCAAATATCTCTCAGAAAATGCGCATATTAAGTCAATAAAATTACTAAATTACATGGCAATAAAAATGTATAAAAAATTCCCGCCAATTTAAAATCGGAAGAAAATGAACACATTTTGTCAAACAATATTAAAAATTATCTAATAAAAAAAATGTTACTACTCGGTTGAGGTTTTCTTAATAGAATAATTATTGAGCCCTTTTAATTTTGTTTTTATTTTTTATTTTACCCAAATATTGAATGTAGTAGTAGTAATTTATAGTAGTTTATGTTGCATGTAATGTAGTAAATATTTAATTAATCTAAGATAATTTGTTAGCTTCAAGTTGTGTTCCAAATTTTCAACGCCTATAAAATAGGCATCTAAGTCATAAGCACGAACAAACATTTATAAGATCTGTATACACTTAGATTGCAACAAACGTTTGAGTTTGAGTTTAAATACGAAAATTCCTTGGTCACCGGAATTCTTTCATGAAGTCGATCACGGAAGTGACGCACAAATTCTGAACAGGGCCTAAACAAGAAACCTTAATTACTTAAACCAGCGCAATAAACAAAATTCATAGAAATAGAAAAAACTTTATTGGTGCCACACAATTAAAATACAATATAATCAATAACAAACAAAACATAAGTGACACCCAAAAGGCCTCCACTCAGCATGTGTCATGGCATTATTTGGCACTATTCTGTACCACGACGCTAGTCTTCCGTGGACACCTCGCAGGGTAACATGCAACATAAGTAGCACCTAATATCTTAACCCGTAGAATTATTGAATTGAGATGACAATTTAATACAATAGACTCGCGGTACGATCCTACCTTATAAAGTTATTTAAATTGACAACAAACGTCAAAAAGGAACCATAGTACCAAATCACAAGAAAGATATCACACGCGTCCTATAAACGATGTTTACTCAACTGAAGGTCTACGTAACGTCGGACTACGCAGTTGAAATCTCAGAGAAGGGATAACGTATCTTTTCCGTATAGTTCTCGACGTGATCGGATTTGCATAATAGGGGCCCAAATCGGCCCAACGGAGGCCCACAGACTGATCTTTTCTATGTAAATGAGAATTTTCCGTCTTCGTTTCAGAGAATTGACCGAGTTGAAGGCATATCGGGTGATTGATTTGAACCTACAATGCGGTTGGCTTAGACAACATGGTTTTATACGGGATTGACTTGATTTTGTATATAATCTGAGATTTTTTTCGGTAGGTCACTGGTAGGTCAAATTAAAAGAACGCTAGTTTGCTTTTATTAGCCATATTAATTGTATACTTTACCATTTCCTGAACCCGAAGGCAAACATTTTGAGTTAAACTTGAATTTCTAAAAAGTATTACCAAGTGTTTGAACCCAACTTTGGCGATATTGCTACTTAATAATTTTGTAATAAATAATAAGATTGCTTCCTTTTAAAAGGTATCGAACCGGCTTTTGAAAAAATACCTTCAGTATTTAATTAAACTGAATGAAAGGGTCAATTAATAAGCATGAATTCCTTCCATGAAACAAACCATCTTAAATTTAAGGAAAACCAAGAAAATTTACTTACTTATATTATTTATTTTTTCAAATTTTCTCCTTTTATACAATATTATACATGCCTTGATTAAGTGAAATGATCTATCCTCTATATTTAAAGTACTTCCCTGCAAGGCCCATTGAGATGCGACGCCCTGTATCCTGCCAACTGACTGACTGATCTGTCAACGCTCAGACCAAACGGCTTGACCCAGGAACATTGAATTTAAACTTATGTAGGTTTCTTATATGACGTATACATCCGCTATGAAGGGATTTTAGGAAATTCTCACGGGATTGAGGTAAACGGGATCTCTGCGAGCAACGCTGTGGGACGTCCGCTAGTATGTTGACATTTGGAGATTTTTCTATCACAAGTTGGTACAAATTAACGGTATGTAGAAACGCAAAAGAATAGAAAATTGGGATATTCATTAATTTTCATTTATTTAATTCTTTAACAATAAATATTGCAATTGATGGTTAGTTATTCAAAAATATACTTATTTACAACTACGTATTTACAAGCTAAATTGTAAAATTTGTTTATTTTATTTCAGATATCTATTTACAAAAATAAAACTGCAAAGTAACACAAAAATCTAAATCTTGTAAATTTTAGTTAAATTAGATGCCATATAATGTGCCAACTTCTATCCCAATCCGCTCACTGAATATAAACATTTCTCTAATAATAATTTAATCTTAAGGGAATAATTGAGTTAGAGCCTGCGGCCGCGATAAACCGTGGGCAGTGGAGATCGGAGACTCAACCGTTGCTTGAGCAGATAAAGACCAATTTGACATAATACTGTACAACCACGCTAAGTAGAGGTTTCTCAAGGATAAATTCTTATTATAAAAAAAACAACTTAACGTTTTAGGAAAAATCTGATCGTTTCAGAGTGTGATAAAAATTATACAGGTTTTAATCCATAATTAATATGTATGGAATTGTGCTCAAATAAACTTGAACCTCGACATGACAACTTTTTTTAAGAGCAATATTTGTTGTTTTTATTTTCTCATTACTGGAATGATTTATATTCTAGCCAGGAATACTTTTTCTTTTACTTATAGTATTGCTAGATTTTTCAAACGACGAAGAATAAATTAGGGAACTTTGATGTTTTTGCGGGGCCTATCCTCAATGATAGCCTAGATCTTTAAGCAATTTGTTAAATATAGAAACTGATTAGAATTTTGTTGAATGATTTGCGATTTGAAGCCTGGGTGAAATGGCTGCTTTTTATAAGGAGCTTGGTGTAATATAGCACTGAAGTACTGTGAGGATTAACTTTCATTTTGCGCTTCAGAACCGCAATGATCTATGTAAATAAATCAATTTATGATAAAATCATAGCAGAATGAAATGTACACTTCAACTCTGTCTAACAATGATCCACTCACCTAAATATTAACACAAACAACCTATAGTATAATGACAAATAATAAATCTTCTTTAGTTTTTGGGTTTCTGACGTTTGTTGACGTAATTCGAAGGGATCTAAATTAATTTCATATCCGTTATTACTTTGACGAACTTGGGTAATTAAGGCATATTCAAATTCATATACTTGTTCTTGTATATATTATGTAGTAAGGGGTGAGAGGTTTATCTTCCTTCGACCGTGTACTTACTTGACTGGCAATCAATTATTAATAAAGGTACAAATTGTAAATCTATTACTCGAAATTTGGAAACTCGTGAAAGTTAGGACGTGAAGTGGAATAACAAAAAATATAGAAAATTCATATAAATTTTTTGTTAGAGTTTCTTGTACGTAAAAATTAAAATAACTCTTTGAGGGCTCTATTGACTTACTGTTTAACAGAAAAATAATAAAAATAGAGCCTTCTTAAAAACAAGCTTTTATTTAAGCCACGCACTAAAACGATTAAATAAGTTTAGATCGTTGAAACTGATTAAATTATTTGTTTTAAAAAATCTTATTATTTTTTAACGTTACGTTATTTTGCTCATCATGACCATTCACAAAGATAATTAATAATTTTTTTTTCAATTATTTTTTCTCATATAGACTTATTTTATATGCATCAAAACTGTTCGTAAAAATAAATTTTACCATACAAGCGTTTATTTTTATTTATTTACAAGAAGTTGGCTAGCCTACAACCTTTCCTTAAGTACCATACATAATACACGTTTTTTCACTGTTTGAAGGCTCTGAATTCTCAGTCCTTTTGAGGCAGGCATAATATTAAGTTCACAACACTTTAATTTCACATTGAATTTTAAAGGGAAGAAATTGTAGTTTTAGTGTATTTAATTAGATTTTTGTTTTAAATTTAAATCCATAAAGTATGAGCCAATTTATATAATATTCAAGCGAAAATTAACCCTACACTCAAATGACACAAGCTATCAGCAGGCAAATAAATACCTACGTTTTTACGAGTATCTAAAAGTTCGCAAAAACATGGAATGAGAGTGAAAAGGTATAGAATAGACAGATTATTTAATTATTAGTGTAGTACTAATAGTAAAATGATTATCTTGAGAAAAGACAGAGAGTAAGCAAACACTTACCTTCAGGATTTCCAGAGATAACCAAATTAAACATCTTTTTACATGTTTTTCATCCTTCGATTTGATCTGACTGACTGACGATTTGACTGACATCAACACAATTATAATACGTAAAATGTCTAGGTTGTTTCCAAACTCCATCGCATGCGACTGGCCTTTTTGTTCACGGACAGCGATGACACTACGCAATAGCCCTGCACCTCACTGCCTGCCGCTAATCGAATGTTGCTATTTTCCGAAACAGATTTAAATTTTACCAAACACACATTCGTTTATTTTTCCGCTTAATTTAGAAACAAAATAATGTATACAATTTTATACTACTATAAAAATTAGTTCAGTTTTATGGTGTCAAAGTAAAAACGATATTTTGAAAAACGTTGTTGAAGTGTAATGCTATATTATTACCTTTCTAATAAAAATATTTAATATTAGTAAGGAATCTTACACAACTGATTAAAACGCTTTACAAAACGAATACATTTTGCGTAAAATTTTTCGCGTAAAACGCAACATAGTTGAATTTTAATTTCGGTTTTTACGATGAATAAAGGAAAAAAGCGTTATTTCTCAGGAAATTAAGTGCTAATTCGTTTGAAAAAAAATTGTGAATGACAAGTAAAGTAGAAAGATAGAAAAAAACATGCAAGAGCTCTTGCACAAATATTCGCGGAAGCCATCGAAGTGTGGCACGGGTTTTGAGTAATTATATGCAAGTACTTGAACAAACCTTTGCACATTGCTCTCCGATGTCTGTTTTTCAGCGCACATCAAAGTGGATAAAGTTCAAATATTTGCGTGAGCTGCCACAGTTGTTTTCAGTTTAGTCTCTTACGCGCCACTGACCGAAATGAATGTTTTTATGTTGAACGAAACTGCAAAAAAATGGATTGGAGCAATGCAACTTCATGAATTTATCGAGCTGCTGCAAGCGGCGCCATGCATTTGGAACCTCAAAACTAGTGACCATAAGAACAGAAACCTGGTTCAGGCTGCCTGGATCCGAATAAAAAAATAACTTTTCTGTGCCTTGTTCATGTCGACGTCTATTTTATCAGTCCTCTTTGCAATAAATGTTATGCAAATGTTTGTAAAGCAATTCTGGCAGGGCTGACTTCTATTCTATTGACAAAATCTGCACAAATCTTTGCCACATGTATGGCGCCCGCATTATGTGTTTTTTCACAAACAAATTTCGGAAGACGCGCAGCGGAAGTCACAGTTCTATGACATGTTCTGCAACGTACCGTTTTTTTATATCGTTTTATATTTTTTTTATACGTCGAGTTGGCAATTTGCGTGCACAGCAGCAGCAAAATAAATTATAATTTTAGCAAAACGGCTCACCTCATTATATACTATAATCAGGTAGCCGACCAGTTTCAGCAGATTCAGACTGCCTTCATCTGGGAGAGTGGAGACATTTACGCGACGACACGTTACGCCTCACATTGCGGGCAGTAGCCCGCAATGCGCAGGACGGGTGCAGGTGGCATTAGCGTTCGGACAGGTCGGGCGTCCGCACAATAATAATTAGTTACTTCCGGACTTGTGTTATCAATTTCCAGAGTGTCACTGAACAACGATAAACACGCGGAACTAACAATATCTACTTCATTTTCACTTTAATCTGTGCGTGATCCGGTAACTGTTCTAAGCATTGACTGTGTCTGTTGAAAGTCGGACGTCAGCTTATTTCGATGGATTCACGAATTTAACGTGGGACAAATAACTTTTCACGATATAGCACTTTCGATTTATTAAAGCGCATGATCGATCATCGGAATTTACCTGGAATTTATGAAGTGGTCTGCAACGGCTGATCCGTTGCAATCGAGTTTCCTCATGCATCTGATGTGTTCCGTCAGTCTGGTTGACACGTTCCGTCTCGTCTCACCAATATAGCTACACCGGGCGTATTAAGGGGTAGGTAGTCGCCAACGACCTTAAATCAAGCAGCGCGCGCATTAGGTTTACGGAGTCGTTTAATTTTTTTTATTATTGCGATCAAATGAACATTAATTTATCATGAATGATAGCTCATATAATAACAAAAAATTTACTATTAAAAAATGTACTAATCTGTTGTAAGAAATTAATTAATCCTTCGTCAAAAATGAAAGTTTATCCTAAAATTTTTTTCACGAAAGAAGTCCCCTGTCAAAATACTCTAATTTTCAACCAAAAAATACGAAAATGCCTTGATCTGCAGATTTCTTTCCTGAAGTTAGTCACGGAAGTGATGTACAGGTTCTGAATTGTGCCCCAAGCATTCGCTTCAAAAGTATAAATTAATGTTATTTATACTTTTGTCATTTCTTTATGTTAAAAGACTATCCCAAAAAGCGTAGGTGCTTTCAGTGAAGTTTCTTTTAGAAGCATAATGTACATTTAAATAATTTTGACAAAGTGTCCCACTCTTTTTGATATAATCATTGAACAAGTATAAATCACATTAATTTATACTTTTTAGCAACAAAAGGGTTGCTTTTATTTGCAATAAACTATAATTTATTTTTAACTTTTTAGTCTTAAAATCACTTAAACTTAATACCGATGTAGATAAATACTACGTATTAGGAAACAAAATCTAGCTCATGTTCATGTGAAGAGTCTAAACATTACAACGGTTGAAGAATTTTTTACATTGGTTCGGTATTTTCAGAGAAAACTTGAACGAATGAAATTAATAGCAACGTCCCTAAGGACCTGCCCGTCTTCAGGGAACAAACTGTGTAGCCTATGTCCAGGTAAAGAGTCTCACAATGATTACAAAAGTGAAAGTATTTTTAAAATCCGTTTAGTAGTCCCAGAGATTACCCGTGAGAATCGAATTAATGCCTACCTAGGGAATTGCTCGTCCCAAGGGAACATTTTATAGCCTTTGTCCAAATAAAGGGTCTAACCAATACAGTTGTGAAAAAATTATTAAAATAAATTAATCAGGGATTTAAAACTATGTTCCTAGGGAACTGCCCATTCCCAGGGACCAAACTGTATATCATATGTCCAGGTAAAGAGTCTAACTATTACAACCAGTAAGAGATTTTTTTCAAAAATCGGTTCAGTAGTTCCAAAGATTACCAGCGAGAATGTAATTAATGCTTAAGGAATAGAAGGGCCCATCCACAGGTAACAAAATATAACCTGTCTAAATTGTTGAAATCGGTTCAGTAGTTATTAATATTTTACCTATGTCCCTAGGGAACAGCCCCTCCCCAGAACAACCCGTCTAAAAAAATAAATTTGACAATATTTATTTCGGGAACGATATAGTTTGACAAAAAATTTCACAGTATTGAGACTCGGGTCTCTTGACATTGTTTTATTGGATTATTAAATTATTTACGAATGCGAAATTCGGTCGCCGATGTTTTTTTAATGCACATCACACCGAGACGAATATAGCCTATGGAACCGTTATTATACACAAAATTCGAATATGCATCACAATATTAAGTTTGTGCTCAGCATCCTGAACTATTATAATATTACTTAGTCTATTTGGAAAATGTATAAATATTTATCATAAAGGATTTCTCAAACAAGGTTAACCGCTTCGTATCATTAATATTGTATAATGCAACGCAACATGAGAGAGCTGAGCAGGTAAGAAAGTTCAAAAAGCGATGTAAAGCAAAAATACTGTACAGCGTGGGTGGAGCTGCAAACAAAAGGTTAGGAGTGTTATATTATCTGTGCTAGAACTGAATAAAAGCGTGGCGAGATAACTTAAGACTATCACTAAGCAACGACATACAGCCACTTTATCTTCATCTGTCTCCGTAGTATCTATTCAAGGGTGTTAAACTGCCTGCAACCATCCTGATATAGATGCATCGCAAGCTTTATTCGTCTTGTTGCTAAATAAGCAAGCCATTTATAAGCCATTCATATTCTATATTGTACACAAAAGAAACATCATTTTTTACAAAGTGCTTAGATATATCATGTACATAGGCGAGCTTATCTGTAAAAAGACATTTCTTCCAGCAAACCCGGATTGAAAAAGAGAAGTCCTAATAAAAAGTAGACATACATACGTGTACACTAAATATGTTAATATACTTACACCCTATGATTATAAATAACTACAATATACCTACATAAATAATAATGAAGTAACTATTTAAACAATAAACATAGTTATTTACTAATATACATAATATTTACAAAAAATAAGATAAAATTACATAACAATAATTAAAATAAATATTGTGCTATCTACAGATACTCATGGAGTTGAAAGGTCTCTTTCACTCTGTTTTTAAAAATACCGAGTGTATGACAGTCTCTGATGTTATGGGGAAGCGAATTCCATAATCTTATGGCCATGACGGTGAAGGACTGATTGTTAACTAATTGCAACACTAATTGTTCAAACATATTTTTAATTAAATATATTGTTATAAGTAACAGCTTTAACATTCAAGTACTTGAAGTGTCACGTATTCAAAATCACAGAAGTGTTAAAGCCATTATTAATGATAATTTAGTATGTCAACTAATTGCAACACTAATTGTTAAACATATTTTTAATTAAATATATTGTTATAAGTAACAGCTTTAACATTCAAGTACTTGAAGTGTCACGTATTCAGAATCTCAGAAGTGTTAAAGCCGTTGTTAATGATAATTTAGTATGTCAGCTCACGTGAGTTTTAATAATTATTACTTACATATTAAATTTAATGAAACTGTAAGCTAAATGTGGCATGGAATTAAATATAAGTAAGCAAAATATACTGAAAAGCACAATATGTTTGATCATTATTGACTTCCAAAAATAACGAAATATACCCACTCAGAGGAAAATGAGTAAAAAGATTTTTACGCAAAAATGTTTTTCGTGTTTGAAACTTTTAGCATGGGCTCATCTCATTTGGGGGAAAACTAAATTAGATTTAGGTTTTCAACGTCGTGTTTGCAAATAATTTTATAAAAAACTTCCTGACATTATACTGATCTTAGATGTTTTTGTAAAATATGAGACATTCATTTGAAGTTTTACAAACCTGATGGATGATGCCAGCCGGCCCCAAAGTGGGTCAAAATTTATCTCGAAAATTGTTAAATCTTTGGGTATTTATATATTAAATGAAATGAAAAGCTTACTATTGCAAAATATAAATATTTATTTTTGTAATTAAATAAATACACTGCTGCATTCAGTTCTGATATTATTTTGATAAGTTATATTATTATGACGTGATATCATTAATTGAGCGTCTGTCAAAAATTCAAGAGCCCCTCAGAAATCAGGGCACTGATATTTATGAGGTAGAAACGTAACAGTATTTTTCTTTAGCCCCCGAAGCAAACAGAAGGTATAAGTTTGAAACGTGTATCTGTGTGTCTGTCTATGGCATCGTACTTCTCAAACGGATGAATCGATTTAGTTCTTAGCTACTAGCTTTCGCCCGCGGCTTCAACGGCATTCGTTTAGTTTTAGGGAACTGCCCATTCCTAGGGAACAAACTATTGTCTATAGCACTCAAACATAATGTACAGGTAGTTTCCTATTAGTGAAATAAGTTTTAGAATCGGATGTTTAGTTTCATACATGTCCTCTATGTCTCTATGCTACTGGCCGTCCCTAGGGAGGGAATAAACTATGACCTGATTCAAGTACGTCAGGAGTTTTTAAATTAATATTTGTGTGTATTCAATTAGTAGTGCGAGAGGGACATATTCCAGAAAAATATCGGTTAAATTCAGAGAGGATGAACTTAAATAGCTGTCAAAAATTTAAACTACCACAATTACAAAATCCATATCTTATAAAATTTGTTTTCTTTCTATAAAATTTCTGCAGTTGCGTTTCTGCATTACTACTAAAAAAAGGTTCCAACATTTCTATACCAATTTATCAAACTACGAGTATATAGTTCTTTTGATAAGCAGGTAAAAACTACAAGTTATTATAATGTCGATTTTATCGAAATAGCCCCTCAATTTGTCTCTAAAATCTTGATTTTAAAATAAACATGGCAACAACATTCCAAATCGTAAAATGGGCCATATTATAGAGTGTGAAATAAAAAAATAAGAGCGGTTGTTAAGAGTGATTTCGCAGCCGGTTTGAGAAAATCCCGCCTTTTTATAATTAACCGAAGCAGAACATTTCATTTCAAAATTCACTCAATAGTTATTCAACAAAACCTTATTACCTATATGTATTGTGTATGTTACCATCGCAAAGTTTCCATTGGTTTCTGTTATTTAGAATTTCAATAATTTTGAATATAACATTTTTATAATCATTGAATTTAAATTTAAGTGTTGTGTTTCGATAAATTAGAAAAAGGCGGGTTTTTCACAATTTGGCTGCGAAAACTTTAGTTTTAAAATACTTCACTATATAGCGGATTAGATCATGAAATGTTTAATTCTAGCATGACGCCAAATTGTGACAGGCATTCTGCGAAATTTACATAATAAGGAATTAAAATATATCCTAATAGTTAGAGTACGTAATGTGAACCCAAATATTCTCGTTTTTATTTAACTTAGTTCGAAACCAACTTGATCTTTATACATATCGACGTGTATAGATTTTATGTATATCCGAGTTCATAGACAGGGCAAATTATTAAATAGCTTCGCGGAAACAACCCAAAACAAGGTTTTTCCTCTTCACTTACGCTGCTCTACGTTTTACCTCTGAAAATTTATGCCACGTCACAGGATTTCAGCTTGAATATTCATAACACAACGCTGGTTATATGTACGTCATACAACGCCGTTTGCGTATGTTATTCAAGCTACAAATATAATATTGACGCAACATTAAACTCCGAGCGTGTGCACACTGAAATTTAAATGAGATACTGAAAAACTCAGTCGCTGCTCGTAAATATGCGGATTTTATCTGAGATATCTTGGCCAGAATGATTTAGTAAGAACGTCAAATTATATAAAGGTTTGTCGCTTTTGAATTTCTTAGCCGTGAGCATTAAAAAGATGGCATACTCTAGCAACTTTTTTTATTACCCGTCCAGCACAATAAGTCTAATGGCAAAGACTTTATTTGCTTTTAATAGTTTGCTATTTATTTATTTATTTGCTAGTGATCACGCAGCGACACAACAAATTGGTGTGTTTTTAGCTAATACTGAAATGTTTTGTACGGAAAAAATATTGAATTAAGGTGATATACCTCCATTATTCTATTACCTATTTTATGAAAAAAAAAATCAAGTTGAAATCCGCGTCCTTGAAGCGAACGTTTGAAAACCAAAAAAAAGAGGGTGCAAAACATTATTTTTTGACAAAAGTATAAATCTTAGTACATTGTTTATACGTAAGATCCCTAGAGAAAATATTAATGAACCAAATATATTTTTTTCAATACTAGGAGAGTCCGAATTTCTTCAAACGAATCCTAGATAGCCTGGAGTTGGTCATGCTCTGGGTTCAGGTACAGTCTTAAGTTAAAACATTATTAACATAATATAGTATTTTGCACACGTAGAGAGGATGAATGAAAGTAAAGTGACAAAAGCAATTTCTGGTGCGCAAGTTAAAGGTACAGCTCGACACAGAAGGCCGCCACAGAAGGACGTTGTTGACCAAATTGGCGAGATATTGAAGAAGGGTAAAATCCAAATTACCTAGAATAGAAGAGTTTACCCCCTACCCCTACCCTACCCCCTGCCTAACCCTCTGGGAGACTGGCGTGAGTATATGTACGTATTATTTAGTTCACGAAAATATTTTGCGACTAATTATATCAACAAGGAACTCCGTATATGTGGTTTTTTGTATTTTTGTTTTGTTTAGAGTGCATAATGAGAATTTATCTTATATTTATTGTAATAAACATAATTCCTTCTGTAGTTACAATATAAAAAATGTATTATATTATTTACTCAGCACTTGCGTGTCTTAAGTAGGGATATCTTATCGGATATTATTCGGAGTTATCTTACTTACGTCAAAAAATCGTAACATACACAACACAACTAAGCTTGTATATGCAGCCAAGAATTCATTAAAATTTTAGATTTTTCTGACGAAATAAAACATAATGTTTAAATGAAAAAAACACTTTCCAAAAATCTCAAGTTTATTTAATGAAGACACGTCATTATAATATTATGTGTCCTCTTCATAATTATTTTTGTTTATATGTAAACAGAAATTTCCTCTATCTCCTGTTACGTGAAACTACGAGCAAGAAAATAACTTGGCCCATATTGAGAACGCAGTAGATAGCGTGATATCCGCTGGCCATGGGCATACTCCTACTTCGCAATATTCGCAAATTACCAGTGCCCAGCTGTCGGGAAACATATCTCGCTGGAAAATATGAGGAGCACCAACATAAGCTTTGAGTCAGAATAAAACAAGGCATCTGATTTTGTTTCTTAGCTAAAGTATTTATCACTTATAATGAGCAGATTGATAGCCTGTGATCTGGTTTTATTTGTCTGCCTGTTTTTTTTTTAAAGCTTGCTGCTTACTTAATTATTAATTAATTATGTAAAATTATAAAAGGTGAAATTTAATCAACCGCCCGAATTCATACTGGAGTGATTAGGAACAAGGTTCAGTGATCCTTTTTTTTTTCGAAATCATAAAAAAAGCTTTTTCTTGTCATACGAACTGGACTAGATCAAATACAATTCATAGTATAGGCAGTACATGCGTGAGCAAACATATTTTTTTCGAGTTTCACCTGAAGATTCCTTACAAAATGTTCCTGATCAATAACTGAGTCTCTAGTATGTATTTGGGTGGTTGATTAAATTTCACCTTAGATTAAGCTGGTACTGCCTAACTGCTTGGGGTGGAACCACAATACTCATCTTCTCCATATATGTTATAGAGTCTACAATGTAGAGAGTGAACTGATGCTTGGTCAATACCGTGCATGATGAAAAGCGTTACTAAGATGAAGCGCGCTCGCCCATAAAGTGGATCGTGAAAGCAAAGGCGATAATCAGCCTGTCCAGTGATTTCAGATAAATCTTCGGAAGTCAGTAACGAACGAATGACTGATTCTATGCAAATGCCTGTTACTACTCTCCCAGTACGGTCTTTTGAAAACGATGGGTCACTTGGCGGCATGGTTTCTTCACATTCTTTGAAGGAAGTACATAATTAGGTGAAAGTATACTCAGTTATTTTCAACCAATCTGGTATTTATATGCTAACAATAGTTTCGCAATAATTTGAATGGTATGTACAGACACGATTATTATTTTACTACTTTATTATTCGTACAGATTAGTATACTAGTTAAAACTTAAACAAAATAAAATGAAGTATCAAAACATCCTTATTTTTGTCCAATACCATATTTTGAATTAGAACAAAGAGAATGTTATACGAAAAGTTTTGATTACAGAGCCAACATGCTACGGGCTACTGGATCGATGTTTTGTCGTTTTACATACATACAAAACGACAAAACATAAGAAGCGAACTATTTTATTTTTTGACAGCCTCTGTATTGATGTGGCCAACCACATTATATTCTTATTCTAATATCAATGCTAAAAATAGTTCATAAGGCCTGGCCCATGAGACTACAATAATTTTGAGTTACTTTGGACTTAAATAGAAAGTTATTAAGTATATATATATAGTTTATTATTTTATTACATATATTTTTATAAAATTAAATTTGACGTGTACAAAGTGTATTATATATACCTACTTTGCAAAATAAACTATTTGAATTTGAATTTGAATTTAGTCAGAAAGTCTACATTAGAACGCTCACTTCGCCACAAAATAACCACCTACCACTTACAGAAGGTTTACTCCGCATAACTAGCGAAAACAGGCGCACTCACACATAGACGCGTACGTACGACGATGTCTGATGAAGTGGATCGAATGCTGATACGAAATTCTGCCGAGATCATCATACGTACGCGTCTATGCATGTGTGCGTCTGTTTTCGCTCCGTCGTCGAGTTGGCCTACTGGTAGTATCTATTTTGAGGCTTCGCTGCCGGCACGCACGGTCAGTCCCATCGGCTCAGTGGTCCGATGCAACTACAAAATGTAAGTGATGTTTCGCAACGGCTCACCCTAATAAAATGTGAGCTTCTAATTATAAAATAATATGTATCCTCTGATATAAATTTCGAGGATTTTCTGGATATTCCAAAAAGTATTTAGTGTTGGTAGTTTTAGCATAACATCGGAAGTCAAACAACGTTTTCTGGTATAGCAGTTATTTCAAACAAAACTTAAGGAGCTTAGATAAAAAACATCATTTAAAAGGCATCATTTTCAAAAATAAAATCTATCGTAGATATAAAATGTGTCCAATTAGGTACCTACCTCAACAACGCAATGATAATGGTCTGAAAAAACATGTCTGTGTATTTTACATTCATTAGGTAAGTAGTGGACTCAGCATATTTAAGCAATAACCCTTGAAATATAGAAGGCAAGACCAGGGTGCAGTATGGCACCGAACTGTAGAGCTATATATCTTCATCATCATCATTTCTTCATCTTAATAAAATTACCTTATTTATCTTAATTAAATTGCCCTTTCAAACCATCAATTCTTGCAAGAGTATTATTATTAATATTTTTTTTATGTAAGACTTCAGTTCTCACTTCTCACTTTCAATTTTTTTTTTTTAATGTGGACCTTTTCTTCTCACATCCTAGAATATTTCTTAATAAGCATGAGCCATCAATTCTCATGCTTACATTTATATGCATTTCCTTGCATTAGGTACTTCATAAATATTACGTCAATGACAAGAATCATCATTTCTCTTGCAATTAGGTACTTCGTAAATATTACGTCAATGACAAGAATCATCATTTCGCTTGTAATTAGGTACTTCATAAATATTACGTCAATGACAATAATCATCATTTCAATATTACGTGAATGACAAGAATCATAATTTCTCTTGCGTTAGGTACTTCATAAATATTACGTCAATGACAAGAATCATCAAAAAAAATCAATCATCGAATCATTGCAATAAAATAAAAACATTTTTACATATAATAATATGCTCTGTCCCATCGCTAAGTTGCCTTTTGTTTTTGTTGTTGGACATAAATTTTAGCCTTTACAAAATCTCTAATTTGGTCTACATCATCAGCTACTAAATTTTCTTGAGAAACTACGTTCAATAGTGGGTCTATTTCACTATTCATGATAGTGCCAAATAGCACCTCTGCTGGTGTCTTCCCAGTGTTTTTTTTAAATATTATTGTTTATCCCCCACTGAACTTTGCTTATCTCCGTATCCCATTCCTTTTCGTCATGATTTAGGTTTTGGGCTGCAAAATTTGGAGCCATTCATCATTACTAATGCTCATAACTGAAAGGATTTGGTCATCGAAATCGTGTTCCTTTGTTGGAACAGCATTACGAGACAATGTGTCTACGTGTGCCATATTTTCTCCCGATCTATGAACAATTGTACATTTAAATTCCCGCACCAACAAATTCCACCTAGCAATTCACACAGCTTAATTATTAAGTTTTTTTTTTTTTTTAAGGACGTCGTTTTAGAGCATTTCGTTATTTTGGTATATAAATCAACCACTAATTTGTTATTGATTTCTAAAGATTTATCTAATATTTTAGACACTATACCGACTGCGATGTGTGATTGCTTATAAAAAAAAAGGTCAGTCTTTGTCTGTCCACTCATCCGTCATCCAGCCGTCAAACCAGTCTAAAGAAAACCATAATAAATTAATCTGGACAGCTAAAGACACATTTCTAAACAGCCGTTTCTCAAACGACGTCACACGAAGGCAAATGAAAGCCGCAGCGTTTTCGTAAAAATATTCATCATCATGAGGTTTTTTTTTGAGACCACAAGTTCTAAAATACGGCTTCTTAAACATAAATCTCGAAATGGCTTTCGAATTAACACACCTTAACATTATTAAATCTAAGCGAATTCTTAGTATCAAATCTCTTTTTACAAAGGTGTGACATACAGCATTACAATCGCTTACAACATGAAATTATTTTCCTAGCAAATAAACCCTAAACTTTTTTTTGGAACATACAATAGCCAGGTTTTTTTTTTTCGTATATATGGCCAAGAATTTGAAACTGGAACCGAATGAGGTTATGATAAGTTTCAATGTGGAGTCCCTTTTCACCAACGTTCTAATCAAAGAGTGTCTTGGCAAACCACGTCATAAATTCGGATGCCACATGCCACATATTTCATGCGATTCGACAAAGTGAAAGTATTAGTTAGTGAAAAGTTATTTGTGTCATTGCACGTAAAATTCTCCAATCCATATTGAAATAAGTCGACGTCTTAATTTCAATAGAGACTGGTTGAGCTTTGCCCTCGATATGGACGCTGGAATACAGTGAAACCGACGTAGATACCATGAATTCCGCGTGTTTGTTGTTGTTTGATGGCATTTAGAATATTGATAAAACAAGCCCATTCATCCATCCATCCATAAGCCTGTGTTCGTCTACTGCTAGACATAGGCTTTTTCAATATTTTGCCACTCTTGGCGGTCCTCCGTCATTATCATTCAACCGCTACCCGTGACGTCCTTCAGGTTTTCGGTCCAGCGGGCACAAGATCGCCTACACTTCGCTTTGCCATACCACACAAGCCCACTAGTAACAAATTGTGCGGACGCTCAAGGAGGCAATCTGAATCTGCTGAAACTGGTCGGCTATCCCAATCATTGTATTTATGGAGGTGAGCAGTTTATTTACATCAAGCATACGTTATGTCATTGGTGTGCGGGTTTCAGCACCACTCTAACCCATCCGCCTGCCCAGCATTATATTATAATTTTTTATAGGGTTTTTGATTATATTTCTTTTAAATGTAATACGTATATACGTCATATACCTTTGACGTTACACCTACACAAAATGTTTTAAAGGTGGCGTCATTCCAAGTTTTATGTATTTTTCCTGTTGTCGCAGAATATTCCAACATACATGAATACCAAACTACCAAATTTTAGCCCAATAGACTTAGCTATTGCTGTTATGGCGCGGACATACAAAAGAAAAAAATATAAAGACACATATTTTTTATTCACTACACATGAACACATAACATATGGGATTCTATTTTTTGACAAATCTAAAAAATTCAATTCGTTGTATGTTTTACCAGATTAAATATAGAATTAAAAGTTCACAATACCGAAATAATCATAAATAGATCTATTTATGTTTAATCTGAACCGAATCGAAAAGGATGCTGGATCTAATCCCTATATTTTTGTTTTACAAAACCCGCAGTCACAGTATTTCTTTTTTCTGGCAATACATCTTGTGTTGCTGTCTGTGCACAGCTTTATTACTTGGTCCGAAGGACATTTTTCAACCGCTTAACACCCCGTCGAGCTTTGGAAACTTAAGGCCCAGATAACTTCAAACAAGATTTTGGTGTTTTTATTTAAAACGTTTTCGTTTTTGCTTCGGTTTTTATATTGTCAACCCATATTTAATATTGAAATCACAAACTAAAACGATATTGATGCCTATATATTTTATTAATGATAGTTTTGTATAAAATACATACTTATTTGTATAATATATTTTATAGCACACCGTGCGTAAAATGACCGCTTTAAGCACGCTGCGCGTGCGTAAAGTCGGCATTTTCCGCACTTGTGCTATAAAAAATTATACGAAACTAGTGCGCAGTGGCGTGCACAGAACTTTTTGCTGGAAAAGCAAACAATTGGTCAAGAACAACAATAAAAAAATATGAAAAAATTTAAATATCACTTTGAAAAAAAAAAATTTGTATGGAGCCAGGGTAGACAATGTCTACCCTAGAGTGAAAATTTCCTATACAAACTTTTTTTTTTCAAAGTGATATTTAAATTTTTTCATAATTTTTTTATTGTTATTCTTGACCAATTGCTTGCTTTTCCAGCAAAAAGTTCTGTGCACGCCACTGCTAGTGCGAGAAACTTTTTCTCGACTCGTGTGATTGCAGCACTCGCCTTCGGCTCGTGCCGCAAACTCACACTCGTCAGAAAACGTTTCATCGCTCTCGTATCGTAATGTACTATTGTATTATATTATCAATACCCGACATTATCGACAACCCCATACAAACCTCAAGTACTACCACCCTATACTTTTATACTTGAGTCAGCATCTAAACAGATTTTGACGTTCCATTGGGTAACTCTTATTAACTTGTATTATAGGCAAACTTTGATGCGTCACGAAATGTTACCAATATTTGAAAGACCTTGCCCTGGCCCTTTAAGAAGTCGGCGGAGGATGCATCATAGCCCTATCGCCGTCTTTCGGGCACAAATACCGACCCCACAGCAGGCAGACCTGATAACAGAGACCCACCTAAAGTAGTGGCGTGTACAGTACCGTATTGTGCACGCCATTACTTCAGGTGCATCTCTGTTGTCTAGTGGTTCGGGTACATGATCCAGAGATCTCGGCTTCAAATTCTGTAGGAGCACATTTGTGTCCTTCTGCCTGCTGTGGGGTCGGTATTTGTGTCCGATGTTCGGCGATAGGTCTCACCATCTACGCTAGGATGTAATAATCGTCGATGAATCATGGGTGCACGAGTGTGGAATATGACTTTCGTTTCACAATCAATACTCGAATTTATGTCGTAACTCTTTTATTATATTCAAGAACGCATTTATAAAGTAGCATTGATGCTAATTTAGATTTGGTTAATTCAAGAGCAGTACTTCGCCTTAAAATCCTGTCGCGCTTTGCAAAACTTAAGCAAATTTATTCGGGCTTAGACCGAAGCCATTGTTTGGGAGTCGCTTGTTTGATCGCTAAACGTATTTAAAGGAAAATGTCGATATTATCAAGCTTTTAAACGATTTATTAAAACATTGTTCTTTCCACTGCCAATTTGTGAATGGTTTTTATATTTGAAAGTTTATTGATTTTGATTGATTGATTTATTATACAAGATGTAAATTTTAACTATTAATTTTCTTCAAAGGTTTCATTATTCACCATGAGTGGAACAAAAAAAAAAGATAAAATAGTGAAAAAAGTAGCTTAAAATTTTTATAGTTCATAATTAAGTTTAATATTTAGAATATATTAACTATATATTGATAAATATTTTTCAAGTTAAGTTTTCTTGTACTTGTATGACTTAAAACGTGGCGATAGCTTAGCAGGTAGGACGATGGACTCTCAATTAAGGATAAAGCCATAAAACATGATTATGGCATATTGAGGTGAACCGTTTTCCAATAATCATACTGAACTATGTTCTGCTTTATTATAATGATATAATGTTACTGGTAATTCTGCTTTATTGTTTCATTTGTATGAAAGCACATTTTTGTTACAGGACAAAACCGATTTTAGGAAAAACTTGTCTGGCCTAGGCCAATGTGTTTTAAGGTTTTCTTAAAAAATTACGAAAAACGTTATGTAGGCGGCCCTTACCTTGTAACCCAACCTACCGGGTCACTTTTGCGCTGAAGGATTCCCTAAAAACTAGTTTGTTCTAAAATCAAGTTTGGCCGGTTACATGTACTTAACTTAAATATTTTCGAGATATATTTCAGCCCACTTTGGGGCCGGTCGGTCGGCCGGTTTCAGTCAAAGTAGGCAAAGTGAGCTAAAATATATTTCGAAAATATTTGTCACTTATGTTTAAATTTATTGGTCTTTTAAATAATATTTGAGGCGCTTATCAGCACATATTTATCTTCTGTGGGATTTTTGTTAAAGGGTTTTTCATGACAAATCATGAAAATAAAACGAAAAAGTTGACTAATGTTTCACAAAATATCCTTCTGTCGTTCCCTAGCTGGAGAAAACGATGGAAATGTAGGAGCTAAAACTTGGTGTGTTTTGAAAATATTTGTTGTTTTTTTAGGAAATGAGTGGCTGAAATATAATATAACTCTTAAAATCGGCTCATAAAGCCCTTACATTTGATAACCCACACGACAGGACAAAGACAAAAAAATCCATACAAAAATATTATGACGTCATAACAACCAAACAACGCCATTTGAAGCTAAACAACTGGTACTTCAGCATTGTGTAGCTTACAATAAAAATATTCTTAGTGACAACTTCCCTTCACGAATAATTCCGTTAAATCCTGCACAATATTTGGTACATACCATTCATTTGTAGAGTAACAAAACATCTAAACGAATTACATTTTAAGAACAATATTTTTTTCGAGTTTAGGAGGAATATACCTCAATCAATAGATACTACTTTGATTACTTTGATTATAAGATAGATAAACTTAAAAGAAATAAACTTTGAGACGTGAGTATATTATTTTTTCACCATTTTCCGGTATCCATTTGGACGTCAATACGATCAAACGTCAAAACGTGAAATGTGACACAGCAATCGCCGTAACAGCGATTTTGTAATTGCACGCTGATATGAACGTTATTTGAATGTCGCGTCACGTAGTGGCAATCAAAACTGCAGTGATTATTATATTTGAGCTGTATTATAATTACAAAACAAGTATAGTTCCCAGGCGTGAGTTTAGCAGTGTCAAAAGGTCACCAAAAGCACATCACTTCACTTTTACCGCACTCTCCTGGTCGTTAAGGCGCTCTTATCCCAGAAGAGTGACTCTCTGTCTTTTTCTTTACGTGTAAGGAGTAAAGAAAATAACCACACTTTCGTTCTTTTTCGTTGTTTTCGGTTTCGGTTTTTAAATTGTTTAAAAATAAGGGATATGTTTATTAAAACCCACTTACGTGGTCGACCTAGAAAATTTAAAGAGCAATATTACCAGATATTCAAATTCAAATTCAAATAGTTTATTTTGCAAAGCAGGTATAGATATATACACTTTTTACACGTCAAATTTAATCTAATAAATAAAATATATGAAATAAAATAATAAATGTACATGAACTAAATTAAAGGTTTATTTAATTTATGTAGCAATATATTTACGATTAAAATGATAGGTAAAATATATATTACACAAGGTAAAATCCAATCAGCCGCCCGAACCCATACCGGAGACCCGGCCGGGGACCAGGAACAAGGTTCAATGATCACCAACCGAGCCCCCAGCACGAATCCAGGCGGCCGACCAAATCCCATCCTATATACTACATACTAATAGGTTACATATATAAATACATGCCTACCTCCGCCCATTCGATTAGTCTTGCTAAGAAGAAGGGCAAGAAACTTAGCAAGATCATGTCTTTTTTTTCAACATAAAACTTATACTATACAATATATGACTTATATCTACTTTAACCAAGGGATAAGAAAATACAAGACAGCAGGAATTCAGGCTAATGAAAAAAAGAAAAACATATATATCTTTGTCTACCTATCTCATATAGTCCTTTTCCTTTTACAGTCTGTAATCAATTAATGTTTACACCTTAGAGGAATCATAAGTTAAGAAATTATACTATTTAATTAAATTATAACTTACTATCATTATCACTGTAACACCATGCTTCACCATCATCCAAATATTCATTTATTTTATAATATGCCTTTTTCAATAGGCCCTGCTTAATATACAGTTTAAACTTATTCTCTGACAAAGTAAGGACCTCCTTTGGAAGTTTATTGTAAAATCTTATACCATGTCCTACAAAAGAGGTACTCACCTTAGCGAGTCTGATTTTTGGAAAAGCCAGTTTATGCTTATTTCTGGTCTCCTTACAATGTTGCTTACCAAGCCTTGGGAAAGAATCAACATTTTTTCTGACATATCTAAGGACTTGGTAAATATATTCACAAGGAACCGTTAATATATTAATTTCTTTGAACTTTTGTCTTAATGAATCCCGGTGCTTCATATTATAAATAGCCCGAATTGCTCTTTTCTGCAAAACAAAGACTGCGTCTGTATCCGCGGCTCTACCCCATAACAGCATGCCGTATGACATCATGCTGTGAAAGTAACTAAAATAGACTAGTCTAGCAGTATCTACATCAGTAATTTGCCTTATGCGTCTAACAGCGTATGCGGCCGAACTAAGTCTACCACATAGGGCTTCTATGTGGGGACCCCACTGAAGACGAGAGTCTACCGTTATGCCTAAAAACTTTGTTTCGTTAACTAACTCCAGCTTGGACCCCTGCAAAAGCAAATTACCATCCACTTGAATTACATTTGGTAACGTAAATTTTATACACTTTGTCTTTTTTGCGTTTAAAACTAAATTATTTACAGTAAACCAATCAAGCACCAGTGATAAAGTTGTATTCGCGCCGTCAAGGATATCTTTACGTCTATTAACTTTAAAAATAAGTGACGTGTCGTCTGCGAATAATACTATCTTCGTTAAGTCTTTAACTAAATATGGAAGGTCATTTATGTAAATTAAAAACAGCAAGGGCCCTTGTTCAGAATAAAATGTATATTTCGGAACGCATCCATCAATGGTCTATATATTTTGTCTATGGACTTGGAGCTGTCAAAAACGAGGGACGTGGACCTTTCTTGGTACAGATCGCGGACGATTTATAAAATGTGAGATTAACAATTTAACCCAAGGGAAATCGGTGCGGACATCGTAAGAACATCAGGGTGTCAAGGGCTGACAATATTTTGGCGTGAAGGCCACATTTTAAGTGAATTTCCTGTGTGTGTGTGACATAACCTGTGTCCACGCGGCTTCCGACAAGTGGACTTGTTAATTACTATTTCTGGGTTGGATGCATCCCGGGTTAGGAGGGTTGTGTTTAGATTCATCGTGGAAGGTGATCTACGTGTCACGGCACCGGAACACTTTGGACTCCGCAGCGAAAGGACTTCATGCGAGGATCAGTGGATGACGTCATCATACAACTGTCTGGTAGGACGTTTTATATTAAATATTGTAGAATATAAGATACTTGTATACTATAAATCTGGGACAGCTTATGGGCCCCTGTTCCAGCTGCAAGTATCACCCTTTAGCATACAATTAGTGGTGTCTGAGCGTGGTTATGGAATCCTCGCACCAGTGACGCCGATGCCCGTCACTAGTCAGTATTACCACCTTTTATATGCTACAATTTCTGGTAGCAACGAGCGTTTTTTATCAAACAGCCCTAATATGGAACCCTGCGGGACACCCATTTTAACTAATGCTCCACTTGATTTTACCCCGTTAATTTCTACCTTTTGAATACGATCACTAAGATATGACTTCAATAACGCCAAAGATTTGCCCCTCAATATATTTATATGTTTCGTTAATAAAAGAGTGGAATTATGGAAATGGCATGATTTGAAACGTCTTATTACATGCTGTGTTCGTGAATTATTTCTATCGAGCAAAGTTTATCTGATCGTGTAACACATGCGTGGAAGATCTTGATAAAGGTTCGAACTATATTGCGTATTTTTTTTTGGAAGTTTTAGACGATATTTGAAAGTTCTATTTGACTTCGAAATTACTGATTTTGGGATAAGAGCGCCTTAAGGCTTGCAGTAGGGTGGATACTACAACAGGATTCCAGGTGGTCCTTGCTGGACGTCAGGAGAGTGAGCAGCGGTCAGGCCTTTATTGATAGTATAAGGGTCGGATCTTTACTATCGCTGTAGGTGAGGATCAATTGAGAGTTTTTACTCCATAGGTAGTTCCTGGAAGGTCGCAGACAAAAAATCGTTACCACAGGTCAAGCAAAGTCGGGCGCACCCACTACCGAGCAAAACGTGATGAGATGAGGATGAGAGTGTGGTTTACAACTGATTCTGAGTGGCAGTGGCTTTGATTAATAGGATATTAATAATTAGGCACTCAGAAACGGTTACATGATCTTTGCAAGTGGTAAAAATAAATTTGAAATTACATCCAAGCACCATTACTTGAAAATGAAATCAACACAAAATAAAATAATGAGACAAGCACTATTTACACGAAATAAACTTAGTTGTTTGTATGCAAAACAATGGAGCT
This sequence comes from Ypsolopha sequella, assembly GCA_934047225.1. Lineage (NCBI taxonomy): Eukaryota > Metazoa > Arthropoda > Insecta > Lepidoptera > Ypsolophidae > Ypsolopha > Ypsolopha sequella. The sequence continues at coordinate 31,355,999 of OW203985.1, forward strand.
TACCCAGTATGGGATATGACTTGGTTTACTGTTGATGCCACAATTTCTACAACAGCCGTTATCCAAAATGGATGGCGATTTAGCCGAGATATAGTACACTCCACTCGGACAGGGGATCAAAAAGCGTCTACGAGTGCGAGGTCACGACGTTTTAGCTATTCCATTGGTCAAGACTCGAATTCGACGCAGGCGCAGTCGACCATAATTCACTAGAGCCCTCCATCGGTTGTGAGATTCAACTCTGCGTATGCGCAGAACTGCGCGGATAGAATACCATGAAGTTGGCTAGTTTTTATCTACTAATAAAGTCTGTTTGTTTGTTGATTAATTTTATGGGTACAATTTAGGTTCACTTTATTAGTATTAGAGATTCATGTTTATACGGTAAATAAATATATTCTTATTGTTTCGTTACATAACTTGGTATATGTAAGTTATGTTACATTCGTTTCTTTACATATTTGTACTGAAACATATCGACCTGCTAATTTAGGTCTAATAAGCCCTTTTGTTCAATTAGGTAAAGAGTTACAAGAGTTACAACTGTGTAAGAATTTTGAAAATCGGTTTAGTAGTTGCAGAGATTACTCGCTCAATTGTAATTAAGACTGTACCTGAGCCTAGAGCATGACCAACTCCAGTCTATCTAGGATTCGTTTGAAGAAATTCGGACTCTCCTTGTATTGAAAAAAATATATTTGGTTTATTAATCTTTTTTCTAGGGATGTTACGTATAAACAATGTACTGAGATTTATACTTTTGTCAAAAAAAAATGTTTTGCAGCCTCTCTTTTTTTGGTTATCAAACGTTCGCTTCAAGAACGCGGTTAAGAGATCAACTTGATTTTTGTTTCATAAAATAGGTAATAGAAATATGAAGGTATATCACCTAAATTCAATATTTTATTCCCTACAAAATTTTTCAGTATTAGCTAAAAACACACCAATTTGTTGTTTCGCTGCGTGATCACTAGTATTACGCGTTCAAGAAAAAGAGGCCAAAGAGCCAACATATAATCGCCTCTATGACAAGCAAATAAAGTCTTTGCCGTAGGAGTTATTGTGCTGGACGGGTAATAAAAAAAGTTGCTAGGGTATGCCATCTTCTTAATAGCTATATCCCCAAGCACAGAACTTTTTGCTGGAAAAGTAAACAATTGGTCAGGAACAACAATAAAAAAAAAATAAAAAAAATTAAATATCACTTTGAAAAAAAAAAGTTTGTATAGGAAATTTTCACTCTAGGGTAGACATTGTCTACCCGGGCGTCATACAAAATTTTTTTTTTCAAAGTGGTATTAAAATTTTTTCATATTTTTTTTATTGTTATTCTTGACCAATTGTTTGCTTTTCCAGCAAAAAGTTCTGTGCACGCCACTGTCCCAAGGAACTGCCCGTTCTCAGGAAACAATCTCTAAGTGAAGGGTCTAACTGTTACAACAGTGAAAGAATTTTCAAAATCAGTTCAAAACCTGAGAAAAACAAATTAATTTTACTTTTTGTAAATATTAATGTTCAGGCTATAAATGCAAACCCAGGAATCCCTTTAGGGAATGAAATATACCTCGAAAATTAAATTAAATTACTTTTCTAAGCTATGGCTACGCACTCTTATCACCCCGTAGCGCCGTATCATAGAGTACTAATCTATGCGCCGTATTGACCGATAATATTGAGTGATCGTGCTCTGTGCTACTGATACTATGAGAGGTCAATGGTAGTCCATGGAGGTTGTCCACGACGTTAACGTATTTTAAGTTTAACAAATGGTGCTATTTTGTGGTACAACAGTACATTATTTATAGTTGCCACTATCATATAAAGGATTCGTGCTTTTGCTTAAACAGCCTGTACAAGTGTAGGTAGACCTAATACGAAAAGATCTAATAAAAACGTAAAAGAAAATATGAACTTCTTTCGTATCCCCTTAAGGCGCTACGGAAAAAAAATCGACACTTTAAAAACTTGCATATCTACTTCAGTAAATAAAGTATTATTTTGATAAATTAGTATATTATTTTGGAATCTTTTTCTAGGGATTTGTTAAAACAGAAACACAATTGGAGAAATATGGCTCCATAGAAATATTTATAGAAATGAGGTCTTTTTCGACACCAATTCTCTTGGTTTGACAATTTAAAATGACACATGGACTGCAATTATATGTTATTAGATGAGTTTTAACGGTATCTAGGACCTGGTTAAAGGAAATTTAAATAAATAATTTAATAAATAAATAAAAAACCAACTATTTGCTACTTTTCCACGAATCCGTCTCTCTCTCACTGAGGTTTTTTTCGCAAATGGAGTAACAGGGACGCTAAAACTTTTACAAATCGCCTTAAGAGCGGTTTCGCAGCCGGATTTTGAAAAACCCACCTTTTTCTGATTAATCAAATCAGAACACTTGAAATCAAAATTCCCTCGATAGTTATTCAACAAAACCTATGTATTGTGTATGTTGCCATCGCAAAGTTTCCATTGGTTTCTATAAATCAGAATTTCAAAATTTTAAGGTTTAAAAATAATAAGGTTAATAATATTAAAAAATAATGAAGTGTTCTGTTTCGATAAATTAGAATAAGGCGGGTTTTTCGCAATCTGGCTACGAAACCGCTCTTAATTGTACTAGATAATATAGGTATGTAATATATTATTTATCTCAATATTAAATTATATACTTAAATTCAAATTAAATTTTTATGCATAGTTCCAAAAACCAGTTTGTTTTAAGACCAAAGCAATTCAGGGTAAGAAACACAAAATGAATACTCGTACAACAATAAAATTCACTTTACTAAAGAATTTACTGAAAACAAACTTGCGGAGGCATAAATTCTCCGGCCCCAGTAAAACGTGTGAAGTGTAAACCCCGCCGCGCTATACATCACAAAGATTTCAAACCTTCAGGTAAGTAAAAGAACTTCTCCAGTTATTTAAATTAAAATTGCTTACTTCGCTCCAAAAGCAACGATGTTTATTTTCACAACTTTTGCCACAGATTTTGCCTAAAGCGGGCTATTAGACGCAAAGGCAAGTCTCTAAATTTAATTCTCTTGATGTTTGCCGTAGTATAATTTTATTAGGGAAGACTGTTTCGCGCCGCTGTTAAGATGACAAATATACAGGGGCGGTGGCAGCAAGCAATCTAAGTACTTTACCATTTTCAGCTGACAAAACGAACTTGCGAAATTGTGCCTCGCTCGCTCTCCATCCTTTCATTCGCTTCTTCGAATATTGCTAAGAAACATGAATTTAGTAGCTAAGGAGTAAATAAAGTAGTATTGCAATAGAAAGTAACATTGTGCCAGTGTCGTTTAAGTTTGAAATTTGAATAAGAAATCTAGTTTTAAGATTAATATATTTAATTGCAGTTACAAAATTAGCGTTGACAAAGTCATTAGTTTACAGTACGTCTCATGTACAATATCTTACACAGAATTTATTATTCAATTAAAATATCAATGCATAATATAGAAAAAAATATCACAAATAGAGCAGAAACAGTTATTAAAAAGACAAGCTCGAAACTTTTTAAAAAGTGTTAGATGTGGTTCTCTCAGTTTAATTGGTACATCATTAAAAACCTTTACTGCCTTTCACATGTTTCTTTTTTTTTGCTCATTGATAGTTTGCGTGTAAGTACATGAAGCCTAATTCATAGTCTTATTTATAAGTCGTTTTTTATAGATGTTTTGATCTTCATTTAATATTATAACAATTTCGTAATTAATTACAAAAGGTTCCAAAAATTTTATAAAAACAAATTTATCACTCTTTCAGCTTCTTATTGAAGAAATGTTTTACTTAAAGCTTAAGTTGACGCATCGGAATATTGGCTACAAAATGTGCCAAACTTTCAAAAAAAAAATGTATTGTAGCTCTTTTACTATTGAACGGTGTGCAACAGTTAGCTTTGTGACTATTTAAGTTTTAGTTCACCTTCCGAAGGAAAGTGGCCATCAAAGATCGACAAAAATTCACACCATGATATCATTTTCTCTTATACCAGTAAGAAATTCTAATAATGCACGATGCGACGAGGGAATAAAATTGGTAAAAACCATAATGTAAAAAAAAATGGTCATGCCATTAAATACCACTTAAGTTCTATGAGAGGGAATAATAATTCAGCCATATGTGAAAATGAAATCCCGCATATAATGTTGTAAGGGATCCAATAACAGCCTGGGGGAAACATCTGCGCGAATAGAATTTGATTATATCTTAAACACGCCAAGAAAAGTCGTCTTATCACGATTATGACATGGAAAGACACTCTTCATAAGCTGGCTTCTAAAACTTTGTGAATTCTCTTGAAACCTTCTTGGATTTTTATACCAGGTATGTGTGGTAATCCTACAGGATATACGAAAGCATTATTCAGAATAAATATTTCCTTAATGGAGGGTTAAAGCATCAGATAGGTGGCTAGGCATGAGTTTTTTGCATGTACGGTCAGCAAAAAGATTAGTAACCAGGCCCAGCGTAAACACTTCGATTCTAAGAACCACTGACGAGTGATTGATGAGATGAAGAATACTTAATTAATAGTGCATGTGTGTATGTAGGTATTTTACCAAGTACTACTCATTTTTTTTTATCTGTTCAAGGAGGCATATACGAGCTTTCGATGAGATCCCGACTCATCATCTTCAAGACTCTTTGGGAGAAAAGGCGCCTGCGACGTCCAGTCGTGTACTGGTATCCCTTTCCTTTACTCCCGAAGAGTCTTGAAGATGATGAGTCGTGATCTCATCAAAAGCTCAACCTGTACCTCCTTGCACAGATAAAAAACCAGCCAAGTGCGAGTCAGACTCGCGTACCTAAGGTTCGGTATTGTGGATGATAAATTTAACTTTGTAATTTTTTTTCGTGCAATGCTCAACTGCTTTATTTTCCCTGTAATTACCATGATATTTTCATATTTTTTGGTCTACCGGTTTTGGAGATAAGGGAGGATATCCTCTTTTTATGGTTTTTCAAGGATTTCTTGAAATATAATAAAATATAGCCAAACATATATTTTAATAATCAAAATTTTTTAGTAGCTACAATTTGATACCCATATTGTATTTAATAAAATATATTTTATATTTATTTTACGTCTTTTTTTATACGTCTCATTTGCGCTCAACTATTTTTAAATTGCTACAATTTTCCTATAATTGGCCAGTTATGATCTATAATCAACATTTTTAAATATTTTCGGTCCATCAGTTTCGGAGATAAGGGGAGGGTACATACATATTTTGTGTTTTTTTTTTATTTCTCGAAACCAGTTCCAGTAAATAATGTAAAAGTATAAATTTTTACAAATAGCTTTTTAATATCTACAATTCGATACCCATATTGTATTTTTAGTATAATATTTTTACTTTTCTCACTTTTCTTTTGGAAATATTTTGAACAATTTAAAATTTTTGCTAATTTTTGTACAACGCGATATGTGGGCAAGTTAATTCTATTTTTGTGTTAAATCTCATAATGTCATTATCTTTACCAGTGCTAAAGTTATGAGGCTGTGACATACGGACGGACGGACAGCGGACGGACGGACAGCGGAATCTCACCATAAAGGTTCCTTTTGTGTCTTTTAGGTACTACGAAACCCTAAAAAGTGAGTTTAATCCGTTTTTAAATTATTTATTATGTCAACTCACCCTAATTTAAATGAAATTATTCCTCATAGTCATCTATCACTCACCTCTGCAGGGTCTTAGGATTAAAGTGTTTGCACTGGGTTATATACGAGTATCTCTTTTGTTGACTGTACTAATCGGTATTTATTTTGTAAATAATTATTACACCAAAAACATTTCAGGTAAAGTAAGTTGCCACGACTCATAAGCTCACAAAGCTTTTACTGTTAAGGTGGATGGTCAAAGGTAGTTTTTATAAAAAAACTTGTGAGAACCAATAACGACGACAGAAGTATTATTATTTAATTCTGTTACCTTTTTCCACACGGTTCATCAACTTTACACCCGCGAATATTCAGTTTTTCTCAAAAATAAAATATTTTAACAGTCTAATTTTGCAATTTAAAACTTTCATACATTGCATTACAAAAGTTTCAAATATAAAATTAGATTCTAAAAAAGTTTGTTTGCAAAAAAACTGATTATTCGCGGGTGTAAAGTTGATGGAACGAGTGGAAAAAGGTAACAGAATGATATAATAATACTTCTGTCGTCGTTATTAGTTCCCACAAGTTTGTATGAAGATTGCCTTGGACCATCCACCTTAAAGAGTTATCAGATCTCATGTAGAGACAAAGCCCTAACTTTACAAGGTCTAACTCTACAAGCTCTAACTCAAACCTTACATCTTGGACAAGAAGTAAAAGTACCAAATATGCTATTTTAAAAGGACATTGGGCAAAAAGCCTATGGTTTTCATGTCTCGGTATTAGGAAACATATTTTAGCTATCGTCTCTTTTATACAGATTAAACATTTTCTGGTAAGTTTACATTTTTACTTCCGAGCGACAGATTATTATCTTTTTCAACCGTAAAAACTTTTTTCGCTGGTATTAAATCTCAAAATAAGTGAATAAATTTAAGTTTTTCTTTTAAAACCATTAACTGATATGCAAACTTGAAAGATAACGCTTATTAGCTAATAATAATTATTATTCTATAACGAATATTGATGTAAAATTATTGTTCTGAGATAACGAATTACTTTAGCCGCATTCTTTTTGCTTTTTATAAGTAAATAAAAGCTTCAACTAATTCTTCCTTCCAACGATTCGTTACAAATTGGACAATTTTAATTAGACTCGCTGAATGAAGGTCCGCTGACCCAAAAGTAACTTAATCTTTTTAAGGGCTGTTAAAAAGATTAATCGAAAGGACCAGTTGGTCATTGAATGGTATTTAGTAGTCTCTGGAGTTATATAAAGCAATGTCTTTATTCGAAAGGGCTTCGAAGTTAACAGTTTCGCACGATTAGCTTTGGTATTGAACTGGTTAATGGATATTGGAAGCAATTGGTTTAAGGAATATTTGGTGTATTTTTTTTAGCATAATGCTCTTCAGTTAAAATTTTCTGTATTTAATAAAGTGACAGCAAACATCAACTGAATCTTGACACGTGGCAGCGTGTCCAGGGCCGAGTTCAAAAAAGAAGACCAACCGCGTGTTTATGTTACACGAACCGTTTTGACCTACTTTACCCCCCATAACTTATTTCCTATTGCACCTACGAAGTAATTAAAATCACAAACCACAAGTAATTAAAATTCCTAATTTCATAAATGAAACTTTATTACTGACTGACTCACTCATATAAAACCTTAACCACTTTCAGGTGATCCAGAAACTTGAAATTTGGCATAAAGGTAGATGTGTACAAAGTATTATGTAAGCATTGAGCGTATACATTTAGAAAATAACGAATATTTAATTATTGTGGAAGTTATAGTTGGACCAACTTAGTTAGACCCTTTGGAACATAGTGTATAAAAGGTCGTAAGTGTCAATTTAAGTATAAAGGCAGGGCAGGATTGACAGCTTCACCGAAAAAAGAATTGAGACCACATTGGGTGCCAAGGTTTCTTGGCAAGTTTTCATGGACAATTCTTTGCACGTATGGTGCAACCGTTTAAACTTATAGCTGTTTGCAATAGTTTAAGCTTATTTACTAATTTTGAAAATCTATTCTGATAGGTGGGTCTCTTTTTTATTTCCGTGATTATGTTTCTTTGGGAAAGGTGTTCAGTATTATCAGTAGCTTATGTGGTATGTCTGCCCATTAACATAGAGTATAGGTGTACTAGTAAATTAATTATTATGGAATGGATGGAATGTCTCCTCTTTTATTGTTTTAAAATTCTTCTTTTTTTACAATCCTGTAGGGCAGGTAAAATCGAACCCAAAATCGCTGTCCTTATGCGAGAGAGTGCCTACAATGCTGGCGTCGGCATTACCTTTTTGGATCAATAGTCCAAATCATTAGCCGAGATAAGTCCGAGCCTTAGGGTCACGGCATTGTGTCCAGGGGCAATTTTGGAAAATAAAAGGCGGGTGCACCTTGTTATATTCGAGCTTCTTTCGACTCCCCATAACTCAATCCCTTTAGGAACTACGAAGTTGCAAAATCGTATGTTAAGGTTCTTCGAGTACCTAAAATCCTAAATTAAGTAAATGAAATTTTAACAGTGCTTGAGTTAGTCAGTTAGTTAAAAGTTATTAAAGCCTAACTGTATAATCCATCACTTGTGGTTTAAGTGACGTGAAATACCATAATCTTAATTGAACGTTTTAGTAATGTGATAAATAATTGTGTGGATATAGACACACTTAGACAAAAATGTAGTTTGGCATGGTTCCCATGTTTGGCGATATTATGAAATAAGTATAAGTAGATAAAATAAAAGCTTTTTAGAAAACTGATTAAAGTTTTAAATACGATTAGGCTAAGTAAGTCTTCTTTTTTCCTGAATTTCTTCGAGATGTTTCTGTATCTTCGATTTTGGTCCGAAGGAAGGCTCTGGAAACCATATAACACAAATTGTTTTACGGTTACTCTACACTGATATCTATTTACTTATAAGCAAGTTGTTCACCTTCTGTTTAAATGTTTTGGTGATGAATAAATATTATAATTATTATGAGTATTTTCCATTATAGCATATTGTGTCCACATTTGATAGAAAAATTCAATTCAGTTACAAATTTATTTCCAAGAATAAAAAATTTAAATTCCAACAAGTTTTTCAAGAACGACATCTTTCAGTACGTACAGCATTATATCAATCCCTTTTACAAAAATATCACGTCTTTGACGTGTTAAAAAGCTTTCTTTGTAATAAAGCCTCTAGGGTTGAATCACATAATCACATAATTTGACTCTTAGATATTATGGACAGAATTCATTCCTACAATCCTAGATCACCTTTTTCGGTTTTACAAAGTCATGTTATTTTATAGGTATATTAATTTACAATAAACATTATCGTGACTTTATATCTGGGGATCTAATAAAGGCCGACTTGGGTGAATCATAAAATGATTTGAAAGTAGGACAGAGTCAGAGTTTTTTCACGTGTGCAAAAGAGATGACATTAGAAGAGAATCATAATGTGATTCATGCAAAACGGCCTTTTTTTGCATGAATCACATTATGATTCTGTTCTAATGCCGCCTTTTTTGCACGCGTGAAACAACCCTATCTCTATCCTACATTCAAATCATTTTATGATTCACCCAAGTCGGCCTTTTTAGATCCCCTGATCGTTGCTTAGATCGCTCTGTGAATAGTATGAGTGATATTGGTTCTGTCATATAAAAATACACACACAGACACTCCCTCACCCTCTTACACACTCAAACATACCCTCATACAAGTATACTAAATTGTAATTGTGCTGAAGCCGTATTTTCCTTAGCACTTAATTTAAATATTTTTAATTCGATTGGCTTTGAAAAATTTGCTTTCTTTTGTAGTTTTTATTACCCTGTTTCAAAATTTTATATCGTTTTAGTTATTTGAGTATATTTTAATAATAGTACATTATTGCAAAGGCAGCGAAATAGGCAATTGCAGGTCGAGTATGAGCTTGAAGGCCGAGCCGCAGGCGAGGACTTCAATGATACGAGACAGGCACTTGCCATTTCGGCCGAGGCATATATAGTGCTTTTCTTAAAAAAATGCAAGGAAATAAAAAAGGGCCTTTTACATAAGTTGTTAAATTTCCGTAGCTCTTCAAGTCAATGCTGTTTTTAATATGAACTGTACATTTCAGCATAGAATAAATCGCCCATAATGTAGGTGGCTTTTTAGTTTTAGCAATTTCATTGAAATATGCCAAAAACACTGTTTCGGGGAACAATTTTGCATTTTTCTCGTTTTTATAGAACATGAAATTTTCATATAGGTACTTTCATATATTTTTCTTTTGATTTTGCTGGAAGCAGGTTTTCCATCGCTAATTTAGCTTCCGATATTAAATCTGGTCGAGTGCAGTCAATGTCCATTTCATTTTCATTTTCAGAATCATCGGAACTCATTTTAATTTATTATTAACCAAATAACAACGAACTCCGCTTTACCGCCAATTTTTTTTTTTACAGTTTGTGCCGAAAGGTAAACGCATCTGTGGCTATACAGCCACGAGAACGCAATGTGTACGATAGATGAAAGAGTTCTAAATTCAAACAGCACATCACCGTTTCATACAACATTGCCGGTGCGCTCTTCATTCCAAATTCAAAAAATGCGCCGGGAAGTGATTTTGGTTTTTCAGTCTACGTAAATATGATACTTCGCGTGTTCTTTATTCAAAAGTAATGATAATATTTCCGCGTATGTTTAAGAAAAGATTATATAATGTCAACCCGGTATTGGCCTATATTCAATTAATATTTATCTATTAATCGTAAATTTGACAGCTTTGTATTAATTAACTAAAAACCGATATAAATACAAATCAATATAATATTTGATGGGATTTACACTGCTTTTAATTTAAGTGTTCCAAAAGTAACACAGGCTTTGGAAAACATTCGTGATTAGACAAAGACTCACGCTCCAAAGGGAGAACTTTTATTTTGTTTGTAGACCAGTCAAATGATACTTCAACCTTTCAGCTGTACTTGGTGACCTTGACCTATTTGTATTTAACTAGTGGACACCCCGCGGCGTTGCTTGCTTTGATCCCGTTTCTCTCGATGGGAATTTCAAAAATGCAGCCTTATTTCTTGTCTTCATTATAAAAGGAACTTCTACGCAAAATAAACAAAAACCTCGAAAAAGTAACATTTTATTCAATTTAAGGTGTTTCAGCTCTATCTTAAAGACGATAATACATACGAGCTTAAAATTTGGTCAGATTGTTGTACATACTCTAAAGTAAAATAAAAAAAAATAAAAATTATCGTTCCGCACTCAGACTAGTTGTTTGTCAGGCGCTACCATTTTAGCTGCTCGTTTTTGTCGCCTTGAAATTTCTATGGCGTCTATATTGTTATTTAAAGGTAAAGGGCAAGTATAATAAATTTAATTAATATAGTATCTAAATTTGAACCAAATCACACGGGATCATTTTCTGTTGGTTTTGTTTGATAACCCTGAATAGAAAAGTTAAACAAATTCATAATCATATACATGGTGTAAAAGTAAAGGCTAGAATCCTGTGTTACTATGACAGATACAATGTTTTATAAAATATAATATAATTTAGTAATTGTGCCAGTACCACACAACAACGTGATTTGTTAAACTAATCTCGTGTGTTAACACCCTTGCTGGTCGTTGCGTTGACCTCTGATATCGTCAGTAGCACAGAACACAATAACCCAATGTAATCTGTTGGGACCGCGCTGCGAGGTGAATGAACTGCATTGATAAAAGTGTGATAGAATATTATTCATATTCATGTGTGTAGAGGTGGCCGTAATAGTTTTTATGTTTATATTACTTGTAAAAATAATCAATATTATTGTGATTGTTTTCAGCGACCATTAATGTGTTTGACTTGAGGTAGTTACTAAACAAGGATGTAATGTGAAAGCTGGATTATTATGATATACTTATCGTACTATTGTTGGTCTTACATCATAAATTACGATATGAATTATTATGTGTAAATATTTTAAATAATGATTTACTTTTAATAAGTTAAGAAGCTAAAGTGGGTGACATGTCACTCCACATGGGGTTTTTACAAAAAGTTGTTTTTGGACGTGTAGAATGACCGTCATGGCGGAACGGAATCGGTTCAGAGAATTAATTGTGATGAAAGAGAAAAGTAATTTTACTTATTAGTAAGGGCCTGTTTCACCACTTCCAGATAAGTGCCTGATAGTTATATGTGACATATAACGCATACAAAATGTGTTCCATTTTTAAACTTATCTTCTGGATATCACTTATCTGGAAGTGGTGAAACAGGCCGTAAATGAAATATAATTAGGTGTTCAGAGAGGGACAAACTTGCTTTGCGGGAAACTGCCGAACGAAGCAGATATTTACGATATCTAATGGTCGTATAGTAAAGGTGCAAAATTTATATTCTCTGTTGCTGGTATAAAGAGAAAACTGCTAGAATAATAAAAGATGATTATACTTTTGGATCATTTACTTGTTTTATTGTGCCTTTGGCATCCCATTGATTTGTTGTATTAGTTTAATATTTTACATTATTTACTTGACAGATTTAGGTAAATATTTTACATTAATTAAATACAGATAGGTTCGATCCCAATTTTTATTTTATCACATGACATAGCTACAAAATAAAAAGATAATTGGAGTAGAAACTTTAGGGCCGTGGGGTCCAGCCGCGAAGCAGATGTTCAAGGAAATACTCGTATCTTCGCGACTGGTCGACGTTTCCGGGGACCGGAGGGCTGGGGCATACCTCGGACAGCGTCTTAGCTTAGCTACCCAACGAGGAAATGCTTCCAGCCTTTTGGGGACCCTACCGATCAACGGCGGTGATTTGGCAAAAATATTTTATATTGTTTAATTTATAGGTAAGTTCTTTTTAATTTATTTTTTAATTTAGTAAGGTATAATTTTATCTTTTATATTTATATTAATTTATAGGTAGTCTAGTTTTTTAATGTTATTTAAGTTTTATATTGTTAAATAAATAAAAAATGTAACTATAAAAAATAGATAATGATCTTGTTTCATAAATTAATCACAAACCTGTATTATTTACAAAAGCTCTGGTTAAAGAGTAATAAACACAGATTCTATATTAAAGGTTCGACTCCTGACAAGATTTTAATGCTGTTCAATTATTTGTAATGATTAATATATATGTTTTTTTTTTACAAGATCCTATGTGACATTTATTTTTAATACGCATGTTAGTAAATAAGTGAAAAATTTGTATACCTCTCCACAGGCAAAACATAGTGCACTTACTTTAAACAATCACCAACTTGTATGTTACAATTACCTATGTTAACAAATAAAGAATGATTTGATTTGGTTTCAAACATTATCTTAAATAATAAATACGAAACACTTTTCAATAATAAATCTAGCAATTGCGTAGCCATAGCTTAGAAAATTAATATCATCATTGGTTAAAAATTCAAGTTCTTTTTATCGTAATGGTATCATTATCATGTATACTTTCAAACTCTTAAGGGATTCTTGGGTTTGCATCAACATATTGTATATGTAAGGTATGTACTTATGATAAATTAAGAAACATTCTCAAGTTTTTATAAAATAGCACAATATAGGACATAAGGGGAATCTTCAACAAAGGTAGAGGTCAGTTAGGGGCTGTATTAACGTTCTGCTCGATGTTGTATCACCCTCAGAGGGGTACTGCCCGGGTAGCGCTCCAAGTACCTCACTACTGCAGTACACTGCTTGATAAGAAAATTGGCAACGGTGAAATTTGGTGAAAAAGTGACAAGTTTGTCGGTTCCTAAACGAGATGTTAGCCTTGACAGCAAAAGCTGTATGTGTTATCTAAATCTGTGCTAACTTTATAATATTATTTATATAAAAGATAGTTTTAGCCCGTGGCTTTATAAGCGTCGGAGTGTCTTTCAATTTATTCTCAGTTTTCAGCTTGATGGATATTTTCTCAACTCCTCTTATAGCCTATATGTTGACCAGCCCCCCCTATTCTATATCTTTGATTGCCAGCTGGACTGGGTGCCTATTATCAAAAACGTGGATAAAAACTTAACGTTTAAAATTGCCTTTAGTGGGTATTGAACTATTTACGAACTGTGTCGTCACTTCAAGTTTGAACATATCCTTAGACAATCGGAAATCGATATTAAATCGAAAATTTTCGTGAAAGGTGCCCAGTCAAGATGGAAACTTAAGATACATAATAGGCCCGCAGTTTCACTGCTATGATGACAGACATACAGACAGTCAAAAATTCTAAAAATTTTAATTTTGGCCTAAGAACACTATGTACTAATAACTGATATTATTTCATATAAATGTTTTTTTTTTATTAACAATTTATGTACACGATAAATTTATTCCTTTATTATTAGTAGGTATATAGAAACCCTGACTGATCGACTGATCTATCAATGCCGATAGCAAATGGCTGAATCTAGGACCATGAAATTTGAACTGCAGGTTCCTTGTATCATTTAAAAACGTGCTAACATTATAGTTTAAAAATGTGCTAACATTATAGATTAAAAACGTGCTAACATTATAGTTTAAAAACGTGCAAACATTATAGTTTAAAAAAGTGCTAACATTATAGTTTAAAAACGTGCTAACATTATAGTTTAAAAACGTGTTAACATTATAGTTTAAAAACGTGCTAACATTATAGTTTAAAAACGTGCTAACATTATAGTTTAAAAACGTGCTAACATTATAGTTTAAAAACATGCCAAGGATTATGATTCAAAAACGTGATTACATTATATTTTAAAAACGTAATATTATTATATTTTAAAAACGTGAGAACATTTTTATTTGAAAACGTACTAAGATTATACTTTAAAAACGTATAAAAATTATGTTTTGAAAACGTGCTAACATTATATTTTAAAAACGTGGTAACATTGTATTTTAAAAACCTGCTAACATTTTATTTTCAAAACGTAATAACCACAGAATTATTGGTACTAACATTATATTTTAAACACGTGCTAAACATTATACAAAAAATACGGGTGTTTCTTTTCTGTGTATTTCATGAAATACATGGAAAATTATAAGCAGTTTCTGGTATACGCATTTTTACTATATAATCTAGGGATTTGGTTTTGGAAAACATGTTTGGATAAACTTTCCTCGATAGAAATAATTGTTGAAATGGAGGTTTTCTAACACACCTTTTCTCCTCGTTTTACGAGTAGCAGCCATGTACAGAACTCAAACATATTTTATTAGATGGGATTCAACAACATCTAGACATTTGATTTTGGAAATTTTGCTAGCTAGTTTAGTTTTTTTAATAAAAATATAAAACCAACTTTTTTCTCTTTTGCCCTGAATCCGCCCCTCTCGCACTGCGCGATTATTCGCTGGGAGTGACAGTAAAAAAAAAATATTGCATAGCCTCTTAATGTTAGATCCTGGTTTATTCATCCTAGCCTAGATATGATCGAGAAAGCATCTTACTGTTCTGTGTCAACTTAGTTCAAAATAGTATGCTATTACTTTCGACTTGATAGCTTAATCCATCCTCGAGAAAATTGGATGTAACAGACTAAACAAAGGAAATAGGTATGTACCGAAAATAATAATATAAGTGTTTCATTTTACCTAAATTTGAAAGAAGAAAAAACCAAAATAATTATTGATGAGTACGAAACATTTTTCTTCTATCAATTTGACTTAGACTTAGAACAAGGGTCGTTTCGGGGACAGAATAAGTATACCCACTTTAATTAATAATGTTATTTTATTAGGTTGTACAAAAAGAACAAACATAATAGCAAAATAATTTCTAATTTTAGTTCGGTATATTCTCAGTAATCTTACAAAAAAATAATGGGTCTTGGGTAGTTTTTTAACTATTACTAAGTTTTTTATTTAAAGACTAGGAAGGAACTACGATAAATATTATATTTTTTAGGGTAAACGAAGAACAATGTAGGTATTAAAAATACAGTGTAATTTTACGTTAATTTGCTCGCAGTTTATCATGTATCTGCTCGTTCGATAGGTCTCTAAAAATAACTTTGACGTTTCTTGGAACATTTTGCTATTATTCAGAAAGAAAAATCAGACGATAGTAAATTTCAATTTTTCAAAACTCTTGAATTTGATGTTTGATATTATATATATATATATACGAAAACACAAAAAAATATAATTATAGGTGAGTAGTAAAATATATTTCGACCACTAATTGTGGTCGGCATCAGTTACACAATTTAAATAAAACTTAAAAATTATAATTATAAATTATAGATACGTATGATACTGAATATTTTATAAATATTCAGTATCATACGTATCTATAATTTATAATTATTAATTTTTAAGTTTTATTTAAATTGTGTAACTGATGCCGACCACAATAAGTGGTCGAAATATATTTTACTACTCACCTATAATTATATTTTTTGTGTTTTCGTATATATATATATATAATTTCTTTAATCGAAAAGACAAGAAAAGTCTATTATCAGTTTATGTTAAAAATTATAAATTATAGATACGTATGATACTGAATATTTTATTTTTGTAATGATGACAGTAGCAGTGATTCCATTTCCTATCAATCACTGCTACTGTCATCATTACAAAAATAAAATATTCAGTATCATACGTATCTATAATTTATAATTATTAATTTTTAAGTTTTATTTAAATTGTGTAACTGATGCCGACCACAATTAGTGGTCGAAATATATTTTACTACTCACCTATAATTATATTTTTTTGTGTTTTCGTATATATATATATATATAATTTCTTTAATCAAAAAGACAAGAAAAGTCTATTATCATTTTATGATGTTTGATATTAAGTATAACTACATTTTATTTTCAGAACTGGTCACTGGGCATCGATAAAAAGGTATTTTAAATATATTTTTAGATTTTTAGCGCAACATACACAATTATTTTTATGTTTCTAAAATTTTAAATGACAGTCTCCAATTTAGGACTTAATTAGGACTATTTCGAAAAAATAAAAAATCTAACTTGATAATTCGAACACATCGTAACATAGCGTACGTACATTACATACGCTTGCCACCTTAAGTGTTGCTTTCAAAACCTATAATTTTTTTTTTGCTTATTTTGCTACTTAAAAATATATGTGTGTCCCAAAGAAGATTTTTTTTATATTAGTTGCTTCGCGTCACTGGTAGCCATCATTGTGTTTGAAACTCAATGCTTCAACAATAGTTGCAATCCGAAAAATTCCGGCCGCTCTGTGAAGCTACTGGTTCAGTAGTTCAATACCTGAACGTAACGCACCTGAGCAATACTTCTTGTACAAAAGCTTCGAAATCCTAAACGCGCCCTTGGCCGTTACTTAAATTACTGAACGTGTTTTTGAATGACACTTGTGTCTTAATTTAAGCGTACTGTCTTTTTCTTTCTGTATCGAAAGGAGAAAGACGGGGCGCTTAAAATAAGGTACTTCACGTACTTAAAAAATATTTTCTACCCACAGGTTGTCTGGAAGAAATCGTTCTAAGCGATAAGACTGCCCATTGTTGCCTATATTTTTGTTTTTTCCAACTTTGTATTGTCCTTTTTTTGTTTTTCTTTTGGTGCACAACAAAGCGTATTTATGTTATGAAATGTTAGTCCTGTCAAATCATTTAATTTGTGTTACACCAAATCGACACCATTGCGTGTCTAAAATGGGCGTATACTTTATTTGTTGCGTTGTGTATTCTTCTACTAAAATAAATGTCACCTGTGGGGCTATAAATCCTTAAATATTAAAACTGGGACGGCACTGACCGCAGACACCGGACTGTGAAAAAATAAAGACTTTTGGCTGGTCAGCTAGTCACAAAGAGACTTCATATGAATTAGTTAACTCTTAGGGTTCCATCATAAAAAGGAAAACTTTTAGTGAAGATTTACTAATTATCTGTGAGGGGTCACAAGAAGAGGCCCAAGCTGATAATTTCACCGGCTCCGATACGCCGATGACCTTGAGCATTTTAATTCTTCTCTTTCCTTTCTCACCTTTGAGAGGCTATGTGAATTTTGTTTTGTCACTCTCACTCCAAGCAAAAAATAGCGTAGTGCGAGAGGAGCGGCTTCAGGGCAAAACGGAAAAAAGTTGGTTTTATATTTTTATTAAAAAAACTAAAATAGCTAGCAAATTTTCAAATACCAAATCTCTAGATATTGGTAAAACACACCTAATAAAACATGTTTGAGGTTCTGTATATGGTCCCTATTCATCAAACGAGGAGAAAAAATGTGTTCGAAGACCTCATTTCAACAATTATTTCTATCGAGGAAAATTTATCGAAACATATTTTTCAATTTCAAAACTCTAGATTATGTAGTCGAAATGAATATACCAGAAATTTATTTAAATTTTCCGTGTGTTATATTAAATACACAGAAAAGAAACACCCCTATTTTTTTTGCATATCGGCATAATGAAATACGATAATTCTACGCAGCCGCCATCTAGTAGCGCCTGAAAGTACTACCAACCTACCAAGAAAGTACAAATGGCGTCCAAACGACCAGCTGAGAATAAGCTTTGTATAAAGCTTTTATGTCACAAAGTATAACTTTAAGATACTTACATGTGATGTCATCGTCAGTGCCGGCCGGTCGAACAACACGACAGGTTAGCCTTCGTCTTAGCCACGATGTTGCCGGACCCCAAAAACTGACGGAAAATCTTCAAAAGGCATTCAAAATTTTTAAATATTTAGAAAAAAAGAAATATTTTGAAAAATTTTTTTTTTTTTTTTACACCATTTTATGGAATAATAATGCTATTTTTGTGCCAAATGTCATGTCTTTAACGGTGCTAAAATTATGAGGCCGTAAGATACGGACGTATGGACGGATGTACAATGGAGTCTTACCATAAAGGTTCCTTTTGTACCTTTTAGGTACTACAGAACCATAAAAAGTTATTCTTCTTTCCATTCTATAAAATCTTTTCACGATAACATGATTCCTGTGACGTTTCTTTCTGCCGAGACATTTAGGGCATAAGCTCTATTAAAATTCTGATAGCTATTATGATGGTTTTTCATAATATTTTGCTTTTAAAGTTGTACCGAAACGTAGTTAGATGTCGCTAGATATTACTTATGAAACAAAATATAAAGAAAATAACCTATAGACTTCACATTCAGTGTTTACCTTTTGTATGAATTTTAAGAAAAATCCAGGCGTATTGGGGCCTCTGAATAATATCCTTCATTGTGGTAAATTAATAAATATAACAAAAGCAAAACAGTCATTAAGTCAATAGGAGTGTTCTTGTCTAGGTCAACAAAAAAAATTAAAACATCTTTTGTGCGATTTAACTTCTTTTGTAGACAACAAAAAGAAAATTAATGAAGTTTCATTACGAATTCGTAGCAGAACTCTCCAAATAAAATTCCGTGTCTCATTTTGAAGTTAAGAACAAAAAGAACCCTTAGTAAATTATGTTTATTACTTTTAATTTCACTCAGATTTGAAGCAAGGATGAAAACGTGCATTCTTACTCACTTGAAAAGTTGATCGTCTTATACTGAATTGTGAAAGGTGAAGATCATAAATAATATTATTTTGTTCTATAATTTTTAATTTATAAACTTCATAGATCAATTAAAAATGTCATAAATTGTCGACTCAGGTCAACGTCATAAACGACTACTGTAAATATATAAAAAATCAAGTACCTTTTTAATACTGTTTTTGTCGAAATACACTTCCAAACTAAAATAAAACGTATTAAGTCAAGTATCTTGGAAAGCTGCGTGAGCATACCCCCAAATTTTGTCTAAAAAAAAAGAGTATGTGTTCAATTAAAGTTACAGACAACAAATTGAGAGGCTAGAGGAAAATTGCAAATTTGGGCCACCCTAACAGACACTGTACCTTTAATATTTGTGTTTACCTAATTTATAAAGTTACCGACATAGGCGTTCACAAGCCATTGTATTGTACTTGTAAGTTACCTAATAGTTTGAGAAAAGTACAGTAAGCGAAACTATTATGTTATCGTCACTGGCAAAAAGTAAACGAACAAATTGTTGTAAGCGCCATAAATAGCTCAAAAACCCATTTTTTTGCTAAATATCAATTCATGTATATCATATATGTATTATTATCATAAATTTCAATAAAAAAAAATTTTACTAATCGTAAATAATTTCGGAATTTTAACAAATTGTTGCCCTAGTGTTTAACGACAAATTGAAGCTCGCTGAAAATGTCTTTTGAATGTAGATCAAACTTTTTTTTTGTACATTGGACAATTAAGCAACGAATAGTACATTACGACACGAGAGCGATGAAACGTTTTCTGACGAGTGTGAGTTTGCGGCACGAGCCGAAGGCGAGTGCTGCAATCACACGAGTCGAGAAAAAGTTTCTCGCACGAGTTTCGTATAATTTTTTATAGTACAAGTGTGGAAAATGCCGACTTTACGCACGGTGTGCTATAAATATTATTACTTACAATTGATTACAAAAAAACCTTCTCTTGTATAATTTTAATTTTGTCGTTTACAATAAGTCGGCAGTAATGGTTCGATTTGGATGTCAAAATAAGGTCAAAGTACGTTGTAACATTTCGTATAAATAACAACAACATGTATACATTCCATAGCAACAAAAAAAACACTCTAAAATAGCAGCATTCGGCAAATCGAAGAATTCGGCACCAATTTGGTACGGAACCCTTTTTATGTTCTAGATTCTGTAAAACAATCTCATTAAATTTGAAACTTGCTGAAATCAATAACGTTAAAAACACTACCTTTCCCAGGTTTTTTTTTTGTTAATTGCCGTGATAGATGGCATAGTAACACATATTTTGTGAAAATTTCAACTGGCTACCTATGACGGCTGAAGCTGTAGACCCCTGTGACAGATGGACGGACAGCGGAAGCTTAGTAATAGGGTCCTATAGTACCTCCCGGGTACGGAACCCTAAAAGTGAGTCTATATCCAAAAGCTGCAGCAAGTAGGCCTCGGCAAAGAGAGAGTAACGCCAGGACCACCGCTTCAGGCTTCTAGCGCTTCCAGGCGGTTTTTGTGACGGGCTTTGCCCTGCCACGACACCCGTCTCCGCCTTCCACTGCATCGGATGTATAGAACAGAACATAGAACATAGAACATTTTTATTAGTAATGTGCATTACAAGTCAAGTAAATTATAACATTAATAGTACAGTACACTGTGCGATTAATCAACATTAAATACAAATAAATTAATTCAAATATAATAATTATAAATTGCATTAAAATTAATTCACAAATTAAAGTCTTAACTATTTATATACTATTCTGTGCAGAATTCCTCCACACTGTACAGGTTCCGTTCAATAAGCCATTGTTTTAATTTCGTCTTAAAGGAGCTGACAGTTTTTGCTTCTGTCACGAGTGAAGGGAGACGGTTATATATCCTAGGGCCCATTATGTGTGTCGCTTTGGATGTCTTCGTCAGTTTGTGACTTAATGATACAAGTTTGTTAGCGTTTCGGGTGCATTTTGTATGTACATCACCGCCCCTCTTATACAGGTGCATGTTCTCACGCATGTAAACCGCGACCTGATGAATCATGATCGACGGCAACGTGAGGATACCTAATTCCTTAAAGTAGGGGCGTGCTGACGTGCGTTGCGATGACACCTGCACGATTGCGCGGATGGCCCTTTTCTGCATCTTGAAGGCGCGCTCCCAGTCAGCGGCGCGCCCCCACAGCTCGGTGCCATACTGCAGCAAGGAATGCACTGTTGCGAAATAGCAGGTGCGTACCACGTCACGGGGTACTGTGCGAGCCAACCGCCGCAGAGCGAAACACGCACTACCCAGACGCGCGCATAGCTTCTCGATGTGCGATCCCCAGGTGAGTCCGCGGTCAAGTTCGAAACCAAGGAAGGTGCTTGCTTCAACTTGCTCAATTGGGATATTGTCTACTGAGACAATCAAGGAGTTCACTGGTCGCCCTGAAAGATTGAAATGAAGGAAGTGGGTTTTCTTGAGGTTGAGAACTAGACCATTCATTTTAAACCAAAGCGATAGATTTGAGGCTATTTCGTTTAGTCGTATTTTGAGCTGACGTATGTCGCGAGAGGTCACAACGCTCGCCACGTCATCCGCATACATGTATGTTTCGCTGTTTGGTATGGCCTCAGGAAGATCGTTTAGTGTCAATGTAAAAAGAATGTTTGAAACTGACGAACCCTGAGCCACCCCCATAGATGTTGTAAGGGGCTGCGATCTCACTCTGCCATGATCACCAGCCACAACCTGTGATCTGTTTTTGAGGAAGTCGGTCAGTAGGGCATGTGGGGAGCCCTCTATTCCGTAGTAACGTAATTTAGATGCCAGGATATTGTGGTCGGTGACATCAAACGCTTTAGAGAGATCGCAACAGAGCACCGCGACATGTAGATTCCTCTCCCGAGCGTCGAGCACGCATCGAACGACGTCACGCGCGAGTGCAGTCGTGGAGCGACCCTTGCGGTATGCGTACTGCCGTTCCGATAGCGCTGATGTCGAAGTTAACTCAGTAAGTCGAGAGCTAATACCATTCTCAAATACCTTTGACACCGTCGGGACTACAGCCACAGGCCTATAGTCATCTATGTCTTCCCTTCTTCCCTTTCCCTTAAAAAGTGGGGCAATCTTGCTCTGTTTAAGTGAACATGGGTATATTCCAGAGCGAATGCAACTGTTATAAAGTTCAGCTAATACGGGTGACATTTGAGTTGCGACATTATGAAGAATCTCGATAGAGATGTCGTAAACGTCTTTTGTCGGTTTCAAAGGAATCCTACTAGTGATAATTCGGTGGACCTCATCAGCAGTAAACAATCGCAGACGCAGCGAGCGATCTGCAGGCGGGCGAGCGCGCGCCAGGGCGGCACATGCCGCTGGCACGTTAGCTGGCGGGGCGCCGCACGCCGCCGCCGCACCAGTGAAGCGAGCGTTCATGGCATCAACAACGTCCTGTTTGCACTGGAACTTGTGCCCGCTGGAGTCGATGGCAATGTCCGTAAAATCAACACAAGGACGTGAGCTTTTACCTCGTTCCTTGTTTACATAGCGTTCATTGTATAGCGCGCTCACTCGCTCAAAGCGCTCGACACTAGGTTCGTCCTGTGCGCTCTATCACTAGCGCGGCTCTGAGCTATGGCCAACGCGCTGTAGGCACATACTCGCCGTCGCGAGAGCGCAAGTCATTCGAAGCCGGACAAGACGCGCGAGTGGCGACCCATGGCCGGCTCTATACAACTTCATACATTTGTTCTCTCCGCTGCCGGCGCCATTGCAAGAAGAACCGCTTGGCGCGCCTCTCGAAGCCTGAAGCTGTGGCCGAGGGTAAGGCGTTGTCGGAGCGAAATGATTGTGTTCTGAATTACTATGTAAGTATGACCGTCATCCATAGAAGTTGTCTATGTCGTCATCGTTGCGTTGTCATGCCAAACAGCTACCACATAATCGCTCCAACTCGACAATACCTAGCACCCAGTTTAAAAAGCAATAAAGAAGTGCAAAACACGGGTTATGACGTCATAAATAATGCATACGTCACTCATTCTATCGTAAAAACGAGAATGGAATATAATAAAGAGGATGTTTCTACAAATTGCTTTTCCTTAACCTCAACTTTTAATAACTGACTAAGTGCTTGTCTTACAAGCATTATTTTAGGGTGCCAAAGCATTTTTACAGGAAATAAATTTAAGTTTTATCTGAGACATAATTTTTTTAACATCTCTCTCCCAGAAGTGCAGGTAGAAACCACAGATCTCCATCTGTTACGATCCTGACAAAACTCTTTTGCTTCTTCTACATACCATCAATCAATAAATACAAGTTATTTTTTCCGTGCGCTTTTAAGTTTGTCGTCGTACTTATAACTATTTAATTAAGTTAAACATTATTAAGGTATCATACAATTCGTAATTTTTTAAACTATTTCGTTTTTAGTTTTTAGGATTCCGTGGTCCCTAAAAGGTACAAAAGAAACCTTTACGGTGAGATTCCGTTGTCCGTCCGTATGTTATAGCCTTATAACTTTAGCAACGTTAAAGATAAAGACTTGAAATTTGGCAAAAAATAGCTTTTAATTTGCTTACATATCATGTTTTAAAAAAAGTTTGAATAATATGACATTATTCAAAATATTTTCAATACAAAATGGAGAAAAAAAAATTTCCAAGAATACAATCTGGGCATCAAATTGATAGCTGATTGTAAAACTATGAAGCTTAACTATACTGGCACAGATTTTGAGAAACTGGTAGATCCTCCGAAACTAATAGATCGAAAAATATGAAATAAATGTCGATAATAAGTCATACCTACACAATTACTGGAAAATTAAAGTGATAAAAAAAATTATTAAAATAAGAAACATAAAAAAAGTAAAATAAATAAAAAAGTCTTTTATAAAAATAGTACCAAATTGTAGGAACTAAAAATTTGATTGTAAAAATACGCGCTATGATTCGCTATATTTATGTGCATCTATGTATTTAGAGAAATCCTCGAAAAGCCGCAAAAAAAATTATGTCCCGTACTCCAAAACTATTGGACCGAGAAATATAAAAAAAATCATGGTAATATGTGGTTACGTACAGATAACAGGAAAAATATAGCGGTTGTAAAATTCATGAAAACAAAAATATATATTTTTTTCATAATTTTTAAATATACCGTTTTAAAGAAATAACTTTATCAATGAAGTCATTTTCGTATGACACTGGGAAGAGGCACCTTATAGGTAGTACATGTGATAAATCTGTGTTTAGCATAATTAGTTTGACAAATTTCAGTGTGAAACTGAAAAGCGATACGACGTGAGGAGGTAGGTACGTGAAATCTTAAATTTAAGAATTTTGTAAGTACGGTACCCTTTCTATGCGAGTCCAACTCGCACTTGGCCAAATTATTTATACATGTTTGCATAATATGGGATCAATAAAAAGTACAAAAATAAAACAAAATCATTTTTATCAAGTCTCGCCGTCACTTCTACGTGTGAAAATAGAGTTCTAGAGAGAAGACAAAAAACCGATTGAGCACCTCATTTTAAATCAATCAGAATTGATTTTTTTAACGTTCCTTTTTTGTTCAAAATAGCGCGTTCTGAACCATGGCGGTTACGACAGCTGAGAAACCCACGATCACAAAAAACTAGGCGAAATAAAGTTATGTTAATAAAATCGCCACACTGGGCTATTGTTTATATACACATGACATATTTGTCAATTTGGTGTAACACGACTTAACTTATTTGATAGAATTAACCTTATTTTAAGCGTCCTGTCTTTTGGCTTATCGACTCAGAAGGAAAATTAAACGTTTGAATTAAGTTAAGTCCTGTTGAATAAGTTAAATCGTGTTACACCGAATCGACACTAATATTTACTTAATTTTTGGGTTTGTAATTTGCACTTTAATTTAATAAAAATTATAGTTCGGTGAAAGTTACAGGTAACTCCGTGATTTTTTTTTATCGAGGCAATTTTATAATTTTAAGTTTTGAACCCATGAATGTATGTGTTTGAACCATTTTAGGCTCTTTGAATTATATTGCCTTATTTATGTATATTTTTTACAATTATGTACTTAATTTAGTCAGAGAATATAAAGTATTACTACGTTAAGAATATGACATAGCCAAAACAAAAACCAGTTCCGGGCGTGGCTTATTCTATTTTACGATAGCGCGTGGGGGGAAATTCGTCCCGGTCTCTAAGTTCGCGTCACCATAGCAAAAATACGAATAGAGTGGACGAGGCAGGGTCAAAAGTAATACGTATTTTATTTTATCTAATTTATTACTGTATTTCGATCATCGTCACACGGCATTGATCCTACTTGCTATCACGTCGGGACGTAAATTTATTATGGTCGGCTAAAAGTGGTTTTTTGAGTGTTTGATTTATCAGTTGACCCTCGGAACATTTCAGACACTCCTTTAGAGATACATAATAATATTGTGGCGGTTAATTGTCACCATTACCCATTCTTTAAATATTTTTCGCCCGTTGAGCTGGTTTTACACTTGCGGGAAAATAAATTGGACCAAAAATTTCTTTACAAAAAATTTTTACTAAAGTTGTTATTACAAAAAGTGGAAACTAACAAATATTCTCGGAAGGAATGCACCACGTCACTACCTATCTCACTGTAGCCTATATCAATTATGCCTCTCTCATTCAACCACGTTTAACTGCGTTCCTATCTCATTCCAACTCATTTTAAATAGCGTCACTATTTATCTCACTCTAACGCGTGTTAAATGGCATTTCTAATGAACGTCAAATATTTTTACTGCCCGCCACTCTTTCATTCTAAATTCTAATTATTTTAAAAAATACGCAGCTCCTTTGGTAGTAAAATAGCAATAACTTTTTTTTCAAAAGTAATACACAGAAATTGCCAGATCATTTGAAAAACAATATTTGATGAGCCGTTATTTAAGACAATTTGCAAAACTAACATAGGACATTTTTTTTCAGGGTGTGGTATCGAACTAACCTAATTACAAAAAATTGCTCATAAATTGGGTTTTTATTTTTCTTCCTGATGTAACAGCATTTCAAGGTTTATTTTTGACTTTATCAATAGCATGACTATTCAGAGTTGCGCAACAAAAATTTTATTCTTAGAATTTAGAACTGGTTAGCTTTGACTCTCAAAAATCTATTCGAATTTATAAAAGTACCATCAACTCGAAGACTATCTACTTTTTGCTGAGGTCATAATTTGATATTCTGGTCAGTCATGAGCTGGCCTACCAGCCTTCCAAGGGAAAGAGTTGACTTTTGGGACACCTGTTTACCCTTGCGATAAATCGCCAAGTGTTTGAAATGTTCAGGTCTCTTTACGCAAAATGAAAAAACAAAACTCTTTTAGGATTAATTTGTTGTCCCTATGTTTGTCTGTTTGTCCGTTTGTCTAGGCAATTTTTCTGGGTAAAATCAATAAATGCTAATATTTACAGCCCTGTAAAATATACATATTATAACGTTTTTATGGCCTTTTGTTTAACTTTTTCATACAAATTTTCTCCTAATGAAAATATAGAGATCAACACTTTACATAATATTTTGCGTTTGAAAAAAAGCACAGAAAGGAACTCTAGAACAAATAATGAAAAAAATATTAAACCATATCTTTCTATTCTAAAGGGATTAATAATTTACTGTTTGTTCAATGTGGCGATAGCTTTGTTTATTATTTTTTTCTTTCTTTGTTACAAAGAAAACAAATATTTTCATACAACGTTTTCTTTAAGGGCTATTTCTCCGAATTTGTAACAAAATATTAAGAAATAATTATAACGGTAAAGTACAACTCTTAGCTAAGACAATTTATTATTAAAAGTTTGATATATGCATAAACATATTTTAATGATATTATGGTATCTTCAAAATAATTTGGTTTTCCATAAGCGTGATATCAGATTATTTAAGAAATTTACGGCTGGTATCACGAAGACGGATAAGCCAATTATTTTATTACTATTGTAATATAATTAAAAATATGTTTATGCATACAGCAGACTTTTAACTATAAGTTTTCTTAACTAAAAGTTGTATTTTTACTTATTGAAATTGTATTTCTCATCAAGAAGTGCAAAATGACAAGATATTCAAAATAAGTTAATTGAATTTGTGAAATGGTTTCAGGTCAAAACAGTTTTCCATGAAACGGTAATTGTTTATACTTAGCAAAGTGTGTAAACTTAGTCATCTAAACATGAACGACGCCTGTATTTCTGTCTTTTTTATTTCCGGTATAGATAAAAATATACAAACTTGTTAAACTTTGCGTAAAAACGAGGCAATATTGACGATATCCTGACAGCTATTATGATGGTGTTTTACCAAATTTTGCTTTTTGGGCTGTATAAAGACGTAGTTAGATGTCACTAGAATATACTCATGAAAAAAGATATGAAGAAAATAAGCTGTAGACTTCACATTCGGTTTATAACTATTGTATGAATTTTAAGAAAAATACAGGGGTAAAGGGACCTCTTTAGGAAAACCTTGTATTAAACTATTTGTTATCTTAGTAAAAAATAATTCAAGGAAAAAAATAAACAAAGCTATCGCCACATTGAACAGTAGATAATTAATCCCTTTAGAATAGAACAACATGGTTTTCATATTTTTTACATTATTTGTTCAACAATTCCTTTCTGTGTTGACTTTTAAATGCAAAATATTATCTCAAGTGTTCATCCCTACATTTTCATAGTGAGAAAATTTGTATGAAAAACGTAAAAAAAAAACGTAAAAACCTAAAACGTAATATAAATAAAAACGTCAAAAGTATGTTTTTACAGCTCTATAGAGGGCCGTTTATATTGGTATTTATTAATTTTACCCAGAAAAAATTGTCTAGACAAACGGACAGACAGACAAACATAGGGATAACAAATTAATCCTAAAAGAGTTTCATTGTTTTCATTTTGCGTAACAGAACCTGAACATGTACCGACAGGATTATCTACGATCTAGTAATTTTGCCATGCACTGTAAATATTTCAAAATACATTTCTATATTTTAAATGCTTGGCGATTTATCCCAAGTAAGTGTACCAATATAATTTGCAAAAAACTTCACTTATTTGGACCTGAAATGGTGAGCCAATACTACAGGGTAATTTCACGAAAAGGTCATTGACCTTTGTTACAGATCTCAGTAAGTATAAGTAAATTAATTTGGGTTTCAATAACGATTACAAAATTATTCTTTTAGAGTAACATAAATATTATTTTCCCGCATAAAAGTATGAATTCATTCCAAATTCATTCAGTTTTGTTGTTATGACTATGGCACGATGTAGCTAAATCACTCATACGCATATTTTGTTGAGTTTTTAACGGCAGGAATATGATGCTCCTCGAAATATTACTTT
Source organism: Ypsolopha sequella (assembly GCA_934047225.1). Lineage (NCBI taxonomy): Eukaryota > Metazoa > Arthropoda > Insecta > Lepidoptera > Ypsolophidae > Ypsolopha > Ypsolopha sequella. The sequence continues at coordinate 31,384,509 of OW203985.1, forward strand.
ATAAAATTAATTTCAATGTGTTTTGAAGTAGTTTTGGGAGATATTTATAGCTTGCAAAAAAGGGCACAGGTTCCACGTCTTACGGGCGCCAACGCTAGGCGTAGACTGACAATATCTTGCTGCCGCTGACTGCATCAGTGGATTTACGTATTTTTGGAAAAAGGGGGTGCTTTTTTTGACCCGAATAACGTGGTATTTGGAAAATGAATAGATATCATTGACACTAATTTTATTTAAAAAAAACCAACAAAATCGCGAAAGCGATACCTGAAACAAAATCGATAAAAAGTGTGCAATAGAGGGTTACAAAAAAATTCATTGACAGTACAAATATGAATCGATTAACGTGGTTTGTGGAAAATGAATACCTTAAAGTTCAACCAAAAACATGTATTTTTTTTATGGCTATACGTTACCTAATTATTGCAACAAAATCATCCGAAAGCTGACATTTTATTTCTGTTTGTATTTTCGATCCCCTTAAGAAGCGACACTCACCTCCCCACGCGAGTTTATCGTCCCCCGTGGTCCCCCGCAAGTTAGCGGCAAATCTGGAGGCAGGCAGAGCTCGAGTACCGCTCGTTCGCTGCGCGCGTATTTCGTTTTGTTTTATTACGATACTGATTTTTAACCAATATGGTTCGTTATTGTGGTATTTATGGATGCCTAGAAAACGGAGCAACCAATAAAGAACGGAGATTTTTCTAATTTCCTTCCTTCCCATGAACCAATGCATTTTCTTTTATGTTCAAAAACACCTCTGACTTCTCTGAAAGGATTTGTGTCGTGACGTGACGATGTTTAAATTTTATGAGCACGCGATATGACGGCAGTGCTTTGTATCACCATAGGTTTTAAAAATAGCGGGAAGTGAAGAGAAATAATTACGAAGATGAAAGATCTGACCTTGGGAAGGAGCTGCATGCACCACAAACCACGCTTCGCCTGAGCCACCAAGTCTCTGGTGTTCTCCAAGATGGTTTTCTTCTTCCTCTTCGTGCCTGGTTGCGCTCTTCTCGGCTAATCTTCTTCGTAATAGTAATAGATGAAAATGAGGCGCACAGCGGGTGCGATCTCAAAATGGCGGGCGGTAGGGTCGAGGTAGGACCTAGTCGAATGACAATCAGCGTATACCTCCGGCGTGAAAGGCTTCTGATTGACGACTGATTGATTTGCGTCCAAAACTAAGCGGGTGGAGATGCAGCGAAAATGACAGTTGAAAATATTAATTCACAACTACCCCGCAGTATGAGAGCCACAAGAAGTGGCGCGAACATTTTACTTATATAAATTCACGCGTGCCACCGTTACAAAATTATGCCACTCTGGCGCGCTATTGAAAGATCGCCGCCCTTGCGGCATCATAAAGGGAAGGCAGGCTGCGGGGCCAATGATGCCTGCGTTTAGACAGACTGGCTCGAGGGAGTCGATTGAAGTATTTGTCTAATTTACTTTTAAAGTTATGAAACAGCGGCGGTAAATCAGAAGTATGCACCAATGAGTTTTTCGTAATTTCCATAATGTGCATCGAATTTGCTTATAGGTAAGTACTTCCCACTTTCTGAACGGTATCTAAAGAAAAACGTCGTGAGGAAACCTGTATGTCCTAAAAATCGTGTATTTGTGCCCGAAGTACGGCAATAGGGCTCACCTCTCATCACGTTGGGACGTAATATTTGTAGATGAAACGCGGGTGTACCGAGTGTGGACTGTGACTTACATTTCAAAGTTCACACTCAGAACACCTCTGACACCCTCTCGGAAATTCAGGTCGTGACGATATATATTTTTTTAATACAAATTAATCAATGTGGAACCAGAACTAGGACCTAGGGATTAACCACCTTGAAATTTAGGAAGAGAATCATATAAGTTGCTGACTATAAATGTTCTCTCTCTTGATTGACGACGCTCACACGCCTGCTGCTAGCCCACTAGCTCACGCACACACACAAGCATGCGCGGACAAGTCAGTGCGCGCGTGAGAGTGTAGGTAAATAACTTGAGCGATCAGTATGAAGTGTCGGAGGTGTGATTTAGTGGTCTGAAATTCAAATTTAGAATTGTCATTTATCTTTATGCGCCCACTTAATGTATCGGCATTTGACAGGTTTTTCATTTAATTTGCGACTAAGCTGTAAGTTGAAATCGTAATTAAGACATTCATATATCTGAATCGAGGAGATATGATAAGGGAGCGTCGCGCTGGCAAACGCATGAAGCCAAAAATTAGCCGACCACCCACGGCCATTCATTTTTGTAGTTTGTAGTTCAGTATGGTCAGTATCAGTCAGTTCAGTTGGTGGACGGGAACCCGTAAATTTTAATCAGAATGCCTTATAAAAGTTTCAGATTTCGGCGTTAGTATGTGCCATCATTTCTGCACTTCGACTATCTACGACCACTAATCTAGTTTGCTTGTGCTGAAGTAAAATATATCTATATAATACACAAATGTGTGTGTGCGGCACGCTACGGCAGGCACGCAAACTAGCGCATCGTCCATATACACCTTTTTCTACAAGTAGAGCAGCATGTTCGTCGTGGATTGCAAGAAATATAAGCAAGATTTCGTCCAAGTTCCTCAGGTCCATCGATCAGGGCGCGTTAGATGCAGCTCACGTACGGATTGGGAAATGCACTTACCGCATCCTGGGAACACTTTGCTAAGTATGCGCGTTGGGATAACAGCATCTGTCGGTTGGCAACCAAGAAGTGAAAAAATTTGAATGAAATGTTTTTATTTTACTACAAGATTCGTGGCCTATATAACTTATGAAACATTTTTCTTCTCAAAGCATTATGTTGTCTGGCATGATTTTGCACACAATGATCGTCTAATATTGTAATATAATCACTGAAATAATTAGTGAAACCCATTTCCTTAACTTAACTTAACTTAACTTAACTTTGTTCGTTCTATGTTCGCTCTTTCTTCCGTAAACTAAAATAACCGTACTGATGATGATTTTTAATCCACTGCCCAAATTTCCTCTACATTTAAAATTGCACAAAAAATAAAAATGTGAAAGAGAGGCTCAAAAGCAGTACATAAAAAAGTGGTATTTTGGCTTCAATGACATGCAGAGAAATCTGTCCTGCTCTAACGCTTTTATTTTACATTTGTCTATCCTGCTCAGTGGAAGGTGAGCTGCTCAGAAATGTCGCATTTTCAAGGTGTTTTTATTTATTATTTTTGAATTGGAGAGATGTGTTTTAACTCTTAATCTGCGAGTTGGTATAAAACTGTAAGTAGATTTAAGGTTCTTTTATAAATAAATAAATAAATGAATAAATAAATAAACATGATCGCCTTTTTATATCACATTTTCTACGATGTTTATTTTGATATAAGTTTTATTGTCTAAAACCCAATATAACTCAAATGAAATGGTATTAAGATCCTAGTTTATGCCTATCTTTGCGATTTTATTGGATGCAGTAAAATGTAAGTAACTGTGTATAAAACGGCCGAAATATTAAAATCAACGAATGAATGGAGACTTTATTGTACACAAAATAAAAACAGAATTAAAAGTTACGACTAAACAATACAGTACAAAGGCAGGTTTATCACTAAAAGCAATTTTTTCCAGCCAACCTTTGGATGGTGAAAAATATCATTTACAATATATATAAGTAAGATTAACATTTCTATGTTTTTGATATTATATGTATAATGATCAAGAAGTGAATTATAAAACATTTTTTTTTTTATTTTACTATCGCAATTTCACAGTTGAAAATGAATTTGAAAAGAAACAAAAACGAACCAACCTCATCGCTGCCGCTGTGGGGAGAGCGTCGACCCACTTGGTCACCACGGTCTGTCTTGCCAATTCAGCGCCGGCCGCCTCGCGCGTCACGCTAATCTGAACGCCGGGCCCTTGCCAGCTGTAGCGTCCCAGCTACTACAGAACCGTACGGGCTCTCTCGGGACGACGGGAAGAGGCCCGACGGAATGACATTGATGCCGTGGAAATGTGGCAGGTCGTTGGTGTGGGATGCGACTTGTGTTGATACACTAGCCTCATCCTACTTACCAATGACCTGCTCCAAGGCGGGCGCCGCGGCGGAAGGAGCTGAAAAAAAGAAGCGGCGCAGATATGTAGCCCTGAGTACGGACTATATGTTTGCGCCCTTCGGCGTTGAGACACTCGGACCGTGGGGACCGAGTGCACATTCTTTATATAAAGATTTATCAAAACGCCTGGTCGATGCCTCCGGGGATCCTCGGGCTGGGGCTTACCTCGGCCAGAGAATCAGTCTGGCCATACAATGAGGTAACGCTGCCAGCCTGCTAGGTACTCTCCCGCACGACGGCAGCGACCTTGATAGAATTTTTTATTTAGTTTAATTTAAAATATTATTTAGTTTTAATTTTATTATTTTTTATTGTTATGTATTTGATTTGTTGTGTGATAAAAACTTGTCTTGAATTAAAAAATTTTAAAAGCGACAAAATTGGGAGACCTCGTCCTTAAGGCGATTACCGTCGCCAAATTAGCAGCTCGATGTTTGTCGGTACGAATATCGACGGAAACGACATTGAAATAACGTTCATATCAGCGCGCAATGCATAGTGGCTGTTACGACGCTCGCTGCGTCCTTGATAGGGAGAAATAGGAGAAAATTATACTTTTCACATGCACGTGATTGTTCGATTGTATAATGCTATGTTATGTTTATAGTTATCAAGTTTATCTATTGTTAAAAGTATAAATGAATTAAATCGACCAAGCCGCTTAGGAGAGGTAGGGAATTTAAGCCAAAGAAACATCATTCGGTAGAAATTTGATTTCATATAGAAGTTTTGGTGGTATGAAAAAGAAAAATGTTGCATATGTTTTCTTAAAGTTGATAATTCATAATACATTTTTTCAATATTTTTGGTTTGGCCATAAACGAGGAGTAGGCTTTAGAAAGTACCCATTTGGCGATACTAAGGCCCTTAAGTAGGTGCCATGATATGGTGACCAGCACGCCTATTGTGTATCTCTAGTTGCCTTCTGGACTGGGTGTCTATCATCAAAAACATAGATATACTATCGAATTCCGATGTCCTAAGGATATTTTCGCACTTGAAGTGACGACACAGATTGTTAATAGTTCAATACCCACTAAAGGCAATTTTGAAATTTCAGTTTTTAGCTATGTTTTTGATGATAGGCACTTCGTGCAGTTGGCAACTAAAGATACAGAATGGGGGGCAGATCAGATTTCTCACGTACGGGATTCAGGGTTAAATTAAGAGGAAAGCTATTTTCTTTTTTTTATTTCATATCAATTTAACTTAAATATTTGTACTTAAATATAAAAAAACAACTAACAGATATACTTGTCACTATTACTACATTTAAAAAATCAGTTACAATAAGTAAAACCGAATTGTTTATTTTAGATTAGTATATTTTAACATAATAAGTTTATTTTATTCAACTGTAACATAATTTGAGACATTGGGACACGAGTGCTTGTTTACCTAACGAACAAAGTGAGTTTCTTGATAATTGGCACGAGTGTCCCAATATCTAATTATCTTCAGTTGCACACAATACTTTATCTACGACCATCAAAAATATCGTCTTTATTTATAACATTTTCAACTAACAATTTCACGAAAAATGAGAAGAAGAACATTCGTTATGAACCTCGGGTGCGTCGTTCTGGTAACGCTGCCTCGAAGGAAAATTAGAATTAAGGAGGCATGGCCTAAAAAATAAGTTCGGGATTTATTTCCCGTCTATGTTGTTGATTGGCTCTCTAATGGTGTTATAATAAATTTGGCCAATCGCAGCGCAGAATCGCGGTGTAACAATGTAGGTACTTATAAAACATTTTATATAAAGCTTTTGATGTTGCAATTGCCTTATTGCTGTATTGGAGTAGATAAACTATTCGCCCTATGCCAAGTATTACCGTTTTATTTAAATATCTGGGGGCACGGCAGTGCCCCCGCAAAGTCTCGCAGAAAAAACGCGGAACGGCCGTACCATCCTTTTCTCGAAGCAACTCACGGCACTTTAAACCCCCCTGTATCTTCGTTGTGGGTGAAGCTAGAAGTTTGAAATTTCAGGAACCAAGAGTACTTACTGATCCTACTTCTGACCCCAAATTACAACTTTGTACCTATATTCGATTACGAAATATCTCAAGTCAAAGTTCCCTTATTTTGTCACTGACTGACTGACACATCATCAAAAGTCTAAAGGTGTTCTAGCAAGCCTACAAACTTAAAAATTTTGCATGCGGTTAGCGTTAAGTGTACATTGCAACAAAAAAAATATAAAAATGTTATTTGCGGTTGGTAATTTAATATTTCCATACAAAGTCTATACAAAATGTATGTTTCCAGCTGCATCTATAAATTTGTATGACACTAGATGACGTTGGTGGTATGCTGCTTTGCATTAAAGACATCTACCACGAAAAATTCTACCTCGTGACGCTAGATGGTAAAAAGTGTAAAAAAATGTATACCTTTATTTCCGAAAATAGAGCAAGTAGTAAAAATAAAAAATAAAACCGTTAAAGTGCGAAAAAAAATACGGTAAAGTACGAATCGGACTCGCGCATAAAGGGTTCCGTACCCCTTCACAATACGGGTACGGAACCCTAAAAGTAAATAACAACAATATAAGTAGATGTCATAGCAACATTAAGGTGACTAAAAACAAAGCGATAAAACGGTAGCGCCTGACAAATAATTCGGTACCTTTTTAGTACGGAACCCTAATTTTCATTATTTTACTTTAAAGTATTTACTACAGACTGCCCAAAGTTTAAACTTGTACTTGTATGTATTACCGTTCTAAAGACGCCTTTGTTATAATAATCTGTTCCTTGGGTAAGGAACCCTAAAAAGGGTGGTTTAAAATGTTCGACACATTCACAATTAGTCTATTTAAGAAGAGAATATCAACATTTCGTAATTAAGTCACTAAAAAAACGGTAAAGTGCGAATCCGACTCGCACATAAAGGGTTCCGTACCCCCACACAATACGGGTACGGAACCCTAAAAGTAAATTGCAACAACATAGATGCCATAGCACCATCAAGGCGACAAAAAACAAAGCGATAAAACGGGTTAAAACGGTAGCGCCTGACAAAAAATTCGGTACCTTTTTAGGAAGGAACCCTCATTTTTATTATTTGTTATTTTACTTTAAAGTAGTCTGCCTAAATTTTCAACTTGTAGGTACTTGTATGTATAGCCGTTCTAACGATAGAGACTTTGTTATAATGTTATAATGCTATATAATATGGTATAAAGATTTTAAATATAATAAGTCAATTTAACTATACCTGAATATCGATAATCGTGTTGAAAACTTGTAACACCTTTTTGGTTCTTCATAATTGGAGGAGTTTCAATAGAAGTCACACTCGGTTCAAATTGAGCAGGCTCAAGTGCTTATAATGGTGTGTGATCTAAAAATTATAAAAATTCTTAACATCTTCAGTTCAGCCAGCACTATAATATAAACAAGGTGGCTTAGCTCACATAAATTAATGTATATAATAATAATTCATAAGCCGCATAAGTCCGTCTTCACCCATACCATTGCAGAACAGGGAACGGAGGTAAGCTTATTTTGTACAGAGAGTGTAAGAGAGAATGAGAGATACATACTCTCTCAAAAGCCTGCTGCTGCTCCCCATGCAATTCTTCCCTATATGTGCATATTCACCAATCGCTGTGATACTTAACACAATTACAATTTCAATACAAAATGCCTGGATTAGTTAATCCACTGTCACTGTATAACAAGATTAGCACCAACAACAATTACTCTGACCAAAATAAATGTAAGTAGGTAGGTACCTGTTGAAGTTCCCATGGTATGAATAGTTTTTTTTTTGTGGAGGTTGTTCATGATTTGACGCGGCATATGAATGTTCATTGTGCCTCTTCCTGGCATAGCTATGATCAGCTGTTGGATAATAATTCTCTGTGGACATATAAAGATAACAATGAATATTAGTGTTAAAATGAGATACCTATTAATACTTCACATAATAAGTAGGTAGCAAGTTTATTCTTACTAGTCATTCTTACCAGAATGAACTGGTTGGCTGGTTGATGGACTGGTTATTTCTTTAGCAGTAAATAATGCTGTGTACGCATCGTCCCAAAGACGTGATTTCCATTTGTCTTTTGAGTCTTCTCTCAGAATTTGGGAATTTATGCAATTTAACGTCCTTTCGTGTATTATTGCATCCCGGCACACAACACTTATCATAACGCATTCCTACAATCACAATGTCACAGAGAAACAGTAAGTATTTAATGTAAATGGCACGAAAAAATATTTTTACGCCAATTTCTCGATATTCTCAACGACAACAAACAAACAAAATGGCGTCTTGATCTAGAGGAGAAGGTCGGGGTAGGAGAGGATAGGAGGGGGAGAAATGTCATGTATCATTTTCCCAAAAAAAAAAAAAGTCAAAATACGTGTCCGAAATATTTTGTTCCTTGATTAGGGCCCGTGGACAAGCCTGCCTTTCACTTCATGGTCAAAAGAAATATTTACCTGCCTGTTGCATCCAATTGTGGATAAGTAATTATAATAATAACTTACCGTAAAAATAAATATTGCAATGTAGTCTGAAATATTGTCCACACCTAGTTGTCCCTATACCTGGAGATGGTTCATATTGGTTCCATTCTTTGTCATTCTCTATGTATGAGAACATTGAGTCGTCGTATGGAATAAGGTTTGCGGTAGTCGAGTATGTGGTAGCGCATTGGGATGAAATGCAACTTTATACGTGTGACGAGCGTGGAGACACATTAACGCTGACCTGTACTCGACAGCAATGATGAAAACTACCACCTACAGTTCCGTATCCGAACTTATGGCAGCCACTTCTTTGTATCCATTTACTTTCGAGGTTTACAAAAATGGCCGTTTGAGAGGATCATTTAGTGGCGATCCTGGGACGCCAGTGAAACGTTTACAATTCTCTGGTAGTTTCTTAGGTGGTCATTATGAAGTGCTCCTTCCCGATACTAGTTTCTCTGGAGTATGTCCAAATGATCAGTTAAAGGGAGTGGACTTTAAGAAAATCCGTAGCTGACGTGCAAAAAATATTGCCCGAGAAGAAAAAAAGGAGGACTACCTACAAAAAGAAATGAGATCCCATCAAAAACATAAAATGTACAAAAATGTCAAGTCTCGCAATGCAATCTTTCCACCGTAAAAAGTTGTGAGATCTTATGTAAAGCCAAGTCTGATATTTTAGTTTGTATGGAAGCACCTTTTCATTTTAGTTAGTATGGGAGCACCTATTGAACAAATGTATCATTAATTGTTTCCTAATTAGTTACCTACCAACATTAAGTGACTGTATTAATATTAGTCATCTTTATTTCTATAATAAAATATAGTGACTTGGCAATCGCAGAGCACAAATAAAGCGCTGATGCGTAGAAATATCTTCTCAAATCGCTAAAAATTGGTATTAGGTAGATACTCGTATGTTGTGTTGCTGTGCGATTGCGATCCTCTTTCCCTTGGCATCTGTTTAGAAGCAGACGTGTTATCGGTTGTTAATAAAATATTCTTTAAAACCACCAATCAAAAGTAGTGCTTATTACTAGAAAGTAACAGTGCGTATTCGTGTACTATCGCAGTGTAAATTTCCACACAAGTGAAAGGCGATCGGACGAGACAGCCCCCCGCAACCCGCGAGTAAAAGAGAAGCACCTCATAATTTGCCTCTTACTCTTGCGTCGGCAAGGAGCAGTGAGAGCACATCCCCCTGCACCTCACCTCGGGGGACAGAGAAGACACTTTATTTCCATCCTGCTTTCTTCACGCCTCCGCTGCGCTGCCTCTACGCAAAGTGCTACGGAGCTACGCAATCATACAATAGCGTGTCTACGCCGTTTATTTGTTAATGATAGCTACAAGCGCGCCTCTCGATTTCAACGAGTGATTTGTGTACTGACATACTAAAAACTAGAAGCTTAATAAGCCAAGACAGTAAGTACCTACGACTTTTCTTCATTTAACCTATACGTTCAATGGATGGAGTACTGAACAAATCTGCTTCCGACTCGGACTTATTGGGAAATACCCTTACTCCACCGAGCTTTGTTAGGACACGTATTAAAAGAAAGAGAAACGAAAACTCAAACTTGGATATGGATGATCTTAAGGAGGAAATAAAGGATATGATGACTGCTTTGCTATCCCCCCAAGTAACTGAACTTCGAAAGATTTCTGCCTCTCAAAAGGAAATCCAGCAAACAAATCGCAATATTGAGAACTCTGTCGCCTTCCTAACTGCCCAAAACGAGGAATTTAAAAAAAAGATCGAGCAACTAGAATTGACTGCTAAAGAAGATAAAAAATACATAGTCGTACTAGAGGATAGGATTGAAGACTTACAGAGAGGAAGCAGGAAAGCTAGCCTGGAGATGAAAAATGTGCCAAAACAGAATGGTGAATCTAAAGATGATCTTATTGACATGGTGATAAGACTTTCCGAGAGTATTGGATGCAAATTGGAAACATCTGACATCAATGATGTCTACAGAGTACGTGGCAACAAGGAGAAGACTCTTAATGCACCGATTATTGTTGAAATATCATCCACCATACTGAAGACGAATATGCTCAAAATGTGTAAGTCCTTTAATATTAAACATAAGGCTAAACTATGTGCTAAGCATTTGGGACTACGCACTAACGGAGATAATCCAGTTTATATATCCGAGCAACTTACAGCTAAAGGATCCCGCTTGCATTTCCTCGGGCGTGAACTCATTAAATCCAAAGCGTATAAGTTCTGTTGGACTGCCTATGGCAAAGTTTATGTACGGAAAGATGAAAACACACCTATCATAACGATCAACAATGAGGCTCAGGTACATCAACTTATGCAGAGCTGACTTATTACGCTACTCAAATTAAAAATACATATTGTGTCTCTTTTAGTAATTATTCCAAATTACAAGTGTAAGCATATTATATCTTTGTTAAAAACACAGCTTAATGCATATTTACACTTGTCAAATAAAACACTCACACCTAATGTTACAAACAAGCCTCACATTATTATTATCATATTATTACAATTATATATACCTCTAAAAATACATTATAACACAAAAGCATACACCAATATTACACCATTATATATTCGAGTACTTAATCAACACATACTTAAATCATCATTCACGTATTACGCAAATAACTCATCCCGAGCCGAAACCATGTGTCCTTCGCCTACAAACACAGAAAGTAAAACTTGTCGTTTCTGTCAATCCAATATATTATATAGGTATAGGTATATAAAACAACACTATTACTATCAAGCAAAATCAGTTCCAATTGTACGTTATTATTATGAGTAGTTTCTTAACAAACTTACACGAGATAGACAAAACAACGATATCGCAATCTTTTCTTTGCGATGTTGTTGATTTACCTAAGCATATACAAATTCAAGAAAAAGACTTTACTATTATTTCACAGAATATTCGCAGTATTTACAGTAACTTTGATGACTTGCAAATTAATCTCTCTCACCTAAATTTTACCCCTGACATAATGGTACTTACTGAATGTCGACTTTGTTCCCACAAACCTACACCTTACTTAGACGCGTATACGGCTTTTGCAACTACCAATCACCTGAACCAAAACGATGGAGTAGTAACTTATATTAAAAAACCTATATCAGCTAACACAAAGGAAATAATATTAACACACGCTTCGTGTATACAAATTGAAATCGACAATAATATAGTTTTAGGTATTTACCGCTCACCTTCGAATACCAACGCAGATTTATTTATTAATTCTCTTAGCAAACATTTGAGCACAATAAAAAGTTGTAAAAATATAATATTATACCTAAAATTTTCGAAAGGTCGTATGAGCGTAGTAACAGAATCAATTATTTAAATATGTTATCTTTATATGGATTGCTACCAGGACATTTAATTCCAACTAGGGAAGGTAACTGTCTAGATCACTTTATCTTAAAACTTGACAGGTTAAAAGTTACTGCACATATAGCGATTCTAAATACTACAATAACAGATCACTCTTTCATACTACTACAGTTAAAAAACATTAGACGTAAACAACCAAAATTAAAAACAAAATCTACTGTGGACTTCACCAAGGCGCTAGTTAGTCTTAGTGAAAAAAACTTATCTAGTTTGCTTTCTATTGATGATCCGAATAATATACTCAATGAATTCATTCACAGAGTCACAGAGTCATTAGAAGAAAATACTAGGTTAGTGACAATCCCAAAAAGTAAACGCATCTTAAAGCCTTGGATAACTGTTGGAATTCTACGGTGCATTTCAAACAGAAATAAAATGCAAAAAAAACTTAAGAGCAGATCCACATAATACAATAAAAGAAATCACCTACAAACGATACCGGAATTATTGCAACGCCCTAATCAAAAGACTAAAAAGGCGATATGAGAGTGAACAACTGGCAAAATCAACGAAAAACTCAAAATCTCTTTGGAAAAATATTAAAACTATAACAAATCTGTCACCAGGCAAGACTGATAATACCAAACTCCTTAATGCTATGCACTCTGCTGATGAATCTGTTAATTCTGTAAATGAATTTTTCGCAAATATAGGAAAGACTCTTGCAGAGAAACTGACGGGATTGACAGAATCACCATCAGAATTTAGTCGCTTTGATATGGGTCTGTCGCAAAACTCATCTTTTGCTCTTTTGGACACCTGTCTCGATGAGGTTCATTCAATACTCATGAATCTTAAATCTGATAGCGCTCCAGGATGGGATAATATCCCAACCAGTTTTCTCAAGTACGCCAGTGATGAGGTCGTCCCTGTCATATGTCACTTAGCGAATCGGTGTTTTGCTGAAGGTATTTTCCCAACTCTCTTGAAGCAAGCTATTATTACACCAGTTTTCAAGAGTGGTGACAGAAGCGACGTCAATGATTACAGACCTGTATCCGTATTACCAGTTCTATCAAAAATTTTAGAAAAACTAATTAACAGCAGACTACTTAAATACCTAGATAAATATAACATAATTTCAGAATCCCAATATGGGTTTAGACATGGTCGATCGACGGAAGATGCTGTAGCAGCCCTTAGCTCGCTGCTTGTTGATAAACTTGATAATAAACAGAAATGCTTGTCTGTGTTCATTGATCTTAAAAAGGCTTTTGACACCGTTTCTGTCCCCATTCTTGTGCGTAAGCTGGAATGGATTGGCATTAGAGGAAAACCTCTCGAGCTTCTTAAGGACTATCTTAAGGATAGAAAGCAAAAAGTTAAGATAGGAAAGAACATTAGTAGCAGTTCTGACATCAGCTATGGCGTTCCACAGGGTAGCGTTCTGGGACCGACCTTGTTTCTGGTGTACATAAATGACTTATGCAACCTCGTACTGGAAAAAGGGCGTATCTTCTCATATGCAGACGACAAAGCATTGGTTTTCTCAGGGTCATCATGGAGGGATGTTCAGGAGGCCACTGAGTTGGGTTTAGCTAAGGTGGCATTCTGGCTAGAGACAAACCTCTTAACATTAAACACCAATAAGACAAACTATATCTGTTTCTCTATTTACAACAACTCTCAACCAGATATTGAATTTAATGTAAAAGTCCATACATGTGAAAACCTCATATATGACAATTGCACGTGTCCCAGTATTAACAAAGTAGCGGCTACAAAGTATTTAGGAGTTATGATAGACCAGCGACTTTCATGGCACTCTCATATCGAATTAGTGAGTAACAGAATCAGGAAATTGACTTGGATTTTTAAAACGTTAAGACATGTGGCTTCGGTTGGCCTGCTAACAAGAATATATTTTGCGTAGGCCCAGTCAATTATTACATACTGTATACCTATTTGGGGTGGGGCTTGCAAGACAAAGTTTATTGAGGTGGAAAGGGCTCAGCGTTTCCTGTTAAAAGTAATGCATTTTAAAACCTACAAATTTTCTACTAACATGCTATACTCAATTAGTGATGTACTAACAGTACGAGGCTTATATGTTCTTCACACTATTCTAAGAATGCACAAAAGAGTTAATTTTGACCCCTCTATTCTAACCAGAGTTTGCTAGACATCAATATGATTCTCAAACAGCGTACTTATATGACCAACTTAACACACTACTAAATATATACCCTAAGATTGCAAACGAAATTAAAAAAACAATAACTGCATGGATTAAGACACTTAGCTATGACCAAATAGAGGATTTATTGCAGCGAATTAGCTAATAAAATTATATATCTATACTTACTCCCGTACCCTCTTCCGCATTTACACACACAACACATACACTCACACACTCAACTCATATACACTCTCTCTCAAACACAAATTGTTAAATTTAGGACATGTCTGTCCTTAACTTTATTAGTTTATAGTTTTAAAAGTTTATTCTAACTGATAAGTTAATGAATTGTTTGCTATAAAGAGCGAGACCACCTGGTACAGGTATTCTTATACTTAATAGGTGGTCTCAACCTTGTTCTATATTAGTTTAGGAAGTTATGAAATAAACATTATTATTATTATTATTATTACGTCACTTCTGCTAGTCCTTTATCAAGATTTAATAAAAAAATTTTTTTTTTGTATAATGATGTCTTATATGTAACATATTATTCACTATCTCATGTCATATACTAATTGGGAAAATTACGCTGACCCACTTTTTGCCTTTATTTTGATTGTAATAAGAGCGAAAATTTGTCTGCAGAACTCGCCTCAAAGGAATATTATAATTTCATGGATACTAGAAGGGCTTTCCACCCATTAAAAAAATATTATACTATAGTATATACGTAAGCTTGTGTCGTTCTATTTGAGTTTCCAAGCCAAGGCGAGGTGCTGTAGGCGTGGCGGCATATACTTAGTATTGCAAGTATACAGTTAGTCTATCTACGCTATAGGTAACGAATTAGCCTATCACAGTGCTGCGTTTCATCACTAGCATTTGAGGTTATAGCCCGGCGGAAATACTTATAAAATACTAAAACGGAACATAACATACAAGCTTACATAAAGACAGACAGACTGACAGAATATTCTAAAAATTGTAGTTTTCGCCTCACTTCAATATAAGCCAAAAAAAAAATTCATTGACTTTACTTTTTTACTACTTTATTATTAGTATAGATCTTGGTAGAGGACTAGATATTTGTAAGAGACATTAAGAAAAAAAAAGGAAAAAAGAGATAAATAAATTTTGCAAACATTAATTTATATGGTCAAAGACGGTAATAAAACATGTTTAATTTATGATGATTATATTACGTTATGATAATTTTAGAAAAATATATTATAATATTATAATTACAATCTTCTTATTTTCATAACATATATTTTCATTGTTCAGGTTGTTATAAAATAACAAAGCATCATATTATACAGTTTATGAACAAAAAAGCTGTGGTTTGTGTCAGAGACACAAGCGTAAATTATTAAAGTGGATACTTCTCATGTCGCCTCATTACTCAGACAAATAGATGTCTTAAGTCACCTCTTTGCTCAATCAAGGAGAAAATAATTCATCGCAACCATAAATAATAACCATAGATTTATGATTCCAAATAATAATATGTCAATGATGTTGATGAGTGATGCTGACGACATTTTTTGGATCAAATAAACAAAAACTTATCTTAAATAACATATACAATTGTTTCGATTCAGTGTTACACGTTTTAACTTATTAGACAGGACAGTCGTGTTACACCGACTCGACACCAATGTATATTATATAACAAATAATGAACTATAAAAATACTTAAAAATCTATATTAGGAAATCAAAATTATGCTCAGATCAAGTCAATAAGCTTTCCCAAAATCATTTAACAAAAAAATTCCCGGTCAAGGTACTTTTATTGTCAAACACTAAATGCGAAAATGTCTTGATCTTACAAGTTCTAAATAGGCTCCCCTTTACGAGATGCAAAAATAAAAGTATCCACTTCAAAACGTCTGCAAAAGTGATTCACCTTGTTCACCTTTAAGTTATTTAAGATATGGAAAATACTTACTCCTCGACCACAGAATGATTAATAGGAATAGAAAGGTCATGAAAGCCGTGACTGCGATGATTAATACGTCAAGGCATAAACCACGGGCCTCTCATTTCTCAACCGAATGCGTTAGAAAAAACATATTGTAAAAATGGTGTATTGCAGCGTGGCAAATTGTTCTTACTCTCCAAATAACGCAAATAAGACATTCAAAGGAATTTCATTTCATTCGTAAGTAATTTAAACATGTATTTACTGCGATATTTACAGAATGAACCTTGCGATAAATAAAATTTCAGCCTTACCATGAAATATTTATGGTTGCAGCGAGTAGCGTTGAAATTAGACAATATAATAACTCGTAAGTAATTTAAACATGTATTGACTGTGATATTTACAGAATAAACCTCGCGATAAATAAAATTTCAACCTTACCACGAAATATTTAGCATTGTAGCGAGTAGCGTTGAAATTAGACAATATTTTGTCTATTGCAGGTTATAAATAGTGTTAGCTCCTTATTAATTATTGATAAAGTTATATGATTCGTCCCAGTAATTGTTATTGCCAAACTTTATTATTATCTACTATCTAGTGGAATTATATTACAATAAGTATTTATATTGACTCCGACCGATCGGACGTTGCCGCATGACGCCACCAGACAAGTATGAGTCTGGTGGGGTGGTGACTCAATGGGGTTTTGACAGTCGTCGAGTTCGGACGTTCGTGGAGTGAGCGCGTGGCTAATGCCCTGTAAAAGTCGCAATATATGTGAATAGATTTAAGTGTATAGTTGATTGTACAACTGGTGGTAACGGTCTTGGAATACAGTGTGATTTTGTGAGCTGACGACATCGTTTAATTTCCTCGCCTGACCTTACCCAAAAGGTCAGAAGTTGGATCGACGAGAAATTTCTACATTTTTCGTATTCCACGCCCGACAACTGACAAAAGGAAAACGTAAGTACTTTTCTACACTTGACGTAAATTATACATACCCTGCCCAGTACTAGTAATTCATAAGACCAAAAACTGTAGCCATAGTAGTTTACGTTGTGCTAGCCCCTAAGATGTCATTCGGTAGTGGGTTAAGCATGTATCCGAACAATTGATAGGTCAGATATTTCCATAAATACTTATTAGTACATTTTTTTTTCCCTTTTCGATCTGTGGTGAAATAATTTACATGGAAATGGTGGAAACCAAATCATTTTGTCCGCTTACCCTAGCATATGCCATACCTTTTTTTTATTTTATGGCAATGTTAAATTTTTCCCGGAATAGGCAAAGGAATTTATGTCTATACAGCCTCGTATTCAGTAGGCCGTACCAAGGCCCATTTATACTAGGAGAAGGCAAAGGAATTTATTTCTATACAGCTTTGTCTTTAGTTGGCCGAACCGAAATTATACCTGTGTTACAAACCGGCGGTTTCGTGGTATCGAAAAAAAAAAAAAAAAACACTTTCTTGTACAACACATTAGACTGCGAGGGTTACTAAGGGGTTGTCAAAATTTCATTATTTTTGGGCTAGGACGCGCCGTTACCGAGATATCTTTGGTGTTTGTAGTTGACCGTTACTTGAAGATTCGTGGACTGATCTAGGTTGCTTAGACGTGCGCCTGTCCGAATATTTGCTAATCTTACACATTATTAAGCTGAAGTTCGTAAGTTTCAGATGGACGACGATGACGATCCCCGTGGTGAAGGGCGGACGTCAGAGGAGAGGACAAGGTTAAGTCCTGTGATTAATTTAAGGGAAAACCGATCACGCCGAGACCAAGGAACATCCAGGTTAGAGGATGAAGGTCAGGGTGCGGAAGGAAACCTTCGCTCATCATACTCGAGGTCAGAGATATTGGGTCGAGACCGGTCACGCTCAAGGTTAGAGCAGATAAGAGATCGACGTGAGTCACGCTCAAGGTCAGAGCTGGCATTGGATCGTCACGCATCGTGCTCAAGGTCAGAGCTAGCATTGGATCGTCACGCATCAGGCTCAAGGTTAGAGCAGATGACTATGAGGGGGACCGCGCGGAGTGTCCCGAATCCAGACGATGGCGGACGCGATATTTCACCGGGAGTGCCAGGATGCCACGTGAGAAGGGGATCTGCCGCGGTAGGGCTACGCTCGAGGAGGAGAGGTTACGCACTCGAAACTTCGGAATCGGAGGGTGGGTCACCGCCGAGGAAAACTCGCCGATCACATTCATTAAGGAAGTCTAATGACACTCATGCCATACTTGATAAATTTTTGGACGTCTTGAAGGAAGTCAGGAGTTCAGATAAACCTAAACTGACATTTAATACTAATGCACTGCCAGAGTTCGACCCTCTGACGAAGGAACAAACTGTTCTGACGTGGATTACTAAGGTGGAAGAGTGTGCGGAAATTTACGGATGGGACGAGAGGGAAATAATTCATTACGCCTTACCAAAATTAGGTGGGGTAGCAAAAACATGGTACCGAAGTTTACCCACATTACTGTTCACATGGTCCGAATGGAAACGTAAACTAATTGAATCATTTCCCTGCCGTGAGGATTACGCTGAACTCCTGACCGAAATGCTTTCCAAACGTGTGAAATTTGGGGAGTCATTGGAGCACTATTACTATGCCAAGGTCAATCTTCTCAATAGGTGTGAGATTAAAGGCAAAAGGGCCGTTGATTGTATAATAAACGGAGTGGAGGATCGAACAATAAAGGTAGGCGCCCAAGCTGCGCGGTTTAAGGAACCGGAACAAGTACTATCATATTTTAGGACGGTGAAGGTAGGCTATACTAGGGACAGGGATAATGCTTACACGTCATCGAAGTTCAGGAACGATCGAAGGAACAATACTCAGTTTGCGAACAAACCAGGGGATAAGTTCGGCCCTGTAAATAATAACATCAAGTGCTATAACTGCAACGAAATTGGTCATCCCAGCTTCAAATGCGAGAAACCTTCGGTAAAATGTACGACCTGCCAAAGGATGGGTCATCTTGCCTCTAACTGTTTTAGGAACAAAGCATCTGCTAGCGGCGAGGTTTCGGAAGAGCAAAATCGCTCCAAGGATAAGAATGTGAAACAGGTATCGGAGTTAAGCACCGAGGGCGATAGTAACGACAAATACGTGATTGAGATTAAGGTCAACGAATCAAACATAGTTTCTCATGTGGATTTGGGTAGTCAGTGTTCACTGATAAGACTCAGTGACGCAAAAGCTTTATCTCTTCAGTTGATTGATGACGAGGACCTACCGATGCTACGAGGTATAGGTGCTAATCTAGTTCGTCCAGTTGCTAAAGTAGTGACAACTGTGGAGGTGCAGGGTCTTAAGGAGACCATAGATTTACTTGTTGTGGAAGACTACGTTCTGAAGTATCCAGTCCTCCTCGGTCATTCGTTCACAGAAAGGCCTGACATTGTAATCACTAAAACACCGAATCAGCTTTTATTCAACAGAATCATGAAAAGGAAAATACACTTAGTATCTGTAAATGACGTAACTGTGCCTACCAATACGAGCCGTCGCAGTAAACGCTGATACGGCGATCGATTGTTGCGTATATGTTAATGGGTCTCTTCGGGGCGATGAGGGTAAAGAATATTATCTTCTTCCTGGTGAGTACGAACTCAAGAGAGGTCGTGGAGCTCTTTTAGTACATAACGCCACTTCTACCGACATTAACATTAGGATGGGTACCTTGGTCACCAGAGCATTCCATAAGGACGAGACTCCTCCCAGTGTTGTGATGGAATCCTGTAGCGTTTCCTTTAGTGGGGATGAGATTGATGCCACTATCAACTGCAAAGAAAGAAAGAAAGAAAGAAAGAAAATAAATTTATTGGCGCGTTTACAAAACTATAAAAAGAACTTATAGCTAACACAGTAGATAAGTTTATTTAAGTAGGAGTAATCTATAGATAAAAATAACACGACAAAAGGATGTAGCTCAGCTATGTGCCATCCAAAACATGCTTTGGTTGGCGCTGGTTTTCAGCTACCTCCGTTATAATTGCCTGATAAGGTATTAACGAGTTGTTAACAATTTTATTTACTAAATTGAAAAATCAATAAAAATTGGCAGAAATGGCTTATAACTAAATTAAAGAAAATAAAAACAAAAAAATGCGTAACAAGACAAAAACAATAAAAAAAAAAGGTAATTAGTATATACAGATATAGACTTATTAGTAGGGTGTATAGTCTTAAGCATTGTAGGCTAAGCAACCCGCTGTTAAAGAAAGAAGAACGCCTGGACCTCCAGAAACTACTATCGAAGTATAGCGACTGCTTCTCGAGTGGGCTTAAGGATTTAGGGTTCACAAATGCCACCGAAATGGTAATTGAATTGGAAGATTCGGAGCCAGTAGTCTATCGCCCTTACCGAATGTCTTTTGCTGAGCGGTCGCTGGTAAGAGGTATGGTGCAGGAAATGTTGGATTGTGGCATCGCTAGGGAATCCTCTTCGCCGTACGCTAGTCCCATTGTACTGGTGCACAAAAAAACTGGCGAGAAACGCTTATGCGTTGACTATAGAGCCCTTAATAGAAAAACTAAAAAAGAGCACTATCCGTTACCACGTGTAGAAGATCAGCTGGATCAACTAGGGGGCAACAATCTATTTACATCAGTAGACCTGGCTTCTGGCTACTACCAGATTCCTATCGCGGAAGAGTCACGATGCAAAACGGCGTTCGTCACCCCGGACGGGCAGTACGAATATAATCGGATGCCCTTCGGCCTAGTGAATGCCCCGTCCGTATTCCAGCGGACTATTAATAAAATATTGATGGAGGCTAAGATTAAGTACGCCATAGTATACATGGATGATGTTCTGATCCCATCAAAAGATGTTGCAGAAGGGATGCAGAGACTCGAAGAAGTGCTTCAATTATTGAAACAAGGAGGGCTTACTCTAAAAATGACTAAATGTAACTTCTTTCTCGACACCATCGACTTCCTCGGAATTGAGGTTTCTGCCAATGGTATTCGCCCAGGTGTTAGGAAAATAAATGCTGTGTCAAATTTCCCAACACCCGCTAACCAGCACGAGCTGCGTCAATTCCTCGGGCTCTCAGGGTTTTTCAGACGCTTTATTAGAGGATATGCCGTCATCGCTGCGCCCCTTTCGGATTTACTTAAGAAAGATATTACCTGGACTTGGGGTACGAAACAAGAAGAGTCTTTTACACAGATTAAGAATCTGTTGACGGAGCGCCCGCTCTTGGCCCTATACGATCCAAAGGCGGAGACTCAGCTGCACACGGATGCGAGTAAGAATGGGTTGGCCGGTATACTTCTTCAGCGTGACTCGAATGGTGTATTGCATCCGACTGCATACTTTAGCCGTAA
Organism: Ypsolopha sequella; assembly: GCA_934047225.1. Lineage (NCBI taxonomy): Eukaryota > Metazoa > Arthropoda > Insecta > Lepidoptera > Ypsolophidae > Ypsolopha > Ypsolopha sequella. Next base: position 31,405,879 of record OW203985.1, read on the forward strand.
GACTACGAACGACGAAAAGAAGATGCACTCGTACGAGCTGGAGACGTTAGCCGTCATTTCCTCTCTGAATCGATTTAGGGTGTATCTTATGGGGATGCATTTCAAAATTTTTACAGACTGCAATGCCCTTCGAGCAACGCTGACGAAGCGAGATCTGATTCCGCGTATCGCACGCTGGTGGGTACAGCTACAGGAATATGACTGCGCTATTGAATACAGACCTGGTTCCAGTATGACCCACGTGGATGCGCTGAGCCGAAACCCCGTTGATGAAGACTCAGCCGAGACCCATGTGCTGGATGTACTAGCGTTACAGGGTTCTGATCAAGACTGGATCAGCACTGTTCAGTCTGCTGACGATGATATAAAAAGAATTAAGGAAACCCTGACTAATCCTTGTTCTGAGGAAGTCGCCGAAATCAGACGCAATTACAAACTCAAAAATGGTCGTGTTTACCGCGTCGTCGATGATGAGTTAAAGTGGCTCGTTCCAAAAGGTGTCCGTTGGCAAATTGTGAAGAAGAACCACGACGATGTAGGGCACTACAGTTTCGATAAAACTTTGCAACGGATTAAACAACATTACTGGTTTCCGAAGATGAGGAGGTTTATAAAAAAATACGTATCGTCATGCCTCGAATGCGCTCACCACAAAATCCCAGGCGGCAAACGTGAAGGTGAACTGCACCCAATTGAAAAGTCTAGCGTCCCCTTTCATACTGTCCATGCAAACCACCTTGGACCCTTTGTAAAGAGTAAGAGAGGGAACTGTTACCTGCTCGTAGTGATAGACGGGTTCACAAAATACATTAATATAACCCCCGTTAAGAATACAAAATCGGTAACGACCGTGAGAGTTTTGAGGGAGCACATTAGTTACTTTGGTGTACCAACTCGTCTGATTACCGATAAAGGTTCCAGCTTTACCAGCAAAGTATTTAAAGAGTTCATAGAAGCCTATGGTATAAAACACATAGAAAACGCAGTTGCTACACCAAGGGCTAATGGTCAGGTTGAACGCTTTAATAGGACGATACTAGACGCTCTTTCAACATCAAGTCACGGAAGAGATGATAAAACGTGGGACGACTATGTTCCAGATATCCAAATAGGTATCAACACTACAAAGCATAAGACCACACAGAAAAGCCCGTCTGAACTTCTCTTTGGCTTCAACGTCACCTGCCGAACTGAGGGAATACTGAGTTCCGTGATTAATGATACGTTAAATACGACTCCAGCTGATGAGTTACAGAACATAAGAGGCGAAGCCAACGAGAAGATCAAACGACAACAAGTTAAAGATAGGGAAAGGTTCAATAAACGTAGGAAACCGGTAACTCAACACAAAGAAGGCGATCTGGTTCGTGTAGAGCGGCAGGTACCCCATGATGGTAAGTCTCATAAACTCGTCACTAAATTTCAGGGACCCTATCGTATAGTAAAAGTGCTCCCCAATGATAGGTTTCTCATTGAGGATACTTCCCTAACGCGTAAGAATGGGCGCAGGTACGAAGCTATCGTGTGTGCTGACAAAATACAAGCATGGATGAATTTTAGCAGAAATTTTGAAAGTGAATCCGAAAGCCCTAATTCGGACAGTGAAAGTAATGATGATGAGTAACCTTAATAAAATACAACCGCTTCGTTATCTCTATTTACTACTTGTATTGGTATCACAATTAACTGATACAACATTTTTTATATTATTCTTGTTCACATAGTCAATTATAGTCAACCAATATTCAACTACAGCAAATGTAGATGTATCTAGATAATAATAGGCGTACTTGTTTTTGTATTATGCTTTAATAAATATTTTGTTTATATCAACATCCATAGTAGTGAATAAAAATGGTATGACTGTAGTTATAGCTGAGTGTATATTATGTAAGCATCGGAATTTTAATAAATCGTTACCAATTATTGAAAGATTATATACATTAATATTATATTCAATTCTAGATGTAAGAAATAGATACCGTGAATTAATTATATCGTGGATGCCTGCGTTACAATTACCATTTTAAGTTTGATTTAAATTAACAATAATATATGTACTTAAGCATTTTGCAAATAATTTACTGTCATTACTTAAACAATTTGTTAAAAAAATCACTAACCAGTAGAAGAATTGTAATTAGAAAAAGTATTATGTTTATTTACCTAAGCGGGCGGACCCGCTCATTACAGGACGGCCGAACTGTTAGCTCCTTATTAATTATTGATAAAGTTATATGATTCGTCCCAGTAATTGTTATTGCCAAACTTTATTATTATCTACTATCTAGTGGAATTATATTACAATAAGTATTTATATTGACTCCGACCGATCGGACGTTGCCGCATGACGCCACCAGACAAGTATGAGTCTGGTGGGGTGGTGACTCAATGGGGTTTTGACAGTCGTCGAGTTCGGACGTTCGTGGAGTGAGCGCGTGGCTAATGCCCTGTAAAAGTCGCAATATATGTGAATAGATTTAAGTGTATAGTTGATTGTACAACTGGTGGTAACGGTCTTGGAATACAGTGTGATTTTGTGAGCTGACGACATCGTTTAATTTCCTCGCCTGACCTTACCCAAAAATAGTGTCACACATTGAGTTAAAATAGTAAAGCCGCAATGTATATTTTTTTAAACATTATCAACACGGACCTAAATTGTGTCGTAGTGCGGCCGCTGGTGCCATGTGCACAGTGCCATGACGTGCTTGGTATTTTACATCTAAGCTTCATAGAAATACGGTGTTATTTTGGCTGTATGAAGACTGGTGAATCTATGTGTGCGCCGCGTATGTTTACTGACTAGGTAATACCACGTTATTCCAAAAAATGGTGACAGAGGTTCTCGAATAAAATATGTGTCACGCCATCCCCGTGTCTTCGACCAATATGTATTAGAAAAAATTTGGTTTCTCTTCAACATGGTCAACTGACAACTCTATCTATTTATGCTGAAAAAAGTGACTCGTTAATTAAAAGTTGTTGCAAATCCATTTTTATAGGACTAATAGGAAATTCTTAAATGTGAAATTAGAGGAAAAAACTTCTTTAATCCTCTTAATTATCATTATCACTAAAACAATAATATATATCACAATCCAGATCTTGGCTTCAATCCATTATACAGAATTAGGCATAACACAATTTTTCACTTATTCCAAAAAAATTTAAAGCTTTAAATAAGAACATAATATATTTACACCAAACAAACACAACATCTTAACTTGAATAAATTTGTTACAGATATTTGAGAGGGTTGCCTCGGTGCTAAGTGGCTGAAAAATAGCCCTCGAGCAAAGTAATAAAGCCCGAGCGAATCGATTGAACGTCTCTCGGTGAAGTAATCCCACGAATACTCCAGACTTATTCTATGTAAAAGATACATAGAGGCCCGGATCAAAGCACATTCATCCTTATTCCAATGTAGTAAACGGTTGGCACAAAAGATGCTGAATGGCCTTATCGATCTAAAGCAGAATTTTTGTTCCATTTCGTGGAATCGAGTAACAAGATACAAAGGTTCTTCGTGGCTCATACGTTAAAGGAGAAAAATAAACCCTTTTACAAACTGTGTAACATTTTTATTAAAATGAATAATATAGGTTACAATAATAAGGTTCCTTTGAAAATGTTTTTTCTTCTTGCTTTTTAATATTTTGTAAATTCATGTTTTTTTCAAAATAAATATTTTTTGAAGAACGACTTACATCAGCTGGGAATCGATAGAAATTACGGATTGAAACTAGTACATTTAAATCAGAATGTACATTTTAATCTAATTTTCAAATTTTTGAGCACGGAAAATGATCCAAGACTAATCTCGAAAGCACTGACATTTTCTGATAGTTATTGCTTTTAAAGCTCGATTGCTAAAAAAATATTCTCCTAAAGATTTTGGGACCAACGAAGAGAGAAAATGGTATCTGTTAAATTAGAAAAATGACTAGACTGAAGAGCTAGAGGGCGGGAAAGAAAGTCTAGGTTACGTGGAAATAATAGGAGAATGCTCGGGACGTCAAGCGTTCATTGCGCTGGATGATCCATGGCCTTTTAGTTAGTCAGGCATTTCAGAAATAGCTGTACTGATGGAGCTGAGGATTTTATCGAGTTCCAGAAAGAAAACTGACAAGAAATAACAAAACCGGGAGAAGTGGCGTTTTCTAGTAGCAGATGCCATGATCCGCCTCGAGATGCTGAGCATTAAGTTATTATTTTTGTTTACTTTTTATGTAGACATTATTTACACTTCGCAGACTTTTGATAGGTATTTCAAAGATTATTATGAGCTATTTAATTTACACGAATTTATAAAAACAAACCGGCAGGGCCTCTTCAGGGTGGTTTACTTTTCATAATAAATTGATTTTGTTCATTCACAACGTTAAAAATAATAGGCTTTTCGCCAAAAAAACTAAATCAATGCGTTTGAAAATGTGAACCATAGCGTGCACTATCCCTTTGTTTTTAATATGAACTGCTAAAAACGGTAATTATTAAAGTAACGCATGCCGCTAAATTATCATAAAAATGTTCGGATCGCGTGCCGGACAGAAATTGATCTATTAAAATGACCCCGCGTTCTATAACTACTCGTTTTATTCATGTACCTACTTATTTAGTAAGAATCAATGCTTATATACAACATAGGCCTTCTTAGTTTCCAAAAAGCTATTATGTTTAGTCATTAGTCTTTTTTTACATCTTCATACTTTAAGATTATGTAGGGTATAAATAGTATTAGAGGTAGCTCCTTAAACTTCTTGAACCAGCCAGTTATAGTGTCAGTTATACTGAACGCTGACAAGGGCGTTATGTGATTTTCATCGAGGATTTTTTTCTAAATATTTATTTACGTGAAATTTTATTTTTGTAATGCACTCTCAAAATAAAAAGAATATTCAAAGCGACGGATAACGTGAAGCTAATAAATGAAATAAAAATGAGAATGAGAAGTTTATTTGCCAGATACAGATCTGAAAATATATCTCAACGTGGCCTCTTCATATTTTACTGGAGAATAATGGCAACCATAGAGATTTTTCTTCAATGAAGACAACTAATGGTTTTGGGTACATTTTATTAGTAATTAATTAGCCGATAGAACGCCGCGCCGGTGGCACCACCAAAATGGCATAGATTTTTTTGGGACCCAAGCGTCCATGGCAAACTCGTTAGTGCCATGCAATTTTACCGTTTGATTTTCTATGAACCATTACAAAGTTGAGTAATTTTTTTAAATTAAATTCTATCATTTCAGAATTTAAACTAACACGTTTCAACTTGAAATGTTATCAGGATGATCCATTTTGAGACGTACAAGTTTGGTACAAAACTAATTTTGCAAGTCAAAGTCACAGGTTATTTTTGCCGCGCAACGCTCTATGGAATTTTGTGGTTTTCGTTTCGGAGCATTCTTATTCAGGCTTCTTATTTCTAGGTTGGTATTATTATTCTTAATCTCTTTTTAGAGATAAGCTCACCAATCTGCATGTAATTTTTTTCTGTATTTTTTGTGTTTGTATTAATTTGAGCTTGGGATTCTAATTTAAATGCAAGATATCGAATTTAAAACTATCCTACGGCAAACTTAAAGTACAATAAATATCAATATGGCAATATTGTTAAAATTAAACTTTATGCTTACAAACTATATAAGTATGTTTGCCAGTGTTAATTTTAGTAAAGTTCAAATCCTTCTTAGTAAGAACGTTTTCTTAGGCGGATTGTGAAAAACCAGCCTTTTTCTTATTAATCGAAACAGAACACTTCAGTTCAAAATTCACTCATTAGTTATTCAACAAAACCTTGTAACCCATGTATTGTATGCTGCCATTGCAAAGTTTCCATTGGTTTCTGTAAATTGGAATTGCAACATTATTGAATCAAATTTTTGAAATTAAAATTTGGTCTTAATTCTGTCTTATTTGGTACGAAATTTAAAATTTTGCATAATTTTCCACATACAATGTTTAAGGTATAAACTTTCGGTGTCATGCCATGTCATACGTGACTTAGACGGGAAAAGTGCATTCCATTTTGCACGTTGAATGCACACATACATATACTCACGCCTGTCTCCCAGAGGGGGAGGCAGAGACTACAGATTTCCATCTGCTTCGATCTAGACACACCTCTTGCGCCTCTTTTACATCCATCAAATAGAAGGTCTTCTATTCAGAGTACTTTTGACATGTTCCTTCATCAGTACGTCGCCGATTTGGTCAGCATACGTCCTTCTAAGGCAGCCTTCACACCACCTGCGTACTTGCGCACCATAAATTTCTTTCGTCACTCTACTGTCATTCATCCTCTCTACATGTCCAAACCAACAAGGATTCCTTTTTCTATTCTAGTCACTACCTACATCTTTTTCAGGCCGCAACGATCCCGTACCTATGTCATTATTAAATACGGCTTGAACACTCACGTGTGATTGTTATCGACTATATGCCAACTGTTTCACCGATACAATTTCAGCATTATCTAGGCGAGTGTCGTTCTTAGGACGACGACGTAGCGTTCACCGTCGTTGTCAAACAGGCAGTGTTATACGCCGATCGGCGAGCTGCACGCATTGCTCATGCGCTAAGCGTTGGCTGCGTCGTCGAAGGAGGTGGGATGGTGGATGCACTTGATTCTTTTAATAACAATATACGAGTTTTATAGAATATATGAGTAGTAAATGCTCCTATTAGTATAAGAATTTTTCATAATTGTCTTAACTGGTGCATAATGTGGATGCCTTTAATTAAGAAAACAAATAGCTAATTTTTAGATTATTCCATTTAAGTAAGTTTATTGTATTTCTTGTTGGTGTTCCTAAATAAATAAATAATTAAATAAACAATTAATCATGGAACACCAACTGTTCGTTATTGACGTTATTAACGGTTGGCATATAGTCAACAACAATCACACGTGAGTGTTCAAGCCGTATGTAATAATAATTTAGTATGTCAGCTCACGCAAGTTTTATTAATATTATCCCGTATGTCTATATTTTTCACACTGTCATTCAATGTTAAATCACACATACTACGTAAGGAACGCATTTCCACTGCATTCACTCTGCTTTGATCTTTATCTTGCCATACCCAACATTCACTACCATACATAAGTGTAAGAGCTAACACTCCGTTATGAACCGCCAATCGTGCCTTTGCAGTCACATTTTAGCTAACCATAAAGGAGTGTTCATATTTTCATTTTATTTTCATTTCATTTCATTTTCAAGGAACCTTAAATTATACATTTATTGATATTTTATTTTACGTAAAACTGTGTAATGAATACATATAAAAAAGCAGTAAAACCTGTGTCTGTATATTGAAGAAAATTCATTAAAATAGAAAAGGAATGACTTTAGGAGGTTATTTTTTAACCAAGACCTTGTCAGGTATCTGAACATTTCAACCTAAACTTGTTTGGATGAAAAATGGCATAAAAGCGACATTTGATTGAAGTTGTGTTGTAATTATGCGGTTACTTAAATTTTAAATAATTGTTCTTGCCTCACTACGTTTAGAATCACCTACACTCAGGCAACGGTCGTCTCACCGAGCTCGAATTTAGCCACATTAAAAGAAGTTTTTAAATTAAACCACAAGCGTGATCAAGCTCTCAATTCGTTTAGATTTAATTATGTTAAGGTATTTTAATTCGAAAACCATTTCGAGATTTACGTTAAATAAGCCATATTTCCAAACTTGTGGTCTAAAGAACCTCATGATGATGATATTTTTACGAAAAAGCTGCAACTTCCATTTGCAACGTCACTTGAGAAATGGCTGTTTAGAAATGTGTCCTTTGCTATCACGATAAATTTATAGTAATTTGCTTCTGGCTGATTTGACAGCTAGATGACAGGTGACTAGACAAACAGAGACTGACCACTTTTTTTATAAGCAATCTCACGTCACAACCTAATGTCTAAAATTCTCGAGTGACATCATATCTGACAATTCTTTAAAAAATCATAAAAGATAATGATTAATTTATATACCAAAATAATGAAAACTATGTCCGAAAATGGCGTATATACCCTGAAAAAAAATAAAAAAATATCTTTTTTTATTATTTAGCTATGGAATTTTCCATTGCTGTTGCAATCGTTTAAACAAAGCCAATTAAAAATTGCTTTAATTAACACATTTTGATAATTTTACCAAAATTAGCTTGAGCAATAATTGTTATATCAGTATACTCAACTGTATTATAGTAAAAATGAACCATTTTTCTTCAAAATTTTAGCCATATATACTAAATAAATACTATCGTGGTTCAGCCTGCAGTTTCCATTAAACAGTTATAAATTATACAGGTCCCGGCACGATTTTTGACCGTTCGGCAAAAGTGGTGGGGCACTAGTGCATGTGTTCATTTGTGCACAAAATTATTAAGAGTTCGGCTCCAAAATCTCGCAACTACGATTCGAGGCGAGTGCAAAATTGGTCTGTATACTGCTGTCCCTCTCAGGCGCGCGGTTAACGCTGCGTGTAGCTGTGTGTGTGTACCATTCATTCATAACCATAACGTCTCGAAAGCACTATGTTCATGATTTGCTTTTTTTTGTTATCTACGTCGTGGAATCGTAAGTGATCATACCTACTAGTAATGCGTTTTATGGAAATTCCTCTACAAGTCAATGCCTGTATCTCGAATTATTTATTAATCAAAATATAAGGAAATCTGAAGATCGAGGCTTTGTAGAGAAAACCTACCTAAAGTAAGTACCAAGTGCAAGTCGGACCCACAAACCGAGGGTTCCGTACAAACTTATAGGTTTAGAATAAAATAAACTTTTAACAAAAAAATAGCAACCGACTTCAATAGTAACAGCAGTCATTCACTAAAAAGTTAATAATAATTCTATAAAGACCGATGGTACCGAAGCAACACTTTTGCCGACTTCTTTCTTCCTGAAACGTTATGTTATCTAGAAGTCGGCGTTCTTATATTGGTTTCTATGTTGCTATATCGTAGGAAATACGCCGACTTCTAGATAACATAATGTTTCAGGAAGAAAGAAGTCGGCAAAAGTGTTGCTTCGGTACCATCGGTCTTTATAGAATTATTATTAACTTTTTAGTGAATGACTGCTGTTACTATTGAAGTCGGTTGCTATTTTTTTGTTAAAAGTTTATTTTATTTCACATTTTTTAGTGTTGCTGAGTTAAATTGTGAGGTATAGGTAGTTCTTGCAAACGTGGTGTTAATATGAAACGAAGTTCAAGTGAGTATAAGTAGCCATGTTTGAGTAGCTTCCTGCTATCAGCACCCTAACACAACATGATTACCGCAATCTCAAGTTATGTGCTGTCATCCGTTGAAGAGTTCTACGGTGATGAAGCCAAGATCGAAATTCAGGTGGGTACACTGGCAATTTTCAGCAATGCCCTGCAATGAGCACCCTAACACAAACTGGTTGCCGCAATCTAAAGTTATGTGCTGTCATCGGTTGAGGAGTTCTATGGTGATGAAGCCAGGATCGAAGGTCAGGTGGGTATTCTGATAATCTCCAAGTAATACCCTTGAATCAGCACCCTAACGCAGTGATTGCCGCAATCTCGAGTTATGTGCTCTGATCCGTTGAAGAGTTCTATGGTGAATATATTGATGAAGCCAGGATCGAAGGTCAGGTGGAAGAATGTCGATTTTCAAGTAATACCTTGTAATCAGCACCCAAATACATAGCGATTGCCTCAATTTTGAGAGATATGCTGTCATTTTCTGAGGAGTTCCACCGCCTATCTCTGAAGACCTTCATCAGATCATGACCAAACCCAAAATGGGACCTACCTGGAAGTATACTCTTTCAAACAAAAAAAGAATTGTTCAAATCGGTTGGGAAATGACGGAGTTATGGAGTAACAACGCCAAAAAAAAAAAAAAAAAAAAAAAAATACAGTCGAATTGAGAACCGCCTCCTTTTTGAAGTCGGTTAAAAAGGGTATTGTATTGACAGGGTACTAAACCCTAAAAAGATTATGATAAATTATTCCAGTTGCAATTATGAGGTACCAACTTGACACTTACGTACAAAAAAAGTAAAATTTAGTAATCAGAAAGATCACTCAACACTCTGTTTAGATTTTTACCATACGTTGGTTGTAAGCAGCGGTAGCTCAGGGGTAGAACGCTGGCCTAGCAATCTTGAGGTTCCAGGTTCGATCCCCGGTCGGATTTGTGCCCAAAGTACGGCGATAGAGCTCACCACCCATCACGTTGGGACGTAATATATTCGTCGGTGAAACGCGGGTGTACTGAGTTTGGATTGTGACTTGACAAGTTCACACTCGGAACACCTCTGACATCCCTTCTGACAAGTTCACACTCGGAACACCTCTGACACCCCTTCTGACAAGTTCACACTCGGAACACCTCTGACACCCCTTCTAACAAGTTCACACTCGGAACACCTCTGACACCCCTTCTGACAAGTTCACACTCGGAACACCTCTGACACCCCTTCTGACAAGTTCACACTCGGAACACCTCTGACACCCGTTCTGACAAGTTCACACTCGGAACACCTCTGACACCCCTTCTGACAAGTTCACACTCGGAACACCTCTGACACCCCTTCTAACAAGTTCACATTCGGAACACCTCTGACACCCCTTCTGACAAGTTCACACTCGAAACACCTCTGACACCCCTTCAGGTATTGATGTCGAGACGATACATATACAATGTGTAACAGAAAGGTGTAACCATATTTGAAGAGCTTATTCAGTCAATGGTATAGAACAACTTTTACTATGGAACAAACCCTGTATCTGGAAAAAAAATATTAATGTCGTGACGATACATATACATCGTGTAACAGAAAAGTGTAACCATATTTGAAGAGCTTATACCATCTTATGGTATAGAACCATACCATTGACTGAATAAGCTCTTCAAATATGGTTACACCTTTCTGTTACACGTTGTATATTTATCGTCACGACATCAATATTTTTTTCGAGATACAGGGATTGTTCCATAGTAAAAGTTGTTCTATACCATTGACTGAATAAGCTCTTCAAATATGGTTACACCTTTTTGTTACCCTTTGTATACAATATATCTCTAGTAGGTATAAGTAAATACTCGTACCTCACTGGAATGCAATTAAATTGGAATCAAGTGTATGACGTCATTTGGTCACTATAAAAACTCAAACCAAGAAAAAAATATCTATGTTTTCTTGGTCTGTGTTTACAAATATGAAAATACATAATTAAATACCTATCGATCTAGTTAGCTACGAAAGTAGGTAGATACATACTGGGCGATACATCCCAACGATCGGTGTCCATGATCAAACCAAATGTGAACAAACACGCATGCATAGCACAGTAAAGTAATCGTCACTGACAGTTATGTCAGTTATCGAGCGAGCAACTAAAGTAAAATGCAAAACTATTGTACCCTAACCCAAAGGAGGCTCCAGGCCCAGACGCGCGAATCCACGTGACATCTCTCTATGTCTCTACTGTGTGAATGTGTGCGTACGTCAACAAGCATGCGACACAGCTACTAGCCGTTCAGAATTTGTACTGAATACGGGTGTGTTTCGTAATACCAAAAATGATGAATGAAAACTTAATGTGTTTTAATATTAATTATTACCGGTAGAGGTCGGAATTAGGTAGTGTGGTTTATGTACTTGTGCTATGTTAATGTTAATATGGATATTCCTGGGATTTGGCTCACTATCATAGTCGGTTCTATAGTGTGCATTTCTGTTTGCAAGTGAGTATGTTTAAATTGTTTGATCCGGCTTTGTTTTATTGTGTTTAGAACCTGCTTAAACTTATTGACCCTGGCCATAACGAAACGTATCTGCCAAAACTTAAAATTTTTATTCATTCATCTTTGCCTTAAAAATTTGGTGAAACGCGGTTTTGCTTTTTTCTGCAGATTATTTCTGTTTCATTAAAGTTATATGGACACTAAAATCAATCGGTGACATGGTCATGTATATCCTTAATATTCAGTTACAAATTCAAAAATCACACTACTAATTCCGAGCTCTGAGTTATCAGTCTTAGTGACCTCCGTAGATTTTGGAGAAGTCCCTTGGCCAACTGATTAACGGCTGGCCTGCTCTCACACTTTTGTATACTTTTATATTTTTAGTCAGGCAATTTATTTTTACACGGCCAATAAATCACATAAAGAAAAACAAAAGATGTCGTGCCACACGCTTGTGAACACACAAACACACAGTACTATAGCAAATGTCTCGTGACGGTCGAAGTCTTACACTTTTTTCGGCCTAGCTCTCATTCGCCAAGTGTCTACGATAAGAAACTTCGTTCCAATAAAGGGGTAGTAATAAAAAGAGGTACTTAAGTATATAGGAGTGATCGAACACGATCTCCATTACACACAATTTCCGGTGAGGGCGCCGCCCGCCGCCCGCGTGCCTGGAACGTCTAGACAGCTGAGTTTCATTGCAATCACTTTATTACGTGTACTTAAGTTAAGAAAGGAGAAGGAATTGTATGTATTTAATATTTTCATGTATTTTTCGTCGTATTTTAACGAATCTGCAAAATTATTTAAATTAAGTGCAGATTAACAATTTGAATTTGAATTAACAGACTGAATATTTTACTAGCCTATTTCCGCAACTTCGTTTTCGTGGATTTATATTATTGAGATTGACCAGCTTGGTCTTACCTTAGTACATTTACAATTATTTTTTGTGTTTTCATCTGCGTAGATTTATCATCACTTCCTCCTTTGATAATTTTGTCCATTTCTTTTAGCTTTATTTACTATTGAGAATCGCTTATCAAACTCCTTATTAAACTATCATTATTTATTATTATCCAAACGCCTTATTTACTATTAAGTCTATTAATATATTAGTCTTACACTTTTTCCTGCTAAATCCTTGCTTAAAGTTCATACATTATTTTCTTGACTACTGATTTCCAGTTCAACAATTTCCCATCACGATTTACTTTCCCCCTATCTACGTCTTCCTCCCCTCCAATTAAAATAGAACAACTTCATCGTTCTATCCCTAGTTTTCATAGCAGCGCTGCGCCAGCGCACTATCCCACATAATCTTTGTCAAATCATAATATTTTTAGTAATTTGGATGTGTGACAGTTATGAGTTATGTATCAATCCACACTTTATTAGAATGCGGAAAATTCTAAATTTTTCGTTTTATTGTTGACTCGATAGTTTAGTTGTACAACCATGTGGGAAATATATACGTGTTGTCAACTAAAATAGTGTTTTGCATGGTGGCTACGTATAAAATAAAATAACTTCATACATTTATATATTTATACCCATTTAAACCAATAAATACAAAATCATAATTTGTTATTACTTATTTCTAAGTGCTGCAAATAGATTAATTTAAAATCTATTTATTTTATTTATTTATTTTATTTAACATCTAACACTTTTATGACAGGTTGAAAAACCTAATGCAACTGCGCAGGCATAAAAGATAGACACAATAAAAAACACGAGACATCTAAAAAACACAAAAAAAACATAATAATTAAAGAAAACATGAAGTTTAAAAATGTACACAAATTATAGATACCTAGCACAAACAATATAATGTTGCTCTTGTGAACTCACTCAACGAACACGAAAAGATATCAATGTTATTTCCAATTTTTTTATTTGGCAAAATGGCTTCCATATTAAGGTGGATTGTACAGAAATAATATTAATATTAATAAAAGTCTTCTTGTTCGAGATCCACTATTTTATTTATTTAATGATTGCAACCAGTTTCTTCTATTTAAAATCAAGAATTCACACCTTACAGTATAAATTATTATGTACTGAAATAAACAAAGATATAGAAAAAGTGAGTCACTTTTTCGATTCGATTTGAAACGGTCTCTTATACCATGTAAATAAATAAAATTCAAAAACACCGATAAAATTCGGGGGATACTTTAAAATTTCATATGAGGCCTTTTAAACTTAGGAAAATTCGTCAAATTTCCAAAACACAAACAGCAGCAGCTATCAGATGTTATTTACTCACCGTGCTTACATCATCGTCCCTAGCGGGAAAAAAATTCAGTTATATACCTCCTTTGTGGAAGGTTGAGATGCTGTTTTTTTTTTCCTTTTACGCAGATTATCGTTTAATGCCATCAAAAACATTTGATGTTAAAAATAGAGCCCAGTCTCGTAACTCAAAAATTTGTTTGATCTCACTTAGAACCAAATCTCCCTGCTCCTTTAATTCACAAATCAGTAAAAGATTTTTTGTAAATCTTTAGTTAAATAAGATTTTCTGACTTCGCAATAATACCAGGTGTAAATGTACTGATATATTTCAATAATACCGGGTGTAAATATACTGATATATTTTTATAATATCGGGTGTAAATTTAATGATATATTTGAATTATACAGGCTGTAAATGTAGTGATATATTTTAATAAAATCGGGTGTAAATGTACTGTTATATTTCAACAATACCGGGTGATTGTGTATATTTTAATAATATCGGGTATAAATGTACTGAAATATTTCAATAATACCGGGTGTAAATGTAGTGATATAAAGGTATTTAAATGAAACCGTAATTAACATACTGCTCATACTGAACAAGAAAAATTCGCCGTAATTTAAAATAGCTGTTCTCCTCGATTCTCCTTTTTATTTTTTCATATTCATATTCTTTATTGAAAAATATATATTTAAAAGACTTATTTCTCTTTAACTTCAATATAATTTAAATATATATATATATGTATTTATATATAAATATATATATATAAAGCATTTTTTGGCGTTATTATAATATATTATATATAAACAATGTTATATATTTAGAATGTCTAGATTTATTTCGACAATTTTTTGTCGCCATCAGTAGATTTATTAAAATAACATGACGTAACATGGATTGATAGATGACTGACACAAAGAAAATAAAAAAAAATATAATAAAAATAAAATATTAAAATTGAGACACTGAAAACTCTGTCCCACTTAAGAATAGAATTATTCCGGGAAGCCCGAATAAGATCAAAAAGCTTTGTTCCCAAAAAAAAAAAAAAACTGACTGTTCACGCCACCAGCGTGACGTTCGCGCATGTGCATGACTAATTTCGCGGCGCAGCGCTGGCGCCACCTCGCGACACAATCGACTCGCGCGCTGGGCGCCGCTCGTTCACTCTGTTCCGCGCAGGACATCATCCGAACCACACGTGTGTGCACACTCGCGCCGCCAGCCCAACAATATCGCGTACCTACCAGTGTTGTGTTCATACCAGTGCTGTGTTTATTACTCCACCAACCAAGACAATTCTGCACATTCCTGCCCAAGGCGCCAGCTCCATCAGCCCAACAAGGAGGGACGCCCCACGCGGCGCATTCATCCACAATCATCATGAAAGGTCAGTCAGTTTACCCACAATTCTCCAGTGTCAATCCTCAAATCCCATCAGCTCTGCATTCCTGTAACCTCGCGGTTACATTTTGGTCCTTCGAGCCGGATGGGTAGAGAATTCCTCAAAAGTGAGGTGCTGTTCACCTATCACGCGATAAAGTAGTTGCTTGGTGGATTTTACGTTTATTTCGTGCAGAGCGCCGAACCAAGGCCCTTTAGGCGGGTTCAGTAACCAAGTTATGTGCTGATTCGCGAGCTTGTGAGTGATTGCATCATTGTTTGATCCTTCGAACCGTTACTGAACCAGCCCCCGTCGATTTCTACAGTCCATTTTCACCCGGTTACATATTTTGACCCCCTCCCCGGCCCTTTTTTCCGGCAAAAAATATTTTGTGGTCTCGAATACCTATTGCGGGTAGGTAATTACGGCGCCCGCGCCGCCTAGAACATTCCATTTATCTGTATAGAACCGGCCCCCTCCGCCCCCGGCACACAATAAACTCACTTTCATCCCGTTTATTATTATTATTCAGCTCAGATAATATAATTATATCCATTCAGCCCAATTGTTTATTACAGTCCACTATATTTCTTTATTAAACCCCCCGACCCGACCCGACCCAATTTACCTATTTTTACCCAATTTTTGCCCGCGGAGAGGTGTAAATCTGCCCATTGTCAAAGATAGTTTTCGTATCTTGCGAGATATTTTTTTGGTGCGAGTATAAATTCGCTTTATTTCGTGCACTTACATACGTTACATATATACATAAGTTACGTATGTTGAGTACATACGTATACATTATAATATAACGTTATTACGTTACGTATTACCAAAGCTTGATTTGCATCATTGGATTGTCCGCTCATTTAGAACTGATTTCGGCCAGGTAAATACATTCGTTGTTGTTTACGCACTCAAAGAAGTAGGTAGGTATTTTATTCTATAAATAGAATAGCATTTAGCTTCGTGTAAGCAAGAACTAGCGCGTATTGTCGGCACATGATTTCAAGGCAAATAACATAAAAGTAAACAAGTTCATCAGCCCTTTTCGATAATTTGTGTTGCGGTGATCTCGTGTCGCAGTAATAGATTGCCGGACAGTTTTTTCGTGTTATTGCCTGCTTTTTAACCGGGTGCATATAGCACAAATATAGTAAACAATTTTTTTTTTTTTCTCTTCTCGTCTCTGCTCTTATTGTTTATGGTACACATATAGGGTGTTCCACGTTGGTTTATCAGCTCATATACAGGTTGTTTAAAAAAAAAAATTTTTTTTTTTCTCTGTCGTGTTTATTTAAGAGTTCCGTGTTCCGTTTGTACATACATTTTGTTACTTCGGCCCGCGCAAGTTACAAGCTATCCGCACGTTAGAGTTAGTAACGCTCAAGTTTTAATAACTCATTTTCAACATTAAAATGCCTTCAAAGAAGCAAGCGGCCATATTTCGCGAAGCAGTTAAGGCTATTGCCAACTTGAAGGAAATAGGCCTAGCTGTCGCGGCGGGCGACAGAACTAAGTACTGTGTCGAAGATTTTACGGGACGGTATCTTAGACTAGAGGCGTATCGGCAGAAACTGGAGGATGTGTATTACGACATTCTCGAGGACGAGGATCTGGCCATAGATATTGAGGCCGCTTATACGGTGAATTATCAGACGGCGATAAATGACTACGAGGAGGTCGTAGTAGCATCCCAGCGCTTGAGTGTGGCATCAGCGCTTCCCGTCACAGCCTCTCCATCCAGCCCAAGTACCTCAAGCCTATCGTCGACGGTCTTGCCCAAGATCTCAATGCCCAAATTTTCGTCCAAAATAGAAGATTGGCCTTCATTCATAGCCATTTTCCGAAGCCTCATCGGAGAAATGGCTACTGTTTCTGATGCCGTCAAGCATCATTATCTGCTCGGCTCTCTTTCAGGTGAAGCACTCAGCATGGTGTCTCACCTTCAGCCCACTAATGAGAATTATGCAGTGGCGATGGAAATTCTCACCAGGCGCTATGAGAACCGTCGTGTTCTCATAGATCGATTTGTGGATATAATTCTAGGGCTGCCACAAATTGACGCCCGTTCAAATATCCGCGCTTTATTTTTAACACCGCTCATATCAGCGCAAAGCGCTCTTTTAAATTTAGATCTGCCCATGAAGGAGTCAGATTATGTCTTCGTATCTATAGTGGTACGAAAACTCCAAGGTGAGCTCCGTACTCTCTTCGAGCGGAAGTACGGATCTCAGCCAACTCTGCCCACTCTGGCTAACCTCATTGAGTTCTTGGAAGAGCACGCGCGCTGCAAAGAGAATGAGTCTTCGTCCCTTGCGTCACAGGATGCTCATTCATCAGCACGGCTCGGCCCTTCAGGAAGGCTCGCTCAGCTCAATCAGCTGGTTCAGCCCACTCGAGGTTCCCGTCAGCCTTATACGGCTACTCGAGAATTCCGCCCCATAGCTCCGCTTAGGAGCCGGCAAGAATATCGCTCTCCTCAACCTGCTCCCCATAGGCCGTTCTTGGCATTCGGTGACGCCCTAACCTACTCGGCCCAACCGTCCTCATCATCCACTCGCCAACAAAATTATTCGGCTCAACCTTCTTACCCTACTGGTGGTATGCCATGCCCATACTGCAAGAATAGGGGACATAAGCTCATCGCCTGCCCACAATTTAATAACCAACCGGTTCAAGGTCGGTGGGATTTTGTGAACTCACGCAACCGGTGCCGACGCTGTTTGGGTCCTCACTATGAGAACGAGTGCAGGTCTACACGTGCATGCAAGGAGTGTGGGCGGACTGACCACCACACTTCACTGCATCGCCATGGGGCCATGTCTCCGACACGCTCATCTGCTCATTTGCTGCCTTCGTCTCTACGTGAGCAGCCCAGACAGCGCTCAGCGCATGAGCCTCAATACCATTCGGCACATGCTACACAGGCACACACGTCCCGTCCCAACCCGCCCACTCAATCGCGATCGCCAAGTAGGTCTCGGGTAGGTAGGCAACAGTGACTACCTACAATAACAGAGCACTATGAAGGCGAGGACGACCAGCACTCAGCACACTCATCACACACACACTCATCACACGCACACTCATCACATACACACTCAGCTCATTTTCACTCCATGACTTCAACTCCAACAGAGAATTCCTGTAACTCCGCACAACGTGTAGTGAACGTCACTAACACACCAATTTTGTTGCCAACCGTCTCACTTAAAATAGCAGACGTAAATGGTCAATTTCACTCAGCACGAGCCCTGTTAGACTGTGGAAGTATGCTGACTCTTTGTTCTCAGCGCATGGCCACAATTTTAAATTTACCATTAAAACATACATCTCTAAAAATCGCAGGAGTTGGAAATCAGCACACACAAAACTCAAAGGAATCAATCACAATTGTATGCCGACCTACTCACCGTGACACACCTATGATCACGGCCACAGCCCATATATTGAAGAACGTAACTGGGTACCTACCGTTGGAAAAGGTTCCAGATCTCGCTCAGTTAACAGGTCACCCACCGATTCCTCTTGCTGATCGAGAATATCACACACCAGCTCCGGTTGATCTAATACTAGGATCTGACGTTCTTGGTCAAGTGTTAGACGGAACCAAGGTTTCGCTCGGCCCTGGCAAGCCCATAGCCTTCGGCACGATATTTGATTTTACATTGATAGGACCTTTCGAAAGTTTACATACCTCACCCACGAATCAGGTCAATTCAGTTCACATTGTCGGCTCTCACACGGACTCAGAGCATTCAACTCATGACATTCACAAAAGTCTTGAGAGGTTTTGGGAATCCGAGGAACCCCAAACCTACAAGCATACCAGCCCATTAGAGGAACAGTGTGAGGACATTTTCCGCACCACAACTACTCGTGAACCATCAGGTCAATATATGGTTACACTGCCCTTTCTGCACAACGCGCCGACATTAGCTTCCACTCATGCTATTGCGCCACGCAGGTTTCTCAATTTAGAGAAGAAGCTGCTAGCGAACCCGCCCTTCCGCTCGAAATACGTAGAGTTCATGTCAGATTACATAAAATTGGGACATATGTCGCCGTGTCACCCCAATAGTTTTGCTCATAAATCCCATTTCTATATGTGGGATATAGAAATGGGATTTATATATCCCACATCATGGCATATTCAAGCCAGGATCAGAAAAGTTACGCTGCGTCTTTGACGGAAGTTGTAAAAGCTCAAATGGCGTCAATTTAAATGATTGTCTCCATACAGGTCCAGCTCTTCAACAAGATATTGTTGACATTATCATGTCCTTCAGGATCCACTCACAAGTTTTCAGCACAGACATCCGAATGATGTTCAGAAATATACTCATTCACCCAGAGCAAAGACCTTTTCAACTCATTCTCTGGCGGTCTTCACCCGACCAGCCCCTGCTCACGTATGCCCTTAATACCGTCACATATGGATTAAGGTCCAGCCCATATCATGCCATCCGCACTTTACTCCAATTGGCTGATGACGAAGGTCATCGCTACCCCCACGCTGCTCAGGTCCTCCGCAAATCAATATTTGGGATGGAGTATGGATGGATGGAGGATGGAGCAAGGATGGAGTGATCCGAGTTGTGGATCTGGACACAGCTCATGGAAATCTGCGACGACCTGTGTTCAAGATAGCCAGGCTGCCGTTGGATTCAGCTCAAGAGGAGCCGCAGCCCCGGCCCCCCCAGGATGTTCACGCCACCAGCGTGACGTTCGCGCATGTGCATGACTAATTTCGCGGCGCAGCGCTGGCGCCACCTCGCGACACAATCGACTCGCGCGCTGGGCACCGCTCGTTCACTCTGTTCCGCGCAGGACATCATCCGAACCACACGTGTGTGCACACTCGCGCCGCCAGCCCAACAATATCGCGTACCTACCAGTGTTGTGTTCATACCAGTGCTGTGTTTATTACTCCACCAACCAAGACAATTCTGCACATTCCTGCCCAAGGCGCCAGCTCCATCAGCCCAACAAGGAGGGACGCCCCACGCGGCGCATTCATCCACAATCATCATCAAAGGTCAGTCAGTTTACCCACAATTCTCCAGTGTCAATCCTCAAATCCCATCAGCTCTGCATTCCTGTAACCTCGCGGTTACACTGACAACATAATGATTTGTTTGCGTTACCCAGTTAGACTTGTCTCACGGGGGCCGTAGAACAATTTTGTGAAATGAAATGAAATGAAAATGGTTTGGTTGTATAAGCTCTTAAAAAATTACAAAAGCTGGTGACCGGAGTCTTCTTTTAAGCTAAGATCAGCCTGTGCCAGAAGATGTTAACAATGTTTTAAAATAAATTTGAATAGTACTTACATTAATTCAATAAATTTAACTTAAATAAATACAATTTTGGTAAAATAAATATCTGCTTATTACAACCTTAGGAGATGCCTACATATTTGTACCTTTTGGAACAGAAACCCTTAGGCCATGGGGACCAGAAGCGCGATGACTTTTCCAAGAAATTTCCTCGCGCCTGGTCGACGCTTCTGGTGATCGGCGGGCTGGGGCCTACCTCGGACAGCGGATTAGCCTCGCAATCCAACGGGGTAACACCACTAGCCTGTTGGGGACCCTCCCCTGCGGCAGCGATTTAAATAATATTTTTTATTTAATTTTGTCTACTTTTAATTTTATTTTCTTTGTAGTTAGTGTTTATTTTAAGTATTATTTATAATTTTGTTTTATAATGTTATTTAAGTGTCATATTTATGTTATTTAAGTTTCTTGTTAATATAAATTATAAAACTTATTACATGTTAAATAAAAATATAATACAATTTAATTATCTGTTTGACATGACGTCACAAACAGCTTAGGCTTTTTGTATGCAGCGCAGAGTTCAGCCATGCGTACAAGCCGCTCTTAAGGCCTAAGCTTAGTGCGAGGCGATTTTCAACGATTACTTATAATATACCCAGTGTAATTTTTTGTGTGTTCAAATGGTCGTATCGGGAAGTGGTCATATCGGGAAGTGGTCATATTGGAAAGTAGCCATATCAAAAAGCGGTCATATTGGGAAGGGGTCATATTGGGAAGTGGTCATATTGGAAAGTAGCCATATCAAAAAGCGGTCATATTGGGAAGGGGTCATATTGGGAAGGGGTCATATTGGGAAGGGGTCATATTGGGAAGGGGACATATTAGGAAGTGGTCATATTGGGAAGTAGTCATATAGGGCAGTGGTCACCCCAGACCAAGAGGTACATTTCGATATGGTTTTATAAATACGTTTAAAGGGTAAGAAGCAATTTTTCTCCAGCAATCTCTTGAAAGCACTTACTTTCATTATTTTGTAAAAAAGGACATTTTAAGGTTTCAATTTCAATTAAGACTAGGTTTTTTCATATGAAAGGTTACATAACCATCATAAATTTTAATTTTTTGCCTCAATAACATTTTTTTTACTTTTTTTTTTTATTAAATTGTTATTTATAAAGTTTTAAAAATATGGAGGAAATTAAAACAGGTAAATCGCTGGGCAAGCGAAGTTCTAACAGAGGGTACGCCTGATTAATACAGTCGCTTTTTTTCAAAAGGCTGCTAAAATTTAACCACGTCATCATATCCTTGAAGTGACTCAGCGCGGCTTTCTGAATATAAATCTACCGAACAGTGAACAGCTGACATTCCTTGAATAGTTCACTGCAGGATGTCCAAAAGGTTTTATCAACATTACTTTTAATAACGACGTTGGGTCTTTTCCAGCTTTATCAAAATTGATTTGGCAGCTTCACCCTAGGCTGGGACGCAATTTATTGGATTGATAAATAAAAGAAAAATAAATAGACATACACAAACCTGTAACCTAAAAAACAGGGTGTTAAGATGGTAACCTTTTACTTTAAAACGGGGTGTTTTTATTTCAAATTATTATTTTTTAGCATGGGGCCAACCCTGAAATTTCAAATAAAGGGAAACAGCCGCCCTGTAGAAAATTTAAATAAATTAACATTATATCATTGTAGTAAAGAGACGCAGAAAGAAAAGTAAATCTGGATGTGAGGAGCTCTGAACCGGGATTCGAACCCGGGACCTTTTGCTTACCGGGCGATTGCTCTAACCACTGAACTATCCAGGTCTTAACACAACTCATGAATTTATCGATGTGCTTTCCCATACTGCAATGATATTTATAGATACCCACTTTAAAGTGAGCCACTTGGCGTCTAGAGGACGCTAGTGTATTCAAAGCTAGTCAAAGACCATTATGCCAAAATTTAAATACTTTACTTGACCAGAATTTAGAGTTTTTAGAACATCCCATCCGAGGGGAAAAGAGTTTTCAAAATAGCAACTTGTTTATCAATATAGGTACTTATACCCTATAGTTTAGAACTATCCACAATATATCCACTTACCTACATTCAATAAAAACTAAAATAAATATGAAAAAAGCAGCGTGTTGTGTCAGTGATACAACCGTCAATTATATAAGTGGATACTTCTCAAGTTGCTACTTTACTCAATCAAATAAATGTCTAAAGAGGCCTCTTCACGCTTGGATTTTTCTTTAGATTCATACAAAAGTTAAAAACCGATTTTAAAGTTATCTGCTTATTTTTTGCATAAGTATTATCTAATAACATCTAATTATATCTCTATACAGCCTAAAAAGCAAAATTTGATGAAACACCATCATAATAGCTGTCAGGATGCCGTGAATATTGCCTGGTTTCTACGCAAAGTTTAGCTAGTTTGATAATATTTATCTATACGTGAAATATGCTATTGTAGCAATTTGCGCTCACGCTACGACACCTACAACTATGGTATCGTAGCAATTTTGCTACGCCGTAGTGAAAAATGGAGCCTAGTGTGCTAGTTGTGTCGATTCGGCGTAAAATGACTTCACTTGTTTGACAGAACTAACCTTATTTTAAGCGTCCTGGCTTTTTCTTTCTTTATCGAAAAGACGAGGACAGAACGCTTAAATTAAGTTTAGTCCTATCAAATAAGTTAAGATATGCTACGACGAATCGACGCCATTATTTAACAATTCCAAATTTTGGGTTGATAATCTAACCCCCTGTTTCTGAAAGGCCAATCAAAGTTAACAGTAGATTAAAAAAACTTTAACCGCAAATAACGGTGAAAATAAAGCATATATGAAGTCTGAATAGTGATGAATCAATAATTAACTTAGTTAATTTTTGATTTCAATGTAAAATTCCTACTTTTTCTGGCTTAATCCGCAGATAAATATTTTTTAATCTACTGTTAACATTGATTGGCCTTTCAGAAACCGGAGGTTAATATCCGTTGGGAAAAGTAAAGTGTGTGTGACAGACAGACGGATGGAATTACGAGTTTTAGCATAAGGGTTCCAGATTATTATTATCAAATACGGAAGCATACAAAAGGATACAATATTGACAGAATTCTGTCTTGAGCTGTAGATAATTATCGTTGGAATAATTTAATATTGATTGACGTTTGCGTGTACATAAATAACAGACAATTTAATATTTAAGCAGCACTCTATATCATTATCACTGAAGTATCTCTTCCTTTTACAATATTCCAGAGATTTTTGGCTTCAAGCATTAATCAGATTAGTTTTCTTACTTACACATAAGTAAGGCAAAAACTATAACTTTAGCCTAACTTTGTCACAACATTCTACAGCTTAAACTTATTAGCACAAAAACTATAAAAAAAGTTCGCTGAAAGTAGAGAAAACACAGTTATAACTTCCGTTCATTTATCTCACATGTCAATATCAATTTTGTATTAATGCTGCTATAACTTAAAGTAACCATCGCAAAAAGAGCGTTCGTTCGTTTTTACTCACGCAACGGAACGTAGAAGTTATTGTTTTTGGGTTAGAGGTTGTTTTGTTGTTACCTACTTAAAGGTTGTTTTGTTGTTACCTACTTAGAGGTTGTTTTGTTGTTACTTATAGGTTATCACAGGTAGTGGAGCTGATGCCGGGCTCGACTGTGGAGGTATAAACATCTTACTTGGAGACCCCCTCGAAGTAATTCAGGGGAGAGTAAGAGGACAGCTCACAGGCAAAAAAACTAGAAGGCCCACCATGCCTGGGACCGATGGATTGCGGTTTATCCATCCCTAGTAACCGGGCTTTATATGGAACAGACTGGTGACAGGCAGCGGCGTCACTGGTGCGAGGGTTCCGGCACCGCGCTCACCAACCCGCCTGATCAGCGTGTGCGAGTATGGGCAATTCTTCCAGGATGACCGCCGGGAGTGGCAAAGTCCTCGGAAAGCTTATGTCCAGCAGTGGACGAACTAGGGTGATGGATGGATGGATTATATAGGTTGTTTTGTTATTACTTAGAGGTTATTCCGGGTTAATTAGAGGTTGTTTTGTTGTTACTTAAACATAAAAATATTTACAAGTGTGAACTGGGAAATGGAAGTCACAGTGCACACTTGATACACTCCCTTTTCAACGATAATCTTTACATTCCAAACCATAATCATGTATCACCTTTCCCTTATATTTAAATAACGAAACCAAAAATATATTTTCTCTTTGGTAACAGGTTACACCTTAATGGTGTAAACAAATGCCAGTACATAATTGTAAAAACGTTACGATGTTTTGCTACTCGTAGAGTATTTGCAAAGTTTTAATTGCCAAGTGACTAAGACAACCACTTTTAATTAATTTACTGTGGATGGCGCGTAACATTAATCAAATAGTTTTTGTTTACGTTGCATGGTTACGAAATAAAGCTGTAAGGCTTTGGTGTGAGCGACATAAGCAAATTTATAGTTTATAAATAAATAACTAGATCTCTGTTTTGTTTATTAATGAAAACGTCACTAATAATTTCTTATTAGGTTTAGTGTTGATATTTTTAGGGTTGCGTACCCGAAGGGTGCCAAACGGGACATTATTAAGCTTCCACTGTCCGTCCATCCGTCTGTCAGTCCGTCTGTCATGGAAGTCTACAGCTTCAACCGTAACAGGTAGACAGTTGAAATTAACTAACGTGTTACTGTGCTTCTATCACGTCAAATAATAAAAATAAAAATAAATTGAAATAGGAAAATATTTCGGAAAAAAGCAATTTTATAACGTTTAATGTAATATTTGAATGTAATAAATGGCTATGTTACTAAGGAGCTGCCCATCCCCGGAAAAATACTATAGCTAGTAGCACTCAAGGATAATGTAGCTTTCTATTCAAACTCACAAACACTTCCTCTCATATTGGTGTAGATAGTTATATTTCTTAAACAAAACTGTTAACGATTAGATTATAATTAAAAAAAAACTTGTTCGAGATAAATCAAATTTCTAGTAGTGGTGAAAAACGAGCCATCAGCGGCCGGCAATATTACTATGAAAATCCATATCTGTTGTTATTTGAATATGGAATGAGGTTCTGGGACGTTTACTTACCAGTAATTCGAATGTTCAAAGAGGTTTTATTAAAGTGCAAAGAGGTAACTGGCTGAATACAAACAGTGTTGCCAACTTAGCACTTTCGATGCTAGATCTAGTACTATTTTCATATATCTAGCACTGAAAAATTATGTACAGCGGCTAGCACTAAATATGGCACTATTTAGCATTCATGCAATACGTGCCTACGAAATACCGTAATATATTCTTAAGAAATAGAGAAACAAGATACAATAACATCAATATATTAATCTAACTTGTAATTTTTATCTGATTGATGTTTTATAGTTTGTAATGCACTCTTAAAAATGTTTAGAGTATCAAAAGATTTTGCTATAAATCATATACTTTTTTTTTGTTAGAATATTTTATATAATAATGACTAATTAAGCACTATTTTTGAAAATTCATAGCAATGAAGCAGTATATTTTGAGAGTCACTTAGCACCCAACCGTGGTATCGAGTTGGCAACTCTGAATACAAATGTGGTAACACAAAAAAACCATGCGCGCAAAACGTGAAAATTTAATTGGTATTTTATTGGATTCATAAATTATTGATAAAAAATGAGCTCAAGCGATGAAGTAGAGTCCGATGAAAATATTCGACGCCACCTGAGATTCAAGATAGCAAGAGCCGTAATAGAAAACTTGTTTGTCGCTAAAATCAAAAACAAATATTTTAAAACATATAAAAACTCTCTTCAATTGAAGGATGAAAGAAAATCGAAATCTGTACCTGAAAACGTGTTTCTAGCATATTTCGACAAATTTTCCAAGAAAAATAAACCAACAACACTTTTTGGGTCATTATTCGATGCTGAAATGCACAGTTTTAATTAAACTTGAAAAACTACACAAACCTGATATCAATGCTGAAAAAAAGATGGATGATGACAGATGAATAAAAAAATGTATAAAGTAAAAAGTTTTGACTATGTCATATTTTTTTCAATGAAGCACAGGACAGTGAATATCTGGACGTCATGGTTAGTATTACTCTAGAGCAGAGGTTCCCTAACTTATTTACGATACGCCCCTTTTCTACCAAAAAAAAAACTCCGCAAACCCTGCCCAGATAATTTAAGGTTACTATCATTATAACATTATGTTTTTTTTTATTGTTACTGAAGATGCTATACAATTTCATTTGTTTTAAACTTCCAGATTTTGCAGCAAAAATCTGTTTCGGCTGTATTTACTCAATAAATGTCGCTCCAGACAAGGTATTATAGCTCAAATTATTATAACAGATAACGCACTGTGGATGGTCGCCATACTTTTTAGTTCTGCAAACACTGTTTTGTTTGCAGAACTAAAAAGTATTCTTATATTGGTTTCTATGTTGCTATATCGTAGGAAATACGCCGACTTCTAGATAACATAATGTTTCAGGAAGAAAGAAGTCGGCAAAAGTGTTGCTTCGGTACCATCGGTCTTTATAGAATTATTATTAACTTTTTAGTGAATGACTGCTGTTACTATTGAAGTCGGTTGCTATTTTTTTGTTAAAAGTTTATTTTATTTCACATTTTTTAGTGTTGCTGGGTTAAATTGTGAGGTATAGGTAGTTCTTGCAAACGTGGTGTTAATATGAAACGAAGTTCAAGTGAGTATAAGTAGCCATGTTTGAGTAGCTTCCTGCTATCAGCACCCTAACACAACATGATTACCGCAATCTCAAGTTATGTGCTGTCATCCGTTGAAGAGTTCTACGGTGATGAAGCCAAGATCGAAATTCAGGTGGGTACACTGGCAATTTTCAGCAATGCCCTGCAATGAGCACCCTAACACAAACTGGTTGCCGCAATCTAAAGTTATGTGCTGTCATCGGTTGAGGAGTTCTATGGTGATGAAGCCAGGATCGAAGGTCAGGTGGGTATTCTGATAATCTCCAAGTAATACCCTTGAATCAGCACCCTAACGCAGTGATTGCCGCAATCTCGAGTTATGTGCTCTGATCCGTTGAAGAGTTCTATGGTGAATATATTGATGAAGCCAGGATCGAAGGTCAGGTGGAAGAATGTCGATTTTCAAGTAATACCTTGTAATCAGCACCCAAATACATAGCGATTGCCTCAATTTTGAGAGATATGCTGTCATTTTCTGAGGAGTTCCACCGCCTATCTCTGAAGACCTTCATCAGATCATGACCAAACCCAAAATGGGACCTACCTGGAAGTATACTCTTTCAAACAAAAAAAGAATTGTTCAAATCGGTTGGGAAATGACGGAGTTATGGAGTAACAACGCCAAAAAAAAAAAAAAAAAAAAAAAAAAAAAATACAGTCGAATTGAGAACCGCCTCCTTTTTAAAGTCGGTTAAAAATAAATTACGTGAAAAACAGCGCACAATAATTACTTCTTTATTGCTTCCATGGCTAAAACATCAAACATAATGTACACAAATGTATTACTTAGAAAGTTGAAAGAATTATCTTTCAACCCAAAATGTTGTATTTATAGTTGCAAACGTATGGAGTTAAATACAATAGAACAAATGCTGTAAACAAAGTTTAAGATTTTATTGCATGTTGTTCCGGGAACAAAAAGCAGGCCGTCATTTCGAAAGACGTACGGACGTTGTTTCTTGTTCACCTATAAATAAGGTCCTTAACTACACAGATGACCCACGCTCCCCTTGGGTGGTGCGCCCGACACTTTTAAAACTTCTGGTCTAGATTCTCTAGTAGAAATCTTTCCTACTAAAAATGTCTAACATATCAACTTTGTGAATTGTAAAAAGTAAAAACGTATTTTATTTTTGTTGCTGGTTGCTCTTATTTTCAGAATTTATGGGGCATGTCGATGTAAGGAGATCACAAAATATCTCCGTAAAAGACGTAAAAAATCACGAAATGTGACACTGGAAAGTCAACTTTAACTTTCCAAAACTATACTTTCAACAATTTTACTTTCAAATAAAATGTTCTATTTTACTGATTGTTTGAATACATTGTTTGAGAAAAGTACTATACAAGCCTTGGTGGCAAGTAGGCATTGATGAACTTACGTATGTTTGCTTCGGCTCACATTGTCACGTTCGTCGCATCAATGCCTCACTTGCTGGCCGCGGCAATAATCTACTAGAATTTTTCATGACAAAATTAGCGGGTGAATATAAACTTATAAATAAAATATAATAAATATAAACGTTTCGGAAAAAAGCTATCTTAAAAGTATTACGTTATAAAGGTTAGGGAACTAAACAGCAATTGCGATATTCTCAGTATGGAGATAAAATATATGGAACCTTAGAGAGATTGCCAGGAGCCTCGTGTTTCAGTCACAGTTTATTTTCTAAGCTAGAAATACATTTGAACGAATTCTTTGCGACAAAGCCACTTGGCTAACGTCGAGAGTGGACATGCGGGTCAGTTCCGCCTTGACACGCTGTTCAATATTGACTAGTCAATGTTTCTTTCTTCGGCACTTACTGCTGAATGCACTATCTTTTGGGCACCTTTTGGAAGTAAATTCTTACCAGAAAAATTACACGAAACAAGATAAAATTATTTGTAAAAATACAAAACAAATTTCCCCCCATTTTCAAGTGACCAAAGAGGTACACGATCGAAAGTAAAAATTTAGTTTTGAGGGTGATGTCAATTTAAATCAAATATTTTTATTTAAAAACATCTTATGCGTGTCATTTATCCTAATCCTCCCCCCATTTTTTCTTTTACCATTACTATACCTGGACGGCAATTCTGGCACAATTTGCGAGGGCCAAAGGCGGGTGATTTTAAGAAGCTCTTTGTACAGAAACGTAACAAGATTTTAAAATAAAAACCTTTTGCTCGGATTCATAACATGTCTTTTAAGGAATTTTACTTCGTAGGATTATCATCAAACGGCATTTATTACGCAAGTAACAAAGTCGTACGAAACATAAAGCGTGTGAAAAATGTTGCGAGAATAGCCGCCCTAAACCTATTGCGAGTGTTTTCACTTCGAAAAATGTGACTATATCAAGATAAGTGCTGAAAGAGCTACTTGTACTAATTTGTATATGCTGAACACATTTTTGATGCCAGTAGGCCCCAATCTTGACCGCATGTTTGGAATTCAAGATGGCGGACTTTTCCTTAACATAACGATACTAGATGCTCCTGCGACTCTGCTCACGTTGTTTATATAAAAAAGCATTTCATTGACATTAAATATTTATTAAAAAAAATTAAATAAATATTTGATACTCACTTAAATTGTTTTAAATGAAAACAATGATAATTTAGAGAAATAGCTACTTATATTTTCGCAAAATTTTAAATTTTAATTGCAACTTGTAGTTCAAATTATTTATTTTTCATCTTACTTGCTTACAATCCTGTTGTTACAATTTATGTAATCCATATTAATAAACCTTGGGAATATAGTATGGCCGCTATTCTAACCACATCTTACTTATTCACTCTCTCCATCTATATTCGCCACAGACATAGAATACATGAATGTGTGATATTCGCACATGACATGACAATACTGATAGCTTATAGAACAAAAGCTCATAATCATAGAACTATTGGTCCAATATCAGTGAGTCGATCTCAATATTGTCAATCACTTGAATCCCATACTGATAATGTAATATGTTGGGTATGACGTGCAAGATTGGTATTTCTTACCCATTGTTCATAACACCCGTCTGGTCATTCAATAGCTACAAACGAATCCAGCGGTGTGTATTGTTTACATATCAAATACATAATCAAGGTCAGTTTTGACTAATCTAAGAACTTAAGTACACATGTTATAAAAAAAAACGGAAATGAACTGATGTATAAAGTTGCCATGCTTTGCAATGTGACTTGATGTAATGACGTACGTCACGTGCGTGACCATTTCATACTTTGAAGCTAAAGTATTAATTAATATTGTGTTTGTGCCTAAAGTAAAAAATCGAACTAAAGTAATGTATTTTTGATAAATTATATCAAAAATACATTACTTTAGTTAGATTTTTCAACATAAAAACGATAAAAATACAAAAAACATAATTGTAGCTGTAAGAGAAATGACGTTCAATTTATGTTTAATGTTGCATGATTTTACGCTTTTACGAACGAAGAATATGCCAAAGAGATCTGATTAACGCACTTTGTAAATGCGCTCTGTTTTGTTGATTTCATTATTTCATTATTTAATTATTAAGTGGTCACTTATCCAAACCCATATTGTTTATATCGTATACCATTGTGGCAAACCAAAGAATCTATTGCATTTTTTTTTGCGAATTTGGTGTTCGTTTGAGTGATACGCGCACACAAAGGTCTGTAGCGCACCATCTTACTCTTTCCCTTGAATTTTGTCCCTCTCTAGCTTTTCAATTTTATATAATAGATTATCTTTCATGGGATTTTTAAAAACTAAAGGCGTCCTATATGGTTATTTTTGTTGTAAAATGTAAAAGTATTTTGTTTTTTGTATCTGAAATAGTCGATAATAGGTTATTTTGCAAACAAATATTGGGCGTGCTAACATCTGACTCATGTACAGCATGATTTAGTGAAAATGCTCAATTGGCCAAATGTTACAAGAATCAAAAACTGTCGAAAAGTGTACCAGTCTAAAGTAGACTATTTCAGAAACGAAATGCCATTCTTGTCGCAGAACTCCAGAGTAGAGTGGCCCGACATTTTCGATGTCACGTTCGACCACTTTAACGAACCGTGTGCGCTCCGCGTCTCGTTTTGTCAGACTCGTCCGACAGTTATTTCTATTCATATTTCTTGTACAAAATATAACCATTTTGTTGTCCGTAAAATCTTGTATATTTTGCCGTGGTCCTGCAACAAGTACTTTTTGTTGGGTTTCGAGGATGTAAACTAAGCTTCTTTTCTCAGTTTTGCTATTCAAAGTTAAGTTGGGTGTTGTTTTTGATATGATTACCCTAAAAGCCTTACCTAAGCCTGCGAGGCGTATACGTTATCGAAAATTCTTTATCTCCTTCTAACGGTTTAATTAAATGCCTCGTGCTTTTTAGCCGACGCAGACGCAGTCGCCGATAGAAGTTTGCCGACAGTGACTGTGTCGCTAAGGTAAGTCCCGCCATTTTGACTTATTGAGGTACAGCACGCCTGAGAGACGTATTTTTAGGCTTTTAGGTATTTTTTAACTAAGATTGTGACTGATTTTATTTTCGTTAAATGTTTTATGTATACTTTGACATTAAAAATTACAGCAACTCAAAGGAACAACAATAATTTAGAGATTCATATTTATTGAAATATTGACCCTGACCACAGCCATAAAGGATAATCATCTTTTAACAAATGAACTCTTTGACTCTACTTTTTCTGGCAGGCGATATATTTCAGTCATGAGCAAAGAAAAGTTTAAGTTAAGACTTTAAGACCGAGTCTTTGACTAACTGACGCATTTGCAGCTGCCAGAGATGTTCGAGAACTGTTCATAAAACAATGTTGAATCGAGTATGTACCTGAATAATGTCACAATTGATGAACAATTGCTCGGGCTTAGAGGCAGACGTCCATTTTGTATTTACATTCTGAACAAGCCGAATAAATATGGCATCAGTTCTCGATGAATATGTGATGTAACCTCCAAATACATTACTGACGCTGATCCATATACAGGCAGGAGCACTTATATTGGAGGGGTGCCACTTCGTGAATTTTATGTTAAGAAATTTTCGAAGACTATTGGATCCCACAGAAATATAAAATGCGATAACTGGTTCAGATCAGTGACACTGGCCAAAAAGTTCACCTTAGTAACCTTACAACTTGGCACTATTCGATCAAATAAGCAAGAAATCTCTGAAAATTTTAATGATTCTAGTGGCAAATTAGACATGATTCATTTAGGAATCTACCTCCTACTTTTGTTTGGTTGTAGAACCAAACAAGAACCAAACAAAAGTAGGAGGTAGATTCATTTGATCAAATGTGCTCCTCAATTTTGCGCAGCCGAAAAACTAATAGATGGTCAACGCCTCTACGAGTATTCTATGGCATCTTGAATATGACTTTTGTCATTAAATTATTCTGCTGTTATTAATTGCCTCAAAATGTTTTAGAAAAATAAGAAACCCTTAAGGGAACAAATTCATGAAGCAACTCAGACGGTAGATTTTGATTTTGGGTTTTGGATGGTCAAGCTTTGGATGGAGATGAGACTAAAAGCTACTTTTCTGAAGTACCTGTTTAGCCGGTAACATTAACAAAAACATAATTTTTAAAACCTAATTGGTTCACGTCCTGCACTGGGCAGAATTCAAACTGTCTGAGTCTATGGTCTGAGTCTGGCGTTCTACCCACTGAGCTACTACTGCTTATAAATATACATAGTTACATCGTGTTCCCGATTATGATCTTTAAGATGCAAGTCACGGTCCACTCTCGTACACCCACGTTTTATAAATGATTATTACGTCCCAGCGTAGGGTCGTGATGGATGGTGGTATCTCAGACACACATTTTGTGCCATTTTGGATTTGTATCCGCAACCTAGATCAGTGGTCAAGTACTTGAACCACTGGACTAGAGGCGGTCTTGAAATTTAAAATATCATCATAAAATCCAAAACTCTACTTTCTACGACTAAAAATGAAGAGAAATGTGGAAGCGCGGTAAAATATTGGCAATACGAAGTTTGCCAATACCAGACATCACCATCGTATATAGAGGTGCAAAAGTAGCCTGAGATTTTATTTAAGTACAGTACGTAAAGGGAATGCTTTGGGTGAGACTAAAAAAATAAATGGAAGGAAGGTTAAATTCATTATGTCATTTTCACACCATTACATACACCAAAAATATCACATATGTTAATGACACCAGTAAAGAAAGGAATTTAAAAAACGTATATAGTACCTATATACTTTGAGTAAATGCTCTAAGCTAAATTTTACCAACGATTATTGCGTCCTAAACGTGATGGGTTCCCAGACACATTGATATCGTCTCACATCCACTAAAAACAATATTTTAAGAGTGGGAAACCATGAACACTGGCTGGCCACTAGCAAGACGCACAAAGTTCCCTGTCAGACAACTGAAAAAGAAAACTCAGAAAAACATTCAGAAGAAAAATAAATTAAAGTAGGGTCACTGAGTGATGGCACTTATGACAGCTGAATTTAGGGATGAGGTACATTTCAAATTTCGGTTTAAAATAAAAATCAAGTGTGAGTTTACTCAACATTAGACACGTCATTTAACATTCAACATAATGATACAAAAAGAAAATGTGCCAAAACCAGTGGCGTAGTGCCCCGGGGCCCCCAAGAGATGTTTAAATATCTAAATTGAAAAAAGTATTTTACTATCATTTATTTTCGTTTAGTTTAACTTCGTCATTGTTTTGTTTTTAATTAAATATTATTGCGTAACTTGGCGACCTCAAATACGACCTATAAAAAATGAGAAACTTTTTAAAAAAAAATTCTTTGTTTTTATACGAATTCTATTGCACAATAAAGCAACATTCAAATCGAAAAATAATAACCGAAACATGTAGTACATCACTATCAACAATGAAGTATTAAATTTTTCAATTCACACTTGCTTGTAAATAATTACGATACTTTGCAGGCATTTAAACGTCATAGGCGCCATCACTCAGTGGCTCTACTGTAATGCCAAGTCATAAGTATATGCGGAACACATATTTATGTTAGCCTGGTACGATTGCCGTGTATACTTAGAATTTATATCGAAATTTATTAGTAATGAACAAATTGAAATGTAAAGGTACTTACATATTACTATGAATAACTGAAAAAATTCATGCCAGAATCCAGAATTTACATTTACTACGTTAAAAATCTGAATTCAGTTTAGCTACCACATTCAGAAGAACGGCTAAAACCCAGTTACTATTTTGTTCTCCCACTAAACAAGAACTTATGGCTAAACAGAAGAACAGTAAGTAATTAGTTAGCTAAAATACTTTCCGAATAATATTCAGTTATCCAGGTTTACACACGCCACACTTGCTGACACATCGTACACAACAAGCACAGTACGTTTACGTACCCTACATCACAATTTTGCCGTGGCATGAAAAAACACTGTATGTGTGGACTGTTTGAATCAAGCACATATTTAACCACTCTGACCTCGGTGACCTTGCTTAATCTTTAAAATAAACAAATGCCCTGACTGGCTGACTGACTGACTGACTGATTGTCAATGCCCAAACCAAACGGCTGGGCCTAGAAACATAGAATTTGGACTCTTGGTTCCTTGTATGATGGAGGCGTCTGCTGAGAAGGGATTTTAGGATATTACTACGAGATCGGGAGAAACAGGATTCACGCGAGAAATGCAGTGGGTTCCGCTAGTTTCTGATAACTATGAATTGAATGGCCTCAAATCAGTTTATTTTCAAGAATTTAGAAAACATAAATTATAATTATTTGATTAAATAGGTAACATCTTTTGTGACGTTTAAAATCATCAATTTACATTGTTGAAATCCAATTTTCTGCAAAATGTGGAAATTTTCTGGCATGTACAAAAATTATTCACCGAAAGAGTTAACTACAGAACTTTTAGTTGACTTGAAAATCGAAGTTTACAACATATACACAGGTATAACATTTTATATTCTTAAAATAACATAAATATATAATCGTGTCGATTTGGTGTAACACAGATTAACTTATTTGACAGGAATAAATTTAATTTAAGCGTTTTGTCTTTTTCTTTCTGTAACGGAAAGACAAAGACAGGACGCTTAAAACAAGGTAAAGTTGTCAAATAAGTTAAGTTATGTTACACCGAATCGACACAAATACCTCTACATATTTATAAGCATAAACAGGTTTTAGAAAACATAAGTATTTTTGTTATTTACTCTTATCGTAAACTAATATAATTAATCAATATAAACATAAAAGAGTAGAACCCGGTGTGTCTGTGTATTGAAGAAAAGTATAAAAATCATCGATTTTCAGAATTCTTCCCTGTCTGTGTGTTTGTTCGCGCACGTCTCCAAAACTACTGAACGGATTTTCATGTTATTTTCATAGGTGTACAGAAATTAATTTGAATTAGAATATACGCTTTGTTTCATTAAAATCGGGTGTCGGGAATTTTTTTATCGTAATTTAAAGATTTTTGAAATTTACTTTTCTATTGTTAGAAGCTTAGGGCATGTACTGATTAGAAGTTAGAAGTTATATAGCAAATTATAATTTATGGCGATTTATGATTTATTTATCTTTTGATGTTGCGTGCGTTATGTTTCATATATGACTTAAAAACAAAAAAATATTCTGTAATTCCCTTTCGTTTTATCATACATAACTATTTATAAATACAAATATAGTTTTGGCATATCTTAGTAACGACCATTTAAATTATATATATTTCTTATTTCTTAAATTTAATGAATAATTTTTATTCGTTTATCAATGTAAATATAAATAAATAAATTCTATAAATATAGATAGGTACTAATTTTATTGAATATGTGCACACAGATAGTTCCGTTTTTTAATCCTGTTTTTATAAATTTGATTAATGTCAAATTATATTAACTCAAAAGCTGTAATAGTACATTTTGACCATAACATCATATTGTACGTAACATGCGAACAAAGACTAGGCTTATGTTTTTCGTCTGACAGTAACACCGGATTTACACGCGAGCCGGCTGACGTCATGTGCTACATAAAACTCAGTCTATGGAACAAATTAATATTTATTATTAACTCTTACATTAAACATTATGAAACTTATTCTTTCTGTTCTGCTCTTTTCTGTTCTTATAAAGAGTGACTGTCGTACTATCAGTTCATTCAAAAAATTGCTGAAAGATCTTTCGCGTTCTGAATAAGAAAATAGTATATGTATATATTTATTTACTTATTTATTTTATTATAATTATTTGTATTTTATGCATATAATAATAGAATGATTTATGTAAAAACGGCTCACCTCAATACGTGTTATGATCCGGAAAGCCGACCAGTTTCAGCAGATTTAGACTGCTTTCATCTGGGCGAGTGAATACGTTTACACGACGACCTTACGCCTCACGTCGTCGCGTAAACGTCTTCACTCGCCCAGATGAAAGCAGTCTAAATCTGCTGAAACTGGTCGGCTTTCCCGATCATAACACGTATTGAGGTGAGCCGTTTTTATATAAATTATGAATTATCCTCAAGTTTCATTTAATTCTATAATCATAATAGAAGTAAGTAAGTTCATTATTATTATATAATATAATTATACAATATTTATGTTTTATTTTTATATTTAGGCAAAAATTTATTTTTGTGCACGTGTATGATTATTCGCATTTAAGTTTTAATTGTTTCCTCAATGGTTTGCTGTAAGAAATCTCTTATCAGAGATAAGCTACTCCATATGTAAATACCTTTTACTGTAACTGTTTGTGTTCGTGTTTCTGTGTACAATAAAGAATAAAGAGAGGATGAGTGGAAGAAGAGTGAGGAAGGAAATAGGAAACGGTGCGTTAGGGCCGTGAAAGTTCGTTGTGGTGGTAAAATTCGTTAGGGCAGTAAAGTTAGTTAGGTCGGTAAAGTTTGTTAGGGCAGTAAAGTTCGTTAGGGCAGTAAAGTTAGTTAGGGCGGTAAAGTTTGTTAGGGCGGTAAAGTTCGTTACGGCACTAAAGTTAGTTAGGGCGGTAAAGTTTGTTAGGGCAGTAAAGTTCGTTAGGGCAGTAAAGTTAGTTAGGGCGGTAAAGTTTGTTAGGGCGGTAAAGTTCGTTAGGGCTGTAAAGTTAGTTAGGGCGGTAAAGTTTGTTAGGGCGGTAAAGTTTGACCGGGCTGTCGTCGTCGTAGAATGACGTCTACCAACAGAATTGTCGATTTCTGAGGATTTCAGTCCTTTGAGTCATCCAACTTATTAAAGAGACGAAAATTAAACAAATGTTTATACTTTTATTACAGCTGCTTAATTCCGAGGAGGTTTTGCGCCCTGAAGGTTCTGTAGCATTCTAATAAGTTAGTAGACTAGAATAAAATTTTAACAAAAGTTACAAACTTTGTTTACAGTCGACAAAACGTATGAAATAAAAGTGTGAGTTTGCAGGTAGTATACAACATACCGTCAAGACATATGACTTTGACGTGTTGTTGGAGGGGTTTAGTAGTGTGGGTGGTCAATAGAACACTCAACAAATACACTCGTATACTCCATTTTCCACTGTAGATTTTTACGTCCCATTGGGTGTTCAAATTCAAATTCAAATAGTTTATTTTGCAAAGCAGGTATATGTTAATACACTTTTTACACGTCAAATACGTGAGCCATAACACCGTTATTCGGGTTCAAATTTATGTTTTTTAGGGCATGCAGGTTTATCTTACTGTGTTTTCCTTCACCATATAGCAAGTGTATAAGAAATATTTAAATCCGCATAAATTGTGAAAAAATCATTGGTGCATGCCCGACCAGAGGGCCTATTACGATATGTATCTTTAGTTGCCATTTGAACTCGGTGCCTATCATCAAAAACATTGATATACTATCGAATTCCAATTGTCTAAGGATATCTTCGCACTTGAAGTGACGACACAGTTCGTAAATAGTTCAATACCCACTAATAGCAACTTTGAAAGTTCCGTTTTTAGCTATGTTTTTGATGATAGGCACCTAGTCCAGTTGGCAACTAAAGATACAGAATAGAAGGGCAGGTTGGATTTGGACCAGCGTTTCTAGACTGAGAGTCTACTGTTCTACCGACTGAGCTACCGCCGTCGTTTGTAACATTAAGGCGATATGCGAAAAAAATACGGGTCTTTCAATTCCGGGTATTTCATGAAATACACGGAAAATTTTAATAAAATTCTGGTATATGCATTTTGACTATATAATCAAGGGTTTTGAAATTGGAAAACATGTTTGGATAAATTTTCCTCTATAGAAATAATTGTTGAAATGAGGTCTTCCAACACACGTTTACTCCTCGTTTGAGGAATAAGAACCATATACAGAACTCAAACATACTCGTATTTTGTTAGGTGTGTTTCAACAATATCTAGAGATTTCATATTTGAAATTTTGCTAGCTATTATAGTTTTTTTTAATAAAAATATAAAACCAACTTTTTTTCCTTTTGCTTTGAATCCGCCCCTCTCGCACTGCGCTATTTTTTGCTTGGAGTGACAGTGACAAAAATAAAATTCGCATAGCCTCTTAAGTATCATGTTCGGTGTAAGGTATCGCGAAATTGAAACAGAATTTTTAACATAATTTTTCATACCAATTGTTGGGTATTATTCTATTAGTGGTAATCTAATCGCAAGTAAATTTTTTTATACGCTAATTTGCCTGTAATTTTGTGTTCCACCAGAAACATTAATTTAAAATTCAAGTTATATTTAACTTCGCAAGCTTTCGTGTTTAATGTTACCTAATATTAAATTACCTATGTTACCTTACGGAGAAACTGAGGGATTTGTTTATCCAATACAAGATCTGGTGATCATGACAAGCATTTATCTAAAATATATATGGGATTCAGGACTGTCAGTCATGTGTCTTCCCGAGGGAGTCATTAGCACATGTTATTTCCGGTTGCTTCGATCTTGTCAATACTGGATATCTGCACAGGCATAACCTCAATTTATCCACTAGTATAGCCTCGTGAATCAGACAGGGTATCGGTAGAAATATATTTACTTATCGGCTCCATAGCTCGAAGACGATCGCGTCAAGCTGGTTCGTAATCATGGATAGGATAAATATTAAAAAACGTGGTGGTAAACGGCTACTGACGATATGAATCCCTGATTCAGTGATTAGACAGATTAGTAATCACTGATATCACATTTAAACAGTAACTGTTTACCGT
Source organism: Ypsolopha sequella (assembly GCA_934047225.1). NCBI lineage: Eukaryota > Metazoa > Arthropoda > Insecta > Lepidoptera > Ypsolophidae > Ypsolopha > Ypsolopha sequella. The sequence continues at coordinate 31,445,454 of OW203985.1, forward strand.
GATTCGAGCTCGAATATTATTTCTTAAGATTTTGTTACGAATCCAAAAAATCGACCCTTAGCCACAAGGCTTTCTGACAGTCTCTTGTGGAATACAAAAATTCAAGCCAGATTAATTTAATTTGCGAGCGCTTTTTGCCACGATCTTAGTATCGATACATTTTTGTAAACGCATTATTAGATTAATAAATACTGCAAACGATGAGTTTTATTGTTGTCAGACGTGGTGTTACTGGATACTTTTAAACTCTGCACAAACATGACGGTAATGTTCTCTAACTGTTTAGAAATTGCATTTTTTGTTATATCAGGATTACGTGATGACTTAAATGTTTAAGGGAATTAAGTGTGTTTTTTCGCATGGCTTGACGATGTCTTAGTTCTTTCGTCGTATTTATCGTAGTATTTTAATCCAAGTATGCCGTTAGTCTATTGACTAAATTTAATACCTACAGATCGAAATGTTGGTGCAGTGGTGAGAGCACTAAGTTGAATACGTTCAGTGGATTGGTCACTTCAGATCGAAACGTTGGTGCAGTGGTGAGAGCACTAAGCTTTAGTAACTAGATTTAGAACATTTTTATTTATTTTATATGGCGATCATGAAGCGTGAAGTAGTGATTAGTTATTTCCGCAAAAATCCTTTTGCAAGCGCTCTAATTAAAATAGGCGTCAAGGCGCAAGTGGGTGCAATAATGAATAGGCACTTCCATGTTAAAATGGTCTTTTATCATCGTCAGCATTAGAATGTGTTTCAATTCGCAGATAAGTAATTCAGTTTATTATTATTGCAGTCCCCGAAATGAGTCACAAAATTCGCGACAGTGAAATTTATGTGTAGGTTTAATACCCGTGGAGGGGAGATGGCAGATTAGCTATTTTAAAAGCAATTTTAACGGCTTAACAGTGAGAAATTGGAACTTTCTTTTTATCGTTTCTTTAGGGTTCCGTACCCAAAGGGTGCCGAAAGGAACCCTATTACTAAGCCTCCGCTGTCTATCTGTATATCTGTCTCTCTGTTTTCCTCTCTGACTTTCTGTCTGTCATTTCTGTCATCCGTCCGTCTGTCACACTATGGCCTTTACCAAGGCAAAAAAAAATAAAAAAGTGAAATCCAAGATTTTCCTTTTCTAAGGTTTGAAAAAGTATTATGTCCGATAGAAGAGTATTTAAAAAAATCATGTAAATAAGGATTACGCGGGTTTATTCGTCCAAGCGATTACTCAAAGATAACATTAAAATTATAGCGGTAAAACATAAGGTTTCAATTAAAAATCAGGGGATAGCATCTGAAACTGACTATTCGTCCAAGGAAACTCATATCAGTTGTACTAGGAAAGTGTTGAATACTTTAGTCTGTTTATCCTTGCTGTATAAGAGCTGTAAATATGGCTACTCAGGTATTGTTACGCCAAAAGGGGCCTCAAATTATACAGCTTTAAGTGTAAATCCAGCTGGAAAACATTGAAGACTGAGTGAGGGCTTCATTAGGTTCCATTTTATAGCTACATTTCTACAACTCAAGTGTTTTTTATTCTTACTCACAGTCTCAAACTGGTAAAGATTTGATAAAAAACAACGATAATAGTTTTATCCTCGTAGTATTTTCTTTTACTGTTATTTTCTAGATTCTATTAATCAAATGTTGCCATTGGTTATAATTGCGAACTTGTGATGTAAATAAATGATTATATGGTAAGTCACCATATTTTTTTTCTCTGTAGCAATTTTGCTTATGGTTGCTTCTCTTCCGTAAATGTTTTTATTAATAATAAGCAAAACACTCACGCGGTCTCAAAATAATATATACTATCGGAAAATATGTATACTACTAGTTTTTTTATTCAACCTACGATCAAGTCTATTGAGTTTATAATACTTCACCATTTAAGCAAAATATTGCCTGTGCTCGGTGACTCCGCTCCTTCATATCTTCAGTTCAGACACTAACATTTGAATTAACTAAGAAGGTACCTAGATACTTACCAAAACATTAATATTAACAATCTTTGAAACAATTTGGAACCATTTGTGTAGATAGGTAGGTAGATTAGTTCGTTTTATTAAACTGGTTATAATTTTAAATAGGTTAAGTTCTGCCATTTCTAAGACATGATATGAGCGTAGTAACAAGTAGTTAAGTAGGTACAATATAAGTTTAGATGAATGCCACCACTTAAATCATTTGATTAATTTTGTTTTATCGTAGTACAATGTCTGCGTAGTGTAAAGGTTAGGTAAGTAGGTATATACGGTACATATAACATAATATAATATATTTGTAGGTAGGTAGGTACTTAGATACAAAGACAGTATATTTATTATGCTTAGTTTAATGCTTAGGTAATAAGATGTAAACAAATATACTATAGGTAGGTGAACTTAAACAAAAAAGAAAAAAGGTTCATATATGATGTGATCATTCATATTATCGTAAACATGTCAAAATTCCCTCTATTTCATCATAACTAAGTGGATGCAACCAGTTTTTAATTAATAAGTTTTTTACAGTCATAGATTTTTTGTTATAAATGCCAATCTTTTTGTTTATCAAATTATAAAGGAAAGCTGACCGTTTAGTATATTGGATGCTTGCAAAGATAATGCTGTTTTACTAGTGTTTTGAATAACTGTAATGATGGAGCTCGTATTATTGTGGGACGCAGGTCATGCCACAGATGTACAGCTTCAACAGTAAATGCATTAGTTCCCACTAAAACACTGTGTATGAACTGTCACTGCTAAGTGAAGACTTTCAGATGACCTTAGATTATGGTTTTTCTTTACTAGTATGAAGAAACACTAAGCAATATTTTAAATAAAAGGGATAGAAAGGACTCAATAAAAAAGAGTGAATAAGAAAAAGACTCAAGCAAACAATATTTTCCGTTTATTAAAATTAAATTAGTATAATTACCGATTAACATCTTTAGATTAGCAAAAACAAGTATGAATTAAAATTTTAAAATACCTACCCACGATACACTTGAATGAGGCTATATAGTTGATTCTCTGGGGATGGGCAGTACCATAGGGACAAACCGGATGGGTAGTTCCCTAGCGACATGTAGAGGTAATCTCTGGAACTACATCCGATTCTGAAAGTCTGTTCCCTGAGAACGGTCAGTTTTCTAAAACTAAACAAATACTAGCAAAAACTGGTAGCTATGAACACTCTCGATCAAGTCACTAAAGTAAAATCGGTTCAGTTAAAAACAGTCTCGATAAAACCATATCAAAAAAAAAAGACAGAAAAGACAGTATCGGTTCATCAGTTTAGGAGGTACGATGCCACACACAGAGACACAGCAGATACATACGTGAAACTTAATACAACCCTCTGTTTGCTTCGGGGGTTAAAAACACATTTGGGATAGCTGAGCGTCAATCCACTACTGACTACTGACTTCCACGTGAGGTTTTGTTGAGACGTGACATTTTATTTTATTTCAAAAGTAAAACATGTGTTGTTCCAGCAGGAACATCAGGCTTTTGTTAATTTTTATACAATATTTTGTACAGAGCACACATTTGTTGTTAAAATGTAAAATGGAAGAGCGAGTGAACGAAAGGCAGTGTTGCCAACCTTAAGGGTATGTTCCATACATGAGTGAAAGGTTTAATGAGCAGTAAAACGGTATATTTTCATCACCTCAGCTCGAGATGTATTTATGTTTGATACTTTTATTTTTATAACAGAACCATAACAATGAGATAACAATTTCAAGCTTTAACTGCGCCGTAAACGTTTTATTTTTGTAGCTTCCCTCATAGGTGGTATTTTACACAATGATTTTAATAGTACATTATTGCAAAGGCAGCGAAATAGGCAATTGCAGGTCGAGTATGAGTTTGAAGGCCGAGCCGCAGGCGAGGACTTCAATGATACGAGACAGGCAATTGCCATTTCGGCCAAGGCATGTATAGTGCTTTTCTTAAAAAAATGCAAGGAAATAAAAAAGGGCCTTTTACATAATAAATTTTCATATATTTTTCTTTTGATTTCGCTGGAAGCAGGTTTTCCATCGCTAATTTAGCTTACGATCTTAAATCTGGTAGAGTGCAGTCAATGTCCATTTCATTTTCATTTTCAGAATCATCGAAACTCATTTTAATTTATTATTAACCAAATAACAACGAACTCCGCTTTACCGCGATTTTTTTTTTTACAGTTTGTGCCGAAAGGTAAACGCATCTGTGGCTATACAGCCACGAGAACGCAATGTGTACGATAGATGAAAGAATTCTAAATGAGGGATTTTCTTTTCTTTTTTTTTTACTCTTCCCTAGTCGCTGGATAGATGGCGCTGAACTTGGTAAGTTACTGCAAGGAACGGAACGTCACATAATTTTTTGATTATTTCACTTGGATGTAATTTTGAGATCGTAAAACGAAACGTACATAAAAAAGTAATTAATGTCATAGACACATCACATAACAATGGCATTTTGAAAATAAATAAATAATAACAACAATGAAAAAGAAAAAAAATATTTAGCATTGTTTTTATGAGTTTTCTACGCCAGAAAGAAAATGTCCCAAGATAAAAAGAAGAGAAGTCTGTGCCTTGTGGATTTGTGTAAAAATGGAGGCATACATCTTTTTCCTAAAGATGAAAGTCGTAAAGCGCAATGAGTACAAGCTATCGTACATTTTAAACCTGGACGGATCATAACAAAGCATTTGCACATATGTACACATGTCAGTCAACTAACGAGCGTATGTGACGTGACGTGACGCAATGTTTTTTTTTTTCAATCGTTTTGGCTTTGGCACCTAGTAACGTAGTCAGTTCAACGCCATCTACAGAGTTCTTGGAAACTATGTTTTTTTTTAATACTCAAAAAGAAAACCTCTCATTCAAACAGCACACCGTTTCATACAACATTGCCGGTGCGCTCTTCGTTCTAAATTCAAAGAATGCGCCGGGAAGTGATTTTGGTTTTTCAGTCGACGTAAATATGATAATTCACGTGTTCTTTATTCAAAAGTAATGATAATATTTCCGCGTATGTTTAAGAAATTACTATTTATGTACTTTGAAGCATTGATTTCAAAAGCTTTGAAGTGGATACTTCTATATTTGCATCTCGTAAATGGGGGACCTGTCCAGATCTTGTACGTCACTTCCGTGATTGCCTTCACCAAGGAATTCCGCAGATCAAGGCATATTCGTACTTAGTGCTTGACAATAAAAGTACCTCCCTTTCGTGAAAGGAATTTTGGGAAAGATTATTGACTTATTGACCTGCGCAACAAAGAAGGATAATTTGATATCTTGTTACACATTATTACGTTTTTTAATCGTTCATTATATTTCGTTATAAAATTTTAGTAATTATTCAAGATAAGGTAATGTTTATTGAATCGGATTTATATTGAAATTACCTCGTGATCGTTGCGCTGTCATCAGTCATCATCATCATCATCGCCCATGTCATCACTGCACTGACAGTTATTAGGAATACTTAGTCTATGATTATTACGTTATCTATGGAAGCCATTAATTCTTACCTCATTAATTGAGTAAAAGGGCGACATAAGAAGGATCCACTTAAGTAATTTACGGTAATTTACAATTTGTTGCTTTTTACAACATAACTAATTGATAAAGGGTTTTATGCAAAAACTTGCATTTTATTCAATAACTACAAAAACGGGAAAATTAAAGTGCAAGAAGTGGTTACTATGTGCTTAAACTAGTATATTTGTTACGGTAAGAGTTATATAATTGCAAGTTATTAATAACTTTCGGTAGATATTAATACACACCGAACTCAAAAGATATATATTAAATGCGAAGGCGGAAACACCGTGAAGTATAATGTGGCTTACAAGAGGCGAAACATTATAATATTTAATTATCGTATTTTACAATGTATCCCTCGTAAGAGTGCACATCCAAAACGGGGTAAAACTAGGCCAAATATATCGACAAATATAAATAATATTTTTTTGAAAATACGCTCCATAAGCGCTCTTTATATGAGACGCGAGCGCAGTGCCTTTTGTTAACCGCTCGTAGAAATTATTGTATTTATGATAGAACGTTGCAATTTTCTTTTTGTTAGAAAAAAATAGCATAGAGAATGACAAATAGGAAAAAAAAACATGCTAAAACGGGACAATTACGTCGATTCGGTTGACAGGATTAAACTTATTTAAAGCGTCCTTATCTTTGTCGTTGTCTTTTCGATACAAAAAGAAAAGAACAGACCCCTTAAATAAAGTAAAATCCTGTCATATAAGTAAAATCGCGTGACACCGAATCGACACCACTATTTTGAATAAAGTTTCTATTACTGGAAAAAAGAAGGAAAATAATAATAATAATAATATAAAAATATATCGTCACGTAATGAAACCCCAAAGGGGGTGTCAGAGGTGTTCCGAGTGTGAACTGTGAAATTCAAGTCACAGTCTACACTCGCTACACCCACGTTTCACCGACGATTATTACGTCCCAATGTGATGTGATGTTTCCTTACGATGTTTTCCTTCACCGTTCAGCAAGTGGTAAAACACAATAAAACAAATACTATGCACATAAATTCCTAAAATCTTATTGGTGCATGCCTGACCGAGGATCGAACCTGGATCTCAACAGTGAGGCCAGCGTTCTACGTCTAAGCTATCTCTGCAAAAAAAAAAAACTTTTGAAATATTATGTTATAATTGGTAGTTGATTATGGTTTGTTTTTGATTTGGTATGCAATGACTAATCTGAAGGCTCATTACAGATTTTATTTCATTGCATTACTAGCGGTAAATCTAAAGTTATGACATATTTTATACATAGTGTGCTTGGTTGGCAACAAAAATTTTAAAACTCCAATTAGGTAATACTATGATTTTTTTCATATTTTTCGGTCCACTAGTTTTGGATATAAGGGGGAGGGAGGACATACATATATTTATGGTTTTTCAAGGATTTCTCGAAAAAGATGCTATTAAATACCTATATAGCCAAACTATATATTTTCACAATCAGAATTTAATACCTCCAATTTGATACCAATATTGTATACTTATAAAAAAAAAAACTTGTAATTGGCCATTTATGATCGATAATCAACATTTTTTAAATATATTTCGGTCTACCAGTTTTGGAAATAGGGGGGTATAAATTTTTTTGATTTTTGTAGTCTTTTAAAGAGATTCCGAAATCAGTGCCAGTAAAAATCGTAAAAGTAAGTTTATAATTTTACAATAAAATTTTTAATATCTACAATTTGATATGCATCTTGTATTTTTAGGATAATATTTTTTATTTTTCTCATAATTTGAACAATTTAAAATTTGTCATTTTTTTTGCACCGTGATATGTAAGAAAATTAATGCTATTTTTGTGCCAAATTTCATGTCTTTAATGGTGCCAAAGTTATGAGGCTTTGACATACGGATGGACGGAGGGACGGATGGACAACGAAGTCTCACCATTAAGTTTCTTTTTGTACCTTTTAAGTACTACGGAACCCCAAAAATTATAGAAAATGAAATAAAAGTTTCTCTAAACTTAATATGCAATTAATACTATAAATTAAGTTATGAAACTTGATACGCAAAATAACTAGTCTTAACATAAAGCACACTCAGAATGTTTTATTTTAAAAATAACCGTTAAATGTTTTTGATTGAAACATGCGCTTTTTGAGAGCACGCGGTGTTTCTGTTGTCATAACAGCCACGGTTCTGAGCGCACTATTTCAAACAATAATGAAACGTCATAAAGTTCAGCTCTACTTGATTCAAAATGACGTGCTCAGTGTCCTCATCTAGAGACTCTTGTTCGAACGAAACCGCCCAGTCAACGAAAAACACTTTTAACGTACACTCTACATTAGAGTCAATTTTGTGTTGTTGATGCAAAGGCGCTTGTGATAGACACATTTTACGAAAATGACATTATTTTGCAGGTTATTCGTACTTTTATGGAAAACTCAGGATTTTGATATAAGAAAATTACTTTATTATCCATTTAATACAACAGTGAAGTCATAAAGTTTCCGAAAAAATAAAAAAGCTGTATTTGTCGCCCAAAATTCTGAAATCGAGAAGACAAAAGTTTTTCAAAGGGGTATTTTCACTGATATCTTTGAGTTTGCAATTTAAACTATTTATGTTCGAATTATAGATTATTTAAGTATTATCAGTATGAGTAATGCCGAGCATTTGTTTTGAGGCTTTCATTCTGTGCAGGAACCTTAGACTTGGCGTAAAAAAATCCAGTTTTGGACTAATCATGTAAATACCTGGCCTGTAATATTTTCGTTTGTTACTGACTTTCGTAGATTTTGCTTTCCTGGGCATAACCGCTTCGCCAGCTGTCACTTGCCCACTTTCTACCATTGAATATTAATATAAAAACCGACTAAGTGCGAGTCGGACTCGCGCACGAAGGGTTTCGCAACATTATCTATAAAATCGGCAAAAAAAACATGTCTGTTGTATGGGAGCTCCCTTAAATATTTATTTTATTCTATTTTTGTACGTATCTGTTGTTATAGCGGCAACAGAAATACATCATCTGTGAAATTTCAACTGTCTAACTATCACGGTTCATGAGATACAGCCTGGTGACTGACGGACAGACAGACGGACAGCGGAGTCTTAGTAATAGGGTCCCGTTGGTTACCCTTTGGGTACGGAACCCTTAAAAATAACGCTAAGGTTATCATCAAAATGCTGTTTGCAGTATTACAGTATTTTATCAGAACTATTTTGTCTGTTTGTCTACTGAAATTTTAAGGCAAGGCTCAATGTAATTTTACAATCAAACCAGGGCCTGTAGCGCGCGACGCCATTAGTAGAATCACAAGTGCAAGGAGCGTGACGTACAGTTGAATCGCAAAAAAATCGTGTCACGCTCCTCCCACTTGTGATTCAACTAAGTAGCATTGCGCGCGATTAAATACGGCTGCATAACTGCTAATTAGGGGTTGAAATATCTGGAAAACAAAATCAATAAGCACTGAGGGACTACTATATATTCATACATTCCTCTTTAGTCACATGAATGTAACTTAAAATACCCTCAATTAGTATCAGTTGCAGAATATTAATAAGTCTAAACACTTGCAATTTAAACAAGTAAAAAAAACCGGCCAAGTACGAGTCATACTCGTGTTCCTAGGGTTCTGTATTGTGGATGATAGATTAGTTTTTGTATTTTTTTTTTCTTAAATTTCTTAACCGCTTTATTTTCCTGTAATCTTTACGTAAATATATATTAAGGGTTGGGGACATACATTTCTTAATGATTTTTTAAGGGTTTCTCGAAAAAGATGCAATTAAATGTAGCCAAACTATACATTTTTACAATCTGCTTTTTAATACCTACAATTTGATACCCATATTGTATTTTATATTTCTCATTTGTGCTCAATTTTATTTAAATTGCTGTAGTTTTCGTGTAATTGGGCAGATATTATCTATAATCGACATTTTTTTCACATGTTTCAGTCTACCAGTTTCGGAGATAAGGGGGGGGGCATACATATTTTTGTGTTTTTTTTTAAGATTTGTCGAAACCAGTGCCAGTAAATATAGTAAAAGTATATATTTTTACTAGAAGCTTTTTACAATTTATAATTTGATACCCATATTTTATTTTAGGGATGATATATTTTATTTTTCTCACTTTTGTTTTGGAAATATTTTGTAAAATTAAAATTTTTTCATATTTTTTTACAAAGTGTGCCAAATTTCATATCTTTATCTTGAACGTTGCTAAAATTATGACGCTGTGACATACGGACGGACGGACGGAAAACGGAGTCTCACCATGAAGATAATAGCGTTCCTAATGCCGTTGGTATAGGAACATATGCTGAGTCACCGTCCTTTTTAACAGTGCCATACAACTTTACGTTTAAGAACATTGTACTACTTTGTCCATAATGGTGTGTTAAATAAATGTCTTTTTATTTATTTATTTATTTTAGGGACTACGGAACCCTAGAGATAGCTACGATGCCAAATTATCTAACGCTTCTATTTAATGCTAAGTAACGAGTATATATAATGTAATATAAGTTTCGTTTGCTCGGAGCAAATTAATTTCCAGTCCACGTTACACTCACTCCAGGCAATAAAACTTGAAAACGTCAGTAAACGAATTATTTTACTGCTTTACATGAAAGTTTACTTCTGTTTACGCTCCTAAAAGCATCCCAAGCATATCTTAAAGGCAAACTTTTCATTTTCAGCTACCACATCTTTACTCGACGACGGACGTTTGACTTAGTTTTTATTGTCTTCAATGAGCTCAACATATTCAGCACTTTAGCAATATATCTCCAAACATTGTGATGTGAAGTTTAGTGAATTTTGCGGCGGAATGCTTTTTATAGGCTGTTATATACACTTGGCTTGCGGGCTCAAGGCTTTTATGGTGTGATCATAAAAATGATAGATCACCTAACGGATCGTGTTCTTAGCGACACGAGTTTATTTTCATGAAATATTTTCCGTTATCCTGCTGAACTAATATGTTTATTTGAAGGAAAGTATTGATGTTTACTTTGTTGGAAATAGAAGGCAGTTTCGTTTTTCTTTTTTTAATGTTTGGTTTGTAAATTCGAGTAACACGCATATTTATTTGTATGTTTATTAATAAATTTATGTTAATTTATTTATTTGTTTTTACCATTAAACAGTATGTTACGCTCCTCGCAACTGTGATTCAACTATGTTGAGTCGCGCGCGATTAGTAAATTTGCTACGGGGCCAGATTTCCTCACTTTACTTTCCTTCACCGCTCAGTGATTGGTAAGTACTAAGTTATAAAATTTATAATTGCGATTGTCGGTACTTGGTGAAACTTGTAACACATCTTGAGTTAAAAGCACTTGTACAGTAGTTTCACTTTATTTATGTTTTCTCCCAACCGGTTTCAGATTTTACAACATTTTCAAGGGAAGATGTTAACTAAAATACATTTCATTGACCCCAGGCACTAGCTCTGAGCAACGTAAACAATGATAATGCATTATGCATAATCAAACCAGTTGGGAGAAACATAAATAAAGTGAAACTACTGTACAAGTGCCTTTAACTCAAGATGTGTTTCAAGTTTCACCAAGTGCCGCTGATTTGTGTTCTATTACTCTTCTTCTTCTTCTTCTTCTAAGTCACCCCCTTCTTATTTTTATTACTTTTCTTCAATGTACAGACACACTGGGGTCTTTTTTTTATTATAATATGTATTGATTTTTATCCTGGTATGTAGGAAAATGAGTGAGTAGAGTATAAATTATTATTGTTTTTTCTTCAAAAATATAGAAATCTGTCATTATTAGAAAATGTTTGTAACGGGGTTTATCTCAAAGGCCGAAGTAGTTATAAATATGTAATTTTTATATTATGTTCCATAATTATGCTATATTTAAACAACAAAATATTAAAAATGTGGATTTTTAATACAGTTTTAGAATTACGTCCCCGAATGCTCGATCAAGTTAACTGTTTTAGAAGTCAATAACTATATGATATTTTTCACATAAAATCTTTTTAGGTTTAAGAGCGGTACCCAGCCGGATTGTTAAAAACCCGCCTTTTCCTAATTAATCGAAACAGAACACTTACATTCAAAATGCACTTAATAGTTATTCAACAAAACCTATGTATTGTGTATCTTGCCATCGCAAAGTTTCCAATGGTTTATGTAAACTAGAACATCAAAAATTATGAACGTAAAAAAATTTTAAATTCTAATTCACAGATGGCAGCGATGGCAGCATACACAATACATATGAGTTTTTTTTTTTTTTTTTGTCTGTCAATCATCCACTTCATTTTATGACATTTTAAAATAATATATAAATTGTATCAAATTCCACATATATGAATAAAATAACTGTACTATAAATTAATATTTCCGTAAATGACACTATGGTATAACATGTATAAGTTAGGATATTAATTTACACAAAATAAATCTCCAGGAATTACCCTGTTGAAATACATTCGTATAGTACATTACACTTTATAAATAGTTATAATAAAATAGGCAGATAAAGCGGATTTAATGTAAAAAAAGTAGGTACCATGAACTACATGCAACCGTGTCATCTGTTGAGAAAAAAATAATTTACCTTTTTAGCTTACATATACTACCTTAGTTTGTATTTAATTTCCCTAAAAGGCTTAGATATTAACTTTTTACAATCTACGTAGATCGATTACTATCGATAATTAAGTGCTCTATAAATTTGCAACTCTAGCGTTACACGGCACCGACAAAATAAGCAAGAAGAAAATACTACATAACACGAAAAAGTAAGGGACAGCTCAAAAGACATCAACGGGGTGCGCAAGCTTTGATCATCCCGTGAATAGTTCAAGGTGGACCGTGAAGATTTTGTAAAAATATTTGTGTTAAACATTTATGTAATTACCTACGAAATATGAAACCTTTTTGAATGTACTGTTTCTACTGGTTTTTTTTCACACCATTTCTGCACAAGTAGGCATTTCAACTACTTTTACCTATTTTACAATTTTAATCGTAGAAACTAAAAACGCGCTTTCGTATCAGAGATCTGGTCGCAACTAACACTAGTTTTGATTGCATACGCGCAATTTTAGCAATGTCTTACAGAAAGTAATTGCCCTGAACGGGATGTCTATTGACTAATGGGGGTGGTCTGTGCCACCAGTTACCACTTTAAATAAATAAAAGGTCAAAGCATATCTCTTCTTACTTCCAACCTATCCAACCATACCCAAAACAAATAGGGTAGGATACATCAAGGGATAGTAAGGATAGACCCCATACATTTTATTATACAAAAATCTGAAGAATTTGTTTTGTACACGCTCCAACATGAGGCTGATAAAAGTAGACTGTGTCCGATACCTCGCTGTCCAATTATCCCATACGTGCATATTCAAATTAAAGTCATGAATAATATTATATTTCGAGCCCAATAAATTTTAATGTACCTATTATGGCTTCAAAGATAATGATGATGGATATCATAATTCCATAATATTTGGAATATCATAACATAATATCCACGAATTAATACTACTGTAAAAAAGCAGTGGACATTTTTGCGAAATTTAAAACGGAATGGGAACTGAGAACAAAGCTAAAATTATTACAATTTTGTAAAAATTAGTTAATCTGTCTGTCTGTACGAATGTTCTGTTTTTAACCCTACAACCACTGTTTCTTTATTATCATCGTAGTGACTCTGGTCAATATGGGCTGCCCAACCAGCAATATGCGTTGTGTGGGGTTAAAGCCCTGTGCCCACCATAATATGTGGGCTCCGCCGTGTTTGCTTCTTTAACTCAGTGTGCCGCCGTGGGCATTGCACTTGGACTATTTCACGCTACGCAGTAAAACTGTTAAGATGATATACCGTGCTAGCAAAGGTCCCCGTTACTCCAGACAGAAAGATCCGCAGTGCGAAAGGGACGGAATCGGGGAAAATTGTCAAAAAGTCGGTTTTAAATTAATGCAAAATTAACTAAAATAGCTACAAAAAATTCCATAACCAGTCATTTAGGTGAAGTCAAAACCCATCTAAATAAATGTTTTTCAAGCCTGTATGCTATCCTAATTTGTCAGAATATCTAAAAAAGTGTAAATTTAGACCTGATTTCAATAATTATTTCTATCGAATGAAATTCCTCCTATCGCGTTTCTGATAGACCAAAATCTAGTAAAAGGTCCCAAAATTGTTACACTAATTTATTTTACTTAAAACTTCATTAAAAGAGCAGATAAATAACTTCAACAAGTGTCAATTTTCACGGTATAGCCCCTTAAGCGGTGTTGATAAAATGAAACCTGGCGAAAATTGAAACACACTTCCACGCGAGCAAAGCCGCAAGCAAAAGCTATTAGTACTAATATTAAAGTAGTAAAAAGTCGTTATAATAAGTTACTAATCATCACCTTAATAATACCCACATATAGTTAAATAGATCGCAAGTGTCAAGTTAAGTTTGATCTTACACAACGGCATGTAACAGAATAGAATACATTTTATTTCAGATTATTAAAATCCGTAGTGGTTAGTAATAATAATTAAAAAAAACTTATTTATTAAGGTTAGTAACAACAACTTAATTTATTTTAATTTATTTACATTTATATTTGAAGCAGGCATTCAGTGCTCGAATATGGGGCTATCCAGCTTGTCCCTAAGAACGGATAGAAGATTGTGAGTGCTGCCGCGAACGCGCGCCATCAGGAAGGCTACAATGTTCCTTACTATGCAGTAAAAATCATCAACCGCTGCCTCTGCAAACATACCTGCAAATAAACCAGGCAGCTAAGTAACCGTATTCTAGTAGCTTAAAAAAACAGAAGTGTATACCAAAATTAATAGGTTGGGATCTAATTCAGAGCCCCATAATATCTCAATTTTCGTTGCATTTGAATGCCATTGCAGCAATCTTTTAACTATAGGCTGTCATTAAGTAATTATTTTGGCAACTGAATTTATACAGGCGAGACCATTTTATTAAAAAGCGGCCATCTATACATTCCAAATTGAAGTTCTTTTAAAGTATTCCGGTAGAAAATCATGTGAAATATACATTTAAAATTTGTATAGAGCAACTTCACAGGAGCTATTTTTTAAAGTAAAAAAAAAGGATTAATAAAAAATTTTTGAAGTCTTTGTATTAAGGTTGATTTATTTTTAAGGTTTTCTTAAATAATGAAGTAACTTTTATGTACGACACAAATTGACTTCTGCATCGGCTACGGCGCGGCTCTGCGGAAAGTGCAGCTCCTTCGCGCCTTCGGCTTTATATAATACTGTATAGTATAGAGTCGGGCTGTGCTGAGTCGGTTCTTGGACAGTTTTAACCTACCAGTACAGAAGTCGGTTTTTAGACCGTTTGAACTTAAAAAAGGCTTTCCGTGGGAAAGAACAACGTTCGCGTTGTCAGCCGTCTTTAGCAACAAAGAATGTCAAATAAAAAAATATGCCGCTTTCATAACAATTACAATACCCAAAATGGTTTTCTTAGATATAAATAAATAGTCAATAAAAAAATTAAAGTAACCCAGTTTACAATATTAGATGCCAAGTCATTATTTTTAGTAGCCAACCTATATTTTAAATTTACTTGCATAATTTTTTTGTTGCTTTGATTTCGCTGCCATTTTTTAATATTATGGGAGCGAATTTTGTGGTTTATCTAAATTTTATGATGCTAAATTATTATTACGCAGCCATTTTATTTTATGATATACCTAGTAAAACCACGCACTGACCCTTATTGTTAGTAATTCACGGACTGGAGTTATTCTGTGGGAGCATTCGATGCTGCATGGCACAGACAACTAGCCCAATGCAAACAGTCGCTGATCGATTTTTTTCTAAGCGGTTGGTGTAACAATAAATTGGGTCAGTCAGAGCGTAAAAACGCGGTTTTACAAATTATTGATACTTTGATTTTTGCGATACCGACAAACAACGTGGATAGGTACTTGTAAAACGGTTGCGCATATATACATATACTCACGCCGCCAGTCTCCCAGAGAGTCAGAAACTATAGATTTCCATCTGCTACGATCCTGAAACACCTCTTTCGCTTCTACATCCATCAATCTAGTTATACAAGTTCTTCTATTCCGGTTACTTTTGACTTTGCTTTTCTTAAGTACGTCATCGATTTGGTCGGCATGCCCAGCGTCGAGTTTTACATTACACTTGCGCAACATAATCTTTCGTTACTCTTCTTTCATTCATTCTCTTTGTATGCCTAAATCAGAGTAGTATAAGTAGCTTATTGTAGTATGGGAGTAGATAAACATCTTTGATAACGTCGCATTTTAAAATTTTTGTCATACAAAGTGTGATACAAAAAAATATCAATGGAGAGCGGTATCGACGAAATGCCTCGGGCTGAAATGTTTCACATATATTGCAAGGGCAATAACGGCAAGAAGTGGATTAAAAGCAATTACTTTGATAGCATATTTGACAGGCTTAAATTTATTCATTCGCTTTTTTATCTTATATCTTTTTATATTTTAAGGGCAGGCGGAAAACGTGAGTGTTATGTTTACGTTGAAAGAAAACATTACGTATCGCTTACCACACCTCTTTATCGCTTACGCTTCTTACCGCGTTAGGAGTACAGGGTCTCCGTTCTAGCATAGTTTTACTATGGTTCTAGCTTTTGTTCGTCTCCGTACAATGAAACGCGGTATGAAAAGAAGTCTGTGCAGAGCGATACCAATCGTTTTCTCTTTGCGCTAATATAATACTTCGGGTCATTGACCGTTTTTCCGGCCGCCCTAGAAATAGACCTTAGTCATAGGCAAGTAAAGAGCCCTTTTTTCATGTCATCAAACGAATTCCGGTGCTTTTCGACAACAGCAGAGAAAAGTTTCGAATCAAATTTCCGGCGGCGACATTTGACGAAGGACATCCGTCCGATTGCTCGCAGAAAACTTCCATACCACTGCGGAATAGACTTCATGAATCACGAATCAAATGTGTTTGCTAGATATTGGTTTGAACTTGGAAGTTCACATTTTTGTTGCTTCTTTTGTTACTGCGACAGGTTTCTGAAAAAATATTAAATAATATTAAGCTTATTATTTATTTGCGATGGTAACAAAGTTATTATTTTCGATTTGTTTTGGCCTGAAACAAAAGGCTGTTAATATAAAAATATTAAAAAAAAATAATTATAACTATCTTAGTTATGATTTTTAGTTAAAATTTGTTGGATTTCTACAAAATATATCTAAAATTGCATTCCAGCCATCGCTACAAAAGATCAAAGGATTTATAAATATAAATAATAGCTTATGTTATGATTCCTCTAGAATCCTGGACAAAATGTGATTACTGTAAAAGCAGATGGACTAAATGTTTTTGCTTTCATGACATAATTTTCTCCTGTCTTGTATTTTTATCTCTTTATTTGATTAAAGTATATCTTATATTTTACAATTAAGGCCGTCAGCGCAAAAGTGGCCTAACCCACAATATTTCATATTCGTACGTATCTATTGCAATTTATTTAAAACATAATGCATTTTTATGCAAAACCGGCCTATCCCTAGTTTTAGCCAGAAACATTTCTGTTATCCATGGCTGAAACTAGGGATAGGCTGGTTTTGCATAAAAATGTATTATGTTTTTAATAAATTGCAATAGATAAGTACGAATATGAGATATTGTAGGTTAGGCCCCTTTTGCGCTGACGGCCTCAATTATTTTGTTTGAAACCAAAATTATGACAAAAATAAAAGGTGATCTTGTTAAGTGTCTTACTGCACTGCATGTCTTTCCGCCTGGAGTGACGAAGACCTTCGCATAGTCGACATATCACCTTAATATATCTAATTCAGCTATCCCAATAAATTGTGTCAACAAAGTGACGATCCCAGCCATTTGGAGAACAAACATCAACCACCAATATAAACAACGACGGATCAAATCTGAAGCTTCTAATCATGGCAGTAAACAAACAAACCATATATTAGGTTTCATCTTGAAATATCGTTTGACTCAATAAAGGTTTTACTATCTAAATATACCAAAAAGGTCCGATTGTGATGGTATATTTTTTTTTACTGTTATATTATAGTTGTTCTAAATCAAAAACGTTGTAGCTCGGGCACTTTAACGTTTATATAATATAGTAAAAATTAAACCATAACTAACTGACTCACTATAATCCCAGCCTAAAGGCTTGACCTAGAAACATTGAATTTGGTCAAAAATCTGAATCTGCTCAGAAGATTTTTTTATTGACTCTTAATGTGCATGAAAAGTGAGACCTGTTTTTCATTAATACGTAATCATTACTTGTAACAGACATAACTTATGTTTTATTTATTACTCAGTTCAAAATGATTTTTCAATTTAGCCGAAACCAACAACAGCTCAGCTGTTTCTACGGAAATTTTTATACGATAGCATAAAATACGGCTAGTTTCATAAGAATATTTGAACAAAACTGATTACGCTGAATAATATTCTTTGATCAGCATTAATTGTTAATCGAACATAGCTAATATTTGATATTAGATTTTCGTCTTCTATTGAATATTAACGTCGTCATTAAAAAACATTTTATCTTCTAAAATATGTTTTCAACGCAAGTGCTCGTAAAGGCCCACTTTTTATGCATCAAAACCGAACAGATAGTCGATGATTTTGCCGTAGGGCTTAATTATTTGGTTTTTTTATTAATTTACGAGAAGCTGGCTAACCTGCAAGCTTTCCTGTGTACCATAAATGTTATACTTTTTTTACACTGTTTAACGGTTCTGGATACAGTCGTTTTGAGCCAATCATTAACTTGCAAAATTGTTACAATGTTTCTTTCAACTTTAATAGTTAAATTGTTTTCTTTGATTATATTTGTTTTATTTCCTCACACTATGCATTGAAAAACGTAGTATGATACACGGGCTTAAGAGCAATAAATTACTCGGTTACGTTTAAAACACTCGCTACACTCGTGTTTTAAATTGTCCTCGTAATTTATTACTTTTCGCCCTTTTAGCATTAACTACTATTTTTGTCATATATATTTTAGGTTCACGGTCTCAAAGAAACAATATATTTTCCAAAAAATCCAAAATAGCAAGGCGGTAAACACAATGGCTAAGGAGATATCACCTCGTTCCTTTTTACGAACGTAGCAGAAGATCGCGTCGAGTAATGTCCCGGATAATCGTGATAAACAAGCACATGACATGAAGAGCGCGCGCTTCTGAATCTTTGTTGTCACGTTCCATCCTCGGTGACATTTTATGTATTTGAATTTCAGCCTAAATAAAGCGTAATTCGTATCTTGGAAGTATCTTACTTAAAAGAACGGGTACAGAGAATATGTATTTTAACTTGAAATAATTCACATGTGTCGGCTGATCCGTCAGAGGAATAAAATATTCAAAGCTCAATTTGGGACTCAAATCTAGACAATGCCGTAAGATGTTTATTAACTGAATAAAAAGTAAACAGAAGACCGTACATAATCATGCTTGCTTAGCAGGCTGTCATATTGCATATGATTTGATTTTAAAATTGTCATTTTTGGTATATATTTTAAAAGTACTCATCGGTAGGATTGCTAAAATATATATGGAGTTAAATTGCTACATTTGTTATTCACATCACGAAACTGCATCTAACCAAATAGTTCACAATCGAGTCACCCTCGTAAATGCGAGAATGAAACACAAATAATTGATTTTACAGTAGATTTAACCGAACAGGACTTAGGCTCGCACGGTTACGACATATTACTGCTGACTGGCTAGCTAGACTCGCTGGGTCGGTCGGTAATAGCATACACCACTCTTCGATTAACACCAGATGGATATAAAACATTTATAAAAAAGTACTCAAAGACCTATTTATAAATACAAAACGGGTGGAATAATCCACTTATTGGATGGAGAATATGACGCAAATGGAATAAAAACCAGCCAAGTGCGAGTCGGACTCGCGCATGAAGAGTTCCGTACCATAATCTATAAAAACGGCAAAAAACCATGTCTATTGTATGGCAACCCCTTAATATTTATTTTATTCAGTTTTTTAGTATTTGTTGTTGTAGCGGCAATAGAAATACATAATCTGTGAAAATTTCAACTGTCTAACTATCACGGTTTATGAGATACAGCCTGGTGACAGACGGACAGACGGACAGATAGACGAAAAGACAGACTGACAGCGGAGTCTTAGTAATAGGGTCCCGTTGGTTACCCTTTGGGAACGGAACCCTAAGAAAATGACGGATTTTGGATGATTTTGTTGCAATAATCAGGATACTCACACTGTGGGTCTAGCAGTCATAAAAAATATACCCATGTTCTTTTAACGGTTATAAAGAATGTTTGAATAAACCGCGTCAATTGATATATTTATCTATTGAAAATAAAAAATTGTAACGCTCTATTTAACTCCAGACTTCTCATTGATTTTCTCTCAAGTACATATCTATTTCAAGATTAAATTGGTTGTTTCTTTTTAAAATTTGTTTTAATTTTGTTTTTCATTTTAGCTTTTAGTGATTAAAATTATCGGGTTAATAGTTTGAAATTTCATGGATTTTCTTGGGTGACTAGAATGTAATCGAAAGTAGCGGATTTATTTATTATGTAAGGCTGCAAAGTTGTTATTTGGTGCGATTACTTGTATTGAAACCTGAAAAACTGAAGGATTCTAGGACTGAACCACGAGTGAAGCGAAATAACTTTGGTGCTGAGCAAAACAAACAATTTTTTACCTCAATACAGCCAGGAAAATGCAAGGTGCAAGAAAAAAACAAAAAAACTTTTTCCTTTTTTCGTACAATCGTCGTGCTGGCCAGTGCGATTGTTCTAAAAATGAGGCTGGCGAACCGATATGAAATAAGTATTAAGGCTGGACTTGAGCCTAGAAATGGAACAGCGCCAGACTTAAGGGTTTTACATTGAAAAATACATTTGGCTTATTAGTCCTTTAATTACAGAACGTACTATGAAAAAATAATTAAAATTTGTACTTTTGTCTAAAGAAAAATAGATTTCCTATTGTTTTTGGATTTCAAACGTTCGTTAGAAAAATGCAATTGAGTGATCGACTTGATTTTTTTTTTCATAAAGTAAGTCATAGATATAAGAAATAAATCTTTTAAAAGTCAATATTCTTTTGCCTGCAAAATATTTCGGTACAACCTAAAAACACTCCAATTTGTTGTTTCGCTGCGTGATTATTACGCGTACAAGAAAAAGATTATATTATTATGTTGATTATATGTTGGCCCATGAGCCGACATATAATCGCCCCTATCGAATACTTATAAAGTCTTTGCCATTAGACTAATTGTGCTGGACAGGTAATAAAAAAACCGGCCAAGTGCGAGTCAGACTCGCGTACCTAGGGATCCGTATAAGTGTGGATGATAAATTTAATTTTTTAACTTTTTTTCGTGAATTTGTCAACAGCTTTATTTTTCCTATAATCTTTACGTAAACACACATTCCCATGATTTTTTTATATTTTTCGGTCGACCAGTTTTGGAGATAAGTTAAGATTAAGAAAAGATAAGGCTTTTCAAGGATTTCTCAAAAAAGATGCAATTTAATATAACCAAACTGTATATTTTTAAAATCAAGTTTTTAATACCTACAATTTGATACCCATATTGTATTTTTATTAAATTTTTTTTTATTTATTTTGCTTATTTTTCTCATTTGTGCTTAACTTTGTGCTAACCTTTTAGGTACTATGGAACCCTAAAAAAGTTCCTAGGGCTACACTTTTAATTCATTTGAGTGGCCTGGTGGTATAGAATCATTTTTTGAATAGAAAGGTTTGAGTTTTAAAAACCTTTTCCATGCTAGCGGATAAATAGCACCTTTGCACACAGATTTCGAATGATAAACAAAACCTTTCCAAGATTGCGAGGTGGAAAGTGTAATATAATTAATTCATCACACACCATATAACCAAATATGTGTACATCGTCACGATTTGAATTTCCGAGCGGGTGTTAGAGTTGTTTCTTAATATAAACTGAGAAATAAAAATCACAGTGCACTCGTTAACTCACGTTTTCAATGACGATTATATCATGTTGCGGTCTACGGCCAGAACTAATTCGGAAACAGATATTAAAGCAATACCAAAAAAAAAATGGGTTTTTTCGAATCCATTTACTCCACTATAATGTCATCTACGTATTTCATTTTTGGGTAAATTTTTATAGAGTATTTGATTAAGATTCTCACTGAAGGAAAACGCGATTTGATGAAATTTTCTCGATAGCATTTAATTCCGAAAAGACCTCTAAATTGTTTTATTTTTTCCTGTAATTCTTCAGAAGGACAATTCAATCCTAACTAATTTAATTGCGAAATTGCATTCAAAATGTGCATATTATGTATTTGTAAAGTCTCCTTGAAAATATTTTTGACAAAATAGCTTAGTACATTTTATATGAATAAAAAACCAAAATTTTTGCTACTTTTCCACGAATCCGTCCCACTTGCATTGAGGGTTTTTTTCACATATGAAGTAACAAGGACGCTAAAACTTTTACGTATCGTCTTGACAGGTTAACGTCCATCTGAAGCATGCAGACCGAATACAAATGTGCCTATAGGGGATTTGAACCGACGATCTCCGTATTAGTGGTCGAGTTCTCAAACCACTAGATCACAGAGTGGCCACTTAAAAAATACTTAAAATATCATCAACGAAGCATAAATAAATTTCGCTGAATCATAAACATGTCTCTCTTAATTCCAAGATCATGTAAGTGACAAGCTCATCACCTCCCGTAGATTTTTTGTCACGTCTCACCTATTTTGTCACGTTTGGCTTTTTCTTCGTGTATTAAATCAAAGAGACGTTTTGATATTCCTCGGGGTTTTCGTTGAAAATGTATATTTATTTATTTATATTGAAATACTGATACTGCCGCGCTTAAAATATGTGCAGTAACTTACTGCCAGTAAGTAGTGTTGAGGTTTCCATATCATTATCAGGAAAAACTGAATACTCATAGAATCACTTGGTTGTCCATCTCTCAGTTTCTCTGCCGTCCATGTGTCAAGGGCGTTTTTCTCAAATAAGGTCTATGAAGCTATAGCATCGTTTGGTGGCTATAGCTACAGCTGTTAAAAAAAAAGTTTTAAGTTTAAGGCACACAAGTTTTAATGGCCTTTTAAACATTTTTAAACTAATTGAAGTTGCCCGTTCTGTATTTCTAGTCGCTCACTTAGTAATTAAGTCGCAAGCTTAAAATGTTTGTACACAAAATGGATTATTTACAGCCAACTTTTTGTAAGCTGCACCTGGATTTTAATATTAATCAATATTCGTCTTTAGTTTAGTTGAATTTTCGCTTACTCAAATTCATACCGCTTAGGTTATTAAAAAAGTACCTATCTCATCATCAGCAGTAGCAAAGTTTTTTATTCGCTCGTTTTATTATTCCAAATTCTTTTAATGCAAATAGTTTATGCATAGGTACTATAAGTAATGAACAACTTTTTTTACTTACGCTTGATGGTCATTACTGCACCTGATGGAAAGCGTCAATTGACCTAGAATTACTATTAGCGAAATTACCGGGAAATCCCGGTTCCTTTGAAGAGTAGTACCGAAATTCCCGGTTCTAAATAACAGTTCTGGTTCTCGATTCCCTACTCAACACTTTATATTGCCCGAGCGCCCATGCCCACTTTTTTAGTACGAACTTTGTAATTAGTAAGTATAGTTAAGTGATACATAATAAAATTAATAAAATATTTAATAATATTATATGAATATTAAATGTTTTTTACATGAAATATAATAGCAAAACTTAATTAAACCTACCTTAATAAGTTAAATTTTTTTGCTCGCTACTGTATATTGCCCGACCGCCCATGGCCACGTGTGAGCGAGTTGCGTATCGCCGCGCGCCGCCGCTATGCTCGATTCGCAAGGGAAGGCGGGGCGCGGGTGAAATCTGAAATTTTGCTATCGTTGTGCGCGCTCTTAAGGTGATATACCGTGCTAGCAAAGGTCCCCGTTACTCCAGGCAGAAAGACCAGCAGTGCGAAAGGGACGGAATCGGGGAAAATTGACAAAAAGTCGGTTTTAAATTAATGCAAAATTAACTAAAATAGCTACAAAAAATTCCATAACCAGTAATTTAGGTGTAGTTAAAATCCATCTAAATAAATATTTTTCAAGTCAATAAGCGACTGACGTTTAGCCTTAAACATCATTTTAAGCCAATCACGATAGGTACATTGAACGCGATAGCGTTAGATATTGAAGTAAGACAATAAGACTGCAGAACTACAAGCCTAGGTAGTTCCCAAAGAGCTCATAGTAACTTCATATCTAGGTATTTGTAACGAATTGAATTTCTGTCATTCCCACAAAGTTCCTCTTAGTTAAAGCTGACAGAAAACTGACAGGTCTATTGTACTCGTATAATTCAAACGGCTCTTGGTTACTTAGCCATTTCAATTCTAATCTCAGTAATGATAAAAGGTATTACAAGAATTTTCTTTGTAATGGAATGTACGCATAAGGCATAAGGTCGCATTTTGAAGTTTCGGGCATAGTTGGACTATGCTATTTATAAAGTGTGAAACTCTCGGTAATAAATTAAGTCTTTATATTAGAAGTTATAACTTAAAATCAGAGACCAGAATTAGGTAAGTAGTGTGATTTTTGAATTTGGAACTAAATTATATGAATTTATAGTGACATCATCGCTTAGTATACTCTTAATATTAGAATATAAAAGATCAACTATAAACAAATTTAATTTTTTTCTCAGGCCAGGTTTCGAACCTGCAATCTCCTGCTTACATGAAAGGCGCGCTATTGACTGCTACGAACTTTTTTAAATATTGCTTTTTTGCAATTGGTTCATAGTTAATCTTTTCTATTTTGTAATGCACTATAATGATGGATAAATAATAATATTTGGAACTAAATAAGTAAATAAATGTTGATATAAATATGAATAAAATGTTAATATAATGGAAACTAATTTAAATATAAATTCATTGGAGACTTAAACAAATTAAATGCTGCTTATAATTTGGTCAAGTCTACAATTTGTTTAAGTCTCAAATAGGTATATAAACTTACAGTTTTCTTTGTATCATCTTTTTTATTGAAATGTCACTCCTTCTTTTTGATAATAGAGCAACAGACGCCAGCGATAATTTATTAAATAAATAATATTCAGATAATGAAATTACTAACAATAATAAATAATAATGGATCAGCCGATGAATAAAACAATATAACAAAACCAGATATTTTTATAAGATTAAATTTTGACTTGTAAAACATGTATTTATATACCTACTTTGCAAAATAAACAATTTGAATTTGAATTTGAATCAGATCAGAATTCAAATCCCGGAAATGTACATACTAAACTCAACAAATAATTGTAATTAAATTAATATGTAAATTTAAATAACTGTGTAATTGTAATTATGATTTTCTTTTTTTGTAAATAAGTTTTGTGATTTGTGATTTGTGAAGAATGCATTGCAAACAAGAAAAGATCAATTAGAAACTAATTTCAAGTAAAAAAATCCTTGGGCCAGGATTCATACCTGCGATCTCTTGCGGTAAAATTCAACCGTCGTCGATGGCGCACTTGTCATGAAAGCAAGATTTCGAAACCTGGTCCGAGCAAAATTTTCAATATGTAATGTAAGTGACGGATAGTGACTCTAAAACATTATTATCAATATTGTTGTTTAAAAAATTATTTTGTCTTTCTTTTTGCAAGATATTGTGGTCTATGATCAAAATATTACCATCATCCGCAGTCCAAACAACCTCCCTCCAATTTTGAATGACGTTATATATATGGACGGCCTCTTTCCATTTGTGAATGGTGAAAGAAAACACTATGAGGTACACGTGCATGCCCTAAAAATCGTGTATTTGTGGCCACAGTATGGTGATAAGGCTCACCCCCAATCACAATCTTAAAATTGTTGGTGACATCTCTCTAAAATCTCTCTGTCCCTCCCTAACACCATTAGCCTCTTCGTGTACGAATGTCAGAATTGAGTAAGCAGGTTATGCTATAAAATAACTTTTGTAAACTCATGTCATTATTTATCTGTCAATTTTTATTATACATCCGACGACGACGACCCACCTTAGCCGAGATTTATTTCGAGTTTCCAATATTGTTTTATTTATGTACAAGCTTTAACCGGCGGTAAATTACTGAAATGAGTTACTTTATTTCAACAAAGATAGATGTGACAAAAATAGCAGTTGTTCGTTTATTTACTCACTGTATTTATCACTTTAGAAACAGTAACTCGTAAAAATTCAAAAACTGTAATCGCACTTAGGACGTCCAACTGTCACTGTGTTCAGATGAGCACTGATTCCAAACGAGTGAGCCTCACTCATTTCAAGGTGGAAACGTTTTAGTGCGGTTATACTACGATAAGGGGTCATCGTAAGTTTTGATATCGTTTACTATATCGACGACACAGCCAAATAGACGCCTAATGTCTTAATTTCTCCAATGAGTTTCCGTTGAAGATAGGTATGGTAATTCGTAAAGTAGATTGTTCTTTATGCAATATGGAATTAGGTTTCATATAAAGCTGTTTTCAAATTTTTTTTTTACATTTTTTCAATTGGAAATTAATTCTGCTGCTTAAAAATGATTGGAGCCTTCTAAAAAACTATCAAGCTGTAAATGCAGGCTGTTTATACCTGTTAAGCGCGATTGTAATTTACGGAGCTCGTCTTTAATATTCTATTTTTCTATTTAACTTTCTATGTTAATACTTTTGATTGAACGGTTAATTGCTCTGAAATTGCTATTCTGCGTTTTTTTTTTAATAAAGAAATTAAGGTTAAAATCATCAGAATTATTGAAAAAATCAAATATTATCTCCTTTTGTTTAAGCGGTGTAAGATTACCTTTTTGATAGGAATTGTATTTGTTCTGTGAGGGATTATACAATGTTTTCGTGAAATCGTGAACATTTTCAGCAAATTATTTGTGGTTTGGTCGTTAAAAGTCGTCGTTAAAAAAAAGTAGATTTTGTTAAACTCTCCCCATAAGTTGTTCAAGACCGTCGTTCTAATTCTAAAATCTTCCGCCATTTTCCTCTCTGCTTTAAACTTAAAATTCTTTTTGTCTCGTTTAATCGCCTACCAAATTTGATGACGTTCTAATCAACGATACTCGAGTTATCGTCGGACAAACATTCATACTACATAAAATAAATGCCAAATTGTTCAAATAGACTCGGAGAACTTTGCTCGCTTCGCATGTTCAGTAATTAGTAAGAACCAATAATGAAATATTAAAATACGTTATAATCTGTAATAAGAAATCAAATGATTCGTTTAAGCTTTCTCAAAATTCATTTCACGAAAGAACTTCCTCTCAAAGTACTCTTATTGTCAAACACGTTTACGTAAAGTCGGACACGGAAGTGACGTTCTAACCGTAGTACTCGTGATATCTTTACTCATCACTTGCTGAACGGTGAAGGATAATATCGTGAGGAAACCTTCATGCCCTAAAAGCGTGTACTTGTGCCCTAAGAACGACAATATGGCTCACCACACATGGCGTTGGGATATGATAATCGTCGATGAAACGCGGGTGTACCGAGTGTGGAGTGTGGTTTGCATTTGACAGTTCACACTCGAGGATACCTCTGACACCCCCTTGGGGATTCATGTCGTGAGGATATGTTATATATTTGAAATTTATTTTACAAGGTTGTCATTAACAACTACATAAGTTTTTTTATTTCTTGGATGTGACCTTGATTCCGTAGTCAAGTGGCTTAATAATTATGACTTATATGACAGAAGTAAAATGGGATTAGAAATACAAACAAAAGAAATACCGCATCCCTCCCCTTAATATGTCCGTCATGTACCGTCTCAGTGATGGCATGTAACAATCCAGCAGGCAGAGGCTCGCAGTAATGCGATTATGTTGTCGGGATATTTCTTTTCAAAGGTTTACCGCACTGTCTGTTTTCTTGCCGCGATTTGAACAAGGAGCTTGTATGTAATGGAGTAAGAACTTCGCACCAACTGCGAGAATTCACAAAAAATATTAGCTTTATAACGAGCAATACTTCGGGTATTTATTCTGCGGTAATACATGTTAAATATTTTATCTACAATCATACATGAACTCAAAAATAGTGCATAATGTTTGCATTAGAGACTAATACAGAAAAACTATTACATTAAAGTACAATAATGCTTTAAATATTTTTCTCTACTATAAAGCTACACGAAGTAGGAAGGCAAAGGGAACTTAGTCCTTACAGTCGAGGTTTTATATGAAATTATATAACGTATAAAACAATACTCACCCGACTAAGGAGGTTCGGAGTCGGGGGTTACAATTCAATTAGTTTCGGCCATTTATTATCTATGTATAGTGAGGCGAGTGGACTATTGCATTTTAGTTTGTTGGCGTCATGGTATTCGGAGAAATTTTACTTTGTTTTTGTGGGTTAAAACTGTTATTTTGCTCTAAAATGGTAGACAGTAGTGAGTGATAAGGATGATAATTTGACCCCACCTGACATTTTGGAAACAGCTACAAAAAGAAAGAACCACCAGAAAAATCAAAAACAGCTGAATCAAATAAATATTTTTTGGAATGAATATAGGTAGGTTACAACCTATAGCATGGAGGTAGATAAAGTAGTGTGTGAAATTACACATAACTATAGGTCTTAAAACAGTCGTGTATACTATTTAAAAACTCACCAACGACTCGTTTTTTAACCCATACTCCTGTTTTAATAACATATTTATGTGCCAGTTTCATGAACTATTAATTGTAATAAAGTATACATACATACAAATATCTTCCCTTGCTTGTCTCTTAGAGAGGTAGGCAGACACTACAGATGTTTATCTGATACGATCCTGACATACCATTTTCGCTACTTCCACATCCATCAATCTAGTCATATAAGCTCTTCTATTCCGGGTACTTTTGACTTTGCGCTTATTCAGTATGTCGCTAATTTGGTCTGCGTACGTTCTAGGACGGTCTATTTACCTTCCACTTATGCACCATACATTTCTTTTGTCACATCACTTTCATCCATCCTCTCTTTATGCCCAAGGCGCATGCAATACACACCAAGACGTTATTTGAAAATATTTGTTTATAAAAGAGGAAAAAATGGGTAAATATTTGATTTGGACACCGGACAGGTATTCTACATATAAAGGAGTAACTAAAAACGCACTACAAATCTGGTGCAAACAATATGAACACCCATCTACTTTCTAATATGTAGTAAAAAGTTCGTGTCTGTACAATTAATCTTTTTTCGAAATTTCAGATGAAACGGGATGTAGTAGACAAAAATTTTTTTTTTTAATTTTTGTCTGTTCCGTTTTACCTCGAGATTCACTCATCGTATTTGGATTCGGTCTTTATTATTATCATTGTTGTGACCTTGATCGACATAAGCACAGTGAAAAAAGTTTTAAACTGTGATTTAGGCTATAAGGGTTGTTAATAAAATAACCATCAAGCTAAAAACGGGGCAAAGATTGAACAAACGCGAGCGGAGCCGCAGGTGAATGGCTAGTCAAAAATGCAATACAACGTCCTGCCCATTCTGACACACAAACGACCACACACGCTAAGGCGCTCTTATCCCAGAAGAGTGACTCTCTGTCTTTTTCTTTACGTGGAAGGAGTAAAGAAAATAACCACACTTTTGTACTTTTTCGTTGTTTTATCGGTTTTTAAATTGTTTAAAAATAAGGGATATGTTTATTAAAACCCACTTACGTGGTCGACCTAGAAAATTTAAAGATATGTTTCGTTAATAAAAGAGTGGAATTATGGAAATGGCATGATTTGAAACGTCTTATTACATGCTGTGTTCGTGAATTATTTCTATCGAGCAAAGTTTATCTGATCGTGAAACATATGCGTGAAAAACCTAGATAAAGGTTCGAACTATATTGCGTATTTTTTTTTTTGAAGTTTTAGATGATATTTGAAAGTTCTATTTGACTTTGAAATTACTGATTTTGGGATAAGAGCGCCTTAACACCATTGGCAGTTCAGCTCAGAGGTCATGGGAGTCCTCGTTCGTATGGTCAGTTGGTCACGTCTGTAAAGTCAAACACAGCCACTCCATATAATTCTAAACTCGTTGTTTGTATGTAGCTGATCTCGTCGAGTTTCTTGTGGCGAGACTTAAAATATGAACGCTGTCTGTTCTGACTGAATTGAGGAGGGATTGCCTGATATTGCGAAAGGCGAGAAGGAAGTTACTGATTGGTTGTAATATTTTGTAGAATTATGTTTAATATTTTCTTGGTAATAACTTAGCTTTGTTAATTTCAACTCCATATCGGTTTCAGAAATACTTTATCATATCTAAGTAAGCCCAAAATTCCACAATGCTTATTGTTATTTTTCCTTTTTATATTTATTGAAACAAAATTCATACTTGCAATTGTGAGCATTAATTAGTCGAGGCTCTTAATTTCACAAAAGAAGTAGATAGTTGGTAAAATAAATGTTTGTTAAGAAATATATGGTTGGTAAGAAATATTAAAAGTAAATGCAAATAAAGCATAATAAAAATGCATTTAATTCAAATATACATAGGTATGTATGGAATGCGTCGATAACAATACATAAATTATTTTTCAATGCAAGTACTCAAAAAGGCCTACTTTTTATGTATCAAAACCGAACAGAAATTCGATTATTTTGTCCTAGGGCTTTAATATCATTATTTAATTTATTTACAAGAAGTTGGCTAACCTGCAACCTTTCCTGTGTACCATGAATGTTTTTTTTTCCACTGTTTAATGGCTCAGGATAACAGTCCTTTTGAGCTAATCATAATTTAAAGTTCACAAGATTATATTTGTATTATTTCCTCACACTATACATTGAAAAACGTAGTATGATACACGGGTGTAAGAGCAATAAATTACTCGGCTACGTTTAAAACTCGTAATTTATTCTTTTTCGCCCTTTTAGCATGAACTACTATAATTTAATTTCTATCAGCAAATATATAAACACAGTGTGTAAATAGACTGCTAGACCTGTAAATAAAACCACATACTCTACTAATCATACTGAATAACTCTCTCGCAAATCTTTAGAGAAGAAGATACTCAACTGTAACTTAGAGACTTTATCTCACAGGAAGAAGGTCTATTTTTAAACACTGCACGTGAACAGCTATTTTACGTCTGACGCTGACACAAAAAACGCCCGTATCTCGGTGCGTTATGGTTTAGGCATTTTTGTCTCAAATGTTTCCCAAACTATTGGTTCACGCGGGTATGTTTCCTGAGAAAAGTGATTCAGTATGATCGGTAGAATATGTGGTTTTATTTAAAGGTAGCAGTCTGTTCACATTATTTTAAGGTTTTGGAGAACTTTTGATAAGGATTTTGATTTGGTAGCGAGAAGGCAAATAAGCCTTAGGTTTACACGGATGACCACAAATCAAAGAAGAAGAAGAAAACAATAGGTATGTGATGATTTGGGAAAGTGCGTTATATTATAAAGTTTCGTATGAGGAACGTATTATACCACATAATACGGGAAAGGAACCCTAATTATGGTAAATAACCACAATGTAGATGTCATAGCAACTGTAAGTTGACGAAAACAAGCCGCTAAAATAGTAGCATAATATCTTAACCCCTATCTTTACGTTATCACCTACTATCATGTACTTGTTTTTTTTTTTCGGTCTTCTTGCTTTGAAGATAAAGTGGGTGGACATGGTAACGTTAGAAAAACGCAACTTTTCGAGGTTTTTTGTAAAAAGTTTTCTGTGAAAATTTCAACTGTTTACCTATAACGGCTGAAACTGTAGGCACCTTTGATAGACGGACGGGCGGACAGACAGACAGTAGAGATTAAGTAATAGGGTCCCGTTTGGCACTCTTCGGGTACGGAACCCTAAAATCTACTAATGTTTTTGATAGAACAGAAGTGATGAAAAATCTAACGGCCTTTTCATGTCATAGGAAACTTCAAACAAACATACCAGACTCCCCCCAATATAAAGTTGAAAGCACATTTTCGTCTTCCAAATGCTATAGGCGGAGTAATGTGAAAAGTTTCTCCATACAACGGTAGCCGAATTGGTGTTAGGCAAGGTTATATGTTAATAATAGCCCAACTTTACTAATTTAATGAAAAGCAACTATACGGTGTCTGAAATGAGTTTAACGGTAAATCACTAGGTACAAAGAAATATGCAGTTACGTAATATTTATTAACTGAACTAAAATCTTTTAAAGTATCGCGTTAGTAGTGGCTTAATAGTAGTTTATGCTACAAGGGCGAAAAGGAATAAATTACGAGTTTTAAACGTAGCCGAGTAATTTATTGCTCTTACGCCCGTGTATAATACTACGTTTTTCAATGCATAGTGTGAGGAAATAAAACAAATATAATCTTGTGAACTTTAAATTATGATTGGCTCAAAAGGACTGTATCGAAAGCCGTTAAACAGTGGAAAAAAAATTATAACATTTTTCGTACACAGGAAAGGTAGCCTACTTCTCGTAAATAAATTAAAAATAAATAATAAAAAAGCCCTAGGGCAAAATAATCGATTTCTGTTCGGTACTGATGCATAAAAAGTGCGCCTTTACCAGCACTTGCATTAATATTCATTAATATTCACTATTCAGCAAATGTTCCATACGCCTGTTTGCGCTAAAAGCAAGTTATTTATTTAAACAAGGTAACTAACACAATATATTGGATAAGGATTAATATCATGTCACTTCTTGTGGTTTAGTCAGGTAAAAGAGGCTTTGTGACGACTTTATTTTGTTACGTTAATATTTTCCTCTGCTATAGGCTAAATGTAAATATGTCATACATTTTAACCCTTTTTGAACGTGCTAAATGGAGATAAATTCGTAAAAGTTTTAAGCAACAGACAAACACGGATTACAACTTTGTTTTATATTATTTTATTTATATTAATATATATATATATTTATATATATACGAGAAAAGATACAATATTAAAATGCCACCTACATATTATTCTATAATGTGTATGGTGTAATATTTCTAAAATAAATTTATATACTCTGTGTTTTACATTTCCTACCCATTTATAATAATGCTTACTTGGTTTTGTTTTAATTACTCAAATAATATTTTAAGGTTTAATTTATTATTTTGAAGAGGTAAACTATTTGTCTAAATTTTCATCATCAATGTTTATCAAATACCATAAGTGTTTTGTTTATAGCACGGTGTTCAGCTTTTATAAAATCTAAACACCATGTCCCGTAGCATAGTGTTTAATCGCGTGCGACGCCACTTTTTGAATCACAAGTGTTTAATCGCAAAAACATCGTGTCACGCTCCTCGTACTTGTGATTCAATTAAGTTGCGTCGCGCGGGATTAAACACTATGCTTCGAGTGCTGGTAAAATTTTACTTCGTAATCATGCAAGTATTGGGTCATGAGAAAACTCACACAAAGCACTTGGTGCCTTTTTGACAATTCAAACGAACAATCAACTGTTTGCGTGGAGTACCTGAGGCTTCAACTTCAAGCAAATGCATGCGAAATTCAACGCTTGCAAAAGAGATGGCATGTTAGGCGGGCGTCGTCGCACGCACGACAAATTTCAATCTCAAGTTGATGTTGATGAAAATGAGAATTACGCGGTAGACCCGCTGGTTATCGTTTTGGTTTTTTTTTTTTTCTTATAATAGTACGGTTCATAGTGAAACGTATTACACACCCTTCGAACTAGTGTTTGGTAAAAAGTGTGGTTTACCAAGTAACTTTACCGATTATAAAGTATGTAAGTAAATTGTATAATTTAGATAATAACCCTTTAGAATGAAAAAAGGACGTGATCAGCATCGAAAAAATTTAATAATTAGTAAAAAAATGCGAAAATTTAAGTATCCAATTAAATAATTTACAATATAGACGATTTATTACTAATCAAAAATGAGGTTGACAATAAGTTTACCCCAGTGTACACAGGACTGTAGTCATTAACGATGCAACACCAAACGTTATTGTAAACATTACAGGAAAGCCTGTCACTGTTCATAAAAACAGAACTCGACCTTATTAAGTACTCAAGGCGATATGTAAAAGTTTTAGCGTCCCTGTTACTCCATATGCGAAAAAACCCTCTATGCGAGAGGGACGGATTCGTGGAAAAATTGCAAAAAGTCCGTTTTTTATTAATATAAAATGTAATAAAGTTGCTATCAAAATTTCGTTTAACCAGGTTCTAGATATTGTTAAAACCCATCTAATAAAATATAATTGTATTCTAAATTGTCAAACCAGGAGAATTGGTGTCGAAAAATACCTCATTTCAATAAATATTTCTATCGAGCTGAATTTCTCCAATCGCGTTTCTGTTTTAACAGATCCCTAGAATAAGATTTCAAAATATTATACTATTTTATCAAAATAATACATTATTTACTGAAGTAGATATGCAAGTTCTAAAAGTGTCGATTTTTTTCCGTAGCGCCTTAAGTAGTTGTATTGTTTGTGTATGGATGCATGTTGCAACATTGTTTTGATGATTATAAGTAGGAATCTTCTGAACAAAGCATTGAATTGCTTAAGTTGGAAAGGAAAAAAAGGTCCAAGTACATTTTTTTTAATGGGTATCGTGTGGTGTCTTAAGCACATACATTTAGCATTTAAGACAATGAAGGCTTTAATATTAGTTTTAGTGCTGTCAAAACTAAATTTTCTTCGATACAAAATAGTCCTTAATAGTTAGGATTAGAAGCTTAATTTCTTTGGAGAATTACAAGCTTTGACAGCACTAAAACTAAAATTAAAGCCTTCAGAATTGGCTTTTATGCAGGCCTAATTAGCCGTTCACTTTATTATTAAGACTCATCATGTAGCACACATAAGTAAAGACAGTCATCAAAAGTTCCATCTTTCAATCATCATCCCGGTAACCACAGCACAATAGAACACAAATCAGTGATTTTTGGAATTATTTTTAGTCTGTCTGTATGTTTGTTTGTTTGTTTGCGTACATCTTTAAAAATACTGAACAGATTTTAATATTATTTTCACTAGTGAACAGAGCATAATTTGGATTAGAATAAAGGCTTTGTTTTATTAAAAACGGGTGGTGGAAAAAAGTTATCGTCGTTTAAAGATTTTTGAGATTCAGTTTACTGTTAGAAGTTACATAGCAAATAAAAATTTCTGATGTCACGCATGATTGTTTCAAAGAAAAAAATAGTAGTGTTTAATCACGCGCGATGCGGTTTAAATAAATCACACGTATACTTTGAAGTGGACATGTCAAAAAGTGCGTGTTCCTAGAACGTCGTCGAAAATTAGAACAACAGGTATGTGGTGACTAAAATATAATCACCTATTAATTACCATGGTGCAAAACAAAGATAGGTATCGAAAAGCCGATCAAACAACCAAAAATTTGAGCCGACAATAAAATGCCTCCAGGGCCTGTAGCATAGTGCTTAATCGCGCGCGACGCCACTAGTTGAATCTTAAGGCGATTACCATCGCCAAATTAGCAGCTCGATATTTGTCACTACAAATATCAACGGAAACGACATTGAAATAACGTTCATATCAGCGCGCAATGCATAGTGGCTGTTACGACGCTCGCTGCGTCCTTGAGAGAGCGAAATAGGGGAAAATTATACTTTTCACTTGGACGTGATTACTCGATTGAATAATCTTATGTTATGTTTATAGCTATAAAGTTTATCTATTTATCAAAGCATAGATGAATTCAATCGGCTAAGCCACTCAGGAGCAGTAGGGAATTTTAGGTCAAAAAACACCATTCAGTAAAAAAAATTTCGTGTAGAAGTTTTGGTGGTATGAAAAAGAAAACTGTTGCATATGTTGTCTAAGAGTTGATTATTCATAATACATTTTTTCATTATTTTTGGTTTGGCCATAAACGAGGAGTAGACTTTAGAAAGTACCCATTTGGCAATGGTAAGGGCCTTAAGTACAAAGAGCGTGACATACTGTTTAATCGCAAAAACATCGTGTTACGCTTCTTGTACTTGTGATTCAACTAAGTCGCGTCGCACGCAATTAAACACTGTGCTACGAGTGCTGCATTAGTGGTCTCCTTAAATAGTAAGACATAATAATCTTGAATCTACTACAAGTATTTTCATATTGCAAAAAGCTATCGAGTTTTACCAAGTACCGACAGTCGCAAGTATTGAACATGTTATCATTTATTTCTTCTATAAATGCTACGAAACATGCGTGTAAGGCCAAAGATTTCAAAAGTAAAGATAAGCCCTTGCCGTTGTATGACAGCACCAAAATGGTTCCACCTTTAAATGGATGAGGCTCACTCGTTTGGAGTCAGTGCTCACCTGAACACAGTGATAGTTGGACGCCTTAAGTACACTTAAAGTTAATCATTTTAACAAATTTAGTAGTCTGATCAGTTTGACGACCTTAGGTAGACAGATTGCGCACTCATAAGTGTGCGCGCGTCGGCATTATGTTAACGCACGCATTCAAAAACAATGCAATAGATTTTAGGTGCCAGGGCTCATCTAAACTTTTGAAATGTTTGTGTAAGGCAAGCACTTGGCCATTATTTATATTTTAATGAGATCACATAAGCAGCTTGCAAAGTTACCGTACGAGAAAGTAAACAAAATGTTGATAACAAACAAATTCGTATAAGTATTCAATATAAGCATTAAGCTCATTATTCTTGTAGGTAGGTATGGCTTTTCAAGATATTTTGAATAACAAAGCTCTAAAAATAATCAGGTAATACGAGTATTTATTTTCAAGTAAAACTTTTTTTACAATGGATATTTATTTTCATCTACTGTGGCGATCAAACTCCATCCACTCAATTTCAGTAGATATTGAACATGGCTCTCGAACCATAATTATTGAAATTGCGCGTGCGCAGAAGCGAACCGCCCAGGCCGATAGGGCGGATTGAAAACCCGTTTGCCAGTCGTCCACTAGCCACGGACGGCGACGCTACGCTTCTTTAGTGCTCTTCCAGCGACCAGTAAATTCCCGCATCATTCATATTTCTACTTCGTTAATTATTTGTTATTTCTTATCATTTTTTCCTTGCTTTTTCACCTTCGTTGTTTTGTATATCTTTCTGTAGTTTTATCATACTTTTCATTTGTAAATTTTATATCCTTTGTTCCATTAAATCCATTCATTGTACCTGTTATCTTTAGTTATTCATTTCATCGATCCCTCTTCACAAATACTGACTTGACTGACGATACGGCTATCGACATCTACATTGGTGACCACCGACGTTCGGAGTTTTTGAAAAAGATGCTTAACAACGCAACGGACCAGCAAGGGCAAGGCGGTCAAAACAAGGTCGCGGTAACAAAGGAATCGGCAGACGTG
Organism: Ypsolopha sequella; assembly: GCA_934047225.1. Taxonomy (NCBI): domain Eukaryota; kingdom Metazoa; phylum Arthropoda; class Insecta; order Lepidoptera; family Ypsolophidae; genus Ypsolopha; species Ypsolopha sequella. The sequence goes on from OW203985.1 coordinate 31,482,343, forward strand.
TGGCGTGTTGGAGTGCGAGCACCGCCATTTTGGGTTGAAAAACCTGCGTTGTGGTTTGCGCAGATTGAAGGTCAGTTTGTTCTTTCTAATATTACTGTGGATGCGACTAAATTCTATTATGTGCTGCAGCAACTAGACCACCCGATAATGGCTGTGGTGGAGGATATCCTTAAGGATCCACCAGAAACTGGCAAATATGAGAAGCTTAAGACAGAGCTAATAAAAAGGCTAACTGTTTCGCAAGAGAAGAAGATTCTTCAGATAGTTACGCACGAAGAGCTAGGTGACAAAAAGCCGTCACAGTTTCTCAGGCATTTAAAAAGTTTAGCACCATCCATGCCTAATGATTTTCTACGAACTATTTGGTCGAGTAGATTGCCACCGAACTTACAAACCATTGTTGCTTCACAGCCACCTGCCTGTTTATTAGAGGACGTAGCTGAACTCGCTGACAAGGTGTACGACCTCACCTCGAACAGTGCCATGTATGCACCATCCCACCTGCAAGTAGCGAGCACCAGCGCAGCGCAACCACCACCAGGTACCGCTTTAGATTTTTTATGCCAAAGAGTGGCAGAGCTGAGCAGGCAAATGGAGGTGATGTCATTGCGGCTCGAAGAAAGAAATCCACGCCGTCCACGATCTAGACAACGTGACCGTTTTAATTCTCGGTCCTTATCACGTCACCGATCCACGTCACGCCCCAGACCAGAAGACCACCCACATTGTTGGTACCACTTCAGATTCGGCTCCAGGGCAAGAAAATGTAATCAGCCATGCACATTCCAGACCTCGGGAAACTTCCAGGGCAGCCATTAGTGGCCGAAAGCGACTGCCCTTCTTCATCAGGCCGTCTGTTCATCACTGACCGTAAAACTAAACTGCAATTCCTTGTGGACACAGGTTCGGACCTGTGCGTTTTTCCCAGGTCAGCTGTTCGGGAGCGCCGCGTCAAAACCAAATACGAACTATTCACCGCTAACGGTACTGTAATACCTACCTATGGTTTTCTACAGCTCGAACTAGATTTAGGACTGCGCCGTGCTTTCGTCTGGCGCTTCATCGTAGCTGATGTCTCCAAACCAATTATAGGAGTTGATTTGTTAGGTCACTACAACCTGCTTGTCGACTGCCGCAACCAACGTCTCGTGGATGGCATCACTTCACTTACAGTCTCCGTTCCACGTCAGAGCTCAACCGAAGGTATCTCCTCAGTTCGTACCACCCAGCATGACACACTTTTGCATAATATCCTTCGCGAGTTTCCAGAAGTAACCCGTCCAGCTGGTCAACCTGCTAACCCTAAGCACAATACTGTGCATCATATACGGACTACTCCGGGACAACCGATCTCCAGCCGTCCACGTCGTCTAGATCCAGAAAGACTAACCATCGCAAAAAAAGAATTTGACGATATGTTACAGAATGGTACAGCACGCACATCTGAGAGTCCATGGTCTTCTCCTCTACATCTGGTCCGTAAGAGGACCGACGGCTGGCGACCATGCGGAGATTACAGAGCACTGAACGCACGTACAATTCCAGACAGGTACCCAATTCGTCATATACAAGACTTTGCTTATCAGCTGGCTGGCAAAAAGGTGTTCAGCAAAATTGATCTGGTCAAAGCATACAACCAGATTCCTGTGCATAATGAGGATATTGCAAAAACAGCTATTACCACACCATTTGGCTTGTTCGAATTTCCGTTCATGACGTTCGGTCTTCGGAACGCTGCTCAGACCTTTCAGCGCTTTATGGATGAGGTTCTTCGGGGCTTAGACTTCTGCTATGGGTACTTGGATGACATTTTATTCTATTCTGAATCACAAAAGCAGCATGAAGAGCACCTACGTCAGCTTTTCAAGCGCCTCGTTGAGTATGGTGTTCTGATCAACAGCTCTAAATGTATATTTAGCCAACCTGAAGTTACTTTTCTGGGTTACAGTGTATCCGCAGCCGGCATCCAACCGTTGGACTCCAAAGTGGAAGCAATCCTCGAGTTTCCCCCGCCCAAGACGATTAAGGAGCTAAGACGATTCCTTGGGATGATGAATTTTTACCGTAGGTTCATTCCAGGAGCAGCGGAAGCTCAAGCACCACTCAACGCGCTTTTGTCAGGACCAAAAACCAAAGGTTCTCAGCCTGTAGTGATGAGTCCTCAACTTCAGGAAGCGTTCCAGAAATGTAAGGCTAGTCTTTCAGAAGCCACTCTCCTCACGCATCCTGACTACCAAGCAGACCTAGCCATACAGACTGATGCTTCAGATCTTTCCATAGGGGCAGTACTACAACAGCGTAAGGAAGACACATGGCAACCTCTTGCGTTCTTCTCGAGAAAGCTGAGTCCTTCGCAAAAGAAGTACAGTCCTTACGACCGTGAATTGCTTGCTATCTATGAAGCAATACGGTACTTTCGCTACATGGTAGAAGCACGAACATTTACGATCTACACGGATCATAAACCTCTCACGTTTGCTTTCACCACTCCTCGTGACAAATGCTCTCCTCGTCAGTTCAGGTACCTTGATTTTATAGGTCAGTTCAGCACCGACATCAAATACGTAGCTGGAAAGGATAACACGGTTGCTGATGCTTTGTCACGAGTCGAAGAACTTTCACAGCTACTCGATTATCAGTCTCTAGCCCAAGCCCAGAAAACAAACGCTGAATTGCAAGACCTGCTGCAAAATGGCTCTTCTCTCCAACTAGAAAAGGTCAGATTACCTAATTCTAACTCACACATCTTCTGTGACAAATCTACACCAGAGACACGACCATTTGTCACTCCTGAATTTCGTCGGCAAATATTTGACACGCTTCACAACCTCAGTCATCCCGGCGCAAAGGCTACGGTAAAACTAGTGACACAAAGATTTGTTTAGCCGGGCATTAGAAAAGACTGTCGACAATGGGCTAAGGAATGTCAACATTGTCCACTTAGCAAAGTGTCAAGACACACAACAGCTCCGCTTGCATCCTTCAATCCACCTTCAGCTCGATTTCAACACATACATATGGATATCATAGGTCCTTTACCTCTTTCTTTTGGCTACAGGTACTGTCTCACTGTCATCGACCGCTTCACTCGTTGGCCTGAGGCGTATCCACTCCAAGATATCACCGCAGAGACCTGTGCTTCAGCCTTCATAGTGGGCTGGATCTCCCGTTTTGGCTGCTGCGAGCGCATCACAACCGACAGAGGGCGCCAGTTCCAGTCGCATCTCTTCAAATCCATCGCTACTCTAGTGGGTGCGACTCACTGCACTACCACTTCCTATCATCCGGCAGCTAATGGTCTCGTGGAGAGACTACACCGGCAACTCAAAGCCGCCATCACATGCCATGATAACTCACAGTGGACAGAAGTTCTCCCACTCGTCATACTGGGTATTCGCACGGCATGGAAAGCTGACATCCAATCTTCAGCAGCAGAACTTGTCTACGGCGAGCCACTTCGCTTACCTGGACAGTTCTTATCAGCTACAGCAGACGAAGAGGTAGATTATACCGATTTTGCCAGCAGACTTCGAGGCCACATGAGTAAGATCGCTCCGAAACCTGCATCCTGGCATACTAATCGCACCTTCTATGTACCCCGAGACCTACACACTACAACCCACGTCTTTCTGCGGCAGGGTCCACTGAAAAGACCGCTACAAGCTCCATACTCCGGTCCATACAAGGTGCTGAAACGAGGTACAAAAACATTTGACATAGATGTCAGAGGGAAGCAGCTAACAGTGACAGTAGACAAGCTTAAACCAGCTTACGTCGCAAACAATGACGTCACATCATCATCACAAAATGACGTCACACCCACTCCAAACGTGATCACATCAGCCAACCAAGATAATATCAGTACCCCAGACGAGAGCCTAGTCAGAAAGACGCGAAGTGGGCGAACTGTCAGATTCCCGAATTACTATCGACCGTAAACGGTCTCGGCAGGGGAGTACTGTGGCGATCAAACTCCATCCGCTCAATTTCAGTAGATATTGAACATGGCTCTCGAACCATAATTATTGAAATTGCGCGTGCGCAGAAGCGAACCGCCCAGGCCGATAGGGCGGATTGAAAACCCGTTTGCCAGTCGTCCACTTGCCACGGACGGCGACGCTACGCTTCTTTAGTGCTCTTCCAGCGACCAGTAAATTCCCGCATCATTCATATTTCTACTTCGTTAATTATTTGTTATTTCTTATCATTTTTTCCTTGCTTTTTCACCTTCGTTGTTTTGTATATCTTTCTGTAGTTTTATCATACTTTTCATTTGTAAATTTTATATCCTTTGTTTCATTAAATCCATTCATTGTACCTGTTATCTTTAGTTATTCATTTCATCGATCCCTCTTCACAAATACTGACTTGACTGACGATACGGCTATCGACATCTACACTACTAACACTAGAAAGACGGCAAAAAAATTCGCCTATATGTATAGAAAGATGGGGTCACATGCTTTACTTAAAATGACCATTTCGGTTAATCGGTTTAATAAATATAATATAGTATATAGTAGACTATAGCGCTGATCTAAACATTTTAGAACAAAAACACAATAGCTTTATTTCGCTCGATAGAAAAAAACTACGAAGTTACCTCTTTTCATTTTAATTTCATGTTTTTTGAGTGATAAAGGACCTTTCTTTAATGATACAGCCTTGAAATTTGTATTACAAATAAGTGACTAATAACTCCGTCTAAATATGTTGGAATATTTTAATCATTTCATCTAGAAGCGCAGTTTTTCGTGAGCGCGTGTTTGTTGGTGGTCGTAACGGCAACGGCTGAGAGCGCTATTTTAAACTAAAAGGAAACGTCATAGAATTCAGTTCTGATTGATACATAATGAAGTGCTCAATCTGATTTTATAAAAATAAGAATAAAAATAGCTTTATTTGATATTTTAACAACTAGAGGCTAATAAAAATACCAAATAGGTCTCCACTCAGCACATGTCATAATCATGACTTGCGCCATGACGCTGATTTTCAGTGGATGCCTATATTAGTCATACATAATATATATACTTAAAAATGTGTAAAAATAAAAACACAAGTAAAATATTAAATTGAAAATTTGACAGTGAAACACAACTAATCATATCTAAACGAATCGACAAAAAATGAGCTCATTTTCTACCTCACATATTATATTTATTAATTACAGAGAAGTTTAGTATCTTTATATCAAGAACCAACAAATAACATATACCAAATAACAAATCCGCAACAACAACAATTTTAAAATACAACAATAGTAATACTAATTAAAGGGATACATTTAAATTCACTTTACAATTAATGGAAATAACAATAAAATTAGTGCAAGATACGACAAAAAAATAATACACTTATAAATAAATATTACCACTTAAGAACCTTAAACATATATAAATAAACATTTGCTCTATAAAGTAATGTTAAAGACTACAACATATTTGAAAATTTTAAAATAATGCTCTCCACAACAAAATTAATATTTCACAATATAAAAAATATAATAATTTTTCAAACCAACAAAAACATGTTTTTTCTTTTTTGTTTAACTTGTTATACGGCTTTTGGTACAAAATTTGGGAGTTGAAGGAAGTAACTATTGTGAAAAAAAAAAATTTTTAATTTTTAATTAAAATATAACATAATCGTAAATAAATATTCCAAATGCTGTTTGAAGTTATTAAGGGGATTCAAAATAACCAATTTTTTTCTTCACCCCTTCAAACTGTGTCTTTCCGACGAAAACATACATTTCATACTCACTTCACTTAAAACAACTAGGGGTACCTTCATCTCGGAAATTGTTTATGCAGTTTAATTAGAACCTCCAACATGTTCTGCTTTTCGACTTATTATTCCAGTACGCAACACTCACATCTGTATTCATGAACTGCTCTGCTCTATGAGATATATGTACCTTCAACTAGCATACTATCTCTTTGCCTTACATGAAATGATAACATGGTTGAATATGATTATACTACATATTCCTCACCACAGAAAAGGGTTAATTAATGTAAGGCATTGCACGTAGGTAGACCCAGCAATGTAAATATAATTTATTAGGTATTGTAGCATTCGCTACAGGTATTCAACCTTTTTCATATATTTTTAGTCTGTAACGCTGACGTTAAAATCAATTACCTATATTAATAAATATTATAAATATTGATCTACGAGATATACCGCGCGAGAAACAGATCTCATTTTATTAGTAGATACGATTCGACGGCGATAGAACCGAGGTAACTGGTTTTGACGGGTAGATCACCGGCAGCTTACCGGAGCGGCGATCACTCCTGGCTGATTGTTGAGCGACTAACTACGACGCTTGCCTAATATCAATTATCAAAATTTTTGATTGTTAATTGAAATATCCTACGTGGACATTTTTACACTAAAACTAATATATAAAGTGCTGTGTGTGAATATTACCCCGAATTGGGGTTCCTTTTTCCTACCGGAACGCTACGGACTCCGTGACTCTGGAGAGCTGCCTCCAGACTTCTCACTTCCGACCTCAGCCTGTGGAATCCAGACTTTTCCTGCCACTTCCGAAGAGCGACTACCAGGAGAGTGGTATTTTATAGAACTTGCATAATTCTATTAGGCAACTGTATTTTACCTTACTCACGACCCGGTTCTCCGGCCTATTCTATTTTTGTAGACCTTTTTATTAAAAAGTTGTATATTAGTAACTAAATTATATTTCTCTTCTACCCTCAAATTATATCTACCTAGAAATATTCCTCCGATGACGGCTACGCCGGTACAATGACGCCCAACCCACTTCTAGGTGAAATACAGTTCCTAATACGTTTTAGCAGGTTTCTAAATATTTTATAGTTATCCTTGGTGATGGTTAAACTTAGACTTTTAGACTTAGGGATATATTAATTTGTATCTGTTCCCTGTGTGTAAAGACTAGTACGTGGATTAGTAATCTAAATCGTTTATTGTATATTCCTTTACTAATATTTTTTTCTAAACTTCAAACACTACTACCCACATACTAGTAAATTTATAGTTAGTTAATTAAGCACTTAGTTTATAAATATAATTCAAATCTATACAACACACACCCAAACTTCGACTAAATTAACTACTGCTGACTGTGGTATTTAAAATGTCGTACCCTATTAAGTACCTTTCACTGCAAAAGGCAGAGCTAGAGTACGAGGTTCTTGTTCGAGGTGGTACTGCTGGCGACTCTGTATCTGAACTTCGTAAACAAATTGTTAAAGTTTCTTCAATCTTACCTTCAGAGGACATTCTTGAATCTCATTTAGACCCAGCTGATGATCTCAAAGGTGTAAAAGAGACATTATTAAAAATACAAAATAATGTCGCTGCACTAAAAACTAAACTTGATAGAAATTTGTTTGCAAGAACTGAGACAACTCTTCACCATGTCTACCATAGACTCAATCGTATCTCTTCTACTGAGGAAACTTCAGAAACCTATAAAGTCTGCTGCTCAACCTTTAGGGCATTAAACAAAGATTTAATTTCTATGAAACCCTCTAGTAAACAACTGACCGCTGATGAATCTTCTGAACAGGTCCCTGTAGCCTCTGGTTGCGATCGCAATACTACTTGCGAAAGAAACTTAGCTACTGAAATTAGTAAAATAAAATTCAGTGGCAAAACTTGCGTTCGATCGTTTATTCAACGGATTGACGAGTTCTTCCAGTCGAGAGGCGTGTCTGCTGATAAAGTGTTATCATTTGCGTATGAAATGTTCACCGACGATGCACTGCATTGGTATCGCTGTAATAAATCTAAAGTTACGTCTTGGAAGGATTTAGTAACACTACTTAAACAAGATTTTAGCCATAGTGACTACGACTACAGACTCATGTCTGAAATTCGCTCACGCACACAAGGTGAGAATGAAAACATAACCATATACTTGTCAATAATGCATGGAATGTTTTTACGCTTAAACAAAAATATTCCTGAAAATGAACAACTCGAAATTCTCCTACATAACGTACGTCCTTGTTACGCAAGTACACTTGCAGCATCATCTGAAATTGTAAGTATCGACACACTAAAAACTGTCTGCCGAAATTATGAAAATATTCAGTCTAAACTGACACAATTTCGTGAGCCTCCGAAAGCAAATTCAGATACCTTAGCACCAGAATTTGCCTATAGCAAACCTATCGCTGCAAGTAGTTCTTCCAACAATTACTATTACAGTAATAAACCTAACTATCATAGTAGTCAATCCAGCTACAGAAATCAAAATCAACATACACAATATAACAGCAAAAGCAATAACTACAGACAAAATTACCCATACACTTACACAAACAATAAAGTACAATATGGAAGTAATAACTATAATAAAAGTGAAATTCCTAAAACTAACACTGAAAATAGGACTTTACCTGTAGCTGAAGTGGCTACTGAAGTTAAAACGATTTATTGCCCTAGATGCCGAACAAATACTCACTCATTGAAACGGTGTACAGAAGCTCGTTTTCCAATATGCTTCAAATGTGGAAAAAAAGATGTGCGCTATCCTGAATGCCCTAACTGTAAATCTGAAGCTTCCAGTGCAAAAAACTAATAGATACGGATTGCAGTGTCAGTAAACTTACCACTAGTAAATTAAACAACTCTGAATGGAATGAGTGGTTAGAGTTCATTTCAAAATTTTTTTCCTGTTACACTGTCTCTTCAATCCGAAATTCTACAGTTTCTAATAATGATTCACGACCTTATGCTTCTATTGGTATTAATGGTCAAACTATGATTGGTTTACTAGATACAGGTTGTTCTGTCACGATTCTAGGAAACAATTCTCATCAACCTCTAACTAACGCTGGATTTAAACTGCAGAGCTGTGATTCCCTGCAATTCATTGCTGCTGGAGGTCAAAAACTACAACCTATTAGATTAATACACTTACCCATAACTTTTGCTAACCAGCTACATATTATAAGTACATACGTAGTTCCTGAAATAAAAAATAATTTAATTCTAGGTATGGACTTTTGGACGAGTTTTGACCTTTTCCCTAATCATATCAATACTATTACGCTACTGAAACAAACTGATGCTCCATTAGCAGAACTAACTGTCACTGAAGCTAAACATCTTTGTTCGTACGATTATCTAACTGAAGCTCAAAAAGTTACAGCTGATCATATAATAAACCAGTTTAGTGATATTTCTTACGAAGAACGTGGTTTAGGCCGTACTTCATTGATAACTCACACTATTGACACGGGAGATGCTACCCCGGTCCGCCAAAGATACTATAGGATGTCTCCCGAAAAACAAAGACTACTTATTGAACAGTTAGACGAGATGGAGAAGGAAGATGTCGTAGAACCATGCGATAGTCCTTGGTCTTCACCTGTCTTGCTTTCACCTAAAAAGAATGGAGAACTAAGATTTTGTCTTGACAGTCGAAAGCTAAACGCTGTCACAAAAAAAGATGCATATAGTGTAACCGCGAGGTTACAGAAATGCAGAGCTGATGGGATTTGAGGATTGATTGGAGAATTGTGGGTAAACTGACTGACCTTTGATGATGATTGTTGTGGGCGAGCAGACTAATGCGCTGAGCGGGCTGAGCCTTCTTGTTGGGCTGATGGAGCTGGCGTTTTTGGTCAGGAATGTGCAGAATGTCTTGGTGTAACGTGAAGTAATACACAGCACTGTTATGAACACAGGATACGCGATAGATTTCGGCGCGTTGGCGGCGCGAATGTGTATACGTGTCGTTCGATCGACGTTTGCGGCGGAACAGTCGGCTGCGCGAGCGCGCAGACGTGCGCCTCGGGAGGCGTCTCGAGCCGAACAGAGTGAGTGAACCGCGGGTTGGCGCCAGCGCGCGAGTCCATTGTGTCGCCAGGTGGCGCCAGCGCTGCGCCGCGAAAATTAGTCATGCACATGCGCGAACGTCACGCTGGTAGCGTGAACATATAGTTTACCATATATCTCTGAAATTTTAGACAATTTGCGCGATGCTAAATACCTTAGTAGTATCGATTTATCTAAAAGTTTTTGGCAAATTTTAATAAGAGAAGAAGACCGCTGCAAGACTGCATTCTATATTCCATCTCGTGGTACCTTCCAATTTTAGTGCATGCCCTTCGGTCTTACCAATGCACCTGCTACACAACAAAGATTGGTTGATATATTGTTCTACGGACCTGAATTCGAACATATGGTTTTTGTGTTTATTGATGATATTATTATTATTTCTCCTACCTTTGAAAAACACATTTCCCTTTTACTGCGAGTGTTAGATAAACTAAAAATGGCTAACTTAACTACCTATAAACTTTAAAAAATGTCAATTCTTTAGGCAACAACTTAAATACTTAGGATATGTTGTCGACTCTAATGGCTTACACGCAGATCCTGAAAAGGTGGAAGCGATTGTCAACTTTCCCACTCCATCTAACAGAAAAGAACTTCGACGATTCCTAGGTACAGCTTCATGGTATCGAAGATTCATTCCCAACTTTAGTTCACTCTATAGTTTACTCTTTAGTTTACTCTCCTTCCCCCCGGACCTCGTTTGAGAGTGAACGTGTGTGAAACCGTTTCTCAATTTACTAAAAACCTTTAAATACTATACCAGTTTTGAAAATTCGTTTAAAATAATAGGAGTGCATAATTCACAAAGCGACACACAGTTAAACTGTGCTTCTAGTGACGAAGGTGATAACTTGGTTGGAGCCACGCCCTCCCATTCAACACACCACTTTGTACTACGCGTGTCGTCGTCATCAAAGTCACCCCTGCCATTCATTGCCGTCTACTGCGAGTGAGTCACTCCTAGCTTATACATTTGCTCTTACTACGGATCTCGCTTACGCGCTTCTGGTATCCTAGTACTTTACGCGTTACTGTATCAAGTAACTATGCCGTTGAATCGTACACCACCGAAGTCGTTATCTACTACGGTCTCAGAAATGGAGCGTAGCGGTGGCAGTCTACCCGACTTGCAGTCGATCGATGAGGTAACTAATAGTAATACGGCACGTGTTCGCGCCACTTCTTGTGGCTCTCATACTGCGGGGTAGTTGTGAATTAATATTTTCAACTGTCATTTTCGCTGCATCTCCACCCGCTTAGTTTTGGACGCAAATCAGTCAGTCGTCAATCAGAAGCCTTTCACGCCGGAGGTATACGCTGATTGTCATTCGACTAGGTCCTACCTCGACCCTACCGCCCGCCATTTTGAGATCGCACCCGCTGTGCGCCTCATTTTCATCTATTACTATTACGAAGAAGATTAGCCGAGAAGAGCGCAACCAGGCACGAAGAGGAAGAAGAAAACCATCTTGGAGAACACCAGAGACTTGGTGGCTCAGGCGAAGCGTGGTTTGTGGTGCATGCAGCTCCTTCCCAAGGTCAGATCTTTCATCTTCATAATTATTTCTCTTCACTTCCCGCTATTTTTAAAACCTATGGTGATACAAAGCACTGCCGTCATATCGCGTGCTCATTTTTTGGCCATTCGAGCCGGATCTAGATCCATTTTAGGCCCTTTGATCTGCGATCTATAACCATTTTTTGGTATTTCCAACCGCTATCTTCATGTTCTTTGTCTAAAGAACACGTTCCGCTCTAATTTTCACTCTGCCCGCAGTATTACCCCGCATTCCCGCTCTTATTTGCATTATCTATGCATTAAAACCCCGCATTCGTCAAAATATTAGTGATTCCATTTCCTATATACTGGAAATTATAAATTATCTACAGTGAAATACGCCATTCTGTTAATTTATCCGCTGCGATTATACCATTTGATCATTTCACAGAAAATATTATCTGCCTACCTGCTAATTCTTAATATTATCGAGAGGTACTCGTACACAGGTTCGTCCGCCGCCCGTGTTATCTCTAACTCATTAGCATTATTCTATGTTGTAGTCAGTATAAAACTTTCAATAGTTCTGGTACTTGCCTAACTTTGTACTATATAACATGCCAAATTCCGCAGAAGCTGCAAAATTAAAGATGTCGTATAGTTTAAAGAAGCTTAAAAATAAAAGGCAAGAATTGTTTAATCGCCTTCAGAGAGTTTATGACTTTTCTAAAACCGCTTTAGAGGATGTTTCTTCGGCAGAATTGTTTATGGCCAATGTCGAAACTTTGGATACTGTACGCTCAGAAATTCATGTAATCATAGATGAAATTAATGACACAGAGGTATTGATAAATCCTAATTTTGAACCAAATTATCAAAGTTGGTCAGCTTTTGAGGATCTTTACTCCCATTGCAAATACATCAACCGGAAGTTATCACATTCTTCGAAATCGGCTGACTCTAAAGTTAAAGCTCCACTTGACATGGAATGTCCCAAAAAACCTACTATCAAGCTTCCAAAACTGGAACTCGTTGGTTTTTCTGGTGAAGCTACTATGTGGCCAACATTCTATGAAACATTTAAAACCACGATTCACGATAATCCGGACTTGACCGACAACGAACGAGTACAATACCTGATGGGTAAACTTTCTGGCCGGGCACTTTCGATTTGTTCTGGAATCACACCGAACGCAACTAACTACGACATAATCTGGAAAACACTCGTTTCTACTTTTCAAGACTCGCGTAGTTTAGCCACTACTTATTTGGATCAAATGTTTGAATTTCGCCCTTTAACTACCGCTAGTTCAAAAAACTTGGACTTGTTTTTAGACAAGTTCTGTTCCGCTGTTTCGTGTTTAAAATCACTGAATATTAAAGATCTTTCGGATTTTATCCTTATGTATTTGGCCCTTAAAAAACTTGATGTTGAAACCGCTCGTTCATTTGAAATGTTTAAACGTGGTTCCGATTTACCCCATTATGATGAATTAATATCATTTTTACGGGAACAAACTAAGATACTGAACCGCACTGCACCCGCAATTACCGCTCCCGCTCCGAACCGCTCCGTTAATAATAATAATAACAAAACCGGGTACAGTACCAAGTCAACCCATGATTTTGTCTCCGCTTCGACCAATAATAATTGTTGTCCGCTATGTAAACAATTAAAACACTATAATTTATATAAGTGTCCCGAATTTGTGAAACTAGATATCGAGAAAAGATTTCAGTTCATCAAATCTAATAACGGTTGCACCAATTGTTTAAGTATTACGCATAACAATTCCGCTTGTAAATCGTCTTATAATTGCCGCCATTGTAATTGTAAACACCATTCGATGTTGTGCCGCAAACAAAATGTGATGAATACTCACACCGCGCTTGGTCAAAATATTACCGTGTCTCCACGCACACATACGCAATCTTCGAGGTTGGTGGATCCTGCCGTATCGGCGACTAACACAGAACATATGACTAATGATTCTCAATCCGTACCAACTGCGAGTAATAATATTTCTTTATGTAACTTACAGCCTAACTCGCAGCGTAATGAAACATGCCTTTTAGGTACAATTCAAGTGATCGTGAAAGATTCTAACGGTATGTCTGTCCGTCTACGTGCGCTCTGCGACCCTGCGTCACAATCCAGTTTTTCGACGGTTTCCTGTTGTGAGAAGCTTAACTTAAAATATGAGAAAATTCCCCGCGCTTTTGTTAAGGGCATCGGCTCTTCATCAAACCCAATTAAGGGTGCGACAAACCTTAAATTGTTTTCACGATTTGATGATTCGGTTTCAATTTCGCTTGACACTTATGTAATCGACCGTATTACCGACAACTTACCATCGGTGCAGGTGGATTTGTCTACGCTTTCGTATTTAAAATATATCACACTTGCTGATGAAACATTTTACTTACCGGGTGAGATTGATATTCTTATCGGTGCATCTTTATTCGCGGATATCTTGTTATCAGGCCGCGTCTCTGGTCCCCCGGGTACGCCGACGGGATTTCAGACCATCTTCGGTTTTACGCTAATTGGTAATACGCCTGTTTACCAAAATACCGCATGTTCAATTTCGTTATGCTCTTATATGGAGATTGAACCGCCAATAGATTTTATTTTACAAAAATTTTGGCAATTAGAAGAGGTGCATTGTGAACCTGCTTCTAGTCCCGCAAATGATGAATGTGAAAAATTATTTATTAACAATGTGTCACGTGACCCCGCTGGTCGCTATTCGGTTTCTTTACCGTTCGCACGGAATCCTAACATACTAGGAAACTCGTACCATCACGCAAAAAAGTGTTTTATGTCTCTTGAGCGTAGGTTTGTTTCTAACGCAGATTTACGTTCCGAGTATAACAATATAATAAATGAATACCTAACTAAAGGTTACATATCCCCGCTTCATAATGATGACCAATTATCTCTTGGTTATTATATTCCGCATCATCCCGTAGTGCGTGTTGATAAATCAACGACAAATGTGCGTATTTGTATGAATGCCAGTACTAAGACTGACTCCGCTGATGGTACTCGTGTCTCATTAAATGACACGCTGCACACAGGTGCTAATTTGCAAAACGATTTGTTTTTAATTTTACTTGACTTCCGCTTGTATGAAATCGCTTTTACCTCGGATATCAAACAAATGTTCTTACAAGTTTTGGTTAACGCCGATGATCGCAAATTTCAAAAGTTTTTATACCGCTTTGACACGTGTTCACCGCTTATCGCTTATCAGTTCAATCGCGTCTGCTTTGGACTACGTAGTAGCCCTTTCCTTGCGATGAGAGTAGTCAGGAAACTCTGTGAGGATGGGAGTTCAGCGTACCCGCTCGCCGCTACTGTAGCCGCACGAAACTGTTACATGGACGACATCTGCTATAGCACGCCCACCGTGCAGGGCTCCTTACAGCTCAGAGATGAGCTGGTAGGATTGCTTAAGGCCGGTGGCTTTGAGCTCGTCAAGTGGTCTAGTAACTGTCAACAGTTACTTGATACACTGCCTGATACTCACCGCTTAAATTCTAGTAAGAATTTTGAAGAACAAACTCAAACTCTTAAAGTTCTTGGCTTACAGTGGTCGCCTGATTCTGACGAGTTCTCTTTTACTGTATCGCTAGATAGTCGCCCATGTACTAAACGCAATGTTTTGTCCGTGATAGCACGTCAGTACGACGTCCTCGGCTTTACCGCTCCTGTGATCTTGTACGCAAAATTACTCTTGCAGAAAATCTGTATTTTAAAATTAGACTGGGATGAAACACTACCCTCTGATATTGCGCAGATTTGGCAAAACTATTTGAAGGAGCTACCTGTTTTGCGGGATTTACGTATTAAACGCCACTTAGACGTGTTCCAAAATTCGAAAATTTCGATAATATCATTTGCAGACGCAAGTGAACGTGGATACGGATGTGTCGTATATATTAGAGTACAAGATGACTCAGACACTTGCACTAGCATTCGGCTGGTATGCGCAAAGTCAAAAGTCTGTCCGCTCAAGACCGTCAGTGTCGCCCGCCTTGAGCTTTGTGCCTCGTTACTCATGTCGAAATTAACTCGTCGTGTAGTTGACGCTTATAAAATACGTCACAATATTGAACGTATTTACTGTTTTACCGATTCTATGGTAACTTTACACTGGATACATTCCTCACCGCACAGGTTTAAAACCTTTGTCGCGACGCGTATAACAAAAATAATATCCGCTATTCCCGCTGAATGTTTTTACCATACAGCTGGTTCTCAAAACCCGAGCGACTGTCTTTCCCGTGGTCTCACTCCCACGCAGTTGATGAGTCACCCGCTCTGGTTCACTGGACCTGCTTGGCTTTATCTGGACGCTAAAGAGTGGCCAATCAAAACAATAGAATCAGCTTCTATTGAAGAAAACTTGCCGGAATCAAAAACAATTTCTCTTCCCGCTTTTAGTAATGAAGAACCGCATCCACTTCTTTCTCTTTCGGAAAGAATTTCGTCATGGCTTGTGCTTTTACACACAATCATTTACATCTACCGATTTTTACGTATTTTACCGCGCTCTAATATTTTTACCGCTACCGATATGGATTTCGCTGAAGTTGCATTGATTAAAGCTCTTCAAGCATTTTATTTTCTTGATGAAATAAAAAGATTAAAGTCAAATAAACTTTGTTCTCCCGCTTTAAATCGACTATCGCCATTTTTAGATAAAAATGGATTGTTACGCGTTGGTGGTCGACTTCGCAACACAGACATGACGTTCGATCAACAACACCCTGTGTTGTTACCTCGTAAAAATCATATTGTCGAATTGATTATCATTCATTATCATCGCAAAAATTGTCACACTGGACCAGTGGCTTTAATGTCAATAATCCGCCAAAAATTTTGGATACTTTCCTGTCGAAATATTGTTCGTCGCGTAATACATAGCTGCAATTATTGTTTTAAGGCGAAGCCGAGACAAACCTTCCCTTTCATGGCAGATTTACCATCATGCCGCGTTAATGAGGCTAAAGCTTTTGTCCACTGCGCTGTGGATTATTGTGGTCCTATCAGTATCACTCCGTATCGAAAACGTGGAGTCCGTCCCGTCAAATGTTACCTCTGCATATTTGTATGCCTGGTGACTCGTGCAGTTCACGTTGAATTGGCAACTGATCTTAGCACGAACACTTTTCTTTCCGCGTTCAAACGTTTTTTATCTAGACGTGGAGCAGTGTCTTTCGTATATTCAGATAATGCTACGAACTTTGTAGGCGCTAGAAATGCCCTCTCAGAAATTTACAATTTGACAAACTCCGAAGAATTTAAAACGTCTTTCGCGAATGAACTTGCCGATCATAGAATACAATGGAAATTTAATATTCCACGTAGCCCACATTTTGGGGGACATTATGAGATATATGTCAAAGGATTTAAGACGCATTTGCATAGAGTAGTAGGTACTCAACTGTTGACCTACGAAGAATTATTAACTGTAGTTACGCAAATAGAATGTGTCATAAATTCTCGTCCGCTTACGCTGCGGAGTGAAGATCCATCTGAACTTAGCGCGTTAACTCCTGCACATTTTCTGATGTCAACTCCTTTAAAAGAATTACCCGCTTGTAAGGTGGCTGATGAGCCAGTTAATTTATTACGTCGCTACGCGTTGCTTGATCAAATGGTAGAATCGTTCGCAAGGCGATGGAAGAATGATTATCTCCATCTTCTCCAGTCTAGAGGAAAATGGAATACACCTTCCAACCCAATCAAAATTGGATCTGTTGTCGTTGTAGTTACCGATAACACTCCACCGCTTCAATGGCCGCTCGGTGTTATGGTAGCTGTATACCCTGGCAAAGATAATGTCATTAGGGTAGCTTCTGTCAAAACGACGACAGGTGTTTACAAACGACCTGTCGTGCGTCTTTGCCCTCTCCCATCTCAATAACTCCTTTCTTTGCCCCCGCTTCAAAATTTCGTTATTCTCTGTCTTATTTTTACTTTTCTATTCTTATTTTAAAACCAATGGTTTTAACGCCGGGGGCAAATGTTCGCGCCACTTCTTGTGGCTCTCATACTGCGGGGTAGTTGTGAATTAATATTTTCAACTGTCATTTTCGCTGCATCTCCACCCGCTTAGTTTTGGACGCAAATCAGTCAGTCGTCAATCAGAAGCCTTTCACGCCGGAGGTATACGCTGATTGTCATTCGACTAGGTCCTACCTCGACCCTACCGCCCGCCATTTTGAGATCGCACCCGCTGTGCGCCTCATTTTCATCTATTACTATTACGAAGAAGATTAGCCGAGAAGAGCGCAACCAGGCACGAAGAGGAAGAAGAAAACCATCTTGGAGAACACCAGAGACTTGGTGGCTCAGGCGAAGCGTGGTTTGTGGTGCATGCAGCTCCTTCCCAAGGTCAGATCTTTCATCTTCATAATTATTTCTCTTCACTTCCCGCTATTTTTAAAACCTATGGTGATACAAAGCACTGCCGTCATATCGCGTGCTCAGCACGTTTGAAGAGAAAGCGCGACTGTGACTTACAAGAATTGAAGGATGATATACGAGAAATGTTGAAGTCTTTTACAAGCGAACAAAACCATAAATTACAAGTAATGATCACTTCATTAAATGAAATGAAATCTCATAATGAAGAAATGCGTGTTTCTATGAATATGATGTCTGAAAAGAACGATGAATTACAGAAAGAACTGGGTATCTCTAGACAAGAGCGTAAAGAATATCTAAGTTATGCGAAGAAGTTAGAGGACAAAATTGAAAATCTTGAAAGAAGCAATTGCTCAGCAAAAATTGAGATTCGCAACATCCAGAAATTTGAAAAAGAATCCAAAGAAGGTCTATCAAATATAATTGAAAAGATCGGAACCAAACTAAACGTCCAGATAAAAACTTCTGATATAAGGGATGTTTATCGTGGATATGCTAAACCGGACATGCCAAAACCAATCGTGGTCGAGTTCACTACTGTACCTCTAAAAAATAATTTGATTAGTGCTTTTAAAAAATTCAATAAAATTGGAAAAGATGCAAAACTCAATACATTAGATCTTAATCTTGAAGGACCGCAAAAACAGATCTACATCTCCGAATCTCTTACCACTAAAAGTAGAAGATTACACTTTTTAGCACGAGATTTTATAAGGACCCATGATTACTTATTCTGTTGGACATCGTACGGCAAAATTTATATCAGGAAAAGAGAAGGCTCTCCTCAAATTCGCATAGATGAAGAAGCAGATTTGAACAAGTTAAAGGATATGTCAAATTGACTAAATTTTTTATGCCATCTAAATTTTTTGTCTAAAGATTTTTATTGTAATAACTTTAAGTTATGCATGCTACTGGCTATTATAAAGCTTTACTGTACACATTATTTCAAAGATTTAATTATTTCGCAAATATGTAAACACTATACACATTATCTCATTACACACAACGTATTTAAGCTAAGTAACAATAGACACAATTACATTATTGTCAAACAAAACAATATCCCCCCCGCTTTGACTAAACAAATTCATTACAATTACTTTAATATACTCATAATTATGACTTATTGTATCTTCCCTTTATCTGGTACTAACATCAAGAGACAGTTGCAAACAAGTTTCAAAAGAGAAAGATAAACTGAATGAAGAAATAGATAACTTTTCTGTATCTGACTCAGTATTATGTGACGCTGATAACTGTAAACTCCTACTCCCCAAGTCAAAAGAAAAACTTACCATAATAACACAGAACATTCGTAGTATTTCTCGTAATATGGATAATTTTTTGTTATTGCTGGAGATAATTGGATGTGAAATGGACATTATAATTTTGACTGAATGCCGCTTATCCTGTAATCCTGTCATACCACAAATAATAGGTTACAACTCATATGCAACAAAAATAAATCACAATCAGAATGATGGCGTTGTTGTCTACGTAAAAAACAATTTGAATATAAGTGTAGAAGAGCCTACCATTTTGGAGTGCAGTAGTCTTTTGATCAAAATCAACAATGAAACTGGTATTTTAGCAGTTTATAGACCGTCTGCCTTCAAAGTCCTAGATGCGTTTGAAAACTCCCTTGACACATTTCTGTCCCATATTCCATCTAATTACACTTTTTCCATAATAGGTGACATTAATATTGATATTCACCCAGAAAATCAAAATTATAACTCTCACAATTATCTTAACATATGTGCATCTCATGGCCTTTTACCCGCTCATACTATTCAAACACACTCAAAAACCTGCCTTGATCACGTCATGTTAAGGACACAAAAACCTGCACTCACTCTAGTAACCACCTCCACAGTCACTGATCATCAAGCTGTAATACTTTGTTTATTCTCCAATCCATTAAGACAGTATTCACATACAAAACATATATCTGTAGACAATAAAGGTCTTGGCCGTGAACTGGAAAATATTGATCTTGAACCTATTTACAAATCAACTGATGCTAACTTAGCTATGCAGTATTTAACATCCAATATTCAACTAGCCATCAACAATAATAGTCACGTTATGAATTATCCTAGGCGAAAAAAAATCATCAAACCTTGGATTACACAAGGTTTGTTAAAATGCATAAGAAACAGAGACAAAATGCACAAAAAACTCAAAAAGGCACCTGAAAATACAATACTAAAATTAACTTATTGCAGATACAGAAATTACTGTAATGCTCTATTAAAAAAACTAAAAAGGAAATATGAATCTGATAAATTAGTTGAAGCAGGAAATAACAATAAAAAATTATGGGAAGCTATAAAACACATTACACACACAAATAAAGTAAAAAATAAATCTACTGAGCTGCTACACTCACCTTCCCCTCAGTTATCCGTAGATAACGTAAACAACCATTTTGCAAACGCTGGTAAAAATTTAGCTAGTAAAATCCAGAAGCCCCCCGTAAATTATCCCAAAACAAATCCCCCAAAAACCCTCAATTCTTTTGTACTATTAAACATAGATGAAGGGGAATTAGAAAAACTTATAATTGGACTAAAAATTGATTGTGCTGTAGGATGGGATAAAATCTCAAACAAAATATTAAAATCGTATAAAAATATTATAGTTCCACCTCTTACATATATCTTTCAATTATGCTTAAATTCAGGTACCTTCCCCAAAGTGTTAAAAAAATCAGTTATACTTCCTATACATAAGACAGGAGACAAGAATTTCGTTGACAATTATAGGCCAATCTCTATCCTTCCTTCTATCTCAAAACTCCTAGAACGCATAATAAACTCCCGCCTTATTAAATACCTAGAGTCAAACAACCTTTTATCAGATTCTCAATTCGGTTTTCGCACTGGACGAAGTACTGATGATGCAGTACATGAGCTCACTAGCTATGTTGTTGAGAATCTAGATAAGGGATCAAAAACTATTGGCATTTTCTTAGACCTTGCAAAGGCCTTCTATACGGTGTCTCTTCCTACTCTTATCAGCAAGCTGAAAAATATTGGCATAAGAGGTAACCAACTTAAGCTACTACAGGATTATGTCAGTGAACGATATCAATGTGTCAAAATTGATAATCACATGAGCTCCGATTTACCAATTACTTTTGGTGTCCCGCAAGGCAGCATTCTAGGCCCCACTCTATTTCTCATATACATAAATGACCTCTGTGATCTTAATCCTGCCCATGGAAAAATTGTCTCATATGCCGATGACACAGCTATTCTCTTTTCAAGAAGTACATGGGAGGATACTTATAATGCTGCACAGGACGGTTTTGATGAGGTAACCACTTGGCTCCGCACGAATTCTCTGACCCTGAACTCCAAGAAAACTAAATATATAACCTTTAGTATGCGAAATTTTGAAATAAAACAACGAAACAAAATAATTGCTCATTTTTGTACCGATACAAAACCTCAAAACTGCACATGCCCACCTTTAGAAAAAACGAATCATATTAAATATTTAGGAATAGTTTTGGATAACACTCTTAGCTTCGCCTCGCATATAGAATTAGTCTCCGCCAGGGTAAGGAAGCTAATTCATATTTTTAAAAACCTTCGTCATGTTGCAAACAATAAAATTATAAAACAGGTTTATCTCTCTCTTTGCCAATCAATACTGACTTACTGCATCACTTCATGGGGTGGAGCTCCAAAAAGTAGATTAATAATACTAGAAAGAGCACAGAGAGCCATTCTCAAAGTCAGCACCTTTCGCCCAAAACTCTTTCCTACAGATATTTTACTACATTCGTGTAATGTACTCTCCGTACGTCAACTCTTTATTCTGTATATTATCCTTAAGCAACACTCTCATACCATATACGATCCTTCTCTTCTAACCCGTCGACGTAATGATAGAGTTTGTACTATACCGACGTTTAAACACCCTTACGTTAATAAATACCTTCCATTCCTCGGACCATATCTTTACAATAAAATAAATAAAATAATTAATATATACCCACTAAATAGAACACAATGTAAAGGAACTGTCATTGAATGGCTTAAAAAACTAAATTACAGTGAAACAGAAGATTTATTAAATATATAAACCTAAAAGCTTCAAACAAAATCACTTTTCAGTCATGGTTTAAGTTCAAGTTTATTATTTTATTATTATGTAACTCTTAACTATTACTATTATTATTATTTTGTCTTTCATACATACACATTGACACACCCTCTCACACTCACACATATACACTCTACACCTACACACACACAGAGAGGAACACCCTTCACATATTTACTTTAGTTTATTTTATTTTACACTTTATAATTTTACTTGTCTCACTCAATAAAACTATCATAAGATTGTAAATATTGGAAGAGCGCTGCTGCCTGAAACACCGGTCTAGAGTACTCTAGCACCTAGTTCGGGCACAGACGTACTTACTGGCAACTTGTTTTATGTAACTTGTTTTTAAGTAATCATGTACAATCAATCACTGTAATATGATAATTTGATTTAAATAAACTAAAAAAAAAAAAAAAAAAAAAAAAACTAGCTGCTCCTCTAAATAAATTAACCTCTCAGGGTAAGAACGCTCCCTCATTTTCCTGGTCTGTTGAAGCGGACTGTGCGTTTAAAAACCTTAGAGAATGCCTTATTTCTGCCCCAGTCCTTTCGTGTCCTAACTATTCTGAACCATTTGAAGTCCACACCGATGCAAGTGACTATGGAATCGGTGCTGTACTGACTCAGAATCAAGATGGTGAGGAAAAAGTGATAGCATATATGAGTAAGTCACTTTCTAATCAAGAACGAAACTATAGCGCTACAGAGCGTGAAGCACTTGCCGTTTTAACTGCAATTGAACACTGGAGATGTTACTTAGAAAACGGTCGTAAAACAGTCGTCTACACTGACCATTCTTCTCTTACATGGTTTTTGAATCTCAACAACCCTACTGGTCGTTTAGCTCGTTGGGGTGTAAGACTATCTGCCTATAATCTTGAAATCAAACATCGCAAGGGATCTGACAACGTAGTACCTGACAGTCTTTCCCATTCTGTTCCTGTATCCGCTATAGATTCCTTAAATTCTTCCGTTTCACCGAACACAACTGACCCCTGGTACTTAAACATTTACAATGGCTGTGAAAATTCTCCGACTTCATTTCTTAATTACAGAATAAGTAATAATAAACTATTTCGCTACATGAAGAGTCTAAATCCTTTAGCTAAAGAATTCGATTGGAAGGAAGTGATACCTTCAGAATTCAGACAACATATTATTTCTAGTAACCACTCTGTACCCACTTCTGGTCATTTCGGAATCTTCAAGACATTAAAACGTCTATGTCTAAGTTATTTCTGGCCTAATATGCACCGTGACGTTACTAACTTCGTGTCACGTTGTGATATTTGCAATGCACATAAACATCCCAATCATACAACACTTGGAGTCATGGGCCGACCTAAAAACTGCTCCAGACCATTCCAAATGTTAAGTATGGATCTAGTAGGACCTCTACCCCCAACTAGAAATCAAAACACCTTTTTACTCGTCATAACCTGCTGCTTCTCTAAATATTGTCTAATGTTTCCTGTACGACGTGCTACAGCTGACATAATCACGCGTATTGTAGTAGAAAAAGTTTTTCTTGTCCACGGTATCCCCAGTACAATTCTAATGGACAATGGAAAGCAGTTTATTAGCCATACTCTAAAACATCTACTCTCAACTTATAACATACCAAACGTACACTATACACCTAAATATACTCCTCAGGTTAATTCCGTTGAACGCTACAATAGGACTATAATTACTGCAGTATCAACTTTTATCGAGAACGATCACAGGTCCTGGGACACCAATTTACCAAAAATACAATTTGCTCTAAATAGTTCAGTAAATGAAGTAACTGGTTTTACTCCTTCATTCCTGGTATTTGGACGTGAGTTGGTAAGTTGTGGTTCACATTACGTTGATACCGATACCTCAGCTGATGACTTAGTCTTTGCACCTCGCGACGAATATGCTGAAAACCTAGGAGCTCTCCGTAAAATCTTCGATAAAGTGCAGTCATCGCTTCTAAAAGCTCATTCTAGAAATGCTTATAACTATAACTTGCGCCGTAAGAATGTTGAAATGAATGTAGGAGACATTGTGTGGAAAAGAACTTACTACTTGAGTAATAAAGACAATAATTTTACTAAAAAGCTTGCCCCAAAATTTATTAAATGCCGCGTTATTGTAAAGAAATCTCCTCTTGTCTATGATCTGGAGCACATGGATGGCAATAACTTAGGAACATGGCATGTAAAAGATTTAAAACTAACAAACTATAACATTTCTAATTAAAGTCACACTAATTACATACCCTCAGTTATTTAAGAACACCTTACCTATTTTTAATTGTCTAGTCATTCAATTCTGTCTATGGAGTATTTTGAAAACCTGTATGAATTTACAGTCTTATAATTATAACTTTAAAATGCATTTACACTATTCCTTTCATATTTACATTAGTTCTCTACCGAACAATGTTATATCTTGGTTTTCTTTATCCTTTAATAAACTAAGGTATATTAGTGACTGCTTATTCATTGGCTAAAGTCCATAATATGTATCTTAACCAGCTAAAGTTAAGGTACCTGTTAGATCAAATACTTACTAATTCATAGTTTTCTTTTACTCGTTAGACTTATTTTAATATCTTCTAATAGCTATGTGTGAGTATCCTTGGTTTCTTAATCCCAAAGTACTCAGAATGCTAGGACGCGACGCAACACCCTTGAAGTGTCGTTGCTATATTTTGTAAGAATGAATAATAAAAGTTGAGCGTGAAGTATGATTGTGGATGGTCTAAGTTAAGTAGCATGTAGCTTTAGTATTACAGTAATGACATTGCGTGGTAGTTAATTAGGTAGTAAAGATCGGAATTTACTAAGGAAAAATCCTATCCTAAAAAGGGGGGTATGTAACGCTGACGTTAAAATCAATTACCTATATTAATAAATATTATAAATATTGATCTACGAGATATACCGCGCGAGAAACAGATCTCATTTTATTAGTAGATACGATTCGACGGCGATAGAACCGAGGTAACTGGTTTTGACGGGTAGATCACCGGCAGCTTACCGGAGCGGCGATCACTCCTGGCTGATTGTTGAGCGACTAACTACGACGCTTGCCTAATATCAATTATCAAAATTGTTGATTGTTAATTGAAATATCCTACGTGGACATTTTTACACTAAAACTAATATATAAAGTGCTGTGTGTGATTATTACCCCGAATTGGGGTTCCTTTTTCCTACCGGAACGCTACGGACTCCGTGACTCTGGAGAGCTGCCTCCAGACTTCTCACTTCCGACCTCAGCCTGTGGAATCCAGACTTTTCCTGCCACTTCCGAAGAGCGACTACCAGGAGAGTGGTATTTTATATAACTTGCATAATTCTATTAGGCAACTGTATTTTACCTTACTCACGACCCGGTTCTCCGGCCTATTCTATTTTTGTAGACCTTTTTATTAAAAATTGTATATTAGTAACTAAATTATATTTTTCTTCTACCCTCAAATTATATCTACCTAGAAATATTCCTCCGATGACGGCTACGCCGGTACATTTCTTTATCGTTGATTGCTTTACTGAATTTTCAAATTCGAAAATTTGGAATATCTTGTCACATTTTTTGTTATTTTTCTCATATCAAAGAGTATCGTGGTACAAGGAAAAGGAAATTTGCCACAGTGAATTTAAAATATCAAACCTTAATTATCCACGAAACAGAGCACATTTGCTCTAGAGATTGTAAAAGCCAGTTTTTTCTTCATTTCCTGGTAAGTTTTGTGTAATTTTGGTTTCATTCTCTGAAAATCCCTTTTGTCCCGTTTCCAATACGTTAATTTCCTTGCCCAGATTTCATAGGCATGTCTTGACGCTGTTGTTTTATTTCTTTACAGCGACCCTTCAGGCTATTTAAGGGTCTTCTCAATTTTTCTTCAATTTCTCCCACCATCATATTGAGGCCGGATATACGGACCACGTACCCTAACGGAGTAAGCTTCCTGAAGTTGGCGCCAGACGATCTTGGCTTGATTGACTACTCCCAGGAAGACTGCAAACACCTAAGTCACGAAGACACCCTTACCAGGTTTTTTGTATCTGTAGCCTAGCATCCAGTAGTCTGGATATCCAGCATCAATTATTTTTCTTCCTTAGTGTAAAGCTAGATAACGATTGCTCTTAACACCTTAAAGTTACGTTTTCTCTCGACTAGAAGTTATTAAAACTTCCGCGAAATCTTAGTTTCTGGGATCCTATAAACTAATTTCAATATCCAAATTTAAATCCATAATATTGTGGACAAATTGCGTCGTTTAAGTTGAAGGAAAACAAAATCCTAAAATAAGATGAACTAGGCATCATTTTTGTGTTGATTTTATAAGTTCCTACGTACCCAATACTCTGCTGATATTATTGTGTTTTATACCATATTTTTTTACTTCAGTTTTGTTATTTTTAGTTCATTCAAAAGATAAATTATACAGTTTCTTTATCCTGATTTACCTCTTTTTTTGGATGTCACTAGGCTTGCCTGGTGGCAGTCCAAATTTAGGCTGAATCGACCAAATTACACTCGTGATTATAAAATAGCTAAACTAATTTAAAAAGTAATGCTACAGTATGTATATTTTACAGCAAAACGAAAATGGAACGGGACTGGCCACGTCCACAAATCTTATATGCACCCGTATAGGGGGGCCAAAATATCTACCGAGTGGGTGCTAGAACGGATATCGACGGCTAGGTAGACCAAAAAGACGGTAGCGGGACGATTTCCACTCGTTTTTACCGGGATGGTCACTATGGTCAGGGGATCTTGCAAAGCAGCTCGATAAAACATATCTATCCCTCTCGAGATAGATCAACATAGTGACAGAGAGCACTGTATCACGCGCTATCGAGCTCGATATGGTTTGCTATGCTAGACTAACAGAAGTAGCATAGCACCGCGGTATGTGGTATCAGCAACGGGAGGCCTTGTATTTTTTAAAGTTTTGGTCAAGGCAAAACTGAGAGAGTAGATATAAGTTTCAAATATTTGTGGAACTGAAAAGTGAGTCACTGAGCTACGTATCAGGATGTGCACGCGATACGCGATCGAAGACGCTGGCAAAATATATCTACACGTTTACTACCTAACCTTAAAAAAAGAGTAACTTGTCAGTCAAGCGTCACTCGCACGTAACCGCCTACTCCCGTCACATGATCGCGCGCTTAAGGCCTTGACAAACAGCGAGCGTGGTGGGGTGCGACGTGAGTGGGGCGCGATGCTGGCGCGACAGAGCGTGATTATAGCGTGGCGTGATGGTCACACCGAGCACGTCGCGCTGGGCACGGCTGGGCGCGGCTGGGTGCGGCTGGGCGTGCTGTCATCGCGCTTAGCTTGGCGTGAAGAATGCGAGCGCCGACCGTCATTGTGAAGCTATGTCGAGTGACTCGGACGTAGAAGAATTATTGCTTTTATTTGCGACTAGAAAAAGGAAAAAGAGAATCTGGGTGCACGACATTAATATGAGAACTGAAGAATATGGAGAATATCACAGATTGTGCAAAGAACTTAAATCACAATTTTGATTTAATTCTCTGGCAATCGACTCCGCAATAGCTGCTTTTTAGCCAGTATTTCTGTACTCTTTATGACTTAAGTCAAATAGGAACACATGTCTCCTAATACACTCGATCAATCGTTCCACATCCATGCCGAACAACAGAAAAATCTGTAAAAATTTACAACTTTCACGTCCAATCCCACACCGCTACGCGCAACGTGATCACGCACCGCTCTCTGTGTGACGACTGTTCTAGAAACACATGTTATACAAATTCACGCGACGTGACCCCACCCCGCCCCGCTGAGCTTGCCACGCTAGCGCGCTTTGCAGTTTGTCGTCACGCTAGCCTGCTGGCGTGCCACGTCACGCTGAGCGTGGTGGGGCGTGATCTGTGTGACGTCTTCCACACACCGTCATAGTAAGTTGCATGCTAACAACACACTATCATCGCATCGCGCTCACGTCGCGCCCCACCACGTTCGCTGTTTGTCAAGGCCTTACCCATGCCGTAACTCGTTTTGCGCGGCGCGGCACGGCAAAGGTACCCTTTGTCCCGCGCCGCTAAAGCAAGTACGCCACACGCGACTTATGCATGTCGCTCTGCGCCAGGGTTGGATTCAGACAATCGGAAAATTATTGTTTATGGGAATTAAAAATATATTATACTACTTGGCTAAAATTATACTTCGTTTCATTTTTCGTCGATTTTTGTTTTGAATTGAAATAAAATAGCCTATTTAAAATCGAAATTTTTAAAAAATTTACTAAAAGTATTCATAATTTAATAAATGAGCCTATTTGGTAGTGAAATTTAAAAAAAACTTACTAAAAATATTCATAACGCACAGAAATTATCTATATTGTAGGGTAAATGTTAAAAAGCAAAACGTCTCAACCAATAAAACAAGTCGGTCGGCCTGAAGATAAATTTATGGTATTTTTACGTAGTATAGTTCCATTACGATACTACATACTACATGTCATGAAAATATGGTACAAATAGTATAATTATACTACGAAATCCAACCTTGCTCTGCGCTAAAATGAGACATCAGCGATCATAAGTTGCAATTCCCTTCCCTTCCCTTCATGCTTTTACGGGCTTAGAACCGTCAGAATACAAAAGCTGTTTAGATCGCGCTTGTCTTTAAGAATGCTTTGAATAGGAATTAAAAATTACAAACGGAAAGTAGGTAGATAAGTTATTCGTTTTACAAAAATTAAATCAACTTAGGTACAATTAATTCAAATCAACGAAATAAACATACCTAAACTACCTAATATTAATTGTACATCAGCATTATTTTGTTCAAAATGCGGTCAGTCTCTCTAAACAGAGTCAAGCACGTTCAACTGAATTTCTTCTCAGTTTTCTCAGCACTACAATATCACTTTTTACAGCGTTAAATCCATTGATAATACGGGCTTTCAGTTCATTGCAGCTTTGAGACTTCGCAGAGTATACGCGGCGTTTGATTTCTTCCCACAAAAAGAAATCACAGGGCGTGCGGCGTGAGGTCTGGTGACCTGGCAGGCTAAACCACAGGCCCGGCGCGACCTATCCACTGGTCTCCGTACTCTTCATTGAGGTACTCTTGTACCTGTTGAGCGTGATGAGGTGGTGCTCCATCTTACTGGAAATTAGAGTCATGCAAGTACGCGAGCGGCAAGTCCTCCAAATAGTCTGCAATCACACCTTTTAGCATGTGTAGATACGTGCCTCTAGTTAGACGCCCTTCAATAAAATAATATGTCCCAAGCACTTTGTCACCAATAAAACTGGCCCACACATTTACACTGAACCGCACTCGGTGGTGATGTTCACGAATCATGTGTGGGTTGCTGTACGACCACCAGTGTTCGTTGTGGCAATTGTACAGTCCGACACGTGCAAACATTGATTCGTCAGTCCACAAAATGATTTTGTCTTGATTTTGAAGAAACAACATAGTGCAGCAATTTCCATACTGTTGGTTGGCTAATTTCAAACCGCTGAGCTGCATCTCGGGTATTGGCTCGAGGATTCCGCTCAAAGAAGTCGAGCACTGCGTTTACTACTTCAATAGCCAGACATGGTGCGCCACCTCTTTGTGCATGGCTTGGTACGGTAAACTGACCATAATCCAGTAGCCACTAATTAACAGCTAAAATCGTTTGGTGGCGAGTAACCGTGGCGTTGGCTAGTCCTTGAGTACGAAGCCGAGGAAAGCTCTCCGCTTCATACAATTGTCTCGCTTTTTTAAGGTATTCATCACCCTCGCATCATTTCGTAGTACTCGTGAGGAGAGTACAAGCATCGTGTAGACGATCTTGAGAGTAGCCATGTGGTGGTAGAAAAAAATTGCGTACACTCGTAAAAAGTACACTCGTTACGGGTGTGCGCCAGCGACTGGCGATCGTGGTTTGGAGGATGGATTTCAGGGGCGGGAGTTAGTTTTCCCCGGGAATATTTTTCATTAATGGCTGAGAGTCAGACGTTCGTTGCGGAGAAGACCGTCTCTCATTAACATGTCGCGTTGCATATGTTAGCCGATTATTCCCGATTATATTCCGATTATATACGAAAAAATATATTTTTTTTACGATCCTGTGTTCTATTAGTGATTCTGATTCATAGATTTCAATATAACTAGGAGTTCATTTTAACAACACATTGGTTACTACGAGAAAGACAATGACTCATATGAGGGGATATATGAAAATTACAAGTTTGGTGACTGAATCTGTAGCTTTAGATAGTGTTGATAGATTCTGCTTTTGAAGGTAGAGATAGAGAGAGATTGAGGATTGATATTAATATTCATATTAATCCACAGGCGGATTGCTGACACCGTAAATAGGGACAACCACTTCCGAAGATAGGGAGGAAAAAATTGGCAATTGAAAGGCTATTAAGAAGTGAGACGATGTGTGAGTTCCTTCGGTACCGAATGTTGAGCCAGTTTAGTTGGAGACGATCGCATTTGCGTAATCCGAAGATGTATCTCATACAGAAATTTAGGAGACGATCTAAATTGTTTAGAAACTTTTCTGTAAGATCAGGATAACTCACATCAGCATAATGCAAGAAGCAGACTGGAGGTAAAGTGGAGATATCAGTTTTGTCAATCAGAGCTCTGCTACCAACAACCATCACCTGCGTCTTAATGCTAGTCACCTTAAGGTTTCTGCGTGGCTGCCGATTTCTGCCAAAGAACATGCCTTTTAAGTATTTCTTTGGGCACATTTATAGACATATATTTAATCCTATAAATAAACGTTATTAACTTTTTACGACTTTTATGTCGTTGAAGACCACAGGATAGAACACCAATAAGTAGTTGTTTTTTTTATTTCATAATATTACCATTACAAATTTTACCCTTAAAAGCATGTTTTTATGCCTGAAGTATGGCGATACAGTTCACCCCCTAGCTATCACTTTTGGACGTAAAAATCGTTGGTGACTTTTCTAGTGACACCCTTTGGAGATATATGTCGTGACAATATGATGTAAACAAGTTACAACATCTCCATTACCGGGTACTAGAAGGTGAAAATTGAATTTCCCATGCTATTTGAAAACTCTTAACCATGTGTAACAAGGGTTAGACAAGACAGCTAATGACCACAAGCTGGTAATAACAGTGGGATGTACCCACCAGTTGAGTTAGGACTTCCAATATTGGGCCATCGTGACGGGTAACAGTGACCACCAATGACGGCGAGAGTTTGGACGTCCGGTTGTGCTTTCTAGAAGTATATATATTAATTTTATGACTTTATGTGTAAGTAAGCGTTATATTTATTAAGATTTATGTGATTTAATTTCGTAAAATTTGTTTCTTATAATAAGATCTTAAAAATAAAATGAAGTATGACTGACTGACTTAAGAGATTATATTCGGCCATGTGATAAGCTATAAAACTGCCAATCGTGTCACAATACAATATGGAGGAACTGGTACATTAAGAGGATATTAAAACACGAGTGTGAGTTTAAAAATGGACTGAATTTTTTTTTTAAGTACTTGGTCAAATTTGTCGTACAAATTCTTCGTCATTTTCATTGCTAAGTATCACTCATCACGGCTGTCTGTCATTTTTGCTAAGAATAAAACATTTAACCAACAGAAAAAAATCTAGCAGTCCAATCCGCATGTAAAGTTCCGTCACAAGGAGGTTTCATGGCGGTGAGGTCCCCGCAATCTCTGGTCTGATGCCGCAATGTATTGTTTTGTTTATACTACGTATAAGCAGAGAAAATATTAAATATAAAACCTAATTTTTAAATTAAATATTGTATTAAAACAGTCCGGTGACAGAGATGGCAGTCTACGAAGCCGAATATAGCCGATGTGCATTATTTACTGCCTGGGTTAGTAGTTCTAAGTAGTTCTCTTTGCTTTTCTGTCTAGTGTTGAAGTACTTTCATTGCAGAAAAACATATTTTAAAGTATATTTTGTTAAAAAACTATACTTTTATTTAATTTTGTTTCTGTATTGGAGACGTTCGTAAAAAAATTGTTGCTTATGCAATAATTTTGAGTTCATAATCCGGATTTTACGATGTGAGTGTAGGTACATGTATTTTATTTACACAATAGTCTTAATAAGAAACAGTCCTCGTTTATAATTTAAATACACTAAATACATTTAGAAATTTAAAAATTCCAGCTTGTTTTAACTATATTGTGGGTACATTATTTTACTAATTTCATTATTTTGTAAGAACATGTATCTATTAACTGCTGTAATACTAGTTTTACAAGGTCTCCTCAATGAAGACCTTGAATTAAAATTTATAATTTTATATGAAACAGATACAAAAAAGATACAAACCCATTCAACATCAACATCATTTTACCCGTAGGCATGAAGTGTCAGCCACTCAAAGTGTCATCAGTTTGACCTCCACTGTGGTCTAGTGGTTCGAACGTATTGACCACTAATCGTGAGGTGGCAGAATCTTATCTTACCACATATTTGTGTTCAGTGAGCATGCTTCGGAAAGCTATGGGTGCATATTCGTGCCCAAAGTGCGGCGATAGGGATTACCATGCACCACGATGGGATGTAATAATGGTCCCTGGGACGTGGGTGTACTTTAACATCCATTGAATAATACTCGGAAACATTTCGTGACAACCACGTATATTTTTTGGTATGTCAAATGTTTAAAAGACACTGGCCAATATAAAACAAATGCTAATCGAATATTGCATAAAATTTATTAAATCCTGGACAGGAAAATAAAATTCTGCTCTAAGAGCGCCACATTTGGAGCCTGTCTTCTACTTGAAGATTTTTATGAAAATTAATTGCGTTAAAAACAGAAGCAAGACATATTTTTTTTTTATTTGAGAAAAATCACCAAGTTATTGGCAAGTAAAGTGAGCTTAATAGCATGTATCTTGACGTCATCTGACACGATTTCATACTAAAAGTGATTCGGTAAGAGTTAACAGCAATTTTGCAAAAATTCAAAAAGCTTTGTGTTCGGCTATAACTAATTAATCAATTACTATAATTATTACTGATATTTAACTAAAGGACGCAACTACCATACAAAAAAATTACATACTCAAGTGCATTCTTAACGAATGCTATTGAAAATGGTGAAGTGAAATGGACGTAAAATGAAATATTGTTGGTTGTGTAAGAGAGATATAAGGAGAACGCCATCACCAATCACTTGTGCTCAGCACATCATGGACAAATTAATAGCTTTTTTTTGGAGTGCATCGTTTATATAAGCTTTGGTCCTAAGCATAATCAATTGATTATCAGTATTGATTAAGCATAATCAATCAGTATTGATTATCAATTGATTATGCTTAGGACCAAAGCTTATATGCAGAATGCACTCCAAAAAAAAGCTATTAATTTGTTCATGATGTGCTGAGCACAAGGGATTGGTGATGGTGACCTATTATATCTCTCTTACACAACCGACAATATTTCATTTTACGTCCATTTCACTTAAGTACCCAAAAAAAAAAAAACTTTAAAATAGTTGCATGTACTTTATTGTAAGAACATTTTAAAAGCTAACAAGATTTAGTTTGACCCCTTTTGGCTCATGGGTTAAGCGTCACACGACACTAAAAGCCTTTGACACTCAACGTAGTTGTAATTGAATGCACGTCCGAAGTAAGTCCCTGGCGGGGACATATGAGAGCAGGAATTGGCACAAGATCCGGGAATTTATTTACCCTTTTCGACTTGTTTGCTTTACTTACTAAATGTATAAGTGATCTGCTTCTAAATAAAACTATTTTATTGATCATCCTAATAGATAATTTTAAAAACCGTTTTATGATGAAAAAATCTTCAATAACAATTGAATACTACAAAAATAAATCTCATACTGGGAATTACTAAGTCTACCACAGAGGGCATCTCTGTAGGGACCACACTGAAGACGGAGTCTATGATTATTGATCTAATTTACATGGGTGTTTTTAACGCAATCAAAAGCTTTTGAGAGGTCACAAAAAACACCGAACACATCCTATTTTTATTCCCAAGCACCAAATATATGCTTAATGTATAATTCCAGCATATATTTATGATATTCAATCAACGACAGATGCTTTTGCAATTATTAATTTTAATATTTGGAACAGAATTAAGTTTGTTTAGAATGTTCCCTTTTTCTGGGATGTCACACTTTATACACATATATTGGAATGTATTTAAATTAGCAAAAACGTTAAATAGTAATAGCTGATTAAAATAAGGAAAACCCTTAATAACCCCTTACATTGTATTAGTGAAGATGTTACCACCCGAAGGTTGGCTGGAAGAAATCGCTTTAAGAGATAAGTCCACCTTTTTACAACACTGTGTGTTCAAAAATCTTACCTAGCATGTTTACCTAGATTGTTTTACAATTTAATTATTTATCAATGATTAAAATTGAAAGGAAGAACAAATGTCGTACATGCTCATCAATATACCTACGTAAGACACCTAGTACAGTGCTCCCAAAGTGATAATGCGCATAGAAAACTTCGCCACTGTTCGGCAAAGCTCGTATTTCCTTACACTTTCTATACAACCAATACGGTCACATGGTAAGTACGTCCGGTCGCTCGGCTATAGATTTGTATACGCATTATTACTTTGGGAGTACTGTAGCAGAGTTTGTGTGCACCATGGGATGAGTCTTTGTGAGCATATACATACTCAATCAATCAACAGTGCTACAAGGATCTGATTGCGCGTGGATGACAGTGACAGGGGGCGCAGCTGTGAAACAAGGAGTATGGTAGCGGCGTTACTTACGATTTTGGACACAACCAATCCACGCGTCCACGGATATCGGGGGATATGGCTTCGGGGCGTGGCGCATGTCGCCAGCTTGCGCTCGAACTGACCTTATACACGAGTGGCGGCTACACGCTCCGTTTATTTGCTAAACAGATGCTGAGTGCGCTACGTGTTTTAGAATATTTTTAAAAGGCATAGTTGTTCAGTGAAAATCTGCAAAAATAGGACAATTCCTACAATTCTTAAGACAAGTGGCGTGTCCTACCACCGTTAAGTAAGCAACTATTTTACTGGATCTGATTTTAAACGATTTTTTTTAAATTAATTTTGCGTTGTCTTTTCGCCGCGACATGGCTGTTGAAGCGTTGATTTTAGTGATACGCATAATAAATAAAATAAATAAAAATAAAAATCTTTTATTTCGGACAACTTGGATCCATAGCATGTTAGTAAGGCTTATTAATAATTGGTTAGAAGCAAAAAAAGAAAATTAATTTAAATTAACCACATAAACTTATGTGCTCCGTACCAGGAGCGATCAATGCTCCGATATTTTCGACATTGATATCGAAATTAATGCCTATATCCACGTCTTCTGTTACTTAACAATATTCTTCTTCTTCTTGGGGGTGCCATATCCTAGCGGATGTCGGCGACCACCACACGAAACTCTTCTCTATTCTGTGCCAGTCTGCAGAGACTGGCAGCGTCTTTTATGTTAGTCCAAGTTTTCACGTTATCACTCCATGTCATCCGCCTTCTCCCCCTTCCCCGTTTTCCGTCCATTTTCCCTTCTAAAATGTTCTTCAACATGTTATACTTTTCATGTCGATAAATGTGACCAAAATATGCTGTTTTTCGTCTCTTAATTGTTTTTAATACTTCAAGCCTTTTATTAAATCTGTTAAGCACTTCTTCGTTTGTTATTCTATCTCTCCATGAAATCTTTAACATGCGTCTATAGAGCCACATTTCAAAAGCATTCAATTTCGATTCAATGTTTTTATTTAAAGTCCATCCCTCGGCACCATACATAAGTACTGACAATACGTAGCATTTGACCAGTCTCCATCTTAGTTTGAGTTTAATATCTTTATTAGTGAAGAGTTTATTCATTTTCATGAAGGTACTTCTGGCGATTTCAATTCTGATACGGATTTCCCTTTCTGGATCCCACTTTTCATTCAGCCAGCTTCCTAGGTATCTATATTGTTTAACCCTTTCTATTAATTTGTCTTTAATTGTGAGCTTACTAGAGTATGTCATTGTACTCGAATCTACCGCATTCTTGTTGATTATCATGTATTTGGTTTTCAATATGTTCATTTTCAGACCATAGTCCTCCACTTTTGTATTTAAACGATCTAGCAAGTATTGTAGATCCTCTAGTGAGTGTGCAAGAATGACGGTATCATCAGCGTACCTGAGGTTATTGATTATTGTTCCGTTTACTTTAATTCCCACTTCTATTTCATCAAACGCTTCCTGAAAGATGTTTTCCGAGTACAAGTTGAACAACAATGGTGAAAGGATACATCCTTGTCTAACTCCTTTTAGAATTTTTAAATCTCTAGTTGTGAAATTTCCCACTTTTATATGGGCTGTCTGATTCCAGTATAAATTACGTACTATTCTCTGATCCTTGGCGTCTACTTCAGTTCTTTTTAATATTTGCATCAATTTATCATGTTTTACATTATCGAAAGCCTTTTCAAAATCTATAAAGCACGCGTAGACGTCTCTATTAAACTCTAAACAGTTCTGTATCAGTACCTGTATGGCAACAAGGGCTTCTCTTGTTCCTACTCCGTTACGAAAACCAAATTGTGTATTCGATATGTTCTTATCAATTTTGTTGTAGATTCTCAAATGCAATATTTTTAAAAACACCTTAAGGGCATGGCTCATCAAGCTTATCAATCTGTGATCACTACACTTTTTTGCATTAGCTTTCTTGGGAAGTGCGAGAAAGGCAGATTGGAGCCAGTCTTTTGGGAGCTGCCCCGTGCTATATATATCATTGTATAATTTGACCAATAAATGCATACTATCATTATCTAAAAATAATTTCAACACTTCTGAATATACTCCATCTGGACCAGCAGCCTTCCCATTCTTCATATATCTTATAGCCCTTTCTACTTCATCTTTAAGAATTGAGGGTCCTTCTGGTTGTTCATATCCTTCACTTTCTTGGCTTGCAACTTCTCTGTCCCCCTCAAACAGTTTATCTATATATTCTTCCCAGGTCTTACACTGTTGTTCTTTATCTGTTATTAATTTGTTCCCAGCATTTACTAAGTTCCCGGTTATAGTTTTCTTCCCAGTGTTTGTGAACTCCTTGACTTTTTTATGTAAGTTAAAGCTATCGTGTTTTTTTTCCAACGTTTCTATCTCTTTGCATTTGTTTTCAAGCCACTCGTCCCTTGCTTCTCTGATTTTTGATCTAATTACATTATTAACCTCTTTGTATTTGACTTTGTCTAGCTCTTTATATTGTCTTCTTTCTTCCATTAAATTAAGTATGTCTTCTGTAATCCATTCTAAGCTTTTAGTAGGTTTTCGGTAACCCAAACAAATTTTTGATGTCTCTAGAATTACGCCTTTAATTTTGTTCCATGTTTCTTCAACATTAACATTATTTCCAGTCTTCTGGTCTGTATTTTTTGGATATCTTCATTGAGTAGTTGCTGTGTTTTTAATTTTGTATGTACATTTTTAAGTTTGTCGATGTCGATATTTCTGTCGTATTTTGCTTTTTTAACTACTTTTAGTTTTAATTTTAATTTTGCAATTAGAGGAATATGGTCCGATCCAATATCAGCGCCTGGGTAGGTCTTCACGTTGACAATAGAGTTTCTGAATCTCGAGTGTATCATAATGTAATCTATTTGATTCCTAACTATGTGATCTGGTTTGTCTTGAGGCGAGATCCACGTGTACAGTCTTCTTGCTGGGTGTTCATACCATGTGTTTGTCAGGATTAGGTCTCTTTCTACACAGAACTGTAGGAGTCTATCACCCCTTTCGTTTCTTTCACCCAAACCAAAATTCCCCACAGTTTTCCCTACTACCCCTTTTCCTATCTTTGCATTCATATCCCCGAGCACTATTAATATATCTTGCGATTTTATGCTGTCCATCACTTCTTCAACCTGTCTGTAAAAAGATTCAGTCTCTTCATCCGATTTCTGTGCAGTTGGAGCATACACTTGTAATACATTCAGGTTGAAGGGGCGTGCACTAAACTGTATCAATATACATCTGTCTGAGTATGGGACGAAGTTGGTTACGTATTTAGAGAGCTCTTTCTTTATCATAACTCCGACTCCATGGTGGTGATCTTTCTCAACTGCTGGTTTTCCAGAGTAGTATATTACGGTATCATCTTTATCTATTCTTCCATTATCAGACCACTTTACTTCGCTCAGTCCCAAAATATCTAGTTTTAGTCTCTTCATTTCCTGAAGAGTGTTTTCGGTTTTACCTGTTTTGATTAGACTTCTCACGTTCCACGTACCTATCTTCAGTTCTCTGATCTTCCTTCCTGATAGTTGCATTTTAGACACATTTTCTTCTTAACAATATTAAAGACATCAAATAACTTTGTAACTAAAAGCTTGTTTAAGGGTTGATTCTCCGAAATTGTAACAAATTATGATGAAATAATAAATTATAAAGGCTAAAATACAACTTCTAGCTTTTAGCTACAAGCAATGTATACCAATAGTTTGCTAATATGAATACACATATTTTAAATGATATTATTGGTAGCTTCAATATAATTGTTTTTTTCATAAGAGCATAGACTAAGTATTACCTACTTCATAGTACGTAGTAATACTTAGTCTATGATAAAAGTGAAGTTAGGAATTTTTTATTAATTTTTTCTAACTTCACTCTTATGGAAAGTTTATTTTTTTTTAAGCTACCACAATATCATTAAAAATACGTTTATGCATGTTTAAACTATTGGTTTATATTGCTTTTGGCTAAAAGTTGTATTAATAACAGTGAGCTAAACCCTTTTTGTTACGGTCCACTGTTCGCTATGGTCCACTTTTCGTTACGGTTCACTTTTCTGACCTGGTACCCGTGAGTTTCGGTGTGATTTTAAGACTTCACTTTGAAAGGAACCAATGTGTTTTTTATTTCCGTTTATCTACTATCTATATTATGTATGTATGTAGCAACTTATAAAACTTTTGCACCGATTGGTACTTACCTAAAATTTAAAAAAAATATAATTCAAAAAGAATTTATATCACCACAGAAATTTTAATAAAATATGTGTACGCAATTAGTATCATAACAAATAATGACAAAAGGTCTTAAACTATAAAATGGGTATTACAACTTTAAAATATAAAATGGATATTACATCTTTAAATACTCACGTTTCGTACTTAAAAGGGTCTACCGCAATCTTAATTACTCGTATCACATAAGGTAATAATTTAGTTCTCGGTAGACTCGTTAAAATATTGCTTTGTAAAAAACGTGTATTTGTGCACCAATTCTCAACAATTTCAATTTGTGTGAAACGCAGGACAAAATCCTTAAAACAGCTTTACAAATAAAAATGTGTTGGAAAAATTATATCGCTGTATGTCCTCACTCAAGCTCAAAGGGTAAATGCGCCTAGCAGAGCAGCGTTTTGTCAAAGGTACAACATGGGGCTTTTTGCACCGTTCGTACTTTTTATCGTAATCGTTGACAACGAAAGGCACTTTTTATTTTCGTCACCCGTTGGTTGCGCTTTTTATATGATTTGAAGCTTATTTGGTTATTACCATGCTACTAACGTTGGTGATGTATTTTATAGTATTCTGTCTATAGGTCCCAAAAAGCATTTTTCAGTTTAATGCTGATAAATCATTAAATATCCAATAACCAAAATAAATAGCACCTCTTTTGTATAATTCCCATAGCTTAACCCTTAAAAGTTTTTTTTTTTTATTTTATTCAGAGTATTTACGTCACTTTAGGACAAAGTTTTCATTATTTTGGTATGTAAATTAACCATAATTTTTTTATGATTTTTTAAAAAATTGTCAGATGACCTTGTTACTTGAGAATTTTAGACATTATACTGATTGTGATGTGTGATTGCTTATAAAAAAGTGGTCTATCTCTGTCTGTCTACTCATCTGTCATCTAGCTGTCAAATTAGTCTGAAGCAAATTATTATAAATTTATCTTGATAGCAAAGGACACATTTCTAAATAGCCATTACTCAAGTGACGTCACACGAGGGCAAATGGAAGTTGCAGTTTTTTCGTAAAAATATTCATCATCATGAGGTTTTGTAGACCAAAAATCTCGAAATGGTTTTCGAATTAGCACACCTTAACATAATTTAATCTATGCCAGTTATTGTAGGACACAGTATGATTTTACAATAAACTTCTAATAAGTCAGTTTCAATTATTAATATTTAGCCTTTAGAAGAATCATTTAATTAAAATAGGAAAATATACTTACTACTTTACGACATAGATTATTATAAAAACCGTGCTCCATAAGCATTGATTTTATAATGAACTTTTTTTAGGTGTGCCTGCCTAACAAAACCTATTTTTTAGAAAACTAAAAATCTCCTTTTGAAGTTTAATTGAAATCTCATAACATGTCCTATAAACGAGCTGCTTAGTTTGGCAAATCTGATTTTTAGAAAAGCCATTTTATGTTTGTTTCTGGTTTCTAGAGAGTGGTCTATAGGTTTCTAGAAAGTCTTGAGAAAGTATCGATCTTTTTTCTGACTAAGTAAATGGTTGCTAAAAGTGAGTCAAAGGTAATAATAAAAAAATAAAATTAAAATATTTTCAGAACTTGGTTCCATAAATTTCAAATCAACATAATAAGAGTAAAAAGTTAAATTACAAAAAAGTCAATTACACAGTTTTAATAATAGTTGTTCTGATTTATGTTTATTAGTTACAAATGTTCCGCAAGGTACCATTACTTTTGTTTTTTAAATATTTATAAATATCCGCCAACTTTTTGTTGATGCTTTATGGAGATCCTGGAGAAAGCTTTTTGTTAATAAAATAGGGATTTAAATACACAGTCGATGTTGCCCAGGGCTATTGGTTTACTGGTGAACCCCAGTAAGTCACAGGCCATTATTATAGGTAGCGCACATGTAACCTAAGACTAATATGGATCTAACCCTTAAGGTTATGTTTAACGCTTCTGTTACTCCATAAGTTCCATTCACAAAACCAGTAAGAAACTTGGGAATAACATTTGTCGGAACATTTTCTTGGGCTTCGCAAGTATGTATGGCACTTTTCACGTATTAAAATGCTTGCAGAGCTTTCTGCTAATCAAAACTTTAATGAATCTTGGTCCTGTCCACTTACCGAGTCTCCAGTATGAATTAGCCTATATAAACAAGTCACCTTACATATTTTCGAAAAGGGACATTATTGTCGAACGTAAAATATTTAGTACTGTCATTTCAAAATTTGTATGAACTTAAAGGTTTAAAGTAATTTTCATATTTTTAGCATACTATAATATCGATTCTCTAATCAAAAACCTCTAATTTGCCTCAGAAAAAAGCAAAGTAAGCAATGGACGTACAAAACTTTTTGATTGACGTTTTGTACAAAAATATTTTCCATTTCTGACTGATATTGGTGAACTGTCTGACCGCAATAAGAGCATGTAGAAGGTTTTGTTTTAGATGAAATCTTAGGCTTATCAATGATAATAATAATATATTTTTTTTTATTGCACAGAATAAAATTATCGTACAAAGGCGAGCTTAATACTAATTAGTATTTTCTACCAACTAACCTTTGGCAATGAAGAAATTGTTGGGGGTAGTGCCATACTATTTAAAAGTTATAATCATGACTTAAATAAGTGAAATAATGAGACAAAATTCTAATAAACATTTTAAGCAAAGTTAGTTTATAATAAAATACATAAACTGCATAAACAGTTTACACAAATATATAAATGTATAGTGATGAAAATTCATTAATTACTCATAACATATTATATAATATAACAATTACAAGAAATCAAGCAATGTTCTGCAACTCAAGAAAGTATTGTCTAATTTTGTTCTTGAAAACTGATATTCACTTGAAGATTGGTATTAATTTACAAGGGCATTGGGTTAAGATACTTTTGTAGGTTTTGCTGATAATGTGATAATTAATTTAATTTATTTTCACATAACAAGATTCACAACTTTGTTAGGTACACAAGTGATAACATTTAATAAGTGTAAGTAATTGTGTAGCATAAGGTTTGTAACAGAAATAACGAATCAAAATAAATGAAAAAAGACATGATCTTGCCAGGTTTCTTGCCCTTCTTCTTAGCAAGACTACTACTAAGAAATACAGGTGGAGTTAGGTATAATATTTATTTGTTTAACTTATTTGGATTCACTATGTTGCATTACATTAATTATGTATTCTGACATTTGCATTTCTGTAAGTATATTATTTTATTAAATGAATGTAAGCTAAAATTTCATGTATTTTTTAAGTGTTTTCTCCGTATTGTAGTTGAATGGTTTTTTTATTTTACACTGAAACCGACCTGTAATATGTGTATCTGATTACATTTCATTTTTAAATGAACATGTGTCAATATGCTTTAATATCAAAAAGAACATTTGTTATAACTATTTTTGAAAAGTAGTATTATAATGTCTGTGCTTATTTTACATCTTTGAAAAAGATTTCAGAAAATTCCGGCACCACTTCTTTTAACGCTCCAAAGAGCAAAAAGAAATCCTCACTTACCCCCGAGTCTGACTTTTAACTGTACCAGACAGGCTGGCATCTCGTGAACTGTTGCCAACTTAGCCCTTCTATAGCTTGATCTAGCTTCTTTTGAAAAAAGTCAGCTATTCGTTGTTAGCTTAGCTCTTTTATAACCTCGTAACCTGACATTCCTCTTTCGCTTCTTCCACAAATATTTTTTTGTAACAAAAAGTAATTGAAAAATATTTCCTCAATTAAGAAAATGCTTTTTCCTGATCTCGAAAAAATAACCTCATGATTTACTTTATTGCATTTAAATAATTTATAAAAAGAAAAAAACAATATTGGAACCTTGTGAAAGGTTTGGTCGAGAATGTATTAAATATAAAAGTAAAATAAGTTGGTGGCAAAATATTTCGAATTTGAAAATGGTCAGTGTCTTTTTTTTAAGTAGCCGTTAGCTTTATTTCACATCAATCTAGCTGATATCGTCTAGGAATTGTTGGCTACGCAACCCTTGGAATATCTCGCATTGCTTCCCTTTCTGCGTTTCCCGTTCGTTGTGAAGCTCCGGAAATTCGATTTGGAAACTTTTCTCAGGATTCTTTGATGAACCAAAGCGAAACATTCTTTGGAACATTCTCTGTCGGTGTAATGATAGGTTGTGAATACTTCTTGTTATTTTGTTTTTGATGTCTTGAACTGGATATTTTTCAGAGATTTTTTTATGGATGAAAAAAGACTAATAAATTTCATTATTATTATTTTCGGAACTTTTATCTCGTTTCTCTCTGTTGATGAAAATAATTTAAAAAGAGAGAGACGATATACCCCTGGCAGAAGCAAAGTCGATCGAGGTTCAGAGCCCTAAGAAAAGAAACCGACGAACGATGCGAGCAGTATCGAGCAGAACCGCCTTATGCGCGTTTGAAGCAAACTGCCAAGGAATCCCAACCTCCTCAGGTTGGTTTCGAGGCTGGTTGGTATTAACGAGTTCGCTGACAAAACAACAGGGATTATTTTGGTGGTTGCAAAGCCCCACATGTCGGTAACGTACTTGGATTTACATCGACAATTTGTGGTATGATATATATCGACAATTGGTAAAATGATATATATCGATCAAGGCCTTATATTTACATTGACAATTGATAGTGTGATATATATCGATCAAGGGTTTAGATTTACATCGACAATTGGTGATATGATATATATCTATCAAAGCTTTAGATTTACATCGACAATTGGTGATATGATATATATCTCTTAAAGCTTTAGATTTAAATCGATAATTGGTAGTATGATATGTATCGATCAAGGCTTTAGATTTACATATACAATTATTATTGGTACCTAGTATGATATATATCGATCAAGGCTTTATATTTAAATCAGCATTTGGTAGTATATCGATCAAGGTTTTAGATTTACATCGACAATTGGTAGTACGATATATATCGATCAAGGCTTTAGATTTACATCGATAATTATTATTGGTAATATGATTTATATCGATCAAGGCTTTAGATTTACATCGATAATTATTATTGGTAATATGATTTATATCGATCAAGGCTTTAGATTTAAATCGCCAATTGGTAGTATGATATATATCAATCAAGGTTTTAGATTTACATTGACAATTAGTAGTATGTTATATATCGATCAAGGCTTTAGATTTACATAGACAATTATTATTGGTACCTAGTATGATATATATCGATCAAGGCTTTATATTTAAATCGGCATTTGGTAGTATATCGATCAAGGTTTTAGATTTACATCGACAATTGGTAGTAAGATTTATATCGATCAAGGCTTTAGATTTACATCGATAATTATTATTGGTAATATGATTTATATCGATCAAGGCTTTAGATTTAAATCGGCAATTGGTAGTATGATATTTATCGATCAAGGTTTTAGATTTACATCGACAATTAGTAGTATGTTATATATCGATCAAGGCTTTAGATTTACATAGAGACAATTGGTAGTATGATAAACCTTTATATCGATCAAGGCTTTAGATTTACATCGATAATTAATATAGGTAGTATGATATATATCAATCAAGGCTTTAGATTAAATCGGAAATTGGTAGTTTGATATATATCGATCAAGGTTTTATATTTACATCGACAATTAGTAGTATGATAATATCGATCAAGGCTTTAGATTTACATCGGCGCCAGGATATTCTATCCCGGGTTGTTATTGTGGGCAGGTTCTGGTCTTTAATTTCCCTCTCGATATTGGACCACCAGGTTGATGGTGGTCGTCCTCTCTTTCTTGGTTTATTT
Organism: Ypsolopha sequella; assembly: GCA_934047225.1. Classification (NCBI taxonomy): domain Eukaryota; kingdom Metazoa; phylum Arthropoda; class Insecta; order Lepidoptera; family Ypsolophidae; genus Ypsolopha; species Ypsolopha sequella. The sequence continues at coordinate 31,527,035 of OW203985.1, forward strand.
GGAATGTTAATAGCTTTTTTTACGACGTAGTTTTCCTCTCGCCTCATCACATGTCTATACCATCTCAATCTGCTTTCCGTTAACTTCTCAGTAATAGGTGCAACCTTAAAAGAGCCTCTCACATATTCGTTTCGCACTTTATCTAGACGCGTGACACCGCCAGCTTAGAGTAAGGATTATAATGAGCGTGAGCAAAGCTGCGACCGCTTCTATCGTCATGCCTCCCTCTACGCGCGAAGCTCGGGATCTACAAGACCTACATTGGATCCCACCTCACGTATGCTGCACCGGCGTGATGTGCTCTTGTCTCGGAGACGAACAAGAAAAGGCTCCGAGCACAGGAGAACATGGCACTTTGCACCAACGTCGGCGCGCCTTGCTACGTGATCGAACGCCTGAACGACTTCGTCAAATGGCTGGTGGCGGGGGTTTTCACACGCGTGAAGCATGCACCGTTCTCGCACCTTCGAGAACTGTCGCCGCATCATGCGCATAGTAAAACCTGTCATGCGCGACCCCCGACCCCCGCCGCCTCCCACGGTATCTTGTAGCCGAACCACCGGATGAGACATCAGCGCAACCCGCGCCACATGCAGCCGCACCCGCGAAAATCGCGCCCGCGAAGTCCCCGCGAAACTCGCGCTCGCAACCGCACCGCTCCGCACCGCACGCCTTCACGCCCACGACAACCACGCCGCGCGCATCCGGGCCGCGCAAATAAGTGCGCCAACTGCGGCTCCTTCCCGAGACGAGCCGCGCTCCTCTGGAGATGAGCCGCAGAAAGCCAAAGACATGCTTATAGATATGAGTATCGGCAGAAACTTCAGTAAGGGGCACCCGCCCCGACAATGAGTCCCCACGCCCCACGCCTCAAAAAGGGGTTTGTGAGATGACCACCAGTCATTTAAGAAACACATTATGTCAAACGCCATCACGTGCGTTCGTATTTTTAGTCAAATTTGTTTTAAATAAATAATATTTGTTTTTATTCAATCCAGTCCTTGCGTAAGCAATTATATGCTCAAAAGTGTGTCACATGTTTACACATAGTAAGTGACGAATATTTGAACTGGGATCAGGAAGGTAACATATTGCATAAGTGAAGATAAAGTAGTGTATGAAACTACTCATAACTAGGTATTAAAATACTCGTGTATCTGTACTTTTACAAAACTCAGCACCTACTGACCGTTTTTTAAACTCACAGTCGTGTTTCAATAACCTTTATCAATATGTGCCAGTTTCATACATAAACTACTATAATAAAATAAAAACCTCATAACATCTAGTTAGACTAAATACTTCAACTACATACAACGACAAAGTAACGTACAAGTACTGTACGGGCAAGCCGCACATTCTGCTGCGTTGGCTGTTTACTTAGCCGTCGTCGATCATCGCCCTAATTTCATCAGTTCACAATCGGTCACCGTCCATACCGCGTGTACTCATCAATCACTCATCAATATCAATTATACTTACGTGTGTTTGTCCAATAAATTCATAAAACTATCAAAACTTATCATTTATCAACCCCGCGATCGGTGATCGTACATGGTCCTTCGAGCCGGATGTTAAACGTGGAAAATAGTTGCAAAGGCCTTATCAATATCAATTGTTCGTCAGTAGCAACAGATTACACGTTTAACACCGATGTTTATATCATGCGTAAATTGATAAACAACTTACCGAATCAATCTTTTCCGGAACCTTCATGGTCCTATTTGAAAAATATCAAGTTAGCTGATCCAAAGTTTTACAAAAGTCGCCCTATTGACATGTTATTAGGGGCCGATGTTTATTCATCAATTATCATGGGAGGTATTATCAAGAAAAATGATATACTGCCGATTGCGCAACAAACGCAGTTAGGATGGATATTATCAGGAAATGTAAAATCACTACAATGCAACGTCATTACCAACAATGTAGAGGACCTTCAGAGGTTTTGGACAGTCGAAGACATCGGAGAAAAATCAGAATTATCAACCGAAGATCAAGAATGCGTGCAGTTTTACCAAGAAACAACGAGAAGGCTAGACGACGGACACTATCAAGTCCGATTACCTTTAAAATCAGACGGCCTAGAAAAATTAGGTGAATCAAGACAAAAAGCTGTAGCGCAGTTTAAACAAATCGAAAATAGATTTAAACGGCGGAACCAATTGGCGGAACAGTACAAATTATTTATCAAAGAATATCAAGATCTCGGTCATATGAAAGCAGCGACACGTAATAGCCAAAGCGGTTGCTACTTGCCACACCACGCTGTAGAACGAGCAGAGTCATCAACAACTAAATTTCGTGTCGTGTTCAATGCCTCGGCGTTAACTTCAAGCAATATTAGTCTTAATTTTATAATGAAACAAGGTCCAAATTTGCAGAAAGACTTATTTGAACTAATTTTAAATTGGAGACAGTACGAAATAGCATTTACGGCGGACATCGAAAAAATGTTTAGGCAGATATATTTACATGAAGATGATCAAAATTTACACAAAATCATATGGAGGGAATCAGCCTATCAAGCAATACAAGAATATCAGCTAACGACCGTTACCTACGGAACAAAAGCAGCGCCTTTTCTCGCGATGATGACGCTTAAACAGTTAGCTCGCGACGAGGGTCACAAATATCAGTCAGCAGCAAAAGAAGTACTAGAAAATAACTTTTATATGGACGATTTAGTCAGCGGAAGTTACGATATCAAGTCAGCAAAGCAGCTAATATCAGATTTAAACAAGCTTTTGAAGTCAGGAGGCTTTAATTTGCGGAAATGGGCATCAAACAAACCTGAAATTTTCGGAAATAGCCAAGACGAGCAACGGACATTTGAATTTAAACAAGCAGAATCCAACAAAACTTTAGGGTTGCGCTGGAACCCTAAATCAGACGAATTTATATTTCAAATCAACATCAACGACCTATCAGAAAAGACTACAAAGCGAGCACTCTTATCAAACATATCAAGGCTTTTTGATCCTTTGGGCTGGCTGGCGCCCGTTACGACAAAGCTCAAGATTTTGTTCAAAAAGGTGTGGTTAACTGGTATTCAATGGGATGAAGAAGTACCAGTAGACATCAAATCAGAATGGATAAATATCCGAAACGATCTTCAAAATATTAATCACATAAAAATCCCAAGATGGCTGGAAATCAGAAAAAACGGCATCATTGAGCTTCATGGTTTCAGTGATTCATCAACAAAGGCCTTTGCGTGTATAATATTCTGCAAGGTCATCGAAGAATCATCATCAAAAGTTACTATTGTGCAATTAGCAGCTAAGACAAGAATATTGTCAGATAGTAAGAACCTTTCTGTGCCCAGGGGTGAGCTCTGTGGGGCTCATTTATTATCAAAACTTATGACGAAAGTGTTGAGCTGCTTATCAGATCATAAAATCAAGGTTTATGGCTGGAGCGATTCAACGGCAGTTCTTGGGTGGATTCAAGGTGAACCAAGTCGGTGGAAGCCCTTCGTATCAAACAGAGTCCAGCAAATAACAAACGTCATGCCACCTGAGTGCTGGAGATATGTGAACTCCACTGACAACCCGGCTGACTGTGCCAGTCGCGGTTTATCAGCAGATCAATTGAAAAATCATACGCTTTGGTGGCAGGGACCGACGTGGTTGTCTTCCTTTAACGATCAAAACGAAAAAGAACGGCCTTTATACACCACCGAAGAAGAGCAAAAAGTACCAAAACAAACATGCAATGCTATCAACTTACAAGAACGTGAACCTCATATCATCAATGAGATATTAAACAGACATAGCAGCTTCACTCGGGCGACTAGAGTGGTCGCCTGGATACTACGCTTCATATCACGTGATCACCAAAAACAATCTTTCCTAACAATTCAGGAAATCAGACAAGCAAGGATCCAGATTATTAAGGTCATACAACAATCAGAGTTCTCAGATGTAATAGAATCTCTATCAGAGCATAACCAAGTAGATAAAAAGAGCCAAATATCAAATTTAAATCCATTTTTAGATGAAAATCAGCTTTTGCGAGTCGGCGGTCGTATCAAGCATGCAAATCTCAACGAAAATATGAAACATCCTATCATTATCCCACATAATGGTCACTTAACAGAGTTATTAATTGATCATGCACACAAGATGACGTTTCACGGCGGAGCACGACTCACGCTATCATGGCTTCGTCAGCAGTATTGGCTGATCGGTGGAAACGGAGCTGTAAAGAAAAGATTAAGAGGGTGTGTTATTTGTAGAAAACACGACCCAATAAAGCAATATCAAATAATGGGAAACTTACCTGAAGCCAGGATAAATCCTACCAGACCGTTCTATCATACAGGAGTTGACTACACTGGGTATGTCGACATTAAATCAAATAAGGGCCGAGGAATTAAGACAACAAAAGGATATATAGCCGTGTTTGTATGTATGGTAACAAAGGCTGTTCACTTGGAGTTAGTCTCGGACCTCACATCATCAGCATTTCTAGCAGCACTGAAAAGAATGGCTGCTAGGAGAGGAGCGCCCCAAAATATGTACTCTGATAACGGGACAAATTTTGTAGGAGCCAACAGAGCATTACAACGTGAATTTATCAATCTCAAGCAAACCTTGGACGAAGAGTTCTTCTCATCAATATCAGAAATGGAGATACAGTGGCACTTCAATTGCCCAAGTCACGCAAGTGCCGGCGGCTTGTGGGAGGGAGCAGTGAAAAGCCTTAAGTATCACCTTGTCAGAGTCATTGGAACTCAAAAGCTCACCTTCGAAGAATACTCTACCCTATTAGCACAGCTGGAAGCGGGCTTAAATTCCAGACCATTGTGTGCAATCAGTGAAGACCCCGAAGATATCAACTTTCTGACTCCATCTCATTTTCTATCAAGCGGACCACTTCTCACTATCATAGAGACAGAGCAAGATAACAGAACAAGATGGAGATTTACCCAGAAAATATTTGAAGATATATGGAAACGGTGGAAAGCTGAATATTTATGTAAATTATCAATCAGAAGCAAGTGGCAGCATCCAAGGGAAAATATCAAATTAAATGACGTAGTGTTAATTCACGACGATAACATCTTAGCGGGTAAATGGCCTCTAGGTCGAGTTGTGGAATTGCACCCCGGAAAAGACGGCTATGTGAGAGTCGTCACATTAAAAACAAAAAACGGACTCATGAAACGTCCAATCATCAAATTATCAGTTTTACCAACAAGTCGGGAAAATTATCATTATCCAAAATTATCAAGGGAGCAAGAAAAACAGCAAAGTGAAACAAACATAAATCATCAGGTAGAAAGAAAAATCAATAAGAGAATCAGAAAACCGAGTCCTTTCTCACTTATATCATTTATAATGTGCATTATTATGATAACCGGCGCACAATGTACATATAACATAACAAAGTTACGCGACCAACAGCGAATTCTTTTCGATAAAATATCAAATATGGAGTTATTAAGTGACGAATGGAAATTGGTAGTTTATTACGATTTAAATCCATATTGGCAAGGTACAACAGCATTTGAAAGATATACAAAACATTTACAACAGACTTGCCAAAACATAAAGGATCAATCACATTGTGACGTCATATTACTACAACTCCAACAAGGCTTCTCGGAACTGGAATACTACAATCGCCTGTTACTGAGTCAGCATTCCAGTACGCAGACGGGGCATCGAAGCCGGCGCGGGCTTATCAACGGCGTCGGTTACATAGCTAACAAGCTGTTCGGTGTCTTAGATGAGTCATTCGCCGAGCAATATCAAAAGGACATCGAACTCATCAGAGATAATCAAAATCATTTAGCTTCGCTATGGCAAAATCAGACGTCGGTCATTGAATCCGAATATAATCTCCTGAAAAGAATGGAAGATAGCATGAATAAGCAACAAAAAATCATAAATCAACATTTTTTTAAAGTAGACAAAGTTATCAACAAATTGAGCAACGAATTGCAAATTTTATCAAATATCAATGACTTCACCCTAGGGGCACTAACAGCAAGCTCAATGCTCCAGTGTTTGAAGACTATTCAGAGCATGTTACTAGATACGGTAACAGATATTTATCAAGGACGATTTAATTTTCATATCTTAACCCCAGAACAACTTCGACATGAGCTAAGCACGATCTCAAGTCACATATCAAAAGAATCATCCCTTCCAATCAAGAACATTCAAACAGACCTCAAAAATATTTACAAAATTCTTAAAGTCAAAGCAAGAATGACAAACGAGTATCTTCTCCTGGAAATAAAGCTTCCCTTGGTTAGCAGAGATGCATACGAAATTTTTAAAGCAACTGCAATACCCGAGAAAAAAGGTAGAGATATGATTAGTGTGATCCCTGCCGCAGAGTACTTAGCAATCAATTTGAAAAAGGATGCCTACGTAGAAATGTCCCGAGACGAGATCAAAGAATGCTATCAAGCCGACGAATCATTTTTCTGTCATACGCAGAAACCAATCTATCATATGAAACAGGACGAGAGCTTTTGTGTGAAAGATAGAGGATCAGATAATTGTAAGACTGTGACATCTCTTTGTAGCAACATATGGCAAGAGATGCATGCACAGAACCAATATTTGTATTTCTGCTGCGACAAGTGTCAACTAAGGATAATCTGTGAAGATCAACTTTCTGCAGCACAGTTGGCTGAAGCCGGTATAATCTCTTTTAGCCATGGTTGCATAATCAAAACAGATGAGTTCACAATTTACTCTCGGAAGCTAGATCAAAGCATAAGTAAAACAAGGTTCGATGTTATATTGCCAGATATTTCGCCAATTAATCAGATTTTCAACATTACGATACTTCCGCCCACAAATGAATCAGATATTAGTAAAGAGATCGGTGCCCAAAAGCAGACTTTGCAAGAAATACATCAGCAAATAGAGCAAATTAAACAAAAAGGGACTTTAGCAAAAGAAATATCATATCACGATGTGCATCACTATACGGCTATATATGGTATGGCATTTGCGATCATTGGAGCAGCAGTATCAATCTGGGTTTGGCGGAGACTACGGAGGCGTCGTCGTCAGCAGGCGGCGGACCCAAGGTCCGCGCCTGCGCTCGCAGCATCGGCGGCGGCCGGGGCTGTCACCACGGAGCAGCCCGCCGCCGCCCACTCAAGCAGCAGTGATAGTGACAAAAAGTGCGCGAATGTTCAATACATCAGACACAAATGGGCGAGTGCAAGTGTGCGTAAATTTGATGCGAGCACGTCACCTGTTTTTAAAGCAAGGTTCCCTAGCGCAGAAAATTGTGTTTAGTGTATATTGTCATTTTATAATAAATCCGAACAATGGACACTGTTTTAGAGACACTAGCATTACATATATAAAAAGAAAATGTTTTATCACTTTGTAAAGCACCTCACCTCTCATTTTATCATATCATTATCATCATATCAATAATATAATTTTATTTTGTTTTCTTTTCCCCCGGGAGCATGTACGGGCAAGCCGCACATTCTGCTGCGTTGGCTGTTTACTTAGCCGTCGTCGATCATCGCCCTAATTTCATCAGTTCACAATCGGTCACCGTCCATACCGCGTGTACTCATCAATCACTCATCAATATCAATTATACTTACGTGTGTTTGTCCAATAAATTCATAAAACTATCAAAACTTATCATTTATCAACCCCGCGATCGGTGATCGTACAAGTACATTAAAAAAAAACGGTGGCGGTGATAGGTCAGGGATAGAACGCTGGCGTCTCAATCTGGAGATCCAGGTTCGATCCCCGATTGGTATACACTTGGTTGCTTACTTACCACTTGCTGAACGGTGAAAAAAAACATCATGAGGTAACCTGCCTACCCTAAAAAGCGTGTATTTGTGCCCGAAGTACGGCGATAGAGCTCACCACCCATCACGTTATAGGACGTCATAATCGTTGTTGATACGCGGACGTACCGAGTATGAACTGTGAATTTCATTTTCAAAGTTCTTACACCCCCTCGAAAATTCGTGCCGTGACGATACATTTTGTTTATATATTTATATAAAAAATACGATTAACAGACTTATCTCTGACGCAACGAGATTAAGACGACTTACTCGAAGAAAAGATAGAGCCACGAGACGAGTCCCATAAATAAGTTATTAAGTCTTAAATAAAACCGGGACGCGAACGGAATCCTAAATACTAATTAAAGATTCATTAAGCAGAGTCCGTTTCACTTGATTGTACCACCCTGTTTTAGGGTTCTTTCTCTTAGAAAATATACATCCAACATTTTAAGGATTCAGTACCCGAAGCGTGCCAAGCGGGACCCTATTATTGATCCTCCGCTGTTTGTCTGTCTGTCTGTCTGTCATAGAGATTTGCAGCTTCAGCCGTTATAGGTAGCCAGTTGAAATGATTATCACAGAATACGGGTATAATAAGGCAAATCTTTTTTTTTTTTTGCTTTTTAACTGTCTTATGAAAGATTGTGGCCCAAGCCACTGTCTACTACTTTATCTGTCAAAAAATTAGTTTAATTCCAAAGAAATGTATAAAATTGAAACCACGTGGAGCTAGTAATATATGGATGGAGTCCTAAAGCAATTATACGACAGATCACAGGTTTTTATTGCGATCGCTTATAACTAGAATCTTAGGGCCAGAAAGAACAAAGGCTTTGGCGGCTTGCCCTTAAATTTTATTTACTAAACACAAAAAATAAATACCATTAAAATCTAAAAATTACAAAAAAGCTTACATAAAACAAATTCATTTAATTTTTTTATTTAGCAATATCGAAAATAAGCCAAATCGAGTGATATATAGAAAAACGATTTATAACAAATTAGTTGAATGAAAACACTATCATATTTTGTTTATCTTCTAAACCTTGACGAACTAGCTGTAATAGTAGTTTATGCTACTAGGGCCCAAAGGAATAAATTACGAGGACGATTTAAAACACGAGCGTAGCGAGTGTTTTAAACGTAACCGAGTAATTTATTGCTCTTACGCCCGCGACTACTACGTTTTTCAATGCATACTGTGAGGAAATAAAACAAACATAATATTGTGAACTTTAAATTGTAATCGGCTCAAAAGGACTGTATCCAGAGCCGTTAAACGGTGTAATAAAAGTATAACGTCTATGGTACACAGGAAAGGCTGCAGGTTAGCCAACCATTGTAAATAAATAAAAAAAAATATATATTAAAGCCCTAGGGCAAAATAATCGACTTTCTGTTCGGTTTTGATGCATAAAAACTGGGCCTTTACGAGCACATGCATTGAAAAATAAATTATATATACATAATATAGCCTTAGAATAATTATTCTAAGGATATAGTTAATACTGATGCCAAGCTCGACTATGGAGGTAGTTACCAACATCTTGCTCGCAAATTCCCCGATGTTATTCAGGGGAGAGAAGAGGACAGCTCCCAGACAGGCACCACCAGGTGAGGGTTTCGCAACCACGCTCACCAACTAGCCTACATGTGTGAGTATGGCCATTTTTCCCATTGAAGACCACCAAAGTAGCGAAATCTTTGAAACGTTATGTCCAGCAGTCAACAAACGAGGCTAATTTGATGAAAGCACATGGAACCTTTGTCGGTTGAGTTTTAATATGTTTATCTACGATGGGCGCATCATACGTACCGTTTCGTTTCTAAAACAGGTACTCTATTTTCTAAATGTATTTCATTACAGAAAACGCGAACACTGCATAAGCAACGTACAATTAGGCTAACTGCTGCCATTAATATTTAATATTCATTATGAAATGGGTTTGATCTGCTAATGGAGGAAATTAACTTAGTATGCTCGTATAATTAACTTATGTTCTTTTAAGATTTAATAGGCCATTATTTATAGTCTTAAGGGCAGAGATCAGAAGGGCAGACGTTTCATTTTCAGAAGCTTTTGAGGCAATAATTGTATTTTAATTAAGTACGTTATTTTTTTACTTTAACGCAATACATCGTCACCAGGGTGTGTCAATTTCCCACTTTTATCAAATTTCCTATTTTAATGGTGGAATTACTTAAAAGGGATCTATAAATAGCTCACATAAAAAAACATTGGACCCTTAACCGACGATTACAACATCTGAGCGTGATAGGTGGTGAGCCCTATCGTCCTAATTCACAGATTTACAAGAATTGATTGTGGAGATATTTTAACCATTAGAACACATTATATCCTAGATTCATATCATTATAATCGAGTAATCTCTAAAACGTTAAGACTTGTGAATACTGTTATTTGTTGTAAATTCTGAGCTAACATTCAAATGGTGGCAAAAGTATAATATCAACGAACAACGGTTATTTGTTCCTTTACTTACGAAACACCATAATAAATCGTAAAAATACCATCGAAATTTGTTCAGCAATAATCAAATTAGACGAATATGAAAATTATATATAATTTCCACCGTAATACCTTTTGCTTTGATAGTAGTTTATGAAATTGGTACATAAAAAAGTTATTAAAACAGGAGTTTTTAAAAAGTATTAAAAGAGTGTTTAATACCTATGTATGTACAGTTTCATACACCTCTTTATCTGAGCTTATGCAATAGGGTTATACCTACGTATTTTTATAATCATGATAAAATATGTCGCAAGCATTATTTTTTATTTTCCTGCTACTAGATTGATTGTCATTTTCGTTGATGTTTCAGAATGTCAAGTGGAGTCAAATGATCATCAATATCACTGCTGTCAACCATTTTAGAGCAAAATACATTGCTACAAGTATCTTATGGCGCGTGGATTGGTTGTGTCTAAAATCGTCACTAACGCCGCTACCATACTCCTTGTTTCACAGCTGCGCCACCCTCTGTTACTGCCATCTACACGCCAACAGATCCTTGTAGCACTGTAGAACATTTGATCTAAGAACACAATAAATAATAAATTTCTCCGTAAACTAAGTCGCCAAAATGTATCGGGCTGCAATGTTTTGTTTTGTACGTATTAGACAATATTATCATCATACATACATACATATATACTCAAGCCTGTCTCTCAGAAGGGTAGGCAGAGACTACATATTTCCATCTGCTACGATCCATATAAGCTCTTCTATTCCGAAAGATCCCGGTGTGCCTGTACATTGAACGAAAGTAATAAATATTATAGAAAATAAAAAGAGTAATAGAGCTCAAATCAGCGATTTTAGATTTTTTCTATCTGTCTGTCTGTTTGTTTGTTCGCGTATATCTCCGAAACTAAAAAACGGATTTTTATGTAAATCTCACACGTAGACAGAACTTAATTTGGAGCAGAATACAGGCTTTGTTTCATTAAAATCTAATGCCGGAAAAAGAAGCTATCGTCAATAACTATTTTTAGAATTTACTTTTCTACTGTTAGAAGTTACATAGCAAATAATATTTTTTAGCATTGATAGCCTATAGATGTCATAAACGAATGTTTAAAAGAAAAACATAAGAAATTTTTGGTTAGAATTATGTAGCGTATAAAATTGTTGTACATAAAAAAATCAACAGGTAGCGCTGTTCATTATGAGAACGCGTATAAATATTTTTATTTTGTTGGCTAAGATTTTATTTTGCCAATAAATGAGATACTCTACAAACAAAAAACATAATATAAAAAGGACTAAAATAAATACATCTAAACTAAACTAAAACACCTTAAAAGATAAACTATATCATAAATAAAAAACTTCGTCAAAATCGCTGCTCTGCGGCAAGGTGCCCAGTATGCTGGCAACATTCCCACGCTGGATCGAGGAATGTGCCAGCCCGTGGGTCACCCGTGACGCTAACCAGGCGCGCAGAAATTTCTTTAAAAAGACTACGTGCCTCGGGACCCCACGAACCCAACGTTTCGACCCCAAACGGCGCAAATAGGTTATTGTTTCCGAGAACAGCATACCTGCGCCGCTTGAGGTCTATAAAATTAATAAATAAAATTAATATACAAGCTGACTTTTTGATCATCGTCCAAATTCATACTGGAAGCTTGGTAAGTGATCAGCATCATAAATCGATATCAATAATTGTGAATTTCGTATTATGAAATTTCGACTTCCCATAGTAATTCACTCGCAGTCCTGAGTGAATCACTATGGGGAGTCGAAATTTCATTTTATGAAATTTACAAAAATCGTTATTGGTTCATGATACTGATCACTTACCAAGGCTCAAGTATGAATTTGGACGATGTTCACAAATTCACCTTGTATATAGTTTTTAAATAGCGTAATCTATTTTGGTAAATAAAAAGTTTAATGTGAAATTAGTTGCTACAACTGTATAACAGATAGTCACACCTTCTTTGACGAAACGGGCTAGGTATTATAACTATTAAATAATTATAAAAAAAAACTGTTAAAAAACTGTAAAAGAGCTGTGCTGTGTCTATCTACATTGATGATATTACAAAAAAAAATAGCAGTGTGATACTGATAGAACAATTTTTTTTTTCGGTATTTCTTTCCTTATTTCGTGCATCATGCAAAAATTACTGAACGTGTTTTGGATGTGATTACCACTGTTCTATCCTCAGCAGTGAATCATGGATTAAAAAGAAAGAATGAAGGGAGATCACTGTTCGATAACTTAATATCCATCTAAAAACTAGGATACTTTTTATTGCGGGATTCCCAAGGGATTACACTAGCCGCATTTTGTTCTTCTACGCGGACAAAGTCGCGGGCAACAGCTAGTTTTATTATAAAATTCTCATTGGTTAATACCAATGAAAATTTTAATGATATTAAACCTTAGATATGACCGTTTAAGCTTAGTTCCCTCTGTCTTCCTAGTTAGTGTAACTGTACTGTAATAGCAGAAGCAATATTTTGTTAAGAAAACTATACTTACTTTTATTCCACATTAGAGATGTTCTTAAATAAAACGTGAAACATCGTCCCGACATGAAACCCCGAGGCATTCAGCAAAGTCTACCAACTGAGTTTTGAATGCGACCTCTAATTGGTTGAAAAACTCCTTTAGTAGAGTTTGCCGCAACTTCCCCTACTGGAGTTAAAAAACTAGAAGCATTTTTGGGTATATTATGAATTGTGCTCAGACTACTCCTTGCTCCACTTCACTTCCTTTGGCTCTCCAAATTTATTCACATTGTTTTAAACCTTACACGCTTCGCCTCGTTTTGCTCGTCCCCGAACCTTTTTTCGAGTTTTTTTTTGAAAAACTCGTTAATTTCTTACCAGCTATAAAAAAAAAATTTAAAAATTCTGATATGGATTCGAACCCCAAAACAAAGTTATTATAACCTAGTGCTCAAACACTGTACCAAAGATTCGAATAAAGCAAACATTATGAAAAACTTCCGTAGTTTCAACCAATCAGAGATCACATTCAAAATTCAGTTGGTAGACTTTGCTCCTAGTAAGTGTTACGAGCTAGAGTTCGGGATAAATAAATTTTAACCCATTTACATCACAACACTGACACTTTATTCAGACAGTCACATATAATCACAAATACCAGTCATCGGTTCACTTTAATTTGTGCTTTACTCGTATCTCATAATAAAGTGATCTTCCGGTATCGCAATCCAAACACAACTGAACTACAGTGCACGCAGCTCTCCTTTTATAATATGCGGAGCCAAGATTTCCAGACACTTCCATGCAATTTCTAGAACATTTAAAGCATTGTCGGGAATGACCTGGAGTGTACGGCACTATCCTTCTAATGTCAAAAAAATGATTTTTTTTTGATAATGAGGAAGTTGTTGAGGGTAGTGCCATGATGTCGAAGTATCATTTGGTACCGATTTAAATATATGTATATAATTAGCAAATAATTAATAGTAATTAATAGGAGATAACAACATTAAATTATAAAATACCAAACCACTTTCTACATTTCTACATACAAACATAAATACATACATTTATTGTACATAATATACTGAAGAGGATTTGTGTAATAATTCAAAACAGACAAAAGATTTTAACTATTATGGATCATTCTGTAAATTAAAAAAGTGTTGTTTTATCTTATTTTAGAAGACTGATACAGAGGGAGCCTCACGAATGTGTGGCGGCAAGCTGTTCCACAAGCGTATTTGTATTGTATTGCACTCACAGTAAAAGAATTTGTATACATGCATGAACTATGCTCAGGTGTACAAACAAGCCAAGCTTTGCTGGGCCGTTGAATGCGATCGAGGGAAGAAAGGGGCACAAAAGTTATAATGGGGAACTTGGGTTATCGAGTATACCATAAAGAAAGGTCAAAATATGGGAATATCTGCGGTACCTAATATGAAGCCAATTCCGATGGCCTAATAAAAAAAACTTCGTTTTAGGACATAGTTTTCATTGTTTTGGTAACCATTATATTTTTATGATTTTTAAAAAAATTGTCCGATATGACGTCACTTAAGAATTTTAGACATTACACTGATTGTGATGTGTGATTGCTTAAAAAAAAGTGGTCTGTCTCTGTCCGTCTACTCATCTGTTATCCAGCTGTCAAATTAGTCGGAAGCAAATTATTATATCTTGATAGCAAAGGACACATTTCTAAACAGTCATTTCTCAAGTGACGTCACATGAAAGCAAATGGAAGTTGCAACTTTTTCGTAAGAATATCCATTATCATGAGGTTTTTTGGAATACAAGTTCTAAGATATGGCTAATTACACCTAAATCTCGAAATGGATTTCGAATTAACATACCTTAACATAATTTAATCTAAGCGAATTGAGCTCAGTGCGGAATTCAGAAATGTGATGATATTTACGCAGTCCGTAAAATAGGTCATAACAATGATATAAATATTATTTCACTTGCTTTGTGTTTTATGACTTATATGTTTTGTTATTTACTTACATATTTCGTGTTTGCTTGTGATTTTGCATGTATCTTCTCTCTTCTGACTATGTATTTTGTTTATAAAATTATGATTATAATGCAAAAAAATGAATTTTGTATTTGAATAACTAAGTATGTAACATGTAAATTTTATTGACTTTTTTTTTATATTTGCATGCTAACTTTTTATTAGATGAATAAGGCGATTTCTGTGCATAACTTTTTTTCCATCATATGTATTACCCTTTTCAAAGCAAATAAATGATTTATTACTTTTGTCCAAATCATAAAACATATTGTTTTATTAAACTTATAGCAAAATAAACGACGTACAAAATACGTGGTATAAATAAAACGCCGTCATCCCTCTAAATATAATATAATAACTGAAAACACCTCAAAATCGTGAGCTTTTTGAGCGGCTCGATTTCAATGAACAGGATAGCAGAGTGTAAAATGAAAGCGTTGGAGCAAGAGTGATTTCTACGAATACCCTGGCTTTAAGTATGTAAGTAGGTAAGTAACTGTCAAGCACATACATATTTTAGCACTAGAGCGGCTTAGTCTTACTCAAGTCGACAAGGACAAGGAGGCTTTCAAGTAACATCTAAACCCACCAATTTACGGTTTCGAGTCACGTTTCGTGTCCTGGCTTTATGCAGCTTCTGACATAAATAAAAATATATTACCCAGAAGGTAAAGATATTAAATAAAATTAGTCAAAAGGGCTCACAAAATAAGTGTTTGTTACAAAAAATTATAATAAATAAAAAACCTTTTAAGCTTTTAATAAAATAAGTTTAGATCGCTGAAACTGGTTTAATAGATTTTTTTTAAAGTTCGTTGCGCGTCAGGTACCTACTTTCATAAAATCCAATCGATCACTGTCTAATGAAATTAATTGATACCTACTTTTATGAACATTGGACAGTAATTGATTGGTAAATAGTTGCCACGCGATAAGCTTTTTCAAAACGAATAATTCAATAAAATTACTTTCAGCAATCTAAATTTAATTTATTCTTTAGTCCATGGTTAAAAATTTATTTAAGCATTTAAAGCTTAGGTGTCGTAGAATGATGATCGATTCAAAGTTTTGCTTACAAAATTTAATAATAAATGGTTGTATAATAAAAGAAACGTTGTGCTTTTTTTAGCTTTATTTATTCGTTTGGTTTACCTATTAATATTAAATATATCTAGTAAGAACGTATTTTAATTGTTTTAATATTAATAACTAAACCATAATTTATTTTATTTATTTGTTTATTATAATTATAACGGGTGAACCCAATAACAATAATAATTAGATTTAGTAGTTAAAGTAACATAATATTTAAAATAACTTTAAGCCACAACTAACTAATTACGAATACCTTACAAAAAAATTGACTTTTAGTATCGAAAAACACGTCAGCAGACGGTTCGGACTCTAAGAATGCATTGAGAGCTGTCGTCATTTTACACATTGCTGAATAAGCGTGAGCGTGCGGGCGGCTGGTGGGCACGGCAAACAACTTGCGCTCCCAACACGATCGCCATTGCATGTAATTAGCCGGTGCAAACAGCCGAAGCAGCCTCCTCTCAAAATCTTTAGTGTGAAAATTAACTCACAACTACTACGCCTTGATTTCAAAGAGGTCATACCCAACATGCTGAAATATTTTTTGTTCGTAAACCTTGAAAATGCTGTTTGTACCTTCTCGAGCATTAACGTGTAAGATGAATGAATGAATGAATGAATGAATGAATAAACACTTTATTGCACACAAATAAGAAGACAAAATACACACAAAGAACAGGTAGAAGGCAAGGGCGGACTTATTCCTAAAAGAAATTTCTTCCAGTCAACCTTGGGAAAACATAAAAACATTTTTATCTTGAAAATTTAGCTTAATCAGTGCATAACAATATGTAAAAGTTATTTTAAACCTATAACATAAACATAAAAATATACTACATACAAAAACAAACATAAATACACAGATACATAACACACAGACAAACAGTAGCTTAGTCAGTAAGTCATAAGATGCTTCATGAGGATTCCATACAAGACAGCTACATTCCAGTTTTGGCCCAACCAAGGCGTAGAATACCAACATTATAGCCAGATGGTCTTTGAGAACCCTCATATTGCGCAACACAAATCCAAGATGCTTAAAGGACTCAGAAGCGATACGACTGATAATTGATCATTCGGATCGAATAACACACCAAGATTCTTCATGGATGTGGTTCGTGGGATATCTTTTCCGCCTAGCTTGTAATCATGGCGGACTGGCTGAACTCTACGAGTAAAAGATATGTTGTAGCATTTTGAGATATTGAATTCAAGTTTATTTGTGTGACACCATTTATCTAGAGCCTCAACATCTCTCTGAAGCAAACCACAATCACAGCCGCTGCTTATTTCCATATGTAATTTGATATCGTCAGCATAAAAGAAAGGTATATAAAGTTCTCCTTGCTTCATATACGGATGAGCTGCAAGAGATGGTTACAAATATGGATAGTAATATTATTAAAACTTACGTGAGCTGACATAATAAATTATTATTACATACGGTGTGAACACATTTGATTGTTGTTGAATATATGCCAACCGTTTCACCGATACAATTTCGGCATTATCAAGGCGAGTGTCGTTCTTAGGACGACGACGCGGCGTTCACCATCGCTGTAAAACGGGCTTATGTTGGTTAAACATCGAAAGTTAATGGATAAATCGATAGTACATTCACTATCGGCACTATCGATAGTCTAGTAAAAACGATCGATAGTCCGCACGTCTTTCAATATTAATCTTGGAAGGCGATCTTAAAAGTCTGTGTTAACATAATTATATATTTTGTGCCTGAATCTTCTCACATGTAATTCCCACAGATTAAGGAATCTTCATACTAAATCATCGACAAGTACTTTATCTTTGCAAAGTGCATTTTTTTTAATCACAAATAATTTTTTATGATTTTCAAGTGAAATTTTGCAATTATTATTATTTATTTAATTGTTTAGTAAATATACAGTTAAGTTGAACTACAAATAAAAACACATGTTCAATTTGAGATCTAAAGAATCTATCTAAAAAGCTCTCTTTTGTAAATTGATAGTATGTATTTATTATTGTACATACTCTAATGTAAAACAAAAAAATATAACGTTTGGGCTCAGAGGGTGCCAAATTGTTTATCAGATGCTTCATTTTGACGCCTTGTTTTTGTCGCATGGATGTTACTATGGCATATATATTGTTGTTATTTACAATTTTTTTAAGATTCATTTTGTCATTTACAAAACTTTTTTGAAAATTGAAATAATTAGCATGCATTATTGCGATATGAAAACGTGGGACATATATCTAGATTCACTTTTTTTCTGCATTTCCTTACCGCAATGAATATGTTAATTTGAATATCCTTCCAATGGAAGAAATGTAGTGCAAAATATAAAAAAAATGTCTGGAAGCGGTTGTGATTTGAATCTTTTCAAGGTATTCAAGAGAGATAATTTCAGTATTATTCATTTTACCTTGGTAAATTCCTCTACCTGCAAATAAGTATGCATATAACAGCATTGCCTACACCCAATTTATACCAACGACTTTTAGCCCGGCAAGAGAGAAGAAGTCTAGTACGCACGGATCATAGCGGTTTTCATATGCATACGGCACCAGGCGGCACGCTGCGCGGCACGTTGTGCGGCACGTTGCGCGACACGTTGCGCGACACACGGCGTCACTAGTGCAGTCTAGGCCCTACCCCAAATACGTATACTGCTTCCTTTCTGGCGTGGATGAAACAAAATCATGCAATTAAAGAAACTGTGAACGGTTAATCTGACAACGTATAACAACAACAGATAATATTCCAATCTAGAGACCCAGGTTCGATTTCCGGTTTCGGCTGCTTCCCACCCCGATCTGTTTATTATGATCTTTCGTAAAACAAATATTTTACTAACAAACAATAAAGTAATATTTAAGCAATGTTGTTGCTCTGATTTGTTGAATTTAGATTACCATTCTAATAAGTTACCCTGATTAACAATATTGACTATAGAAACTGGTAATTCCAGTGCGCACTGTTGGGTTCAATTCAATTATAAACACATCAATAATGAACTGCTTGTTTAATTGAAACGTGATGTCAACTAATTAATTATGTTTTAGCCTTGCATGACATGTTTATTATCTACGCACAATATGTTGCTGGCAAACTGGGAGAGATTAAATTGAATTTGAAAATGAAGCGAGGCAGTTAGTTTGGAGAGTATTTGAGAAGTTGTTATTCTTCTCTCAATATATTATTGTGTAGTTCTTTAATCGTAATTGGCTAAGTTAAGTTAATAATAAATAGGGGTACAGAACCCTGAAAACATGGTTAATTACAACAATATATATATAACTAAAGATGTTATAGCAACTAAATGAATATAATATAACAGACGTTATACAACATTTCCACATTCTTAACAAGTTTAGTTTTTTAATATTAAGAATAAAGGTGGTCCAAAACTAACAAAGTTGATGGCCTTCCATTTCTTTATATTTGAAGATAAAATAAAATAAAAATATATTTGTACTGTACTTATTGAGTTTTAGACGACAACAACCCAAAGAAAAAATATATTTTTGGCTCCTCTTTCATTATGGAATCCCGATTTTTTTTAAATTTAATATTCGGTTTTAAGTCCATATTCAGCACAAAATCTCCAAAATTTAGATCTGTACCTCATTTCGTCCATGAGCTAGAAACCCGTGACATACGCATAGACAGAAAAGTGACATTAATAGGGCTCCGTTTTGCCTTTTGTATACGGAGCCCTGAAAAGCAAGAATCAAACCCCAAAATGTTCACTGTAATGGAGTTGATGTCGGCTCTAGTCGACTAAAATCTCCGCGACTGAAATAAACCGGTATGTGGTCATGTCCCAAGCGATCTTTGTGAGTGAAGCAGGCATGAAACAAGCCGTTTGTGAGGTGTTTTGTGATCGCCTGACAAACGTTCTTGAGAGCTTTTTGTCGGGCGGAAAAAGTGCTGCTAATGATTATTCGGTATTTCCAACAACTTTTTTTAACGGTACACCGATCTACCGATACGTCTCTCTATCTAACATGAAAATAATTGTCAAAATGGCATTGGAATACGATTGAATGGTGTTCACGGCCTGATTGTAGCGCGGGCTAGGGCTCTTGAAAGGAGAATGACCAAAACCAGGCTGTAGATGCGTCACCACCATTCATGTACGAACAATATTGGTCTTAATTATAAATCAATTAATTTTTTTTGTAGCACTATAGGAATGGGGGTTTAAAAATAAAATTTTATTGGTAATGCAGTTGATTATTTTGTACTTCTATTCGACCACAAAGCAACTGACAACTTATAGGGAGGTTGAATATGAATAAAGACTCGATACTTATGTTTCGATACGAAGTATTTCTAGCATTGAATCATTCGAGCGATGCTTACTCGTTATCGAATGAAACTGTACTTTGTATCGAATTGAATCCGAGTGGCAGCGAGTAATCGCAAATGTACTGAAAAATGACGTATGATGCTCGTACTCGTTGGCTGGCTTGCATAATAATGTAATATTATAGTAAGAATACACACGATCGTAAAAAATCAAGCAATTGTTATGTTACCGAAATACCATTAATCGATTTGGTTAATCAAAGGAATAGAAAATCACCATAGTGTTTATCACGTCACTTCTTGGTCACGTCAATCTTGTGTGGCGATGTGCAATGACAAGATATTTTATAAATTAATTAATAATTATTGAAATATCGAATCAAGTCAACTATTGACTCGTTGACCGACTGAATAATCGAGACATTTTTAGATTGTTCTGCGTCCCCTATCCTAGTATTAGGTATCGTAATGTAACGTAAGTTTTGACCAAAACTTACGTTTGTGTAGGTACAGGAATCTTTCATTCCTTTTGTCTTTTACAATGCAATGCGTGATAATTTAGTCGATTGTTCATCGACTTAGAATTCATCAATTCATTCATCGAATCATTGAGATATTAGAGTAATCGAAACAATCGACTCAAATCTCTCGCATTGTTAATGTCAGATATTTAATCTATGGCAACCAAATGTCAACAGCACTTTTTTCTGTTTTCTCTGTACCTTACCCGTTTTTTGCGTTTTCGTAATCGGCAGAAAAAATATTTTATTTATAAAAATTTTATTCTTAGGACTCTTTTACTTCCTTTTTGTGAAAGTAGGTAACAAAGCTAAGTAATATGACGAAGGAATGTTTTAATTGTTTTTGCCTTTGTTTTCATAACCTATCTATATTTAAAATTAAGATTATTAAAATTTTTAGTTTAACGAGTTTCTGTTTATAATAATCCTAGTATATTTCCTGTCTTTTGGTGACAGTTTAGTCGAGACGCAAGTTCAGCCTAACTTCCATAGAATTTTGGTCATTCTCCTTTCCATTCCTAATCGTAGAAAACTCAAAGCAAAGTGTTTCTTAATAGAAAGCAGAATTCTATTGTTTTGTTGATGTCTCTTTTGTACCATAAACATAACGTATTATACGTTGGTAAATAGTTTGTTTACTTAGTTTGTACGCAGAATATTTAGTTACACAATTATATATTTGTTAACTTAGTTTGTACGCAGTTTATTTGGTTACACAATTATGTATTTTTTTACTTAGTTTGTACGCAATTTATTTAGTTACACAATTATATATTTGTTTACTTAGTTTGTACGTAACTTATTTAGTTACACAATTATTATTTGTTAACTAAGTTTGTACGCAGTTTATTTGGTTACACAATTATCTATATTTTTTTTTAGTATGTACGCAATTTATTTAGTTGCACAATTATATATTTGTTTACTTAATTTGTACGCAACTTATTTAGTTGCACAATTATATATTTGTTCACTTAGTTTGTACATAACTTATTTAGTTGCACAATTATGTATTTGTTTACTTAGTTTGTACGCAACTTATTTAGTTGCACAATTATATATTTGTTTACTTAGTTTGTACATAACTTATTTAGTTGCACAATTTTATATTTGTTTACTTAATTTGTACGCAACTTATTTAGTTGCACAATTATATATTTGTTCACTTAGTTTGTACATAACTTATTTAGTTGCACAATTATGTATTTGTTTACTTAGTTTGTACGCAACTTATTTAGTTGCACAATTATATATTTGTTTACTTAGTTTGTACATAACTTATTTAGTTGCACAATTTTATATTTGTTTACTTAATTTGTACGCAACTTATTTAGTTGCACAATTATATATTTGTTCACTTAGTTTGTACATAACTTATTTAGTTGCACAATTATATATTTGTTTACTTAGTTTGTACGCAACTTATTTAGTTGCACAATTATATATTTGTTTACTTAGTTTGTACATAACTTATTTAGTTGCACAATTATATATTTGTTTACTTAATTTGTACGCAACTTATTTAGTTGCACAATTATATATTTGTTCACTTAGTTTGTACATAACTTATTTAGTTGCACAATTATATATTTGTTTACTTAATTTGTACGCAACTTATTTAGTTGCACAATTATATATTTGTTCACTTAGTTTGTACATAACTTATTTAGTTGCACAATTATATATTTGTTTACTTAATTTGTACGCAGCTTATTTGGTTACACAATTATCTATATTTTTTTTAGTATGTACGCAATTTATTTAGTTGCACAATTATGTATTTGTTTACTTAGTTTGTACGCAACTTATTTAGTTGCACAATTATATATTTGTTTACTTAGTTTGTACATAACTTATTTAGTTGCACAATTTTATATTTGTTTACTTAATTTGTACGCAACTTATTTAGTTGCACAATTATATATTTGTTTACTTAATTTGTACGCAACTTATTTAGTTGCACAATTATATATTTGTTCACTTAGTTTGTACATAACTTATTTAGTTGCACAATTATACATTTGTTTACTTAGTTTGTACGCAACTTATTTAGTTACACAATTATGTATTTGTCAAGTCAATGATAAATCGCTTGTCTGACAATCATGAAAAAAACTTTCTCCTCTTAATTTCATCATTCTCAATATAAATCCAATTCTTTTGGTGTAGCTGCTGTTCGTCTCTGGAACGAACTTCCTGAGATGAGATTAGAAAAGCTCCCTCTCGTTTAAGAGCGGTTTCACAGCCGCATAGTGAAAAACCCGCCTTTTACTAATTAATCGAAACAAAATACTTAAGTTCACAATTCACTCAATAGTTATCTAACAAATCCTTATTACCTGTGTATTGTGAATGTAGCCATCGCAAGTTTTGATTGGTTTCTGTGAAAAGAAATGAAATATATTTATTTATGTAATGTAGGTATAATAGATACACTTATTACAGGTCAGTTTTATATATTTAGTATTTAGTAATATAAGTAATTAAATAATCTGTGTGTATAAGTAATAGTTTTATGTCACTAAATATGCAGGGGAATAATTAAGGTTGGGTTTACTTTAATTTAATTTAAAAAAAAACGGCCAAGTGCGTGTCGGTCCACGCGTAGTGTAGGGTTCCGTAGTTGCCCTGCACAATATGCGGACTTCTTCTCCAAGTACATTTTATAAGTTTGTCGACTAATACAGATCACGCCAAACTTATAGTACGCTCGGAAGTTGCTCTTCCCAAGAACGGCCCATACATTTTGTTCCTGCTGATACGAATTGCCCCGTGTTTAGAAGGGACTAAAAGTTTGGCGCAATGTGTACTCGTTAACTTGTGAAGCCTACTTAGCTGTGATAGTTTTCCTTTTAATTTCGATATGTATACTACAGCCGTTTTTTTTTTCACGTCTCCAAATACAACCACTTCGCTGGCAGGAGGGGGAACACTGGACTCTTACAAAAATTAACACTTTTAAGCTTAGTTTTTCGCAAACGGAACCCTGGATCGAAAAATTGTCTGCTCACATCACCAATATTTTAAAATTACCTATTCAACGACACCCCACATAAGGGCATAGACGAGAATAAAAAAATCATCCCCACTTTACGTGTCGGAGAGTAACCCTAAAAAAAATCTTTTTAAAAATTTTACAGTACCACTTTATCGGCGTCATGAATATGTATACCCATGCCAGATTACAGCTTACTAGTACTAATTGTCTCTTAGCTAAGCCGCGGACAGACAGACAGACAGACAGACGGACATGGCGAAACTATAGGGATTCCTTGTTGTTGACTACGGAATCCTAAAAATACACTTGAGTATAATAAAAACATAGGAATGCGGAATAAATAATGTTATAAATATATGCAGTTCACATAATAAATATATGCCTAACTCCGCCCATTCGATTAGTCTTTCTAAGAAGAAGGGCAAGAAACTTAGCAGGATCATGTCTTTTTTTTTTAATAATATGTAAATTGAAAATAACATTTCTATTTTTTATTACTCAAAATAAAAAATTGTCTATGTATTGTGTATGTTGCCATCGCAAAGTTTGCATTGGTTTCTATATATTAGAATTCCAAAAATTTTTTCATTCTAAGTTTTTGAAATTCTTATTTACAAAAGCCAATAGAAACTTTGCGATGACAACATACGAAATACAAAGGTAAAGAGGTTTTGTTGAATAACTAGGTATTGAGTGAATTGTGAATTTAAGTGTTTTGTTTTGATTAATTAGTAAAAGGCGGGTTTTTCACAAACTGGCTGTGAAACCGCTCTTAATAATAAAGTAGAAAAATGTCGTGTAAATACATTGAATATTTTTGTGAAATTTTAAATTAAATGGGTAATTAGCATTGTACTGAGGCCAATTTTTTTCTGTCTGTCTGTCTTTCTGTCCGTTTTACTATCTGTCTGTTTCGTCACTCAACGAATTTGGATGAGGTTTTCTTTTTTGCTATCGCAATGACTCTAGTTTAGTGTTATATATGCTAAATGGCGTTGATAAAATAACCGCCAAGCCAAAAACGAGGCATAGATTGAATAATCGCATGGCAGGCGGTGCCGCGGGCGAAAGGCTATCTATACCTAATAATATTATTAAAAAAGTCGTTTCGATATGTAACATTTTAAATGAAATGGGTTGTTATGTTAAGTACCTTCTGCCTTCTTCCTCTCTCAAAATATACGTTTTGGTGGAAGTGGGACGGTGTGAATGTCTGGTTATCGGTGTGCGTGGGCGGATCCTTTTCGGACTAAATTAGTTGTTTAATTTATTGACGTCAGAAAAATGTTTACCCATTCTTATGTACATCTGAAAATAAAGTTCATTACTTCATTATTATCTACGAGTATTTCATAGTTCATTATTCCATTTCGTTATGAAAAAGTTATTTTAACGAAAATTCATGAGCAGCTCCTGATATTTTCTTGTAAAATATGAACGAATGCACAGACACAGAGTATTGATGGTTAAGAGCCGTTTAGCAGATGGATTGTAAAAAAACCGCCTTTGTGTAAATAATCAAAACTGAACACTTAAATTCAAAATTTTCTGTTTTATTATCCAAAAAAAACTATGTATTATGTACCTATATACTGTCGTCGCAAAGTTTCAGTTTTTATTAAAAACAAAAAGGTAGGTTTTATTGCTAAATGGCTAAAAATGTTGCGATCAAACATTGTTGTCAGGCGCATAGAAAATACCTTTCGAAAAAAAATACCTCAAAATTAATTTTATTTCATAAATCAACACTATACCTAACACAGCTAAATCTAGGAACAATAATAATAATTAATAAATTACGAGTGGTATTTTTCAGATGACATATATTTTTTTAAAAAGATCTTTTGATTTCATTTAAAATGCGAACTTTTTTAATGCCTGTCTAAGCCTAAATATGCCTGTTAAATGCGGCAAATAACCCTACCCGCGGTGAGATTCCATTCCAGTTCGCTTCCAACCTGCTTTAAATGGCATCTGATTTCTTTCCATATATACCGACGGCTGAACCCTGGTCAACTGTGCTCATGCTGGGCATACACCGTATCTCTCTCTCTCTCTCTTTTTTCAATTCTGGCCATTAGAGAGAGACAAAAATTTGCAAATAATTAAACAATTAATTATAGTCAAAAAGCCAAAGGTACCGATTCGGCGCAACACAACTGACAAGACTTACCTTATTTTAAGCGCCCCGTCTTTGTCTTTTCGATACAGAAAGAAAAGGACAGAACACTTAAATTAAGTTTAGTCCTGTCAATTAAGTCAAGTTGTGTTGCGCTGAATCGGTGTTAAAAGCAAGCAAACGCAATTCAGTAACACGATTAAATACGCACGACAATCCCTATTCAGCAACGAAGTAAAATGCAAACATGTTTATAAAACCCTTCATTTACGTGTTTAAATAAGACGTGTTTGAGCATGTTTGTTTTACCTTGTAAACGAAGGCATAGAGGGTGTACTCAGTGATGTCAATAGTAAGCAGTTGGGTAAACTCTTTGAACAAGCCAAAAATATATCCTATCAGATCAGCCTATTCCTGCGACCGAAATTATTGCTGCCCATAAAAATGTTAGCGGCAACTAAAGTAGTTGATGTACTAAACATCAATAAACACAATAATAATTTTTGGTGCACAAGTGGAAGGTACAGCTCAACCATGCCACCCAAGAAGGACGTATGCTGACCAAATTGGCGATATACTGAAGAAAGTTATAGTTTTTTTTTTGTGTTTTATATCCCTATTTTGACCCAAAATTATATCATGAGATTGCAGATCGAAAATTACATCCATGTAAAATATGTCTTCAGAGATTAAATATTTAATCTCTGAAGACATATTTTTACCTTAGCGAGGGTCTCATGCGTCATACACCCTCGCTCTGGTAGGTTCCATAGTCAGTCAAGTTTTATGAGACGAAAAAATGGGCTCATTTGCCTCATTTGATTTCTCGGTGAAACTTATGCAGAGCGGTAGCTCGGGATATGCCATTGATAAAAATTTAGGGTTGCTTTGCTATCAGCTTGGTAGAATCCTGTGGTCAGCCGCCTCAATAGCAAACAATGAACAATCTGCGGTAACACAAAAATTCATGTAGTCGCTAATATTCGAGGGAAAATATTCAATGTAGTGTTGAGGTTGTAAAACACAATTAGTCACATCCAATAATTTAGTTCTCGAAATCTCTCTGATAGATTTTGATGGGGTACTGCTTGCTTGAGGACTACATTTTGTCCTTTCATCTTGATTTTGGTGGCACTTGGACCCAATCAGCCCACTGTCAGTTAGGTACCTACCTAGAAACCGGTTTTTATTTAGTTTCCGCCTGCCAGCTGTACTTACTATAATAGAAACAAAATCAGACAAGAACAAATTTTACAAACGAAAAACATAGAGATAACATGCCGAAAAATGTCTAAAATGGAATACAAAATCTACTAATCACCACCGTGCCTTAAATATTGTTTGAAGTTGCAAATAACACTGTCTAATATATTATAATTTTGGAAATAAGAAGCATGTGACATAAACGAATGGACAGACACTCAAGTAGTTCTATAAGTACTCCTAGTAAGGAGTAAAAGTAACGAAAAAAAAAAATTATATCTCCTTACATTTTGTCGTTTATACTGTAATTTCCTTATTAAATTTAAAACCTTTTGTCCCGATATTCGAGATTATCACAGACTTATTCTCACAGGTATTCAACACAAAATTAAATTACGAGAAATAATTATGAATTCTGTATTCTCGAGGAAAATTTTGCGGCCAGAATCTGTCTTGAAATTTTTGGAGCGTAAGGTGAAATGAGCATTAAAATTAACGCCTTATTTAATTATTTGGCTGTGTAATCTTGAAAGGATGATAATATTTTGTCTCAACGCAAAGAACACCAACAGAGTTAATATTTTCGTTCACTGCTCTGGTTGCAGGAGTCAGCCATTTTTGTTTTGTTTGTACCGCACTGACTTTAGTTGCAGAAATCAGGAATTTTGTCTGTATAGCAGTGTTTTAGTTTCAGAACTTGGGCACCTTTCTCTGTTCAATATGGCATGTGCCCTTTATGCTAGGCTCTTTATATTTTTTTCTGAGGACCAAGTAAATGATGTTTGCCGGTATTTGCTTTATTACAAGCTTGTTCAATTTTCTTTCAACCGAAACAACGTCCAGCCTAATTTAACTTCAATATCTGTCGCAATTGCTTTCAAAGGCATCGTGATTGGCTAGAAATGACATTGAAATCGCACATCAGTTTTAGCAAATCATGATGCCTTTGAAATCGATCGCGATTGATGATGATGTTAGACAATAAGGCCTCTGATAACATGACAAAGGAGATGCTGATAGATCAATACACTCATTGTCTTTGCCCTGGATTACTATTCTGGAATTAATTTTCTCTCGCAATATCAATTAATCGACTTTATGGCGTGATTAATACCATAAAAGTCGAGTGACTAAACCTCGTCAAATAAAGAGTACATAATGTAAGACATACATGCTAATGTAAGGCATGTATCGCTTCTACCACTATAATTACACTGTGAACGTATCGCCACGATACACACTTCCATTGCGGCTTTTACTTGACACGATAAACGTCCAAGCACGATAAGCATGGTACGTTTGTGGAAATTGCAGCTATCGATATGTACTTTTAGGCGTAATTACCGTCGTGTAGGGAAACTTTTTTTTTTTTTGTCTAGTTTAGAGAATAGTTCTGTATGTTAATTGTTTCACTCGATTATTCTGTCAAATCGATAATTAAGCAGAGGAATGAGATTAATTTTTTGAATTAATTAATTTCTTGAATCACGAATAATTAATTTTCAGCTTTCCAAAAGACCCGAAAGTTAAAGAAATATAAAATCATTATAATGTTAACATCAAATCAAGGGTGTAAAGCACAGTTTAACTTCTAAGGTAAGCATTTTACAGATGTGCTGGCTATCGCACTAAAACCTTCATGAGATTGTAAATAATTTTTGCTGAGACTAATTTTAACTTTAATTCCAAAATAATGATTAATGTTACTTTCCCTTTTAAAACCATTTTTTGCTTATCTTGCAAAGCACAAATTGGCCAAAATGAGTTAAGAATGCCACCTTGTTATTTTTTTTTCTATCGGTCTGTATAAAGAACGAAAAAATAGTTATGACTTCTAAATTGAAAAAATATGTATATTTTCAATATTTAAATTAATAATGTATAGCAGAAAAATATAATTTTAAAATCTTATTAGTTTAGGCAGCATACATTTGGAAGAAGTTGTTCAGTTGTGTATAAAGTAAGCATAACACAGATTTGTTGGTTACTGCACTAAAATTACATGTGACTTTAAATAACTTATCCTTAGACAATATCTTTTTAAATAAGTTCAATAATAATAAAATAAATAAGTGATTTTTTTTTTCGTTTCTAAAAAGTGTTTTGTGCTTTGCCTGAAAATTTTCATTTTCAGCTTTCTCACATTTTGTACTTTACGTCAATGCAAAATTTTTGGTATCGATGTCTTTGGAATCGGTTTGGCGGCACGCCTTTAAATCGATTCATGGTTGACATGTCAGTCTCGTTTGCCCATCACTAAAATGCGCTCGTGACATCACAGTAGGTAGTAAAAAATGTACACGTTTGGTTCTCATACATTTCACCGTGTTTGTGTCGTCTGCTCCAATATAGGTCTGTGTATACCAAAATGTTCCATAGACCAATAGATTGAATTTTTAATTGTTTTTATGTACATACAAATTATTGTAAAATATGCAAATTACAAGAAAATTCAGATATTGTGTTGTCCGAGAAAGTATAATCATAGATTATGGATATACTACCTAAATCTATGAGGATATCCAAACCATATGATCTATGAGTATAACAGTAGGCGCGCGTGAAGAGCCGCTAAATGCGCAGTATCCCCCCCAAGTACCCCTCCTCCCTTCCTCTTCGAAGCTACGAGACTATTGCGGCGGCGCGCCTACCAGCACAGTATACTGTGCCACCAGCGATTGTCTTCGAGCCGGCCTTTTGTGCATAAAATGCATGGTCGTAACGTCCTGGCCTAAAGGCAGAAGGCTAGTTTCTGTCGATATTTTTAACGACACAAGTCGACTCAAGGTTGTTGGCGGCTACCTGCCTCTTATGGCTTCTTCCAACACCAACTCTAACTCTAGCATTTTCTTAAGAAGGAAAATACATAGCAATCTACATGATACAAATAGTTATGTGATTTCTTCTGAATTTTATTTCAACATACAGAAGTGAAGTAAGAAAATTCTAAGTTTACACTTATTTTTGGTTTTTTGTTCACTTGTTACAATATTTTGTTTAATAATAATTAATAACAGTTTTTATCGAAACATTTTAAAAGTTTATAAACTTCTATATACAATAATAATAAATGAAAATGGTTTTCTCAGTTCGTGAACCTCCACATGAACATGTTTAGTGCCTTTTTTGGTTTTTAATTATTGCAATTACTTCTGAATATTTTGTCCGATAACAGTGTGCATTGTATTTCTGGCCGAAAAACATTTTAAAAATATGTGGTATTGCTAGATTCCTTAAACAAGATTTTGCGAGGACTATCCCTTAAGAAATTTCATTGTAGAATACCAGATTAAACAAATTGACGGTAACATGCAACGTTTCTTAATAAAAGAAGCACTTTGTTATTCAATTTCACTTCTCCTGGAAAAACCACTGTAAACGCAAAATAAAAAGAAGGTCTAGAGATCTTGAAAGCTTCTTTCATCGAGTCAGAACGTTTTCATATCTCCGTCAAATGGAGTGTGCAGTGTGCGTAGATAGAGGTCGCAACTCGCATCGGCAAACATTGCGAGACGCACTCATTCAAATTGAGACGTTCTTTGAGAGACTGTTTACCTTTTCTGCATGCCGGATTGTCACAATTTCTCTCATTTTATGTTTCATCTTTATGATTTAAATTAAACCGGCGAGCGTACAGTTGGGTCAATATGACCCGTCACATTGCACTAAGCTCACAGTCCCCCCTCTTGTCTTTCTTACTACTGCCATTCAGTGTTGTTGCGCTTGCACCGCTTGATAGACGCAGCTAAACGTGAAAAGGTAAATATGACCCACCATACAAATCTGAATATACCAACCATACACTTGATGGGTAGCGTGAAAATGTTGAGCTTGAGACTTATATTTTATTTATTTATAACACTTTTTGCACATTTATACAAATAACTTAAAAGACAAAAAAAACAATTAAACATGGTGTACAAGGGTGGCACTTATTGCTAATAGCAATATCTTCCATGCAACTCTTGAGAGCTAACAGAAAGATGAATAACTTAACATGTGGAGGTGTAAATACTAATCAGGAAATAATAGGGAGATCAAGATTTAAATATAAACCTAAATATCTAAGACATAAACTTACATATAAAATACATGAATATACTTAAATAAATGAGTACATACTTGTTAAATATACACATACATATATAAATAATAAATAAACATACACAAATTATAATAATTTGAATTTTGTACCCTCTTAGAAAATTCATCATTAAAAAAATGTTACATCGAATTAGTTAATGTTTACAAAAATCCATACAATGACTTAAAGCGATTTAATGATAGAATCCTGAAATCCTTAAAACAATTGGAATACTGGGCACTTTTATAGGGTCATCTTGACCCAACCTGACGTTCGTAACAATATCGTTGTAACAATTTTCCACCATACTGACGCCGCACCGGGTTAAGCCAGGAGGCATACCTAACCACAGTCTGTGACCTAACTATCGACTTAATGGTTCAATTGACAGAAATTTCCTTGATAAATTAAGTAACGAATATTTAAATGTGTTTAAAGTTTACGAGGTACCTACGTCCACATTACTATCTCTCAGAGGTTAAGGCAGTGACTACAGATGACCTGCTACGATCCTGAAATACCTCTTTCGCCTCTTCCAGGTGCATCATCTAGTCATACAAGCTCTTCTGTTCCAGAAACTTTTGACTTTGCCCTTCATTAGTATGTCGCCAATTTGGTCGGGACTAGAATCTAATGATACTTTCGTCAGTCTACTATAATTCGTCCTCTCTACATGTAAAAACCACCGAAACATTTTTTTTTCTATTAGTTACTACATCTTCTTCCAGGCCGTACCGATCCCGTATTTCGATGTATTTCATAAATTCAAGGGTGAGTTTTTAGATATCATCATCGACAGTCTTCTCTTATTAGTCCAGGCTTACAAGTCTCCTCTTTTTTACGCCACCAATTCCTGTAGAGAACTTCAAACCACAAGACCACGAGACGGTCATATAACTTAGTAATAACATATGAGTTGCAAAATCCCATATTTTGTACATAACCGTCTGACATTAGAGATGTAATGTGCAGGAATGAACAAGTACAGCTGCCGCTTCGAGTCTGAGTGAGTATCATGTAAAACGTTAATGGACAGAGTTTTTGTTCAATAAATTCCAATTTACGGTAATTGCTTAGGCAGAATTTTAGCTGATATAGCGAAAATGGGCCTTTAAGGTTCGAGGTCACTTTGTACATTTTGTCCATAAGGTTTTACTTTTACTGTTATATGGCTAGATAGAACCCTGACATTTTTAGAGGCCCTAACGCAAATTTATACTGGAGGAACCCTTCGTGTGTCGCACTTTTGTATTTCAGAATTCAATTTACCTACAAAGCTGAAATTTGGCTGGTTTATTGTACAAAAAAAACATACTATTTATACATAGCATAAAGAAATATACTGTACATAAGCGAGCTTATCTCTTAAAAGAATTTTCTTCAAGCAAACTTAGATCAATACATTGAAGTCATAATAAATTAGTAATCAATGTAAAAAAGCAGCAGGTTGTGTTGAAGATAATGTTATTTATGCGGATACTTTTTGTCACGTGGTAACTTTGACCATCATACACACCCTAAACATTCTAAAATAATCTTCACAGCTGGTATTTAAAATTAAGTTAAAAAGATGTAAGCTGCCAAAAAGCTGTCTGGTGGACTGCATCTTGAAGTTCTTATAGCTAGAGATTGAGGTAAAAAATACGCTACATCCACAGCTTAGCCATCTTATAATTATTTATGGTAAATCCGTCCAAGAGTCCATTGTGTTCAATATGCGTGCTTCGGAATGCAGGCACGTCGAGTTGTTGGTCGAAGTACGGCGATAGGGCTCACCACCACGTTTGGGACGTAAACTAAACGTAAAATGCACATACTTCCCCTCAGTAAGCGGCGTGACATTTCTGACCTTATCTTATTATTGAAAATAGCACGAGGCATTATTGACTGCCCCGAACTGTTGAGTAAGCTCAATTTTCTGGCCCTAAATTGAAATTGTAGGCATTGTAAAACTTTCTTCTTGCCTGCAAGAACTAACTATAAACAAAATTCTTATATTTGGCGAACCTGTAAAGCTTTCAATTGTTTATCTCAAAATGTTAATGTTATGGACTTATTCCATAGCAGTATCACTTCGGTGAGACGTCTTCTTACTAACACATTCTTTGAATAATAACTTTTTCTTGTGTAATTAACCTCCTTTTAATCTGTTTATAACTTGTCATTGTTTGATTAAGTATTATTTAGTCTAACTCTATCTGTGGAAACTTTAAATGACTAGCTAGAGTTAATTTAAGTTTTTTACTATTGTTATTAAAATAGTCGCTAGTTTTCCAAAATAAGTGACAAATAAATAATAAATAAATAAATAAATAAAAATCTGGTGGGGATTTACTTAGAATCCAGCCGCAAGCTTTGAAGAGTGGGGTAACGGTGGAGTAAGGTAGGCTTCCTTGGAGAAAAATTATTGGTATTCTTTGTACTATTTATAGTATTTTGGTTCTGGATGCACTGCATGTTGTGAAATTTGATGTCAATCCCAAGTAAAAGCATACAGAATCAATTTCCAAACTTCCTGATTCTGATTGCGATTCTTCCATAAACATATCGCGTTGTCAGATAGCACGACTGGCGGGTACCCGGTCTTTCCACCAGTCGTACTACTGAACAAAATAAAATTAAAAAGGGACCTAATTGTAACCTAATAGTTGGTAAAAGATTCTGAAGAAAACTTCGTGGTACTTTACAATTAAGTGTATTTAATTTTATCAAAGAAATGTCCAATTTCACAAGTCAAAAGGTGTTACGGAAAATATTACATAGTTACAAACTTTTGGCCAAGACCTTCATTTGGCATATATTCTGCCAAGACATTACTAAAACCTTTAGAACCTCTAAATAGTTGTGTCAGGTACCGCCTTAACATCAGGTAGTAATATTACATTGGAATTAGTTTTGCCAAGACATAAATAAAACATTTAAGTGAATAACTAGATGGGTTAGTTACCGCCTTAACCACAGGTAACTAAATTACATGGAATCTTGTGAAATTACATTTAAAAAAAAAACTTTAAGAGTAACAAAACTTGAAAACAAACAAGGAAAATAATTTCCAAATAAAATCTAGCTCAGTGGAGCCGTAGATCCAACTAACAATACATATTTGTCGATCATTCTCTTTAAACCAAAACGTCTGGTACACCATTCAGTTTTACCAGGAAAAATTACGGAACTATTAAATTCAACATTTTAGGTTATTCGGTGAAACAGGAAGAAGAATTTACACTTGGTTAACAATAAGACACATAACTAAGTGTCCTGAAAAAATACCGTCCTAGGTACCCTTATTGTGTGAGGTTAAAAATAAAAATTCCAACACATACTTGAATTCTCCAATATTCTCAACAGGAAATGGCACGCCGA
Organism: Ypsolopha sequella; assembly: GCA_934047225.1. Lineage (NCBI taxonomy): Eukaryota > Metazoa > Arthropoda > Insecta > Lepidoptera > Ypsolophidae > Ypsolopha > Ypsolopha sequella. The sequence goes on from OW203985.1 coordinate 31,561,520, forward strand.
CCGCTGCCCCCTCTCAAGGTCAACGATCTCCGTCCTCGCAGACAAAGGAACTGCTTGACTGCGTACACCACGCGGCGGTCATTTCCCTGCCAGCAGGATAAAATCACCAACGAGGCAATACAGCAAAAACTCGAACTTGAAAACTTGAAACTTGAAAACCCTGGAATTAGAAGAGAATAGACAAAATTAAAACCTTTACCACACTGAACGATGAGAACAAAATTCCGGTGACTCAAAATACAAAGAAAGCAATACGTACCATGATCTGACAATAGTCAGATCTCCCACCAACCCGGCGAAAAAATTCCTTTTAAAACCATCCGAAGAATGTAAATATTTTCCTGAAATACAAAACAATATTAAACTATTCCACACAAGAATAATTAACCAAATTTAACACAAAACCCACCTATTTTATTAAAGACACAACTCCTGTTGGCAGATCCGCCATTATATAAAAAAAATGATGATACACACAACACGAGTCGTCAGCAAAAGACCTGGCCGATAAATGACCGAGAAAAAACCTCGGAAATCGCAACAGACAAGCGAGCAACTTCATGTCTAGAAAAGAGGGTAAACCGCAATTTACCATCAAGCAAAACAACGACGCGAAAAACTTTGTGATAACCGCAACTTACAAAATTTGCTATGCTACAGCGTATCGCAGGATAATTCACGTAAGTCGATCCGTTATTATTTAATTATTTAATTCAAATCACAGTAAATACTAACTACTAGCTTTTGTCCGCGGCTTCACTCGCGTTTGTTTAGTTTTTGTGTAGTTCTATCGAATCCATTACAATAGTGAAAGGAACTGTTCGTCCTCAGAGAACAAACTATATAGCCTGTGGCACTCAAGGATAATGTAGTTTTCTATTAGTGAAAGAATTTTCAGAATCAGATGAGTAGTTCTAGAGATTATCTCATACATCCAACCTCACTCACAACCATCCTCTTTCTATAATTCAAGTATTTCTGAGGTTTTATTTACAGTTATTATATTTTAACGCGAATGGAGCCGCGGGTACATCTAGTATACTTTAAGTTTGATTATCTAGCTTCTGTTTGTTCACAATTTGCCAATTATTCATAATAAAAGTTCTTGGAATTTTATATTGTTAACCAAATCAAAAGAAATTAAAATCTACCTATTTTAAAAGAATGGAACAATCTAAAGCCGGATTTAGACCAAACGAGCGAATGTTCATTCTATCCCTACTCCTTTAAATTTTCTTTTTATAACCTTGTAAAGACCATTATTTCGTTGATCCATCTGTGTTCGATTGTCTTTAGAATAATATAAGAATACTTGCTCGATTGAATCACTTGTCCGAACATTATTATTATCGCGTTCGCACATGCTCGCTATTTGGGGCGGTCTCTTCGAAGTTTTCTTCTGTTATACTCGTATCTGGTCGCGCATTCGTTAGCCTTTTTAACATCCCTAGAGTATGTGCCAGAATTCTTATTAATATTCATATTCATATTGTTTATTGCGTTCATGTTGTATGTACATAAGATGTTATAAATGTCGTAGTGCAAAACATAAACCCTGTTAGGGCACAGCAACTATGTAAGTTATATAAAATGAAAACTTAATATTAAAAAATTAACAATTGAAAAATTGCACTTTTTATTTAACTTAAATTATCAAGTATAAAATTCGTCATAGCTAGCCATTATTTCTATTTATTTAATCAACTTATATTTACATATTATAATTACTAAAAAGCCCTTGCAGCATGTAACAACCTTTTTGAGATAAATATTAAATGAATTTAGTTTTGAAAATATTTTTTTTCATGATGTCTATTATGCGGACTAGAGATGGGGGCCAGCGTTGACGAATTCTTATCGCGATTTTACTGTTGCTTGTCTGTTTTTGGTTCTTAATTTTTCGTGGCGGGTCTGTTGGGGGTATAAATGAAGATTATTTTTTACAAACGTGATTTTAGAATATTATAATGATGTTATAATATTCTATTTATAATTTTGTATTTGATAAAGTAGGTTTTACAGCTGGTCATGGAGTCTCTATTGGCAAGTATTCTGGTACATTTATTTTGGAGGATAAATATTTTGTTTGCATCTGTACTGTTTCCCCAGAGCATGATCCCATACTTGGGCTATGAGTTTGCATATGCATAGTATGCACCAGTGGCTGTTTCGAGGTCTATAGTCTTATCAGTTCTGTAAGAGCGTACGTAAAACTGGATAATATTGCTGCAATTTTTTTATATTTTCTTTCTAATTTAAATTTGTATCTATGTTTATGCTTTAGAGATTGTGTGTTAAATGAGTTTATTTATATAAAAAGGGTATCTTTGGTGTGGTCTATATTAGTTTTGTTGAAGTTTATTTTAAAATAGTAATCATTTAGCCAGTTTTGTATTTGAGTTAAATTTGTGTTCAATAAATCGCCTAAATGTGGACTCTTGGGACATATTATTGCAAAAGAGATATCATCTGCATAAAGGATATATGGTATTTTATTTGGGAGGTCATTTGTAAACATATATATTAAAAATAGCCTAGGACACTACCTTAACACAAGTTAACAGATTTTTTTCTGATATTATATTATTTATTATTCCAGTGTAAAAGTCATGGAATGTTATATTTGTATATTGGGTGCGGTAATTTACATCAAAAAATACTAACATACCACTTACGTTCGTTAGTATCCTTTTGATGTAAATTATACAAATGGTGAAAACAAAATTATCGTTAACACTAACATGGCACGTAAAGAATGCTCTTCCTCCTGCTCTAGCTCTGTTCTCTTAGTCTAAATCGACCTTAATAGTTCAGACACTCAGAACAAAGATTAATTTGAAAACTTTAACTACTCAACAAGCTTTTAGCTCTCGTCTATCCGCGGCGTTCAGTGAGTGGAGCAGAAGAAAAAAAAACAAGTATTTTTTTAACAAAATGGCACAAGCGTCGGGCCGTAAGCATGAGAGAACGAATGCTCTTTTCAAAATGAAAAGGAAACATTGCAATGTTTCTCGGCATAAATTCCCAGCTCTCAGTCAAATTGAAAAGTCCACTCAGTGGTTTCTTTCGTTTACGTGGTAAGATCTAATATTGTTTTGAACTTTTTATTTTTATTCGCCGCCGTATGGGGTTCAACACCTTTTTTTTTTTGACTTTGCAATAATGATAAGGATCGAAAGGTTTGTATGTTCACTTGTTATAGAATTAAGTAGAAAACCTATGTGTTTTCGTGGAATCGGGCATGTTTTTAATAAACTAGACAAGTCAGAGTTCACCTCGCGCACCGAGGATTCCGTATATTATTATGCGCGTTAAAAGTCAATATTTTCAAAATTATTTTAAGGCTTTATAACATACGAAACTGCTGCCACTAAAGCAAAAAATAATCATATTGTAAGTACTTTACTTCCTAGAATAATTATAAAAATTCTGCTCAAGTAAATGTCTAGAAATAGAAATTAACTATTTTTACATAGCAAAGTTTTCAGAAACAATGTCTTTTTATAGCTAGGATTGCGGCCATTTTTAGCAAAAGTTAAAATTTTATCTCATCGAAGACGTTGTCTGTGAAAACTGTCTGTTAAAATAGTTCATTGCTATTTCTAGACATTTTTTTAGCTGATTTTCAATAATTATCCTAGCAAGTAATATATTATGATTGTTTTTTTTTGAAAAAGCAGCAGTTTCGCATGTTAGAACTCCGTAATATTGAATATATTGCTCTTGTTTTTCTGTTTTGTTAATTGTCTAAATCTAGATCTACTTCCATAAATATTTTGAGATTTTTTGATATAATACTGATAGAAATTATTGAGGTAATGTTTATTTTTACGAGTTTTCCCTGGCCTTATTTTTAAGTTTTCAATATATAAAACACACTGATTCTCGTTGCCTTCAAAAAGAAATATTCATTATTACTTTATTTTCCACCGTCTCCAAAAGTTATCAAGTGTGAAAGTCACCTTGTACAAATAAATATCTTTACGAGATACGTGACAGAAACATGCAAATAATCATTCAAAATCTTTATGTGCACTACAGAGCGGTTTTTATCAAAAGTGGTCCTTAATTGATCGTATTTAATGACGTACGTCACATACGTATATAAGGTCTTTCTCTGTACTCCGAATCTTTTTTTAGGGATTGTCAAGTGTCCTTTTAACATTCATTTGCGATAGGTTATTTGTCTTTTGGTAAAAATTGACTTTGGGTTTATTGCAGTGGCGTGCACAGAACTTTTTGCTGGAAAAGCAAGCAATTGGTCAAGAATAACAACAAATAAAAAATAAAAAATTTAGATATCACTTTGAAAAAAAAATTGTATGACGCCAAGGTAGAAAATGTCTACCCTAGAGTGAAAATTTCCAATACAAACTTTTTTTTTTCAAAGTGATATTGTAATCTTTTCATATTTTCTTATTGTTATTCTTGACCAATTGCTTGCTTTTCCAGCAAAAAGTTATGTGCACACCACTGGTTTATTGTCCTATTTGTCTGAGACAATGATGTTGAACAACTATTTCAAAAAAACATACCCTCTAAAATGCTTAGTTTCTGAGATATGTTATATATGGTATTACCTTTTTACAGGTTCACATATCTATATAAGGTTAAATAATATTAGTTGGCGAAACTCAAAACATAGGTAGTACTAGTCTATATGAACAACTGTTTGTGTGGGAGCTAAGTGAAATTCTTAAAATTTGTTTTCACCTTTCCATACTGGACCAGTCAGCTGATCGGAGCAATTTGTATGGGAGGAAAAGAAAAAAAGCTGCGAATTTGTATAATATTTTGTCCTTATCGCAAAACAGGTTGCTTCATGGTATGCGTGCACATCTGTTACTAGTAATATTGGTGTCCTTATCCCGCAATAGTATGTACCGTTGTGTGCATCTCTTTCATATAAGAATAAAAGACATATTTTTCCAATTAATTTACACAGTTTATTTTCCTAACACAATAATGCAAAAGTTCACATTTGACCCTGGTCTGTTGTGAAAATTTACCATTGAATAAAGTAGTACTCAATAGGCTTACGGGTCGGTTGGGAAAAAGATACATTAATTTTGTAGTTGCAGCCGACCAGTGAGCCGATGGGAATAACCCGGATTTATGAATATTTTACCGATATTTTATTGTGTAAATGGATTTAGCAAGTTGTTTGTGTATTGTTGAGACATTATCATAGATAATGACATTTAGAACATGAGATAGAGGTGTATGACTCAGTTGATATAAGTAAAAGTTACACGAATGAAGAAGGGCTATAGTTTAAGGCTCCAGTCCCCTAAAAATCAGTATTCTTGCAGAATTATCAGAAAAGAAAGATTTTATTTTAGTTAGTAAGAAAGCAATAAATAAAATACATTTTACGTTAATTTATAGTGTGGAATTTGAAGATTTCAAAACTTATTTTTTCCTTTACTTTAATGCTACTTTTAATAGGTTTTTTAGGCTTTAAACATACCTTTATTTATGTTATACGCGTTGAGAGTCTCATTCATGCACACGTCACGTAAAAATTATGACAAAAACAAGAAATTTATTCAGGTAACATTTATTCCCATATCTTCAACAATAATCTTAGCTGGTTACTTTTTTGGATAATACTTTAGTTTTCTTATTTCGAGTGCTTTAACTAGTTGTGATTTTATGAATTCAACCACTGATAAAATATTTTTTTTCTAGTAGAAAACTATCGTTTAGCGTAGTCAAATTTAAAACACGTAGAATAGAACTATTAATTAGTGAAATAACAAAAAACGGTATTTAAAAAATTATTTTAAGAACATTTTATCAAATCGAAACTTATCGAGAGTTTAAAACACAAAACGCGTCGATATTTCCCTCAGTTTCGCTGGGACATCGCAGCGTTCAGACGTGTGTTGTGTAGCTCGACGTCATTTTACCTCTCGCTCGCACGGTTGCTCCCTTTCCCTCGTGTAGATTCTTATGGAGAAGCGAACTGTATCATTAAAGTTGCTCTACTTGAATATTGCACTTATCATTTAATAAGTAAACAACTATGGATAAAATATTTTTTGAATATTTTAAGAAATCCCTGTTTCGATAAAATAAAGTCTAATCTACGTCCGTCCGTATTTCACAGCATCATAACTTTAGCACTATCAAGATAAAGACATGTAGTTTGGCACAAAAATAGCATTAATTTGCCTACATATTACATTGTAAAAAAAATATGAAAAATTTGAAATTGTTTAAAATATTTTCAAAACAAAAGTGAGAAAAATAAAAAATATCCTAAAAATACAATATGGGTATCAAACTGTAGACACTAAAAAGGTGATTGTAAAAATATATACTTTTACTATATTTACTGGCACTGGTTTTGTGAAATCTTCAAAAAAACTACAATAACGTGTATGTCCGAAACTGGTAGACCGAAAAATATGAAAAAAATGTCCATTATAGATCATAACTGACCAATAACCGGAAAAACTATAGTGATTTAAAAATATAAAAAAAGTAAAATAAATAAAAAAAAAACATTTATAAAAATACAATATGGGTATCACATTGTAGGTATTAAAAAGCTTATTGTAATAATATATAGTTTGGCTATATTTAATTCCATCTATTTCGAGAAATCCTTGAAAATCTATAAAAAAATGTATGTCCCCCCTCTTATCTCCAAAACTGGTGCACCGAAAAATATGAAAAAAATCATGGTAATATGCGTTTACGTAAAAATTACAGAAAAAATAAAGCGGAAATTCACGAAAAAAAATTATAAATTTTATCATCCACAATACGGAACCCTAGGTTCTGACTAGAGTCTGACTCGCACTTGGCCAGTTTTTTTTCAAGATATTTGCGGTAGGCCGTTTTTTTGGGCGGTTTTAATTTAGTTTTCGGAGCTTTTATTAAATTAATTTTAGCTTAATTTTTACCATAAGTATCCGGTTATCCGGATAATACATTATCCGTTATCCGGATAGTAAAAATCTGCGAATAATTGCATGCCCTAATTTGCTTAGATTAAGTTATGTTAATGTGTGTTAATTCGAAAACCCGTAAAGCCGTATTTTAGAAGTTGTGGTCTATAAAACCCACGGGGATGGCGTGACACAAATTTTATACCAGAACCGCTGTCGCCACTTTTTGGAATAACTAAAGCCGAAGCTACATCCTTTTTATTACTTTACTTACTTTTATTTAAAATATATTAAAAAGCTATCGAAGTCACTAAAACCGACAGTCGAGATAACAACGTGCTAGACAATAATGCATCAAAACAAAAGAACGTACGCAGCTGCGGTTCTTATCATTAAAACATCACATTCCTAAAACTAAATTTTTTACCTTTTTTATTGCACCTTAGTCATAATGATGGACACACAAACCGACAGACACTTAATTACCGTAAGGGTTTCTATTTTTGATATTATATTACTTAAAGAACTGATTGTAATATGTGTGTGAGTATTAGGAATACATAATTTTGAATGTTTTCATTGTTACGATTTGATTATTAATTTTCTACATTTCCAAATTTTATAAAGGTATTTTTTATGTCAGGCATTAGTTAAATGAAAATCTTGATGAATAAAGAAATTTTCGGGCACAACTACACGCTTTTTAGGGCATGCAGGTTTCCTTAGAGCGATAGGGCTCATCACGTTGAGACGTAATAATCGTCAGAGAAACGCGGGTGTACTTATAGGTACACGTATGGATGGACTTATGACTTGCATCTCACAGTTCACACTCGGAACACCTCTTGACACCCCTTCGGTAAAAATTTGCAAATAATTGCATGACCTATAAAATGTATTGTGTCTAAATACTAATCACTTTTACTGCTACCAATAAGCCATCTATTCCAGATAGATTTACTTTTGTTTATTTTGCTTTTGCAAATTCATTTTGTTTGTTCCGATAAACAAACCAAACTTTGTAAATTACCGTTACTTGAATAATTAAAAATCTGCACATGTCAAATATAAAGTAATCGTACACTCATTTAACGAAGTAGAGCAACATTCAGGTGCGGTCTCTAACATCTTAATGCAGCGGGGGGAGCGCCACTTCTAGAGCCTCAGGTAAGATGAAAGCGAAATGTTGCAAAGAGAGTCTGGGGCCTTAACTTCTTGCCAAACCTAACTTATTATACTAAAACTTTACCTATATGAGGTGACTTTTATTAATATAGTCAAATTAATACTGTAGACTCAGTAAATGGTCAGGATAAAGGTTCAATGACATTTCAAGTTTGAATCAAAGAAGGTAGAAATGTTAGTTTGTTCTGTTCGGTTTCAAATAAGTTTCAATCCTATAATAGCGCGATTCAAGTTTTTTTGCAATTTACCGGTAACATTTTCAAATTTTTTACTACGGTATTTGTCGGGGAAGACAAACAAACAAACGAAAAACAAACATGCAAGGTATAATAAAACCAAAATACAGGTTAATGTTCATACTTTTGAATCATTAACGGCATGCCGCCTTCTCGTTACTTCGCATTTCTATATCGCGCGTCTCTTTTCGTAGATTTTTCTTTACGTCGTATTAATTTTTGTGAAGTACAATCTCAGAAAAGTTCAAGTATTTAGATAACTGCTTTATAAACCGACATATATATATAGGCAGCGAATTATCGTTTGTTTGTTACGATGCTATACGTTACAGAATAGTAGAACTCACAAGAACTAGTGAGAATTTTTATTCCCATTACTTCTTCTGTCTACCAACATTATTTTACGGTAGAACTAGTAGGAGGTTTTGTTTTCACTGTTCTACAATTTTCAGTAAACATATTTTTGGCACTTTTGATAAATATAATAAATAAATGTATTTCTAGGGCAGCCGGAAAATCGGTCCGTAACCCAAAGTATTCTATTAGCGTCAAAATAAAACGGTTCATCGCTCTCCATACTCTTTTATCGTTAAGAGACTCCACAACGCTAAACATCAGTTTTGCATTGGATTCAGTCAATGTAGACAAAAAAAAATTTAAAAAAATATATCGTGTTTTTTGACTCAAGACAATTATTAATTATACATTATAAATAAACATACATACAATCTTCTTTTAACTAAGCATGAATTACATGAAAAAAGAGATTCGATTCCATATTTCAAAACCGATTGAAAAAAACCATCTCACGCAGATACTAACTAAAAAAAAACATAGAATTAAATGAGACTTTAGGATAATTCATGATTTATATTTTGCTTTTATGCAACCATGCGCGGGCGGTGCACATCCCTGTTGCGCAGGGTGCGGGCCAGCCGCAACTGTATCTTGAAGGAATTCGCGGAACGGTTTGACTGTCAGTACCTGAATCATTGCAGCATGGTTCATGTACTGACTACCGTCAAAATACTGTTTTAGTGTTTTTTGGTAGTTTTTAAATTATTAACTATGGATGTGTTATTATTATATGTTTTTTTTTTTATTTATTGTGCTCTTATGTGTATGTGTATTGTGTATGTTATAATTATGATCCACAAGTTGGTCGAAATAAATGTAATTCTATTCTATTCTTCTATTCTATATAAAACGGCTCACCTCAATAGGTGTTATGATCGGAAAGGCAGTCTAAATCTGCTGAAACTGGTCGGCTTTCCCGATCATAACACGTATTGAGGTGAGCCGTTTTATATAAATAAAAAAAAACATCTTTATTAGATAAAGAAACTTTAGTTAATGGCTACATTTAGCCGCAATTTCAAAATAACTGAAGTTTCCTTGCGCGGCATCTGATTAGAGCAGGATAGGCAGTTAAAAATAAAAGCGTTTTAGCTGAATGTTAGTATCGTGCAGCTCCTTAAGACCTTGTACTTTGAAACGCGCTAAAAAGCATAAGCGATAAAGAAGAAGTCTGCGAGCGATAAGTATCGTTTTATTTACGTTTTTCCGCCTGTCTTTGAAACAGGCTTTAATCTATGTAATCTTTTAACGTTTTCTATAGGAATAACAAAAGTTAATTCAAACAATACAAACCATGTTGTCCTGTACGGAATAAATGGTTAAATACGGAATAAAATATTATATTTTGCGTAAGTCGAGCTTAAAGAGCCACCAGAAGAGAAACAGCTTTACCGCCAGAGATAAGACGTAAAGTAATTATGCATCTCATTCCAATTTGCTGATAAATATCGCCACATTCGCGGTGTACTCTTACGGCTGAGATCATGAAGCAAGTAGAGGGACACAGATTGTACGATACAGTCGTCGGAGGTACCTGACGGGGATGAAACTGAAACTTTGTTATCTAAGTGGGTCAGAAGGCAAAAGAAAATCCAAGCAATGATAAGTTATGTGACGGAAATAATTTACGTGTGTAAAATATTGTCGTATCTATTATATATATATTATTTCATACATTTCACGTGGGCTGCACGAGTGTCCAAATGTCTAAACATGTCTAGTTGGTCACAAAACTTTATCTACGACCATCTAAAATATCATCTGCGTAAAATTATGTGGAAAGTTGAAAAGATCAACTAACAATTTCATGAAAAATGAGAAAAAGAAAACTAGATGGCAGAGATATAGAAAAAATCTTTGCCTAGCCGAAAGCAAGAGAAGGAATAATGTTCGATAACTAACTCTGTACACGAAAGAAGTTATAATGAACATTACTCGGAGTATGGGACTCACCGTGGTTGGTTTTTATATATTCCCGAATTTTCCCCAGAGTTACATCTGCCATTATCGCGGGATGATTAGTTGGTGCAGCGGTGACGACAGGCTAGGAAGCGTAGCGATCTACCCTCCGTCTCTGTCGTTTATTGTTACTTGCGGTGACGACTGGATTTTCTTCATCTACCAACCTACTACCGACATCTACCAACACTTCGCTGACGGTGTCCGTTCAGAAATCACACGATGTTTTATTTTACGAGCCTTGCTCTTGTACTACTCAATCACTGGATCCCAAGTACTCGACAGTTTGAAGCCATCTTCTGGGTTGAAAGTTTTATGTTTCTTGATTTCAACCTCATTAATATTGGAGTATAATGACGTTCCGTCGACAGAATACTTGGTTTATGCAGCTCAATCCAGTGATTGGTACCTGTTCCAAGTAAACGCTCTGCTATGACTGATTCGTTGATTTCACGATTCTTGACTCTGATGCTCAGATTGATCTGATGTGCTCCTTGGTACGTTGGGACAAGGTCCTTTTTGTCTGACCAATGTACGAGCTTTCGCAGCTGCAGTAAATTTTATAGACACCTATTTCTAGTGGGAAAACATCTTTGTGAATATTCACGTAACCTGAGAATTTTGCGAGGGGAGTAAACACGGCCTTAATAAAAAAAAAACTTTATAGTTATAATAAATTGGGCCTATTGGTTTTTAACATCTTACAAACAATATATGAACTTTTAACACCATTTTTTATGTTGTAATTACCTTAATGTATGGAAGTAGATAAACAAATTTTGAGTGAAAATAATTAACTAACAAAATTAAATATCAAAATAGTCACTCCTCGTAAACGGAATCTTCGAAAACAATAAAAAGGGATAATAATTTGCGTTTGCATAAGCCACTGGATTGTTCTCGCAGAGAGCTAATAAAAACAATCGAGCTCGATAACGAGATCGGTTCGCAGTGATTCACATTTCGTAATGTTTTCACGAGATCGAATAAACATTGTTGACATGCAAAATCGGTGTGCGAACGACGGATCAAGCTCTGGGAATCTGTGTGAAGGGTATACGCTCATTTTATGGGGAGCGACGTGATTCGATTTGAATAAAAGGTATCGGCTCGCTCCAAGCTCACCCCATATGTAAATTCGCTTAGAAAAATAAAATCCATCCAAAAATTTTTGACGAATACACTCTACCTAGAAAGCAAACTCTATAGCAACTTGATGGATAAAGTTTTAAGTATAAAATTATTAACAATAATTACAGGATTCAAATTTGTTATGAAAACAGTGGAATCATTATTTCATTTGAAACATATTGTCACGACATAATATACCTATCTCCGAGAGGGTGCCAGAGTTGTTTCCGAGCGTGGCCTGTCACTGGAACCATCAACACTTGCAAACCCTTTTTTAAATGATGATTTTTCTTACTAACACGATACAGAACATAACAGAACGAACAAACAGATGAGTCTTGTCGCCATACTTCTAGAAAAATACACGCTTTTTCGGGCATGTATGTACAGTCAGCAAAAGATATATACGTACCCAGACACAGCGCAAACACTTCGATACTAAGACCCACAGGTGAGTGATAAATGAAATAAAGAATACACAATCAGTAGTGCAACTGTACTGACCAAATATTTCTCATATCATCTATCACTCACCCGTGGGTCTTAGAATTGAAGTGTTTGCGCTGGGCTGGTTGGGTACCTGTCTCTTTTGATGCCTGTACATAGGTTTACTAACTGTTTTCCTTCACTGCTCAAATGCCATGCACATTTTTTCCGAGAAACTCATTGGTGTGTTCATCCGAACATCTAATCCAAGTTTCAAAATTGAAAATTTTTCATTTAAGTTTATATTTTTCAGTAAATTAACTGTCGTACTTTCAACAAAATTATTATAGTTCGGTTTACAGCGTGGAATAGGCATTATTGCCTGTGATATTAAAATACAATATATATAACAATTAAAATACATAGTGTAATTATGATAAAAATATTATGTGTTATCATGTTTTTTCATGTTTATAAACACCTACAAATAAAACACATTATTGTAGATTTTTATTTTTAAATTAAATCCTAACATAATTCCAGTCTGAAAACGGAAAGTTAATAAAATTCAAGTCTTTGTAGTTGAAAAGTAGGGTATCTTTTTTGTGTAGCCTCCACGTAAAAAGCACAGGTGCGTCGGCAATTTATATTCTTTCTAAGCTGAAATTGGGTATTACAATGTCTCGCTCTGTATGATGACAGAGAATTTGCACTTCATAAGCGTTAAATTGGTCATTAGAGAGTGTCGTTAAATAAGCGAGGCAATAAAGTCTGAAATATTTATAAGGCTTCTTGCGAATTTCTTGGAGTGGAAGCATGCCAAGATTAGATATGTGTAGACATGATAACGACGGTTTATGAAGAATTGTAGCCAGGTTTTTTGTCTATTTAGCCCCTTATTAAGAATACAAGGGGTATATATATGCGTTTTACATGTAGGTTTGTATAAATGTATGTTTGTAAAATACCCTTTGACAAAAACTTAGATTCCAAACGGGTTTTTTTTATGGGTAGTTTTTAAACGATTGAATACTAAAATAAAATGTGGGCGAAAAACTGTGGGCGAATAAAAATGTTTAAAATTGAGTTGAGTTGAATAGAAATAGTTTATTTGTCTAAAAAAACACATAAAAGTAACACAACATAATTAAACACAAAAATACATTAAACAAAAAGGAGACAGCTCAGCATATGCTGTAAACATGGTAAAACATGTCTACACAGCGGTTCTTTTTCAGCTGATCCTGTATCATCTACAACTAAACATAAATTTCGGTAGGTGATGCACAATATACAAGTAACTACGACATAACAATAAAAAAATAAAAAAAAATATAAACAAATTTTATCCTGAACAATAATCCTACCGATTCGTACAATAAAATAGCGAGGGTTTATTTTTTTAATTTTTGGTTGGATCTATTGCCGGGTGAGACAAGCGAATTTTAGAAGATCTTTGAATGCAGTTTTGTTTCTTTTAAAAAATAAAGGAATGTTTCCTTTCAGTAAAATGAGCTAATTAAAGGATTTAAGGTCGTTCCCCTCCAAGGCCCTTAATTTTTTTCCATTCTGTATAGGTAATAAGGTTTTGTTGAATAACTTTCGAGTGAATTATGAATTTAAGTGTTCTGTTTCGAATAATTAGAAAAAGGCGGATATTTCATTATCCGGCTGCGATACCGCACCTAAACCTGACTAATGATAAGACAGTAGTCGCTGCAGTACAGGAATTTTAAGTTGCTCAGGACCTAGAGTTTTTTTAGAAAGGAATTTTAAGCTTAGAAAAAGATATTCCAATTGTATTAAAAGGCGACTGACTCGAAAAATAAAATAACATTTAATAAAAGTTACCGGCAACATACTTGTTCTTACTTAATATTGAACGCCCTACGTACAAAACGCTTTTTAAGAAGTTAATTTACTAAGTTTTCTTTTATAAACTTTCTCTTGAGTAGAAAACTTAACCATTAGTTAATTTTAACCTGTTTACACTCCTCAACAACCTTTATGGCTTATCATTTGAGTTAATGAACTTTCCGACTTTTGATCTTGGAAAGTTGAGTAAAACTTCAGCTAGTCTTATCGCTACGTTCGTATTTGAAAATTCCATGTAAATTACATAATTATACTTCGCCAAAAGTTTGTGATACTATCTGCGATGTATTTACTTAATGACATATAAGATTCCTAAATTGTAACGTCGTAGATAGCGTCTAGTGTGTAGTATTAAAACTTGTGTGTTTGTGTGTCGGCGTTTTTATTGTTAGGTATTGTCGACTGTACTTCAGATACCGTTAGTGGTATATTAGGTATTGTATATACTTTTACATGTGTTCTCATTTCATTTCCCGACAAATCTTATTTCTGACCCAAAGCTAATGGTATTGAAGCATTTCAAAGTGTTTTATCATCACTTAAACATGGCCGACATAATCCTTAAAGCAAAAAGTTAATGTCATTGGCTAGAACTCATTGAGTAGTTGAGTAGGAGTACAAATATATATTTCATTCTTTTCTTCAAATTAAAGAAATGGGAGGTCATCAAAATTGACAGTCTTATACCATTTTTTTTATGACGTCTATCTTAAAAAAAGTTGGGAATTTATAACTAAAGTATACTCTTTTTAAGCAACAAATACTGAATTTTAGTAAAATTCAGTCATGGAAGAACCGGGCAACCAGTTAGTGACCACCTTTATTATTATTGTTTTGTTTCATTCGTCTCTTCGTAACTCGCACTTGACTTGTTTTAAATTAATGTTAGACAATATTATTTCCAAGGAGACCAACGAGTATTATGTTTTAGGTTTCTTAAATTGTTGTTTTTAATTTGTATTTGTCATCTGAATTAATTTAGTTCTGATTGCACGCGTGGGAGCGCAAGTAGGATAGACAGACGCTGTATTTTTGGCGCGTGCTAGCCACACATATATTATACTAGCTTCTGCCCGCGGCTTCGCCCGCGTGGCCTACAGGAAACAAATTACATTTTTTTCAGAAACAAATATTATAAGTGCTCTCACTCCCACTGGGAGTCAAGGTGTAGTGCTCGGCCGAAAAACTTGCATGCTCAGACTACGAACGCGCCCTGCTCGGCCTTCGGCCTCGCGGGCGCGTTCTCCGTCCTCACATGCTCGTTTTTCGGCCTCACCAGAATACCAAACACGGGGACTCACCGATCAAAGTTTTTCCGAAAGAGTGTCAAAATCCCTATCAGTTGTCAAAAAATGTCAAATTTGAATACAGCAGCGTAATTGGCGACCCCGAATGCCCCTTGAGTTTTATGCAAATCGGAATACTTTTTTGGACCTGTCAAAAAACTGTCAAAACCTGTCAAATTTATTTTTTTTTGGTCATGTAGCCCCAGCTTGACCAATCACAAAAGTTGAAACCCGAACTCCCTACAATTAGCCGTTCGGGAGATATGGCCGATCAAATGTTTGGCAATTTTTTTTTCGACTTTTTTTTTAACGTCATCTAGATCTTGCCAAGCCCTTTTCTTAGAGTACCATGAACATGGGTCTAGCATTAGCTGTTTGGGAGATACGGGCCTGTAAAGTTTTGACACTTTCGGCGGGTAGATCTCGTCGAAACCTTTTCCTAGACACCCATCAACATGGGTCTAAGTCTAGGCGTTTGGGAGAAACAGGCCGTCAAAGTTTTCACATAAAAAAAAACTTTTTTTGGTACCCCGTGGTCCAACCCCTTCAACCTTCCATTCCAAAGATATTTTGCTGGGATATTGAAAGATATAGATAGATAGATAGATAGATAGATAGATAGATAGATTGTGGATATATAGATAGATAGATACCTCAAAAGGAAAAAATGGAAACCTAATAGGCTGTCTGTCTGTTCGTCTGTTACAGCCGATTTGCTCTGGCACACATACTTTCAAGAATTTTCATGTCCACTATATTAAATTTCAAAATCGATGCCATTTTCATAATTAACGTCCCAAAAAACCATAAAAACGACACCCATATTGATATTTACACATTTCAACATATCAACCCCATCGCACCCCAACAGGGGATGATGGTATTTCACGTTCACTACGTTGGATTTAGAAATCGTTGTTGTTTTCGTAATCAGCGACCCGATAAACCATACAAACGATACCCATGTTGGTTTTCAGACTTTGTCACCCCATTTCCCCTTTTTAGGGGTTGAATTCTGGAAATGCCTTTTTTACGTCCACTACGTTGGATTTTAAAATTGTTGTTGTTTTCGTAATCAGCGACGTGATAAACCATACAAACGATACCCATGTTGATTTTCAGACTTTGTCACCCCATTTCCCCCTTTTAGGGGTGGGATTCTGAAAAAACCTGAAACACATGTTTACTCATTTAAAGATAGGAAGGAGTACTCTTGTGAAGTCTTGAATAAAATAGTCTCTAATCTTGTTTCCCCATACAAACTTTGGACCCCCG
Source organism: Ypsolopha sequella (assembly GCA_934047225.1). NCBI lineage: Eukaryota > Metazoa > Arthropoda > Insecta > Lepidoptera > Ypsolophidae > Ypsolopha > Ypsolopha sequella. Next base: position 31,578,149 of record OW203985.1, read on the forward strand.
TTTCACCCCCTTAGGGGGTGAATTTGGAAAAATCCTTTCTTAGTGGATGCCTACACTATATAAGGTATCTATATGCAAAATTTCAAGTCCCTAGGACCAGCGGTTTAGGCTGTGCGTTGATATATCAGTCAGTCAGTCAGTCAGTCAGTCAGTCAGTCAGTCAGTCAGGACTTTGAATTTTATATATACAGATACGTTGTATTTTTTTGCGATTCCTATTATGCACCTTCACTTCATGCTACATTTCAGTTGAAGCGACTTATCCATGCTTCTACTTATCTATATGTCGCAGTCAAATAGCAAAATTCCCACTGTTTACAAACGGTGTGGCGTCGTCAGCTTTGAGTTGTCAGTTTCTAAACGCTCGCTATTTTGCTAATTTACCTCAGCATTATAGTAATTCTGTTGAACTAATGAGGGTCACCTTGCTCTGCTCTGCTTTGCTCGCTCCCAATATGTGCCTACATGTAAACCTAACACGCTCCGCTAGTTGTCAGCTCGTTGTCGTCGCACCTATTTATCACTTTTTAGTGAGACTTTCGATTTCGGCTTTTTAGAAAATGAAGAAGTCATTTTACATACGGTGGGCATTTTTCAATATGCCGAACGGCAAATTGCAAAACAGCCAGCGTTTAGAACTTGTCGACACCGTTTGAACACGGTGGAATTTTACTATTTGCCTGCCACGTATAATACAACTCAGATTTCAAAGCCCAGAATAAAATGTTTTAAAAACGAAACCACACTACTTCGAATACTCGTGAATAGTCGGACAGTGAGCAATAAATATGTTATTTTGGTTCCTAACCAGGCCACGTTTCTTTATTTTTGCCGTATTGCTTTATACGTCTTGGCTTCCAGCCATTTTATCTACTTTCGAGTTAATGGAAAAGTGATTTTTGTTAGTGAGTCACTAACAAAATTCACTTTGAAATCTGAATTGACTAATAGTGAGAATGTGTGTCATTACTTTCATTTAATAATGACACTTGTAGCACCCACTTTCCGGATTTTAGTAGAAATCACGAAGATTTGCTCGAAAAATTAGGACAACCAATCAAAACATATTACGGGTATAAGAATTTAATATCTAAAACATTTAATACCGTATTTATTCCGTAAAAATAAACTATGATGACATCGTTATTCCAAAAAAGAATTATATGAGACAATGAGATGATTAATTATGTTGTCAGGACCCTTAATCGAATTTAGGCTCGGATAGAGCCATTTAAAAATATAATCATACAAATTTTATTGAGTTCCATCCCTACCTCCGGATTAGTGGTCGAGTACTCCAAACACTCCACCACAGAGATGCTCGATAAATTTTCATCCCTGGACGGCGATCCTGGCGCGTGCGCAAAAATTGCGAAAGCAGAAAAATCAATAATTTCCGTAGAAAATCCCTTGTAAAATCTCCCGAACTTTGCTCTAGCAAATTTTTTTACACTTCATAAAATTACCGTCCAGGTGTTAACAAATATAAATACAAAATTCTTTAATGGTAAAAATGTTTTAAGTACCTACATAAAAGATAATTTAATCTCTGAACCCTAAGCTAAAATAATTGTCTTATGGGGAACGGTGTTTACATTTTGAGGGTACTTGAAAATTACATTTAGACAAATGTAGACACAAACTAAATTAAATACAGACAAGTGAAGCCCATTGTTTAAAACAAAAGATGATAATAATAACAATGATAATAAAAAACCTAATAAAGGGGAATCGAGTCATGTCCGATGCAAAATGCACAACCTAAGATTGTTTTTCTTATTTTTGAATACTTTTATAAATGATATTGAATAAATGTGTTAAATGGCATTTCGTCAACATACCGGTAGTTTAATGTCAAATTGTCAATTAAGCTTTTCCGGCAAAATTTTGTGACTTTATGCATTTTGTTGTAAATAAATAGGCACATTTTATTTTCGCCTTGCGGTTTTAGTAGATTATCATAGAAAAATGATTTTAAATTGAGTAGGCAAAGTTTATTGTAGACATTCTCTCAAATATTTTATAAATCGAACTAAGCCCCAAAAAGAATAGCCAAATAACTGTACTCTCCGAGTAAATCCTACCAATTCTGTACCCGGGCCGTCACAAAGGCCAGGTGAAGTAGGGAATGAAAACGTTTCCAAACCGTAAACTATTCGATTATCCGTGGAACTGAGCCGTGCGGAGAGGGTTTCGGCCCGTTTCCACTTCACTACTTCTACACACCAAAAACTTGGTGAAGCATGCGTCCTATGCTAAGTTACGGTGCGGTACAATCAAAATTACAAAGGTTTTCGGGAAAAGTTGCTGATTAACCATTTCAGATTTTGTTTTAAAATCAAAATCAAGTCATCTGTCAACATAGTATAATAAGTATTGGTCACCGGCCATGGGATTGGTATAAATAGTATAGGTTAGTATAGTTAATGAGCTTCTATCATCACAATCGGCAAAGATTAAATTATGTTAGGGTGTGTTAATTTGAAAACCATTTCGAGATTTAGGTTTAATAAGCCGTATTTTCGAAGTTTTGATCTAAAAAACCTCATGATGATGAATATTTTTTACGAAAAGGCAGCAACTTCCATTTGCCCTCGTGTGACGTCACTTGAGTAATGGCTATTTAGAAATGTGTCCTTTGCTACGAGTATCAAGATAAATTTATAATACTCGTAATATGCTTCAGACTTATTCGATAGTTAGATGACAGATGAGTAGACAGACAGAGACGCTTTTTTTATAAGCAATCACACATCACAATCTGTATAATGTCTAAAATTCTTAAGTGACAAGGCCATTGGAAAATTCTTTAAAATATCATAAAAATTCATAATTAATTTATATACCAAAATAATGAAAACTATGTCCTAAAATGGTGTAAATTCTCTGAAAAAAATTAAAAAATATATTTTCTAAATTAAGCCATGGGAATTGCTATAATACCTACAGTCGACTTGTAACAAGTATCTATGATGTACCGACATTGAAAAATAAATTATTGATTCTTATTCCCAGCTCAACCTTGTTGTTTAAAACTGCGTTTTCAAATTGCTTCCAAATTATCGAAAAATGTTATCTTGTCGGATGATAACGAAAAATAAAACCTTTGTGTATCAAAAGATAAATTTCACCCGTTACTCGCGTGCTCGTTCAGTTTACAAACAAAATCAATCACAATTAATCAAGTCAGCCCTCGTCAATTGTATGCTGAATAAAAAACATATGTCTCTAGGGTTTTGTACATAAATTGGGAAAATAAAAACGTCTGTCTTTCTGTCTGTGCGTTTGTTTGTTAATAATATGAGGGTATTCAGAGAAAGCTCCTACGCTTTGCTCCAACCAATCAATTCAATATTATTCGACTGAGGACGACCACAATGTGGTCGAAATATATTTCGAAACTAAATAATACTTTTTTATTTATATATATAGTACAAACTATTCAAAAGAATAAAAAGCTCAAGATTGCTCTAAAATATTATTTATTCAATATAGTTTAAAGTTAAAATAAATTTATGCAGGATATATTTCGAGCCATTCGCATCAATCAGCGTGAAATTAAAAAAGAAAAAATATATTAGGTAGATTTTATCAAATATTTAAGATATTAGCTCTTGTCGGTGTAGAATCTTCTATCGATCTCTATGCAGAGAAAACTCCTTTAACTCTTGGGAATGTTCAGTTCCTGCCTTTGCCTTAAGATGTTCACTGAACTTGGTCCTCGGTCTGCAGCTTCCTCTTTAACTCTCTATTTTTTCTTCGATGATGATTTTATAAGATTATTATGCCTGGGAAGTTGTCCGAAAATCTTTACTCTTCTGTTTTCAATAACATTTATGATGTTTTTTTCTCTTTAACCCGTTTCAGTTTAGGTTTTTTTTTTAATGTTTTACCTAACTTATCGTAATGCTGAACCGAACAAATACGTACAATAAAAAAAATAAAAACTATACAGAGTGGTTTCGCATCTGGATCGTTAAAACCCGCCGTTTTCTAATTCATTGAATTGAAAAAAAGAAAATGAAAACGAAAATTTATTTATTTTAAAATTAGTTACCTAATTTATAAAAACTCTAGTTCCCACAAAAAGTTTCCTTGTGAAGTGAAAACTAGGCTCCTCCCAAAATATATTTAAACATAAAGAAATTTAGAAGTTAATTTACAGTCAAAGGTATATAATATTAAGATAATAAAACAATATTAAACCTACTTATTTATATGAGCATGACATAAAGATATAAAGACATTTTTACTTATTGTTAATCTGTACGATTTTGTGTTGTATTAGAGAGAGTTTGTTTGTTGTGTATGAAGGTGTGTAGTGTATATGTGTGTGTAAGAGTGAATTGTATGAAATTTCTTGATGTAATAGAATGATTTTTAAACAGAATACATAAATTCATAATTTACTTAATAGTTCCTCAACAAAACCTTATTACCTATGTTTTGTGTATGCTACCACAGCAAAGTTGCCATTGCTTACAAGATATTTAAAAATATTTATGTTTGGCATTATAATAACATAATATATCTATTTGTATTATTTTGCAAAAGAAATAATACAACATAAAATATTTTAACAGTTTCAGCGACTTCAATTTATTTTATTCGTTTTAGACCATGGCCACAATAAAAGCCTGTTATTATTTTTATTTTATTTATGCTGTTTTTCGAGCTATATTTTATTGATCTTCTTGCTGTTTTACTATTTTTTTTGTTATAGCAAATTTTAACATTATTTTGTTATTACTTTAATAGCAAATCGCGAGATTGTAAATTATGGGCCACCAGTACCCACATTTCATAATTTTTTTTTTATTTCTCCATATTAAAAATAAACCTTTAATTTCTGTAAAATAATTATCGTTCCACCGAGTGCATGAAAATTACTTTGCTAATACAATGAAACTTCGTTTTTTTTTTAATTACTTGGGAATAGTTTAAATTTATGTTTCGAGAGTTGGCATACCGCAAAAGTCAGCATAAAGCGTAGGCATTGTTTTATGATTACCATACTACCGTGGATTGACTGCCAAAGAAAGTATATTTTGAAGTAGATAACAATGATACCTAGTAACCATGCATTGTGTACCACGTACACATGATGGACCATTTCATACTCATAATTACACAATTATTTCCACTGTATTTAAGGAAATACTTCAAAGCTCCAAAAGCTTCCAACAACTAATTCAAGTACTAGTCTACGCCAGTCTTGCAGTAAACAATGAAACATTTAAATGCAAACGTGGAACACGGCAACTACAAATTGTTTCGCTCTGCATTACCATCTTTATTAGACTAAGAGTACAACTAATTTGTCCGGGAGCGTCTCATATTTCGTACGGGCTTTATTTAGGCTCCGGTCGTCATTAACATAATGCTGCATTATACCGGTTCCGTAGTCCGTTGTGCGATCCCGTTGCGATATTGCTGGCCTATTTCGTAATTTTCCTCACCTAGGTTTTGTGTCAATTTGTGTTTTGTGAGCTGGTGTTGGTTGTTAGATTTGAATTTGAGTAGGCAATTTGCTGAACGAAATTGAATCCACGAATCAATGCTTTAAAACTGTTATACAAACAGAACTCACCACAGCAGTGTTCGATAATTATTTATGCACACTGTTTTTTATGTACTCTTTCACATTGTGCCTTCTAACACCAAATTTGACCCTAAGGGATTAAAACCCGCGGGTATTAATCCAGTAGGGGCAATCTTGTGTTTTGTCTGCGTGTTTTAGACGCGACCTTCAGATTAGTGGTCAAGACGTTCGAACTACTAAACTACAGAGGCGGTCTATGAGATTTTCTGCGACTTGTTTTGGCAAACTTATAACTGTTCAGCTTTCGTTTATCTATAATACGTAACGAGATTAATATTAGCTTACTTCGAATAGTGTGAGGCTCTCGTATGAGAACAGTAGCCATAGCTTGACCCAGTCGCACTTTTTACAATTTTACTTCGTATTTTGACATACATACTTTATGTTCACGCTTGTCTTCCAGGGTGGGATAGACTACAGATTTTGGATTTTTATAATCCTGACAATCGTCTTTCACTGCTTTTAGCTTTTAAGCTCAGTCGATCTAGACCTAAGCTACGCCGTGGACGGACAAAAGCGTAAATTTCAAATGGAACCCTAAAAATTTAGTGACAAACAATTTTTTTTTTGTTTTTTTAGTACCCGCTTAGTATAGTTTTACACTTACATGCCAAATTTCAGAACAGTCGACCAAGCCGTAGTTGAGCTATACCATGAACAGTCCAACAAACGTATTTCCAAAGATAGCCTAAAAATATGCCGTCAACAAATAATGGACGAGAAATCAATACACCATTAAATCAAAGAAAGGAAATAAATAAAATGTCATGCATGCAACCTTCGACCAAGCATGCAACAACTAACACCGTATACACACTTTTCTCGCATTCGCCTCGACCACCATTTTGAACCGAGATGACCGACCGATTCATTTAAAATAAATGGTGGGACCCGGCCGCCATGCGGTACAATGCGTAAACACATATTTCTAACGATGTTTTCTCGTCATTTAGATGATTATATTGAAAAAAAATGTGTATTTAATATCCGATAATGATATTATTTAACTGATTCAAAAGTAAAATTATTATTACATACGGCTTGAACACTCACGTGTGATTGTTGTTGACTATATGCCAACCGTTTCACCGATACAATTTCGGCATTATCAAGGCGAGTGTCGTTCTTAGGACGACGACGCGTCGTTCACCGTCGTTGTCAAACGGGCACTGGCAGCCGCCGATCGGCGAGCTGCGCGCATTGCTCGTGCGCTGAGCGTTGGCTGCGTCGTCGATAGGGGTGGGATGGTGGATGCACTTGATTCCTTTGATTGTTCCGATTGTTTGTTATTAGGGGCGGTTATTAAACAAAACGAACTCACAACATCGTCACTGTCACTGGGCACTGTCCTAAAGTTGCTCGATCCATCGAGAACCGGTTTCCAAGACGGAGCCAGCTGCCAACCATGATCCCTGTTGAAGTTGGGATTACGACTTATCTCGATGGCTTCGTGTATTTTGCGAGGAATGGTATATTTCTCCTTCACTAATACTGTAGCCTTGTCGAAACGGATGAAGTGGGTCGTATCCGAACTTAGTGCATGTTCTGCTACTGCTGACCCGTTAATGTCCAGTTTCTTCATGGATCGAATCACACGTGAGTGTTCAAGCCGTATGTAATAATAATTTAGTATGTCAGCTCACGCGAGTTTTAATAATATTATATGATTCAGATGTGTTGGGGATAAATATTATATCTATACATAAATAACTAATATTAATAAATATTGAGCACGCGATATGACGGCAGTGCTTTGTATCACCATAGGTTTTAAAAATAGCGGGAAGTGAAGAGAAATAATTACGAAGATGAAAGATCTGACCTTGGGAAGGAGCTGCATGCACCACAAACCACGCTTCGCCTGAGCCACCAAGTCTCTGGTGTTCTCCAAGATGGTTTTCTTCTTCCTCTTCGTGCCTGGTTGCGCTCTTCTCGGCTAATCTTCTTCGTAATAGTAATAGATGAAAATGAGGCGCACAGCGGGTGCGATCTCAAAAATGGCGGGCGGTAGGGTCGAGGTAGGACCTAGTCGAATGACAATCAGCGTATACCTCCGGCGTGAAAGGCTTCTGATTGACGACTGATTGATTTGCGTCCAAAACTAAGCGGGTGGAGATGCAGCGAAAATGACAGTTGAAAATATTAATTCACAACTACCCCGCAGTATGAGAGCCACAAGAAGTGGCGCGAACATTTGCCCCCGGCGTTAAAACCATTGGTTTTAAAATAAGAATAGAAAAGTAAAAATAAGACAGAGAATAACGAAATTTTGAAGCGGGGGCAAAGAAAGGAGTTATTGAGATGGGAGAGGGCAAAGACGCACGACAGGTCGTTTGTAAACACCTGTCGTCGTTTTGACAGAAGCTACCCTAATGACATTATCTTTGCCAGGGTATACAGCTACAATAACACCGAGCGGCCATTGAAGCGGTGGAGTGTTATCGGTAACTACAACGACAACAGATCCAATTTTGATTGGGTTGGAAGGTGTATTCCATTTTCCTCTAGACTGGAGAAGATGGAGATAATCATTCTTCCATCGCCTTGCGAACGATTCTACCATTTGATCAAGCAACGCGTAGCGACGTAATAAATTAACTGGCTCATCAGCCACCTTACAAGCGGGTAATTCTTTTAAAGGAGTTGACATCAGAAAATGTGCAGGAGTTAACGCGCTAAGTTCAGATGGATCTTCACTCAGCAGCGTAAGCGGACGAGAATTTATGACACATTCTATTTGCGTAACTACAGTTAATAATTCTTCGTAGGTCAACAGTTGAGTACCTACTACTCTATGCAAATGCGTCTTAAATCCTTTGACATATATCTCATAATGTCCCCCAAAATGTGGGCTACGTGGAATATTAAATTTCCATTGTATTCTATGATCGGCAAGTTCATTCGCGAAAGACGTTTTAAATTCTTCGGAGTTTGTCAAATTGTAAATTTCTGAGAGGGCATTTCTAGCGCCTACAAAGTTCGTAGCATTATCTGAATATACGAAAGACACTGCTCCACGTCTAGATAAAAAACGTTTGAACGCGGAAAGAAAAGTGTTCGTGCTAAGATCAGTTGCCAATTCAACGTGAACTGCACGAGTCACCAGGCATACAAATATGCAGAGGTAACATTTGACGGGACGGACTCCACGTTTTCGATACGGAGTGATACTGATAGGACCACAATAATCCACAGCGCAGTGGACAAAAGCTTTAGCCTCATTAACGCGGCATGATGGTAAATCTGCCATGAAAGGGAAGGTTTGTCTCGGCTTCGCCTTAAAACAATAATTGCAGCTATGTATTACGCGACGAACAATATTTCGACAGGAAAGTATCCAAAAATTTTGGCGGATTATTGACATTAAAGCCACTGGTCCAGTGTGACAATTTTTGCGATGATAATGAATGATAATCAATTCGACAATATGATTTTTACGAGGTAACAACACAGGGTGTTGTTGATCGAACGTCATGTCTGTGTTGCGAAGTCGACCACCAACGCGTAACAATCCATTTTTATCTAAAAATGGCGATAGTCGATTTAAAGCGGGAGAACAAAGTTTATTTGACTTTAATCTTTTTATTTCATCAAGAAAATAAAATGCTTGAAGAGCTTTAATCAATGCAACTTCAGCGAAATCCATATCGGTAGCGGTAAAAATATTAGAGCGCGGTAAAATACGTAAAAATCGGTAGATGTAAATGATTGTGTGTAAAAGCACAAGCCATGACGAAATTCTTTCCGAAAGAGAAAGAAGTGGATGCGGTTCTTCATTACTAAAAGCGGGAAGAGAAATTGTTTTTGATTCCGGCAAGTTTTCTTCAATAGAAGCTGATTCTATTGTTTTGATTGGCCACTCTTTAGCGTCCAGATAAAGCCAAGCAGGTCCAGTGAACCAGAGCGGGTGACTCATCAACTGCGTGGGAGTGAGACCACGGGAAAGACAGTCGCTCGGGTTTTGAGAACCAGCTGTATGGTAAAAACATTCAGCGGGAATAGCGGATATTATTTTTGTTATACGCGTCGCGACAAAGGTTTTAAACCTGTGCGGTGAGGAATGTATCCAGTGTAAAGTTACCATAGAATCGGTAAAACAGTAAATACGTTCAATATTGTGACGTATTTTATAAGCGTCAACTACACGACGAGTTAATTTCGACATGAGTAACGAGGCACAAAGCTCAAGGCGGGCGACACTGACGGTCTTGAGCGGACAGACTTTTGACTTTGCGCATACCAGCCGAATGCTAGTGCAAGTGTCTGAGTCATCTTGTACTCTAATATATACGACACATCCGTATCCACGTTCACTTGCGTCTGCAAATGATATTATCGAAATTTTCGAATTTTGGAACACGTCTAAGTGGCGTTTAATACGTAAATCCCGCAAAACAGGTAGCTCCTTCAAATAGTTTTGCCAAATCTGCGCAATATCAGAGGGTAGTGTTTCATCCCAGTCTAATTTTAAAATACAGATTTTCTGCAAGAGTAATTTTGCGTACAAGATCACAGGAGCGGTAAAGCCGAGGACGTCGTACTGACGTGCTATCACGGACAAAACATTGCGTTTAGTACATGGGCGACTATCTAGCGATACAGTAAAAGAGAACTCGTCAGAATCAGGCGACCACTGTAAGCCAAGAACTTTAAGAGTTTGAGTTTGTTCTTCAAAATTCTTACTAGAATTTAAGCGGTGAGTATCAGGCAGTGTATCAAGTAACTGTTGACAGTTACTAGACCACTTGACGAGCTCAAAGCCACCGGCCTTAAGCAATCCTACCAGCTCATCTCTGAGCTGTAAGGAGCCCTGCACGGTGGGCGTGCTATAGCAGATGTCGTCCATGTAACAGTTTCGTGCGGCTACAGTAGCGGCGAGCGGGTACGCTGAACTCCCATCCTCACAGAGTTTCCTGACTACTCTCATCGCAAGGAAAGGGCTACTACGTAGTCCAAAGCAGACGCGATTGAACTGATAAGCGATAAGCGGTGAACACGTGTCAAAGCGGTATAAAAACTTTTGAAATTTGCGATCATCGGCGTTAACCAAAACTTGTAAGAACATTTGTTTGATATCCGAGGTAAAAGCGATTTCATACAAGCGGAAGTCAAGTAAAATTAAAAACAAATCGTTTTGCAAATTAGCACCTGTGTGCAGCGTGTCATTTAATGAGACACGAGTACCATCAGCGGAGTCAGTCTTAGTACTGGCATTCATACAAATACGCACCTTTGTCGTTGATTTATCAACACGCACTACGGGATGATGCGGAATATAATAACCAAGAGATAATTGGTCATCATTATGAAGCGGGGATATGTAACCTTTAGTTAGGTATTCATTTATTATATTGTTATACTCGGAACGTAAATCTGCGTTAGAAACAAACCTACGCTCAAGAGACATAAAACACTTTTTTGCGTGATGGTACGAGTTTCCTAGTATGTTAGGATTCCGTGCGAACGGTAAAGAAACCGAATAGCGACCAGCGGGGTCACGTGACACATTGTTAATAAATAATTTTTCACATTCATCATTTGCGGGACTAGAAGCAGGTTCACAATGCACCTCTTCTAATTGCCAAAATTTTTGTAAAATAAAATCTATTGGCGGTTCAATCTCCATATAAGAGCATAACGAAATTGAACATGCGGTATTTTGGTAAACAGGCGTATTACCAATTAGCGTAAAACCGAAGATGGTCTGAAATCCCGTCGGCGTACCCGGGGGACCAGAGACGCGGCCTGATAACAAGATATCCGCGAATAAAGATGCACCGATAAGAATATCAATCTCGCCCGGTAAGTAAAAGGTTTCATCAGCAAGTGTGATACCTTTTAAATATGAAAGCGTAGACAAATCGACCTGCACCGATGGTAAGTTGTCGGTAATACGGTCGATTACATAAGTGTCAAGCGAAATTGAAACCGAATCATCAAATCGTGAAAACAATTTAAGGTTTGTCGCACCCTTAATTGGGTTTGATGAAGAGCCGATGCCCTTAACAAAAGCGCGGGGAATTTTCTCATATTTTAAGTTAAGCTTCTCACAACAGGAAACCGTCGAAAAACTGGATTGTGACGCAGGGTCGCAGAGCGCACGTAGACGGACTGACATACCGTTAGAATCTTTCACGATCACTTGAATTGTACCTAAAAGGCATGTTTCATTACGCTGCGAGTTAGGCTGTAAGTTACATAAAGAAATATTATTACTCGCAGTTGGTACGGATTGAGAATCATTAGTCATATGTTCTGTGTTAGTCGCCGATACGGCAGGATCCACCAACCTCGAAGATTGCGTATGTGTGCGTGGAGACACGGTAATATTTTGACCAAGCGCGGTGTGAGTATTCATCACATTTTGTTTGCGGCACAACATCGAATGGTGTTTACAATTACAATGGCGGCAATTATAAGACGATTTACAAGCGGAATTGTTATGCGTAATACTTAAACAATTGGTGCAACCGTTATTAGATTTGATGAACTGAAATCTTTTCTCGATATCTAGTTTCACAAATTCGGGACACTTATATAAATTATAGTGTTTTAATTGTTTACATAGCGGACAACAATTATTATTGGTCGAAGCGGAGACAAAAGCATGGGTTGACTTGGTACTGTACCCGGTTTTGTTGTTATTATTATTAACGGAGCGGTTCGGAGCGGGAGCGGTAATTGCGGGTGCAGTGCGGTTCAGTATCTTAGTTTGTTCCCGTAAAAATGATATTAATTCATCATAATGGGGTAAATCGGAACCACGTTTAAACATTTCAAATGAACGAGCGGTTTCAACATCAAGTTTTTTAAGGGCCAAATACATAAGGATAAAATCCGAAAGATCTTTAATATTCAGTGATTTTAAACACGAAACAGCGGAACAGAACTTGTCTAAAAACAAGTCCAAGTTTTTTGAACTAGCGGTAGTTAAAGGGCGAAATTCAAACATTTGATCCAAATAAGTAGTGGCTAAACTACGCGAGTCTTGAAAAGTAGAAACGAGTGTTTTCCAGATTATGTCGTAGTTAGTTGCGTTCGGTGTGATTCCAGAACAAATCGAAAGTGCCCGGCCAGAAAGTTTACCCATCAGGTATTGTACTCGTTCGTTGTCGGTCAAGTCCGGATTATCGTGAATCGTGGTTTTAAATGTTTCATAGAATGTTGGCCACATAGTAGCTTCACCAGAAAAACCAACGAGTTCCAGTTTTGGAAGCTTGATAGTAGGTTTTTTGGGACATTCCATGTCAAGTGGAGCTTTAACTTTAGAGTCAGCCGATTTCGAAGAATGTGATAACTTCCGGTTGATGTATTTGCAATGGGAGTAAAGATCCTCAAAAGCTGACCAACTTTGATAATTTGGTTCAAAATTAGGATTTATCAATACCTCTGTGTCATTAATTTCATCTATGATTACATGAATTTCTGAGCGTACAGTATCCAAAGTTTCGACATTGGCCATAAACAATTCTGCCGAAGAAACATCCTCTAAAGCGGTTTTAGAAAAGTCATAAACTCTCTGAAGGCGATTAAACAATTCTTGCCTTTTATTTTTAAGCTTCTTTAAACTATACGACATCTTTAATTTTGCAGCTTCTGCGGAATTTGGCATGTTATATAGTACAAAGTTAGGCAAGTACCAGAACTATTGAAAGTTTTATACTGACTACAACATAGAATAATGCTAATGAGTTAGAGATAACACGGGCGGCGGACGAACCTGTGTACGAGTACCTCTCGATAATATTAAGAATTAGCAGGTAGGCAGATAATATTTTCTGTGAAATGATCAAATGGTATAATCGCAGCGGATAAATTAACAGAATGGCGTATTTCACTGTAGATAATTTATAATTTCCAGTATATAGGAAATGGAATCACTAATATTTTGACGAATGCGGGGTTTTAATGCATAGATAATGCAAATAAGAGCGGGAATGCGGGGTAATACTGCGGGCAGAGTGAAAATTAGAGCGGAATTCACGTGTTCTTTAGACAAAGAACATGAAGATAGCGGTTGGAAATACCAAAAAATGGTTATAGATCGCAGATCAAAGGGCCTAAAATGGATCTAGATCCGGCTCGAATGGCCAAAAAAATGAGCACGCGATATGACGGCAGTGCTTTGTATCACCATAGGTTTTAAAAATAGCGGGAAGTGAAGAGAAATAATTACGAAGATGAAAGATCTGACCTTGGGAAGGAGCTGCATGCACCACAAACCACGCTTCGCCTGAGCCACCAAGTCTCTGGTGTTCTCCAAGATGGTTTTCTTCTTCCTCTTCGTGCCTGGTTGCGCTCTTCTCGGCTAATCTTCTTCGTAATAGTAATAGATGAAAATGAGGCGCACAGCGGGTGCGATCTCAAAAATGGCGGGCGGTAGGGTCGAGGTAGGACCTAGTCGAATGACAATCAGCGTATACCTCCGGCGTGAAAGGCTTCTGATTGACGACTGATTGATTTGCGTCCAAAACTAAGCGGGTGGAGATGCAGCGAAAATGACAGTTGAAAATATTAATTCACAACTACCCCGCAGTATGAGAGCCACAAGAAGTGGCGCGAACAAATATAAACATACATTTCAATACATCATTATAAAGTATTTATATTATCAAATCAAATGCTAAAATAATGTATACATAAATAATAACACAATTTAAGATCAACAATATATAAGTAATAATATAATATCAACAATAAAGAACGTGTAACAGAAAGGTGTAACCATATTTGAAGAGCTTATTCAGTTAATGGTATAGAAAAACTTTTACTGTGGAACAAACCCTGTATCTCGAAAAAAAAAAACTTTTTCATAGAAAAATGCAATGCCGCTCGGCTAAAATGTGCGGAAGGGCAGATTTTTTTTTTTGAGATTTCGGGGTTGGCTCCATAGTAAAAGTTGTTCTATACCATTGACTGAATAAGCTCTTCAAATATGGTTACACCTTTCTGTTACACCTTGTATAAGTAATTACAGCAAAACAAAACGGACTGACATACCCTATCTGCAGAAGAGTCGTGAAGCTGTTTTCCACAGACATGCTGCTGGGCGCTGCGTGACCGAGGGGGGCGCCGCGCCGCGGTACGGACCAAGTATCAAATATACTTCACGAACCTCGGCTGCGCCCGCATCGCCTGATGTGCGCGCGCACCCCCCGCCGCAGGGCTCTGCAGTACCATGTAGCGGCCGCGTGCGCCTTGGCATGCCTTGGCGCGTGGTTGATGCATAGGCCGCCCGGTCGCGGGAACTGCGGTCTCGCCTCCAGCCTCTGTTGTCGTAGACACATACATACTCGCTTACCTGCTATGGCTAGCTTCCCGCGCTTTAACTAAACTTATTGGCTATAGTGAAAGTGTGTGCTCCTTCATAAACTAAATGTTAGCGGTGTTACCTACTACAAAACAGTGTTTAACTATAGACAGTGTTTAAATCTGTCGTTGTCACCTTTTTTTTTCATACTGTAAAAGAGTGACAGCAACAGATTTAAACACTGTCTAAAGTTAAACACAGTTTTGTGGTTAGACCGTAGCGGTGTTACTACAAAACGGTGTTTAACTTTAGACAGTGTTTAAATCTGTTGTTGTCGCCATTTCTTTCATATTGTAAAAGAGTGACAGCAACAGATTTAAACACTGTCTAAAGTAAAATACCGTTTAAACACAGTTTTGTAGTAACACCGTAGATGTTTATTGTGTGGACAATTAACCGAAATTATATATATATACTAAACTTAGTGGTTTCATTGTGTATCTTCCGTTAGGATATTCTACAAATATAGTTATCACCGCCACAATACCTACCTACAGATGCTAAAGCAAAAACGGCAAAGAAATCCAGTTTTTGAAACCATTTTGCTCCGGTCACTTTCTAGAAAACGCGACTCAGCCTAATGAAATTTTGACTAATTCGAATGATTTCGAAGTAGAAACAAGGTAGAAACTTACGTTCATGGTAGAAACACTAAATGCATAAAAAAATGAATAACTGAAGTGTTGAATTTTCCTAGTATATTGGTCCACAAAACACAAAAAAGCTCTCTAAAATGCTTTTTTTGGTGGCAGTCACAACGCAACCAACCGTTTATCAACAACAACTTTTCAACTGACCTAAATGACTGTCTATGTCTAGCTGATGTTTTGAATGTCCACGTGGGCTGGTATTGATGCCTTTGTTCTTTATAATAAGAAATATATGCAAATAAAGTGATAGCAATAATTTCATAAGTCTGAGATCTTTCTAAAAGTGTACGGGTAGGATTTACCAGCCGCCAGATTCTATCGATTGTAAACGTCGTTTTTTTTCCGGCCGCCGGTTTGTATCACGCGTAGGGATAATAAATAAATTATGTGTTTAATGTGATCTGAAATTGTGTAAAAAAAAATCGTAATCATTTGACAGCTTAAAACATACGGTTTTAGCTGTCAAATGGACTAATTTGCTTAATCAACAAGCCGTTAGACAATTGAAACCATAAGTTTTAATCTGTCAAATGAATACGATTTTAATACACAAGTGCACCTGTGGTCATGATAGTGGTAAAAATTTGTAAGGGGAAATTCTATCCGAAAAAAGATAAGTACACACATTTGGCCGTTTTTTTCGTTCTAGGATTCGTCTTCGTCTGTTAAAATGAGAATATGAGAATCAACACGACGATCGAGGCGACTTCCGTAGTTTTAACCAAAATTACTTGTTCTGATACAAACGCATTTTTTAATGCCTGACATTATTTGAAAAATGCACTAATAAGCTTTGGCAGAAACTGGTACTGCCTGACTCGTATTATAGCAGGCCTCGACAAAAGCCTCGGTCTGCTAACTCACCTTGTCAGGTGATACCCTTCTTTCCGCTACTTGGATATAATGTACTATTATAACTTGGTTGTGCTATCATAATAATAACATGACAGCTATAATGAATGAATCGTATTTTTTATTTATTTATATTGGTATTTTTCAAATATCCCAGTCCTATTAACGGGTAGTTATAATATGTTTCTTTTGGGTGACAGTTCACTTATATAAAGCTGCTCGCTCACAATATTCCTTCTTATTCAATAAACTACCGTCGTGAAGTCAACATCTGTTTTTTTACTTAGCCCATTTCCAATAGGTTATGTGTCCAGTTCACGTTTAGTGATTACGCAAATAAACGTAAAATTCAGTGACGAGCGCAAGTATTACAAATCGTGAAAATGGATTCCCGTAACAAAAGAAATATCCAGCAATTCAACGGCGAGAGGTATAGCACGTGGAAATTTCGAGTGAAATCACTTTTAGAAGAACTACATGTGCTAAACGTCGTGGAAGAGGCCACACCAACAAATCCAGACGCTGACTGGCTGAAGAAAAATATGACTGCAAAAGGTACGATCGTTGAGTATTTGGGTGACGCATTTTTGAATTTCGCAAAAGGTTCTGCAACTGCTAAGTCTATTTTAGACGACCTTGACAAAATTTACGAGCGAAGAAGCTTGGCTACACAATTAGCGCTGCGTAAACAACTTCTAAACCTTAAATTGCAACCAGATACATCGTTGTTACAACATTTCTCAAAGTTCGATAATTTAATCACCGAATTGATCTCTGCTGGCGCAAAAATTGATGAAATGGACAAAATATCGCATGTGTTGCTCACGTTACCCGCTACCTATGATGGTGTGATAACGGCATTGGAAATGCTCGGAGAAGAACATTTAAATTTGGTTTTTGTGAAGACACGCCTGTTAGACCATGAAGTAAAGCTGCAAGCTGAGACTAAAACAGAATTTAAGGCGCTGCATACCGGCACCAAACGTTTCGCCGTACAAAATTCACATGGACCTACCAAGAAGAAAAAATTCTACCCTCAAAAGAGAGAAAAATTTCGACCTGGAAATTCTACCTACAAGACGTCAAAGATGTATTGTGACCATTGTGGACGACGAAACCACATCAAAAAGGACTGTCATTTCTATAAGAAGCTGCAGCAAAATAATCAATCTACAAGCTACAAGAAGACAGCCAACAATGTTCAACCCTGCAACAATGACGAGGACAGTTTCGCTTTTATGTTCTCAAAATGTAAGTTACCCGTTACCGCTGATAATCATTTAGCTAATGATGAAATTTGCTTTCTTTTAGATTCCGGTGCGACTGACCATATTGTAAACACTCGGAAAGTTTTTACATCATATGTCGAATTACCCACACCGATAAAAATCGGCGTTGCCAAGAATGGAACCTCCATTCTTGCATTTGGTAAAGGAAGAATAGAGGTAACAACAAACTTAGGAATTCAGGGATCCATAGAAGATGTACTGTATTCGCCCGAGGTTCGGTACAATTTACTATCGGTAAATCGCATTCAACAGACAGGTATGTCGGTTATTTTTGGTAACAATGGAGTTCAAATCTATAACAAAAATAACAAATGTTATATGACTGGTGAAAATACTAACAATCTTTTTAGTATCACGTTTGAAATAAATAAAGCTCTCTGTAATTTAAATGAAGCCCAAAACCAACGCCAAGACTGTACAAAAACTTATGATTTATGGCACAGTCGGCTTGGTCATTTAAATAAACAAAAATTTAACTTGCTTAAAAGTTTAGTTGATAATGACGACAGTAAATTAATTGCTGATATTATTCCTAATGATGAATTATGTGAACCATGCATTCTCGGTAAACAATCACGATTGCCTTTTGGAAAATCTAAAGATAAATCTAACAAAAATAACCGACCTCTTTTTATTATACACTCTGATGTTTGCGGCCCGATAACACCGACAACTGTCGATGATAAACATTATTTTGTTACATTTATAGACGATTTTACACACTATACAGTAACTTATCTAATGAACTCAAAATCGGAAGTATTTAAATGTTTTCAAGATTTTGTTGCTAAAAGTGAGAATTTGTTCAACTTAAAAGTGACCAATTTATATTGTGATAACGGGAGAGAATATCTTTCAAACGAATTCAAAGATTTTTGTGTTTGCAAGGGAATAACGTACCACCTTACGGTACCCCACACACCACAGCAAAATGGGGTAGCAGAACGCATGAATCGTACGCTAACCGAAATGGCTCGAACATTGGTTACAAGTGCGAAATTGGACAAATCGTTCTGGGGTGAAGCTATATTGACGGCTACATATTTAACAAATAGACTACCTACCAAAGCGTTAAAAAATAAAACTCCATACGAAATGTGGCAAAATAGGAAACCGAAAATAAACCATTTAAAAATATTCGGTTCGACGGCCTATGTCCATGACAAAAGTAATAGATCGAAATTTGACCAAAAATCTTTTAAAGCCATATTAGTCGGATATGACCAAAATGGTTATAAATTATTTGATATAAAAAATAATAAATTTCTCATTGCCCGAGATATTGTATTCGATGAGTCAAATTTTGAATCTTCTAGGCCAGTCAATACACCTATTGAAATTCCCGCCGAAATTAATAAGCCAGACAACGAATCGGCAAAGTTAATAGGCAACAAACACAAAAATCTCCCTGATGATAGCTCAGAAGCTGGACCCTCATCTAGCAAACTGAGACGTAGCGAAAGAATTCTCAATTTACCCGCAAAAAATTACGAACAAATTAATGACCCCGATTTCTATTTATCACTCACAGCTGTTCAATCGCTACCAAGTACATATTATGAAATTTTGAATAGGAGCGATTCTGATAAATGGTTAAAAGCCATAGAAAGTGAAATTGCGTCACTTCATAGCAATCAAACCTGGAGTCTTGTTGAAAGACCTTATAATGTAAATATAGTAAGCTCTAAATGGGTTTTTACGATTAAAAATAATGAACTTGGTGAACCTACGCGGTATAAAGCGCGTTTAGTTGCCCGTGGTTTCACTCAACAATACCTACAAGACTATGATGAGACGTTCGCACCAGTTGCTAGAATATCAACATTTAGATTTGTTCTAGCTCTGGCTAATCAGTTCGATTTATATGTGCATCATATGGATGTTAAAACCGCCTTTTTAAACGGCATTCTCAAAGAGGATATTTACATGGAAGTGCCGGACGGAGTTTCAGCTCAGCCGAATCAAGTCTGTAAGTTAAATAAAACGCTATACGGCTTGAAGCAATCGTCCAGGTGCTGGTTTGAACGTTTTCGATCATGCTCTTAAGGCTATTGGTTTTAAGAATTCTCAAGTTGATCCTTGTCTGTATGTTCTAGATAAGAATTGTATGGATAAAAATGTATATATTGTACTATATGTAGATGATTTAATTATTTGCACCAAAGATATACAGAATTTGCAGTTGTATAAAAACTGTTTAATGCAGAAATTCAATATGACTGACTTAAATGAGATTAAATTATTTTTGGGCATTAGAGTAGAACGAAATAAAGGTAAATTGACTTTAGACCAATCATTATACCTTCAAAATGTTTTAAGCAAATTTTCCATGAGTGACTGCAATTCTTCTAAATCACCATTTCCATCCAAATTGGATCATGAAGCTTTAGACTCTGACACTCAATATGAGGCCCCTTGCCGGAACGCCATTGGATGCTTAATGTATGCGATGCTTTGTACGCGACCAGATATCTGTGCAGCAATTGGCATTTTGAGTAGATATCAAAGTAAAAATAATGAAGAGTTATGGAAATGCTTAAAACATCTTTTGAGGTATATTAAAGGAACTGTAAATTTAAAACTGACTTATGAGAAATGTGATTACAAACAACTGGTTGTTGGCTATGCAGATTCCGATTGGGGTGGCGACTTAACCGACAGAAAAAGTACAACAGGATACATATTTAAAGTATTCGATAACTGTACAGTTTCGTGGAATACACGCAAACAAAATACTGTTGCCGCTTCTTCAACGGAAGCTGAATATATGGCTTTATTTGAGGCTGTAAGAGAGGCAATCTGGATAAAATCTTTGCTAAATAGTATTTCAATTCCAGTACTGCAGCCCATAATTATCTTTGAAGACAATAACAGTTGTATTAGCATTGCTAATAACCCAAAAAATCACAAGAGATCTAAGCATATAGATATTAAATACCATTTCACCAGGGAACAAATTACTAATAAAGTAATAAAGCTTGAATATATTTCCACAGGAAATCAAATGGCTGACATATTTACAAAAATGGTGCCAACAGTTAAGTTCCTAGAATTAAGGCGCAAGTTGAATTTAATTTAAGTTTGATAATTTGATTGCGTGTTATGTTAATTACACTAATGTGTATCCAAATTAAATCAAGTTTTTTTGTTTATAATTACTTGAATATTTGAGGGGGACTATTGGTATTTTTCAAATATCCCAGTCCTATTAACGGGTAGTTATAATATGTTTCTTTTGGGTGACAGTTCACTTATATAAAGCTGCTCGCTCACAATATTCCTTCTTATTCAATAAACTACCGTCGTGAAGTCAACATCTGTTTTTTTACTTAGCCCATTTCCAATAATTTATTTAAGGGTTTTTTTTGGAAATGTTGTTTTTTTTTTCACTGCTTAATAGGTACTAGATTTTGCCCGTGGCTTTGCCCGCGTTGAAGAAGTTTATGTGTAGTCCAATATAAAATTATTGGTACCACATATTGTGTGGATTTCTACCATAATAAATTATAATTTAAAAGTTAAAGGACATTGCTTGTAAGTACGTTGACTTAATAAAAGATCAACATATCAATTTTTTTTTTTTTTTCAATTTAAGGAGATTCTTTATTTCTTCCAAAGAACCCTCAAAGTATGGCATTCTTCATGTTCTATGGTCAGTTCCATCCTTAACTATTTGGGCCAAAAAAGGAGCGTCTTACGTCCTGGCTGTTTCGTATACATTATAGGGTAGTAATGGCGATCGGTGGAGAGAATTTTTGGGTTATGCAGTTCTATCCAGTGGTTGGTCTAAAAGATGTTCTGCTATCGCTGATTTGTACATCTGCTGGTTTTTCACAGCTGCTATGTGTTCCTTGACCCTTTCCTGTATGCTACGTTTTGTTTGGCCAATGTAGGAACTTCCACAGCTGCATTTTATCTCATATCTCAAAAGGAATCACATCTCGTAGACCACGAGACATGCAACTGTCTCGAAACTTCTGGTGTCTCCTCTTCGTAAAAAAGGTAAAAATTTATCGCGGTTATATATATTATAACTGGCAATCACTGTTGCAAATTTACGAAGTTGTGTTGATTCATTTATAGGTTCATCAAATTTCATCCAAATCCGATATGTATATTTGGTTTGTATTAATGTCATGATTTTATTCATACCTTCCTATAGATATAGTACACTCACAAACACACATACATCACCACGGAATTGGAATAAAATTCTTTCAGGCGTTACAAATTTCGGCTGTTTTAATTCCACTGGCAAGCAACTTTCAACATTACACAAATGTATAAATCAAATTTTATTCGGATCTGTTTACTAATTACAGAGTTAATTATAATAACTATCCCACTGTAAAATTTATGATACGTATAGGAAATCTCTATACACAACTTTATCAATACCCGTTCAACCGTTTATAGAATAACGCTTCAGATCTACTTAAGGGCCTTACTATTGCCAAATGGGTACTTTCTAAAGCCTACTCCTCGTTTATAGCAAAACCAAAAATAATGAAAAAATGTATTATGAATAATCAAGTCTTAGAAAACATAACATTTTTCTTTTTCATACCACTAAAACTTCTACATGAATTTTTTTTTTTACTGGATGGTGTTTTTTGACCTCAAATACCCTACTGCACCTGAGTGGCTTGGCCGATTGAATTCATCTTTACTTTGATAAATAGATAAACTTTATAGCTATAAATATAACATAAGATTATTCAATCGAGTAATCACGTCCAAGTGAAAAGTATAATTTTCTCCTATTTCGCCCTCTCAAGGACGCAGCGAGCGTCGTAACAGCCACTATGCATTGCGCGCTGATATGAGCGTTATTTCAATGTCGTTTCCGTTGATATTTGTAGTGACAAATATCGAGCTGCTAATTTGGCGATGGTAATCGCCTTAACAAGAACCGTGCATAAATTGCTAGCTGAAGGGCTGATGTCGCTCTCCGGCCCGATCTTGATGCAAAAAATCACGTCGATCCATTTCTCTTTTGCTGCGTAAAAGAATGACAAACCTACAAGCCCACAAACCAACAAACCAAAAAACCAACAAACAATTAAAATTGGGAATGGGGATAGTAGGATAGGGATAAGAATGTATAATATGTATTAATAAAAATGCCGTCAGGGCTGGTGCGGCTCTGGCAGTGGCCGAGGGAATTAAGGGGCAGATAGCCGCCAACGACCTTGAATTGACCTGAGTTGGTACCAAATATCGACAGAAACTATATTGAAATAACGTTCATATCAGTGCGCACTACATTCCGACGTAGCTGGGTCTCCGGATAGCGCAAAATAGGGGAAAATAATAGTTTTCACATGAACGCGATAGACGGAAAAAATACGTAAATAAAAATTTCATAAACAAAATTTGTTTGGTATTTTAGCGCAAGAACCATATAAATAACATTGTGGTTTCAAAGAAGTAACCGATTTTTCTTAATTTTAGTCTGAATACAGCTTGACTTTGAACAATATTTTCGTGCCGCTTTTACCCTAGAATAATTTCCTAAAATTAAGTTGTTCTTTATAGTTTAACTGACAATATATATATTTTTTCATAATTATATAAACATCATGTAGGTATGCTGGTGATTAAAAAAAGGTGTGTAAATCTCATAGGTTTTGACCGCACATTGAACTTACAATTTAGAAGTGGTTTTGTTTTGTATTTATTGTGACTCAATTATTTACGTAATATTGTATTTTATTGTTTTTAATTAAACGATATGGGTCTTGAAATACGTACATGTGTAAAAATAATATTTGTTTAACTAGTTACCCACTAAGATTTTTACTTTTTATAAGCGGTCGCCAGGACCGACGTCAGGTGTAACTGAAAAACACGTCAGATAGTAAAGGGTTAACATATGAATTGTATTTATTAAGGCCCTTACTATTGCCAAATGGGTACTTTCTAAAGCCTACTCCTCGTTTATGGCCAAACCAAAAATAATGAAAAAATGTATTATGAATAATCAACTCTTAGACAACATATGCAACAGTTTTCTTTTTCATACCACCAAAACTTCTACATGATTTTTTTTTTTACTGAATGGTGTTTTTTGACCTCAAATTCCCTACTGCTCCTGAGATTAGGATCCTTTGATAAATAGATAAACTTTATAGCTATAAATATAACATAAGATTATTCAATCGAGTAATCACGCCCAAGTGAAAAGTATAATTTTCCCCTATTTCGCTCTATCAAGGACGCAGCGAGCGTCGTAACAGCCACTATGCATTGCGCGCTGATATGAACGTTACTTCAATGTCCTTTCCGTTGATATTTGTAGTGACAAATATCGAGCTGCTAATTTGGCGATGGTAATCGCCTTAATTGTCTTGAGTATTAATTGACTTCAAATTTTATAGGGACAACAGAACACCTTCGTGTATATAACGTGGATTAAATACAATAATACATAAACTGCATGACGTACCAGTAGGGTATAATATTTGGAAGAGATTTGATGCTTTTTGACGATTTAATTAATGGCTAGCTGTAGAAGGAAAAACTGAGATTTTCTTTGTTCAGGGAATTGGAAAAACTTACATTATGAAAGCACTTAAATAATATGAAAATATTGCTTAGGTGCCAAGAAAAAATTTGAATAAAAGCCAATTTGGCAGCAAATTAAAAACGATCAAGTACAGATTAGGTTATCATACAACATGATTGATTACCCTGGTTTAGTTGTTACGAACTGACAAGGTTTCATGGATTTTTGATTTTTACGAATAGTACTGTATTTGACGAAAATTTCAAAAGCACGTTTTGGTACCGAGAACATCAGAAAGAAAACTAAATTATGGTATATATATCACAACATCTTTGGGCACCATTGTTATGATTTGTTTAAAATATAGTTCAAAAGTTTTATTTCAGGTTTGTAAAGCAAATTATGTTTTAATATCAATACAATGTTTCATGGCAACTTGATTAAGAAAGTAATATCAACGAAAAAAATATTTAATTATTCCTTGTGAATATGATCATTTGTCATAGCGGTATTATATGGTTAATATGGCTAATATTCAGACATTTTGAAAATTAATATAAACAAGCCACAAAATGATGTTAGAATTTTTCGGCAAACATGCTCTCGCAAAGTGTCGTTAGGACAGTTTAGCCCATTAAATCAGTATGTTTTTAAAATATCATTTTTTTATTAAAAATCAGTTAAGAAGTTAAACGCCTGCATGCATGTTGCAGATTTGACACAACTATCACAATTATCGAGAAAAAGTCTATCATTTTAGTGAACGTTCATATTTTTTTTCTCGATGATTGTGATACTTTTCCAGTATTAAACCAAAATGCTCTAAGTAAGAAATATTCACGATGTAGTTCGACGGCTAATAACAATTATTGTTTTTGTTAAAAATAATATGCTGAAACTGTCACAACACGAGACAGCATATAGGGCAAAAGGGATACTTACCATAAATGTTTTTGTAATTTAACACTATCAAAATTACGATGGATTTAATAATGCCACTTGTTTCAATGAATTTCAATCGAGGTTGCCTTGTAGGTGAAAACATGCTGCTACAGTTTGCCCTATTAATATTATTAAACGGGGTAATATTCGCGGGAATAACGTTTGCAATTTAAACAAAACTGGATTAGTGGATCACGCTTTTCATGTTATATTGTTGTGCATATCCATCCATCCATCTATCAACCTGTATTCGTCTACTGCTGGACATTGTTGGCGGTCCTCCTGGAAGAAATGTCCATACTCACACACGCTGGGCAGGCGGGTTGGTGAGCGCGGTGCCGAAACCCTCGCACCAGTGACGCCACTGCCGGTCACCAGTCTGTTTTGTTAAAAGGCCGGCAATTGTGGATGGATATACCGCCACCAATCGGTCTTAGGCATGGTGGGCAACCTGGTTTTGCCTGAGAGCTATCCTTTTACTCTCCCTTGAATAAATTCGGAGGGGTTGCGAATTGTGGAACCTACATAGTCGAGCTCGGCATCAGCTCTACCACCTATATGAATATGAATATATTATGAGCATGAATATTTTTGTGAATATGTTCAACAATAATTAAAAAAGTATTTTTAATAAGTAGGTATAATAGGCCAGATCGTAGTTGAAGTTTTTTTATTTATTGAGGGCGTATTATTCTGACAATTGTGACAATTTGTCAAAAATATAAAGAAAATATCATGTATGGAGCTTGATCGTTACATTGCGTCAACTTTTTAATTATATCTCTTGTAAAACTGCTTAGTAACTTTGGTGTTATATAGGCACACGTAAAATAAGAAAAGCTTTCAGGAAAAAATCAGATCCTGTAAAATGAACAAAGGTGGTTGTTCATTGTTGCAAAAGTATAAAAGATATTGAGTAACAGGGCGTGTTCTTTTGAAGCTGAAATAAAATCAGCCTACATATTATTTTGGGGTCTTTTACAAAAATAAAGTAACCAACTGTAAGTTTTACGTACATATTTCACGGTCGGTGCATATCAAGTCATTCCGACTCCGATCAAGAAAGAAAGCAAGAAATTTATTTGCAAAGACGCATGTCACAAAATAATAGTTCTTGTAGGTAATTGCAGTATCGATGAGTCCTTCCATAATATGGCATCCAAATTTTTATGTATAGTAAATGAAAATTAAAAAAAAATGGTTACACTGACAAAATTAAAACACTAAAAGCAATACAATTTTCAAAATACAATAGTCGATATTATTCTCATATCACAAGATTCAAATACTTAGTGTTTATTTATAAAGACCAAAATAAATTCATCTTTATAAATTTCATGAGTTCTAATTTCAAGTTCCTTGACGCAAAAAATAAACAACACACCGTATCATATAAGTAAGCAGACGCTTGGAACCACAATAGCAACAAACCGATAGAAACGTCAAGACCTAGGGTGTAGTGGGAAGTTGGAAAGATGAATGATTTGGGTAAGGGTGTAAATTTGGAGATATGAAGATATGAGAGATAAAAAAAGATAAAAAGCAAGAAGCAAGCCCAGCTCCAATGATGTAGCAAAGTTTCTTACGAGGTAGCAGGCCAAACTGCAGTGATGTAGTGTGCTTCCTTGGCAAGGCTGCAAACCAAGCTTTGATAATGTAGGGTGCAGTTTCTTAGTGTGACTGCAGGCCAAGCTTAGATAACTTAGAGCTCCGATGATTTGGTGTGGGCTGTAAGCGAGGCGTTAGGCTGAACTTTGATGACGCATTCTATAGCAACGTCGCAGACCAAGTAAGATGGATCCGAGCCACAATCTAGACTTCGATACATTGTTTTAGTTTCTTTTTATAAGAATTCAACAGATTAAGCGTATCATATACAAGGCATCAGCATCTAGCATGTCATGAAGAAATCCTAAGAAAAAGCCAGAAAAAATCATGTTATTTCTTCATTTTGGCAAGTAAACCAAAATTGCAGCATTATAAATTCTTCTTTAGCAAACATGTTGTCAAGATATAAAATAGTTTTTTTTTTTTGACAGTTTAAGAGAGTTTTTTTTTCCTTACCTAAAATTGTAAACACACTTTATCGATTTTTTTATATTTCTTGGAGAGAAAACTCAAAAAGTACATCACCGACCCTAGGACCCGGTGCTTTTCTTTGTTTGCGTAAGTAAAGAACACATAGTACCTAAAGAAAGCAACCTTTACACAAAATGGCTAGTATAGATCGACCGATCTGTAGCTTTATTGTAACCTCTTCTATGTCACAAGACTTGCTTTTGCAGGTTAAAGTCGCTGGCCTAGCTGCTTTGAGTATACTTGCCATCTTGTGTATTGGTTGCCTTTTAAGTTACTACTTACCTATGTATTCTTTACTTTCACAGAAAAAAAGCACTTTGGTAAAAAAGGGACTGCCTGCTATCAATTCCATATCTCACTAAAACTAAATAAGTGGCGCAAGATGTTTAAACCAACCCACCTTTCTTTATAATTAGTTGCTATTACCATAGATAAATAAAGGAAGGATAGATTGCTCACTCCATACATTAGAACAAGGCCCGCGTAAAACTTATTATTTTCGCCGGTACCTAGTAGTTCGACTTATTATTTTTGATGTCGCTACTATACTAAATAAATTGTTACATACCTAGTGCCATCTATCGAACAGTTGATTAAACGAAATTCGATGTGTGTGTGTGTAGCAACTATACTGCGCCTACAAAAACAATTTACTAGAATACGACAATACGCGACACATGGCATACGATAAATCTGAGGATAAATCGCTCAACCGTGCATGACAGTTGAGTCAGAGTAAAGTTATATACCGGTATGTATGAGTAGTGTTTGTTAGATAAATAAAGCGTATTTTAATGCACATATTTTGATTAATTGATCGTTGTGCGCCATCTACCGGAATCCAGAATAACCATCTGCACGCTTAGTTAGATTGCCAGCTTACCACCGAAAGTTTAATGAAAAAAATGTTAAAAACACCTGATTAAAAATTCACTATTTTCTGATGCGATGTGATGAAAATTTTGTGTTTTCATTCATAAAATAAATAAATATGATGAACCAGAACAGTAAAACGCTATATTTCGTCGATTTCAGACAAATTTTATTTCCAGCGAGACAAGTAACGCCATCTAGCAACGTTTTTTTTTGTATTGCGAACAGTACAAGAAGATAGCAATCTATCCTTCCTTTATTTATCGATGCTATTACGTATTTCGGGCTTTATCACCGGGTCCTAGGGTCAGTGATATACTTTTCGGGCTTAGTCTCCAAAAATAAAAAAAAATCGCTAAATCATGTTTGCAATATTAGCCAAAGTAGAAAAAAAAATTAAAAGCTATGTATCTCGAATTGTCAAAAAAAGCAAAACTCTTTTTTATCGTGGCACCATGTAAGTTAAAGAAGAATAACGCTGCCATCTTGGTTTACTTGTCAAAATGAAGAAATAACATCGTTTTTTCGGGCTTTCTTAGGTTTTCTTCATTGCATGCTGGCTATACTGACTTTATTGAGGTGTACAAAGGCACAACACTGATGCATTTCATGTTGACAAATTAATTTTGTGTTGGCAACAAAACTTGCAAATTGCAAATGCAAAAGTGCAGTTATCATGTCACTGTCAATAGAATGCTACACTACTATTTTAAAAAGAGTACTGTTTTAAACAAATTATGTATCGCAAGTGACTTTTTAAATTGATTGTTCAATAATGAAGAGATTTCGTTAATTGAGATAATTCTAAGTATTATTTTTTCGATTCAATCCAATTTTACACAAACTATTTTGTGAACGCGATATATCGCTATTGCAAGAAAACGTTTTTTCGACACAATGTTTTCTCCTTTTCTTGGCTCTAATGTTAGCAAAAGTATGTAAATTGGGATTTTAGAAATAATCTTGTAGAAATAAAAGAATCGATGAAATTTTGCCATTAAAGCCCTGCAGGCCATGCTTCGAGGAAGAAACACGCGCAATAAAACTGAAACTACGCCAGTAGAACCTTGTATCCAACATCCGCTACGCAAATAATCGGATGTGCCCAGACTTATTCAATTACGCAACTGCAGCGTACTACAGCCAGTGCAACAGTTTAACACTTTGCTGCTGGAGGTAAGAGTTGCTAACAACTTTTGACCTCATTTGCACACTGTCTGAGCTAAATATTCAGGTACATTCTGCT
The DNA here is from genome assembly GCA_934047225.1 of Ypsolopha sequella. Classification (NCBI taxonomy): domain Eukaryota; kingdom Metazoa; phylum Arthropoda; class Insecta; order Lepidoptera; family Ypsolophidae; genus Ypsolopha; species Ypsolopha sequella. The sequence continues at coordinate 31,607,500 of OW203985.1, forward strand.
ATGAATTGGTTCTGAATTATTTAAATCCAGTCAAGTGCGAGTACGACTCGTACCCAGAGTATTTTCAGTTCTGATGCCTAGGTACGTATATATTTAGAGAAGTCCTGACACAATGACTGACTTGTCAATGAGCAGTCCAAGCCAAGATCGAGAAAGCTGAAATTTCACAAATAGGTTTGTAATTTAGACAAGAAATAAGGCCGGGTTTTTCAAAATTCCCACGAGGTCGTAAGATACGGGATCGATGCGAGCATTTGTCAAATTAATTATTTTTTGTTCTGTTTTAAATATTATTTCAATTTTTCAATATTATTTCAATTACTCAATGTTATTTCAATTACTAAATTATTATTATTCATTATTTTCTTAATCAATTGTATAATGTACTTACTTTTTATTATTAATTATTATTTTTTTACCTCTATCTGCCATTGTGTTAATATTTTTCAAAATTGGGCAAACTGAAAATCAGCGCTGCAAATTGCTTCAACTTGTAGCATTTGTCTTCTTTTTTTTATATGTTTTGTGGCAAATAAAATCATTTCACTTTCACTTTATTTTATGATATCTTGAACTAACAGTTTCACGTAAAAAAGAATAAGAAAGAGCCTTAGGCTCGTTCATTTGCTGTTTAGCCAAATTGTCGGTAATTTACGTGCTAAGCTCTTACTGTGGGAGCATCCGAGGATGAAAGAGATACCTTTGCCTAGCCCAAAGCAAAAGAAAATTATTCCTTGATTGGTTGTGAAGCAGTGTTATTAAAAATTGGACTAATCACAGCGCAGAATCGAAATGTCATAAATATTTTATCTACTTCCATACTGCAATAAAGTAACTACAACATAAAAAAATGGTATTATAAGTACATTGATTGACCAATGTTATAATATTACATTACAACACAACAATTCTATAAATCAGGATTTTTTGAAAATAAACTCCCTAGCATTGAAATGGGGGTCCTGTAACAGTATGTGGCGGCCATGTATGTGATCAGCGGTTAAGAAACAAAAAGACGTTGAAAAGATGCAAATTTTTCGAGATTTTTTGTGTCAGGATCTCATTTGGTTTAAAATTTATTGATTTGTTTATTATTTGTCCAATAGTTACACGAAATATGTGAAACTTTTAACTGGCTACCTATTACAACTAAAACTGTGAACCCTGTGGCAGATGGCGGAGGCATAGTAATAGGGTCTTGTTTGGCACCCTTTGGTTACGGATTCCTAAAAAAGCCCACTGAGGAAGCAACCAGATACCAACTCGATCTCCTGCACACAATGACGATCATGAGAACAGATATAATAGAACAGTTTGAATGGGAGCCAGTTCTCCATTCTTTATTATTTAAAACCGCGATACTGTAATTTCGTTTGGACACAAATTTAATTTGTTTCCATTTTTGTTGTTGATTGTTCCTCATTGTTGTTGCCTTTATGAGCAAATTGTAATTGTTTTTATTTTGTGAGTATCAATTCGTTAATATAAACAGTTTGAAACAAAATGTTGAATAGCTTACATTTGTTGGTTTTGCGTTTACTTATTAATTCAGTCAATTTAAATCAAATATTGCTATAACTGAAAAACAAAACAGTCTAGTGTGAGTAAGACATGGGCCTTGAGGGCTCTGTATATAGGTTAAAAGACGATGGTCTTAATTTACTTCTTAAAGAATTAAATGTACGTACTTCTCAGATTTTTTACTATACGTGTGCTAATGTTTACTTATCAGCGAAATTTCAAGTTTCTTACTCAAGTGGAAATGCCCTATATTTCACGGTGAGCAAATTTGTATGAAATTGATAACGTAAAGTGCAGTCACATTTTTTGCGTTGAGTTGGAAGCCTGATGTTTTTACAGCACCATAGGCAGGGGGGTCTCACTTGACCACGTGACCCGCGATAAATACCTACCGCGACGCAGCCCGTCGTCGGCACTAGAGTCAGTCGAGTGTTACGCACGCTCTGTGATACACGTTCTCACTTGTACCTACGCGTCTCGAATTTTCATGTTCTGTTCTGGCTATGGATAGTCGTATTTTATTCTGTGCCATAGGCCCGTAGACTTCTGTAGGTAGGACGTATCGTATCAGTTTCAACTTGATATCTCACACAGGTCTCGAGCAAAAAGGTGAGCTCGAACGGACAACAAAGTGAACCTATAAGAGTTCCGTTTTTTCATTTCATACACGGGAAACCAAAATAACAAATAAAAAAGACTCAGTGGAAATAGTCATCACAGCTCAGCCGACCAATAAAGCTTTAAAAATCATAAAAGAAGCCGCCATCAAAAAAGCATTATTAAAAAGCAGTTGTTTAACATTGTTTGAAATGGCGTATTATGTTTATACTACTTTAACCATATTATTTTTAGTACTTATATATTAATTACCCATATACTTGCAGACTAGAATAATGCATAGTTAGTAAAAAAAGGGAGAGTTGAGTTGTAACAAAGTGTACGAAAAAAATTCTCAGCTCGTTTGGTCACCCTTGCGCTCAACGCGGTTACAAAATAGATACAACTTTTGTGAGGCGGTGGCGGGCGATGGGGAGGATGGTGAGGGGGTGGACGGGCGGCGCGTGGGGCGGTGCGCGCGGTGAACAAACGAGTGAGCATAATTTTAATTTGTGTCAGGATAAGTTGGCGAAAAAATGTTAAACAAAATATCATTTTTATTTCATAAATATATTGATTGTACTCCTGCAATACTATGACGTGAAAAGTTTGGCTAGGGGTCCAAAAATAGCCTCGTATAAGGTGAAATTTAATCAACCGCCCAAATTCATACTGGAGTCTCTTTTAGTGATCAAGTACAATGTTTAATGACAAGGGAGGTGCTATTCGAAAAAAAAAATGTTTTGCTCCTATACTGCCTATACTAGAATTTTTATTTCAACTAGTCTAGTTCGAATGGAAACATTTTTTTTTATTATTTCGAAGAAAAGGATCATTGAACCTTATTCCTCATCACTAACCGAGTCTCCAGTAAGAATTCGGGTGCTTATTAAATTTCACTTGTATAAAAGAATATTGTGCCAAAATTAAAGCAAATAAACTGCTGTGCAGTTTGGCTTAAATTTTGTGAAGAAAACTTGTATTGTCTTTTTGGTAAATGTATTTAATCGTATGGCTAATAAAAGTTTATAAGTCGTTCATTATATTATTGGGGATGTCTTTTGGTAAATAAATCAATAATTATCGTTTGATTAGTGGCCAACCTGCGGGCCCATTATCTATCTTCGGTTACCAACTGGATAACAACTGGAAACATAGATATACTATCGAACTCCGATTGTCTGAGGTTATGTTAACACTTAAAGTGACGACACGTCAATACCCACTAAAGGCAATTTCGAAAGTTCAGTTTTTATCTATGTTTCTGATGATAGGCATCCAGTCCAGTTGGAAACCAAAGATACATAATCCAAAGGCTGGTGGCAGAGATGTTCAGGCCGCCATAAAGGCTTCTGAAATGGCGGTATTTACAGAAATCAGTCTTACTCCAACTCCTTCATATCCTGCTCAGCGGAAGCGGGGCAGTCAAAACACCTCGCGATTTTGAAGTGCTTTATTTATTATTTTGGAATGAAAGGAATAGGTTTTTAATATGACGGCCGTTTTATATCATATTTTTTATGACTTTCATTTTAGTTGAAGTTTTATTGTCCAAAATCATAAAAGCGAATAAAATTACATTATCTTTGTCATAGTTTCGGCCTCTGCGATTTTATTCGATGTGAGAAAATGCAAATAATCATGTTTCAACAATTTTTTTTTTCGAAATTTAAATCGTTGTTATTTTCAAATAAAACACTACGTACACGACTTTTACCCGAGAAAACACGAGCACCCTTGCCTTAACGACCATAATCTTCCTCTATCAGCCGGGACCTACAGCTTTACGTGTTTCCCGAGCCAACGGAACAGAACACAACGGAGGAATCCTGGTCACCTTTTGAATGACTGACCATGCCGCAATCAAATTTTCGACGTCTTTTTGTTTCAGCCTCATATGCAATGTTTCAGCTCCACCTTATTAATGGTTACACATACAAGTTTCAGCTCTAACTTATAAATGGTGCCACATACAAGTTTCAGCTCTAACTTAGAAATGGTGCCACATACAAGTTTCAGCTCTAACTTATAAATGGTGCCACATACAAGTTTCAGCTCTAACTTATAAATGGTGCCACATACAAGTTTCAGCTCTAACTTATAAATGGTGCCACATACAAGTTTCAGCTCTAACTTATAAATGGTGCCACATACAAGTTTCAGCTCTAACTTATAAATGGTGCCATATACAAGTTTCAGCTCTAACTTATAAATGGTGCCACATACAAGTTTCAGCTCTAACTTATTAATGGTTACACATACAAGTTTCAGCTCTAACTTATAAATGGTGCCACATACAAGTTTCAGCTCTAACTCATTAATGGTTACACATACAAGTTTCAGCTCTAACTTATAAATGGTGCCACATACAAGTTTCAAGTTTGATCAGATCAGTAGCGCATATTCTGAAATTACACAACAAATAACATAAGTTAGGATTCCGTCCTCAGAGGGTGCCGAACTTTTTGTCAGGAGCCACCATTTTAGCACTTTGTTTTTTGTTGCCTTGATGTTGGTATGGCATCTATATTGTTGTTGTTTACCATAATGTTTTAAAGGTTCTATACTTGTAACGTGTGGTGGTACCACAGAGTAATTAATAGGAACAGAAAGGCCATGAAAGCCGTGACTGCGACGCACCGATATGATCAATACGTCAAGACATAACCCACGGGCCTCTCATTTCTCAACCGAACGCGTTAGAACAAACATATTGTAAAAATGGTGTATTGCATGGTGGCAAATTGTTCTAACTCTTCAAAAAACGCAAATAAGACATACAAAAGAATTTCATGTCACTCGTAAGTAATTTAAACATGTATTTACTGTGATATTTACAGAATAAACCTCGCGGTAAATAAAATTTCAACCTTACCCTGAAATATTTAGCATTGTAGCGAGTAACGTTGAAATTAGACAATATTTTGTCCATTGCAGGTTATAAAGAGTTTGAGTTAGAATATTAACGCCGCAATATTTATATATAATTTATATTTTTTCAAACATGGACCTTATTGTGTCATGGTGCGGCCGCTGGTCATGGCTCTTTACACACAGTGGCACAGTGCCATGACGTGTTTGGTATTTTACATCTAAGCTTCATAGAAATACGGTGTTATTTTGGCTGTATGAAGACGGGTGAATCTATGTATACGCCGCGTGTGTTTACTAACTAGGTAATACTACGTTATTCCAAAAAGTGGCGACATAGGTTCTGGAATAAAATTTGTGCCCCGCCATCCCCGTGGGTTCTACAGAACCCTTTGTGTAAGAGTCCGATTCGTACTTGGTTGGTTTTTACATAAAATCAATCTAAAGGATATTATGGGTCGTTGTTTATTCAGTCTGCGAAATTCGTCCAATTTTTAATTTTCGCGTAAATTCGCCTCTTTTGACTCAAGCAGGGTAATTTCGTCCCACAACTCATAACATACATTAAGGTACCATTAGGTACTTAAAAATATGTCTGTCTCTCGATAGAACAGTGGTAGTAAAAAGTAAAAGCAGATCAAATTAAAAGTAAATTTGCAATCAACAGTCCGATGATTAATAACAAAATATTTAAGCACCCGTTTAGCAGCCGGATTGTGAAAAACCCACCTTTTTCTAATTAATTGAAATAAAACACATAATATTCAAAATGTACTCATTAGTTCTTCAAAAAAAACAATATAATCTGTGTTTTGTGTATGCTGCAATAGCAAAGTTATAGCGTTCGTGGTTGATAGTACACTTACATAAAATAAATAGAAGCTTAGCAATAAAATCCATTGTAAAGACAAAGGGTACGAATTGACATTCAAAAAATTTCACATTATGAATATATTTTTTGGTATGGGACGGATATTCACCGGAGATAAATACTGTTTGGGACGAATTTCTGGAGGACGAGTATACACCGACGCGATATTATTGCCCCTTTACTCTAAAGTTTAGAGTCTTAACCTTAGGGTACTTGCCGATGATATATAATTCAGAAAGGTAAGAAGGGAGTCCCTTAATCCAAATATCACTTAATTCCATTTCCAGATTGAATATACTTAGCTTACTTAATTTTGCAGTTTTTTTCACACATTTTATACGTAACGAAAAGTTTGTATTTTTTGTTCAAATCGTTCAAGTCTACTTAATTATTTCATATAACGGTAGGTGAGTGCTCATACTCATACTCATTTATTGGTAAAATACGAAAACATTTACAAGACATTTCAAACAATACAATTACAATTGATATAATAATAATACAGTGTGATTTATTAGAAAATTAAATGTCAGATAAGGTCAAATAGGAAATATTACAATGCTGTCTTAAAATTAATATCATAAAAGTATTTCATGTTGTAAAAGGCATTTAGTGTGAGCCATGTCTTCAGCTTTGTTTCGAATTGTGGTTTTTCAGTTATAGATTTAATGTCGGTAGGGAGAGAATTATAAATTTTTGGACCTGCTACACAAACAGACTTAGTTGACTTCGTCAGTTTATAGAGTGGTATTTTGAGTTTATTCGAGTGCCTGGTTATGTACGATTGAGAACGTGGACTTGACTTTCTTTATATTAAAGTATAGGTATAGGTATTCAAGGTTAAACAACGGTGGGTGAGGAATAATAGGCAGGAAATGGGGTATCAACGACAAAAAGGTCGTGGTATCCTTTGTCGGGATATGAAATAGAAATTGTCTAAGTGTGCTCTGGTTTAAATGCATGTGTTTAGGGATTTGTAGCATTTATACAAGAATTTAATAAAAACTGCATTAATTTTCATTGATAAAAATAATTTGAAGCTTATCAGCACTTACTCGTACTTAGCAGAACGCACGTCGCTACCGCAACTGAATATAGTCACTAAATGTTTATTCTTCTGTTACTGGTCGAAAAACCTGGATATAATCAAATAGCAAAGCATCATTCCAATATATGAGTTGAGTTCCTGTATTTTAATGATGCTGCTAGTAAGGCAACCACGAGACAACAATATTTGACTGTAACGTTGCCATCTTTCAGTGCAAGTATCAGTGTGATAAAATTAAATTGGGTAAAATAATCGATTTCTGGTTTGGGAACGGTGAATTAGATGTACTCTGTATGTTGTGATCAAGTTCATTTTGGCTTCAGGCTTCAGACATTCTGCACCTGGTATCATTCATTTTGATCAGGTATTCACTAGTAGTATGCACGGATTCTTAACATGAACGTGTTTTATACAGGGTATCCATACGAACAACTTCCCGTGAAAAAAAAAACTTGGGAATCGAGAATAAAAAGGCGTTGTTTCATACATTTTGGTCGGGTAGCTATGTTAATTTTCTATGGAACAGCTGTTTTTTTTTTGTGATCGGCTCCGTAGTAAAATTTATTCGTATGGACGAGTTCTATCGCCAGTTTCCGGCTCCCGTAACTTCATCTTAACACCCAGCATATGGTCACGACATGAATCCCCGAGGGGCTGTCAGAGGTGTTCCTAAGTGGGAAATGTGAAATGAAAGTCACAGTCTATACTCGGTACATCAAGCAACCTAGGAAAATAAATTTTATCGGAACAAAAGATTTTATCCGGCTAAAACAGCGCCAAGAAGCGTTGAAATTTGAGATTCTCGCATTTGGACAAAAAACTTGGACACAATGAGTCCCGAATTTGAAGGTTTTTACTGAATCTAAATGTAAATCTTATCTTAATCTACTGTGCTACAATTCAATTATTTTTAGGTTCTTTCACTCTCCTTTTCTAGAAGCAGTGATCTACACTCGGTACAAAAGCGTTAAACGGGGACTGTATTTGCTCCCAACGTATTCATATTCCCTGCAGAACCATACAAACTTTAAGTTCTGGTCATCATTAACTTCACCTGAGAAACACGCGTGGGTCCTATGCCACATTACTAAAGCAGATGATCTGCTCCTCATTTAATCGAAATATTGTTTTTTGTAACAAGGTTTTGTTATGTATTGGAAACGATACAAATGTTTGTATGGCAAGGCAAAGGTTCGTAAAGCATCGCAATGGTTACCCAAATTATCCTAAGTAATTCCCTAGAATTGTTATACTTGGCTATTCATTTATTTATGGTTTTAATATTATTGCCCTGTTTCATGATTAATATCAATGTAATGTATTAAGACCACTTCATAGATTGGATTTTCGGTTAAAAAATTTATAGTGTCAGATAATACGATCCATCCTGGAATTTCCCAAGACAATATGTCGCACGTAACAGTTTCGAAACAGTGACGACGTATTAATATTTAATTCAAACTGGGAGCTGTTTTATCCACTGTCACTGATTTGTATCATACACAGTTTAAACACACAGTTTTGTTGAACGACAGGGATGAACGAACGAAAACAACAGGAACGAAGTGTTGAGGCTGAGCGTCATTCATCTTTAAGTACGTTTGATTTATTCAATTTAACAGAGGAAATATATTATACTCTCTTCTGGTTTACATATTTGTAGTGTATTTTTCATCGGAATAAATTGTTTATAAATTATCTTACAAAAACCTACCGGCTGTTAAAACATTTTTTTGGTTGTTCTTATTTTTCTACGTAAACGAACTTCCATTGACATATACGGATGGGCCAAAATGGTGTCAGTAGTTTGAATAAGAAATAAAAAGTAACTGCGAAACATTAAACATATTTGTTAATATTTTTGAAAAACAGAAATCTTGGAATTTATGTCTTGAAATAATGTTTTTTAATTATTTGAAGACAAAAATTCCGTAGTTTCTGTTTTTCAAAACATTAATTATAAATATGTTGTATGTTTCGTAGTATATTTTATCTCATATTCAAACCACCGACACCCTTTTGGGACACCCTACAAGGTAGCGCAAAAGTAATGACTCTTTTTGATTTTGCTAGGATATTTAGCTAGGATCTTTAGCTAGGATATTTTACTTTACTAAAAAAAACGATAAATAATTTTTCCATATCAGAACACTAAATTTCGTATCATTAATTCCTAAAGATGATATCTCTAAAATAGTCGCGTCTAGAGTTAATGCGAATGTAAACCGTTTTTATGACTTTTCCATTTCTTGTCTCAATATTTCCAACGATACACTATTGCTTTTTCTTGTACAATTTTGTCTTTCAGGGCTACGAGAGTCTGTGGCTGTACAATTTGCCTGCCACATTGTCAACTACATGGTCTAAGCACCGTGAGAATCTTACGATATCCATTTGACTGGCTTTTATCTTCGTCACCGTGCCTCGTTTCCCTATGCTGAGTCAGGCAATATCATAAAATAATCTAATTAGAAAACCCTAATAAACCCTAAAGCGCTCTGCATTTCAGATGTGGCCCGTTGAGTAGTTCCATCCAGCGCATTTCAGAGTTTTAGACCGAGTGCTTTTGCGTGTTCATCCTGAGTAGGTTTTAACAAAATGGATGACGCCCGGGGGACTATAAATCTTAAAATATGGGACCCACCGAGTCGGACATGGTGTTATTCTGTTTAATAACCTGGGGTGCGGACCTGGTAAAATTAAGGTCTGCTTTGATAGTCGTTTCTGAATGAAAATTTTAAGTGTGTGTCTAAATTTATGGATTTATATATGCGACAGGTAATGATAAAGTTTTGGGTTGAAACTTTATAATTTAAGCTTGGCTCTCTGATTATTTGGGCCCTCCCCCTACATTTAAATTGCCATATTCAATGTCATATTGTGAAGTTTTGAGAATGGTGACAAAATACTTAGTTAATGTTATAATTAGTAAAAAACAATGAAAAGATCGTTTGTAAATCGTATTATAACATTGATAATTATAAATCTACTCGACCGTATCTGTGGTTTAGTAGTTTGACTACCCGGTTCAGAGGTCAAGGGTTCATATCCAGTAGGAGCACATTTGTGTTCTGTTTGCGTGCTTCGAAAGGCACGTATTTGCCCCGAAATAATGTTATACGGCTCAACACGGCTGGGACGTAGTAATCGTTGGTAAAACGGGGATGTACGAGTGGACTATGACTTGCATTTTATAGTCCAGACTCGGAAAATACCTTGGGCATTCTATACAGCTTTAACATAGATCTACAAGACACTTGAGCGTAACAAATTAATCGCAAACTGAAACTGAAACTTCAACGTTGCAGCACACAGAATATGAAATTCCGAAATAGAAACACGGAATCTGTTCGTTTCTAATTTAGTGGCAAAATATTTCAGTCGGTTGCACCCCGATTCTGCGCTGGGTACAGTAACGAAGAACGTTGCTGTAGGCGATATATCACGGGGTTTTGACAAACAGTATTGTGTTTGCTGGACTCACGGTTCGTTAACGTTCGGACGCGGTTTTGGACTACTGCACTGTGTTTGTAAAATAACCCTCTTGCAGAAAAATGTTTTCGAATAAAACTTTATTCGCGTATGAATTACTTTGAAATTATTTGATAAGACGTTCAAATATATTTTCACAAAAATCTTTGGGCTGGACCGAAGCAAATATAATCATCCCAATGATACCATCTGCAAAATTTAAAACTTACAAAAGATGATTTTTAGGATTCCGTACCCAAAAGGTAACCAACGGGACCCTATTACTAAGACTCCGCTGTCCGTCTGTCTTTCCGTCTGTCCGTCTGTCACCAGGCTGTATCTCATGTACCGTGATAGTTTCATAGATGAAATTTTCACAGATGATGTATTTCTGTTGCCACTTTAACAACAAATACTAAAAAACAGAATAAAATAAATATAAAAGGGGGCTCCCATACAACAGACATGTTTGTTTTGCCGTTTTTATAGATAATAATCGCACTTGGCCGGTTTTTTAGAGCAAACCGTCCCTTCCTTACTAATATATAAAAGTAAAAGTTTGTTGCTCTGTAATTTATGCTCTTGTGCAAAACTACTTGGGGAATTGACATGAAACTTTAAGAGTTTTATAAAAAAAGTTCTACATTAACAAATAGTCTATATTTTATGGCGCCGTGACTTGAGGAAAACGAAAACTTTTTACTAAAAAGTCGAGTGTCACGTCCGTGGTAACATTACATAATCACGGTCGTGGCATGACTTACGTAAGTGTTCACTCGCGGATTATCTTTGAAAAATAGTAAGGGGGGACGATTCGTATCCTCTACGAAACGCACAATTTAAGATGATTATTTTTATTTTTGAATTACAGATATTAAATAAATGTGATTTATGTCATTTCGCGAACATCGTTCAATGTTAGTTAGGCTTTTCCGGCAAAATTTGATTATTTTATGCATAACGTTGTATAGTTATGGGCTCACAGACTTAAAACACGCTTTTAAGATTGTGTGCCCATACATTTACAACGTAATGCATAAAATAATGAAGTTTTGCCGCAAAAGCCTAACCGTCATTTAACAATGATCGCGAAATACCATAAATCACATTTATTAATATTTGTGATTCAAAAATAAGAAGAACCATGTAAAGTTTTGCGTTTCGTAGCGGATACGAATCGTTTCCCCTTAAATACACTCAAACCGAAAAACAAGAATAGTTACCAAAAAAAAACTTTTTGTACACTACATTGTAAATAATGTTACTTTTGTGCCAAATTTCGAGTCTTCATCTTTTACGGTTCTAATGCGTTATGAGGCTGTGACAACGGAGTCTCACCCTAGAAATTCAAAATTCAGTTAGAACATGACGAAGATTCACCTATGTATGTTAGGTGAGTGTAATTAAATGAGTGTCGTCAGTCGCATGTAACGCGGGTCAGTTTGATATCCCGTGCTAGCTATCCGGATTCCCATTTAAAGGCATGGGTGACCCAAAATTGAGCATCTCATTGACACAGCAATTATTTTGAATCATGGAATGACGCTTTTCTTTCGGTTGAATGATTTCAACCTGGCTCCAGAGAAACTTACTGACGTTAAATGAAGAAAAAACAAAATACTTATGTTTTCATAAAACATTGGCATCTCAACCGCCACTAACGGCTTATAGAGAATTAATTCAGTACCATCATCATATTTGTGTACAAAGATTATGTAAAGCATCTTTTTTAAAATACTCAGGCGTGATACTGGACCAACATCTTTCGTTTAAAGAACATATTCATCTACTATCAAACAGAGTCAGAAAAGTAATAAATCTTATGAACTTTATTCGTAATTCAGCAGATGTAGACCTTCTTTTAAGTATTTATTCGGCTATATGTGAATCATTGATGATATATTATTGTATTCCAGTACGGGGTGGAGCTGGTAAAACCGCAATGATGGAGGTAGAGAGAGCACAGCGCTCAGTTATAAAAGTCATGTTTAAGCGGAAATAAGGCACCCCACTGATTCACTAGATTGAGAATCCAAACTCCCGAGTGTTCGCCGTCTGTTTATTCGGAAAATTGTACTCATGGTTCACAAGAGTTTACTTAACTCATCTCACTACTCTCAAATCATAAGGAAGCGAATTTACATAGCCCTGGTTATACCAATAAACACAGCATTTGCTCGAAAATTTAGTGAATTCCTGCATCCATTTGTCTATAACTAGCTTCAAGAAAGCGACCTTCGCAATTTAAAGTGCATCGAAGTTAACAAAAAATTAAACGAAGCTCTCCTCAGTATGATATACAACGAGACGGAGGAAATTCTTAAAATCACTACCTAATGGACCCCGATCTTATTAGTATATACTGTTCAAATCATATTACACAACGTTCTACTATATTCAATAAATATTTATATACCTATGTAAGTATATTCAATAATATATTTATATAAAATAATAACTCGCTTTTGCCCAAGGCTTTGTCCGCTTTGGTTTAGTTTTTGTGAAGACAATCGAATCTGTCAATATTTTTCGGACCCTTAATTTTATAGAAAGTATTCATTTGACTCTGGTTTGAACGAAACTATTTATTGTTCTCTAAATTGATCCTCTGTTAAACTGTTTTTGGTGGAGCCTGAGACTAAACCACGTTTCCGAACGAAATTATTTCTTGATCTCGTATTTGGTTCCCAGATAAAGTGTCTTTGGCGAAGCCGAAGGCCAAGCCGCGTTTCCGAACGAAACTATATCTTGATCTTTTATATGATTCTCAGTTCGGCTTCGCCGTGTTTCCGAACGAAAACTATAACTTGTTCTCTCAATGTATCCTCTGCTATGTCTGTGTAGTGTCTTTTCGAGGCGAAATTATTTTTTGATCTCGTATTTAGTTTTCAGGTAAAGTGTCTTTGGCGAGGCCGAAGGCCGATTCGCGTTTCCGAGCGAAACTATATCTTCATCTCTTATATAATTATCAGGTAAAGTGTCTTTAGATAGGCTGAATTTATTTATTGATCTCGTACTTGCTCCCAGGTGAAGCGTTTATGGTGAGGCCGAAGGACGAGCCGCGTTTCCGAACGAAACTATTTGTTGTTCTCCTAATTTACTCTCCGCTAAAGTGTCTTTGGCGATGCCGAAGGCCTAGCCGCGTTTCCGAACTTTCTTGATCTAGTATTTGATTCCCAAGTAAAGTGTCTGTGGCGAGGCCAAAGGCTGAGCCGCGTTTCCGAACGAAACTTATTCGTAACAGTTAGAACATAAGTTTGTTTAATTTTATTTAATGTAAATGTTGCAAATTATGATGTTCGGAACGAAATCGGTCCCGCCTCAGTTAAATTTTATCTGAGGGTCTTGCACTGTTAGATTACTCATGTTTGATGTTATGAAAATTACCTGTGAAAGCACACGTGTTTTTGAAACAAAGAAACAAAAAATTGTGGTTAAGCAAACTTATGGATAAATTGTTGACTTAAAGATTCTTTCAAAAGTTTTCTAAATGCCAATGAAAGTCCCGGAATAATTGGTGAAGTTGTTTGAGGGATTAGCCCGCACAAACAGACAGATAATTTCCTGCTGTAAAAAAATCCTATATATTGATACTATTAAGTTATCATATCACCACACCAAAACTTTTGAAAATCCATCCAGTAGTTTTGCGTAATGCGTTCACAGACAGACAAATGATTAATCATTGATACAACCATTACAATTTTCAAAATATATTCTTTGTAGTTGATATGACTCTGGTTTGGATCGTTTGGAGTGTTTTTGGTTGTCATCATCTCTCATTTGATCCCCATGTTAAGTGACTTTGGCGAGGCCGAAGACCAAGACACGTTTCCGACTTTGGATTTTGATCAACACAATTTTTGTTTTCTGAATTAATACTCTGCTAATGTGTCTTTTAACTGATTTAATCTCCTAGTATAGTATATTTGGCAAGGCTGAAGGCCGGGCCGCGCATCTGAATAACACTTTTTCTCCTTTCCACGGGAACTGATTTATTGAATAAAAAGTAGCTTATATTCTATTTTAGGTCTAGAACTACATTGTGGAAACTTTCAGCCCAATTGGTTCAGTAGGTACGACGTGTAAGAGTAACATTACATCACTTTTCTGTAGGAACTTGATAGATACCCCATTGCGATCCCATGGGAAATGATTTGTGGGATAAAAAGTAGCCTTTGTCCTTTTCCAGGATTAGAAATACATTTGTGCAAAGTTTCAGCCCAATCGGTTTAGTAGTTACGGCGTGAAGGAGTAACAAACAACCATCCATCCATCCAAACTTTCGCATTTATAATATTGGTGGGATGGGATGGGATATTAGTGGGATAATAATAAGGAAAAACAACATTTAATTAGTGTGTGATGAATCCGAAATAGTTTTATGATTTGTTTTTATTTTTAGGTAGAGTGTAATTAGCATGATTGTAATTAACTTCTTTTTAATTTTTATCTTAAATTCTAAACTGACTGACTGACTAACACAAATACTGCCTAACTTTTTGCGAAAACGATAATTCTTGGAAAACCTTACTGTTGGTACCCGCGAATCAAGCTTATTTAGTCTGGGCCACAAGAATACTTAATTTGTAAAATACTTTATATTTAGGTTTTTTAGTAATTAAGTTTTTATTGTAACAATTTTTTTTGTATTGGAAAATAAATAATTTTGAATTTGAATTTTGATTTTTTTTTTACTTTTGTGAATAGTACGTAATTCACATTCACAGATAATAAACTAATTAATTGCCGCGGTTTGTTCAAACTTAACTTTATAATCGTTCACGTTAAAATATTTTTTCTATAACTAAGGGTATCCTCGTTATTGCAACAAACTCATCCAAAGTCATTTTCCCCTTTAAATAAGTGTCGTTTTGTTCATCCGTCGCCAAATAAATCAATGTCCCGCGTAACGCGAGCTTCTGCAAGTTATCCGAAACGCAATCACCGGTATCGTTTTGTTACCATATCGACAGTGAAAAGGCAAAAAGGACATAAGCGACATAGTAAAAAAAAAACAATGTTTTTATGGTTCATGTATGTAAGTTTTATCAGTTTATTTAATCCACTATAACTTCTACATATTTAAAACGATTTATAAGTTTAAGGTAAAGTTAAAATCCTTATTTCATTCCGAAAGACATAGGTAAAAAAAGAGCTTGAGAAAATAAAAAGTACCCATTGAATGTTGTTAATATAATAACCTAAACTACTCGGTCTCAAACGGTTGATGATAATATTTATTATATTATTTATGTTTTACAGGTTGTAAAAAAATACCAAAGCGCTTTCGAATGAAAAAGTATCCATTGAATGTTACTAATAAGTCAAACTGCTCGGGGATCGTACAAAAATAATATAACGTAATTGAGGGGGGGGGAGGCGTTAATTTTTTAAAAGTGTAAAGTAAAGTGTGCGATACGTAAAATTTTAGAATCGCAAAATTTCTGCATGTGAAGTTCCAATAATTTATACAAACTAGTAACGGAATGGAGGGAGGGAACGGTAGGACCGTTAGGGGAGTGGGAGGTTGAAAATTTGAGAATTATGCGTTTTGTAATTTGTGCACGCCCCCTGACCGATGGGTTTTGATGACCGAGGTTTCAAACGGATCACAAAAACCGAGAATTCGAAGAGTATTTAAGGTTTTATATTTTTAGACTTATGATAGATGTTTACACAAAAAGGTTGATAAAAAATACCTACGAGCAATAAAATGGAAAACAAACAGTGTATGTTGGAAATAAATAAACAACAAACGATAAAGTCGCAGGAGTGATACTATCTTTACAGAGTATGAGAATTGGCTTGGATGTTAACCAAATAACTTAGGAGTCATTACATGGTAATGGCATAAATTGATGAGAGAATGAACCTCTATATAATAAAGCACATAAAAGTAATAAACCACATAAGTGTTTCCATTCAAACAAGTCTGATGTTCATTAAAAATATTGTAAGGATTTAAAAAACTGGTTAATGTCACATTACACAATGAAAAAAGAGCTTATTTTGAAAATAACATAAATGCTCACCACAAGGATGAAGCAAAGCTGTAGAGGAATCTGAATTCCTCTGTCTTACGAAGTCATGACAGTAAAGACCTACCGTTACATTTTAACTACCCTGATGTTATAAACCGACAGTTTCTCAACGTTCCTGGTGAGGAACAGGTAGACATATCTTTATTGACATACTTCGAACTTAACAGGTTTGGTACCTCAACCTTTAGTATTGAACTTTTTACCGAAGATTTGGTAAGGAAAATTACCGCAAAGCTAAAGTCTAATGCACTAGGAGTTGATCGCATTGCTCTTAAAATTATATTGTTGACATTCTCTCGAACAATAAATATACTAATTCACATTATAAACAAATATATTCTAACTTCCACGTTTCCTGATCTGTTGAAGGTGGCATTGGTTTGTCCTTTACCAAAAAAACCAAATCCCACTTAATTTAAAGATATACGTCCCATTAGTTTAATTCCTTGTGTCTCTAAAATTTTAGAATAGATTGTATGTCAACAGATCATTTACTATCTAGAAGGAAACAAGATTTTACCCTCGCCACAATCTGGGTTCCGTAAAGGTCGTAGCACAGCTACTGCACTCTTACATCTTGTAGACAATATCCTGAAGGCTCAAGATATAGGCGAGAGTACTACAATGGCTTTTTTAGACACTTCTCGTGCTTTTAATTGCATTAATACAGCACTTATCCTATCGAACCGTGCATTTTATGGTTTTGATACTGGTGCAATTAAATGGTTCGACAGTTATATTGTTGGGTGTTCTCAAATTTTTAAACTAAGTAGCAGCGTCTCTGGTACGAATAAAAGATCAGCACTTTGTCTTGTGACCAGGGGAATGCCTCAAGGCTCTACTTTGGGTCCCATTATTTTTATTTTGTACAGTGCCGATATGATCAAAGGAATAAAAATTGCCAAAATCGTATGTATGCAGATGATCTCCAGTTATACCTATAATTTTTCTCCGTGCGTGACTCAGGCGTTTGTTGCAAATATTGTTGAAGATCTTAATAATGTAGCCAGTTTGTCCCAAAAAAACACGCTAGTTCTGAATGCCACTAAATCAAAATTCATGGTGTTGGGTTCAGTAAAACAAATTGAAAAAATCATTAATTTGGCTCCAGATTTCTCGATTAACAGAGAAAGTACAAAGCGTGTTACAGAATCACGTAGTCTAGGATTGTTCATGGATGGAAACCTGCGCTTTGAAAATCACGTTTTGGTTATGGTAAAAAACTATTTCTACAGATTAAAAACCATCTACAATATTCGTGATAACCTTAGTGTGGACTTGCGTATTCAATTGTGCGAGTCCCTTATTCTTCCAAGACTCAACTATGCGAATACAGTTTATGGTCCATGTCTGCTGGGTAGAACTTGTACTAAATCCTGTAACACCATTACTGCTCACACTGAACTCCATCGACCCGAATAACAACCCACTTACAACCTACATAGTTTAACGTTTGGTGCTTAATAGAAATGATTTTAACAGATATATGGCCAGAGTGTGATCGTCAGATTAGAACCTTACGTTGCGCCTTAAGTAGTAACCCAAATTCTTTAGAAGCGATTCAGAGATGAAGATAGCTAACAAACCCTTATTAATAGTCCTGTTCTAAAATATAACTTATCTTTCACGTGCTAAGTAAATTGGACATAAAATAATTAAAACCAAATTCGTAGATTTAGATAGTAAAATCAGAGAATATAAAGTATTGGTAAAATGTTCAGATTAGAAATTTCACTGTTTGTCAGTTAAGCCAATATATGAAAGTCATAGAGATAAATAGCACTTTGTAAACAATTCTAGATGTAAAATTCATTAATGTTTCAAATAATAAAAAGGTGAATAAAATCTCTGTAGCAATTCTGCGCCAGTCAGCCTCTTAAGAGGCTATGTGAATTTACTATGTTAGACTATACCCGTTACTTAAGATGATACATCACATTCATATTTTGTTTGTTTATGTTATGAATAAAATGCATTATTATTATTTTTTTTTAATAACCACTACCAGTATTTGGGGATGGATGAGGTGAGGTATTTCTGAGTTTGAAATTTAATAATTTATTGATGATCAAAGCTGAATAGTATTCTAACAGCTGACCTTTATGTATGTTGTAGAACTTATTACTCGATAGATACTTCTATACGAAAATTACTTATTTAGCTGGTAATCTTCGAATAAGTCCATAGGACAGTGAGTAAAATTCTCACATCTGTGATTATCTGGTCAATAAAATAGAGACTCAAAGAAAGCCATATTGGCAACTTCTCAGAAGTACCTTCCCTTGGATGTGGAATACCCCCTTGACTTTTTTTAGTGTATACTTTTTTTAATTCTAAATTTAAGATTTATTTATTTATTTTTAATTTTACGCGCCTATGTTGGTTCCCTGACTACACAGCTCTGGTAAAGAACCAACAAGAAATCCAGAGCGTCCCTACCTTTATAGTAACCAAAACTACAAATGACACAATTAATCCAACAGAATGATTTCAGATTTCTAACTTGTGGCTATCTTGTGTTTCTGTACCAAGTATATTTTATTTGTTCTTATGACATTGGTAAGCTAAACTACCCCATTTCAGTGTATAGTTAGCTTGTGGCTGAATTTTGCCTGACAAAAGAACAAGTACATTCATACAAATACACCAAATATTACTATTTATTTGAGTAATAAACATTGAAATCACTCGTGTTGCACCATGTCCCATTCAAAGATTCGGCCTCTTAACAGATCTACTCAAATAGTGACTGACAGTTAAAATTAATTTCTTAGATACTGCTGGTAATACTCAACTTAAAGTTGCTATGTCAATTTGACAAAACTATCTAGTAAAAACTTAGACTTTCATATTCAGCGTACAGTCATTCTGTTTATTATTCAATAGAGAATTTCTATCAAGTCAAAATTGTAAGTTGTTTTAGTAATAAACTTCTCTAATACAATCGTTTTTGTTGTATTTAATGCAAGTCAGATAAGTACAAATTACTACCAGGTTGGAATTTTACCCATTTTCTAAAAATCTCCAAGTTTCAGTAAGGTTTTTACATAATAAGTCTCAAATATATTAAAACTTTTGAATACAATAAATTAGGCTTTCAACCCTCATTTCATGTAAGAAAGTTTACTTTAAAAATCATTGATTTTCTAGTAATATGAAACTACTGTGACTTTCATCCTTAACAGTATTGCAGTTATTTATGTAGTCAATTTTATAACTACACTCATTAGAATAATTTCAATATATTTTGAAAGAGAAATCTGCTCTAGGTAATGTAGTATTAAAAATACTAATAGAACTTTGTTTTTGTTCTAAAGATGTATTCATTTAATTCCATTGACGAAGAACAACTTTTACTACCCCATATTTGGTGTATAGTATCAGTTAAGGCTTTTATTTTGCCAGACAAGGGAAAGCATTTATGCAAACAAATACATCATGTTATGTACTTCAAGTTTATTGAACATTTATAAGAATTGAAATTATTCTCTTGAATAAAGATTTCCCGAACTATTTTCACGGTATTTAGTTTATTAGTTACTTACTCAATTGAGTAATAAAAGAAAATCCGAAACATTCTATATTTCATCTAGGTTCTACTCTGTATCAATGCAGTCATTTCGACAAGGGAGTAAGTAAGTAAATACTGACTAAAAGGTTCGTCAGTCTGCTATACTCTATTTTGGATTCTTATATACCAAACTATTTGATTTTACTTTATAACTTAATGTTTACTACGAACTGACCTTAAAAAGGGTTTGATAGGTACTACAGTTATGAACTTTTATGGTCTAGAATACATTTCATCAACCTGAATTCTAAATCTAGGCTTTCTATGTTATTTAAGCATATTTTGTGCCAAACTCAAGTCTCTTTATTTCTTGAAAGAAATACCTAAGTAAATACAATATTTTAAGACATAATTAAGTGGTGAAACTTATGTTTCCTATCATTTCATATTTATTGCCAATATTAAAGCCCTATGCCCTAGCATTAAAAATTAGTGTTCTGTGGGCATATAAAACCCTCTTAGATAAACAATGAAACTATTTCAGTATCAAAGCCCTATGCCCTTACATTCAAAGTTAAGTTCTTTGGACTTATAAAGCCCTCTCAGATAAACAATGAAACTATTTGAATATCAAAGCCTTATGTCCTTACATTCAAAATTGGAGTTCTTTGGTCTTTAAAGCCCTCTCAGATAAGTAAACAATGAAACTATTTGTCAGACAAACTAGTCAACAACAACCTTGGTGTTTCCAGTATGTAAAACTGGCGCAAGGCCATCCCAGACGCTTGCTTCCCTCCAGAGGAGGTTAAAACTAGACTCTGTCGTTCACACCAGTAGGTGACCTGAATCTAGCCCAGAGCGACTTCCGCTCTGTAAGCTCCCTGCCTGACTCTTCAAGATATCCCAGCGACTAGTCCTATGCCATTGTTACCCTGGTACATCTTCCCGTTTCCACGTCCGGCATTACTAAGAAGAGACCATACTCCCTTCCTCCCCATCAACCCCTGAATCGACCTATGCACTATTACATTATTTAGGAACGTACTTTAATTTCGGAACTTGAAAAGACGATTATCGAACCCTTTACATAACGCGGAATCTAGCTCGTTCGCTCGTTCACCCTACACGAATTCAAACGCGTTTGTGTCAATCGCCGAGTCGGAAAAGTCAAAAACTATTGACCATAACCGAATCTATTTACGAAAAAAGGGCATTCCGCCACCTAAAAGCTAACGCGACGCGAAATGGTCCCGAGACCTAACGAACAGATAGATTGACACATTCCGTATTTTAATCGCAAATTCCGAAAACAAAATCACTATTAAAACAAACAAAAACTTCCCCAAACAAACTCGAAAATGAACTACTCCTTTAAGACTTCTTGCAGCACTTCCACTGACGGCGGTGTAAAATTGAATGAGTCCCCACCCTACATTTCACCCATTTATATACTAAGTGTGATATCAGCGTTATCAGTGCTATCGGCGTAAACGGTGCTAACGGTGTTATGTGCGCTTTCGTGCAGAACGAACAAAAGTGAGACAACCAAACAAGAGTAATAGAGATGGCAACATAACAACAAAACATGGCAACAGCATATACTCGGCGTAAGCAGGACAGGACAAAAATATACAAGTAAGAGTGAAAGAGATAGACACATGGTGACAAGCCTAAGGCGTCATCTAGTCTACGTGGCAACAACTTGGCAGTTGCGTGACAACAACAGCTAATTTAGGGTTCACGCATAATTGGAAACCATAATGTTTGAAATTGAAAGTTTATTCTTAATTCCTTCCATATTGGACCGATTGTTTGGGCCGGTGGTTGAGTTTACTGTATTTATCATTTAAAATCAGTTATTCTACGCGATCGATTTCAATTTGCTTTATTTATTTCAACGTGATTTATTTGATTACATACAACAATCTTCCTGCCCATTATCATAACATTTATTTGTGAATTGAGACGTGAACAGATGAGGTACGATCTGTTACAAACTATTAAACCTATCCAAAGGGTTCAAAACGCTTGCGCTAGATTTTGCTTTCATATCCCACCTAGAACACACGTTACGCCCAATTTGAATGCCATCTTATTAAAACTGGAAGCACATAGGCTTGGCAAATGTGCTGTTTACCCAAGTAACAATTCATTCGGGCCTAGGTTGTGAAAACTTCCTTTAGTTTGTATTTGGGTCGCAAAAAGGTTAATGCTTTTCTATCTAGGCATATTAAGTACTTGAGAATGATTATTAAGTTCTAAAACTAATTGTTTATCATAACAACCTTTAAGCCGTTGACAAGAGTTTAAATTAACGTTATTTTGACTTGTGTTTCACGACCTTAAAGTCCTAGGATCTTATAGTTGTTGTAGACTCTTGATTAGGTTCTGGAGAGGCTAGGATTATGCTTAAGTGAGATCTAAAGGTTAAATTTTTAACTTTGATATAACCACAAAGCTATGGAATGTTGAAATTACTTAGAAGTTATTTCTAAAACCTATCTAAAGCCTTTAGGCTGTATAAAAGTTGTCTCGGCAAACAAATTAGGACTGCATGGTGAAAACCAAGACCAAAAGGCTATAGTTCAGAGCTGAAGGCATGATTTATGTCCTACAAGAATATTTGAAAGCTTTAGAGGCATTCTCAAATATTATCAGTTGTCTCCGCGAATTCAAATTACGATGTCTTGCAAATTGAACCAACACAGGGTGATTTCAAAAAAACGGAGTGGAAATTTTAAACGGAAAGTGCGGAAAATTTCCTACGAATAATGAATACAGCGGTTAGTATATATTATTAGGGTTCCGTACCTCTAAAAGAAAAAAACAGGTCAAGTGCGAGTCAGACTCGCATACCTAGGGCTCCATATTATGGATGAAAAATTTAATTTTGTCATTTTTTTCAACCGTTTTAATTGTCCTGTAATCTTTAGTAAACACATATTACCATGATTTTTTTCATATTTTTCAGTCTACAAGTTTTGGAGATAAGGGGGGGGGGGACATACAATTTTTTATGATTTTTCAAGGATTTCTCGAAATAGATGCAAATAGCCAAACTATAAATTTTTACAATAAACTTTTCAATACCTACAATTTGATACCCATAATGTATTTTTATAAAAATTATTTTTTATTTATTATAATTCTTTTTTTATATTTTTCGCATTTGCTCAATTTTTTTTACCCCTATAGTTTTCCTGTAATTAGCCAGTTATGATCTATAATTGTCATTTTTTTCATATTTTTCGGTCCACCGGTTTCGGAGATACAGAGGGGGGGGGGGACATACATATTTTTCTGTTTTTTTTAAAGATTTTTCGAAACTATTGAGAATAAATATAATAAAAATATATGTTTTTACAATCAAATTTTCAATATCTACAATTTGATATCCATATTGTATTTAATGAAATATTTTTTTTATGTATTATACTTATCTGTATATATAAAATTCAAAGTCCTGACTGACTCTGA
This sequence comes from Ypsolopha sequella, assembly GCA_934047225.1. Classification (NCBI taxonomy): domain Eukaryota; kingdom Metazoa; phylum Arthropoda; class Insecta; order Lepidoptera; family Ypsolophidae; genus Ypsolopha; species Ypsolopha sequella. The sequence continues at coordinate 31,630,911 of OW203985.1, forward strand.
CTGATATATCAACGCACAGCCTAAACCGCTAGTTCTATAGACTTGAAATTTTGCACAAAGATACCTTATATAGTGTTAGCATCCAATAAGAAAGGATTTTTCAAAATTCACCCCCTAAGGGAGTGAAACAGGTGTCCAAAGTTTGTATGGGAAAACAAGATTAGTTAGATTATTTTATTCGAGACTTCACAGGAGTACTCCTATCTATAAATGAGTAAACATGTATTTCAGGTTTTTTCCGAATTCAATCCCTAAAAGGGGGAAATGGGGTGACAAATTCTGAAAATCAACATGGGTATCGTTTGTATGGTTTATCGGGTCGCTGATTAAGAATACAACAACGATATCTAAATGCAATGTAGTGGACGTGAAATACCATCATCCCCTCTTGGGGTGCGATGGGGTTGAAATGTGTAAATATCAATATGGGTGTCGTTTTTATGGTTGAAATTTAATATAGCGGACATGAAAATTCTTGAAAGTATGTGTGATAGAGCAATCGGCTGTAACAGACGGACAGACAGACAGCCACAGAAGTGATCCTTTTAGATTTCCATTTTTTCCTTTTGAGGTATCTAGCTATCTATATATCCACAATATATCCATCTATCTATCTGTTTATCTATCTATCTATATCCAAGCAAAATATCTTTGGAACGGAAGGTGGTACATCCCTAGAGGTTGGATCATGGGGTGCCAAAAAAAATTTTTTTTTGTCAAATGCATCTCCCAAACGGCTGGAGCTAGACCCATGTTGATGAATGTCTAGGAAAAGGTCTTGACGAGATCTACCTGCTGAAAAAGTCAAAACTTTACAGGCCCGTATCTCCCAAACGGTTGATGCTAGAACCATGTTCATGGTATTCCAAAAAAAGTCCTCGGCGAGATCTAGATGACGGTAAAAAAATTGCTATAATTTTGATCGGCCATATCTCCCGAATGGCTAATTTTAAGGAGTTTGGGTTTCAATTATAGTGATCGGTCAAGCTGGAGCTAAATGACCAAAAAAAAATTTAATTTGACCGGTTTTGACAATTTTTGAACAGGTCTAAAGAAGTATTCTGATTTGCATGAAACTCGGTATCAAGGGGCATTTAGGGTCGCCGATTACGCTGCCGTATTCAAATTTGACATTTTTTGACAACTGATAGGGATTTTGACACTTTTTCGGAAAAACTTTGATCGGTGAGTCCCTGTATTCCCAGAGGGAGTGAGAGTACTTAAAATGTTTGTTTCTGAAAAAAAGTTATTTGTTTCCTGTAGGCCACGCGGGCGAAGCCGCGGGCAGAAGCTAGTTTTTTTATATTTTTCATTTGTGCTAAATTTTTTTAACTTCTATAGTTTCCCTGTAATTGGCCAGTTTTCATATTTTTGGTCTACCAGTTTCGGAAATAAGGGGGGAACATACATATTTTTGTGTTTTTTTTTCAAAATTTCTCGAAACTCGTGAGAGTAAATTTAGTGAAAGTATATATTTTTACAATCAGCTTTTTAATATCTACAATTTGATACCCATATTGTATTTTTAGGATAATATTTTTTATTTTTCTTACTTTTGTTTTTGAAATATTTTGAAAAATTTCAAATTTTTCAATTATTTTACACTCTGATATGTGGGCAAATTAATTATTTATATGCCAAATTTCATGTCTTTATCTTGAACGGTGCTAAAGTTATGAGGCTGTAACATACGGACGGACGGACGGACGGACAACGGAGTCTCACCATAAAGGTTCCTTTTGTACCTTTTAGGTACGGAACCCTAAAAACAGAACCCTTATAGGATCACTTTGTTGTCCGTCTGTCTGCCCGCCTGTCCGTCTATCTGTCCAGACCCTTTATCTCAAGAACGCGTGAAGTTATCAAATTGAAATTAAAACCATATAATCAAGTCTACTGTTACTTGAAGTTGCGAAAAACATAATTTTTTATGTTAACGCAAAAAAAATACGGCTTTTAATGCCACTAAAATTGTATATTTCGACATTCTCAAGGGAATCAAAATGTATAGGGTAATTTCCGTTGGCCTAGAACTATGAAAGGCAAGTATTATCTTATACTACGAATACAGGAAAACATCTAAAAACTATACATTTGTAATTTAATCATAAAAAAAAGTCTGAATTATTTATAACTAGCTGATGCCCGCGTCTTCATCCGCGTGAATTTAGTATGTAATGCGTTTCATATTTTACAATGAAAGCTTCAACATCCCGCTAAATCCTGTTATGCGTATGGTTTTCTTTAAAAAAAAAACCTCTTATACGTGTCTTATTTTTCTCAATATGATTTATGCGAAGGTGTAAGTAAGTGTATATATGTATATAAGTTATACATAATATATAAGTTTATATATGCCCAGTGATTGTGATTTTCCATATCAAAGTTTTTAACCCATTTCATCCCCATTAGGGGATGGATAATTTTTGAAAACTTTCCTACATGTATCTCATTATACGTTTTAAGGAAGGAATATTTAAGCAAAGTTTTAACTAGATACACTCAAGGGATGCAATTTTTGATATATAACTTAACACGCTATTTTATCCCTTCGGGGGATGAGTTTTGTAAAACCCTCTCACAGGTTTCTCATAATTTATTAAAAAGAGTATTTGTGCGAAGTATGTTGACTCTTCAGTATATGTTGATACTCCCACGGATTATGATTTTCCAAACAAGTTTCTACCCCATTTCATTATGAATTGATTTTCAAAAAATCCTTATTTAGCGGATGTTTACGCAATAAAAGGAACCTACGGTGCAAATTTTATGTTCCTAGGTTTAGCTGTTTGGTCTCGGCGTTGATAGATCAGTCAGTCAATCAGTCAGTCAGTCAGTCAGTCAGGGTATTCTTTTATATACAAATTTGTACGGAACCCTCGACGGGCGAGTCCAACTCGCACTTGTCCGTTTTTTTCAAGATAGGTAGTCTGGTCACTGTTGAGGACTACTTAAGGCTAAATTTAAATGTATTCAGTAGTAAAGGTAAAACATAAGTTAGACAAGTACCTATCGACTAAACATAATTGAAAAAAGAAATAGTAACTTATTTTCACTCAAGGAGCAGCCTGTAGCTGCTTGATATCACTTGTGATGAACACTTGAACACTTGATTTTGCTTAATGGTTGTGGTCGCGACTGGCGAGTATTGAATTACTCCTGACGATAACCTGAAAGCTGTGAAAACAGCCTTTTGGTTTTATATAGCTCCGCGAAATTACCTTTAGCTCTTACTTTGGCAAAAATTAAGAGTTTTGAGCTGTTATAGTTCTGAAAAGGTTAACTTGAATGCTTTCTAGTAATTTCCTAACGTCAGCCATATTTATTCACTAAAATAAAAAATAAAACGAACTGAAAATAACATTTTAATACAACGAAGCAAAATTAAATAACATGTTCTATACAATTTTAAATATACGTTTTTATATATGAGTATAACTTTTATTTCTAAAGCGACAAACCATCAAACACCGTATTTTTTAATTTTTTTTTATTTAAGATGTCCTGAAAATTTGCAATTACGAAAGGCCCGTCTCGCATATAGCACTATTATCCTAAAGTTTCACGATAATGTACCAATCGCACTATGTTTTGCATTTTATCTGACTTTAACATGCTACTAACTATTTTTTAAGAATACAACACTTACATAACTAGCCATTTTGAGACTTGGTATAATGACAGGGAATGGCGCCATTATAAATAAGTAATTTAAATCCACCATTAGTGTTTCTGCGTACAAACAATCTTAAACAGAAACATTTTAAAACCCGAAAGTCCTGGAAAGGCGTTATTCATTTCTATCAAAAAGGTTTTAAGTTGTCATAGAGTTACATCCAAGACTAATGTAGAATCTATTAGTTGTATTGTATGGTTATATTAACGTTAAATTAAGGTTGTGAAGGTTATATTTGGGTTTTGAGTAAGTAGTTAGAAAGGTTATAGATAAGAGCTACAGGTTTTGCTGTAGCTCTCAGAAAGGTTCTACAACGTGGGCCCTTTTTGCACTCAGGAGGTTAATATAACGTTAATATAAAGTAATTGAGACTACAAAGACTTATGAGTAGATTTCCATACAAAGGTATTAGAACCTTTTCAGTACCTTTCTAAAACCTTAAAAGTTACTTGGGTAGTGTCTTAAAAACCGGGTCACCTAATTATTTATAAGTAATTAATTATTTTTTAGTAACGCATGTCTAGTTAATGTTTTCTGTGCACTGAGCCAAACTTCAGATTTTGATTTCGATATTTAAAAGTGTGACATAGAGACATGTCGAAATCTAAATAGATTGTTACCTCAGCTGCGCGATAGATAAAATTATATTTTATCTATGGCTTCGCTCAGGGGCTACGAAACCTTAAAAAATCTGAAATTTCTTGCATTAAAACCAAAGTCTGCATGTACTGTTTTTTAAACTTTTAGTTTAAGATAGTTTAGTAAAACTTTCGAGGTTTAACAGCAAAAGCAGATTTACATTTTTTTGCAAAAATTTATGAACACCGTTTCTCTGAAGTGAAAGATTTATTACAGCTGTGAATCATTTGATAATAACAAGCAGAAAATAATATTATACCATTTTGAAATTCGACCTTGTTGAAGAATGTTTTTCTTTCTTCCAACCTAAAGAAAGTAATCAAAAACCTTAAAATAATATTTTTCTTATCCTTGTGAATGGAAAATATAATAAAATGAATTACCTATATGAAAGCTATGAACTAGAGTAGAGCTGATGCTGATTTGACTGTGGAGGATTAATCCAGAAAATATAATTTTATAATTTGACCCGACTCTCAAGATAAATTGGCTCAAATTGTATTTTCTTAACTTTACCACTATATTACTCGTAAACCCTCCTGAAGTTATTTAGGGGGGTGTAATAAAGCCTGGGACCGACTGATGGCAGTGTTCTCAATTGCCAGCCCTTATACAAATAAGACTGGCTGCCGGTAGTGGCGTACCTGGTGCGAGGGTTTCAGTACCGCGCTCACAAACCCGTCTGCCCAGCGTGTGTGAATATGAACCAGGCTGATGGATAGCAATGAGTTTGTACATATGCAATTATTTCTTGCAGTAACTTAAAATTTTAGACCCAGTTGACTCATTTGTTTTTTTAGAAAACGGGCTTACCAACCAGGAAATCTTATTCTATCCCGAATGTATTAGCAATTATTTTTGATGCACTTTTCAAATTTTAATGAAAGTGCATTTATGCCTCTGCTAAAGAAATACTCGGAACGCGAATCGATGAAGGCGTTTCTTACCGCTTTGTCGGAATTGGTTAGTTGACTGAGACTTTCCAGTCAAAGCACTTGGAATTTAAAGACGGCGCATTGTGGATTGTTTGGACGAGGGTTGTCGTAGAAAAATAATGTGGACTAGACATTAGAGCAATTTAAATTCAGAAGTCTCGGTTGTTTGATGGCGAGCTTGTCCACTATAAGTAAGGGTGAAATTATAAAGTACGCTGGTTTCTAAAGGTAAGGAAACTCTTACCCTCGTCGACAAACGCTGAAAAGTTGCACAAAAATGACGATAATATTATATGACCAGAGCTAGCCAGCGCCGATCAGCAAACCAGCTTCCTTTATAATTTCACCCTTGTTCTTGACAAAATATCTCTGCCATTGTCATCAAGCAGCTCTAATCAAATATGCAAGCTTAAATCCACCATACAGAGACAAGCAATTAATTTATTTTTGATGCATGTTTTGGATAAAACGTGTATGTTTAGAAGGCATTTGATAATATAATTAAATAAAAATAGCTCTCTTCCTGTCTAATTTTCACGGTGGAACCTGCGTTCTAGATTTGTTTACACCTTTTGGTTTGTCGAATAGTCAGTTTATTACATACGAGTGAAGCTAATAAAAGCGAGTAAAAAAAATTAAAACCTGTTTATTTTTTACGTAACATAATTCATACACATTGTTTGTTGAATCGTTTGCTTTATTTAGCCCCTAACGGCATTGTAATGGAAAGTTCAGTTAGCGTATGTACCTACGTAGTAGTAATAAATGTATTACCTTAGTACTTATAGGTAGGTACCTATTGATAAAAGTAAAGTTGTCTCTGCATTTTAAGTCTACGTAGAGTTTAATAGTTTTCTGATAAATAATGAAGCTTCTCCAGAAAATGAAATGACTAATTTATCTTAAAATTTCACCCACATAGGTATATTTAAATGCAAGACCGTATATTTTCAACCACACGATTAAATAAAAGGTCACGACATTTGACCACTCTGAACCCTTACCCTAGCACATGTTGCAGACATCTAATTAGTTATGTAAAATGTTAGAAGCACTGTCACCTTCACCTCTAATAATGAATTCAACAAGTCCATCAGACGAGGTCAGCTCAGGTGGAGTCTCATAATAATTTCATACGTGATCACTAAGTAGATGTGGTTCTAGTAGTTCAGAGACGTGACTTTTAAGCAGAATAGATTTAGAGTGTCCGTATCTAGTGGTTATAGTACTTGACAAGTAATCGGTCGCGAGCTCAAATCCCATAGGTGCATATTTTGTGTTCGGTCCGTTTGCGTGTTCAATAAGAAGCATACTGGCCTCGAAACGCGCAAAGGTTCAATAAACTACGAGTTGCTTACTTTTGAAACTCCTGTTCAATGATTGTCTTCGATCCGCGTGCTTTGGGTGGGTCTTTATTTGCGCCCAAAGTACCACGATAAAGCTCACAATGCTGGGACGTAATTATCTTTGGTGAAACGTGGGTGTTTGAGTGTGGGCTGTGACCTGCATTACACTCGGAAACACCTTCGCCACCTTTCGGCACAGCAGAGATATATAAGTTGACATAAACTTATACAGCAACATTTTATATTGAAGGCATGTTAAGTGGTATTACGGATCGATAACACTTTTCTTATTTCAAAAAGCAAAAAGTTGACGTCACAAAGTAATTGACTCGAGGCTGAGCTTGCGTTTGTATCAATGTATCGATGTAAATTCTTTATTGCACAAAAATATACAATGCACAAAGGCACACTAAATGCTACTTAGCATTCTCTACCAGTTAACCTTTCTTGATGTGGAAATTACAAAGGTAGTGCGAAGTAAGTTAATTAATTTATTTATTTACAAATATTCACTTTTAAGAATATCTACATATTATTACCTGTATATACATATTTTGCAGAAAAAAACTCTTGGCTGATTCAAACATAGTAGATTGGTCTCAGTTGGAGGGTCTTGATAACATGAATAACAAGGTCAACCAATATATTATTAAATTGATTACCGAACTTTACGACGTGCATGCTCCAATTCGTCCAGTACGAACGAAACATGCTCCAGCTGCATCGCTCTCCGATAGTATCCGTAAACTGATGGCACACAGGGGCACAAAGAAGACCTACGTAAACAGAACTGGAGAAGTTCAAAGCTGCAAGAAAACGTCAAGCGGCGTCATATTCATGCCAATGTTGAGCAATTTTCCCCAATAAAATCTTTGGCATTTTTTTCAAATGAAATTATAATTTACTGTAACCAATATAATCTTTGCGATGGCAACATATACAATACATGGGTAGTAAGGTTTTGTTGAATAACTATTGAGTGAATTTTGAATTAAAGTGTTCTGTTTCGATTTATTAGAAAAAGGCCGATTTTTAAAATCCGGCTGCGAAACCGCTCTTAATTATCTCGACTATTTATGTATTGTTTAATTGTTGTGTGATTCAAACCTTCTGTTTTACCACTACCCTCAACAATTTTCCAGTGCCAAAGGTTAGCTGGTAGAAAATACTAATTAGTGTTAAGCTCGTTTTTGTACATTAATTGTGTTTTTGTACAATAAAAAAATATATTATTATTATTATATCTAGCTTTAGTACGAGCTCGGCAGACCCTACTCCGATCATGATGATCACTATGAGATTGATATTCTTACGTAATCAGACCTATATCTTGAAAAGCGGCAGCCACTATTGGTTATTTATTAGCTGCAGCACGATCTGAAACCCCATAATGGTCTAATGTCCTATACAATAACAGATTAGAGTTGAGATGTAACAGGAATCGGTTGTAGTGTATTGGTGAGTGGGGCGGATCTTCGATCTCAAAATCATTAATCACAAAATCGGTTTGTAGAATATTCTTTCGTATTTCGGAGCTTTTGGAAGCATGGTTACTAATTGTTTCCGCCTCGGAAATCAGTTGCTTTTGTTAAATTTGCTCTCATAATTTTTTTTAAATCTTTATTTTCATTTTCTTTTGTTGGTTTTTTTTTGTCTACTGAGCCGATTATCATTTTTCACATAGTAAGTTGGTCTAATAAAATATATCGTTTTGGCATTGGTACTTTAAGATGTCTAAAGCAATTGCGTTCCTCATTTGCAAGTAGCGATGACAAATAATTTTCTGCTTTCATCAGTTAACTTTTCATTGTAATTACCCTCATTTTAACTACGTCTATACAGCTTTAAAAGTTCTGTACTTGTCAATAGTTTGAGCCAATACTGTTTCGTGTTGAACAACGTGTAATTGAAGATCGGCACCATTTTTTTTCAGCTTTCCACGCCATAATTTCACTCGTTTTTTTAAACAGTTATTGTATCCTTTTTGAACAATGGTGAGATGATAATAAATAACTTTTCAATGCAAGTGCTCGTAAAGGCCCCCTTTTTATGCATCAAAACCGAATAGAAAGTCGATTATTTTGCCCTAGGGCTAACATGCAGCCTTTCCTGTTTACCATATTTGTTGTACTTTATAAATGTTTTTCATTTTTTTTTCCACTGTTTAACGGCTCTATATATTGCTTTTGAGCCAATCATAATTTAAAGTTCACAAGATTATATTTGTTTTATTTCCTCACACTATGCATTGGAAAACGTAGTATGATACACGGGCGTAACGCTCGTGTTTTAAATCGTCCTTGCAATTTATTCCTTTTCGCCCTTGTAGCATAAACTACTATTTTTACGTCTTCGTACGAAGACAGAACAGTTGTTATTAGTTCACTACCTGAACCAAATATTGGGCAATTAATTTCACTTCTTTGCAGCGCCATTACGTCATTCACGTAAGACTATTAAAACGATATTGGTATTACTTCATCGCAAAACAAAAATAACGATGTAGGTTGTAGGAAGCCGACATGCACCGAATTGTGTTTTTAACTGTCAGTTTGTGGTACTGAAAATATCAATTAATCAATAAATATCTTTTGCTTCCGATACAATGTGTTGTCAATGTCAATAAACCATAAAAAAAACTAAACTTTTTGCAATCAATAATACTATAATGAGGTTTTTTAAGAATATATACATATTTTTTCATTTTTATATTTTTCAATAAATTCAGTAGCCTTGCGGCAGTTAAAAACTGTAAATTATGGAAAAAGTAAATATGCCAATTTGTTTGCGTATACGAGCATCAAAATTTATCCCGCTGATTGGAAATTTGCCACTTTTTTTTTCAAAACCCACACTCATCGACTAAGTTAACGTCCACGCCCATCACACTATTTATACACACGCAATTTTCGAACAACACTTGGAAACCCACTCTTACGTAAACAGAGAAATTAATATTACCAAGGTGACGTATTACATTTATGTTCATCCCCCGAAATCTCTTGTATACTCGTTTAACTATGATCAACATTTGCAGTATCTCTATGACCTAAGTAGTAGAACTGACCAACAAACATCAAACTGAAAATATACCTGTAGAGCAAGATGAATCGGATTTGTACAAACAATGTTAGCCAATGCAGTGAATGTGGTCGCACGTTCACTGCAAAAATCGACTACGTCAGCCACGTGAGGGCTCACCAGCGCCGCTCTCAGCAGTGACAGTCGCTGTGACCGAAAACGGCCAAGAAGAATTGATCGTAATTTTAAAGACTTGTTGTAGTAAAAAAGCATCAAAATATAAATTGGATACAAATTGTCAGGAAATTTTCTGTTATTGGTTTGGGATTGGGTACATCCCAGCGGTATCTGCTTTTAGACCGAATTATCCCGTGAGAACTTAATTGACTCAGTCATGAAAACAAAGGACTGAATCATTATAAAAACATTTTATTACTCTTAGAAATAGAAAACCATGAAACAGCTCTTACAAAGTGACAGGTTACATGAGAGGCAATATTGAGTTGTGCATCTTTCGGCTCATAAAATAATAAATAACTCTATGTACATAAAAATCCCACCGAGTTATGCTGATGGAATATTTTTAAACATTTATAAATATCTTCGTTCTACTGACTGTTTAAGCTCTGAAAATTTAAATATTATGTAGTTAATAAATACTTTGACATATTTAGATGATTTTCTGAAAAACTGTCTCTACTAAAGACCCAATAAAAAAAATATTCATAAAATTGTTAGCAAACCGACTCGTTAGTTTGCAATGTTTGACATTTGGTTATATTATTGGTCTTCATAATAACTAAATAGCTACATACATAAACTACGGTTCGCAATATATTTCCAGCATTTTTGGCTAAAATGACGTTTTGGTTTATGTAAAATATGGCTAGGGATAAAAATACCTTGTAGTGTTATAAGAGTTAAATAACTAAATATTTAAACAAAATTGCAACTACTATACCTATATATTCTGATAATCGTAAAATACACATTTCTTAAATAACTATGTAATTGATAGGGATGAAAACGGTATGGTAGTGAAGAGTGAAATAGTTATTTGCGTAACATGGATCTAAATTTCAAAAGCTACAAGTACCTGGTATTTTGTGGTAATTATGAATACACCACATCGTCTGTATAGTTTACTATATCACTATTACTACACGAACTAATTTTTAATTATTATTTGCAATAACTCCAAAAACTAGCGTGAAATTATCTGAGGAAAAAAAATTATACGAAAGAAGAATACACAAAGTTTTTTTTAAAGTGCGCTTTGCCACCAAAGCCTTACCAGCCAGTAACTTCTTCATAAATTCATCATAATAAGATCAGACCAATCAAAAGAGAGAAAGCGCAAACCCCCATGGGAATAAAATTGACTTTGGCTCCCGCTATCCTCTAAAGCCAAGTCGTTTTTCGAATAGGTGTGATGAAAAATAATAATCCACATTACAGAATAAGATACTGTTTTCAATAAGTAGATGTTTACGCATCATCCCGAGGGTCCGATGTTTTCAATGTCTCTCCAACGTAAAAATTTGGCTACACTTCAGAAACCTATAGAAAAACATGTTGTTACGTCTGTGTACGGTTAGGTCGTTACATTGGCAATTGAGAGCAGGCAGATTGAGACCTGGCGGCGCACGGTGAGAAGAAAAGTGATCCAGATGGTGATGACGTGGGTGGACCTCTCCGAGATGGCCCAAGATCATGATATTTCGCGGTCCTTTGCTTCTTATCGGAGATTGGATAAGAGGTTAGTAAATAATTAATAATCAGAACATAAAAAACCAGGTACAAAAAGATTATCAACAATGTTTAGAAGACGAAAAAAGACTTAGTTTAAAAGATTATATTAGGTACGACTGGACTGATTTTTTTATTAATAACTCATCTGTTCTCTGTAGGCATTTTGTTTTTACATATTTTATTATATTATTGCAATGATATGAAAATAAATAACGAAGTATTTTATTTATACGATCTTTCATTAATTACATATTTTTAGGAAGCTTTAGTATTTAAAATTATTAGAATCGTTTAATTTTAATTTTACATACAAATAAAATAAATATATATATTCATTAGTAAATTTTAATTAAATAATATGTTGTAAATTCATGTAAATAGAATATCCAAAGCTGCTTGAAGTTATTTTTCGTGTATTTTTCTAACAATAGACGTGTACGCTGTAAGGTTTGGGTATTTTCTTTATGTGAATGCAACTAGTTAAACAAATTCTTTTTATCTTTAAGAAACTCTGGCTGCAGGCGTTTCTCGCACATCTTCATCCTTTTACTCTAACACTTAAGAAACACAACGTATACCGCATTACCAACTTACTTACATTTTCTTTACATCAAAGTGTTACTTTACACAGCCACCTAAGACCGCATATTTTTTTCCTTTATGCGTAATATTTGGCGTTATCGAGAGTTTTGTCACGAACTCTTTTTTGAACAATCCGTTTTACTTACAACTCAAAGGAAATTCACCCACATCGCCCTGTTTTTAAAAACTATGGATATCAACAATAAATGTACAAATATGTTGGCCGATTTATATTTTGGATTCCGCTGAGGTGCCGACTTAAGCTCCTTACAGCTCTTTGTTCGTTGATCCGAAGTTAAAGTTTACCACACGATGGCGTTAAATGCGAATAACTTTTCGGAAAGGTCTGCTTTATCAAGATACCTTAAAATACACCAAATGTTTAAGGGCGTAAGCCCGTGTTTTAAAGGGCTCTTATTCAAAGTGGGGGAAAATAACAATAATAGAGAGATAATCCTAATAAACATATAATTTCCCAAAATATTCAATAAACATACACAAATTTATACTCCTTTAAAATTAGTATAGATTAGTAAGGATTATTCAGTGTATTAAAAAATCAGAGCTGTTGTCAGGAATTTACATAATTGCATCTGGTAATCCTACTTGAACGTGTTTTATCAAGGACAGTGATACTGATAACCGTTTAAGCGCGTTCTGTAATCGTCACGTAGAATATGGGATTCCGGTGCCTGAGGAAACGACTACTAATGGCCTCGTTGGAACTTGTGCAAAGATTTGTTATGTACTTTTTTAATATCCAATTTTGTGTTTCAGTTCAACGGTTTTATGCTTTTGTAAGGTGGCTGTTAAGAACGGGACGTCTGTAATGTGGAGACTCGGTTGTGGAATGTAGCAGAGAAACGATGGTTGCTGGATTACAGTGTTTAATTAGGTTAAATTAATATAATTAAATAACATGTATGACTTATATTCGGTGCGCGCCCGCAGGCATAGTAAAACCAGAACAGTAGTTTATCTTCAAGCAAAGGTACATCGCGCGGCTAATATGTGTGTGTGCTAGTACGCACAAACTACAGTACGCACATAGCAGCAATATCTCAGCATGCAAGATAGGCGCTAGTCGGGGTCACGCCGCGGTCGCGCTCAGTCAAGTCTCTCGAACAAGCCGCACCGACTGACAGCACGCAATCGAACATATTGTACGGTCTTCGGATGCCTCAATAACAATTCCTCAAATCCAAAATTATTGTTCTTCTCAATACCTACTCAACAAGAAAGGTGAATAAGAATTGATGGTATATATAAATAATAATTTGAAATGTAAACCGTATTTTCTTTGTTCACATTTAACATAAGTACCTATGATAACTGCAATAACAGCTGACAACCCTGCAACAGTAGGTATTTACTCGTAAGACACGTACGGGGCGTGAGTTAACCTACTGTTTTGGTTTTACTATGCCGCAGGTGCCGCGGCTGCTCGTCAATCGGCAGGGTACGTAATAATCGTAATAAATTGCGCAATTGCTGTGTGAAAAGTCACTTTCTTAATAAGAAAAGTGACTTGTGACACAACAATTGCGCATTATTGTCGATTGCTTACTGTTTGCAAGATACGTAATAGGGCATCCAGTTTCTGCGTAAAATAATAAATTAACCTACAAAAACACAACGGGTGCTCTCACCGCTAGTAATCGTATGACTACTAGCGCTTGTGGACGAAACGATGCGATGTTCTTACCTGTGTATACTGTTCTTACTTAAAAACACGCGCTCTATATCTTACATAATATATACTCTTCGTTCGTGACTCGTGATACTCGTCACGATGGAATTAGTATGTGGATTTCTGAGACCAATCAGAAGCGGGAAGAGTAAACGGGAAAGTAAGACAGACCGTTATTGGTTGTGATTGGTTCTCTAGCGGTGTTATAATAAATTTAGCCAATCACAGTGCAGAATTGCGGTGTTGTAATGTAATATTATAACATCGGCCAACCAACGTAGGTACTTATAAAACCACTTTTAATGTTGTAATTACTTTATATTGCAGTATGGGAGTAAATAAAAGCTTTTTAATTTTTTTTTATCAATTTTAATTGTGGTCAGATGTGACGTCAAATATCAGTTTAAAATATTCAATCAAAGACCACAGAACTCTAAAACACAATACCAATATCATATTTTCTCGTACTTGAACGCAGTTTCATTACTGCAACAAAATATCCACTGAAAAAATAAGATCAACTTTATTTTGCACTACGCGGCGTGATTCCAAACCCGTTTCCTAACGAACCAGGCAGTGTTGAGAGCGGCCAGCATCCAACTTTACTCTGCTACATGAGCAAATTCTACGTGTTAGAAATAGAAACCTATTTCCATTGAATAGTTTTGAGGGATAAAATGGTTTCAGCATATTTGAACAACATTGCCTGCCACTGCCTCAATTTTTAGAAAGTAAAACTATAATTGAAGCTCGGAAGTTTTTGTTTAACCGCGTCGAGTGTGTTGAAAACTCGGAAAATTCGAGCCAGAACTCTACAATGACGGTCGCGTTACCGAATAACTTTTCTTTTTGAGTCGTGGTAATTGCATTTGGAAACTTTAAATCCTGATTGCCCCACCATATTTTGAGCACATGCCAAATTCTCAATTCTCTCGGAGTAGTTTAAATTAATATTAAACAAAAACTGTCAAACGATATGTATTGAGCAGATCTATATCTTGGAAAATGTACTGTAAACTAACTCCATGGTCTCAGGTAGCAGTACCGTATCATGACAAATATCATGACAATATCATGACGACTGTCATTTTCTAATTGTTGGTGAAATTGTTTGTTGAAAATATTAAAAAGTGTCTAGCCTGCCACCAGCGGCCGTTTAGCAAAATAATATATTCTGCCACTAGCAGCAGAATAACAAAAATAATTATTCTACCACAAATTTATGATTATTGAAATGTAAATATATGCCTAACTCCGCCCATTCGATTAGTCTTGCAAGAAGGGCAAGACCGACTCAGCACACCCCGACTCTATACAGTCTTTTGGCTACTACCCCTAGAGTATATAAAAAGTCGAAAGCGCGAAGGGAGGGCAAGGCAGGGAAAACGAGCGTGGCGTGGATGCCTGACTTTTGTTACGCAAGGGTAAAGGGGCTGAACTTCCCGCAGCGCCGTAGCCGATGCAGAAATGAATTTATGTTTTTTTATGTTTATTCTTATTGCACACAGAAAACTTAATTCTTAATTATATAATAAAAGTAATGTACAATGGCGTGTTTATCTCAATAATGAGATTTCTTCCAGCAAACCAAGGGTGATAAGGATATTTGAAATAAATAAGATATTCATATTGTGCACGATAATACTTATACAGAAACAAGATTAAATTAATAGTAGATACATAATTAGTTAAAAATAATAACAAAATACATAAAATTTACATGCCTATATAGTATAAATAAATATAACAATACATATTCAGTAAATAAATACACAATAAATTATATATATACATACACCTACACGATAGGTTGTCGAAGATAGTGCTCTTTTATTTTCTTTTTGAATACACCAATGGAGGGGCTATCCCTGATAGTGTGAGGAAGGGAGTTCCACAGTTTGGTGGACTTAACAGTGAAAGAGTTTCCATACGCCCCGGTGTTATGAGAAGGTGTTTTTAAAAGTGAGACTGTATGAGACCTGACTTGCTTGTCTCTAAGGAAAATATACTCATAACGATCACGGAGGTATGGAGGAGAAGTGGGATTTTTTAAAATGTTGAAAAGGCAACAGAGGATATGAACACACTGAAGCTATTTAATGGGAAGCCATTTTAATTGTTCACGGTACTGAGATACATGATCATATTTTCTTAGTCCATAGATAAACCTGATTCCCAGATTTTGTAAACGTTCAAGTTTACCAAACAGCTCCTGACTGGCATCTAAAAAACAGACATCAGCGTAGTTGATGATCGGCAAAAGTAGAGATTGTGCGAGAGTAACTTTAGTTTCAAAGGGGAGAAATTTCTGGAGACGCTTAAGGGAATGAAATGTGGCAAAGACTTTCCTGCTGCTCCATTAATATGCGCAGCCCACGTCAGATTACAATCAAATATGACACCGAAATTTTTTGCAGATTTAGTATAGGCAATAGGGATATCGTTATAAACTACTTGTAGAATTTCCGTTTGATTGAGAAGGTAGTCATATATCTGCTAACCAAAATAATGGCTTGAGATTTTTTGGGATTAACCAAAAGTCCGAAAGCCTCCACCCACCTGTGCATGTTTGAAAGATCACTGTTTATTTCTGAGACAGCAATATCTGCCTCAGTTACGTCAAAGTGGCGGTAGAGTTGTAAATCGTCTGCGTAAAGATGGTAGTTCGAAGAAAGAACATTGGAAACAGAATTTATAAAAATTGAAAAAAGGAGAGGAGAGAGGACACCACTTTGAGGTACGCCAGCAGTTAGTTGGCACCACTCCGAGGAAACCTCGTCCGAGCGTATGGACTGCAGGCGGCCCCTTAAATAAGTATCAAACCATTCTATTTATGTCATAAAAATACTTCAGTATTGATAGGTTCAAATGGCCCATAAATTAACTTGCGGCAGGATAGCTATTCAGCCACCAGTAGCTATACTCAATAAGTTCAACTTACCTGTATTGAATATTGTACCTTATCTATTTGACGTATTTGACGTATTGGAAGTACAATTCAATAATCATAAACTTGTTGTAGAATAATTATTTTATTTTTCTGCCGCTAGTTGCAGAATATATTATTTTGCTAAACGGCCGCTGGTGGCAGGCTAGACACTTCCAAAATATTATAAACAAGCTTAGGCCCGCGGGTTCGCCCGCGCTGATTTCATTCTTATAGAAAATATTTGCGTCTATGCATGCCCTTAAACGCATGCAAAAGTTTTTGCTATACTCTGCTAAAGTTACTGTTGTTAATTCAATATTACACCCTATCTTAGATTATGCGGGTGTATGCTACCCCGAACCTCACTAAGGAACTCCTAGATTGATGGATATGGAAGAGGCAACAGAGGTGTGTCTGGATCATAGCAGATAAAAATCTGTAGTCTCCCCCTACCCCCCTGGAAGACAGGCGTGAGTATATATCTATATGTATATAATTTCGTATGATCGCGTAATGGGTCAGCTTTTACGCTATAATTCGGTTTTTCACGAAAATACACGCTTTTTTGAGGACAAGCTGTTTACCCCATCATAATGGTGACAATATTATAACTGGGAGATTGATCAAATAGGTGGGTGAAGTTCGCAACAGACGGAGATCGTGAGAGTATGTGTAATTATGTATGTGTATGTATGTGTGAAATGTGAGTATGTGTAATTATATATGTATGACATGTGATGTGAGTATATGTAATTATGTGTGTGACATGTATGTGTGACATGTGCGTATGTGTAAGCACGTTCACGTGGTTCAGTAATGAGCAAAATACAGAAACATTCTTGTTTATTAAATTAATTTAACAAAAGTCTGTTTTACATTAAACTGATACGAATAATATTATATAATATCGACAAAGCAGAAACAAGCTCCGACAAAGTTCGTGTCAGAACATATTTGTAGTGTGTCGTTAGTCGAGGCAGTAGTGAGAGGGTAACTGCGTCCGACGTTATTTCTACCCCCGCAAACTTTCATCTAACTGATGCCAGAAGCAATCAATGCCGTTCCTTTCCCACTTGTTTCTACACTATTGTTTGAGTCTCACTATTTGTTTTGTAACTGTCTTTGTTTTTTTTTTCCAGTAAAATAATGCGTAGAAAATCTTTTTAAGGGGCTTAGTATCGCCAAATGGGTACTTTCTAAAGCTCTAGTCTCATATGCGATCATATCACCCATTGAACCTCCCATTGAAATTCGGGTGGTCGAATTTATTTCACCTTATTTATTAATATGATATTTTATTATAATGTCCAGAATATCTCTAATAATTTAAATATATGAAAAGCTCATAAAGCAATAATTTATATATTTAACCACTTTTATTTGATCCCAGTGCATTAATGCTAAAAAAAAGCTAATTTTTAATCAATAATTGTATAGTAGTTTATGCTACAAGTGCGGTAAGGAGGCAATAACCCACCAGGACGCTTTGAAAACGAGCGTAGCGAGTGTTTCAAACTTTTCGTTATTGCCCTTACTCACTTGTATCATACTACGTTTTTCAATGCATTTTGTGAGTAAATAAAAGATATATAACTAAAGGGAAAAATAATAATTATTTAAGTTAAAATGTCTGTATTTATATAATTTTTATACGTGATGGTGTTCTTCAAGAATGGTTCAAGAGTTCTTATAGATCAGGAACCGTATTTTTGAATCGTTCGTTTACAATTTACGTGCGAAAGTATATACCCATCTCACGTAGCACATCAGAACTTGTCATTTGCAAGATGAGACAGGTATATATTTTCACACGCGAATTGAAAAAGAACGATTCAAAAATACGGCTCCTGTTCGCTAGTACAATAGCGAGCCAAAATTTACTGTATTCTCACAGGCACTGAATGTTTTTGTTGTAATGTGAAAGTCCAAAATACTGGTAGGAAAGGAGTTTATTCTTGGAGGCACTTCGATTAATTGTACTTAGCACAGCAAAAACTATAAATATTCACAATTACGTTTATTAAGTTCTTTCTCGATCGGTGGTTAAATTGTATCCAATAGACCACAATGAAGATGGTTATATTTCTTTGCCACTTCACTGAAGTATGCAAAGAGAAAGCTTTCCGAACATTATGCAGCATTTGTATTTTATTTTTTCCACTGAACAAAGTTTTCTCTTGATTTTGGCGGCAAGAGCCTATCGTTTACAATTTTACAACAGCTTCTGCAAGTATGTCCAGTGGAGTCAAGTCCGATGATTTACAGTTTTTCTAAGAAAACAAACAAGCAAAAAATACTTAAAATCTCAGATATGAACTTTAGGTACTACTTTACTTTCTTTTGATAAAAAAAAAAACGGCACGTTCCAAAACAAGTCATAGAACTGTGACTCGCGCTACATGCGTGTGAATGCGTTCCGAAATTTGTTTTGAGCGAAGCAAAGAATCAATGAAGTGAAACAATTATGACTTTCGCCGCTTACACGAACTTTTTGGTGACCCGAAATATTATTTTCCGATTTAATTTAAAGTGTTGTGAACTTAAAATTATGAATGTCTCAAAACGATTGACTATCTAGAGCCAATCAACAGTGAAAAAAATGTATTTTATTATGTATTTTATATGGTTCACAAAAAAAGGTTGCAGGTTAGCCACCTTCCTGGAAATAAAATGAAAAAAAAAAAATTATGAAACACGAGTGCGGTAAAATTGATTGCCATTAAAATTGAATTCCACAATATTATTTATTTAATTATAGCAACTAGTTTTGTCTGTTTAACATGCAAACAGACAGACAAGAAAACTTTTATTAATATAAGAATGAAGTTTCATCAAGTAGTCACACCCTACTGTATAAATTATACTATAATTTAAACTTAACAAACATAACTTTAGTGTGTATTTGAATTTGGTAAATGTTCAAGATTCAATGTACAAGATGAGTTACATTAATTTTAATATTACGCATACATTAATAAATAGGACTATTATCACTTAAGGATTATAAGACCAAATTAACCAATTATAAGAACAAACGTAGCAAATTATAAGAACAAGAACAAACGTGGCAAAAAAAAATATATAAATTGACAGTAAAATAGTATTTTGTGCAACTGTAACATAATTTGAGACATTGGGACAAGAGTGTGTTAAATTATGCTTGAAATATGTGTTATATTTATTACTTCAGACAATATTTAGTATGTTTTTATTGAAGGTAATCATTTTTTATAATATTTACACATAATAATTCATATCATAATTTATGGTGTACGACCAGCAATGATAAGATAACTATTTTATTTAGTATGTATTGAAAATAAGCTATTCAACTTCCACACAACGACTTTGTTTTGTAACTACCTACCTCAACTGAAATACACGATTGGTCGCTGAAAACTATCACAATAATATTGATTATTTTAAAAGGTACATATTAATAAAACTACGGTTATTCTAACAAGTGCTTGTTTACGAAACGAACGAACTGAGTTTCGTAATAATTTTGCACGAGTGTCCCAATGTCCAATTATGATGTTCAGTTGAAAAACCCGCCTTTTTCTTAGTAATCAAATAAAACACTTAAATTCAAAATTGACTTAATAGTTATTCAACAAAACCTAATTACTACTATCGCAGTTTCCATTGGTTTCTGTAAATTAGAAGTTCAACATTTTTAAATTTAATTCTAATTTACAGAAACCAATGGAATCTTTGCGATGGCAACATACACAAAACATAGGTTATGAGATTTTATTAAATAAATATTAAGAGAATTTTGAATTTAAGTGTTCTGTTTCGATTAATTAAGAAAAGATGGGTTTTTCACAATCCGGCTTAAGTTGCAAGCCAAAACAGACTTGGACGTAAATAGGTAACTACTGGTCACTTTTGTGATGCACCTGACTAGTAAGAATAAATAAATAAAATAAATACAAAAATAAATCAATTGTTCTTTATTGATAAGAGAAACTAACAAAACACTGAATTTTCTATAGAGAAAGATACAGAGTAACTATTTCGATCCCACCATCTTTACGGGGCCCATGAAATTCAATCAGGCTGCAGCCAATCCGTGTCAAAGTAACATCGCCCTGGAAACCATCCAAAACCCGATCGACGGCGATTAGCTATCATATTTCCATGAGACCGGGTAACACTGGAAACTGATTCTACTCGGTTTGGCCGATATTACTGTTATTTTCAGAGAATCGAAGTTTATACGGGTACCAGCCGATATATCATCATATATCAATGTATCATGTTTAAATAATAAGGATCGGTTTCGGTTCTCAAATAATTTTGCAGAAACAGTTGCCGTCATCTGGTGAAATAATTTGATGCAGATAATCGTTGAAGTTATTTGCCGTATGGTAAACTATGTTATGTTGTGATGACTCAAAAGAGACAGATGATGTAAGAAAGGTTTTGTGTTTTTATCATCACCTCGAGACCCATACACATGGACATTGGACATGCTATTATTTATTTTTTAACGACTTCTGTATTGCAATTTAAGCCGGAACCAAAGGCTTGAAGCCTAGTATCAAGCTAAATTTCCGTGCTTCACCAACGTTTTTGTTTTTGAATTGTCTATCCTGCTCTAAACAACTGCCGCGCACGCAAAACTTCAGTTATTTTGAATTAGCGATAACATTAGGACTGTAATTAAAAATCGTTTAAACTTATGTCTTAAGCAATTGTTGTAGAAAAATCTCGCGAATTGGGAGATTTTAAGCTCTAAAAATACATGTCATTAATGTAATTTTAAGATTTTTCAAGAGATTATTTTCGTAATTTTTCTATTGAGCAAAGTTGATGATATAACACATATTATTTTTCTTATATAAATATGATAATAAACTGCCAATAGTTGATTATTGCAAAACGGCTCACCTCAATAACTATTTTTGATCGGAATAGCCGACAATAGCCGACACCTCGGCTACTAGACCACAGAGGTATAATCTAAATATTATTATCTTACTAGATTAATATTTCGAAGATGCAAAAGAGGTGTGTCAGGATCGTAGCAGATGGAAATCTGTAGTCTCTGCCTACCGTTCTGGGAGACAGGCGTGAGTATATGTATGTATCTTTTATAATCTTGATAAAACAGGCTGGACTTTTGCTCTCTAAAAAGCCGAAATCTAGAAATAATCTAGAATTAAATAAATAAGATAATTGATTCAGTCTGGTTTTGCCACATGTCGTACAGACATCGTTTTGCCACATGTCGTACAGACATCGTTTTGCCACATGTCGTACAGACATCGTTTTGCCACATGTCGTACAGACATCGTTTTGCCACATGTCGTACAGACATCGTTTTGCCAGATGTCGTACAGACATCGTTTTGTCACATGTCGTACAGACATCGTTTTGCTACATGTCGTACAGACATCGTTTTGCTACATGTCGTACAGACATCGTTTTGCCACATGTCGTACAGACATCGTTTTGCTACATGTCGTACAGACATCGTTTTGCCACATATCGTAGAGATATCCTTTTGCCACATGTCGTACAGACATCGTTTTGCTACATGTCGTACAGACATCGTTTTGCCACACGTCGTACAGACATCGTTTTGCCACATGTCGTACAGACATCGTTTTGCTACATGTCGTACAGACATCGTTTTGCCACATATCGTAGAGATATCGTTTTGCCACATGTCGTACAGAGATCGTTTTGCTACATGTCGTACAAACATCGTTTTGCCACATGTCGTACAGACATCGTTTTGCTACATGTCGTACAGACATCGTTTTGCCACATATCGTACAGAGATCGTTTTGCTACATGTCGTACAAACATCGTTTTGCCACATGTCGTACAGACATCGTTTTGCTACATGTCGTACAGACATCGTTTTGCCACATATCGTAGAGATATCGTTTTGCCACATGTCGTACAGAGATCGGTTTGCTACATGTCGTACAAACATCGTTTTGCCACATGTCGTACAGACATCGTTTTGCTACATGTCGTACAGACATCGTTTTGCCATATATCGTACAGAGATCGTTTTGCTACATGTCGTACAGACATCGTTTTGCCACATATCGTACAGAGATCGTTTTGCTACATGTCGTACAAACATCGTTTTGCCACATGTCGTACAGACATCGTTTTGCTACATGTCGTACAGACATCGTTTTGCCACATATCGTACAGATATCGTTTTGCCACATGTCGGACAGATATCGTTTTGCTACATGTCGTACAGACATCGTTTTGCCACATGTCGTACAGACATCGTTTTGCTACATGTCGTACAAACATCGTTTTGCCACATGTCGTACAGACATCGTTTTGCTACATGTCGTACAGACATCGTTTTGCCACATATCGTACAGACATCGTTTTGCCACATATCGTATAGATATCGTTTTGCCACATGTCGTACAGAGATCGTTTTGCTACATGTCGTACAAATATCGTTTTGCCACATGTCGTACAGACATCGTTTTGCTACATGTCGTACAGAGATCGTTTTGCTACATGTCGTACAGACATCGTTTTGCCACATATCGTACAGAGATCGTTTTGCTACATGTCGTACAGACATCGTTTTGCCATATATCGTACAGAGATCGTTTTGCTACATGTCGTACAGACATCGTTTTGCCACATATCGTACAGAGATCGTTTTGCTACATGTCGTACAAACATCGTTTTGCCACATGTCGTACAGACATCGTTTTGCTACATGTCGTACAGACATCGTTTTGCCACATATCGTACAGATATCGTTTTGCCACATGTCGGACAGATATCGTTTTGCTACATGTCGTACAGACATCGTTTTGCCACATATCGTACAGAGATCGTTTTGCTACATGTCGTACAAACATCGTTTTGCCACATGTCGTACAGACATCGTTTTGCCACATGTCGTACAGACATCGTTTTGCTACATGTCGTACAGACATCGTTTTGCCACATATCGTAGAGATATCGTTTTGCCACATGTCGTACAGAGATCGTTTTGCTACTTGTCGTACAAATATCGTTTTGCCACATGTCGTACAGACATCGTTTTGCTACATGTCGTACAGAGATCGTTTTGCTACATGTCGTACAGACATCGTTTTGCCACATATCGTACAGAGATCGTTTTGCTACATGTCGTACAAACATCGTTTTGCCACATGTCGTACAGACATCGTTTTGCTACATGTCGTACAGACATCGTTTTGCCACATATCGTACAGATATCGTTTTGCCACATGTCGGACAGACATCGTTTTGCTACATGTCGTACAAACATCGTTTTGCCACATGTCGTACAGACATCGTTTTGCTACATGTCGTACAGACATCGTTTTGCTACATGTCGTACAGACATCGTTTTGCCACATATCGTACAGACATCGTTTTTCCACATGTCGTACAGACATCGTTTTGCTACATGTCGTACAGACATCGTTTTGCTATATGTCGTACAGACATCGTTTTGCTACATGTCGTACAGACATCGTTTTGCCACATGTCGTACAGACATCGTTTTGCTACATGTCGTACAGACATCGTTTTGCCACATGTCGTACAGACATCGTTTTGCTACATGTCGTACAGACATCGTTTTGCCACATGTCGTACAGACATCGTTTTGCTACATGTCGTACAGACATCGTTTTGCCACATATCGTACAGATATCGTTTTGCCACATGTCGTACAGACATCGTTTTGCTACATGTCGTACAGACATCGTTTTGCTACATGTCGTACAGACATCGTTTTGCCACATGTCGTACAGACATCGTGTTGCTACATGTCGTACAGACATCGTTTTGCTACATGTCGTACAGACATCGTGTTGCTACATGTCGTACAGACATCGTTTTGCTACATGTCGTACAGACATCGATTTGCTACATGTCGTACAGACATCGTTTTGCCACATGTCGTACAGACATCGTTTTGCCACATGTCGTACAGACATCGTGTTGCTACATGTCGTACAGACATCGTTTTGCTACATGTCGTACAGACATCGTTTTGCTACATGTCGTACAGACATCGTTTTGCTACATGTCGTACAGACATCGTTTTGCTACATGTCGTACAGACATCGTTTTGCTAAATTTCGTACAGACATCGTTTTGCTACATGTCGTACAGACATCGTTTTGCCACATGTCGTACAGACATCGTTTTGCTACATGTCGTACAGACATCGTTTTGCTAAATGTCGTACAGACATCGTTTTGCTACATGTCGTACAGACATCGTTTTGCCACATGTCGTACAGACATCGTTTTGCCACATGTCGTACAGACATCGTTTTGCTACATGTCGTACAGACATCGTTTTGCTACATGTCGTACAGACATCGTTTTGCTACATGTCGTACAGACATCGTTTTGCTACATGTCGTACAGACATCGTTTTGCTACATGTCGTACAGACATCGTTTATTTTCTTATTATTTGTTAGAATTTGTCTACAACAAAAATTGAAAGCCTTTTTTACTAGAAAAACCGTTATATTTTTTTATGCCGCCTACATATTAATAGTATATTTCGTGACTAGTATAAAATAGCAGATCTTCTTACCCGAGGAATGAAGTTAGTTTCGACGTTCGGCTCACGTTGAAAGCTTACATTCCGAGGGTAAGAAAACCCATTTTTACTCGTTGCGAAGGATACTTTTTCTACTACTTGATTTATATATTTAAATATTAAATTTTTCCTTTCAAATTTAAAGTGGTTTTTACCTTTTTTTGTCAGGCTTTGGCCGGTGGCTTTTATTTGTGGCCAGTATCATTTTGCAAAAGAAGAGTGTCAGTCGCGATATAATTGATTATGTCGTGAATCAGGGTATTTCGATTGTAAAGATAAACTAACTAAGGACGTCGAAAAGAACCTACTTTTACAATAAATGCAATTTCAATACGATATTTCAAACTGACCTGGTAGTCATTCCGCAAAGGGGCCCGGAAAGTTCAATTTTAAAAACTAATTTCGAGTATTAAATTGAACTTTTTCATAAAGGTAGTAGAAAAAAATATATTTCGAATTATTTTCTTATTATTATATTATAAAGAGTTTATTACAAATAAGAAATCAATCAGAAACAAATTTGTTCAAAGTAAGCAAGGCGTGAAATCACATAACGCCCTCGTGAGCGTTCATTATGTGCATTACAAGCTGGTATATCAAGTAGTTACAACAATTCAGTGTACAGGTATGGTGGAATAATTCGTCGTTCCAGATACGAACCCCAGTTGCGCAATCGGTAACGCGCCTGTCATGTAAGCAGCAGATCCCAGGTTCAAAATTCAAAATTCAAAATTCAAAAAGTTTATTTTGCAAAGTAGGTATATATAATACACGTTTCACAAGTCAAATTTTAATCTTATAAAAATATATGTAATAAAATAATAAATGTACATGAACTACTTAGATTAAATGTTTTTTTTAATTTATGTAGCAATATACATATACGATTAAAATTATAGGTAAAATATTATTATACAAGGTGAAATCCAATCAACCGCCCGAACCCATACCGGAAACCCGGCCAGGGACCAGGAACAGGTTCAATGATCACCAACCGAGCCCCCAGCACGAATCCAGGCAGCCGACTAAATCCCATCCTATATACTACATAGTAATAGGTTACATATATAAATACATGCCTACCTCCGCCCATTCGATTAGTCTTGCTAAGGAGAACGGGCAAGAAACTTGGCAAGATCATGTCTTTTTTTTTTTTTAACATAAACTTATACTATACATCAAATTACTTATATCTACTGTAACCAAGGGATAAGAAAATACAAGACAGCAGGAATTCAGGTTAATGAAAAAAAGAAAAACATATATATCTTTGCCTACCTGTCTCATATAGTCTATTTCCTTTTACAGTCTGTAATTAATTAATGTTAACTCTTAAGAGGAATCAAAAGTTAGGAAATTATATTAATTAATTAAATTATTACCTACTTTCATTAAAATCAGTATCACTATAACACCATGCTTCACCATCATCCAAATATTCATTTATTTTATAATATGCCTTTTTCAGTAGGCCCTGCTTAATATACTGTTTAAACTTATTCTCTGACAAAGTAAGGACCTCCTTTGGAAGTTTATTGTAAAATCTTATACCATGTCCTACGAAAGAGGTACTCACTTTGGCGAGTCTGATTTTTGGAAAAGCCAGTTTATACTTATTTCTGGTTTCCTTACAATGTTGCTCACCAAGCCTTGGGAGAGACTCAACATTTTTTCTGACATATCTAAGGACTTGGTAAATATATTCACAAGGAACAGTTAATATATTAATTTCTTTGAACTTTTCTCTTAATGAATCCCGGTGCTTCATATTATAAATAGCCCGAATTGCTCTCTTCTGCAAAACAAAGACTGCGTCTGTATCCGCGGCTCTACCCCATAACAGCATGCCGTATGACAAAATGCTGTGAAAGTAACTAAAATAGACTAGTCTAGCAGTATCTACATCATTTGAATAAATATTATTTCAAAGCCTTTTTAGCTTTTAATTATTTTAAAATAAATTATGAATATAAATAAAAAAGTATCACTTGTAATCGATATATATTTCGACCCACTTGTGGTCGTCGTCAGTCGAATTGTAACAATAGATGTTTGACATATAATATAAAAAGACAGGTTGGTGACATTTACACGAATTCTAAACTATTGGAAAGGGGTGGAGGAATGACAGGAAGATAAGTTGTGAGAAAGAATGTTTGTGAGAAGGGGTGATAGGATTTGTGAGGGGTTGTAAGAGATGACGAGTGTATACTATGTATGTTATGGGGGAATGTGTGTGTTATGTTTGTCTGTTGGTTAGTGTTGTCTATTCAGTCCTGGTCCGTAGTGAGCACCAAGTGACCAGATGTATGAGGACTCCCATGTTCTAAGTTCTATGTCAGTCAGCGGGGGATGAAATGATTTGATGACACGAACGGTGAAGCAGTTGTTGAATGTTTGGTTATGGGATCTGGCGTGTGTGGGAATGGGTAACGTGTTATTGTGTATAGTATCTCGCCTCATCCTATTAACAATGTCGGATATGCATTTTTTACAAATTTCATGTTTCGACATTTTCAGTTCTAAAACATTGGTATTTATGCAGCCAGTTCATAAAAAACCAAGATTTTAATGTTATTTACGGAGTTACCAGAATAAAAATGTCGGATCTGTGAATTACATCCATGCAACAATGTCAGATCTTCACTCGCGACATTGTTGCGGGGAAGGGGGGCGTAAATGAGCGCGCGGTTCTACCAGTTTCGACGATGTTGCCGGGGAGAGTGCACTTGTTGCTTCATAATCATAATTCTTTTGTGCACTAGCCTAACAGTGTCTTAGTTATGTCGAATTTAAAATCCTCAAGGGCGAAGCGCATGTTAAAGTTCGTTTTCCAACCGGATGAAGGATTTATTTCACCGAAACAAATAAAAGACTGTGTCGATACTTCAAACAATAACTGTCTTTTACAAACAGGTAAGAATCAGATTGTTTATTTTACTTTAATAATTTGTATTATTTTTGGTGACAAATTTAAAATATTTTTAAAACGCTTTTAATGCCTAAAAGTTGGGTTTTTCATTTAATTTAAAATTTCCACTTAAAACTGTAGGATGTGACACAACTGACATTATTAGTGGGAATCAATGATTAAATTTTGTCAGAAGTACCACAACCGTCATTATTGCTGGTGTATGAAGTTATGTTTTTGTTGGAAGTGACATAACCGACAATATTATTTGAATTATGAAAAAACAATTTTGTTGGAAGTGTCACAACCTACAGTCTTCATGGCATATTCATAATAGTTTTTGTTGGATGTGCTACTTTACTAGGTGTTCATACTAACAACTTACATGTCGAGTGAACATTTAACATCCGACACTTAATGTCAAATAATGTATAAACATATTTAGCTTAGTTATCCAAATTCTGAGCCGAGGGTCCCCTCACGTTTTTTGATTGAAAGTTGATTACATTGGTGCCGGGACTTGGCAATCCCACTACAGGTAGCTAACTATGACTATGTCAGTGTGAATAATGTATGAATCTTGATGGATAGATTCTCGTTGCTTATCTTGCCATGAATGCATCATGTTGATATAATAATTGCATGTTTCAGAAAATGATACGTTACCAATTGAAGAAGAATTTGAAGAATTAATTCAGCTGGAAAATTTGTTTGGAGAAGTCGACAAAGAAAATGACTCGAAAAAATCTAACTATGATAATAATAATGAGCTGCATCATTTAGAAACTTTGGGTAGTGAAAAATCAATTTATGAGCTTACTGTTCCTGGATTCCATGAATTTACATTTCCTGTACCTAAATGACATAAAAAGTTCTCGGCAGATGTTTCGTTTATACAATGAATGGTTTGACAGCGACAAATACCAAAACAAAGCCTCGACCAGACGGCAATATCGTGAAATTGTTAACGCCAATTTTAATCTTGGTTACCATAAACTCAAGAAAGATCTTTGCGACGTGTGCTATATCTTTGAAAATAAACAATTACCAAGTGAAGACGAGAAAAAAAATTACATTGAGCAAAGGGAAAAAAGTAAGGTCGCTCGCTGTCTAAAGAAGAATGATAAGCTGGAAGCCAGATCAAACAATCGCATTGTCGCACCTTCTTTTGATTTTGAGAAAGTTCTCCTCACGCCTCATGATGAAATAAGCATATTTTATTATAAAAGAAAACTCTCTACCTTTAACTTCACTGTTTACAATTTGGCGAGTAAAACGCTATATGCTACATGTGGCCCGAGGGAATTGTCAAGAGAGGTGCAAACGAAGTCTCAAGCAGCCTCTACCATTTTATCAAAGACAACGTGGATAAAGGCGTAAAAGAATTTAGATTCTGGTCTGACAATTGTGCAGGCCAGAACCGAAACAGAATTGTATTTTCACTTTACCTTCTGGCATCGAGACAATTTAGTATCACCATCACCCATCGTTTCATGGAGAAAGGGCATACCCAAAACGAGGGCGACAGCGTTCATTCAACAATAGAAACAGCCAGTGATCGTAAGCTGATTTACACTCCTGAACAATGGTACTGTTTGGCACGTTGGGCTAAGGTTGTAGGAGAGCCTTACAGTGTAAAAGAAATGATGACACCAGATTTTTATGATTTTAAAGCTATACTATCTAACAAAAACTGGACAAAAAATACGCAGAATGAGAAAATACACTGGAACCAAATAAAAGAGGTGAAAGTAAAAGAATATAATTTTGATAGAATAGAATACAAGTATTCGCTTGAAGAAGAGCCAAAGACTATCATTGTTTTACGTACTGGCACTAGAAACAATCAGCGTCTAGACAAAGAGTTTGAAATAAAACAAGCGTATGATGGCCCTATCCTAATACCTTTTGACAAATATAAGGACTTGACACACATGTGTCAAACTGGTGTTATACCACAGCAGTACAACAGATATTAGACAGATAAAACCTGCCGCATACACAGAAAACCTCAAAAAACACAAAAGATGAAACTGTTGAAGACGAGTATCTTTTAGATTGATGTACCAGTATATTTGCAGATTTATATATAAAAGTTGATTTTATTTTGCTTACTCTGATTCAGTATTTCGAAGTTCCTACTATTTACTTCTATTGTAGTCAAGTCAGTTAGACAATCTCAAATATGTAAAATGTTAAATGTAATACAAAACTTGTTGACTATGTAGGTAGTCCTTATGTTAATATAATATGTTAATTATTTAAAGATTTTTAAAAACGTTAATTAATTTTCAAAAAGAATTTATTAAGAAAGTTACGCTGATCTCTATAAGTACCCATAATCGTTAATCTTAAAGCGAAACATTTTGATTTATTTTTGTGTCACGAGTTAAAAATTTCATTTTTATTGTTTGTAGTTACTTTTTAAATTTTAAGATGCCTTCTTTACTATCTAAACTTAATAAAAAAAGCCAAAACAAATTTTCGTCTTTTATATAAAAACTTCCGACATAAACGTATTTTTTAGTTGTCCATTTAAAATAGTCTGAAGTGTCATATTCGACATAAAATTATACTTATCTTCCCATTAAAAATGTTGTATATGACACTACCGACAAGATAATCTCCCATTATTCAGTTAACAATGTCATAAGTGATTTTTCGCGTGGTTTTACGCAAAATAATGGACATTTATATTAACGGAGATAAACTTTTAGATACAAAGAACCTATGCTCAAATTTTCAAGTTTCTAACGCTGACATGTCTGATTTTATACAAAATACAAACTTAAAATACCTCTCCTCTAAAATTACGATTTTGTACTTCCGACATTGTTAATAGGATGAGGCGATCTGTTGTGTGTCGGTGATTATTCATGCGTATGTGTAGTGCAGTTCTTGTTTCACCTACGTAGAATGCCGGACAGTGCCGGCATTCTAGTAGGTAGATGCAGTTTTCTGTTTTACATGATGAGTTATGTTGTGCTTTGTATGTGTTGGTGGTGTGGTGAGTATTGATTGTTGTGTCTGGTTTAATGAGGTGGCAGGTTTTGCATCCCACACGATGCTGGTCTTGCAGCTCTTCATTCCCATCTCAATACCCGACCACAACCCCATCATCCTTCAACCGACTTCATCACATCTCTCACAAATATAATTCTACGAAACAACTACTTCTCATTCGAAAACAAATTCTACCATCAAACTAAAGGGACTGCGATGGGAACTCGGATGGCTCCTAGCTATGCGAATGTATTTATGAACTCAATTGAAACTACGTTCCTAGCGAGTGAACCCCAGAAACCCCTTGTGTGGAAGAGGTTCATTGACGACGTGTTTATGATCTGGCCACACGGTATTGACTCCCTGACCGACTTTCTTGACAGACTCAACAACCATTCTTCACTCAAATTCACCCATAACATCTCATCAGACAAAATCACCTTTTTAGACGTCGACTTATCATTAGATCGAAACAACCAAATCACAACGTCAGTACACTTTAAACCTACAAACAAACTACAATACCTTGACTTCAACAGCTGTCATCCACCACACATAAAAAAATCGATTCCATACTCTTTGTCACTTCGCGGCCGTCGGATATGCAGCAACCAAGCCACCCTTAATAATTATCACAACAAAATACACCAAAGCCTCCGTAACAGACACTATCCCGAACACTTTCTTCAGAAACACATATATAACAGACCAAGATTCCACAACCCACAAAACAGAAAAAACAATTCATCTAATTACCCGCGACTTGTCACCACATACTTCCAGGGTAGCCATAAACTCACACAACTCATTAACGACTTCATTCCCATACTCCGTCAAAACGATGAAACAAAAAACTTACTCCCTTCAAACCCACAGATCTCTTACAGACAAAACACAAATCTAAAATCATTATTATCTAAAACTAAACCAAATCACACACACCACCAAACTATTATAACATCACAAGGAACAACACCATGCCGACGGCCGCGTTGCAAAACCTGCCACCTCAATAAACCAGACACAACAATCAATACTCACCACACCACCAACACATACAAAGCACAACATAACTCATCATGTAAAACAGAAAACTGCATCTACCTACTAGAATGCCGGCACTGTCCGGCATTCTACGTAGGTGAAACAAGAACTGCACTACACATACGCATGAATAATCACCGACACACAACAGATACTATACACAATAACACGTTACCCATTCCCACACACGCCAGATCCCATAACCAAACATTCAACAACTGCTTCACCGTTCGTGTCATCAAATCATTTCATCCCCCGCTGACTGACATAGAACTTAGAACATGGGAGTCCTCATACATCTGGTCACTTGGTGCTCACTACGGACCAGGACTGAATAGACAACACTAACCAACAGACAAACATAACACACACATTCCCCCATAACATACATAGTATACACTCGTCATCTCTTACAACCCCTCACAAACCCTATCACCCCTTCTCACAAACATTCTTT
This sequence comes from Ypsolopha sequella, assembly GCA_934047225.1. Lineage (NCBI taxonomy): Eukaryota > Metazoa > Arthropoda > Insecta > Lepidoptera > Ypsolophidae > Ypsolopha > Ypsolopha sequella. The sequence continues at coordinate 31,663,466 of OW203985.1, forward strand.
CTCACAACTTATCTTCCTGTCATTCCTCCACCCCTTTCCAATAGTTTAGAATTCGTGTAAATGTCACCAACCTGTCTTTTTATATTATATGTCAAACATCTATTGTTACAATTCGACTGACGACGACCACAAGTGGGTCGAAATATATATCGATTACAAGTGATACTTTTTTATTTATATTCATAATTTATTTTAAAATAATTAAAAGCTAAAAAGTATCTACATCAGTAATTTGCGTTATGCGTCTAACAGCGTATGCGGCCGAACTAAGTCTACCACATAGGGCTTCTATGTGGGGACCCCACTGAAGACGAGAGTCTACCGTAATGCCCAAAAACTTAGTTTCGTTAACTAACTCCAGCTTGGACCCCTGCAAAAGCAAATTACAATCCACTTGAATTACATTTGGTAAATTACAAATCCTGGCCCAAGGAATATTTTCAAAAATAATTGTGCTTTTAAATTTGTTTCTGATTGATTTCTAGTTTGTAATGCACTCTTATAATAATTTGAATATTCAAAGCGATGGATTTCGCTATAAAAATATATTTTCTTATTTTATTATAATGTTAATCCTAATGTGGGGATTGGAGTTTTATAAAAGACACTTGTCAAACAACATAGTAATTGTGCATAAAATATTTTTGTATTTCTTTTTGGTTGCAAATAAACATATTTTTATTTATTATTTATTTATAAATAAAATAATTGAATAATTAGGTATATCCATCCCTAATAGCTGGGCCTTATATGGAACAGACTGGTGACGGGTAGCGGCGTCACTGGTGCGAGGGTTCCGGCACCGCGCTCACCAACCCGCCTGCCCAGCTTGTGTGAGTATGGGCAATTCTTCCAGGATGACCGCGGGCAGTGGCAGAGTCCTGGAAAGGCTTATGTCCAGCAGTGGACGAACTAGGCTGATGGATGGATGGATGGATGGATGGATGGATGGAAATAAAATAATTATGTATATATATATTTTTTTTGTTCATCCTTAGTTTTCAGACTGTTATTTGAGTGGAGCTTTAGTGTGCAAACACAACTTTATATCGATCGATTAGAGAAGACACTAGTTTCTCCGAATGATTGAATATTTAACCCTGAAGCTCCATGTTTCGGAAATCCGCCTGAAATCTATTTAAATAGGTCAGTCTCAAATTTTATTTCCAGTGATTCTACTTAGATTCCTTCTGACGTAAGTCGGTCCTTTTTGCATGACCAAGGGAAAACATTTTCTTTGATAAACTGTTTTCAAGTTTTCGTAAAATTGTTCTACTTCTTTGAAATTATATGTATTTTAACGTTTTCTTATAGAATTGATTTAAATAACTAGTTCTATTTTTTTTCTAAATCTACGTTCCTTTTAAATAAGCATAACATACTGTATAAGCACTGTATATGAATAATGCGCCTGCAAAAATATTTATAACATTTCGATATAAAATTATCCATAACATTTAAGATTCTTCTTACCTTCTAAGTAACACTGGATTTAAGTGTCGAGTTTTCACTACTCGGAATAAGCATTGTTTAATAAACCAAACGAAGGTACAAACTACACAAAAACAAAGCCTTCATTGATACCTACATATTGCATCTTTTCGTTGGGTCAATTCCCATGGCTTTATTACTTATTTATAGCACAAGTGCGGAAAATGCCGACTTTACGCACGCGCAGCGCGCGTAAAGCGGTCATTTTACGCACAGTGTGCTATAAAGATTTTTTCATTTTTGGTAATAGTTTTCATTATTTTGGTATATAAATTAACCATTATTTCTTATGATTTTTTAAAAAATTATGGTGTCACTTGAGAGTTTTAGACCTTATTGTAAAGTGTGATTGCTTTTAAAAAAAGTGGTCTTTCTGTCTGTCTACTCATTTGTCATCCGTCTGTGAAATCAGTTTGAAGCAAATCATTATAAATTTATCTTGATAGCAAAGGACACATTTCTAAACAGCCATTTCTCAAGTGACGTCATACGAAGGCAAATAGAAGTTACAGCTTTTTCGTAAATATATTCATTTTTTAGACCACAAGTTCTAAAATACGGCTTATTAAACCTAAAACTCGAAATGGTTTTCTAATTAACACACCTTAACATAATTAAATTTAAGTTAATTTAGAGGAGAATTATTCAAAACATTTGTAAAAAAATATTAATTTCAAAATTATAGGCGCTTTTTCTTGTAATTATTTATTGTTACTTTTACATATCTATGCTAATGTAGATCAAGCAGCTAACTGTTTGTGTTTTTCAATAGTTACTTGTGTTTGTTGTTCTGAAATAACTCCGTAATTTTACTACACATTTTTACGTAGATTTTTTTTTGTTTCAACAATAAAAAAGTTTTAAAAATTAATCTTTAAACTATTTTTAATTGTATTGTGCAAAAAGAAAGCTGTTTCCCAATAAATAAATAAATTTTATAAATAAATCAACAAATAATATAGTAAAAAACAACAAATTAAAAATTCTACCCCAAACATAATAAGAACAACTACTCAAATTAGCTCCAACAAAGTTAAGACCAAACAGCACGGTAACACAATTTTCATAGAGCAAAAAATTTAAAAGCATAATCCCAAAAGCGATACGTTCCAAAGGGGCTGATCGTTTGAGCAAATAGCAAAGTCGATCTGAGGCCTCAACTATGTATGTAATCGCTAAAACATACATGACGTCAAGTTTCAGACAGTGAAGATAAAATATTCTATGAATAATTCACACTTCATACATCGACGAGCCGAATAAGATATTTTCCATTGTCATCGAAGGTCGAAGTATTCTCTATACTTATATATGTATATTATTTATTACAATGCAAGTTTCTCTGAAACAAAGTAAACCATTGTATACATTTTATTGTCAAGTAAGTTTTTGCATAACGAGATAATTTTTAGTATAGAAAATGACAGCCTAGAATAGGTCTAAGATGACTAGACAAACTAAAAATACTCAATGCATAAGCGGAAAAAATATTCATTGCGTGTGAGAATATATGAAGGCGTTGAATTGGTCATTATTATATAGCAGAATGCAAACAGCCACCAACATTTTTTCATAAACATATCCTAACTAGCGAAACATAATTTTATAGCTGACATGTTGTGTTAATACCTATTTTAAGATACTTATATAAACTGACTCACTATGTATGACTATCACTAAATATGACTATAACGAATGATCTTACAACAGCATCTTAGACTATTCAAGATACAAGAGCTTTTGGTCTATTTCTTTAGTCTTATAAATGGTAGCAGGATTACTTTTGTATCTTTTTTAATTCTGTGACCATTCTGACCATTGCATGCTTTTTTAAAAGCGCTTAGCGGTTTTCCATAAACAGGAGTCAAATCACAAATTATGATATAATACGAGGATATTGTATATGGATTACTTACTTATCCTTTCCAAATAATATTTTGAACAGCGTCCACATAGCGTTATATACACATTTATCTAGAATATAACATACTATAAAATATGTCGGCAAAAGTGTTATTTCGGTACCATCGGTCAAAATTTCTTTTCTAGTCAATAGCCGTGTTACAGTAAATTTTGAAGTTGGTTACAATTTTTTTGTTAATTTTTTTTTAATCCCTGATTCGCTTTTTACGACATTCACGGACAAAATTTGAATCTCGGTCAGCATTCAATAATTGTGATTAAAGTGCAGCATTGAAAATATCTATCACAAAACAATTGAAACATCGTGTTGGTGGTTGGTACGCACTTTTTTCGAAGTCATCGAACATAAAATAAAAAGTTTCATCAAGTGTCTAAAGTTAAAGCTATAACAACTCTCGTATCTTTGTATTGACTTAACTCTAAAGAATAAACTGTAGCTACACAATGTTCCCCCTCGAGTACGTGAACTTTCCCAAGCATTTTCCAAGTTTAATAATTACTGAGTAAGCACAACTTATTCTTGGTGTCTACCGTACCTGATGGAAAGCGTTGACTTTGATGAGACATAGGATGAAGAGTGCTGGCCAGGAGAGTAGAAGCAGGTGATTCAAGCAAGCACTAGATCACAGCAGCCGGTAACGAACTAAAATTTTATGGAAATCTATCTCAGTACATTCCTTCCTAGGATTATGGCCCACGACACGGAAGTTTTTTCTTTATTTATAACACTTTTTGCACATTTACAAAAATAAACATGGGGTACAAGGGCGGCACTTATTGCTAATAGCAATATTGCAGGAGGTTGTGTGTGATTTTAAGTTTAATACACGTATTTAGGTCACTACGATAATCGCAATATGATTGGCTAATGCTGATCACGCCATTCCGATTCTAGCCAACCATAGACTTGAGTCGGCCCGAAAAGCTAGTCGTAGTCTTTATGTTATTGTTTTAAAGACGAAAATGTAAATAGCACTAAACGTGGTAATGTGTCAATGTGGCTTTTAACGGTCATTTCATTTTAAGAGTTTATGGTTTTAAATTTATGAAAATTTCGAATACTTATGCATAAAAACTGATGCCATGACTCCTGCAGTGTTTGCACGAGTTGCTTCTTTAATAATTTTGTTGTTCTCACTAGTGCGGACGGCGCACCGCACAGCGCAAGACTGACAAACGCAATACACATAAATATAAGCCTTGCCCGCCTGGGCACATAAATGATGGCGTCAGGTTTTAAGCGAGTTTACGCTTCCAAAAAATTTTAGTTCGTTGCCAGCCGGTCTAAATATTTTCTAAATGCAACAATGAATACTGTAAATCAAACCATTACTTGGTAACTGTTCCACTATTTTGTTGTTGTCGGCAAGGTTTCGTTTTACAACATTATCAGGTTTTCCCGATACAATTATAGGTTTACTTTTTCGTTAATTATTTTTTTACTTGTTATTGTATCGTGAAATTGTAAAACGAAACCGGTCGGTGACAACAATAGAATAAACGGAGCAGTTACCGTTCGAAATAGCTCAAATATTGACCAGCGAGATTTTGTTTGCGTGCGAAATTATAACTGATCTGGGGGTAGATGACGAAAAGTCGACGGCTGGCTCTGGTCGTATAAAAAGGCTGCTTTAGATGAATCATATTATGAATCTGTTCTAATGCCGTCTCTTTTGCAGGCGTGAAAAAGCTCTGAATCTGTCCTACTTTAAAATCATTTTATGATTCACCCAAGTTGGTCTTTTTAGACCTCCTGTTCGGTCAGGAGGCGTGACGGTGAAGTTAGTGCATTTTTGTGATTGACCGCGATCAGTCTTTTGGCTTTGATTTGCTTATTGAAGGATATATTAAAGGATAAGAGTCGCGTCACCTCGCGTTGGTTTGATTGGACGAAGCCATTTGTTTTGAAGAAAACACTAGGAGGCATTGTTGAAGTGAGTACACATTGGGAGCCGCACACATATAATTATAACATATGGTAGTTTATAAATATTAAATACAATACAAAAAAAATACAAAAATCTTTATTTATCATTAAAAGCGGTTTAACATAGCTGGGTTGGAGACTCCTTTTAAGTACGTAAATACTTGTATTAGGAGACCCCGCTCTTCCACACAGTTTTAGTTTTTATATAAAGTTAACAATGACAAGTAAAGATACAATGCAATTAAATTAAAGTAACTTAACTTATTCTATTACTTTGTAGTGAGTGTGAGGGTGCGTATATAAGGGTGTGTGTGAGGGTGTGTGTGTGTGTGTGAATATTAGTTATTTATATGTATACTAAATAACAATAAACGATAATTATTTAAACTCTTCTTTCCTTGTATGTATATATATATATATATATTTCAATATTAATATTCTAATATAATAATTAATTCTAATTTGATTGATATTTACCTAACCCACTGTTCCACTTGTACATATCAGAAGCTTCTCTACATCCTCATAATTTAATGGTTTAATCCACTCCGTAACAGTACTTTTACAATTAAACGTGTTCATAGAGTAAATATCTAGTTTTTTATTTAGGGAATTGTATAAGTACGTAGATAATTTATTATATTGGTAACAAGCAAAACTAGTCTTAACATTTTCAGTAAAAGCCACTATGTCCTTTCTCCTTTTATTATTTATAGTAGGATCATAAGCGAGAGATCTATGTCTTTTAACAATTGTGTGAACGACATACAACTTCCTGATTGTCAACAAATCGCAACATTCATAAAGATCTTTAGTGGGAAATCTGAAAGGTTTAAAATACATCACTTTTAGTAATGAACGTTGGGCTCTTTCAACTTCCATGAATTTCGTCTTTAGTGCACCTCCCCATACAGTGACACAATATGTTATAGTAGATTGTGCCAGAGCAATATAAACAATATTAAGTAGATTTTTCTTGGATTGGTTAGCACAATGTTTAAATTTATTCGCAGGCACTATATGACGAAGTGATTTAAAGATCCAAATTAGCTTTCTAATTCTACTAGAGACTTGATCGATATGAGCGTGCCACTTTAGCCGTTGATCAATCATAACACCTAAGTATTTTGTGCACGCTACTTTGGCAATTTTAGGGCAGTCACAACTTTCACGAGTAATGCTGTCACAGTTATGTATTTTTATTTCAAAGTTGTTTGAGGGTTGTGTGCTGTTTGAAATCGTAAAACAAATATAATTGGTTTTGCTGGTGTTTAGGGTAAGCAGGTTATCATCAAGCCATCTAGCTACCTGGGCCAACCCTTGTTCCACATCTACGGCAATAGACTCCCAAGAATTACTTGTGAATGCTATTGCAGTGTCATCTGCATACGAAAAGACGTTTGCATTTTTTATTTGTAAGTTACACAAGTCATTGATGTAGATGAGGAACAGTGTCGGCCCAAGAACACTACCTTGAGGCACACCATAGCAAGATAAGTCACATAAGTCACTAGTGTAAGAACCAATTTTAGTACACTGCTTACGGCCTGAAAGATAATCACGAAGCAATGCCAGCGGTGTACCCCTGATCCCGATTCTTTCAATTTTTTGCAAAAGAGTGGAGACAGAGACGGTATCATTTTTTGATATCAAGGAACACAGCAAGGCATTTTTTACCTTTATCAATATTTTTGACGATAAGGGATGTTAAAGCTGCAACTGCGTCCTCAGTAGACTTTTCTTTTCTAAAGCCAAATTGATGTTTAGATAAAATTTGGAAAGAGTCTAAGTATTTTAATAACCGAACATTGATTAGTTTTTCCAGTATTTTAGATATAACAGGCAAGACTGAAATTGGCCTATAATTATTTACATTGTCTCTGTCTCCGCCCTTATACACAGGTGTGACAACGGCAAGCTTTAGCAGACTAGGAAAGATACCTTTATCAAAGCAGACATTTGCTAAGTGAGTGACTACAGGAACAATTTCGTTAGCAGCGTACTTCAAAAACTTGGTGGGTATATTATCATATCCAGGGGCACTCTCATTTTTTAAGTTCGTTAAGATAGCAAGAACTTCCGATGGGTCTGTTTTCAAAAGTACAAAAGATGTTGTTTGTAAAGGTATATTATTGCAATGATCATAGTTTGAATTATCTGAGATAATACTTTCAGCAAGATTTTTACCTATGCTACTGAAAAATTTATTGACATGGTTGACAGAGTCAAGGGGTGCATATGTAGTGTTAAGAAGTTTTTAAACTTTAATATTTGTACACATTTAGCTAGGGATATACACGTACACACCGTTTCTGACTCATTCCATCTCCTAAAACGTATCTACCAGTGAGTCTATTTTGTATTGTGTTAAGAAACATGAAATGGCGATTTGACCCTTCACCGTCTAAAGGGTACCGTCGAACGGCTGATTCCATGGATTCACGTTTACTTGGTAATTGCTAAGCACCCACACACTGCGGGTTCGGACCGCGTCGAATCGGTTCAACTCGACTTGACCCGAGTTAATTTTGATTTGGGTTCACGAATGACTGTGAACGGTAATCGCGAATCGCGATACCGCGCGCGACGACCGACAGATGTTGCTGCGTGCATAGTTTACCACGTAATAAGTTTGATGTTGCAAATGCCTGGATTCGTGCTGAAGATCGGGGCCGGTGTTGTTTTTTTTTCTTCTTTACCTACTGCCTATACTAGGATTTGATTTGAACTAAAGTCCAGTGTGAATGTTTTTTTTTTAAAGGTAAGGACACTATGTGTATAGTATGTCATAACTTTTGATCTGCCGCGAATAATGCAATGAAATAAAATCTGTTTTGATCCAATGTCACATAACAAATCAAAAACAAACCGTAATCGACTACCATTACCAATAAAAGTAATATACTTAAAGACTTTTTTTTTTCATTTTTCTTCCCTTCTTTTCAGTAATAATTAAAAATTTCAAAATAATGTCCCCGTTACACCATATTTTTATTCATATTTATAATTCCCTATCCCAATAACTTTCTAACAAAAAAAAAATTGCAAATGTCAATCAATAAAATCCTAGCCGGGTCTCCAGTATGGGTTTGGGTGGTTTATTAGATTTCACCTTGTGTAACTATAGATATTACCTATCATTTGAATCGTAAATATATTGCTGCATAAATTACATAAACCTTTAATTTTATTGAATGTATTTTCATAAGATTAAATTTGATTCGTAAAAAGTGTATTATGTGTACCTATTTTATAAAATAATTGAATTTGAATTTTAATGTTCCTTAAAAAAACATACAACAACAAGTATCAATTTCAGTAATAATAAATACATATACCTAATAGAAGACGATAAGTTTTTACGTTGCAGCTTCAAAGAAAACAAAGTTGTGACCGATTACTCATCAAATTCTTCGGGATGTAGGTTGTTCAAGAGTAGTCCCAGATACACTATAAGCAAAATATTCTTTTATTACGGAACCTAAACGATAGACACGAGAAGACTTGACAGCCTTGTGATGAAAACTTCTTTCGTTTCCAAGTCACGATTCGGGTAAATTTCCTCAAAGATAATAAACGGTGCGGGCTAAATTAAACAGCCATTTCGCTTTGCATATTTTTTCCCCTTTTTAGACAAATATTTTTTTTTATTTTTGACGTACACATAACGCACGCAAGCCAGGATAATTAAAAATAAAATTTTACTGCTTATTACCCATACACTGTGATTATATTAAAGTACACATAACAAAAGATTATATGTATGGCCCGTTTAACAGACAACCAAATATATTTTTTTATAGTTTACGTTATGATTTGCCGTACAAAAATACTTAAGTTCAGAAAAGGTGTATATAAGATTTTTTATTCTTTTGGGATATTGGTACAGTCGAGTAATAACTACTAAAATAACAAGCTACAATTTTCACATAAGAATGGTTTATGTGTGAATAGCAGAGTTTCGATGGAGTACGAAAAAATCATAACTTCAATACCTATATGTTTGTTTAACTAATTTATATGGCTAGTCACAAAAAAAACTATAAAAAAAAATTTTGAACGTCAACAAACGGGCCACTTTATATAAGGGAAAGCGAAATGATTTTTGTAACGCTCGCGACGCAAAATACAACATAACTTTAGTTTATGCAGCCAAAATCATACTAGAGGCTTGGTAAGTGATAAGCATTGCGAATCAATAATATTTTTACGAAATTTAAAAAATAACATGTTGACTTTCCATGGAGACTCTGGCTAGGCTTGCATATAGCTTGTCTTGCGTTGGTAAGGAATAAGAAAAAAAAAATACTCAAAATTATCATCGAATCTTGATACCGAGTCTTCAGTATGACTATGGCTGCACAAATTAATGTTCCTTTATATATTGGGTGCAAACCTATAGAATTGCCGAAATTTTCTGACAGATTAATGAGTTCATGCATTTCCATTGACGCGGCGGCAGATATCAGTTAGAGTAGTACAGTAAAGTTATTCGATAGGGAAGTCTTAAGCCCTTAGCTCTGAATTTCGCTAAATTAATCAAGATCCACAATTACATACACCAACAAGTCTAGTTTGTTCTGTATACCGAGCACGTAGCTGCACCAGCCCCCGGTAGTAGGCAAATAAATTTCACGATTTGCGGTTGGAAACCTTCCAGGGAACTGTTGGTCAGGCTTGCAGCGAATGTAGGCGAGTACTAGGTGGCTGCCTAGATGTGTCCGAGAGATATATTGTGGCTAGTATTACATATTGAGAAAACGGAGATAGGTTGTAAAACTGTTATGAAATTCTTGCAAAGGAACGTTTCGAATGTACTTTTCTATGTTTTTCTTGGTCTAGGCAATTTACTGGTACTTATTTTAGCTAGGTTCAACTTAAAAACAAGCGATATTTCAAGACAGTAGGGCTCGCAATCTTGAGATGCGGGTTTCTATATTGCCGTTGCATATTATGTGTCACAGGAAAATAGTGAAATTCGTTAGTTTATAAACGGCGTCGTTAGTTGTGCAATTTATGTCGTCGTTGTCGTCGTCATATTCTAGTATACGGCATTTTATAATAAGCCTAGGAATATCGTTATTTTGTAAGAACATAATATGTATTGGAACAAACTTAAGAGGCTCTTTCTCCCTATTTTTCACTTTTTGGTGCAAGACTTTCGCTTTTGGCTTTTTAGAAAATGACGAAACTTTTTACAATTTGCCCAATTGCAAAACAGCAAACGCTTAGAAACATAAAAAACCCACGAAGGTTATTATGGCGGTCACACTATTAATTTTGCTAATTGTCCTATTTTAATTGCAAGCATTTTTGTTATTGAAATTTCTTTATTTGATATGTAGTAAGAATTGAATAAATATAATCTTAAAGCCTTTTTGCTTTTAATTATTAAAAAAAAACAGATTATAAATATAAATGAAAAACTATTGAATACTATAAGCTTATAATTCGACTGACGACGAACACAAGTAGGTCGAAATATATATCAATAGTATTTAATTTAATAGTTTTTCATTTATATTTATAATCTGTTTTTTTAAATATGTAGTATGAGAACAGAACACTTATATTCCAAATTTACTCAATAGTTCCTTAACAAAACCTTATTATCTATGTATTGTATAATTTTAGTGAAAATTAACATAAAAACAACGAGCAACGAAAACACATTCTGTATCTCTGTCCGTCTGTCTGTATGTATGTTGTGTTTAATTCGAGAACCACTCAACGGATTTCGATGCGGTTTTCTTAATTATCATCATAGTGATGCTGGTCAACAAAGTCTTATTAAAATATTGTGGTTTTAAACAAAAGACTCATAGTGCGCAGAAGGTTTTCGTGTTAGAGAATCACTCTTTGATTGATTGATTGAACTTTATGATGCGCGTCGATCCCTGGATTCCCTAGGTATATTTATTGAATAACAAATGGCAGCAAAGGTACAAAGACTATGTAAGAGCGGTTTAGCAGCCGGATTGTGAAAAAGCCGCCTTTTTCTAATTAATCGAAACCGATTGCTTATATTCAAAATTTACTCAATAGTTCCTAACAAAACCTTACACAACTAATGTTGTAAACTTTATATAAAAACTAAAAAACTGTGTGGAAGAGCGGGGTCTCCTAATACAAGTATTTACGTAGTTAAAAGGACTCTCCAACCCAGCTATGTTAAAACGCTTTGAATGATAATAAAAGATTTTGTATTTGTATTTGTATTGTATAATGTGCATCGTAGAGATTGAGCCCGTGATCTATGGCCACATAGGCGAATTTTGCAAGTCTAGAATTTATAATTAACCAGAACGGTGCGAGTGAATTGTGGCTGACTCGGTGAAGGGTAAACATACGGGTGTGGTGCTCGTTGACACCTCGGCGGCTGCAACCAGCAGGGTTGGTTCGTTAGCACGCTGCACCTGGTAGGCTATTTCGAAGAAACAGTCGGAGCGAGATTTCAAAAACTGGAGTTAAAAATGTATGGCGTTCAAAAGATATAACAGATTTTCAATTCTTTATTTCTTGTTAATTTATATTTGCAAATTGTCATGATTTACAGAAAGTCACATAAACAATAAAAGAAAATTTTGATTTTTGTGCGAGGTATTCGATATTTCAAGTCACAACTGTTTTTTTACAGTACGACAGTTTCGTAAACGAGGCAAAAAACAGTCGCGACGAGAACTATCGACAGCGACACTGGCACGTGTATCAAACGACGTTTTTAATACATCTGCGAAAAATTACAAGAAACAGTGACAAAATTTATAAGCGACATACAATACAAATGGCGGAGCGGGAGTTGATTGTACAAAAAAATAAAGGGAGTCATGAGGACTGTTGACAAAAGTGAAAACTTAAAACTATGAATTGTTAACATTAGCATTTCAACGTGCCTCAAGAAGTTTTCACTTCAAACATTATTATTGAGGATGTGACTATATACTTAGGTAAAGTTTTGGTAAACCGTTTGGTAAGCAGTTAAACTATAGCCCTTTTTCATTCGTGTATCTTTTACTCATATTAATCAATTGAGTCATAGAATACTATCTCTTGTTTTACATAACATTATCTCTGATATCGGTGGAGGTGTGAGTATACTGGTGAGAAACAGCCCAGATGATCTAGAATACATCGAACTAACAGACATTAAATCGCTATCTATAGAGTTTATTTTTGAAATATGTGCTATTGAGATTCAAAAATTAAACACAGTAATAATCGTGTTATACTGGCCAAACAGTAAAAGAGATGTTGAAGTTTTCTACGCTAGTTTAAAAACTCTACTTCAACGAATACAGACAAAATATAGTAAAAAAAATATCATAATTGTAGGAGATTTAAACGTAGACTTCCTCAAAAACAATACCGCTAAAATTAGGCTATATAATCTAATGTTAGAGAATAATTTTAAACAGCTTATCAAAAAACGCACTAGAAAACAAGCCTGCCTTGACTTATTATTTATAAACTTTAATATCATCGATCCAAAAGTAGATGTACAAGAACTTGGACTTTCAGATCACAGGGGAATATTCTTCTCAATACCACGTCCTGTACAAATGAAAATACGGTTTTCTATGGTAAAACGAGTTTATAACGAAACAAACATGAAAAAATTCCGTGACGAACTGAAACAAATAGACTGGGAAAATACATTAATCAAAAAATGTAACATAAATGAAAATTTTAATATTTTTGCTACCATCCTAAAAAATGCCCTAGAAAAATCCATGCCAAAAAAACGTATTAGATTGAACTATGTATCCAAAGATGTCTACCTAACGAAGGGTTTAAAAATTTCGTGTAAAAATAAAAGAGCGCTAAAAAGTATTGTAATACAAACACAAAATGTAACTTTAAAAAAATACTACAAATCATATTGTAAAATATTAAAACAATTAATAGCTAAGTCAAAAAAAATTAATAATATAAAAAAAATTAAAAATTCTCAAAATATGACTAAAACAATGTGGGAAATTATTAACAAGGAAACAAACAAAAAACCAAAATTAAACAGAAATAACATAAGACTTATAGCAAACGACAAACTGATAAGCGACCCAAAGCAAAACGCAAACATACTTAACACATTCTTTGCATCAATAGGAAACAAACACACAAACGTCAAACCAAAAGAAACCAACATTGCCTCTCTGAAAGACACATTCTTTTTACATCCGATAGAACCAAACGAAGTTTATAAAATAATTAAAGGTCTAAAAAATAAAAAGTCTTTCGGTATTGACGAAATTCCACCAATGTTAATAAAAGAATGTGCCGAAGAACTTACTCTCCCATACACAATATTAATAAACCAATCTTTCTCGGAAGGCGTTTTTCCGGACGCTTTAAAAGTATCAATAGTAAAACCTCTCCATAAAAAAGGAAAAAAAACAGATCCAAACAACTACCGTCCCATAGCGTTACTTGTCACTTCAGCAAAAATTTTCGAAACTGCAATGGTAAAGCGACTCTATTCCTTTTATGAAAAATTCAAAATTTTTCATGAAAGTCAAAATGGATTTAGAAAAACAAAGTCAACTACCCTAGCAGTATACAAATACTTAAAACTTGTCCATGAAAGCATTAATAATAAAAAATACGCTGTAGGCCTTTTACTTGATTTGAGCAAGGCATACGATAGTGTCTCATACAAATTACTTTTAGACAAACTATACAGAACAGGAATAAGGGGGATTTCGCACAAGTGGTTCATATCATATCTAGAAAATCGTGTACAGTATGTTGAAGTAGAAAATACAAATTTTAATGAAGGGAACATACAGCGCATTAGATCAGAAAAAACTATAATGAAAGGCTCAATTCCACAGGGAAGCGTTTTGGGCTGTATTTTGTTTCTCATCTATATAAACGACCTCCCTACAGCCCTAGCAGAAGATTCCTGCATCGTTTTTGCAGACGACATCTCAGTGCTGATTCCAGTTTCCACAATTACAGAACTAGAGAATAAACTAAACCAAATTTTAAATAAAATAACAAATTGGTTAGATTGCAACAACCTAGAACTTAACTTGAAAAAAACTAAATTAATTCAATTTAAACCATACCAGAAAAGGCCATTACAAATAGAATACAAATACAAAAACTCAACTCTTGAATTTGTAAAATCGGTTACTCTACTGGGCATAGACCTCGATACGGATACAAACTGGAAACCTCATATCCAGAAACTAACAAATAAACTCTCGTCGTTCATATATGCTTTCTACCGACTTAAGAAGGTGAGTAACTTTGAAACAGCCCTATCAGCATATTATGCATATGCCCATTCTAGACTTTCCTACGGCATCACACTATGGGGAAATTGTAGTAACATAAATAAAATATTCATACTACAAAAAAAGTGTATAAGGATACTGGCCCATATAAATAACTTTGAATCTTGTAGGCCTTATTTCAAAAAATACTCCATATTGACTCTTACATGTATATATATATTGGAATCATGCAAATTTGTTAAAAAACACCCTAGCCTTTATTCGCCTGTAGATAGTTCACGTATCAAACGTAACAATCGAAACAAAAATAAAATTAAAATCTCAGTTACAAACCTGAAAATAATATCATCAGGGCCACATTCAATGGCTATTAAAATATACAATAACATGCCAGGCTATATCAGAAATATAGACAAAATTAACTTATTTGTAAAAAAGATTAAAGAATTTCTAATAAGTAAAACCTATTACAACATAGAAGAATTTTTCAACGATAAATCTATATTACACACATAAATCACATTACAAAACGGAACATTTTAACTACTCTGTAACATCTGATGGTACGTTAAAACTTTGTCGGTGACTCTATCCTCATACTTTCTGTGATTCATTTATTAAATAGATAGTTAATGTAACTAATATTAGTTTTTTTAAGTTTTTATGTATTTTTATTTTTGTCACTAATAATTTAAATAATATATTGCTAGACTTGTAAAAATATTGCTACGCCCTAACAGGGTATCACATGATACTATATATTTATTTTCCACCTGTAACAATACTGTGATATGCAAATAAAGAATCTGAATCTGAATCTGAATCTGAATCTGATAATGTCTTAACTGTACACAAAAAACTTGCTAATTCCATTTACACAATAAAATATTAGCACGTAATGTAGGTGGTAATGTTTATTCATACGTGCGCGACTGTACGTGTACATACGTACCCCCACTACTTTTGCTCGTGCCTTTAAAACCGTGCCGATGCCTCTACTTTCTTCACTCAAACTCGTTTTATGAAGTATTTTTAAAACAAGTAAGATAGTTTTACGCACATTGAACTCACTTTGTCAAGTATCCAAATTTTGAAATTTTCTGTTTCTTGCCGTAGACCTTTTGAAAAGAAATTAAAGAAAAACTAACACACGCACTGCGCTCAAAATTGGCTGTATGAGCTACTGCTCTTTGTCTTTCCAAGACGGCACGAAAAATAAAAAAAACTCTGTTGATAAACGAGCGGCTGGTTTGGCTGTATGTATGGCATTTTCCCCTTGGTCGCTTTGATTTTATACGCATTTGTCAGAGTTTAAAATGTTTATTGTTACGGATGAAAATGGATTTTGTACATTCATATTACCCCTAAGGTAATAAATAAAATAACGCTATACTATAAGTATACCGCATTTGTTTTTCAAAATAAAAGTTAACATTGCCGAGCGCGTATGAGAAATATAAATTCCATGCAATCAAATATTTTCAGAGTAACGACAATTTTATGAAACATGTACAAATTCGAAACATTTCATTGTTTCCATTTGACAAAGCCATGACTTCTAACAAAGTATTATATTGCATATATATTTTGACTATCCTTATGTATACATGAGTATACTTTTAAATCCATTTAGTCAAATAGATTTAAGTGACGTGCTTACGAGTAGGTAGAGATGAAACTTTTGAGATGTCTCTCTTTTTACAGGTACAAGTCTTTAAAAAAACATGTTAGTTTTGCCCGGTATATGTTTTGACGCGCTAAGAGATTTTTCAAGGTGAACATTTTATTATAATTTGATTCAAGAGTTCATGGTTTAATTACCTAAATTCCTTCAAACCGAATGTCAAAAAAAGGAACAGGATTATTGAATTTTAACTTTTAAACGCTTTTAAAAAAATATATAGGGCAAACCAAAACCAGTGTCTTTGAAATAAAGAATTCTTCGAAAAAGTTATGACAGTGACATCCTCTCAATGGTTGATGGAAAAAGCGAGCTAACTTGAGTTTTTGTCAGTGACACTACCATCTTTTCTTTTAAAATAAATTAGAAATCCTCCATTCTTGAATACCCTTCAACTTTTATTACAACAGCCGAGGTGTAAATAAAAGCAATAAAATTCAAGATTTCGCGATCTGTGCCCACGGGAGTCGAAGTGAACTATTTAATGAAAACTCTGTCTCGTACCGTAAGAAAGCTTTACGGGAACAACCAAGATACAAAACAAGTCAAAAAGATAGAGTGTTGATGTTTTTATAAAGAAAGTAGAGAAATAGCAAAATTAAAAAAAAGTTTTTATTTAAAGTGCAGCAGTTGAAGTGCAATCACGAAGCGCTGTCAACATTTAATAACTCAATTAATGAAGGAAAAATAAAAACAATAAATCATGTAGTCTGGGTTATTTTTTTAAGTGGAAGAATCACTCCAAGGTATAACATACATAAAATCCCTAGCCGGAGGCTGCAGGCTCTAGGGTAGAGGGGATGGAAAAGTCCCATTTTTAGGATTTTCATCAACATCTTGAAAAATAAGCATTCCAGAACTAAAAACATTCCAAAAAATAAAGCTGATTAAATTTCCTACAGAACGTTTTTTTTTGATAATATTTGTACAAAAGTAGATACCCTGGTAGGAATTGTAAAAATATGAACATTGTCAAATCTACCTAAAAATAACGGGGATTTTTTATTGATTTACGGTAAATTTACGGTAATTTGAATAGAAAAGGGGGTTAATGATACTTATATTATTTTAAAACGTTATTTATTGTACGAGTGAGCGAAGCGAACGAAGTTCTCCGAGTCTACTTGGAGCATCTGGCGTTTGTTTCTGGGGACACGATAGTGGCCCCGCCAAGTCAAGCCAAAGGAAGCGGGGCACTTTGTCCGGGGACACGATAGTGCCCCCGCCAAGACGAGGCAAAAGAAGCGGGGCACTACGTAGCTTTTCTCAAAGCGATTCGTCATATTTCCGGACCCTCATAGCTTCGGTCTGGTTAATACTAGAGATACCAAATTCTCAAGATAAGATGAAATAAGCAGTCTTATTAAACACAATAAGTTGTTTTTTTTTTTGCTTTTATACTTCGAATTTTATTAATACCTATAAAATACGCCGATTTCGTGACTCACTCACCACTCACTCACTCACTCACTCACTCACTCACTCACTCACTCACTCACTCACTCACTCACTCACTGATGATCATCAAACGTACTTCTTGAAGTCCTAAGAAAGCTGAAATTTGGTATGCAGGCTAGGAGTAGCACACAAATAACAAGAAAATTAATAAATCTGTATTTTTCACCCTCCAACCCCTCTGGTTCTGTATTAAATAAAAATTTAAATTCCAAACTTCTTGAAGTCTTAGAAAGCTGAAATTTGATATGCAGGCTGAGATTATTACACAAATAAAAACATATAAGAAAACTGTAACTATCACCCTCCCACCCCTCTGAAGGGGGTCCGGCTCTGTATTATAAAAAAAATCACAAATTAAAAAAGTCTTAGAAATCTGAAATTTGGTATGAAGGCTTCGATTTGCACACATCCAATAAAAATATTAAAATATCTGTAAATTTTACCCTCCAACCCCCCACCCCATAAAGAGTTCAATGCGACATAAAACAAGTCGATAAGATTCTTGCACCTGACAAACAATTCTATTGATTAAGATTTGGTTCTTGAGTTAGGAACCCTAATAATACCATGACCGCGATATTTTTCCTGTAATCTTAACATAATCAATCATCCCGTATTACCATTCGGATTGTTCAAGTAACTCAGTTACATTTTGGCTACCGATAAAAACGTGCAGAGCTCTGTTTACTTTATTTACCGCATTCACTCTTCTTTCAATTGCACCGTCACACTTTATATGGCACGTAAATAGAAAACCCAAATAGACAAACTCTTTAACCTGCTCTACTTCCTTGTCTCCAATCTTAACCTTGCATTCAGTCACCGCTTCATCCCTCTCTATCACCATAACTTTTGTTTTTTTCATTTATTTTCATTATTTTTTTCAAAGACAACTTTAGTTTATCGAAAACTGGACCACAAAAATGTAGTACATGTAAGTACTAGCATATGAATACCTGTAGGTAAGCTCTGAGTGAATGCTGAT
The DNA here is from genome assembly GCA_934047225.1 of Ypsolopha sequella. NCBI lineage: Eukaryota > Metazoa > Arthropoda > Insecta > Lepidoptera > Ypsolophidae > Ypsolopha > Ypsolopha sequella. The sequence continues at coordinate 31,682,170 of OW203985.1, forward strand.
GAGCAGCCCCTTCAGCCGGTGGCAGTGCTGCTAAATCAAACTTCGGCTTGGTTGAAACCTAGATGAACGCTACATGTCGAAGTTGATTTAGATGTATTATTTTTGGCGACCAGTAGAAACAGCTTTTCTCATGTCTTAGCAAACATACAACAAACAAACAAACAAAATAATTTATTTCCAAACACAAGCACAAATACATTTCCGTTTACAAAAATTGCCTTAGGTAGGTAGGTACTTTGTATTTTGACATTTTGTAATACATAGTGTTCTTGTGGCCCCAGACTAAGCAAGCTTGACTCGTGGGTACCATGTCTTCCGTTTTTTCATAGTCGGAGAGTACGTCATTTATTTTTCGTATTTTGCTGGTGAACTTTGTTAATAATTTCACCATCCCTGCTTTGCCATTGTTAAATATACTACACACCTACTGAAAGCGTAGAGAAAAAGAATGTTGCTTGCAAATTAGAAAAAAAACACGAAAAAAAATATTATAAACAAAACATAAAATTGAAAAAAATTTCGAACTGGTGTCTCCGTATTCAATTCAAATGGAAATAATCCATAAAAGAGGTATTAAATCCAGTATTGCAAATTTGCAACAATACGAAGGCGTGAATATTAATTAACTTTCATAAAGTTCCATCCCTACTTCCAGCCATTGTGCAGTTCGAACCGATGGAAGGAACTTTCAAATTCACGATCGAATTTTAAAGGAACCTTCTGTAAAGCCTACATGCTTCATTATGGCCTGGCACAAAGGTAAAGATAAAGTGGTTGAAAAGTAATTTAATAACTTCTGTCCTGGGTTCATAAGCCGAGATAATATAGAGAGATTAAATTCCTATCGCATCGTAGTGACCCTTCATCATATTAGGTGATAGATTTTTGGTAACAAATTTTTGGTTATTGGCCTCTTTGCTATAGAAATTGATTTGGTTCCATGACTTGGCGGTTTCTTTGAAGACCTGGGTTTGAATCCTGGCAGTAAATTCCAGGATGTGTACTTACATACTACTTGCTGAACGGTAAAGGAAAAACTGTAGTTAAATCTGTCCGAAGTACGGCGATAAGGGTCACCCCCCAATCACGTTAGAATGTAAAACCGTCGATGAAAAGAGGGTGTATGGACAGTTGAGTGGTAACAGTCCGCATTTCGGAACACTTCTGACACCCCTTTGAGAATATTATGACGCAACGATATATTTGTTTATGTAGTTTAAGGCTTGTCTTGTACGAGTTGGACTCGCACGGTTCCGTTTTACCAGATAATATAAATATGGAACCTCTAAATGAATTTTTTATTATTATTATTATTTGCCTTGATAGAAGCCAAAGGTACAAGCAGTTACACGTATTCTGTAAAAAATTTTACTGCTTCCTAGTACGGAACCCTAAAAACCAAAACTTTTAAAAAGGTTTTCAAGATGAAGAGAGACAGTAATGATGGTAAAACACATATCATCACGACATGAATTCTCGAGGGTTGGTCAGAGCTGTTCCCACAAATGCAAGTCACAGTCCACACTTAGTACACCCGCTTTCCCAAACATTGGTACATCCCAAACATAATGGGTGCACGAGTACTTCGGGCGCAAATGGATCAACAGCAGATAAATCTACTCAAACATAAGGATAGACTTGTAGCGAGAAGCTTTTCGCGGGTACGTGGTTATGTCGTCACCAGTGGCGTGCACAGAACTTTTTGCTGGAAAAGCAAACAATTGGTCAAGAACAACAATAAAAAAAAAAAAAAAAAAAAAATATCACTTTGAAAAAAAAAGTTGGTATAGGAAATTTTCACTCTAGGGTAGACATTGTCTACCCTGGCGTCATACAATTTTTTTTTTTCGAAGTGATATTTAAATTTTTTCATATTTTTTTTATTGTTGTTCTTGACCAATTGCACGCCACTGGTCGTCACATTATGAATCTAGTGAAATTTATAATAACTCTAAATTTTATTACATATTTTAGATTTTATAAATAAACCCTATATAACCTAACTTAGATAAGAAGATAACAGATTAATGCGTTACTTTGAGCAAATCAGACACAGAATCCAAACTAGGTTTAGTCACAACTTTTATCCAATGTCGCTTTCAAATAGTTTTACTTTTCAGAACATATTTTCCAGAGAATTTTCAGCAGCAGTTTAAATGCAGAGGACACCTTCAGCAGATAAGTTTGTAAAACTCGTGCAAAACTTTTTACGCTTTGCTATCGACTCGACGAGACAAAAGTTCTCACTAAAATAAGTGCTTATCCATCGCGTTTTCTTATCACAACACTAATCGTCTGTTTTTTCAACACTCTAATGTTTTTGCTGGGTCATAAATTAAAGGGGAATAATAAAACGAGCGAATAAAAAAAAACTTCGCGACTGATGATGAGATACTCTTTTAACAACTTGAGCGGTATGAATTTGAGTAAGCGAAAAATTAACTTAAATGAGGACGAATATTCATAAATATTAAAATCCGGATCGAGCTTACAAACAGTGGGCTGTGAATAATCCATTTTGGATACAAAAATTTTAATCGTAAGACTTAATTACTAAGTGAGTGACTAGAAATACGGGGCGGGCAACTTCAATATTAAAATAGAGACGATTTTTTAAATTAAGGTTTCACGGAACAAACTATTAAAAAGTTCTCTTTGAGCACCGTTTTGTGAGCTGCTTTAATAGTGATATTTTATTTTTACTGGTATTCTATTTGAGGTCTCTTGTTTTTTATTATAGTACGTTTTTTAATGAAAACTACAGATTGTTTGATGCGCGCGAATTTGAATGGGGGCGATGTGACGAATCGGTGCAGACAGATAAGTTAAACCGCGGACCAAAACTTCAAGTGTCTGGAATAAATACCAAAGCGTGCGACTAAAAATACTGAGTCGGCAAATTTAAGGAAGACAAAAAATAGGTGCGACGACGAGCGAAGCTTGTACCTACCTGCAACGCGGTGGAGATGAAGTAATGTTAAAGGTGGATGTGAAGAACGCCTTTAACTTTATAGATAGAGGCAACCTGCTTACAAAAATTAAAGAAAATATTCCCGCGACCTTCATCTATCTTTGGCAATGCTACAGTGCACCCTCAAAATAAATTTACAGGAAACACCTTTTAAATTCGGCCGTAGGATGCCAGCAGGGTGACCCCCTTGGACTGGCTATCTTCAGTTTGGCTATTCAACCAATTATATCTAAACTAAAGTCTAAACTGAATGTTTGGTACCTAGATGACGGCACCTTAGGAGGTGAAGCCACGACTGTCCTTAAGGACCCCTTTTGTTGCTCTAAAAACAAACTCAAGTCAAAAATCTGTCTTTGTATGAATAATTGTTAGGTAATATCGATAGTTATTAAGTATAATGTATATTTTCTTTTTGTTTAATTTTAAGTTTGTTAATTAGTTTGTTAAGTTGATTAGCCTCGCATTACAATGGGGTAACGCCACCAGGCTGCTGGGGAAGGCTTTGATGTATTTGAAATAAATATTATTTATTTTAAGTATTATTTATGATTTGGTTTTATCTATGTTATTTAAGTTTCTTGTTAATAATATACTTTAAACAACAACAAAAAAATAGAAGTTGTTGAAATAAGAGTTGATATAAAAATAAACTTTTTATTCAATTGGATACTTATAAACACAATAAAAATAATAATTTAAGTATTTTCGAGATATTTGGGCCCACTTTGGAGCCGGCTTCAGTTGGTTTTCAAACGTTCGTTTCAAGAATGTGATTAAGAGATTAATTTGATTATTTTTTTCATAAAATATGAAGGATTCTACTTACATCCATTTTTTTCCCTACAAAATATTTCAGTTTTAGCTAAGAACACACCAATTTATACTTTATATTCTCTGCTAATTTGTTGTTTTGCTGCGCGATCATTAGTATATTACGCGTCTAAGAAAAAGAGGCCAATGAGCCAACATATAATCGCCTCTATCAAAAGCAAATAAGGTCTTTGCCATTGGACTTATTGTGCTAGACGGGTAATTAAAAAATTGCTAGGATAGGCCATCCTCTCAAATAATTAAGACAGACCGTTATCGGTCCGTAATATAATATTATAACATCGGTCAAACAATGTAGGTACTTACTTAAATAACTGCTTTTAATTTTTATTACCTTATTCCATTATGGGAGTAGATAAAATATATTGGGCATCCGCCATGTTAACCGCACAAATTTAAATTCAGAATGATACTGCCAACCATTGATTACAGTCAAAGATAACAACGGGGTACACTGAGAAAACTGCTCATAATGAAATACGATGAACTCCATATAGAATACTACTGCTTCTGCTGATAATGATATGAGTGATAAGCATTCAGTTTAACTTTTTTTAAAACACACACAATGGACGCGTCTCTTGTAGTGAAATATGACTTTATTTTTATAACAACTGATTAATTTGTTATGGCAAAGAAGATTTTTTTTTTGAGTTTTTGAAAACTTGCTATTATTGCCGAAGTTATCGATAGGCTTTTCTTTATAAATATTGATAAATAAAGTAGTTTTTGTTAAATTATACACATTTTATAATAATAGCAAGAAATATTTCGAGTCCTCTTGGGCTCGACATCAGTTGCATTGATTGACAATAATAATTATGACATTATAATAATTATAAAAGACAAAAAAATATATAGTTTTTTTTAATATTTGTAGCTGTGTTTGAGGCAAAATGTTTTTGGCAGATATGCTAGCGATAGCGATATTTATCACTTTTAGTATGACATCGTGTCAGATGACGTCACGATACATGCCGTTTAGGTTTAACGTTAGTAGCTTAGCGTAAAGTGCATAACTATACTTTGTTTTCTTGTTTAGAAAATTAAATTTGAAAAGCATTTTGGTTTGGAGGTTTATAAAGCAAGAGTTTGAGATTGTATACACAATTAGTCATAATCTTCTCAAAAACAACTTAAACTGCTGTTTTAACATTTTCTCGACAATATCAGGACTAATTGTGCATTCAATTTCAAACTCATCCTTTATCCTCTCGTGTCTTTCATTGTCTTTTCATTTGTCACTTATTTTTAGGGTTCCGTACCCGAAGGGTGCCAAACAGGACCCAATTACAAAGCCTCCGCTGTCTGTCCGTCTGTCACAGGGGTCTACAGCTTCAGCCGTAATAGGTAGTCAGTTTTACAGATTACTTGATACTACAGCATCTTTCACGGCAAATATTAAAAGTAAAAAAACTTAAAACAAAAATATTTTTTGAAAAATTAGTATTTTTTAACGTTATCATGTCCTGTCCCCTTATCTCCGATACGAGAGGACCGAAAAATATGAAAAAATTTAAAAATTGTAATAGTTGACTATATTACCATTACAGAAAAATTATTAGGGTTCCGTACTCAGTGGGAGCCGCTTTTTGTTTTTGTTGCCTCAATGATGTTATGCTTATACATGCATTGATGTTATTTACCATAAAGTTTTTAGGTTTCCGTACCCGTTATTATGTGGTGGTACGGAACCAGTTGTGCGCGAGTCCGACTCGCACTTGCCCAATTGTTATATTTTGTGTAACGTCATCATATTTTGTTATGCTTTGACTCTTCTGTTTATACTTTTCATCAAACGAAGGTATTTTATATACCTATTATCACAGCTTGAAATTTTACATTGTGCTATTATTATTTTCAGATAACCCAGCGCCGCGCAGGGTGGAGCCAACTTGGCGCCCAAGGCAAATGATTGAAATGGAGCCCCTTGAAACAAAATTAAACAATCGATTTAATTAAAAATTAAGATTACATATATAATGACTTACGTAATGATGTTTTATAATAAATCAAAAATATTATTTTTCTCACTGTATGTGCCATTGACTTAAACAATTTATCACTGGAATTTAATTGTCCTGTCACAAATAAACATCGCACTATCGGGCCTTGTTTATTGGATTCATTGTGGATAAAGAGAAACTATCCATAGAGAGGAGCAATGACAATTGGTTTGTTCGAAATAAATTTCGCCAACTTTCAATGCACTTTCACGCGCTCCGATTGGCTAAGTTAACACCACGCAGTGATAGATATAGAAAATCCCCGGTAAGTTTGTATGAGTTAGATGCATAGTCAAGTCTATGCAAAAACACTGATTAGTTGATGAAAGCAAACAGTATGGCATTACAATCTTGATGAAAACACTTGTACTGTTTCACAATATCACTTTTTATTACTACTACCGATTTCGCCTTACGGCATTATCAAGGATAACCAATAAAGAAATGTGTAGTGGTTGTTTACATTGCAGATGGCGAATCCAGTATGGCATTACCCTTCGCGGGGCTAGTTGTTCGATGATTGTTGATTTGTCGGTAACTAATAATATACTACATGAGAATTCAATATCAGTAATAAAACATTCCGCCCAAAGGACATCCTATGTTGATATTGCCCTTTTGATCCAACGTCCTTTGTAGACAAATCAATGCATATGCGTGCAATTTAATTGATTTTCAAGTATTGAATTTTGTTCAAAGTAATACCTAGAAAAGAACGTCGGTTTTATTCACAGAACTATTAATAAAGTTTTATTTGAGTTATTTCATATTGAAAAAGTCATGCAAATATGTTTTGATTTCGTTATTTTTCAGGAGATGAAAAAAGATTTAATTAGCTTTGTTTGCATATAGCACAAAGTTATCTAGATGCCGTCGTCATTTTGTAGAATCTGGCAAATTGTATGGTATGAAATTAAAAATCTTTCATCAAAAAGTCAAAAATAGGTGCGACGACGAGCGGAGCGAGGAGCAGCGTGTTAGGTTTACATGTAAGATACACTATGCGAATGAAATATGTATACAAAGCGAAGATATCCAAATTATAAAGTGCATAAAAGTCGCTTACACTCAGTAAATATATATTGTGATACCCATTAGTTAAAAACATAATTTACGTCGATGACATTAGTAAGCACAGGAAAAGCAACCACTAAACCATAATAACAAAGATCATATTTGCATTGCAATAAACGTACAAGTATTTTTTACAAGAGAGGCAGTGTCTCTCCAGCAGCAAGTATAACAATAAGAACCCGTTTGACTAACTAAACTTTTCAAACGGTTAACACTCAAGTAAATGACCATCATTATTTTTATAACAAACTCCATTAAAGACATCAGACTTATATATGTGAAACATATTCAAAAATAAAAGTAGTAAACACACCATAAATAAAAGAAGTACACACACCATAAATAAAACACTAAAACTCATACTAGGTATCCACTATTGCCCGTCATTTTTTGTTTATTGTACATTGCTTTGGTCTTTTTGTTTTTTGTACATTGCTTAAATCTTTTTCGGACTTTATAAATATGATGGGTGATGTGTCGTCTGAAAACACAATTTTCAATCTTTTGGCCCGTCAAGTGGTCACTGACATAAATAGGATAATTGCCTCCCAAACCCAAAGCTAAATTTTTCAACGGAGATTCTTTCGATGCAGTCTTAGAAGCAGCGGCAAAATCCTCCTTGATAAAACGGTTAATAATGCTCACAATTATAGGTTTAGTCCGCTCAGGATAACGCGACTGGTCTCTGTTGACAAAATGAATTGTATTTTTCTGAATGGGTTATTCGATCTTTACTCCGATAGAATTTACAGTATCGAACAGGTTCTCATTTTTGTTCTGTTTGACCCCTTTGATTTCAACATTATGCATTTCAGACCTTTGTCTTTGTCACGAATACCCAAGCGATTATGAATCAAGTTCAGTTGGTCTTTCTTAGCATTTTTAACTTGCGATAATTGTTTTTCTATCTTTATTACCTTTGTGGCAAAGTCGTTAATGGTATTTCTAGCTACCTTGACACTCGCTTGTAAGTTGACGAACATAATTTTATTCGAATTATATCGCACTACGCGAACAACTATGGCGAGTCATATGGCAGGTGGCGCCGCAAGCTAGGGATGTCTCTTAAAACCGTCAATAGTAATCTTTGAGAATTCTAAGAAAAGTCACAGTCATATCTTAAAAAAATAAAAGACGAACAAAACAAACGTTTGAAAAGGAAATTTAATAAAAACTTCATTTATTCTCTTATTATGCATACAAACCAGGCAAAGGGCAAAAACATAACCCACAGGAAATCGAATAAATCTCATCGAAAATGAGAAATGCCGGAACTTGGAATAACTTCCATCGACGGACTGGGTTTTTAATATCAACTTCCAATTTCCACTGCGATTATGCTCCAGTAGAATTATACTTTTTTTTCGTAAAATAAAAGACAAGTCCTTCATTTCCATGGTAAGTGATCTGAGGCAGTGACTCAATCACGTTTATTGAGTTCAAGCCACTTTGGTGAAGGCAGGCCCGTTCCACTCCACTAAGGCAAAAACATCGGCGGCCCGCCCTGGGGCGGAGCATTCAGTGGGTGGAGAAGATATATTCGACGTTAAAAAGAAAACTAACGAAGTTAAGAAGAAAACTATGGCAGACCTCACTAGTCAACGAGTAATAGTCGTATAAACAAAAAATTTAAATTTCGTACAAATCCAATTGAAATTTACTTAGATAAAGTTGTTAGTTGTATAAAACAGGTAGTAAATATAAGTATAATATGAACCTTTAAGTCCGCATATTGTGACGGGCAATTTCGGAACATTTAAACTACGGTTTTTTTTTCTACACTAGCGATACTAGACTACAGGGTATATTCATTTGCCTTTCGCCCGCAGCTCCGCCCGCATTTTTGCAATATCTGCCCCTTTTTCTACTTGGGCGCTATTTTATTAACAACACTTTTATAGCTTTTATGTTGACCAGGGTCACTACTATGATAATAAATAAAACCGTATCCAAATCCGTTAAGTGATTCTCAAGTTAAAACGGAACAGACAGGCAGACAAAAATTATAAATATGGTAGATTTTGTTTTAGTACAATATTTATATATATTTAAATGTATTCAATGTACAGACATGATCACATGACTTTTATCCTTCTTTATTATTTGCACAGTAGTTTTGGTTTTACATATTTGATTAAAAATTTTATAAAAATATTTTTTGTTTTTTCTACTTTATTATTTGTATACGTAGTTGTCATGTCAAAAAATTTGGCTTTTAACAATTTGCTTAGGTATGTCGTAATTCTGTTAGAACTACCGAGGGTCGCCTCGTTCCACTCCGCTTCGCTCTGCTCCCAAAATGTATTTACATGTACACCTTACACGCTCTTCCTCGCTTCGCTTGTCGTAGGTGTGTAGGTATTTTTGACTTTTTGGTGAAAGATTTTAGATTTCATAATTTCACGAATTGCGTGATTCAATTAGAAAATGACGACGGGGCAGAAAGACATTTGTGAGAGAAAAATATTAATAAATATATTGCTAGTTATGAGAATGAAAGAGACATAGAAACTAACTACAAAGTCAACTCATACCTATATATTTCTGTGAAATTTTATAGCGTTAGTTTAGTACCCGTTGAAACTTATTTTAATTACGAAGTTCCAGACACGCCATAAACACACATGGTCCGCTCATTCGAGGACCCCTAAAATTAATTAAATTTGTTTCAGCATCGTCCCTTATAAGTGAAGGGTTCTTATCTGAACAGGTGTTTAATCCAAATCGAATTTGAAGGACTTTTTATTTAAATGCCTTTATTCTATAAACATATCGGGTTTTATTACCAACTAGCCTTTCACCCGCGACTCCGCCTGCGATTATTTCATTTTTGCCCCGTTTTCGGCTTGGCGGTTATTTTTATTCCATCCTTTATAGCCTTTATGTTGACTAGGGTCACTACGATGATAATAAAGAAAATCGCATTTAAACCCGATAAGTTGTTCTCGAGTTAACATACATTATGCACACAGACAGACAGACAGACAAAAATTCGTGAACTTCTAGTGAATTTATCCTTCAATGCAGCCATGTCAAAGCTCTGCTCTACGTGGCACCCAAAGTTTAAACAGGTTTATGGTTGTTTGCTAGCCACAAGCTTGGAAACCAGCTCTGACCCCTGTCACTATTGTAACTGGCTTCAGCTTCAGCGGTTTTTGGACTACACTGTCAGTGAAGTCATCGTCACTTGTATACTTGGAGGGCGACATCATTGTGAATAAAGGTGATTTATTTATTTTATTTTATTTATTTATTTACATAAAAGTACAGCTTTACAGAAATCTATTACGCTATACATTTCAATTATTTTAATAAATATTAAATTATCATTTAATTGTTAACATTAAAATATAATAATAATACAAAATACAATTACACAATAACAAATGCAATTAGGTTATACTACTCTTTCTTGCATCTTTCTCATATAACTCCAAGCATTCACGATAAACATCCATCAACCTATCAGCAAAAATATCACACTATGGTGATATATTGTCCGTGCAAAGATACCCGTAACCCGTAGTGAGATATGGACGGAATCGAGGAAAACTGACCAAAATTCGGTTTTAAATTAATTAATAACTAAAATGTACGTATTGTTAAAACCCATCTAAATAAATATTTTCGAAGTATTTATGCTAATCAAATATCAAATGATATTTATGAATATCAAAAAAAAGTGTAAATTTAGACCTCATTTCAATAATTATTTCTATCGAGTGAAATTCCTCTAAACGCGTTTCTGATAGCCCAAAATCTAGAAAAAGGTCCCCAAATGGACAAACTCTGAGCACTTTTGATATCATCTGGTAAATTAATATACACTTTTGGCCCCATGATTTCTATCGTTTTAGTCGTTTTTTCCAATTTCGATTATTGCCGTGTCTCGTGCTGTAGTCGTAGCAATCACCAACCTTACTGTTTGAGCAGTGGCGTATTTTAAGATTTAGCGCCCTGGGCCTGTAAGGTTTGCCGCCCCATAAACAACGAGAAAAAAGCAGAAATATATAAATTATAAAATAAAATCCAACAGTATTGATTTGGGCCTAAGATGTAATGAATGAAAAAAGTAAAACGGCCATACAAAGAAATAAACATCATTGATTCAATATATACATTTTTTCTGATGGCCAAATTTGTTACTGCTTTATTTCATTATTTTTAAATATTTATCAAAAAATCAATTTTAAATAACTGGGTGCAGCTCTTTTCCTCTAGCAGCTTTACAAGTCGTTGAGGGTCTCTGGTCTGAAAGGGGTATGTACCTGTAAATCTGTAATTGAGGCGCCAAGTCCTTCCTTCACAGAAACACTTACCAGGTTCGAACAAAACAATTACAAATGCAGCTTCGGGTGCAGGTAAGTTATAAAGTTGTATCTGAGCAGGGTTTGCAAAAGTAATGGCGTAAGGGGTTATAATTGTATGAAGTGATTTAGTGATTTGAAGTGAAGGTGAGTGAAAGTATTAGATTCAGCAGGGGTCGGCATTTTGGTACGGCCCGCAACCGCAAATTGATAATTATTATATTTGGAAGCACATATTTGTGTGAGCAGACATTTTCCATTCTGAACTATCAAAAAAGCAAACATTGTTTCCGATGCACAGTTAGACGCAATAATGCGCATTTCCACATCTAAAATGCAAGCGAAATATAAAAACTTGCAAGTCAAATGCAGCCACACGAATCGCATTAGTTTTTTACTAATCAATGATTAAATTATTTATTTATATATTAAGATGATTTTATGTAAGTATATACAAGGTGAATTTGTCAACATCGTCCAAATTCATACTTGAGTCTTGGTAAGTAATCAGCATCATGAACCAATAACGATTTTTTGTAAAATTCATAAAATGAAATTTCGACTCCCCATAGTGATTCACTCAGGACCGGAAGTGAATTACTATGTGAAGTCAAAATTTCATTATACGAATATCACAAAAATTGTTATCGATTCATGGTGCTGATCACTTACCAAGCCTCTAGTATGAATTTGGACGATGATCAAAAAGCCGCCTTGTATATATTTATATATAATAAATAAATGCGGGTCTTGCTGATCCTCTGGTAACATTTGTGGCCCTCCTATATCATAAGGTTGCCGACCCCTTAGATGATTATGAATGGTTGATATAAGTAATACTTGTAAGACGGTGTAAGAAAGTTTAAAACTTAATAAATATCTTAATTATCATGTCCGAAACTCAATGAAAACTGTCACGATTATTATCAAACAAATACTATGCACATATCTTTCATCGCCATCCGGTTTATTTTTGGACTGCGCAAATATGACCACGTGTCCCAATATAGAAAGGAACTAGAATGGCTCCCAATTCGGCAACGTCAGAACGTCCACATATTGTGTGCTATTTTCAATAGTCTCACGAGCCCTTCTGCACTTCTGTATCTACGTGACCACTTTGAGTAACTCTTTTAGAGGAACAAGCAACACAGTTCTCACATTGTCTCGCTTCTGAGGACCCTGTCGTTGCACAATACTGGTGCCTTTGACAACTCTTCTACGGTAGTGTCGATCAGGCTCTGAAACTCACTACCACTCACAATTTGTAATAGTCTAACTATTGGCATTTTTTACAGGTATTTAATTGTTATTATTTTTATCTCATGGGTTTTAAACAGTTTTTGTCTTTTGCACTTATGAAATACTCACTTTTTGTTTAATAGATTCTTTAACCGAGGGTTTGCTGGTAGAAATCTCTTTTAGAAATAAGATCGCCTTTTGCTTAAACTTTAAGATTACTGATACTTGTAATACGTTTATTCTTGTGTGCAATAAAGGATTTTGAATTGAATTGAATTGAAATTCCGCAAAACTCATTGGTTCATGCCCGACCGGGAATCACGCCTGTGTCTACAGATTGAAAGACCGGCCTTCTACCACCAGAGCTAGCGCTTTTATTTTTATTATATATATTATTTTCATTTATCATAATTAATAAGAACCTTCCAGCTTGTTACCTCCGTCGAGTAGCTCCTGTTACTCCCAAGGGGGTAATCACAGGTTAGGAACCTCTGCTGCAGGATGATGATAACTAAAGGAATATTATATGCAGGATACTGAAATCTTAAAGAGGATAAAAAGCAAACTCTATTTCATCATAAGTTAGGGATTTTGTAAGCCGAAGAACAATTTAACCTTTGATCTCGTAGTTATTTCTAAAACGTACAGCGTGAATATTTGCCAAGTAACACAAAAATCACCAAGATATCTCTCGAACCCCTTCGACAAACTAGTTTTGCAGGATTGTGGCCCAAACATTATGTTTGGGTACCGAGAGGAAGCGACAAGTTGAAAGGAAATAGGGGAATGGAATGATACCGTTGAAAAAGAGGTGCCTTCCAGAGAGCACGTTATTTTCATGATATTATGTTGAGGTGGATTTAAATCGGATGAAAGTTAAAAATCTAAAGATCGCTCTCAGTCCTTTTTCCAAAAGTTAAAAAATGCTTCACTCGTAGAACTGCCACACCAAGATGATATACAAGGTGACTTTTTGATCATCGTCCAAATTCATACTGGAGGCTTGATAAGTGATCAGTATCTTGGATCAATATAAATGTTTGTGGAATTTGTAAAATAAAATTTCGGCTTCCCATAGAAATTCACTTCCAGTTCCGAGTGAATCACTATAGAGAGTCGAAATTTCATTTTACGAATTTTACAAAAATCGTTATTGATCCATTATACTGATCACTTACCAAGCCACCAGTATGAATTTGGACGATGATCAAAAAGTCCCCTTGTATAATATATATGATATATAAATAAGTAAATGAGAAAGTAAAAACAGCGGTAAGGTAGTCAAAGCAATATAGCCGGTAAGACTTCGGACTTTCGATCTTAACTCACCCAGTTCGAATACTGCTGGTCGCACATGCACCAATGAGTTTTTTGTAATTTATGTGCAAAGTATTTGTAGACTTACTTAAACTTGTGATGACACACTTCCTATCACTTTGGTACGTTAAATTCGTCGGTAAAAAGTGGGTGTTACAAGCGTGAACCGACCTAGTGACAGTTTAGCTGTATTGACTAGTATAACGTGTACCGTTAAATTATTGATAAATCTCGAAAGGATGTCATAAGTGTTTCCGTATGGACTTATCAAAGCAAATTTGATCAAAACGAAAAGTATCTGAATAAAATCTATGTTCAAAAATTATGAATGAATGAATGAATGAATGAATTTATTCACAACAAAGGTACATTAAAAGCTTATTATTTACGATAAATAACAATTAGCAAAACCCTTAACAATAAAGTTTTACATAATTAGATTTATAGTCAAGTCAAGACTACTCGCCGTACTAGTTTATAAAAATAAACTGTGTTACTACAAAACGGTGTTTAACTTTAGACAGTGTTTAAATCTGTTGTTGTCGCCTTTTCTTTCATATCGTAAAAAAGTGTCAGCAACAGATTTAAACACTGTCTAAAGTTAAACACCGTTTTGTAGTAACACCGAAACTGTTTGACGGTCAGGTATCTAGTGTGACATACTAAATATTAAATTTTTAAACATAACTGTGTATATTATAAATAGGTTTATACATAAAAGTAATTAATTTAATAGGTGTTTTGTAGAGTAGTGTAGTGTAAAACTTGGAGTGTATTTGAACTGAAAAGGATATAATATTAATAAAATACATAAAAAGATAAAATTAAAGTTATTAAGTACAGTGTAGTGTAATATAGGTAGGTATAGTGTTTTATGCAGAGAGAAACATTATAAAGTCATGATTTATATAAAAAAAGCTCACCTCAATATGTGTTATGATCGGGAAAGCCGACTAGTTTCAGCAGATTTAGACTGCCTTCATCTGGGCGAGTAAAGACGTTTACGCGACGACGTTACGCCTCACACTGCGGGCTGCGGCTCGCAGAGCTCTGGATGACATCGATGCAGACAGATGGTATTGGTGGTTGGACCAGTAGGGTAATTCTATAATTAAAAAGTCAAATGAAAATCATAATAATAATTGGCAATGACATTCAGAACAGATTGTATTTTTCAAGCGACTATTTTCAGTTATTAAAATGAAGTTGGTAAAATAAGTAAAAATGCTGAGTCGAGGGAAAAATGGAAGACATCTTTTAGGTTGTACAACATCAGTGTATAAATCCCTTGCAAGACCCCGCGTCACTATTCAAGATCTCTTAATTAAGACCCTGACCCTGTTTGCACCGTGTTTCCAACAGCTTTTAATCTAGATAGTAGCGCCCTCAGACCCGAATTGTTTACTGCTGTGTCATGTCATGAACATTGCTTGTAATAAAGTTATTATAAGTTTTGAACAGCTTAAGCCTTTCAAAGGCTTTTGAAAGACTTGATTTAGTTTAAATTTTATTTAGACAAGAAAATTTAAGTTAACAAGTAATAAAAACATAAGTCAGAATTTTATAACTGCAATTCAAAGCACGAATAATTTGACTTGTACAGTTACTGTCGCTTGCAGATAGAGCTTTTTATTAAATATTAAACTAACTGTTGACTATGACTTCGTATGCGTGGATTTCAAATATACATATTATTTTGTTTATAACATATTTTGTTATGATTAAGTACTTGCGATTGTCGGCACTATTTATTTTGATTTTGTTTATTTTGCTAAATCCATCGCTATGAATACTCTAAATATTATTAGAGTGCATTACAAACTAGAAAAGATCAATCAGAAACAAATCCAAAGACAAGTATTTGAAAAAATTCCCCGGGCCAGGATTCGAACCTGTGACCTCTTACTTGTTATCAAGACTTATGCGCTACCAATTGCGCCACCGAGGTTCCTACCTAGACCGGTGAATTCTTCCATCATACTTGTCCACTGTTATTTTTGCATCTGCTTGATATACTAGCTTGTACTGGCCCGGGGAATTTTTTCAAATTCTTGTCTTTGGATTTGTTTCTGATTGATTTTTTCTAGCTTGTAATGCACTCTAATAATATTTAGACTATTTATTTTATTTATATTACTTAAAGAAATAAAAATAAACACAGAATAAAAATCTTGTAAAAAACAAATGTAGGTATTCCCCTCTCACTTACACACTATATCCGTCTATCACATGGAAGTAGAGATAGCATTAAAAACAAAAGTACATAGTCAATGTGTATATTGTCGATCTCTCAAATCCCATATTGTGGCGTAAATAATTTTGTCAGGTGTGCGTTATGCTGCTGATGCTGAGAGTACAGTCAAAGCAGGCAGACATTTCAAATCCCAAGGTCTTTTGACTACAGTTAATATAAACCCTTATCAATAGACTTTGGGAGTAAACATGGCAATATTTCTACCCACCTCTCACTTCCACAATATCTCCGTATATATTCACACGCGGCACTTTTACAGCTAACATACAAAATCCTTCTCCAGAGGTTAGCTCTTTAGTCACAGACAGTAATAACAAAACCTAGTGCTTTGTCATTCGCTGGCTTAGAAAGGCACTAATCCTCGCCACAAAATGTACAGCCAAAATGAACTGTGGGATTATCCATACAAATCACCTAGCTACGTACAGTTGGGGTCAGACATTGCTAGGGTCACTCATTACTATGATTTATATCAAAATGTAATATTATATTGTAGTTTTAGTGAAATAATGTATTTAATAAAATATAACTTATAATGAGAAAATTTTGGAAAATACGTCCTGGGCCCGGCATCATTAACAATGAAATATAAAAAAATGTACTTACGTAAATCTAACCTATTTATGTAAAAGTTGTATAAAGGTGTTTATGAATGACACAATGTGTTACTCGATATAGCAAGGCACGCACGGCGACAGAACCCCGCTGCCCCGTGGACTTCAGTCATCGCCCAGCTTTCGTATGGTATATGACATTTAGACATTTATTTATTATCCGAAATATTATAACATTACAGTAATATAGACCAAATTGTTACTACTTAAATCTTTAATTTCTACTTGATTCTTCTACTTAAATCCAATATATTTTCCGTACCAAATATTTCAGTATTACCTAAAAACACGCCAATTTATTGTTTCGCTGCGTGATCATAAGTATTACGCGTCCAAGAAAAAGAGGCCGATGAGCCAACATATAACCGCCTCTATCAAAATCAAATAAGGTATTTACCATTAAACTTATTGTGCTGGACGGGTAATAAAAAAGTTGCTAGGGTGTGCCATATTATTAATCATTTTGTTTATATATACTTACGTCAAATTTGATCCATCGATCGGTAGAATTACGGGCTGTCATGCGGACAAGGCAACTTAGTTTGGGAGACAGGGTAAGATCCATACGAGTACCTACATTTGGCAGATAAATGCTCGCTCCCTTTTTCTAAATACAAACCTATAATAATACTAAGTAGTTTTTTACTCTTATTTGTTTATCTGTTAAGTGTGTAAAAAAGTGTTTGAATGTTTTAATTATATATTTGTATACATACTTACACATATTACATACTTACATTACTCATACCTGTATTTCAAAGATGAAGGCAGAGACTACAGATTTCCATCTAATATGATACGGATACACCTCTTTAGCTTATTCCACATTCAACAATCTATACCAGTCATACAAGCTGTTCTATCCCGGGTACTTTTGACATTGCTCGTCCAAGCCCCAAGGTATGTCTCTAATTTAGATTGTATATACAATCTTGTAAATGTTTTATATTGTAAATGAAATCCAACTCAAAGTGGCACATCACTAGCCAGGCGCCCGTTCTACCTTCTACCGCTTTTTTTTAACGCCTTTGTCATTGGACGGATTTAAGTCGCTACAAAGTAAAAAAAGTAGAGGCAATACTCGTCTATTCGGGCAACTTTCACTATGGAGTTAACCCTGAAATATATACGTTTTGCTAACATTTTGGTCTAATAGGTATGTATCTTTCCTATGGAACAGCATTTTTTTCGCAATTTCACTAAGCCGCTGTTAGATGTGTTTTACCAACACTACTAGTATCTAAAAGAAACTTCAAAAACTAGTTTCTCGAAGAGAATCTGCACTAAAGGAACATTTTACATCGAGAAAGCAGCGCAATGCTTTCTAAGGATTCCCGGCGAAATGAAGTTTTCTAGACTTTAATTAGCTTGATTAGATTGAAATTCTCAATAAACAAGTTTAAAAAGCATCGTTGGCTTCGTTTTACTTGGGGTTCTATATTCAAAGGGTGCAATTATTCAGATATTTATGGGTGAAATAAAATAAATACAATCATAGTGGTGAAACGTCTGGATTTTGTGTCGGTATTTTTTTAGAAAATAAATCCAAAATTGCATTTGCATATCGTATAAAATCATATAGCATATTAATACAGAAATCGATATTTTCCGAATACATTAGAAGTTTTAAGTCTTAGAATAACAAGTCTCACACATGTGAAAAAAAAGGCTCAAACACGAGTTCGACCATCGTTCGAGCCCATAAACAACCTACCCCAATAGACGTCCCAAAGAGGGACATAAGACATTAGACAGATTGGGCCTATATGCATTCAAAACCAGTGTCAGTTGCAATCGCCGTGAATCGTATATTCACGAACGAAAAAAATTCACGTGCAAAACTCAATGCGATTGGTCAGAATTTTACGTATTTTTGAATCAGTAGAAATCAATGTAAACGGTTTTAGTTCCACGCGGAAAAAAATTTCATCAGAAAGCAATATCTCATTGATTTTAAAAAGTAAGAATATCATGTCAGTCTCATCGATGCATCGACATCGACATTTTCTTCTTGTCATTCTTGCATAGTTTCTACTAGTAGAAATTGGAAAACGAGTGGGTCAGACCACTTGTTGTGGATAAAATGTATATTTTTAGAACGCATCAGTCGAGTGTTCGGTCGACGTTTTGTTTTTTTGTGTGTGGTAACACTGCGCTCTCTTGCTTGGACGACTTTCCGGTGCTTGGAAGTTTTTCTACAATATTTGGTAATATTAATTGATTAAAACAGAGAAAATCGATGTGGATATCATAAAAAACATTTGTGAGTCAGGGTCTGACAATATTTTGGCGAGAAGGCCACTTTTAGTTTGGTTCCTTTGTGTGTGACATAACCTGCATACACGCGGTTTTCAACAAGTGCGAAAACATTGTCCGGTTACGATATCTTCTGGGTTTTGGATGCATCCAGGGGTATTGGGTTGTGTTTAGGGTTCTCCGTGGAGGTGAGCAACGTGCCACAACACCGGCACACATTTGGACTCCGTGTACGAGAGGGACTCTTACTGCGGACATCTCCTAAGTACCATTTTCTGGTAGGAAATTTTGTACTTACCTTTTGTAGAATATAAGCAGCTTAAATTTACATGGACGTAGATTAGGGACAGCTTATGGGCCCCTGTTCCAACTGCTAACATCAGTTTATAAGCTACACCACTCGTTGCAGAATTCAAGGAGAGAATTTTCAAAACTACTGATTTCAAGTTATCGTATGTGAATCATGCGGATTCATATGCGAATTGAAATTCAAATGATTCAAAAGTACAGCTCCAGGTCTCTGACACAGAAGTGCGTTCATAGTTGCTACGAATAAAAATCGTTATATACGTAAACAGTCAGTAAAATGCCTACTTGCGCTGTGAAATAGTGTGGAAAAACCAGCACAAACAGTAACTTTAAATATAATGCAATCACAGTTAGAAAACTAATATTATAGTACATAAATATAAAATTTTTGATTATTAGATTTATTTAATATTTATTAGATTAGAACATAAATATTTTATACAACATATTTTTCTAAAAATCATCGCGGTTCAACTTAACACTACAGTACACGCGCTCTAAATTATACTCGCGTGGGGTGAATATTCAGAACATTTTCAGTTGCTGGATTAAAAGGTTTATTTTAAAATAATTAAATAAAAGCGGTTTGGAAATCGTGACGTATTTATTGTTAAATAGATGTTGTATACGTATATTGAACGTTTCTTACAAATAAGAAAAACTTGAAATAAGTTTTTATAATAAATACGAACACCTTTTTCAGCCTCTCGAAACCATTACTTTTTTTATATACATATATACATTTTTTATCTTTTCTTATTTTTTTTGCAATATCTCTTTTTTACCATTATTATCATGACATTATGAGCATTCCAGAACTTGATAATCCGGATATATCCAGTTGTTTTAAAATTTACAGAAACTTAAAGCAGAACAATCTCATACACTGGGACAATAATACACATTGATCATTTCAGTAATGATTAATTTTTTATTTTTTTCTGTAATGGTCTTGACCGTTGTATTCTTAACCAGGATTACAATGGACGATACGATGTAATAACGAGTAATTTAAGATTTTAAAAAAAATATAAATATACTGATAAATAAGATAAACAAATACAAGGAAATCTCAATTTAAGTAATTTAAGAGTTATAATCAAAAATATTCACCTGGGGCGATTACTCACCCCACGCGTGTACTCTAGTGTTAAACTGGTCACAAATCCGTGGGTCACACGATGTTTGAAAGTTGCGCATAGCGTTGAAATTTTTCAAGCTGTCTCTTACTCTCTTGCGTTCTGTAGTATTTTTGTTTTGCTTATTTCGTCGCTACGGTATAAGGATAGAAGTGCGAATTAATGGAACCGTTACAAGTCTGTAGTAATAACCAACACGCTCAACCAGCACATCTTTACCGAAAAATGATTGTACAACATCTAATAGAATGTACATTCGATTGTCTATCCTAAGAGTCTGAACTCCCACAGAATATCCTGATGAATGTTTGTAAATACATTTTAGTAAAAATTTGTACAAATTTAATTGTAAATCACAAGATTGTTTTTAGAAAACTTTGCGATGGTTTTTAGACTAAAATAAGACCACCTCATAATATAGCTGTATTCGATAATGCAGTTTTAAAACCAAAGTTACTAAAACGTTATAATTATAAAAAAAAAAACTTTAACCGTTTTTTGTTTTTAGTTTGATGGCGTACAATAATAATATTTCTTTCACGCCAAGTTTTAACTCTCCTATACTGCGAATAGATGTGTGGTTTTAAATATATCGTAAAAATAACAAAAGCATATCTTAAAACAAATGCGCTCGCTCTATTTAAATGTTGAAGTACCTATAACTATATGTGGCGTGAAATATCTTCAGTTTGTTTATTTATTATAAAAAACTGAAATAATCAAAAAAACTCAAAAAATCAATGGTAACAAGACATTCTTCATTTCATCTTGTGGTTTTTGTCTCATATTTATAGTTTTTAAAACGTGAGAAATATGTCCGGGCAACGACACATATCATATGCATTGAATAAATAAAACATGGCGAGAGTAAAACAAATTAATTATATATTTGTCCCCTCCCTTATCTCAGAAACTAGTGGACGGAAAATATGAAAAAAAATGTCTATTTATAGGTCGTAACTGGCCAATTACAAGAAAATTTATGCGTTTTAGAAAATAAATTAACACAAAGGAGATATATTTAAAAAAACAACAAAACACAAAT
This sequence comes from Ypsolopha sequella, assembly GCA_934047225.1. NCBI lineage: Eukaryota > Metazoa > Arthropoda > Insecta > Lepidoptera > Ypsolophidae > Ypsolopha > Ypsolopha sequella. The sequence continues at coordinate 31,703,535 of OW203985.1, forward strand.
TATATAGATACAATATGGGTATAAAATTGTAGATATTAAAGAGTTGATTGTATAAATATATAGTTTAGCTATATTTACTTACATCTATTTCGAGAAATTGTAGATATTAAAGAGTTGATTGTATAAATATATAGTTTAGCTATATTTACTTACATCTATTTCGAGAAATTGTAGATATTAAAGAGTTGATTGTATAAATATATAGTTTAGCTATATTTACTTACATCTATTTCGAGAAATTGTAGATATTAAAGAGTTGATTGTATAAATATATAGTTTAGCTATATTTACTTACATCTATTTCGAGAAATCCTCGAAAAAATTTAAAAAATGTATGCCCCCTCCTTATCTCCAAATGTGGTAGACCGAAAAATAAGTAAAAGATCATGGTAATATGTGCTTACGTAAAGATTAGAGGAAAAATAAAGCGGTTGAGAAATTCACGAAAACAAAACTGAGAAAATTCCCGAAACTGTCGAATTACGGAACTAATGCGGAATATGCAAGTCTGACTCGACCAATTTTTTAAACCCAAAAAGAAATAATACACACCAGTTGCTCATCCATCGTACTACTACAAAGATGGAGTCACGTTTTCTTATTAATTTAATTACTTTGTGTTTATTAGTTCATGATTGTACACTTGTCACTACGGTCTTACTTAATTAATTCGTATTCGTTAATTTTACAAATAAAAAAAATATATATATATCGTCACGACATAAGCCCCCAAGGGGGTATCAGAGGTGTTCCCAGTGTGAACTGTGATTTGAAAGTCAAGTTTATAGGGCATGCAGATTTCCTTAAGATGTTTTAATTCACCGTTCAGCAAGTGCATGGTTAATAAGAATAAATGCACTTATAAGTAAAAAAAACTCATTGGGGACCGTGAATCGAACCTGGATCACAAGATTGAGCGGCAGCGTTCTACCACTGAGCGACTGCCGCCGTTAATTAACAAATTATTTAAATATATTATAGTTAATGTTGGTATGATAGAACAAAAATACTTTATACAATAAAATTACCTTATTTTGGTGGTTAGCCCTAAGAATAAAGAAACAGACAAAAGCGCTCAATTTATTGTAGGCATTAATTTTCTTGGAAAGTGTAGACAGAGTGTAATTATTTTGTTCAAAGTGTTTTAGGAGCCACTGCGCAGAGATATCTAAATTAAATTTTGTATAATTTGGTTGAAATTTAATTTTCACCACGGAATTTCTGAGTTATTTCCACCTAACTACGCATTATTTCTTGCTGATCTGCCATTCACAATTTCCAGTTGTATGCGTACCAGACTTATCAGTTTCAGTCAGTGTTTGTGAAATTATTCCAATAATTTTCGCTGAAATATCAAAATTTTATTTATTATTTATTCAAATGACGTTCCTGATTTTGTAATTGTAGTCTTAATAATAAGAAACGAGTATTGAGTTTTATTTGTTGATACATTTTTAAAGAATACTGTAACGACTGAAGTTCCTTCATTCATACAGAAATATATAAATTACTTTGTACTGCTTTTATTCGTTATTTTATACCGTAATTATATTCGTTATCTATGATCTGAACTTCGGCAATTTAGAATTAGACCCAACCTATTTTAAATAAGTGGGCGTAGCCAAATATTAATAATTTAATTGATATTTCGTTCGTATGCCTTCATGTTTAAGTTCAATTTTAAGCAAAATTGAATGCCCTTATAGCTTTATGGAAGGGAATGTCATGTGGATTCCAGAAACAAATTAATAACAGCCTAAGATAAGGTAGAGGATTTAGGACGTATTAGCGACCTTATTTCACAGCGTCACAAGGGTCAAGCTACAGGGCATAGAAACGCTTTCATCTATATTTTACTTAGCAATTGGCGCCAGTATGGGTTTTTTTAGAGTTCCCATGCAATAAAACAAACATAAGTTTGGCCCTAGAGAATGTGTCAAGTTTTATGATGTTGAAACCATGTTCGTATTTTTTGTGAAACTTGTAAAATCTTGGAAGAAGCCACAGATCTACAAATATCAGAGAGGTGGTGTATGTTTATTGATAAAATTAGTTTAAAAACTTGAATCATGAAAAGTGTGTTATTTCCTGTTCGGAAGCTAGATCTGATGTAATGATAATAGTTAAATGACTTAGAACACAAAACATATAAAATAAAACGTGTTCTACCTCATGTTCTTTCAATTAATCGATTTCATGAAGTTCAAATGGTCCAAATTAATTTGCATTATGAATAAGATTGAAATAGCAGTATTTGGACTAGTAAATTATTCAGCATTCTATATTTAAATGTTTCTTTCCTTATTTTCTATAGATTTGAATGGCACATCTAAAATTATTGTAGATCTATGTTTCACGAATTGAAAAAGAGATTAGTTTTAATGTGTTTCACGCTCTTGACTGTTTTTGTTGAGTTTTAGCTAAACAGGCCTCAAGTAGTGTTTGACAACTAATTAATTTACGAAATAATGTGTCTGGAAGAGGGGCGGAGCCTAAAACTATGCAAAATTTGGGAAAAACCATAGGTGGGGACAAAGAAAGAGTGGACAGTTGGGTGACGGGACGCTTGGAAACAGGTCGATCTAGGAAACACGTCGCGTACAGTCTGGTTTCTTAGATTAAAATAAACACCTCTTAGGTCATAGGTCACCTGAAGTCTAGGTCTTTGACTAGTACGGGCGAAGCGGAACGTTTATAAGAAATCACGTCGAAGTGTCGTCTTTGTTTGTGTTATAAAGTTTTAGCGTCGGTTCTGAAATAATTTATATTAGCGACGTGCATGGTTGTAATTCAGAGCTCTGAAATTAAGTGTCGGGAGTGAAGTAAATAATATATTTTCAGTGTTAAATACGAAACGCGGTTTAGCTTTATATATCAATTATTTGTATCACAATTTATTTATGTAAAGAATAATATATACGTCCCTTATTCCTATCCAAAATTTAGAACCTTTAGAGTTTCTACGTCTAGCTGTGCTGCTGTATATTCGATTAACAAAAAGTCTGTGAGAAATTCGAGATTTTATAGGTACCGCGAGCTACGGGTGTCACACCAACATATTATTTCTTTCCCCTCTCACTTATCCACTTCTACAGGATTTTAGGTACAGGTACAGGAACGAGATTTCTGCATAAAATTTCTCACATGACTTTTCTTTACAATTTCCATTTTTAGGTCTTCATAATTTAGATTTTTGTTGTGAATGATATGGATACTGAGTTTTATGTTAGGAACCCTTTCTGGTTTAGGGACGGGGTCGTTGTGGACTGTGGTCTCTGGAGACGTCCGGGGATTCACATGGCTGTTAACTCTGATGGGAAGCCTTGCATAATGCTTGTGTCGGAACCAGAGTTGGTGAATTCTGCATCAGGGGCTCCTTAGGTTGCACCTACGATTATCCCGTCCACACGTCAAGCGTAGAAAATTAGAAATTGACTTGATCAAGTCGTAGGTGTGATGAATGAATGCTTTAGAGGCAGTTTTTGTGAGGTTTTGTATGTCTGTGTAAATTTCTAGGGACACTTAGGTTATAAGGTGTTGTCTAGGTTGTTTCGCAGGAATTTGTTCGGAAGCGGTGTCATTTTGTGTGACAACGTGGGGGTAATTATTTGGTTGGTCAGGGAGATTACCGTCTAATTTTGTAGGGCCTCCACTTCATTCTGGACTCATCTGGGTCTAGAATCCCCTCAAATATCAAACATCTAGCTAAATCACCTTAGCGCTTGCAGCCGCCGATCGTCGAGTATCTACGGTTCATCAACCCCTTTTTCTAACCCAAACAACTGCAATATTATATGTTACACACACACACACACACACACATTTTACTATATTATCCGATAATTACATAATCATTTACCTAATTAAAAATATAACGTCGCGCGCAACATACGAAGTAATGAAAGTGTTATTCGTTAAACGTCTCACGGAGTGTCGAATCAAAAGTGGTTTTACATAGTGATTTAGTCATAATGTGTTTCGTTTTCCCTTGGATTTTCAATGGCAATAATAGCCTTGAAATATAGCTGAGTTCCAGAATACAGCTAAGTCGTATCATTTAACCAATAACTAGTACATTAGTTTTTCTTGATTACTTTATTTTTCTTTGTTGAATTATGATATACATTGTTTTGAGCATAACCGTTTTGTAACATAACGTAGTATCCTAATCTACTAGACGATCACACAAATAAATCACGGCCAATGATTTAATTTGTAATTAATAAATCGATGTACTCTCAAGTATGTCATAATAACTTAGGAGACGTAGAGAGGTATACAATACAATAACTTCCATCTACGGGTGTTGTCGCTTGCAGCGGCCATCGTTTAATTATTAAATAAATACATACTAAGTACTGTACGTATATATGACTGTAAATAGCACATATGTATATACATCTATAAGCAGAATAAATATTTCTCTTACAGTACAAATAGTCCAAGAAACTATTTTGTTACAATACCTTCATAATAAACCGTTATTTTGTTACAATACCTTCATAATAAACCGTTATTTTACGTTTTTCGTCCTGTTACCATTAATTCTCTGTACCACATACATTTTAAACATATAAAATCTATATCTCTATATCTATATATAAGTTTACTGTATATGTGGACAAGTACAAGTGTTTTTTAAACAATGTTTTATAAATTCCACCAAGTGCCAACAATCACTATCATCTACTATATCAACTCTAGCTGTAAGGTCACCTAGTCAATAAAACTCAGTTTGGTATTTCTTCTAGTTATGTTGTAGGTAACTTACTAAACAGTAGGTATATAGGTACTTATGTATAGAATGTACTTTAGTTCACACTACGCGATACTATGTTGGTCACAAGACAAGCTGCTGTCGCTGCTAGATCTTGATCCCACCCTTAGCCACAAAGTCGTATGCTGACGCTAACCGGCTTTGTGTACTATCCTTTTCTTGATGGTTGCTGACGCTACCGCTCGAGAGTTATTCAGAGTTATTTAACCCCCCCCCATTTCTATTAACTTTTTCGATTGAAATGATGGAAAAGGCTTTGCTTAAAGGGTAAAACAAGCACCATTAAAATGTTCGTATTCTTACCAACATTAGTTATTTTATTACGTAATTTTCTTTTTATAATTTATTGTATTCTTTTTTTTGTTGTTTTAGGATTAATTTTGTTATTATTACAATAAATATAACTTACATACACAAAAAAAAGCTTGAATTCTTTGTTTAGAACTTAATTTAATTATGTCTTGTCATGTCAGTCAAGAGTGCCATTTTTCATATTTGTGCTTAGACCTAAATCAGCAATTAATTAAATTATATATATAACGTTTAACAGAAAGGTGTAACCATATTTGAAGAGCTTATTCAGTCAATGGAATAGAACAACTTTTACCACGGGGTCGACCTTGAAATCTCAAAAAAAAAATCTGCCCTTCCATACATTTCAGCCGAGCGGCATTGCATTTTCCTATGAAGCAAATAATTTTTTTTTTCAATATACCGGGTTTGTTCCATAGTAAAAATTGTTCTTAACCATTGACTGAATAAGCTCTTCAAATATGGTTACACCTTTTTGTTACACGTTGTATATATTATAATATATATACATCACTTCTAAAATTACAATAAAAATAATTAAAAATTTGAGTCTTAGTTCATTACAAAAGTGTACTTAGATACACAATTACAACTTCAACGTGCACTCCTGCAAAATTTCATTTGTGTAGATTCGACTTTTTTAATTGCAAAGGGCGTGCAAAATGCTTTACTTATTCCGTGCTGAACTATCTCATGAATTAAAATGTTCCTTTAAATAAACAAATTAATGAACATCGATCGAATATAGAAAAACGAATTCCTCTACATTCCGGATCGTTCTGAAATATAAATATATGACATTTTCGCCCCAGGGAATGATTACATACATTTCGTTCGATTGGTCTCATTCGATTTCATCTAACGTGGGAAATTGGAGCGTTCGTATTTTAATTGCCTTTTTTAAATAAAATATCACATTGTTATTTTGATCGCCTCACAGTGGTCTAGTTGTTTGAACCCCTCGACTACTTATGCCAAGGACGTGTGATCAATTCTCGTAGGTACAGTGGAGACCTCATCAAGCTATACACTTACAGTACGACATTAGCCCCTACAGATAAGAATATAAGATAGGTACAAAGTCCAATGTGTCTTACTTGATGCGGTCTCCACTGTACACAGCGTTCGGTCGGCGTGCTATGGGTCCAAATTCCAGGAGCATACTCACCCATGCCTCCCCTACCCGAATAGCGCAACTGCTGGGGGCAGGCCTCAATCTGCTCATTTTGACATAGGCTACACCTGTACCAATTCATTTCATTTATTTATTCAAAAATCATAATTTACATGATATTTGAATATAACACAGTACACAGGTAACTAAAACTAAATTTTAACAAAATAATTCTTACCACTACGGAAATAATAATAAAATAAACTATGTCTAAATTTTTTTAAATAATTATATCAATACATTCGGTAAAAATAACTACAACGTTACTTGCAAATCACAAAATTACTTACAAAATTCGTCAATCGAATACAAGTACTTCTTTAGCAAAAAACGTTTCAATTAATTTTTAAATTTACTGTAACTAGTAATCATGTTCAACTCTCGTGCAATTTATTAAACAATGCAACTGATTGGAATTGAACACTGTGCTTTACTATATCTAACTTCGGACACAAATTTGTGGCCAGATCTCGTAACCTGTACCAAGTTTCATGCTTCGATCACTATTTGTAGGGTCTCCATACAAGAGCTGGCAAGAGAACCTCGTGTATAATAGTCGGTGAGTAGTATATTATTGGGCACGCTGTCCCAGTTTCCAAACACACAGCTCACTTTGCTTCGCTTCGCTCCGCGCCGTTCGCCCGCTCACTCCGTTCGCTTGTGTGTTTGGAAGCTGTGACAGCTGTGCCCAATAATATATTGTAAAAAATTAACTTACATTAGTGTCTTCTGTTTTGCTCCGCTCCATTCACCCGCTCTCTCCATTCACTCGTGTGTTTGGAAGCTGTGCCCAATAATATACTGTGAAAAAGTTAACTTACACGGGTCTCTTCTATTCTGCATATTTCAAAAATATAACCGATATCTCACTTAGTAATTTTAAAATATATATTTTGACTAGCAGTTATGAAATGAGGCCAGCTAAATTTAACTGAGAAATGTAATAGTTTCAAGACCCGAAAACACGTAGTTCTCGTTTAAATCTTGATTGATCCCAGAAACGCTAAGTTCCTGCGTAAGATCTAAAACTAAATCAAGACCCAAAAACACTTAGTTCTTGTGTAAATCTTGATTGATCTCAGAAACGCTCAGTTCCTGCATAAGATCTTATACTAAAATCAAGATCCGAAAACATATAGTTCTCGTTTAACTCTTGATTGATCCCAGAAACGCTCAGTTCCTGCGTAAGATCTAGTACTAAAATCAAGACCCAAAAACACATAGTTCTCGTATAGCTCTTGATTGATCCCAAAAACGCTCAGTTTCTGCATAAGACCTATATCTAAAATCCCGAAAACGCTTAGTTCTCGCATAAGATTTCAAAACCTGTTTAAATTTTTGAAATTTAGCTGGCAACATCAACTCCAAAGCCGCTTGGTCTTTGCATCAAGTTGAAAAGAATCTCAAAGACGCACAGTCCTTGCATTAGATTCGTGAAATTCAAGTATGATTGCAATAAAAACAACGAGCACACTGAATGATATCTTCACTGTTAGTCTAATAGTATGTTACATTTATATGTGTGTATGTAAGTATTGTGAATCAGACGTTTGAAACTATCGGCTTACTTTTTCATTCAATTAATGAATCATTTAGAAACAAAAAATTGAACAAACGCTTCTATTTATATAACATATCGATAATATTCATCTCAACTATGATATTCTAATAAAATATGTATAATTATAAGTATAATATAATAGAAATTCTAAATAAATATCTACAAATCTAAGAAAGTGGGGTGAAGGCCGTTTTCTTATTAAAATAGCTTTAATTATCCTTTAATTTAGTGATCAACTATTATATGTACCATCTAATTTTTAAATAAATTTAATTATCCATTAAATTAGTGTAAAACTATTTTTAAAAATTAGAAAGCATTAGCTTTCATCCAGATACAAATTAGGAACAACAGGGTCAATTGGGTTCATATATTTGTCTTGTACAGAAAAGATATACCCAATCAAATCAAAAATTTTATAAAATTAAAAAATGTTTAGCGCTCCTTCTGGAACTAAAACTATTAAATTAGGTACCTGTCCTACTTTCGTTTACCACGTGCTGCCGAGTCAGTTTATAGAGTTGCGGAAGTGCATGAAATTTGAGAACTTATTGTCGTTCATGTTGCGAAATCATATTATACTGGATGTATTTTATATAAGTGACTTGTTGATAGAACCAAATTCATACTGGTGACTCGGTAAGTGATCACTTCAAGATTCACCGATCAGAGATCACCTTTTTTGTAAAATTGATTTTATTGTTATTATTTTTTGTTTCCGACAGTCAATTACTATGGGTGATAGTGATCACTTACCAAGCATCCAGTATGAATTAGTTTATATCCACAATCCGCTGTACTAAGTTTACGAACAACTGACATTTTGACCCCTTTAGCTTTTTTGATGCTACTGTATAAATGATAGAACCAAATTCATACTGGTGACTCGGTAAGTGATCACTTCAAGATTCACCGATCAGAGATCACCTTTTTTGTAAAATTGATTTTATTGTTATTATTTTTTGTTTCCGACAGTCAATTACTATGGGTGATAGTGATCACTTACCAAGCATCCAGTATGAATTAGTTTATATCCACAAAAGTCATCTTTCAGTTAACTTGTAAATAATTATAGTAGTTTTAATGTATATTGCTAATCATCATTGACCAAGAGCTACCTGTTCTACTTTCGTTCACCACGTGCTGCTGAGTCAGTTTATAGAGTCGAGGACGTGTATGAAATTTGAGAACCTATTGACGTTCATGTTGCGAAATCATATTATACCGGATGTTTTTTATATAAGTGACTTGTTGATAGAGCTAAATTAATACTGGAGATTCGGTGAGTGGTCACTCTAGTATGAATTTGTTTATATCCACAAAAGTCATATTTCAGTTAACTTGATAATAATTATAGTCGTTTTAATGTATATTGCTAATCATCATTGACCAAGAGCTACTTGTTCTACTTTCGGTCACCATGTGCTGCTGAGTCAGTTAATAGAGTCGAGAGCGTGTATGAAATTTGAGAACTTACTGACATTCATGTTGCGAAATCGTATTATACCGGATGTTTTTTATATGAGTGACTTGTTGATAGAGCTAAATTAATACTGAAAATTCAGTGAGTGATTACTGCAGCATGAATTTGTTTATATCCACAAAAGTGACCTTTTAGTTAACTTGTTATTAATTATAGTAGTTTAAATGTATATCGTTAATCATCATTATCCAAGAGCAATATCTTGTTTACGCTCTGTGTAAATAACTTGTATTTTTAAGCTTTATCTAGTAAAATAAAAATATAAAAAATATGATTTCCATCACTATCTATTATATAATTATATCATATTCCATCATTTCATGAATATGTTGTGTTTAAGAAAGTATACCATTTAATTTACACCCCGTAGAAAGTGTATTTTTACTAAATTGCTCGGAAATGTTGGTATTTTATTTATTTAAAATTTCTGGTCTAGACTTCATTGCGATCTAAAAACTTTACAGATAATCATATTCTACGATCCTTACACCCCTCTTTCACTCTTTTCACATTAAGTTAATAGTGGTATCGATACCTGAATCGGAATCAGAAAAAAAAAATATCAGTACATTAACGTTATAATACATAGGTATCGTTATCGTTAACGAGATATAGGAACAGATACCATTACCATTATCAAAAACGGTAGCAGTAATCGTATTATTTACAGTTCTCGCCTTCGACTCGGTCTTAAAATTTATACTCGTTAAGTATTTGCTTATTTTCCGTGCTCTACAATAATGTACTATTGCAGTAAAATTATAAAATTTTTGATCGAATACCTACCTAAGGTATTAAAAAGTACTTACGGAAGTATAGATCTGTATTTTATATGTAAGGTGATAAAACATATAATCGATTAACAGGAATACATCATTACTACCTTTAACAGATAGGCTGTTTAAACTGTTTATCATGCATTATTTTTGTACAAAAACTAATTGTTTACGGTTTGGAGCACACATTTTCCCTAATTTTCAAGTGAAGTTAGTGCGAGTTGCTGCCAGTCGTCACCTCTGTTAACGTTTTTTTCTCTCGACTACGAAGCTCATAATCCAAGTATGTAAGTACCTTTTACCCTTATTTTCAAAATTTTCTTATCTGTATTTTTATTTTAATTTCTTAATGCAAGTACGTCTTCCAAAATTCTTGATTTTCTAAATTGTCTTGTCTCTTTTATTAGCTTTATGCTCTTAGTCCAAGTATGTGTACGAAAGCCCTTTAATATACAAATTACCTAATCTCTATTTTTATTATAGCGTTTTTCTTTATTAAATTTGAAACATACACTCCTAAGATATAGTTAATAAAAACACTTTTATTATGATTTTTTTTTTTTCAAATTTATTATTATTTTTCAGGTCTGACTCAGAATACGAAAGTGTTAGCGTAGTGGCAGCCCCCATTGTCCCTCAAGCATCGACAAGCAACAAAAAAAGGACTTCAACGAACAAGCGTAAAGCTCCTGCTACAGCTGAAGATACTAGGTTAGTATTTATTTATCCTCAAGTCTCATTTAATTAATAGTTTTTTATTTTATTGGTATATACTTTTTAGTTATGATTGTTTGTAGACCTGTCTGATTTTACTTTAAATAAAGTACTTGAATTAACACGACTACGATAAAAAATGACCACGGGTGAACAAGCGCGGTGTCTAATAGTTCTACGGTCGACGCAGCCTTAAATGAACAAAACAACACTATATTTTTTAAACTCCTATTTTTTTATATGTAACAGATTTTGTTAATTGAGTTGGGATAATAACATGTTTGACTGGAAAGATCTAAACTCCACGAACAAAAACTCACCAACAATATTATTTATATTTTAACTAACTTTAAATTTTAATATTTATAGGACGAGCAAGAAAAAGGCAACACCAGACGACTTGTTTGGGCTAGAGGAGTCAAAGTTTGGCCTAAATCCCACCGGTAGTCTCACGTCTTCGATTGTCAGCCGAGTTGCCAACGGGAAAGTGCGAAGAACGATCGAAGGCGACGGTGACTACTACATCGAGTTAAAGGTGTATCGTACGGCGGACGCGGTCACCTCCAAGCCGGAGGAACGTTGGAAGAAGGCACAAATAGGCTTAAAACTTCAAACAAATGAGGGCACGTTAGAGTGGGAAGCCCTCCAAAAGTTTGTAAAAAGAGGTTTTGAAGTTTTTAGCAAAGCCGAACCTATATTTTACAGTGGTTGATATATGTATAAATTTTAAGTATATGTTTAAATTGATCATTTAATTAAATTTAAACTTAAGTATTGTATCAAACGTTGTTTTTAAATTAATTTTCTCCGTTATCCCGTACCTTACCGATAATCATAAATTTTAATTAACTTCTTATTTATTCCTTTTGTTATAAAAAGTAAGTTTCAACATGCCTTTTTGTACAGTTTGCCGTGAGTCTGTTCCTAATAAAAAGTGGACAGGACATTTGAGAAGTCGCGAACATAAAGATAAAGGTTGCATTATTATAGGCGAAGGCATTGAAACGGTTTCATCGGCTTTTCGAAGTCGAATTGCTACTTATCGAATTACGTCTACTAATGAATCTGATGCAAATTCTATTGAGTCCTTCTTCAATAACATTAAAGATAAAATAAAAGGACTTTTAGATAAAAATTTAAAGGCCCATACCTGTTTAAAAATTAACTTTGAACTATTTGCGTTGTTTCTTTTGTTTAAAGATAACACTCAGGAAATAAAATCATTTAATACAAAAAATATAATAGTGTATTTGAATCATAATTATGATGAGTTAATTTCTTCTATTACAAATAATTTGAAGAAAAAAGTCGAAGAATTCCAAGAAAGGGATAGTGGGTGGACTTTTATGACAAACTCACATCTAGAAGTCAATATAAACAAATATCAACCGTTACGAGGTTCAAGATATATTGATTTACCTAAATTTATCAAAAGTAAGAAGGCATGCTTAAATATTCAAAATAAAGATGATTATTGTTTTTTGTGGTGTATCACTGCATTTTTATGCCCAGTTAAAAAACACCCTGAGCGAGTTTCATCTTATCCTAAATTTCAAGGATTATTTAACATTCAAGGTATGTCTTTTCCTGTTGGTTTTTCAGACATAGCGGTGTTTGAAAAGAACAATCCTAATATTAGGATCATGGTTTATGGTTTAGATAACGGTAAAACTGTTACGGGCCCTTTATATAATTCGAAAAATGACAAAAGTAAAAAAACAATACATTTATTATATTTAGAAAGTGATAAGGGTAATCATTATTGCCTCATAAAAGATTTACCACGTCTAGTTCGAAGCCAAGTGACAAAACATCATGAAAAGTTGTATTTTTGTGAATGTTGTTTACTGTTTTTTAACTCGACTATAAAATATGAAAATCATTTATGCTGTGGTGTAGCTACCGAACTTCCACGTGAAGGTTCCTTCATACAATTTAAAAATTATAATCGTAAACAAGAGATGCCTTTCGTGATATATGCTGATTGTGAAACGCTCCTTGAACGTTATCAAGGTTGTGAGACTGATCCTAGCCTAAGCGGTACAAGTACGTTACAACGTCACGTACCTGCGGCGTTTGCTTATCATATTGTGTGTGTGTCTGATTCTAGTTATAATCGTTTTGTTTCTTATCGAGGACCTGATTGTGTGCAAAAGTTTGTTGCGTCTCTGTATGATGATGCAAAAAATATTCAAAGAATTTTAGCTCAACCTGTTAGCATGAAAATTTCAGAAAAACAATCCAAAGAGTTCAAAAACGCTAGTGTGTGTCACATTTGTAATAATTTACTCTTATGCGATAAAGTGCGTGACCATTGTCATGTGTCAGGAAACTATCGTGGCGCTGCACACAGACATTGCAATTTGCAATTTCAGCTGCCTGAGTTTATACCTATAATTTTTCATAACTTGTCAGGATACGATTGTCATTTATTTATTAAAGAATTAGGAGAAACACCTGGACCTATAAAAGTCATTCCAAAATCAAAAGAAAATTATATTTCATTCACGAAGTATATCCCTATCTCTGAAGATATTAGCATTCAGCTTCGATTCGTAGACTCGTTTAAGTTTTTGAATACGAGCTTGGAAAAATTATCCAAGACTATGATAAATGAGCAATTCACAAATTTGAGAAAATATTTTTCTAATGAAATTAAATTTAACTTGCTTACGAGAAAAGGGGTTTATCCTTACGATTATATGTGTCAGTGGAATCGTTATACAGAACAAAATTTACCATCTAGGGATAAGTTTTATAATTCTATTACTAATGAAGATATTAGTGATGGTGATTATGAGCATGCCCAGAGAGTTTGGAAAACGTTTTGCATCCACGACTTAGGGGAATACACTGATTTATATCTCAAAACAGATGTGCTTTTGTTAACTGATATATTTGAAAATTTCAGAATCACATGCAAAAAATTTTACGAAGTCGACTGTTTATTTTATTTGACTGCCCCGTCTTTGTCTTTTGATTCGATGCTTCTTAAAACAGGGGTCCGATTAGAATTAATAACTGATTTAGAAATGTATCGATTAATTCAAAGTGGTATCCGGGGTGGGGTGTGCATGTGCTCGAAACGGTATGCCAAGGCAAATCATAAATACATACCTAATTATGATTCAAGTCAGCCTGATTCCTTTATAGTATATTTAGACTGTAATAATTTATATGGGTACAGTATGTGTCAAGCATTACCATTATCAGACTTTAGGTTTTTAAACGAAGATGAAATGGCTACTTTAGACGTTAGTAAAATTCCGGACAATTTTGATTTCGGTTACATACTAGAAGTAGATTTGTTGTACCCAGAGACTTTACATCACGAACACAATGATTTACCTTTTTGTCCTGAGAAGTGCATTCCTCCTGGTGGAAAAAATTCTAAACTCGTTCCAAACCTTTATAATAAATACAAGTACGTCATTCATTATGTCCATCTCAAAAAATGTTTGGAAAATGGTTTAGTACTGACTACAATTCATAGAGTAATAACGTTTCGTCAAAGTTGTTTTTTGAAGCAATATATAGATCTCAATACACAACTTCGTCAAAAAGCTAAAACTAAATTCGAACAAGACTTCTTTAAGCTACTTAACAACAGCATATTTGGGAAAACGTTGGAAAACACTGAACGTAGAGTTGATGTCCATTTAGTAAAGCACTGGGCTGATAAAACAAACAAAACGAAAAAAATGACAAGTGCTGAACGACTGATTGCAACCCCCAATTTTCATAGTGTTTCGGTTTTCTCAGAGAATTTAGCTGCTGTACAAATGAAACCTCGTCGAGTTATTCTTGATAAACCCATTGCTATAGGCTTTGCCGTTTTAGAACTTTCGAAATGTCATATGTATGATTTTTATTACTCTGTAATAAAACCTAATTATGGAAAAAATGTCGAATTATTATACACAGACACAGATTCATTTATTTTGGATCTAAAAACACGAAATTTTTATGAAGATGTAAAAAACATCTTTCTTAATTATTTTGATACCAGTGATTATAGTCCTGACAATGAATTTAGTTTACCTTTACTGAATAAAAAAGTCCCAGGTTTATTTAAAGATGAAATGGGAGGGAAAATTATATCTGAGTTTATAGGCTTACGTTCAAAACTCTATTGTATAAAAACTTTAGACAGTAGCATCAAAAAAGCTAAAGGGGTCAAAATGTCAGTTGTTCGTAAACTTAGTACAGCGGATTATAAAAATACATTGCTCAGTGGAAATATGATTCGTAAGAAAAATATGTTGTTTAAATCCATAAAACACGAGGTGTTCACACAGAGCGTAAACAAAATTGCGCTGTCAGCCAACGACGATAAGCGATTAATTTTAAAAGACAAAGTTTCTACCCTACCTTGGGGTAGTTCATTTATTTTACCCTCAACATGAACTCTTACAACCTAATATACTAGATGTTAATCGATACTGCATGTTGAAACTTACTTTAAAATTCAAGTTTATGATGTAGTTATATTTAAAGATAATTATTTAAACATCGTTTTTATTGTTATTTTCTGTTAATTCTGATAAAAAAAAATATAACTATAGAAATAATTAAATGGCATTTTTATTTCCCGTGATATGTGTTTATTGAAGTATAATATATTTAATAAATGTTGGAATTTGCAAGTGAAGTCACGAGCAAAAAGTTAGTTAACCATTTATAAATTTTTACCTATATCATCACTTTTGCGGACTACGTAAAAGTAAACAATGTGTGAAGTAGACAAGTCTTAAGTGTACAACCCGTCCAAAACATCTTGGTACCTCAGTTTATCCACAAAGACAGGTAGAACCCATGTGGGAGGGGGGTTTCAAGTATCAAGATATTTTGGACGGATTGTAGCTGTGTGAATGCTGATGACACCAATCTACTATGTACACAATTTCAAAGGTAATAAGATTCAGTAACATTATTTAAAACAATTGTGCTGCATTCAGATGCATGGTTTAGCATTCATTTTGTTGTTAACCATCAAGCAACCAACACCTCCACTAATTTATAGAAAATCACAGAATAACAACAATTACCTAAATATACAACGATGTCTCATTTGGTAAGTTTTTGTAATCAAACAGCTTTTCTTGTGATTTAATATTTTAACAGTTCACTAATTTTCTGTTTGTTTCCAGGGACTACATACTGATCCGAATGATCCATATTATTACGCACAAAACATGCTAGAAGGGCTGGAGAGTGATGTTGAACTAGTACAACCACAATTTCAAGCCAATATCGTTAAAAAAAGGATGAGGACATCGAAAAAACGTCCAACTAAAGATTTGATGCAATCGAGTTTTGTGATCACTAATAACTTTCGACGAGGAAATAAAATTATTAAAATTGAAGTTTATGATCTTAACGAGTGTCAGGAGATAAACAGTGAAAAAGCTGCAGTAAGTGTTCAGTGGGTTTGTGAAGATTCAATCGATGAAATACTTGATTTAACAGAGAACGTCATAAAAAGAATCTCTAAAAAAATTGGTGACAGTAATTTGTAACATGTTATAATTTTATGTGTATTTAGTAATAGTATATTTAATATTTTTTAGTGCATTGAAATTTATTTACTATGATAATGCTTTATGTGTATAATTAGTAAATTTTTATGTTTACGAAATTAAAATCGATTTATTTGATTATATTTTTGATTTAAATAAAAACAAATCGAGATTTTTATAAAGTGTTTTATTTTTATGAATATGCTTAATTAAACTATAAAATACATTATGATCTTAAATGAAACACCCAAAATAAAAATGAAAATAAAAATTTAGTATATAGAATTCTTAAAAAACCATTTTTTTATACAAATTACGTTTCTTAAAGCACAGTATTTTCTATGATTGCTAAAACAGAATAAGTCATTTTCACAATATGTATTTAATAAATTTAGTAGGTTAGGACATCCCTTATCTCCAATATCTATTACAACACAGGTTTTACATAATTCATGTATCCACAATATCTTATCGCTTCCCTTGACAATAATTTTCTTATTATTTAAATATTCATAAATAATTCTTCGAAATTCTCTATAATCAACATAACCTTCTGACCACATGTATCCTAGATTTTTTTCAACCCATTGAACTTGTTTCTTTTCTTGGTAAGATAATGATGTAAAAGGGAAAGGTGGTTTTATAAGAAATGTTTGTGTAAAAAGCGTTGTGGCCAATGCAAATTCTTTTAGAATAAATCCATTTTTGGAGTCCTTAAAACCTTGTAAATCACAAAAAATATACTCAGTACTCATGATATTTTTTTTACGATACTTGTAAGTGGTTTATATTCAAATATACAATCATTTAATATAAGACAGTATGCAGATGTTTTATCAGGAAAGTCAACATCACTTTCTAAATCAATTCGCACATCAATAGGCCCTGTTTTTATTGTTTCGTTTTGTCGACAGCAGTCAATTACAAACAAAGGCGCTTTTTCTTTAAACTCTTTAAAACTTATTGACGGTTCACACCGACGACCATAATATGAATGTTGGAATGTTGCAAACGCTTCGTATAATAAAGCATATCTATCTTCGCCAAATTTTATGTCTAAACTTTCATACGGATAATAAGTGGAATTCAAGAAAACTTTAACATCTCGTAAATGACAATGATCAAATTGCGACATGTCCTTTGTACCATTACTTTTTCGATCAGTTTGTAACCCTATAACTACATATCTAGGTTTTTCTAATTGGGATGATGTTTTTACAGACCAAGTGTGTTTTGTTGTCCTTGGTAAAAGCGAGTATTCATATAGATCCCAATTTCTAAATGCTAAATTGATTGCTCTGTCCCTTTCTAAATATCTTAACAAATTAATTCTCTCACGATCAGATACTTTTATATGAGGCATCCTCCATACGACTTTGTTTATAGAAATGTCTTGCAATACTTCGTTAGTGTTTAATTTTATAGCATTTAGGTTCGTGTTACTACGCAAAAGAATTAACTCATGCTTAGCGTTCATGATAATTTTTTTATAGTCTTCAGCAAATCCAAGAATTTTGTTAAGAGGTATGCACACCGAAAAATTACCTCCTGTAGTATTCTTTATTCCATCAGTATCCCAACCCCAAAACCTCGACATCTTCGATTCATTTTCATTCATAGATAGTAATGATTTTATGGTAGTTGATACTCCAGCATTTTTTATTGTATCAATTTCTATGCCGTTAATTTCATATTTTATGTCTTGAAAGAGAAAGAGTATAGAATTGTTTATAAACTCTATGCTATTAACTTTCTGTTTTGGATCACCACTTTTGTAAACTGTAACCGAACCCTCTATATATAACGTGCTCAATGAGGGTAAAACGTAAAGATCTTGTTGATTAATAGGTATACGTATTTCATCATTTTGATTAAAACTGTTTACGTAAGGTTTGTAAGAATGCACCTGATAGCTTTCAATGCTATTGTCTTGAACGAATGAGTCTGCTATAT
Organism: Ypsolopha sequella; assembly: GCA_934047225.1. NCBI lineage: Eukaryota > Metazoa > Arthropoda > Insecta > Lepidoptera > Ypsolophidae > Ypsolopha > Ypsolopha sequella. Next base: position 31,721,804 of record OW203985.1, read on the forward strand.
TTAAAATGCTCATTTTAGAAGCTTTATAATTTTCAAAAATTGTTTATTTTGTTTGGTTAACTTATGTTTTTTTATAGGTGGTCTCTGGGAGAGTTTGCTGCGTAAACTGAGCTCTTTATTAATAGGTTCTGATATTTTATTAAAATCTATCATTTTCGTTTTAAATGCAAATACAACTGTAGTTCTTCGTTTCGCAAATTGATTAGGTTGTTATTAGTATCCAATAATCGTATGTTTATTTCATTAATGCTGTTCCGGGTCACAGGTAAGTAAATCAAGTTTTTTGGTATTTCAATTATTCTATAGCCCGGTGGTACATTAGGTGCAAATTCATAAATAATATGACTAGGATTTCCGTTAACAAAGGATCCGCTCACAATATCACATTCGATTCGGATGATGGTTGTTGGTAAAATGCTTATAGGAAAGCAGGATTCGTGTAATATATTGGCTTCTAATGTTTCATGTCCAAAGCCCAACATACTGCCTATAGAATTATTGTGATCAAAGTTAATATCTTTTGAACAGATAATTTTAGTGCTTAGAGTATTATTATTACAGATCAATTTAAAAGAACAATCTTTAATATTCTGTTTTAAAAAGTCACTAACGTCTTCAAGCTCATATGAACCTTCTGGTATTTCAACCACTTCATTTTTACCATAGTGAAACTTGTTGTTTCTACTATCTACATTAGGTATAGAATTGAAGGTAGAAAAATATATGAGACCACACTCATATTCACCATCGAGCTGTAACGGAGGCGAATAATTTGTTAGCAAAGCGGATTTATTTCCAGTTACTGATAGTGTGAACGACATATTGAAAGTGAGTGCTTTTAGAAATTTAAATTCAATTTAAATGTTTTTTCCAAAATTCATCGAGGAACTTTATACACAAGTGTCCACAATTAACTGTATTAGGTTTTTGATAATTTTTATAGTTATAGAAGATATCGCTACTTTTCAGGTATCTTATTAATTCCATAGGTGGTTTTAAATCCCCAAAACTATCAAAATATTCACAATAATCTTGTATTTTTATATAGGCTACCCAATGAGTTCCTGGGTTTTCAGAACTATCTAAATTCATAATCGCACATTCAATATTTTTTGTTTTAGATGGCAAACCATCTCTCATAAAAACACCCCGAAAATATGGTATATCATGAGTATATTTTATGATATCAATATTAGTTAGTGCCCTTTTGGGTAGCCTAGCTACTAGTTTTTTGAAGAACGCAAACATAAACCCTTTCCTTTTTTGTATGGTGTAATGTATAAACCTTTCCCTAAACTCATTGACTCCATCACTTTATTGTGACGCTGAGATTCTAAAGTATTTTTTTGAGAAGTCTTATAATCATTAACAGCTTTGGCTATTCCAGCGGCACCGCCTGCCAAAGATCCTAACGCTGATAGTCCAGCAAAAATAGGAATTAAAGGAAGTATTCCTCCAGTTTTTGGAATAGGAATAATCCTAGGAAGCTTGATTTTGCTGTCTTTATGAAAAATTTTTTTAGCAGCCTGGTACGCAAACTTAATTGCATCATTGTTGTTTCTTGGTTTGAATTTCTTTAGTTGAGATTTCAATTTGAAAACGGCTTTATTAAATTTTTTGACACCAGCGCCTGATTTTAATTTAATCCTCATAGCCTTATCTACCAACCAAGAGGCAATTTTTTCACATTTACTAGAATCTTTTGATTTCAGCCTTCTCTTTGCCATGTTCATCAACTCTATATCAGCTTTATGTCGTTCTTCTAAATTAGTATAGTTACTGTATGCTATGTCGTGATGCTTACATGCATTATCTAATTCATTAATACCTCTATCACCTCTTTGTAATCGCTCTTTTAAGCGGGTTCCTGGTCCACAATAGTTATATCCAGGTAAATGTAACTCAATCGGTAAATTATTGATCAAATTATTAATAAGTCCACTCCCTTTCATAACTAACATAGTAATGAACATCATTCCAGCAGAAATGTTATAATATACATCATCTATGTTCAGTATGAATGTGAGTTGATGCTATTTATTTTTAACGATAGCACTTCTATCAATCCAACTATTTTCATTGTTACTTAGACCTAACCACTTTACAAAATACTTATTACCATTTTTCTTAATAATTTTTTCAATCAAATAAATATCAGGATAATTTGTTTTTTGAAGTTCTTGTTCATAAAAACAACCTTTTATTAAAACTTGATGTTGATCTGTGATGCAATAAGTAGGTGGTATTGTTTTATTAATTCTTTTTATGGTAAATAATTCAGTAGACCAATTAGGAGTGTAACCCTTCTGAAAAGTTCCTTTATACTTGCTAATACGGACCTGATCACCCACTTTGAATTTATTGATACTTTGAACAGATTTATTATGCGTTATTCGGATATTACTAGCAACGATTGTTTGATTAGATTTTTTTACTTCAGATGGTTTATATTTGGTAGTGTGATGTGTGGTATTGTTATATGTGTTAACGATATCTGCTAATGGTTCACCAATCCATTTGTAATTACCTATAAGGCTGAAGTATTTAAACAATTTACTTTTTAAAGTCCTGATTAATCTTTCCACTATTGAGGCCTTTTTTGTTGAGTATGTAGAATAATGGTTAATTTTATTGGTCTTTATTAGCTTTTGGAAGATGTCATTGTAATATTCAGATCCAAGGTCTGATTGTAGATTAAGGGGAACTCGTCCACCCTTCAAAATGTTATTAAATGCAATAGCTACTTCGTTTTTTGATTTGGTTTTTAATGGAACTGCCCAAGCATATTTTGAAAACGCATCAATAACTACTAAAATAAATTTAAAACCCTTATTAACTTTATGATATCTGCTTATATCGATCAGATCTGTCTGCCATAGATCGTCAATCCCTTTTAATAGAACAGAACGACGCATAAAATTTCTTCTGGCTCCTTTGTGAATCTCATCTACAACGTTATATTTACTCATGATTTTTATTTCTTAAAGATACTAAATGATCTTTAAGAATGTTACTCACTTCTACTCTTGAACACTTCTCATTTAACTGATTTTGAACTAACTGTATTTGATTTTTTATACCCTGCAGTTCAACGAATAGGTCATGCTTTTTACAAAATAACTGAGTATTTCTATCCACATACTCTTTATTCACAGCTTCATCTAATGCCTGCGGTATTTTTAAACCTATTAATCTGTTGGGTTTTAAGTCGTAGTCACCAGATATATTTTTTAATGGAACTTTTTCAAATGTGTTTAGATCATTCAAATTTGAAAGTCGAAGTCTTTTATGAACATGATGACCAAATTTATCAACGTTCATTTTAATAGACGGAATTTTGTCAATGGTTTATATGCAAATGATACAAATAAAAATAGTCATGGTTTATATTCATTCTATAATACCACTTTCTCGCAATTCTTCAATAATCGAGATTATTTCATTATCCAGCCCAGTGTTACCAGCATCGCGAGAAGCAATAAGCAACTTTAACCTTTCAACTAGTTCGTTTGGATCGTCCCAGTACACGTAATTAACATTTTCTGCAACCTTTTTAAACTGCGGCAATCCTTCACCTTTTGATATTATATTTTCAGCATCGAGTAATTTAAATAAGGGTTTTATAATTTGGTTATATTTATTACCTCTGTTACTTTTGATTGGCTGACCGGGATCGTAGCCACGGCGATGAGCGTTTGTATTTATTAGTATCGTTTTGTAATTTTGCATATCATCTTGAGTTATTTTATTGAAATCAGGATCTTTTTTAAACATCAATTCCGTTAGTCCAGGGGTCTTAACATATGTTTTACTTGAAACTGAAATTCTGTCATCCGTTACAAATACTGATGCTGAACCCATCATTAACTTTCCGCTTACCATTCTTACACCAAACGGAACATCTTTGAACACTTCAGATGAAAATGACCGAGAGGAACCAGTCTCTTTACTTGGACTTTTTTTTGAATCGTTAGTTTCAAAAAATAAGTCACTGTCATCATCCCTGTTATCACTTTCTGTATCAGGATCACTATTTTCGGAAACAATTTCGTCAGAAATATTAAATTTCCGTTTCAGTGGATAATTGTTTTGTGACAAAGCGCTGGTTTCAGATATATTTCTTTTATTTGTATTATTTTTATCATTTTCTAACCAATTCTCTTCAACATTAACCTTTTCTTCTTCACACTTATTTTCTAATGCGTCATCATTTTCGAGGTGGTATTTTTTGTTAGCTAATTGATTTAGAGGATCTATTATTGGTTTTAAAACAGATTCAAGTGCTATTTCATTATCCATTTTGATATTCTTTATGCTTTTAAGCTTCTTCTTAACGGCTTCCGAAGACTTAATTATCAGTTGTTTTATTGATTTCTCGTCATTCATTTTCAACAAACGAACAAGTTTACTTCTTGGTTGTCTAAATAGTAATGATAAATAAATTAAAGAATAGGTCATATATTTCATGTAACCAAACAAATAAATGTATCAAATTTAATTCTATAGCCACCATCATTTTTTTGACAATCTTTATTTATAACTAGATAGCTAAAATGATCTTTCCAGGCCTGTGAACACATATCCCTAAATTGGTTCCAAGTCATGTCAGTGTTTACATGCTCATCATATATGTGTCGTAAATTGATATCGTCTTGTTTGAAAAGTACAATTAGATTTGCGTTATCCCGTATAAGCTGTTTCGGTATTTTGCTATAAGTTTGGTTGAGATAAAAACAGTCTATATTTCTATGTCTTCCCATAGCAAAGAAGTCGCGAATATTATTCTGATTCTCACAAGCCACGTCATCAAAAATTATAACTGAATTCGAAGCTGCCTCATTTGGACTAATCATTTCTTCATTATCACGAAATTGTGAGTAACCTATTTCTGGAACAGACTTTAGAACCTTCTCCAAAAAAACATATTTTGGTTGATATAGAGTTTTTGAATAAACGTATACATTATGAAAACGCAAACCGTTTTCATGTAGAAGGAGTCCTATCACAACATTAGTTTTTCCGCAATTAGAAGGTCCACAAATAATACATCTTATTGTATTTGGTAAAAGTTTTCCATGGCGAGAAGACCATTTTTGTGATTCAGGACATATTTTATCAAAATTTAGTGACTGTGTTTGTTTAACAAATTTCATTATCATGAAAAAAATCTGATGTGCAAACGTCAAGGTTGTACTGTTAACAGTGCTATATCTGCACTCTGTGCATGTTATTTATAAACACAGAATATGCAGAACGGGAGAGAATCACGTAAGGTAATTTTTTTTCAATATATTATTGGGCACAGCTGTCACAGCTTCCAAACACACAAGCGAACGGAGTGAGCGGGCGAACGGCGCGGAGCGAAGCGAAGCAAAGTGAGCTGTGTGTTTGGAAACTGGGACAGCGTGCCCAATAATATACTACTCAAATAGCTTCACTGCCAGCCACTCTTTCACTCTAAATCCTACTTATTGAAAAAATACGCAGCTCCTTTTGTAGTAATAGCAATGACTTTTTTTTCAAAAGCAATGCACGATTTTTTTCAGGATGAGGTGTCAAAGTTTTATTACAAAAAATTGCTCATAAGTCGGGCAAAAAGATTTTTTCTTCTATAGCATTTCTAGGTTTATTTTCGACTTTGTCACTAGCAGCGCTATTCAGGATTGCGCTACAAAGATTTTATCCTTAGAATTTAGAATTGGGTAGCTTTGGCTCTCGAAAAACTAGTCAAAGTTGTCAAATTACACGAAATTCATAAAAGTACCAACAAATCGGAAACTATAGACTTTTTACTGAGGTCATATTTAAATATTCTGGTCAGTTATGAGCTGGCCCATCAGCCCTCCAAAGGTTAACGTTGACTTTTGGGACATCCTGTATACCTACTACTTGTAAATTGTTGCAAATATTCTGTCAACTTTGTCGAAATGAAAGCAAATGTTTTTCTTTTGCTAAGAAGTTAATATATTAGATTTGGTTGGTTTGTTAAACAAATTGTGTACTCATTATAAACTGATAAGATATAAATACGGCATTTGATATGATGAGTAAATAATGATGTGTGTGTATATATATTATTATGATGTGTTACTTAACACAGATGCCTAGTTAAGTGCGAAAAAATATACTAAAGTAAGTAATTATAACTTTAAGTGTTTTAAAATCAAAGTGATCAACTGAACATAAACTACTCAGATAACAACACTGAAAATAGTTTAGGTATTTTAAAACTATCCATATTAAAAAAAACTCTTTAATAATAAAATATGAAATTATGAAAATAATAAAAAACCTGAAACACCGGTGAAACCCGTTTGCATCCCCTGGATTATCCAATGATAGCTGGATGCAACAATATAATGGTAATTTTGGGACATTACCCAAAGTATTTGTATAATGCTAAGTTTATCTGGATAATGTTAGCTTTATATAGTCACCGTGCTTTACTGTAACATACAGAATGGTAAGATGAAGTTTTTATGTCCATTAAAATCTGTATGATATACACAGGAGTCTCTTAGTTAACCAGTTTAAGTAGTTGTTAATGAAAATGAGTGTACCTGTCGCAGATGGATTGTAAAATCCGCGGTTTACAAAAGCGCCAAAGTTTTTACAAAACAGCTCTGTTATATAAAACCACTAAACGTTAACAGGCATGATTGTATAACGTGTAGCGTCATTAAATGCAGCGGGTTAATGTTTAAAGGTTTTGTAAAACAGCTGAGCGGTTTTGTTAAACAGCGTCAAACTAGAAGTTGATTGTAAATTTTGTTAAATACGAGTACTACAAGAGTCACGTCGCCCCGCTCCACTTCGTTTGGCTCCTTAAAACCTAACACGCTCCTCCTCGCTTCGCTCGTCGTCGCACCTATTTTTTTGACTTTTGGTTGAAGACTTTTTACTTTACGTCTAAACGTGGGTAGTAGTATTGTCGAACGTAACGCAATGACACTCCAACTGAACCTAATTTAGCTGTTTTACATAACGGAGCTATTTTGTAAAACAGCTGATTCTACTATCCAACTTTGACATATTTATCAGGAACTAGGTTTAGGTGTCCATCAATGAGTTCATCCATGTTTTGAGACGTTTGTCGCACAACTGTTTCGCTTTAAAATATATTACCTTTTCATCGACATTTCGCAGAAAAGTATAAAATGTTAGTGTTTATTCGCTTTCATTGGCAAATTTCCCATTTACTTACATTTATACGAATAATCATATCGTTTAAAGAATTACGTACGTAGTGTTCATTTTAAGAAATAACACTGTAATTATTTACATGCATGTATACGTACTTGTACCTACACAACCGCAACTCTAAGGTCTCTAAGTGTCTGTATAGAACAGGATATAACACTTTAGTTCTTTAATGGAGTGGGATAGGGGATGTCATTGAGATTGTTCAATTGCATAATGCGTTACAAATAGCGTGAATTACCCTGCCCCTTCCCTCCTATATTAGGTAATAAATAACCTGGGTACAAAACTTATTAAGTTTTTTGTAGATGAGATTTTCGTTTAATCTGAGAATATCACACAGATATTTACTCCTATTTCAGCCTACTAAAGACGGGGTTTTCCCAATTTGTCTTTTTCAAACTCATTTTAAACCGTGAGAAAGGAGTAATAAAATTTTGAAAAAATATATGTCATATGTCACGCTTTGAACTTAATATTTCGGCCGTTAGATACGCGAACTCAAAACTCAAACTCAAACTCAATTTATTGATAAATAAAATTATTTACAGGTCAATAGTAATTTACATTATTAGCGATGAATTATTAATATTATTCACACTACATATTATATTATGTTTATAAATATATGATATGTTAAACATTAGGTTTTACAATAAAATATTTTACTTAATATTAAAATATTTTTATGATTTACATTCATTAGGTAATTATAGTATTATTACATTATTTTCTTATATTTAAGTATTTAATTTTTTGGTTTATTTTGTATTTGTTGAAGTGTAATATTCCTTGATAACATAGAACGCTTTTTAAGGTAGCCATGCTCTTAGTTTAGTTAGGAATGTTGTGTTTTCTTAAGAAGATTTGATTTCATTAGGAAGTGCACTGTATATTTTAGATCCTGCTATATAGATGGACTTGGTGGATTTAGATAATCTATGTTTAGGTATATGGAGTTTATTAGAATGGCGGATTATGTAGGATTGGAAAGTTGCTTTAGTTGGAAAAGTATCTGGGTTTTCTCTTACAGACTTTGAAACGTTGTAGATCTATTGTGAAGTGATGGTTAAAATTTTCAGCTTTATAAATAAAGGTTTAGCGTGTTCGTCTAGAGGTGCATGAGAAAGTAATCTGATAGCCCTTTTTTGCAGTATGAAAGGACGTTCACACTTGGCAGCATCTCCCCAGAGCTCCAACCCGTAGCACAGAACGTTTTGGAAGAGTGAGAAGTACCAAGAGCGTAATTCTTTAGTTGGGAGTGCCACTGTGCGCCGACGCGATACGAGTTGGCAAATTAGTCAAGTTTTAGCGTGCTACTTGCGGATCCCCTATTATCTATCTACACTTTCTTCTAATATCGTCAGTTTATTTGTATTTGTACAACCAACGATATTAATATCGTTGTGTCCAACATACTTACTCTCCATGATTTTGTTTTCAAATTAATTTTTTATTTGACTTGTACTAAATTGTTTCAGATGAATGTGTCGCTTTCCTAAAGTCTCAAGCAGTTGAATTAGGCTTATCGGTAAAGGTTTACGAAGTAGTAAAGTCTAAGCCGATAGTCATATTGACTTGGCCTGGGAAAGATGCAGCCCTTCCATCGATCCTGTTAAACTCACATATGGATGTGGTGCCTGTTTTTGAGGTGGGTGCTATCTAGAAAGTTATTGACGTATTTCTTATATGTAAATGTGAGTTAATTAACCGCAAGTTTACAATTATCACAATAACATTCTCTTAGTAATAACATTATATGGCACAATTTGTGTTCATTTTGTGCGCTATGGAAAGTTCTTTGGGCGCAAGATAGACAGAGAAGACGTAAGGCGAGGAAGGGACGAGGTGCGGACGCGACTTTTTAAATTATACTGAAGAGATGGGGCAAGAACGGGATTATAGACACAGGGCGCGGTGAAAAGTCACGGCCACTTCGAGCCAGATTGAAATGCCAGGGATGACACATGACACCCCACGCCCAGCCTTCACTCAGGTGCTCTCCGCGACGCGTCTCTTTTCTATATGTTTTGGGAAGGGCACAGCACAGACGACGAAGCGTCGTGCCCGCGTCTCGTTTCCGCCCCATTTTCTCTGTATGTTTTACGTCTCTACACTTCTATACATTTTGTATGAAAGTAGATTAAAGGAGCGCCGCGTCTTCGCCTCGTCCTCGTCTTATGTCTTTTCTGTTTGTCTTGCGTCTAAGCCGTGTCTTTGTTACTATTGAATAAATTGTTACTTTGATTCGCTAAAGAAGGGAATAAGTGTTACCAATAAGTTCCTGCACGCATCTCTAGGGCAATTTACCTATCAATTATTTGGAGTCCATTAAAACGGCAATCTTTTCTTTTTTTTTCAGAAAAGTTGGACTTATCCCCCATTTAGTGCCCACATAGATAACGATGGCAGAATATATGCGCGAGGCTCGCAAGACATGAAGTGTGTTGGTATTCAGTACCTTGAGGCTATACGTAAATTTAAGGAATCTGGTGTTCAGCTGAAGAGGACGCTGCATGTTTCATTTGTGCCTGGTAATCATAAATATAATAATATTAATGTTAGTGAGAAAAAAGGGAAGAAAAAGAGAAAAAATCTCGAGTACATTTATCGCACTTGCTTAGTAATTTTACGGTGTTTTCATTTACTACCTGGTGAGTCACTCTTCTTGCTAAATGGCAAAGGAATTAATCTGTTCCACTTTCTCTCTTTTTATTTTGTTATTCTATTTTTTTTTATCCTTGCATTACTGATGAAAAGTAGAGTGTTCAGCTCGGGTTTACAGATTATTTACACGCTCGGTTTGAGCTTGACCATCTAAATATCTCGGGTGATATTCATCACTTACCTCCCTTGTATAAAAGTTTCCTATTACAAACATGAGTGAAGGAAAAAGTAACCTTTATCAACAAGTTCCTTGCTTTTAGATGAAGAAATTGGCGGACATGACGGCATGGCCAAGTTTGTACATACCGAAGATTTCAAAGCTTTAAATGTTGGGTTTGCGATGGATGAGGGCATGGCAAGCCCAAACGAAGATTTTATACTTTTTTATGGTGAAAGGAGTATTTGGCGTAAGTATGATTTGTGTCTGTTGTAGCAATATTATTTATTGTATAAATTAAACATATTTAACACTTATTTCCAGAATTACATATCCACTGTACTGGGCAGCCAGGCCACGGTTCGTTGCTGTTAGAGAACACCGCTGGAGAAAAGGTACCTTTGTAATATTTATAGTTTCGATTATCAACACTCTGTAGAATACAGTATCTATTTAGAATATAGTACATAATACCTACTTGTACAATACGTCCCACTTATTAAGTAAAGTGTTCGTTTTTCGTGTATTAACCGCGCCAATAAAGAAACCGGGAGTAAATATTTGATTTGATAATTAATTTTTGCATACGGTGCCTGAGTGTGGGATTGTAGTAAGTAAAATGAGTAACCAATATTGTGTGAGAAACATAGCATGCTTTGGCTGCCGTTTATAAAACGCCTCTTTTATGGCACGGGTAATATTGATTATGTTACCTTTAACGACCTTTGAAAGTGAGCTGCCCTAAAAAGTCGAAAGTGGTCAAAAAAACACTTAAATAAAGGCCTGTGGAATAATTCTACAGGTTGTATGTGCTATTTTACTTTACTATAAGTTTGTAGTATTTTGTTAGACTTACCTTTACCTGCTGATGATTTACCAAATTATTTTAAACGATATCTTTTGCAGTTGAGATACATAATCGATAAATTTATGGATTTGAGACAAAAAGAGAAAAATATTTTGGAGAGGAATCCAAAACTCACGATTGGAGATGTCACCACAGTAAACCTCACTCAAGTTTATGTAAGATACTTTTGTTGTTTTTTTACACACTTGTAAGTTATTTTAACTAAATGTGATTGTACACTCTTGGAAGTTATTTAAACTAAATGTGCTTTTATTTTCAAGCTGTCCGTTACATAAATTTTGAAAATGGTAAGTGAGCGAGTCTTCCATTTTTGTGCTAAGCCAGAGACATATAGGTCGATGTGCTAAGCTAAACCTCTTTGCTATGGTACTTACCTGTTGTTCAACTAGAGAAATGTTTAATGTATGTAGTACAGCCTTTACTTACATCTTAAGTACTCGCACTTATATCTTATTACATATAGAATACCATGAGTCCCAATATTCATTCTTTTATATTTATTGACTGTGATTGTATTTTTTTATTATTATTTCTCTTATAATGATGCCCTTGGTCATTTAACATTTTTATTAAATTTCAGGGTGGTGTACAATCCAACGTGATTCCTGAGAAATTAACTGTGGTGTTTGATATACGCATTGCTGTAACTGTTGATCATATTGAATTTGAAAACATGGTAAGATTTCGTTTAAAATTAAAATTCATACATTTTTGAGACTTCAACTCAGCCAGCAAGACATGCATTATTTGTTATGCAAAGGATATTAGCATGACTTTAGAGCGTATGATCAAGGTTTTTTTTAAATTTACACGGTTGAACTAATTTACCGCCTCTGTTGCCGAGTAGTAGAGCGCTCGCCTGCTAACCCAGAGGTCTTGGGTTCAATCCTCGTGGTGCACATTAAATTTTTGTTCGGTCTGCGTGCTTCGGAAGGCACGTTAGCTGCTGGTCCAATTGTACCTTAAGTACGGCAATACGCCATCCATCAAGTTTGGGACGTCATAATCGTCGGTGAAAAGTGGGTGTAACAAGTGTGGGATGTGACTTGCATTTCACAGTTTACGGATCACCGAGGATTCATGTCCTGACGATATGTTTAATTTATCAATTGTGATTTAGATCAAACAATGGCTGGAAGAAGCTGGAGAAGGCATAACATACGAATTTGAACAAAGGAACCCATACGTTGAAAGTACTAAGCTGGACTCCAGTAATCCTTACTGGGTCGCATTTAAATCAGCTGCTGATGAGATGTGAGTTCAAATATTTTAAATTCTTTATTATTATATATCTTATATATCTTTTATTATTATATTATTATTATTAAATTATAAAGAAAACTTAATTTTAATTATGTATTTATTATTATTTATTTAATCCCGCGATCGAATAAAAAATACTATTTTATTCGTGATATTAACTTTACTTGTGATATATAAGTATAATGTGCTGTTTTTTTTACAATCAACGGTTTCCAGAGCTCCTCACATCCAGATTTACTTTCTTCTGCGTTTCTTTGCAACTGTAATACATTGAATGTTATTTAAAAATAGTTTTATGTTTTTTATCCTATTTTTCAAGTAGGTATAACCCGTATCAATAGACGTTGGGAATAAACATGGCAGCTGTTCTGTCCAGCTTTCACTTACACTAACTCCGTACTTAGCAATACATATAAAATGCAACGTCTGTCTTTGTGTACGGTTACTTATAACTTGGAAACCACTCAATGGATTTTGATGCAGTTTTCATTGTTAGGTAGAGCATTTTTCTGGAAAGGTTTTAACCTAGTATCATTACGCTACGACCAAAGGGAGCACAGCAAAAAAGAGTTCAAGTGATAGTTTTGCCTTAGTGTATAGTCAAATGTAATAATCCGATCGTCGCGGATTCAAATCACAGACTAAAAAATTCATTATTTGTGTTTTTTTTCGATGTTCCTTATACATAAATGTATAATCTAATACATTGTGAAACAATATAAAATATTACGTACCTATATGGACTAGAGACGCTATATGCTGTAAAAGTGCATTTTACAAAAACAATGTTATCGAATAGCACAACTTCTTTACGTTACCTACATTTTCCTATATGTATAGTTTACATCCTGCACTTTGAAGACAAGGTGGGGCTCTTTATACCAATTGGTTTAATAGAAACTATTTTCTTATTTTATTTTATTTCATTTCTAGGGACGTAAAATTGGACTGTAGAATATTCCCGGCCGCAACGGACAGCAGGTACGTTCGAAAAGTTGGGATTCCGGCAATCGGCTTTTCACCGATGAACAACACCCCGGTGCTTTTACACGACCACAACGAGTTTCTAAAAGCTGACACGTTTTTAAAGGGAATAGATATTTATGTGAAATTACTGGCAGCTGTTGCTAATATCTAAGAGGAGATAAATATAAGTGTAAAATTAAATTACAAAAGTAATGTAGGGTAAGAAATTATTATTGAGGTAAATTTATTGACTGTCTTTTTAATACAAGAGATAATTAAAAATAATGTCATTATGTTTGCAAATTATTTATAATTATATACCTAACATTGTTATTTAAAAGACATGTAATAATTATTTTTAGATACCCATAAGCGTTTGTTGCCCGATGTTTGTTTTAAGTACTTAGTAATTATTTACATTATTCTTGTTATACGTTTTAATCATTAGTAATTTAAATCTCTTGTTAATAATTGAATATAAATATATTATTCATGTTAAAAAGTTGTATTATTGCAAAGTATTTTCATAAATGACTTGGGTTTTTAGTCTAGAGTATGTTTTTTCTTAAATGGTCATTATTTCCAATTTGAAAAGTAATAATAATAATAATAAAATTCTTTATTGCACATTAAAATAAATCAGTACAAAGGCGAACTTAATGCTAATTAGCATTATCTTCCAGTTGACCTTAGGTGTTGAGGATAATTTAGGGTAGTGCCAAGAATATATATTTAGGAGAAAGCACTCAAATTGTTGGGAATTAAATAGGGGAAATGGGAGATTTATACTAAATAAACATAGTAAAATAAGAATATAATACAATACGTAAATAAGATATTAAAAATACTTATATATTACATAATAAAATAAATATTGGACGTAATTCTAAAAATGACTCGGGAACGACAAAAATAGAGCTGATAACAATTTTAACAATTTTGCATCTTTAAATAGTGAAGGAAAACTTTATTTTTAAAAACATTAGTTGAGGGTGATTCTCGGACACACAAGGGCAGATTGTTCCAGAGACGGATTGCTGATACAGTGAACGAATAAGAGTACATATCTGACTTGTGTTCGGGAGTTCGAAGGAGAAGAGCTTTACTAGGCCGCTGAAGGCGATCAAGCGAGAGAAGGTAAGTAAATCTGTCTTTGAGATAAGGGGGAGAAAGGGGGTCATTAAGGATATTGTATAGAAGTGTTAAAACATGTGCATTGCGTCGATTTCGGATACTGAGCCAGTTTAATTCAGATCGGTACTGAGAAATATGGTCGTATTTGCGGAGGCCAAAGATATAGCGTATGCATACATTAAGGATACGATCCAGTTTGTCAAGCAATACTTCCGTAAGGTCAGGGTAGCAAACATCTGCGTAGTCTATGATGGGGAGTAGGAGTGACTTGACTAGCGTGACCTTAACGGAATAAGGCAGAAACTTCTGCATGCGCTTTAGAGAGTGCATGGACGCGAAAATCTTTTTGCTGACTTCAGTCACATGCAAGTCCCAGGACAAATCGTTTTGAATGTAGAGCCCGAGGTTTTTAACAGAGGTGCAGTACTTCAATGGGGTACCATTAAAGTAAACTGGTGGGAGAGAACTCAGATCAGTTTTATTAACAAGGGATCTGCTGCCAACAATCATAATCTGCGTCTTGGACGGATTAACTACAAGACCGAACTGTTCCGACCATTGGCTGATGTGATCTAAATCGGATGTCATCTTCTGTATAGCTATATGTAAAAGGTCTTGTTTAAAAGTTAAGTAGAGCTGAAGGTCATCCGCGTACATGTGATAGGAGCTAAAGTTTATGGTAGAAACAATTGTGTTAATAAACACAGAAAACAGAAGAGGGGATAATACACCGCCCTGAGGCACACCAGCAGTAACGTCGCACCAGTCCGAGAAACAATCATTAGATCGTATACGTTGCTGACGCCCGTAAAGATATGAGTGGAGCCACATGACGACAGAATCTGACACATTAAGAGAGCGGAGAATAGCGAGCAGTATATCGTAGTCAACACAATTAAAAGCGCTGCTGAAGTCAAGTAGAGTGAGGAGAGTAAGTTGCCTATCGTCCATAGCTTCGCGAAAGTCATCAGTAATTTTGATAAGGGCAGTACACGTACTGTGGGATGGACGAAATCCCGATTGGAGAGGGTTGAGGAGGTTATGAGAATGAAGAAAGTTCGAGAGTTGCCGATTAACCACACGTTCCAAAACCTTCGACAGAAAAGGGAGTACAGAAATGGGTCGATAGTCTTTAAATTGTGAGGGTTCAGAAGTTTTAGGGACTGGTACCATGTACGCGAATTTCCATAAGTTTGGGAAAGTGCTGGTGGAGATAGAGAAATTAATGATATGCGTGATAGCAGGGAGAATTACTTTGAGGATTGGGAGAAGAAGATCACGGCCAATAGCATCGTGCCCAACAGCTTTGCTATGGATAGAGAGTACAATTTTCTCAATGTCAGACTCAGATACAGGGGTGAAAGAAAAGCTAGTATGGGTTGGGGGAGGTGCGGCTAGAATTCGCCTAAGAGAGAGATACTTCAGTGTAGAGTCAATGGTATGAGGAGGGGAAGAAAAATGGCGATTCAAACCATTAAGATCCAGAGATGGGTTGAGATCTTGTCTAGACTTGCCAAAGCCCAACCTGCGAAGAAATTGCCAGAGGTTGTGAGGGTTGCAGTTTTCGATGGAGGAATGGATGTGCCGACGTTTAGCATTCCGGATCATCTGATTGCACCGATTCCTAGCGGACTTGAAACTGAGCCAATTTTCTTCGGTGGGTCGTTTTTTGTGCTTGCGTCTGAGACTGTCTCTTTTGGCCATGAACCTGCGTATTTCATTCGTAAGCCAAGGAGATGGAGCTTGCTTCATACGTACAGGGTGAATGGGTGCATGGACGTCATAGAGGTCAATAATCAATTTATTGAATAATTCGATCACATCATCGACTTTGGCAAGACCTTCCAGTTGAGACCAATCTATCGCCTTTGCGTCAGATATAAGTCTGTCTACGTTCATTGCCGCAAAATTTCTCTGAAGTAAGATTTTGGGTTTAAGCTTCGGTATTTTTAATTTATATGAGGCATAGATCAGATCATGGTGAGAAAAACCAGAAGCAGTAAACTGACCATGACATGCAATCCTATCTGGGTTAGAAGTGAGAACCAGGTCTAGTAGTGTGTGTGAGTCGCCTACGTGGTGAGTCGCTTCTAGCGGCATAATCGAGACGTTAACCGAGGAGGTTAGCGTCCGAAGCTTACGAGAGCGGACGTCATCACACAGGAGGTCAGTATTGAGGTCACCCATGATAAGAACATGTTCATAGCTAGGGAGATGCATGTCCAGCAGCTTTTCTAAACTATCGAAATAATCGAC